>OZ043917.1:15877905-17324625 GCA_964056405.1 Acronicta alni
GGAGAAAATTGAGGGCAGCATGTATTAGGGTAGGATAGGGTATAGTCTCAACATTTTATTGAGGTGTATTACATTGACCAGTATAGTAGGAACTGAGTGCTTGGTTTTATTCGCCACTTTATAACGACGGCGATAATTTTACTGATGTTATTAATGTCTAAGTACGAATAGAATTTGAATTCTAGAGAATGTTCTACTCAGTACTCTGAAAGAGGTTTTATTTGAAATACAGATAAATATGCACATAAACTGCACTGGCCAGGTAGAAAATATTAAAAATAAGAATTTAGCCAAGTGACAAGAACACTTTGCCAATTTGATATGATCAAAGGGCCACAAGAACCAACTGATAAGAATTACTGTATAGAACATTTGAAAGTAAATGTGTATTATATTATTATAATTATCTCACTAATTGGTGAGCAGTTGTGAGCTCTAGTCTTAAGAATCGACGGATAAACACTTGTGTATAACAAACAGCTCCAAGAGGAAATCTGAAATAAAACTTAGCAATACATTTGTTTTTTTTGTATTAATTAGATTTACACCTTTTAGGTCTGTCTCTTAAAAAATGCAATTGTACTTTTTATTCGTTTACTACCTATAGGTACTGATAAAACTGCAGAAATGATTTTCAGGAATTCTGTGAACAATCAACTGAGTTTAAAAAAAAACAGTATATTTTTAATATCACCTGAATAGAGGTAAACTGGACACTAGTTATTAATAAAAAGTGTGTGTGGTATTTTAAACTATGTTTGAAAATGCAATCTTTAGTTTATCTCTATTCTGTTTTCCTGGTACATCTTTATTCACCCTATTTTAGCATTTTTTAGGTAGGTGTTTGCATTTAATTTGTACCAATTGAAAGGCACTGACAGTGTTACTTGCCATCAATCTGTATTATACTGATGCATGTTGTAATAATAACATGAAATAATTAGTGTTGTTTTATTCATGCCTTATTGAAAACAATTAACAAGTTTGTGAAATTTGGATAATTATTTTCCATAATGTAGTTTTTTAACAAAATGATGACTGTTGAAAATTATAATCTGCCAGCTCTGAATAATGAGGCAGATGATTTGTGCCATTTTTATCAGTACACAAACTTCTGCCAATTTCTCTGAACAAACATTTAAATTTGGTCAAATGTAATTTTCTATTACAGACGCCAGCAGGTCAAGCTATCCAAAACTGCAAAATTTTCCCAATTGAACATGAACCTTATTGATTTGTATTAAAGTTGAAAATCTATAATTTGACAGATTGGGATAGCTTGATGTGCTGGCCTCAGTACATTATTGTTAAAGATAGTAAAGCTACATATAGGCTATATACTACACTATATACATACAAACAGTAATTACAATTATAGTGGCCAGCAAAATTATAAAGCTGGTTATATCCTGTTATGGTGTAGATTATGCCTAAAGTAAAACTGAATGTTGCAGGACCAGTAGGTCCCATAATTATCTAAAATTACAACTAACACAATATACATATTATATATAGCAATACTAGACTACAGAATCCATTACCTTACATTAAAATTCAGTTACAGATTAAATATATTATTTAATGTCCAAGATCACAAACTGTATACATCATCACTCTCTGGCTCCATCTCCATTGGAGGGCTTCGGCTTTGACCATTTTCTTCCAGCATGCAGTCCAAAGATAGCCTATCGAGATCGTCCCATGACAATTTACTGCATTTATCTTGTAGAATTTTTATCAAGCGTTTAGCAGCACTTAATGCTTCTGACTCAGACATACCATACATCTTCCTGAAATATTTCGCTGAAGCCTCAAGGAGGCTCTCAGGTTTCTTAACAACTAGGTTTAGTTTTGTACCATCTTTTATTGTGGGGTATGCCTCGACTGTTTGATCGTCCACTAGTGTCCTGCCCAGTAGCAGCAATTTCTGCTGTTCCACTGGTATATTTAACTGTTCAGCAACTTGTCGTTTGATTTCTGATATTTGTGTAGTTGGAAAAACCTTAAACAATCGCAAATATTAATAACAGACGATTTTTTGAGTAAAATATACAATGATCACTTCAACAATGGCACTTACTTCCAAACAACATTCACCGCCTTGTAACTTTTTTACGATAACTTTCATTTTGAAATAATAATAAATCAAGATCTACTTTTACGAAACACTGTGGTAATTAATTAGAATTATTAATAACAAAAATGTTTTAATTCAACAGCATGTTAACAATGACTGAATTGACTGACAAATACCAAAAACACAAAAATAATATGACGTGACGTATTACGTCAAAGTGACATGACCAGACAGACTGAGAAAGTGAGAACTTGAGAATGAGAATTTGAGAAGTGAGACGACAGCATAGACTAATTAATAGTCAACTGGACGACAGGCAGGCATCATGCATGCAGTGTTGTATGTTGTAGGTATTTGTTGTACTTGTACAGACGCCAGCAGGTCAATCTATCCAAAACTGTCAAGTTTTCCCAATTTTACAAAAAATAACCATAATTTGTTGTATTAAAGTTTGAAAATCAATCAAAGAAATTTGACAGATTGTTGTAGCTTGATGTGCTGGCCTCTTTACATCAACCACGGAAGTTTTGCATGCTTTTGTAATTTTCTGATAGGTAGGTGAATTTATAAACAATCATATACGTTCTAGTTTCGTATTATATAGTTAATCTGCTGTGTAATTCTACTGTAAAATAATTAAACTTAATGGCATAGAAAGATAGCTTATTGTGTATTTTTTCTGCAACAAAATAAGAAAGATCAGAGAAGTTTAATAACGCCGGTAATACTGAACTAGAACTGGAACGCGTTCTACGTTTTACTTCGTATTTTACTTGATTGAAATTGAAATTTTATTGATATTTTGACAATGACATGAATGACTTTATAGATTCAATGAGAGTGGATAGTGTTGTTGCGAACACAATTTTGACCACTGAGACAGATGCCAGTACATGCATTATTTTTTGCGAGGCGCGTAGTCATAGGTCAACCTACATAAAAAACATGCAGGCGGGTGCGGCATTTTTATGTTTGTGCCCCACCCCGAAAAATATCTGTCAGTTGCTATTACTATTAAACAAGGCATTTCTATTTCTAGTGACGGTTCAGATTATCGTATGCCATGCAATATTATAATTAAATGGGACTTGGGAATGGCAGACCACGCATAGGAAAGCGCAGCGTAGGATGGCCCCCGACTAGGTGGACGGATGACTTCATGTGGGTCGTGGGGAGTCGGTGGATGCGGTCTGCACAGGACCCACTTTTGTGGCGATCTTTGGGGGATAGATGAATAGATAGTTATATAGTGCACTATTATGCAAGTCAAGGTGAAAATCATTTATTAAAAATATACTAATATAGGGAATATTGTTCTATTTGAACGTCATTTTCACATTTTAGAGTTTAGACAGTTTGGAAGTATCGAATCGCCGCGACGCACTATACTGGAGAAGAAAATATAGACAGTACTTTTTAGTGTTACATTAATTTTGTATTAATGGCTAGCAATAAGAAAAAATTATACTTTATAACGAAAAAGGTGCACACATAGCTATCGAGTAATTTATATCTAGCCACCTAGATTTTAAAACTTTTTATGCCGTAATTAAAAATAATTTTATTTGCAAATGTCATCGGATCGGATCTTCAAGTTGCGTAAATAAATAAATAATTACCAAGGTGATATTTTAATACTTTGAAGACACTTAAATATTGGAAGTACATGAAGTTACGATTCTGAATATTTAAAATAACTGATTAATATGAACGTAAAACAAATTGAAATTGTTGATGACTATCCGAATAATGCAGTATTAATTTTTGAAGCAGAATGTCTAGAAGGTAATGATTATATAAAATAAATAAATCCAAATTCCCTAATTTAACGTTTAAACGAGGTATTAATAAAAGTCAATTACTGTAGATACATCCTTTTTTTAAACTTTAGATTAACTTATTTATTAAAGACCTAATAAGTACTATTCTCAGGCATTATACAAAATAGGCTACACTTGCAAACAAATAAGCTGCTAATTTAATGATTATACAAAAGCTGTGTATCTGAATTTTTATTAACTCCACTAGCACTAACTTTATACAGGATGTAACAAAAACCCTGTCCGATCCGAAAGAGGCGTATTCCTTTTCTTATATACTTACTAATAAACATAAATAAAAATACGATATTAAAGAAACCAGAAAGTATCGATTTTTCTTCTTCTAATAAACTTACACAATTCTCCACTAAATATGGGAAAATTTCATAAGTTGACAATACTCCACCCAGCGGCGAAATCTTTTAATATTTACCAATTTATTTTTCATTTTTACCTCAAAGGATGCCGCCAAGCGGCACCGCTCCATGCGCGCTTTGTCGTCGCCGACAGACTGTACCTAACTACCTACAGAGCGGCACGTGTAAGCCAATTGTTGTCCTTGACATGTCAGTCTCGCGTAGAGTTCGCTTCCGATCGGACGTCCGTGAATCTCTTATCACCTCGATTACCCATCGTATCGTGAGTAATGTCGTATTCCAATCTGTTGTCAATGTCGTGTTCTAATGTGCTTATGCTGCAATTATGCAGATGTTCGAAAAGACTACGAGTGAGTGAGAGTATGGGGTGCGTTTTGCTAGGCAAGGTATGCCAGTGCCGTCGGAGCGTGTATCCAACGTCTCCATGAACTTGAAGTTCACGTGTACACGTGTACGAACACGTGTCAAGCAGTGTCCATGAACAAGACTCATTACCCTAATGCCGAAAGACCACGAAAACACGACGTGGAATATCAGTAAGTACCTATTGGAAGTTCACTTAAGGAACACGATCGCAGAATTTTGTAGATATCAAGTTCATGTTTTACAAAATAATTTTAACAAAGCAATACATTTAGTTCATTGTTTCTTGAAAAACAACGTCAATAATTATTGAGGTACCTATTAGGTAAGCAACACTATTCCTGATACCCACGCGTAAGCGGAAGTATTGGGTATCACGATGCTTGTACGATACCAGCTGATACCTACGCGTAGGCCCGGTAGGAGGTAATCATCCCTATGACTAATACGTAACAGCTGATACTTATGAAAAACACAAAAGAACGTCAATTATTAGGTAAACATAACTATGCCTAATCGATATCAGCTAATATCTACGTGTAGGCCCAGTAGGTAAGATTCATTCGCATTAAATTTGTTTGGCGGCACGCGACAGAGCGGGCTAGCGGCACATGACAAAGGATCAAAAAGCGGCAAATTGCTCGGGCGGTTTCTTTGACACTAGTGTAGATCGAGTTGAATAAACTTTATTTCGTGGATTGAGTGTTGACATGTAAAAGGTTTAGTTTTTTTTTAAATTATATTTAAATTAATCGGGGAAAAAAAATTATCTCGTATCTAATTATCGTTTACGTGTTTGTGTACGTAATACGACACCTTATACGACCCTTAAGGATCGGACAGGGTTTTTGATACATCCTGTATATAGAAAAATTAAAAAGGGAAACAGTAAGTTAATAATAAGTATTTCCAAGTTGTACTATTATGAAGAATACCTCAATATAAAAATATTTTGAGAACTAATTTATAAAATAAATAGTCTTACTATAAACTAACTTTTGGCATCCCTAGCTTACAATTTGGCCGGGGCGGTAGCCTAGGAAACGGGTGTAGCTACAAGACAACAACATTGATAAGTCATTTCTTATCGTGTTACATAAAAATTGGCAAACTAGCTGCGCATAGAATAAAATCATTACTAATACGCTAATTAATCGTGATCACACTCATAGGAAATAAAAATGATTTTGACAGTTCGTGGCATGGATGGCAGGTGGGTTTATTTAATGTGGATAAATTAATTCGCTAATAACCTGAAAAATGGGTTTGATAATGTTAAAATGGTAGTTGAGCGAGTCTAGAGGGATACGCGTCCTTCTCGGAGCAGAAAACGTCCAAAATGAACTCCCCCTTTCTCCCGGTTGCGTATCAATTTTATCAAAGTTATCGGGCAGGAGGGATACGGCGGCGGCGCCTGGTACGGCACACGACCCGCTAGGATTATTCACCTGCGGAATTAACTTTCGGGACTTATGTACTGCGCACTACATAAGGGGCTGGAGAATATGCGCGGCTGACGAATAATACTTTACCTAACTATACATTAGAGGTAAAATAATTTGTCAAAAAATTATATTTATAATTTGCACAAAGTGCAAATTGCGCTCATTTTAGGATTGTGTTCCTTATGAAATGATGTGTTTTAGTTTAGATATAAATTATGCTAACAAAATTACACAAGAGAAACACACAGTGGAAGCTAAATACATCAACTTCATCCATATAACCAGTAACATTATCTAATTAGTCAGCTAAAGACAACATATTATGACAAATAACAACTAAAGACAACTTATCCTTGTCTATCACATAAAATACAGTAACAGCAACAATTTTTACATAAACAATAATATGTTATCCAGTCATGCATTACACATGGTGGCACATGGCAGGTGGTGTCACTGAACCGTAACAAAGCACCTGCAGCCACCCCACTGTGTCCCTATCACTAAATTACACACACAGCACTAGCAGTCTACACCACACAGCATTAACTACAAAATTCTCACAGAAACAGTACCCAACATGATAGTCAACCAACCAAACACATAGAGACGGTTGTTTGATCAATACTTGATGTCATACAAGCCAGTGTTAAGTCACAATAATGTGTATCTGTTGTGTTTCAGTGATATTTAGTTGCAAAAATTAATTTTCAATCCAAAATGTCTGAGATGGGCTTTGAGAATGTGTTTTATTTGGAGAGTGAGTGTTTTGTATACTTAGTTGTTTTGTTAAGAGTGACGGTGCGGAGGGACGGATGAGGTGTTGCCAGGTTACGCTCCACGGATACTCTCCGCCCTTGCTCCCGACAGATCAATAACATCTCTATCACCTGGGATGGTGTTATGCAATGATTTAGATGAGACATTCTATTTATTGCTATAATATTATGCAATATTTTATTGCAATATACAATTACAGGATTATTAAACATTTCTTTTTAATCTAATCTTTTTTATAGTTATGTCATCAATATTTTTGCTGTTGAAGATGTTTATAGCCTTCTTTGCACTTACAAATATATTACTTGGTTGCTATCAGATGTAAAATAATAACTATTAAATTGTGTAATTATATAATATACCTAGATGTAGCACCTAATATACAGATCACATTTAAATGTGAGACGAAATCACTTGACTAACTTATGTAATTCATCATTTTCTTTACAAAGTTCAAATATATTTTTGGAAGCCATTAAAAACAATAAATGCAGCAAAAAGAGTATGGTATGTATGTGTACCTGCATTATTTTAATAGCAAACAGTATTAAAAGGGGTGAGTCCCCACTTTGAAATGTTACCAATTAGTTTGCAGCAGGTATTGCTTTCACTATAATTACTGCAATAAATGGCTTCTAAAACTTAGATTAATTAATTTGAGTAATAATAAAATTATTATGAATTGTTATGCTATGAATATCCAGTTCTTAAATATGTAGATATTGACATTGTCAAATTATGTAGGTAGGTATTCTTTACAGAAAATGTAGGTATTTCTAAAAAAATATCACTTGTTAGGCTGTCAGTGGAAAATTTTCGTAGAAAATGTAGTAGATAATTATTGGACCATTTTAAAAAACTTAAATGTATATTATTAATATGAGTTACAACTGTATATTCTTCAGACTTTGAGTGCGCCGGCGACGAGGTACTGGTGGAGTCGTCGCCGCCTGCCTCGCCGGACATGGCGGCGCGGCTTGCGGCTCCATCACAGGTACGACATACAATAATTACGATTAATTCAATCAGCTATTAGTAATTCTTCTTTCTTTTTTATTCGGTCTTCATGTCTACCCTAGTAATTCGGAATCATGAGGTCTTCTGTTGGGTCTTGCTTAGATTGCCGTATTTACTGTCAGGTGATGAAAATACTGCTTTACTGTAAAACATAAAGAGTTCAGACTTTGGATATTACTTACGCGAGGAATTTCCTAAGTTTTACGGCATATTCTGGTGATCACAAGAAAGTCCCATATAGGTATTATTGCCTTTTTGTGAAGTTCCTAGTCATGACGAATGGTGACGTTAACAAGCAATGCTCGACTGTTATCAGTAATTATCAGGTGTATACGGTCGTTATCAGTAATAAGTCCCTAATGCAATCCTGTTTGTGATAACAAATCTGCCCCAGTAGAAAGTTGCCTGACCAGAAATTTATGCCCAATTTTGCCGTCTATTTATTTTAAAGTGAAGGAAGTAAACTGAATTCATGTTGTATATGTTGGGGCGTGAATGATTTTGATACTTAACGGAATAAAACATCGACTTTAATGAGTTATTTAGATCCTGTATTTGTAAGAGCAACACAGTGGCGTCACGCCACTAAAATATCCAATGTATTAACTTTATATATAGCTCCCCTAAATATTTTTTTTGCGTACATAGGGTGGAGGCACGGGCGGCGGTGCCTCGCCGAGCGAGGTGCGTGAACTTATCGTGATACCGGAAATACCCGACTCCATACATTTACAGCACGCTATGCAACAGGTAAATATGGACATTACAATGTGGTTTGATAGGAAAATTACGAGAATAAATTATCTTGTGTTTTTTGAAGTACCTATTCATGTTGCTTTTGTTAGAGACGATCCCTCGCTCAAGTAGAGCATCAAAACCAGAAAAAAAATACAAAATTGTTGAAATAAACTTTGCAGTCAATGTTATTCAACGCGTTGGTAACGCTGTACAAGATTGGAGAAGAGGTCCATGGAGTTCCAGGAAAGCAAGTCTTCTTTATCGTAAAAGTACAGCTCGTTGGGGATGGATGATGTATAACGCTTAACTCTCCTCTCCTCTCAATGATCATATTCCAACACGAGGCGAACATAGTGCCGTAGTTTTCTTTGACTCATTCTTTCTATATTTCATTAGTGCATAGTGCTTCGTGTGCCGTGCACCGCGCCGATGATCCGATACCAAGAACAAAGCATTTATACAAAATTTTCCTATTGATGTTGACATTGATTAATGATTAACGGTAGGGGAAGTCTCCTAGTAAGGAAAGAAGATTCCAATTTGAAGGTCTTATAAGTGCAGAACCCCGACTGACTTAAATGCGTTTGAGCGTTTCACCCTCTTACTTGATGGAAAGCATAAACAGGGCCTAAAATGAAGCACGCATCATTATCAACCCATATACTGTTTCACTGCTGGGCACGGGCCTCCTCTCAGAACGAGAGGGATTAGGCTATAGTCCACCACCCTGGCCTAATGCAGGTTGGCAGACTTCACACACCATCGAGAAAAATTCTAAGGCATGCAGGTTTCCTCATGATGTTTTCCTTCACCGTTTAAACGCGTGATAAATTTATATTAATATGTAATTATGTACATGATTCCGAAAAGTCAGTTCCTTGGATAAGAACTTTTGAGGTTGAACGAGGCCTTTGACTTAACAGTCCAAAGTATCACTAGGCTCTCATTGCTAGTAGCATCCTTCTGCGAGACTTATGGTCCAGAAGTAGGCCGCCGAGCGGGATCTTGAGAGGGCTGATCCCGCTCGTAGGAGAAGACGCCGAGGTGGCAACCGCAACGGTATGAAGCCCATCACACGTAACCCTCCTACCTGTCGTTACTCAGATGGCCCGCGGAAGACCTTTGGGGTCGTGGGTGCATAGAGTGGGGGTTTTTGTGCGCCCACCAAGCGACCGCAGGGAAGACGGCAGCACGTGGTGGTCGTGTGCTGCCGTGTGCACCGCACAGTGAGATAGGGAAGCGGACTTCCCTGGGACGGGCCTTAACCTGAAGATGGTCACCCCCCCGGTGACCATCTTTGCTTTGGTGCGGTAAAAATCCCACACACCCTGGCTTGCCCACCAGCAGGCTGGCAGCCTTGTCGTATCTAGACAGGTGGATTATTAGATCCTTCCATCCATCAATCAGACATATTATAATATGTATAGTAGGATTTCATCGATACGGTTCAAGACTATGATTCTGAAAGACATCCGTCTGTATATATTGGTTTCACACAATCTAAGGTACCTTCCCCCATGGTCCTCAGGTAACGAGCACGGTCGTGGAGGTGAACGGCGACAGTTCAGGCCACTCCAGCCCCACCGCAGAAGCGCAGCACACTTACATTACTGTAGCCAGTGAGTGTATGTATACAATCATTTATTAGAATGCCATCGAGACTAGTTGTGAAGTATGCACCATTTTGTTTTTTTGTTTAGGCATGTGAACACGAGATCCTTTTAGTATGGAACTTATCCTAATATTTATTTATTATACATTAGATACCTACATATTATATTTAAAATAAGTTACATTGTTTAGAATAGTTTGTAAATACACTGTATTAAAAAATATATACTTCGGTTGAATCTACACATTGGTTAATGAATTAAAAGTATGAATGTGGCCGAGTCATCATTTGCATAAATGTAATAAAATCATTTCATGACAATACAAATCCAAAAGATACACAACTATGTTGGAGTCCGCTGAAATCATGATAAACTGGTTGGTTTAACCTATCAAGGTTCAATTAGCAGATATTATAGAAAAATAATTGGTTCGACCCTCGCGAACCCTCAGTTTATATAATGATTTTTAACTACCATTAACGATTCTCAAAGGTTGTCGTCTCACTATCTGGAATTCTAGACTGACAAGTTTTTGCTCACTTAAATGCAAGAGGTCAATTCAATTAATTGACAGTATTAAACGATAGATTCCGTGTTAGTAACAGATCGATTCACATTCGTACTATGTAGATTGCAAATTTATATTTTATATATTATATAATACATATTATTTCAGTACATAGTATTCATAGTAATGTTCAAGCATGCTTATTTTACGTTGCGCATATTGTTTTGAGGCGCATTTCTTTATATATGTATTTATGTCGTGTGGAACGTACAGTGCAAGGCGCATGGAGTCGAGCTGGCTCGCACGTGAAGACCGAGGATCACAGTGACCAAGAAAGCAAGTTTTTTATTTATTTTGTTGATTTCTGCTTCTCATTAGATTTTAATTAACAGTTAAGGACATCATATTCGCTAATTACACATTAGCTTTCGCACGCAACTTCGTTCCCATGGATGTTATCATAATAAAACATTATCTATTTCATTTTGGCGTAATCTATTAGTGAAAGAATTTGCAGAATCGGCTCATTAGTTCCGGAGATTACTCTCCACATTATAACTCATTCACTAATTTACCTCTTTTTGTAATATTATGTTAGTAGATAAGTATAGATTACATTTTGGATCTATCATTAGATTCATCAAGTCGATAATGTCGTTGATCACAGAGGATAGATTCGGCGAAATTAGTAAAAAAATACATAAAATTATGATAAATGTGATCTCTGTAATCGACAATAGTGTACACGTAGAGTAGATTCGTTTGCGAATCAACTTCTGTTGAAATTTTATTAGTTTTTGGTCAAATCCTAGTTGAAGTTTAGTATGAATAACTTTTTTTTTTATAGTACGCAAAATCCTCGTAGATCCTCCGCGACAGGGTGGCGGAGGATCCATGATGCGGGGTATGTCGGACTCGTACCGACTAAAAACCGCACTTCCCTTAAATTGCCTTATAGTCATGGCCATGGGGTCCGCGAAATTCACCACGACCATGACAGGCTGTGGTCCAGCACTCGAGAACCACTTAAGGACACACCACGGGGTCATTATCTGATCGGGCGGCGGAATCCCCGATTCAGCCGCCCGCAGGCCACAGCTCATGGAGGCCGACGGTCTGTCTGCGCTCTCCGGAGCCCGGTACGTCTACTACGAATTGGGAGAGAGGTGGACAATTGTCGCCGCCTCCTTTGCAAGCATAACTTGCTCGCAGTAAGAGGCGGCGGCTTCCCACGCTCTCTCGCTCCCGACCCACTGCCGTGAGTAGATCACGGCGCTGCTCTGCCCAAGCCGGGCGGCATACCTCTAGCGTGTGCTGCGCCGTGTCCTCGGGGCAGTCCACGCAATGGTGACAACCGGGCGCTGGTTCCCAGCGTATGCGACACAGATACTTCCCGAAATACTCATGACCCGAGAGTACCTGCGTCAGCTGAAACTGAGGGCGCCGTGGCGCCTCTCTAGTCACTCCTCCATGATAGGACTTACCGCCACTATCGTTGAGAATAGTATAAATATCTACGAAATAGTCGAATATGACCAGAATGAGAACAGTGCTGCCACATTGCGACCATTGCAGTGTCTAATGTGTGTGTGTGTGTATGTGTAGTGTGACTACACGTCCCTGGTATCCACCACAAAAAAATAGTTTGTAGGTACCTATTATCTTGTGAACATTGATACTTAGCAAAATTGATAATTAGCAAGTCACAATATTGTTACCAGAAAATAATGGAAAGTAGAGAGACAGCTCCAAAACAAGTCTTACTTACTACGCTGCCTCAATTTTATCTCTTTTGTGTTTTCTGAAACTTGAAGCCATAAAAGGTACGAGTATATGAGTCATCATAATATCTTAATCTCCCTTTGAGTTTCTACTTCACTTGTCAAAGTGTGTCACAACACGCTCTTTGCCCAGTAGCGTTTGATGGACAACAAACTATTATTATACTGCTTAGATTTCACCCTCTGACAACATAATATCTGATCTACCTGTCAAGCAGGATTAAAGCCGTACTACTCCTTTCACCCCATTCATAACAACAACAAAAAAAATAGGAAAATGCACCTTATTCGATATGAGATAAGATATATAATAATGAAAAGTGCTTTATCTCTCTTAATAATTGGTACAGTACCAGTTGCAGGTGGCTGTAACATTTATAATTTAATTGATACCAGCAGACCCGATGATACGTTGTTTTGTCCAGAAATCATACAACAATCCCATAGAGAAAAGTTTTTTCTGTTATTCTCGAATTTTATAATATTCCATTCTTTTTACCTAAAATCCTTATTCGGATTATTATGAATATATTAAACTAAATTAATCAAGTTGAAGAGAAGATTGTACAAGTAGAAGATTGTAAAAGTACTAATTAATGTGATTTTGTATCCTAGATGCGATATATAGTTATTATTTATCTGATAATACGTTGCTAGTGGGCTAATTATCATAATCGTCATACGAGCAATAGATACGAGCGATGAGCGAACATCAACAATAATTCTTATATTGAAAGTCAATCCAGCGGTTATTCAACCAAAAAATTACGTGTTGAAGCGGCGTTGCGCTGCTGCGCAAGTTGCCATGTGCATAATGGAATCCATCGCCAAAATTATGGGCTTTACACCTTTAATGAATTAGGCCAGAATTAAGTATTCTTCTAAATAAAAAATATTTCAATTGATCTTTCCTGCACGTGCCATCCTAAATCTCATCTCAAATTCCTTGCAATTTATTATGTCCTCCAATTTGCAATGCACACCCCTATAAACTTAATAACAATGCATAATTGCGCTCGCCCCTGAGGATTATGTACCTGAGCGATCATTATCAATGGGTGCAGGGATGATCCCCATTCATTACTGTCCACCTGTGCTGGTTACCTTTGACGTGACGCGTGCCAAGCCCGCTCCTCCCCCCGCGAAGGGGGGTGCTTCTCTTTTTATATAATTTGTATACAGGTATACACTGCTTGGCTGGTTCCAAGAGGGCTCATACGCGATTGTATTGTGTTTTATTGCTTCTTATTGGAAAGGGGATTTTATGGATGCTTTTGAATCTAGTTCTGAACATGTTTGTCATATTGAGCTTGAGTGGGCGGAATATCTGTTTGAGAGACGGAAATCTGCCATAGTTTTCGCATTCAAGGGCTTCAAATATTCAGTAATATACCTATATCGTAAATAATTATATTTCATATGAATACGCGAAAAAATCGAATAGGAAGATAAAGACAATAATGTCTCACATCTAATATTAAAATTTAAATTAAGAATTAAAAAATGCAGTATTATATACCTAGTTAGTTTCATTTAACCTATTAAATGAAATTTTGTGAATTCACTGGTAGGTACTACTTTTTTGTCTATAAATTTAAATGCTAACAAACTTGTCATTTAGCATATACACGTTCCTTGAGCACGATATTGGAACTATTAATTTGCGAAAAGAATACCACTTAGGTTTTACTAGCTTGGAAGAATTTACTCAAGAAAAATAATGGTTTATCATCATTATCAATCACAGCTTTTATCGACCAACGGCAAGGAATAAGCATCTTTATTTTTACGCCACTCATCCCTGTTTTGAGCCAATTTTGCCCAGGTCTATCAGACACACTTTACTGTATCATCTACCCACGTGGCCATCGATCTTCCTACACATTGTGTGCCTACTCAGGCCGCCTATTTGTTAGGGAACTGCTCCACCTGCCGTGACGTCACCACGTCTAGCCAAGTGTCCTGCCCACATCAATTTAGTTACACGTATATCGACATCCTCCACTTTGGTTCGTATTTCGAATATCCCTATTTCGATTTCGGCTATGCAGTGTCAATCATGATTCTAATAAATCATATTTAAAACGATTTTAATTTAATAAAATATTACGAACAATAAAACATTAGGATCCTAATATTCCAAACTCATTGTTTTGACTTCATAGATCAAACTCAAAATTGTATTAAAGGTATTTCCTATGTACCTAAATTGTCCAAACAACCTGTAAAACATCACTACATAATAACAAAAGGGAAATCACAATTATATCGCTTACGTGTATATTACAAAGCTTAAAGCAGGTGGGGTGAGGTGGAAAAGGGACACAGTTATCCGTTAGAAAGGGAGGCAAGATGAGATATTGGTAATCGGGATGTTGTTCTGGGAAGTGTAGGTCCAGTCCGGTGAGTTGCCTGGGAGATCTCCAAGAGCATGGAGGTGCCGCGGTACCGGTCTTACTACCCCTGTGAGTGTACCTCCTTGGTCTTTGTGCACAGCCGAAGCCGGAGTGAGACGGTCCTTTCACACGTTTATTCAACAACACCGAGATTAGATTTAGGAAAGAAAAATAGTAAAGCTGTCTTTGTCTGAAATTAGTGATGCGGTGATATTAAACCTTATCCTTTTTTATCTTGGTCTTTGTTAAGATTACAAAGAAGTCTTGTTAAAAAAAGTCGTCCACCAAACAGGAATTTAATTTAAAAATTTACTTTCTCGAAGACTAACCACGCCGGTGATTAGTTGGAGGTTTCTTTGTTTAATTTTTATTTTTTATTTTCTTCAGGCGAGGGCGGTAACGGCGTTAATTATCATGTGCAATACGTTACGGAGCCGCAAGAGATCTACACACAGGGTCACCAGGCGCATATGTAAGTACTTCTGTTATTTTTTTGCAATTTTTCATATTCATAAAAAAAAGCTGTAAAAAATAAAACCACAACTGAAGTAGATGACATTTTTTCAGACTTGGATTTGTCAATTTATTTTTTGAGTCTGGATATAATTTAACATTGAGGTTCTATTAATTCCATAAAAATGAATACATGTTATGCTTAAATACTTTAATGTTCATAATTATTGTTTTAAAAAAGTATAAAAAAGCCTAAAAGTTAATTTTCCCACCTTAAAAGGCTTACCTTATATTTTTATAATTGTTTTTTTTAAGGATCTATCAATCCATATTTTTGCTATCAGCGAATTACATTTTAGCATGCATTATGCTAATCATAATAATATTATGACTGTTCCTTCTCAGTATATTTATGAAAATCTTTTATATACTCATAAGAATATTAATCTCTTTAGTAAACGTAGTGATATCCATAACCTTAATACAAGGAACAAGAATAAATTTATTGTGCCTGCAACCAGGCTCCAGAAGATAAGTAAATCATTCAAATGTCAATGTATACGCTTGTACAACAAAATCCCAAGCAAAATTCAAGAACTAAGCCTCAATAAATTTAAGTCCTTTGTTAAACAGAAACTGTGCTATAAAGGCTTTTATACAGTAAGAGATTATAGAGATGATAAAAATGCTTGGGATTGAGCCGCTCTAATAAACGAGGCTATCAAATTCTATTATATATAAGATTCTGACATTCGATTTTTTTTTAAAACTGACATTTAATGATAATTTTATAGCAAATTTATTGGCATTTTTTTTTAATGTAAACTCGGTAAGTTTTAGCAGAATATGTAAATGTGAGTACTATGTAGGCTAGATATACAAACTTTCTGTTTGGTTTTAACTGTCTGATGGCTTTGGGATTCTTTTTATTAGGCTTACGCAAATATTCCGCCGATCTGGTATCGTCGTGCGACGGGTTGTTGAGCTCCCTCTAATATGGTCGAGCTACACAACGACTGATGCATGCGTGCCGTCGGCTGGAATTAGCCTACTCAAAGCCGCTGTGGCTCTTTCTTCAAAAGGCCATCTCAGACGTTGCCCTACATTGTAAGACACATATTTGTTACCACTACTCTATGTCTGGACTTTAAAAGAGACTATGATTCTCTGAGTTTGTTTCGGCGTTTCTTCTCAGAGGTCGTCAGCTAGGAAATGCCTTCTAGCATAAAAAAATCAAAGCATTGACTTGTAAAAGTGTCTTTAAAAGATCTATTTACGGAAAATAAATATCATTTCATCATCATTTCATTTAATTTCATACATAAGAAATGACAATAAAACTTATTATGTGATTTTTATCAAGTTGGTTTAAGAAAATATTAATAATCAAATCATTATCTAATCCGGATCACAATATCGGGATTTCTTTGTGTTGGTGTTTGAAATTGGAATTCGTAATTTAGGAACTAAGATAAAGTTGTGAAAAGTCGTGCTTTTTCCTTCAAGCTAATTAATGGAACAATATTGGAGTGTACATACATCTTATTTCCTTTGAGAGAGAGTTGTTCCATAAAACACAATAGGTGTTGCAGAATATTTATAAAAATGTTCGTTCGTTGTGTTCAGGTTAGAAGAGCCACTGCTAATACTGGGCATATATGCTAGTTGTTAAGTCTCATATATGAGACTTAACAACTAAGTTCTTAATATGACAATGGGCTAGCGATACCAACCACTGCTGTTGCTGGCGTCTATACTCGGCAACTGGCGCTTACCGTCAGGCGGTCCGTATTTTTGTCATTGTAATTACAATTTAAAAAGAACAATGTATGCAGGAAGGCAGCCCAGAATTTTCCTTTCTTCTACTTTTCGTCGAAACAGATTCACAGGTTAAGATGTTTTTTTTTTTATATAGATTAATGTAAAACAATGCGTAATACCTACTGGAAATACAAAAAATAGTTACGTACCGTTTTTTGACTATTCGCATCGAAACTCGCTAAAAAGCTCAAAGATAGTCCTTGTCAGCTTCCTTTGTTTGTTTGACTCGTCTTCACAAACAATCTTGCTCATAATATGAATTGATATACTTACTTACTTTTTTTCTCATATTTATTTAGGGGCTTAAGCCATGCCACCAAGGATAAATGAGTGTTACCTACATAAAGGAAATTAATTTAAAAATATTTGATATACTTATTTAAATAGTCACTTCACACTAAGAAAATTCCAGTATAATGTGATAACCGAAATCTATATATTTTTACATCATAAAGATTCATTCATTCTTTTTTTGTATATTCTTATTGACACAATAATTTATTTTCTTTCTTACTTGAAAGACAAAATTCACGAACAATGAATACCATCTCATCTGACCTTGTCGTGTTGCAGTATCTCTTAATTATATTTGTTAATATTCGTATCTGATATTGTGTCAGGGACTCTATCCGCACGTACCCGGTGTACGGCGTCTCGACGGTTGCCAACGGAAATAGCGCTGAAGGCACTTCCGCTGACAATGGCTGGGGCGGAGCCTCCTCTGCGGAGTACACCACTTATGGCGTCGTGGTAAGTTAAATATAATTCTTACAGTTTTCCAGCATAATTATCATCGTGTTTCGTAAAAGCTGGCTGAAGATATTTACAGTACAATATTTAGGTTTAAAGAATTTATTCTAAAAAAAGACATACTAGCCGCTTACATGAGAACTTATTTTAACTTAAAAATAATAACATTTCAAGCAATGGTCGTCTATAACATTCAAATATTTAATGACAGTGCAATAAATATTTGTTTAAGCGAGAAACGAGCGATTGTTTTAAATATAACGAGATAATGTAGTCTTAAATAAAGTTAATGTGCTAACATTTCTTATATGTGAGGGTAGACTGTTGTAAAGTTGAATACCTTCAAAAGTTATACTCTTTTTTCCATAGATAGTTCTTATTTTTGACAGAACAAGTAGACTTGCTCGACGAGTGCTACTTTTCTTTATATCTGATTTTTTGATCAATAACAATATTTTTGTAAGATTACCTTCCAGAAAATTTGTTTTAACCCTAAAATTTGGTGATCATTCTCATACTTACACTGAGTCCCTCCGTGCCTCGGAGAGCGCGTAAAGCCGTCGGTTCCGGTTGTCTTGCTAACACCTATGACAATCGTTAATTGTAGTCAGAAAACCAAAAAGTACCGGTATTGCTTAAAGATTGGGTTGCGGATGTATTCAGCCGCATCTGATTAAGACTGGAAGCAGACCAACATAGTTGGGAAAACTCTTGGAGGATGATACTGAACTTAAGTAGAATTATCAAAGGTAATTATTAACCCATGTAATGTCCCACTGCTGGGCACAGGTCGCCTCTCGTCTCGCGTTTCCTCCTTCTCCTTACTTCGCGTCGCGTTGCGCTGCATGTCCTGGATCCACTAGAGACCAATCGTTGTGTGATTCACAAATATTTGTTTATATTATTCTTTATGCACAACAATTGTACAGAGGCGGACATAAGCTAAAAGAATTCTCTACCAGTCGATCATAGGGTGATACAGAGACAAAGCGTGGCAGATGCATTAAACTGTCATGCGTTTTAGTGTATTTTGTGTCCATTAATTGTGTGTTTGTAAAGTACCAGATTATTGATGATTTTTGTATCAGTAAGTAATGAGGCAACAATGGCAGACACAGAAAGTGGTATATTAGCGAATTCTAAAACCATAAACATCTTGTTTATAATCTCGCAATATAAATACATTGTTTTTGTATTAAGCTTCTTAGCGACACTTGTGAAAGGGTAATGAATGTAACTTTTTAGACAGGAAAACGTTGCTGTTACGAGTAAAATTAGTAATTTGTTTAGCAAAAACTCATTAAAGGTAAAGGCAAAAAGCGTATTCGTAGAATTACAACTCAAAAGGTATCGCTACGCGCACCGCACTGAGGGCTCTATGTATTTTGTTTGAAACAAGTTTTGTTGTGATTAGCGGATTCAATCGCGCTACGAAATAAATATAATTATTTTGTTCTAATAAATATAATTGTTTTGTTTTTTTTTCTATTGAAACGGTAGATTGTAACCAGAGGTCTACTCCCTATCTCCGTCAACGAAATTACGAGCCGTTCGAAAGTTCTTCGAAACTTCGGAGTCCGATAAAACAAGTGTCAAAATTTTTCGAAAGGGTAAAAACACATCGAGACAACTGTCAAATTGTGTTGTCATTCATTCTTAGTTCGGGCCCCGAACGAATCATCCATCCGTAGGTGATACGGAGTAGGAAACGCCCGTAACTAAGGTCGAAACTACGGACTTCGTGCTTAGGGAGTAGACCCCCTGGTTAGGACGTTTTTTTGGGACAATAGGTAAATTATTTGATTTTGGGGCAATAAGTAATTATTTGCTAAAAATGAGCAGCTTTTAAAATAAAATAGTAATTATAGTTGATGGTTTTTATATCAACTACCTATGCCTATTAGGTCGTTAGGTTTTTTAAAATATCGGACACGTACCGACTAAAAACCGCACTCGCCATACCTTATTCGCCACGACCATGAACTTGTCTAAGCCCTAAGACAACCCCGGGGATGTGCCTTAACAGGATTTCCATAGGGTTCTAGGTGGTCTTTTAAGAGGACAGAGTGCTGATGGGGGCCACTGGTGTGGTTTTAGTGGGTAAGAATCCCACACTACTGGTCTGACCTCCGTAGACCGACGTAGTAGGTTGCGAAGGTTTCCCCGTAAACAAAAAAAGGCCCTAAGACAAACATACCTTGTGTAATGTAGGGAATACCTGAAAGATTAGGTAGATGTGTTAGGTAAATGTAGTTGTATATTAGTATATACAACTACATTTCGCCTTTCCCTATAGCTAGCCTATGGCCATTACCCAAATTCCAAGCTATTAAAGAGAATTTCAACAATACTTAGCTCTACCTAGGAACATAATCCAGGACCACTAGCGTAGCAGTTGGGATTACGAGCACTTTTAATGAGGCAGTTATTAGGTCCTAAGCATTTCAGGCATCCTAATATTATTAGGATAATTACTACAATGTCACAGTACTTTATCGTAATACCTATATGCATATTAATGAACGCACAAATTGACAATTTCAACGGTCTTCGGGTATGATTGTTGTGTTTTACGGCAATTTCATCTATTTTTTCATTAATACGGAAATTTTAATTATTTGATACGGCAACTTTTATATTACATAGTTTTGAAAAGTCAAAAATTGGGTGTAGGGTTCTCAAAAGTTAAGTTTAATCGGCAAGGGATTTGTTTGAAATGAAGTGTGTTTTTGATGAGGCATGTCGTGGTGCAGGTGGCCGGTGACGAGGCGGAGGCGCCGGCGTCCCCGGCCACTCCGGCCGGCGGCGGCGCCCCGCCCCGCATGCCGCCCGCCACCGTGCAGTGGCTGCTCGACCACTACGAGACCGCTGACGGTGAGTCAAGTGAGGAACTTCTCTTATTACTTATATAATTACTATCGCCACATCTGCATCTTTTTGAGATTTTGGAGTAGAAATGGCGTCTTAGTACCTACTCATCATTAAAATAAATAAATATTTTATATCATCTAGTCCCAAACTAAACAGAGCTTGTACTGTGGGCAATGGATATAATACTTATATAGTTTTTTTTTGTAAATACATAAAAAACACCGACAAACACAGACACTTATGTTTATCACATAAATATTTGTTTTCTGTGGGAATCGAACCCACGACCCCATTATCAGCACTCCACTAGACCACAGACATCGAGAATTATAAACGGTTTGGACATTTCATGGTTGATCTCATAGTATCTCCCTCCCTTTCATCACCAAAATCACTAATATTTCACAGTGTATATTCAAACCGCTAGAAATTAGCAGAGTGGTGTAAATCTATTTATAAGGTACCAATTGATACCTGAAAATTATACTTTAGAAGTTATTCAATAGATTTTTTTATTATTTAATATACGCAACGCTTTTGATGTTTTCATTTTTCAAATTTGTTCATCTTCATCAACTCATACTTCACAGAATGAGGGGGGATTAGGCTATAGTCTACCACGCTGAACTAATGCGGGTTGACAGACTTCATAGGCCGGCCGTCAAGATCTGTCTGGCATGCAGGTTTCCTCACGATCTTTTCCTTCATCGTTTAAGCGATTGATCATTAATTAATCATTAATTATAATTGTTCTCTAGCTATAATAACAATGTATACATAGTATAATACAAAGTCCCTTCCCGCTGTCTGTCTCTCTGTACGCTGTGATCTTTTACACTACGCAATGGATTTTGATACGGTTCTCACTTACATTTAGATAATTCCTTCAGGAACGTTTATAATAATACATTAGTACATTGCACCAGTACGAAACCGGGACAGGTCGCTAATTTTAGATAAAGAACAATTTTATGTAACAAAACTTGCTAATACAGGTTATTTTGTAACCTAGCTAGTAATACAGCGCCTCACCCACCTGATTGAACTTCTATGTACAAAATTCTGTACAATATTAATGCTCACTGTACTACAATCTCCTATTTTGTGAATAAAGTGATAAGTGACTAAAGTTAATATAATAAGAACAGAAAAGAAGAGCCGCTTTTATTTTTTTTATTTAACATATTGGTGAACTATGTAGGTACATTAGTATACCTCTGTCTAACCTTTCAGGGAATACATGCGTGCTGGTATGTTATTTATAAATCCCTAGATACTCCTTGCACTTTTGCTTTGTTTCTTTCAGGTGGAGGTATATCAGCTGTATTCAATAAAAATGGATCATTTACTTGCCGACTTGCATTTCATTTATCTATTTTTAAGCCTTTTCTATGCAATATGTTGTGTAGCCAGACAATGAGATAACTATACAACTATACTTTGTATAAAACTTTTTCATAATTATCTAATAATTTTAGGGCCATAGCTGATAATAGTCCTATAGCTGAGATAATACACAGTTTCTACAAAACCGTGCAGCTATTTTCCTTATCTTAGCAGTGGGGGCTGGCATGGCCAGCAACACTTCGACCAAATGTAATCTGTTGTGTTGTCCCCAGCATGATACATTCCTTACTCTTCAAAGACGTGGTTCATATAGTATTTTCCTTAATAGGGTAAGGGAAAGAAGGTTTTTGTATGAAAAATTAGGAATGTCTTCGGCTTGTCTCCTTTTCGACTAAAATTACAGTTACCTACTAAAATATAAAATTAAACTTGCTTCAGCGAAATATTCTCTAATTAACAATCGTTCATTGCAAATGGCATTTTATGACTCACATCTCAAGACACATTGAATAGGGTCTGGATTTTTGAAAACCTTCGAATATCGTTAACTAATGAATCGGTACAGTATCCAGTATCCATAGTATCAATTTCGCAATTAGGGTAACTTGACGCTTGTCCCGCAGGCGTTTCTCTCCCCCGCTCAACGTTGTACGCCCACTACCTCCGTCACTGCGCCACACATCGCCTTGAACCAGTCAATGCGGCCTCCTTCGGGAAGCTGATTCGCTCGGTTTTCATAGGGCTTCGCACACGACGGCTGGGCACTCGGGGGAACTCCAAATACCACTATTATGGTATAAGGGCTAAGCCCGGGGTCGATCAAGATCATAGCGATGCGAGGGATGAAGTGCTCGATCAGTCGGATAATGTTGATGACAAGACTGATGTTTTGGATCAGGTGAGACATTTAGATGTAAAAAAATACGGGTCCCTCGCACATTATATCAATTAATAACCCGTAATTTAGCATGTAGGATTGATTTATAACGACCATACACTGCTTAATAAGTTCTAGACAATTATTTAAATGAAAAATATAATTGAAAAAAATAATTTGCGGGAAGGCTAACTTACTTTGTATTTTATTGAAATAAACATTATGCTATTGTGAATTACAGTATTCCGATGATGATCTTGTACAGACGCCAGCACATCAAGTTACCCCAATCCGTCAAATTTCTTTGATAGATTTTCAACTTTAATTTGAAATGTCATAAGGTTCATTTTCAATTGGAAAAATTTGACAGTTTTGGGGTAACTTAACCTGCTGGCGTCTGTACGTACTACTACTGTCAGTTTGACTTCTTGCCTATTGAGACGTAACCCTTCTGGTTTTTTTTTCTTTTTGCTATAAATACGTTGTTTTCTCACATTGGGATTTTTTCCTGTGTCGGGGTTGCATTAATAAACAACAAGCAATAAATAAACACCTTGTAGAGTAAACGATCAGTGTCCATACCTCGAACAACTATCCGTAAGCTATACAATATTTGTTCGAAACCGCGATCAATGACGCGTCTACGCTAACCGTGCCGACAATCGCTGATTGCATGGCCCTCGTATGTTTGCACAGGAGGGTAGGTCCCGCGATCGTTCTCGTGAGTCGACGAGCAGTCCGACGCACGCGCACCGGCAGTACCTGGGCACTGTGACCCCGCCCGACCCGCCGCCGCTCTCCATACACCCGCTGCCCGACGATGTGCCTCTCGAAGCTCTCAACGCGCTGCGGAAACACCACAGGTGTGTTGTACTACTTTAGTAATTGTGCGAATGCTGATATCAGGTGCAAGCAGAAGCGGCCGAGAGAAAACTGGAGTATTTGGCGCAAGCAGAACATTAATTAGAAAACAGGTAAGTACTAGACTAACTTTAGGTATTCTAAATCATTTGCTACCTTAAAGTTCGCTGGGTAATGTGAATGTTTAGTTTAACACCTTTTGCCAACACGACAGCTCGCAATAATATGTCGTCTATGCACGTCGTTTTCGAGACAGTTCCGTGTGGTTATGGTTTATTTGCATGCAGGGAGCATGGTGCAGAATTCCTGCGCGGTGTAGCTGCGCTGGACACGAGCGCTGTGGAACGTGCACGCCGCATGTTCTGGCGTCGGCCCGGCGGGGGCGGGGGCGCAGGCGGGGCCGGGGGCGCGGGCGGGGGCGGGGCGCTGTGCCGCCGCGTGCTGGCGCGCCTGGCCGCACGTCGTGACGTGGCCGCGTGGCTGCGCGCCGCCGACCTGCAGCTGTACCAGCGCGCCGTCGAGCTGCTGCTGCCCGACGTGCTGCGCCCCATACCGCCACAACTCACTCAGGTAATGTAGATACTGTACCAACGCAGTTGGCAGGATATACCACTTTACATTCGCAGTTTGAGGAATATGCACATCTAAAATTGTCACAAGTCTCTTTAAAAGTTCCTAGCTACATGGAATAGCATAAAAATTGAATTGAGAGGTCATAATTTTTATTATTAGTAATTATTATTTATATTGAAAAATTATACATCATCTTTTGCAGCCAATTTCGATATTTCATAGGTAAACATTTCAGCTTCGATATATGTGTGTTCCATGCCCACCATCGAAAGAACCTAATTGTGTGCACAATTAATTTTCATAATCAAGAATAATTTATAAGCAATTTCGTGAAAGCAGGCCATCCGCAACTTCGCTAAGAGCCTGGAGGGTGCGCTGGGTGTGGGCGGGGGCGGGGCGCCGGCGGCGGCGGCTCGCGCTCAGTCGGCGGCGGCCTCGGCTCTGGCGGCCGCGCTCCGCCGCTACACTTCGCTCAACCACCTGGCGCAGGCCGCCCGCGCCGTGCTCAACAACCACCACCAGATACACCAGGCACGTTATCACCCACTCTACTGTTTACACTCAAATTTCATTTTGCCATTACTTACACAAACATATTTGGCTACGCACGTAAAGAGAAAAAAAAAGAAATAAATTATTGGTAGTCATAGAATTGTATAAGACAATGCCAATTGAATTTAAATGCAGTGCAATTAAAATTAAAACTGAATACAAATAAAAAAAATATTTAAAACATGTCAATACTGTAACTGCGGTTTGATTGGTCGTCTTAGGAAAAGGCGGTGCTAACAATGTTTTAGCTTTGCATTGCCATTCTTCGCGTCGTATAACGTGTAAAATGCACTAATATGAGGTAATTCTGCAGATGCTGGCGGATTTGAACCGCGTGGACTTTCGCGTGGTGCGCGAGCAGGCGGCTTGGGCCTGCTCTTGCGCAAGCGCCGCCACTGCACACAAACTCGAAGCTGACTTCAAGGTGACCTATATCACTTTATTCCTGCAGTAAATATTGTGCACATTTATATGGTTTTGAAATAGTTACTCAACAGAAATTTCTTGTAAAATAATGTATTTTTTAGTCCGTATGTAATATTTTATTGTGACATTTATTTTCATATCAACAACGACGAATAGAGTGACTGCGTTCAGTGTCACTCTATTCGTCAAAAGACTCCGTTAGGTGAATGAGTGTGTATATGTGTGCTGTATGAGCAGTGGGCGGGGTGGCTGGAGGTGTGTGATGAGTGTGTGTGTGTGTGTGCGCAGGCGACGCTGGGTCGTGGCGCCTCGCTGGAGCAGTGGGCGGGGTGGCTGGAGGTGTGTGATGAGTGTGTGTGTGTGTGTGCGCAGGCGACGCTGGGTCGTGGCGCCTCGCTGGAGCAGTGGGCGGGGTGGCTGGAGGTGTGTGATGAGTGTGTGTGTGTGTGTGCGCAGGCGACGCTGGGTCGTGGCGCCTCGCTGGAGCAGTGGGCGGGGTGGCTGGAGGTGTGTGATGAGTGTGTGTGTGTGTGTGCGCAGGCGACGCTGGGTCGTGGCGCCTCGCTGGAGCAGTGGGCGGGGTGGCTGGAGGTGTGTGATGAGTGTGTGTGTGTGTGTGCGCAGGCGACGCTGGGTCGTGGCGCCTCGCTGGAGCAGTGGGCGGGGTGGCTGGAGGTGTGTGATGAGTGTGTGTGTGTGTGTGCGCAGGCGACGCTGGGTCGTGGCGCCTCGCTGGAGCAGTGGGCGGGGTGGCTGGAGGTGTGTGATGAGTGTGTGTGTGTGTGTGCGCAGGCGACGCTGGGTCGTGGCGCCTCGCTGGAGCAGTGGGCGGGGTGGCTGGAGGTGTGTGATGAGTGTGTGTGTGTGTGTGCGCAGGCGACGCTGGGTCGTGGCGCCTCGCTGGAGCAGTGGGCGGGGTGGCTGGAGGTGTGTGATGAGTGTGTGTGTGTGTGTGCGCAGGCGACGCTGGGTCGTGGCGCCTCGCTGGAGCAGTGGGCGGGGTGGCTGGAGGTGTGTGATGAGTGTGTGTGTGTGTGTGTGCGCAGGCGACGCTGGGTCGTGGCGCCTCGCTGGAGCAGTGGGCGGGGTGGCTGGAGGTGTGTGATGAGTGTGTGTGTGTGTGTGCGCAGGCGACGCTGGGTCGTGGCGCCTCGCTGGAGCAGTGGGCGGGGTGGCTGGAGGTGTGTGATGAGTGTGTGTGTGTGTGTGCGCAGGCGACGCTGGGTCGTGGCGCCTCGCTGGAGCAGTGGGCGGGGTGGCTGGAGGTGTGTGATGAGTGTGTGTGTGTGTGTGCGCAGGCGACGCTGGGTCGTGGCGCCTCGCTGGAGCAGTGGGCGGGGTGGCTGGAGGTGTGTGATGAGTGTGTGTGTGTGTGTGCGCAGGCGACGCTGGGTCGTGGCGCCTCGCTGGAGCAGTGGGCGGGGTGGCTGGAGGTGTGTGATGAGTGTGTGTGTGTGTGTGCGCAGGCGACGCTGGGTCGTGGCGCCTCGCTGGAGCAGTGGGCGGGGTGGCTGGAGGTGTGTGATGTGTGTGTGTGTGTGTGTGCGCAGGCGACGCTGGGTCGTGGCGCCTCGCTGGAGCAGTGGGCGGGGTGGCTGGAGGGCTGTGTGAGGTCTGCGCTTGCGCCGCACGAGCGCAGACACGACTACACTTCGCGCGCCAGGCGGCTGCTGCTCGACTGGTCCTTCTACTCTTCGCTCGTCATCCGCGAGCTCACGCTCAGGTTTGATCATTTAAACAATTATGTCAGCCATCTTGAAATTAAAAATTAATTCCGTTTTCGTGATGAACTTTGGAATGGTGAGATATCGTTGTGATGTTTGCAGGTCGGCGGCGTCGTTCGGCTCGTTCCACCTGATCCGTCTGCTGTATGACGAGTACGTGTCGTACCTGATCGAGCGGCGCGTGGCGGCGCACCTGCACCTGCCGCCCATCGCCGTCATGCAGCGCGCGCTCGTCAGTAACACGCCTCTATATTTTAAAACACACACACACACCAACTCACTCTCTCTTTCTCTCTCTCACACACACACTCTCTCTCTCTCTCTCTCTTACACACACACACACACCATACCATACACTATTATGTAGCAAAACTAACAGTGCATAAGTTGTACATGAGGAGTACACAAAGAGTACATAACACACATAAGTAGTACATATAGAGTACATAAGTCGTACGTAAGGAGTACATAAGTCGTACATAAGAAATAAATAAGGAGTACATAAAGAGAACATAAGGAGTACATAAAGAGTACACAAATTGTACATAAGGAGTACAAAAGGAGACATAAAGAGTACATCTTACAATCTTTATCTTTATAACCTATGTACTCTTTATGTATTCCTTATATACTAAAAATGGCGCTGCCGTCACGGTCAGTTCGACTCCGTGTTTAAAAAATAATTAAAAATAGTAATTAACTTTCTTTTCTGAATTTTTTATCACGAAAGTACGTAATTAAAAGCAATAACTCAGTGAAAGTGTGGTCAACAAATAATTTTGATAATAAATAAATTTAATGGACTAAAAAACAAATTTGATAAAATTGCAACAGAAGTAAATAAACAACGTGCAAAAATACATTAAAGTAACTATTACTGAAGTGCTAAATACTAACAAATATCCATACTAATAAAATCAAGTGAACTATTAGCGATTTCATTACAAAAATGTGTAAACTATAACAGTGTAAACAAACAAAAATTTCTTTGCATGACGCTTAATTTAACGGTCTTTTTTATTCAAATTTAGAGACGTACACAATAACATTCATATTTTTGCAATAAATTCTAATTCTCTTGTGGCGCTAGCAACTTTGCCACAGACTTGTAACTACTTACACGTGCGTTCGAGTCCTACACTCTGCAATACTTTTTGTGTAATTTGTGTAATTTCAACTAAATTCAGTTGTATTCTAATTATACAAAATGGATAACGTTACATTACGAAAGATAAAAAAACGCAATATTTCAAATAAATCATCTATTGAAGATTTATCATTTGTGTCAACCGACTCAAACGTTCTACATAGAAGCTTACCGGATTTATCTACCTGGAATTGCCATGAAACTGAGGAGCTACAAGAAACAGTTATAGATTTAAAAGCGAAATTACAGATTGCGCATAGGGAGATCGATTATTTATTACAAGAAAAAAAATCCTTGGAAGAAAAGGTTCACGAACAGGAGCGTAAAATTACAAATTTGACCAAATGTTCTACAACTTGCACACCTGAACGACACCATACAAAAAAAACAAAATCCAACTGTGAAAATGAATTTGATACCCCAAACACTCACAACAAAAAGATGCAAGGAGAGCTTCAAAACGTATCATCACTACTATGTAACTCGTTATCAGATATCGTAACAAGCAAAGAATCCAGCAATGATCATAACAACAAGCAATCGAAATTGTTGCTAAGCAAACCGTTAGATGGCGCTAGTAGTGACAAACAATGTCGTAAAATATACATATTTGGTGGCGAGCAATGTGCTGGATTAGGTGTCATACTGGATCGTACGAGAATTAATACGAAATACGAAAAGTATAAAGTATCTTCTACGGTAAAACCATTTGCTTTAACTTCCGATATTCTCAAATGTTGTAATTACATAGAAGATTCAGCTGAAAATTATATTGTCATTAGTATCGGACAACATGATAAAAATCCTACGAAAATTACAATGGATTTGGCTGCTTTTTTGAGTAAGCTACAATATATAAACATTATAATATTAAGTGTCTCATACAATTCATATTTGAATGAATGGAAGCTCAATAATTTACTAAAACGTGTATGTAATAATAATAGTCATAAACAATGTACTTTTTTATCGTTATCAAATTACCTAAAATACAAAACAGCTTTCTTGTATGATACTTGTAATAGGATTAACCATATAATAAATTCAAACGATTACAGAAAAAGGTTTTTAGTAAGATATTGCCCAAAAGTCACCGAACCGCAAACAAAAGTTGAAATAAAAGCTATTCCAAAAAGGGGCACTATACCGTTTTACTTCCCTGTAACTATCAAACAGAGTTCTGAATATCTTAACCTGCAAAAAGAGTCTAACATTAATAATAATAGGACGAAACCAAATTGTAACATAGAAAGTAATGATTTCAATAATCTTTTTCGTAAATAAAAATTATATTAATTGCACAAGTAACGATTGTACCGCTACCCTATTGCATCAAAATATTGCTGGTTTGCTTAATAAAATCGATTCCGTCCAACTATGTTTAGGTGAACTATACAAATATAACAATATTAATGTAGATATTCTTTGTTTCTCTGAGACTTTTGTTAGATTGGGCGATGAATTAAACATAATATTTAAGAATTTTAATCTTGCATGCTCTTTTTCAAGGAAAAGAGAAAAGCGTGGAGGTGTTTGTATTTTGGTTCATAAAATGTTTGAATTTAAGAACATAGAACTTAAGGAATGATGTACTGAAAAAATATTTGAGTGTTGCGGTATAGAAGTCACTTCACTTAACTGTATTATAATTTGTATTTATAGAATACCTAATACGAATACGTTATTATTTTTTGAAAAATTTGATTTATTATTGCATAAACTACTTAAACGGAAGAAACGCATCATTATAACTGGGGACCTAAATATTGATACTTTAAAACAAAATAACGATTCAATTAAACTCAAAGATATCACTTCTAACTATGGTCTATGCCTTCATATTAATAAACCGACACGCAAGCATTCATGTCTGGATCAGATTATAAGTAATATTGAAAACTCGACGGGAAACATCTATGAACTATTTCTATCTGATCATAACACATGCCAAACATTAACATTCCCTATCGAAGAGAGTAAAACCTGCCCTTAAGTACTGGTATAATGTTAATAGAGATTATTCAGCTGAAAATGTCAAAAAATTTATTGAATCTATAGGAAACTTATCATGGGTTGAAGTTCTCGAGAACTCTGACGCAAACGACAGCTTTAATACTTTTCATGAAAATTTTTCATTATTCTATAAATTATGCTTTCCCTTAAGGAAAACCAAAGTCTACGTAAATAATACATCACCTAAATGGATAACTAAAGGTATCAGAAAATCTTGCATTTATAAAAGGCAGCTTAAAAGAAGGTGTTACTTAAAAAATAAAGATGATATACGTTCCCAATACCTAAAATATAATAAAATATTGAAATCGTGCGTCACTCACTCTAAAAAAATTGCTAACTTCAATTACATATTAAAATCAAAAAATAAAAATAAAGCTTCATGGGATATCATCAAAAATAGAATGGATTGTCATAGAACATTTAATCAGATAGATGCAATTAATCATAATGGTGTAATTTTGTATAACTCAAACCAAATTGCTAATTCTTTAAATGACTATTTTATTGAAATTTCAAATATGAAAACACCATCAATGAAAAACACCTGCTCACTCTCGATTACCAGGAACAACTCTAGCATATTTCTGAATCCTTGTTCTGACGTCGAAGTATGTGGTGTTATAAAATCTTTAAATAATAAAAAATCTGTAGGGTATGATGAGATCGCTACACATATACTCAAGATGTGTGCCGGGATAATTGCACCTATACTATGCCACACAATCAATTTATCGCTGATAGATGGTGTTTTCCCAGATAAATTAAAATCTTCCATAGTTAAACCTCTTCATAAGAGCGGGAGCACATTAGACAAGACTAATTACAGACCTATAACACTAATTTCAATATTCTCTAAAATCTACGAAAAAATAATGCATAGTCGTCTAGTTCAATTCATAAATAAACACAATATTATTAATGAGGAGCAAAATGGTTTTCAGAAGGGTAAGTCGACTACTCTAGCAGCATTCTCTCTAGTTAGGTCTGTAACAGATAACATAGACAAAAAACATTCTGTTACAGTTATTTTTCTAGATATGAGTAAAGCGTTCGATCTAGTTAATCATAAAACACTTCTTGATAAATGCGAACGTTATGGCATCAGAGGCCCTGCTTTTGAATGGTTAAAAAGTTATCTCATCAAGCGAGAACAATGTGTTGAAGTAGCACGTATAAATGGCAAGCTTGTTGCAACGTCATATAGATCTTTTTTTAAACCTAACGAATCCGGGGTGCCTCAAGGAAGTATACTTGGGCCCCTTCTCTTCCTATTATATATTAACGACTTACCAAACGTCACAAAAAATAAGTGTGTACTTTTCGTAATACCAGAAAGTAACAAAACAACGCACCAGCATGAAGTAAATAATACTATTAATGATATAATTAATTGGCTAACTGAAAATAACCTAAAAGTAAATTTAACTAAAACTAAATTCATACAATTTTCGAATCACAAGCAAAACCCCCCTAAAATTAATTTAAACTACAAAAATCAAATGATAAGTAAAGAAAATAACATAAAATTTTTAGGTCTAACACTAGATGAAAACTGTAATTGGGGAATACATATTGATAACATTTGTAAAAAAATTAATAGATTTGTATATGCGCTTAAACAACTACACAATACGGTCAATGAAGCCACAGCACTCAATGCTTATCACGGCTTCGTAGGATCTGTCCTGAGATACGGCTTGCTTTTATGGGGTAACTCTGTGCATATTCAAAGGGTCTTCATAGTGCAAAAGAAATGTATGAGAGCAATAACTGGGGCTCCACCATTTGAAAGCTGTAGACCAATTTTTAAAAAGCTAAAAGTTTTAACTTTAACTTCCTTATACATTTTAGAAATTGGCATGTTTGTAAGGAAAAACACACACTTCTTTTCCAAAGTTAGTGACAATAGCAGATATACGAAAAGAGATCCCTCAAAATTAAAACATATACCTTGCAGAAGCACCCTCCATTATAAGAACAGTTATTTAATGTCTATAAAAGTCTACAACCATATTCCACAATCTATTAGAGAACTACCTTTACGTTTGTTTAAAAAAGCATTATATAATTGGTTGCTTGAAAAAAATTTTTACACAGTTCAGGAATTCATAGCTTGTAAGTGTAACCGATATACATAATAGTTTTTTTTTTTTTTTTTTAGTTTTACCCAATAATGTATTTATTCAATATTTTTATTTAGTGTTTATGTAGCAATATTGTAAATGTTTTTAAGTCTGGTCAGGTGGTATACCCAACATACCCATATTTTATTATAATGTACGTGCAATGATATCTCAGCCTAAGAATATTCGTATGCCTCTTGCAGAGGCGGATATGTCGGAAAACTAATTGTAACATAACAACTTTTGTACCATATCCTTGGCGAATAAATATCTTTATCTTTATGTACTCATTATGTACTCTTTATATAGTACTACTTAGTCGTACATAAGGAGTAAACAAGGAGTACATAAGGAATACATAAGGAGTACAAAAGGAGACATAAAGAGTACATAATCTTTATGTCTCCTTTTGTACTCCTTATGTACGACTAAGTAGTACTATATAAAGAGTAAATAAGGAGTACATAGGTTAGTATATAAGGAATACATAAAGAGTATATAAGGAGTACATAAGAAGTACATAGGTAAGTATATAAGGAATACATGAGGAGTATATAAGGAGTACGTAAGGAGTACATAAGTCGTACGTAAGGAGTACGTAAGGAGTACATAAGGAGTACGTAAAGAGTACATAAGTCGTACATAAGGAGTACGTAAGGAGTAGATAAGGAGTACATAAGAGTTGACGGGGTGGCTTGCTGAAAAATGATTTTATAGCATTCATGTTTTCTTTGAATTTAAATTATGTTATGTATCTATGTATATGTGTTTTCATATTATTATAGCATAGAGAATTCCAGACACTAGCATCTAGCGATTGTGACAATAGTACTGAGCTGTTTCTGGTCAAGTGTGTTTTCCATTCATAGAAAATGGCAGAGACGCATACTATACAGGATGGAAGGGACATCGACGCGCAACGGCTTACCATGACTTCAGTACATGATTCTGGACCCCCCTGCGTTAGAATTTTCGTCGGCTTTTTCTTAAATTTTACAACTCGCAAGTGAACTCTAAGGAAACAGCTGACCAGAAGATCTTTCGAGTTTAATTTACAATGCTGTTTTTAGTGAATTAATGACTTTTTAATTAAAATTCTTATTGGGTTAGATAGAAATAATGATTTTATACAGTTTAAAGTTGAAAAAACTGCAAAAAAAACGTAACCACCCTGTATATCGCTCACTAAACCGGTTAGGCTACTGATACTTTTCTGTTCTTCTACTTTTAGAACTATCAAAACAAAAAACGTCAATCAAAAATAATATCGAAAAAAATATCCCATTTATATAACAAATCTCATGTGGCTAACATAATTCCCCTCCTAACAATACCATTGTTCATCACACAAATATCTACAGGAACAGGATGAAGAAGATATACCTGAGGATCAAGCCAATGCGGAGCCAGACGACGATGACCAGGACCAGGACTGGGATTGGGATGACGATGACGAGGAGGACGACGAGCCCGAGTGCAAGAAACAAAAGCTGCCCGCCTTGTAAGGAGGAAAGCTGTGACGAACTGAAAAGACAACATTTAACAATTGAAGCATTGCAACAAGGGCACCTATTAGTTTAGCGATAATTTAAGTGTTTTTTTTATTCAGAGAACAACAACGGCGTAGTTAAACTGAGTTTTTGTCACAGAAAACCAGATGTCGCTATGCTTAATTTGCAATATCATCAAACAAAACCGGCCTTCGGTGTCGAACTCCCTTGTTGTTCTAGTGCTTCAATTCCTTTGAAATCTATTCATATTTAGAACCCATAGTAGGCCTTAGCAATTTTTCTAATTTAAATCATTATGATCCATTAAAAGCGGTATACCTGAGGTTGTGTAGGATTACGGATTATGTTATATAAAGGCGTAAGTTTCACTATCAGAAGCGAGTGTCAAATTGGCTAGGTAAATGCCTGAGCTATGAACTGAATGATAGCGTTGAACGTATTATGTTTCTCACACGTAATATAAGATCACTGTAATTTTTATGTATTTATCAGTGACAGATATCCCTTTTAATTTACTCATTTCTTTCATCATACTTTCGACTCGTGTAGCATATTTTGAAATTGTGTGTCAGAATAATACTGACGCCTGTAGGTGAATTTTGTACTAGACAATCGAGCGCTCATTTCTGTCAGTTACTGTTGTGGGGTTCTGACAGTTTGAGCGGTCAAGCTCAAACCTTGTATAAAGTCTTATGTCTGCTGTTAGTGGTATGCACGCCATGGAGAAATCCTGCGGTACGCAACCAAATATGATACAAAATGTTGGGAAGCTGGGTCTACTCTTACACAAATCACCCTGATTTGGTTGTGAAATTGGGACAGGTGTGTGTCACTTGCTGTGGACGTTAGTCTCAGAAACCATTATTGCCTTCAACATGTATTCATACTTGTAATTAAGAAGCACAACCATAATATGTCTAGTATTATTTATTGATATGGCAAGACATACACTAATGTTAGGTATTTGAACAGTGTACTCTACTATATGATAGAAATTGAATTAAATTATTAAAAAAGGGTTAACCTGTATCGGAACCATTTCTGTGGAAAAAGATAATTCTTTTTAAGCTGATGTATGTCGGGTATGACCCGTATGAATGTTTACACATCAACTACCGATACCGGTATCGTGCTGTCTCTATCTTGCACAGCATTGTACTTGCTACTGTGCGACGGAGACAGCATATATGTATGCAATCGTTATTGGCATGCATTAAAAAAAAAACACTAATTTTGTATATTATATAATTGTATTCATCCGGTCATGACGTGTACATAGGATATTTATCTATGTAATAATAATGTAGCCCTTGTAAAAATGTTCAAGCACAAATGTAGTCTCATTCACACGCATCATTGTGTGCATGCATTTTATCAACACAGCGCGTTTTAAACCAGATAATATGTGATTGGCTCGGGGCAGCCGATCACGTGCTTACCGCGGTCGTTCCGGGGATATGTGATTATTATGTACACGTTGAGACTTGTAGTCCTGTGCTACGAACGGCCAGGGGTCATTATCTACTCTGTTGATATAGTGTATATAGATAAATTACAAAACATGTAATATTCAAAGCCGTGGTGTATTATAGTTAGTAGGTGTTGCAATTGCAGCATTATCTTGATATGATTACAAAATGAATATTTTGTACATTACAACACTATGACGATAAAAGGTTTAGTGTTTTAAACTAGGCTTTCCAACCAAGTCTAGAGCATGTATTGGTATTATTTTTGTCATTTATAATAATGTTCTGATTGCCAGCTTTTTATATTGATCATCCATGATTCGAATAGTTTGCGGCTGACACAGAAACAATCATTAACATTTCAAATTTCAGTGTTAACTTCACATTTTTTCATTAATGATTTTGTCTAGTATGTTGGGAGTTCGAGTTTTACGATCCGTGGCACTATAGTTTAGTTTATTTAGCTATAACTGTTTTGTCTTCAATTACTACCCCTTTTCTATGGATAAATAAATGTAATTACTATTTAAAACTTAGTATTAAGATATTTGGTCGAACTACAGAACCAAAGCTTTTACATTTCCACAGTAAAACGTTTATCGAAAAAGAAAACTGTATATAAAATATTTATAAATATGTTTTAGGTTGAAAAAATAAGACATGTTTTAATTAAGTATACCAAAGAATGTTATTCTTTATTTTGCTTTAGATTGTTTATATATACAAAAAGGATTTTTAGGAATTAGTCCAAATTTTGCATTTATCTTGCACATGCATCTTCGTTTTTTTTACCAGCCTTTGAAATGATATTTCTACCTCTGTAGTTTGTATGTAAATTCCCATAAATCCACAATAATTTCTTGCTGAAGTTATTTAAATAAACATCGATCTTTCAAACATAATAATGGAAGTCGTTCACTTTCTATTAGCTAAATATTCCTAAGTCAATAAATTTTATTTAAATTGTATAAATGTTACCTTACTATGGCCTAAGTCACTAAGTTTATGTTAGAAAATGTTGTTTAAATATAAGTATAGTTAAGTAGTATACGATTTATTGTCACTAAATTTCGGTATTACCAAAATACGTTGCAATTTCAGATTATCTCATTTTATTACTAGCGTATTCACTTTAGTAGATATTTACGGACGATCTACTAGAGATACGACCCATAATGTAATAATGTATTTATCTTTCATTGAGCAGTTCCGAATTTAATTACATTTTAAATATATTTTTTATAACGTTGAGTATGTTTGATGCCTTAACGTTGCCCTAATATTGCCACGTTATTTGGTATACGCATTAATAGGTTGTGTTGCACAGCAAATAAATATAAACTGATGTTGTGATTCGTTTCGGTTTAGTGAGTAATTTGTAAAACTGTCCATTCGAAGTGTATCTTACTTAGCTGAGAGATGTATATTTTAACGATTGAGAGTGACAATAGTACTGCGCTAACCGGGGCAATATATTATCTGTAGTGAACCCTCGGCGGCTAACCAGTGCCTGATATCTTATAATAAAAAAAAGATATTTTATTTAAAAAAATATGAAGTAGACATAAACAATCATTAAAATGCCTTCGTCGATTTTAGTAAAGTATACACACACAAAATTTAAAAGTTATTTTAGTCGTTTATTATCGAAAATGTTTAATTATATTTTTGCATTATGTATGTCAAGGAATTGCACTTTAAAGTTAGTAAATGTATATGTCAGCGTGAAGATTATTCGAGCTGTACGCTATTTTAGGCGCGAAAACCTCGAGTAATGTCCACAGATAAATGTTTGTACTTATTGAAGAACATTACTATTCGTAATCGTTTAGATGTTAAGATGTCTATATTGAGTGTCTTGATTATACAGGCGATTTGTAGCTAAACACTTTACCCCATTGAATAGCATTCCCATACAAATACCCACATATCTATTGTTAGTTAACTTTTTACATGAATGTTAAATGGAGAGTTAGGGATAAAGTTCGCATCTTGATTTTCACTTTGGATGTAGATATGAGATACATTTTCGTCAGAGCGAATCTGCAAAGACTATATTGTGACAATATAAAGTAGTATTCTTTTGCAATATTTGTCAGTTGGGACTTTGGGAGGTAAAAGTTTTGTCTGCCATACTCGGACATACGAGCTTAACTTTTTGTACCGAGTAAGATAAGGGGTCTATGGATTTGTTCTTATATATTTACAGATTTTAAAAATTGAGCAACGAATACTCTAGTCCGCATTCCTGTATGCAGATAACTGGGACATGTGATTCGGAGCATAGAAATATTCAAACTTACTTATTTCAGTAAAGTAAAAGACAAAACAAATAATTTCGACAATATAGCTATTAACAAGAACTATTTAATAAGTTAATACATCCGAAATCACTTTATAAGGAACCCTTTAAAAATCTATTGAAACTGGCGTGCAGTGATTTCTGTAGTTCTTATAAAAAACGACGCCAACAAGAAAATAAGAGCCTGATCACACCTACCACAACGACAAGACGTGGGCGGACGCTCATTTTTATGAAAATGAAGTATATCCACAGGGCTCAAATTTGGCCATTATAAACCACCGTGTGGTCTATACAGACGATATCAGGGCCAAGTCGCAGCTACAACACAACCACCAGCGACACCGTGCACTGGCATTACCACAACGCAACTGCAAAATGCTGCAGAGACTAGTCATACTTGCCGTTTTGGTACGTGTGAATGGGCCATTATTTGTATCGATGGTATGTTACGTCTGTCGATCAGGACTTATTTGGATAGAAACAAAATATTCATCGTAATGTACAGTCAACAAAAGAGTTTGGTATACAAGTAGCGAACGAAATCTGCATCTTTACACGTAGCAGCTTACAATACCTGCGTTTTGACATATATTGCGTGATACATAATTACACAATCTTTAAAAAAACACGATGTTCAATTAGCTGCCTGTATACTTAACTCTTTACTGTACCATGTCTAGTCACTGCACAGGAGTGTATACCATTACCCAAGGAGCGATGTGTTAGGTAAGGATGTAGTAAAAATAATTGTAATAATTATGACTAACGAGGGACTCTGATGTTTGTATAAATCGGGGGACGATTATGTGTCTGAGAATAAAGCTAGTCATGTGTTTATATTGATGTTTTATTAACTATTCTAGTTCTAATTTACAAAATAATATGTCATTTGCCAAAATCTATTTTTTTTTATTTCTAAAAATATTATCTAGGAAGAAGTTTATTGTGGGATGGCGTAATGAAAATGAAACAAATACTTGGTTCTCGTAATAAATATTATTTCAACATTCCGTCCAGCCTATAATTTACAAGTCGTGGCGACCTTAGCAACGAAACCTAATTAAAATAATATTTACAGAGAAGCTTTATATATAAACGTATGAATTGCACTGTGATGCACCCATCCTCACTAGGACACACAATTCACATATATACATAAGATATATGAACAGTACAAGTCATAGAAAATATTAATTTTATCAACCGTTAGGTATTCAATAAACGCCCTTACTCCACAACTTGATTTAACCAATACGTAAATCCACAACGGAAAGTAAAACAAGTATTTCAATCAAGTAGTAAATCTAACAATAATGTTATCTACTAACACACAAAACTGTCAATTTAAATACAAAAAATATCAATAATAATAACATAAGTATAATTATAGTAAAATATTTCACTAAAAATCGTAACAGTAAGGCTCTAAGTGCCGGCAGTAACAGAGTACGTTCGGAATGATAAGCGTGAGCCCAAATCACCAAGATATGGAGTAAGTGTAAAATGTTCTATAATACAAAATGATATGAAAACGTCGATCGCAATATCATCCATTTTAAAAATCATTAACATCGCAAAAAGGATTGACCAATCAGTAAGAAATCTGATAGTGACGGTGCGAGAATTAGAGCGTCGACAAACAACGAGATGCCTCATAAAATAGACGGTCCCAACGATTTGTTTTATCCAAAATAATACGAATTTCTTTGGTTAACAACTAGCCTAACCTACCACTAACCTCACACGAGACCGGTCGCCGGATATTTTGCTCAGAACTATACATAACAAAAACAAGTTGTTTAATAATCAATGTCCGCGCGAAGGGTCAACATTCTAAGAAGTAAGGCGTCGAAATGACGTTGCTAGCGTTAAACTAAGTCTAACAGAATCGAAAGATATTTTTGTGATGGAACGGTGCGGTGCGTATGGTGCGGTTACGGTGCGGGCACGGCACGGGCACGGGTACGGTACGGGCACGGCACGGGTACGGTACGGGCACGGTGCGGGCACGGCACGGGCACGGTGTGAGCACGGTGCGGCTTCAAATAGCGAGCGCCGCCGAGCGCTTATCTCGGTTCTTGTTGCGGGCCACAGTACGCGCCTTGCACGCTGCATTGTTTTGGAGATGCTGCAATGCAGATAATATGAATTATTCTTGTGAAAGAAAGAAAATGGTTGCTATAAAAACAACGACAAATACATCTAATAAATAAGTACAGAGAAAAAAAACAATATGACATCACTCGGCGGTAGTATTGTGGGTCATTTTCTACTACATATATTAAAAATACGATTCATTCACTCGTAATATGATTCAGCATTTCAATTGGAGAGTTGTCTAGTTAGTTTGTGTACAAAGTGGGCAGTTTGCCAAGTCATAATAATTTTCATATTGCATATGACCTTAATATTTGCGATTTATAAGTCGTTAGGTCATTGTGTTACACGCAAAAGTGGGCGAATTTGTGTAGTAACATTACAGACGCTACATAGATAGGTCTATCATATAATTATGTATAAATGACGTACGTGTTGGGTTGTGAATATTTATCGAATGACAATGTTTTTTTTTTTGTAAATTTGGATACTTATTGGAAGATTTCTTCTGGAAGAAGGATTACAAAGTTATTTGGTCAATTACAGTCGGTGCCAAATACAAATCAGTTAGTAGATTTGTTTATATGAGTTAAGATTTTCACATAATGTCCATACATCAACATCAAGTCACAGGTACCTATGAATTGTTTTGTCTGGTGAGTGATATTTTATTTTCCTCAAATCATTTTGATGACGAAACTGTTTTGCTGTTTGGCGGTACAGGGCGGAGCTGTGTAATGTTAATCAATATCTTTGAATGGTTCAATGTTGTATAATGTTTTTTCTGGTTATGTCGCTTGTAGTGTTGGTACATACCCGTTGTAGCTTGTTGAGTTTCTGTTGTGGTGCGGCGTCGAGTGGTGCGACGTCTGAGAGCGCCAGCGCTTGTCGCAGGCGTGCAGAGCGCGGCGCCAGCGCCTGCAGCGCCCCGGCGAGCGAGGCGGCCAGCGCGGTGTAGGCGGCGCCTCCCGACCACGACGACCAGGCGGCTGTCTCCGCCCCCACGCGCACTGACATGCACGGCACCGAGCCCTCCTGCAATCACAATAAAACTTGTTTGGAAAGGTAGTCATTTAAACCGCATCAGTACTGTCTTTTTTAAGAATAAAAAGCTAGCGTCAATGGTCAAACTGGACGTTGACTCGATATTTTATACATATACTAAGAAATTGATTGTAAATACCTCGAAGTACTTGAGGATGTCCCTGAAGGTAGCTCTCTGTATCTTGCGGTCCCGCTTGGCGCGGTACTTGTGCGAGTCCCTTGCGAGCTGGTCGAGTCGCGGCAGTAGAGCCTGCACATGGGCGGCGAGTGCGGGCTCCACACTGTCGTCGTCCGTCGTCGTCTCGTACGCGATGGCCAGAGCGCCACCCGCCGCCATACGCACCTATAATACCAGTGGAAAAATTAAAAAGTGACTCAAGAAGCAATAAACAAGTTGTAATAGCGTGTAGGCCATAAACCCCATTGCTCGTTATTTAAAAATATCTAAACATATTACATTCGCCTAAAGTTTGTAATTACATACATTTGTAGTAATTTACACAACAGCATACAGGCAATAATGAACCTTATTTAGAAAAAAAATCTTCTGTCATGAGAAAATATTCTATAAAAACCAGATTCATAGAATGCGAAATATCTATTTAGGCACTTCAAAAACCACCCTATATATCTATGTGGAAATGATATTAAATCTTATAAATTTGACGCGTTACCTCAAGCGAAACAGCCTCCAGTAGCTCTCCGAGCCTGGCGAAGGAAGGCGACTGGTTATTGAGCAGAGAGAGCGCGTGGTTGGGGCTGAGCAGCGGCAACAGTAGCGCCCAGCCGTCCAGGGCAGCAGCGTGCCAGGCGCCCTCCTCTACAGCCGCGCCCGAAACTTTCACACTGCCGTCGCCCTGGTAACAACACATATTGTTAAGTCTTAGTCTAAAATCTATGTTAAATTATATGCACAATTTTTTTCTCTAATTGATTCTTCTCTACAGCAGTACAGTGCCGTGGCGCATATGGGATGTTTGGTACATAATTATTTCACACATTTGCTTTTCTTCTTATTGAGTCAATTGTTAAACCATTTTCGATTAATTTACCTACTTCTCGAAGAAAAATTAGCTTTATAAAATGAATATTTGTAAGTCGCCATTTTCTATAGTCTTTACCGCTTCATAACGCAATATTTTGAGTATAAAATATTTTTCTATCAGTTTTACAAGTGTACCTTTAGATAGCTGCCGCTGAAGATGGTCTCGAACATGCGCATGACCTCCAGCACCTCCGTGAGATCGTCCTCCATTAAGTAGCACAACACCGCTAGCGAGGAACAACACTGAAACGTGTAATAAGATATTAAATATCACTGTTACGATGCATCGTCTTACAAGAAATTTGTTTGATAGAGAAAGATAATGATGAACTAAAGATTCAGTCTCAATTTAAGAAGAAAAGTTCCAAATCTGCGTCCAACCTTATTCTTCATATTAGGTTTAAAACTGAAATGGTTAACACTGTTAATGAAACAATTACGGGATATATATTTTAAAATAACGTAAATCTTCAAATCTTCAAAAACATTCCTTCCATTCATATATAAAATAATTATACCTCAGTGCGTGTGTCCAGTGAGGCGGATTTGTCTGTGGCGGTGGCTGTCAGGGCTGGCCGCACCTCGCGGACGAACTCCTCCGTGCCTTCCTCTCCGATCTGTAATTCAAACAAATGTTAGTTGGTAAAGTGTGAAAATTGGCTCATTAATAGCGTTGGTGAAGTACTGCTTTGCTCATCACGATGATATCGTTGGAAGAAAACATCTTCATTGGAGTTTTTTTACCTTTGTCGAGATGTTTTGGTGGAGTGAAAACAAAATGGCATAGATAGGAGTGGGGTTGGGGTTGTGACTTTTGCTCCTGTCGCGTATGTATAGGCACTAATGTGGATTTAGTCAATAAGATAAGAGTAGCATACAGTAAAGATTTTTTAAATGCAGTAAATATTTTCTGTTTATTATCCACGTTAAACTTAACCTTACATTTTAGACAATAGAAAGACAATTGTCACGGCTCTGGAGAGTCACGTTTTTAATGAATGATTAAGAGGATAAACACGTTCATAAGTTTTTTAAATGTGACCTGTAAAGCGAGCAATGGTGCAATAGCAGCGGCGGCCTTCCGCTCGGCGTCCTTCCCGCGGCGCAGGGCCTTGGCGACGTGGTCGGCCAGCGTGGCGCGGTGCGGCGCCAGCAGTCCGTCCAGCGCTCTCCTCTGCAGCGCGGCGCGGAGGGACACGAACGCTCCCGCTCGCGCCGCGTTCGAACGCGCGTTCAGTGCCTCGATGATCTCGAGGACTTTCTCCTCGAATTTTTCTTGGATCTCGTTTTCTGCGGAAGAGAGAGAATAGGTTATAGGGTTGATTAGATAAGTGTGTTGTGTAGATGGCACCGGCCATGCCCGTAATTGAGTCGTATTAAATGTGAAAGAAAATTTCCGTGGAAGTAGACCGTTTAAGAATGACAGCACACTTGGCGTAGTGGCTCCGTGATCGGCTTATGGACAACGACTTGTGGTTTCGCACCGTCTTTTTATGTATGTAGGTAGTATTTGTGCATATAAAAATGTATTCATAAATGGCTCCACGATACAAGAGAACAGCTTAGATGAGACAACGTTTTTTAAAAGATAAACTTCGAAACATTTTTTTGTATAACAATATCGATAAATCAGTCATAGTATGGCGGTGGCAACCCGCACTAGGCCAGCGTGGTCTAGACTAGACTATAGCCTAATTCCCCATCAATATAAGAGGACACCTGTGCCCAGCAGTGATGTTGATGACGGAGGTGTCAGTGTAGTAGGGCAGTCTTTAAAAATATCATTTTTTATGACGACAATATAGCAATATTTATGCGTAATAGCAATTTATAATGCTGATAAACTCATTACCCTCCTTTGGGTCGCGCAGTCGGATAAAAAGGACTTTACATAATACCCTTTTGCTGTTGTATAGTATTATTTGAGTGCCATATCACCTTGGTCAATAAATAGGTAGGTATGCTTAGATGAAGATGTCCGTGGTAAGAGATTTAAATTGTCAGCTTGTTTTGTTGTGTTACATTATTATCACGCCTGTTTCCCATAGGGGTAGGCAGACTATTTTTTAAAATTTAGCTTCATCTATATCGTTATCTCATGCATGTTCTTCGGTTTAGGGTGCTCTTACTTTTACGGTTATATTGTGGCCGTAATCGGTCTTTTCTGATAGTCACTCGATGAGTTAGGGAGTTGAGAACGACTCACAAGCGCGTTGCCAAGGTTTGAAGGTCATATTGGTCCGGTTTATAATTAGAGTTATAAAAGTATATAGTCGTATGAACTGCCTCGTTAGTCTAGTGGTCTTAAGCGCGAGGTACTGGGTTCGATTCCCAGGTCGAGCAGTGTCATTGTATTTTTCAATAAAATTTTCAGAGCAGCTTGGAGTTTGGTTGTACCAGGTTAACGGCAATAGGCACGCCACGTATTACATGGGACCTAAACATACCCGCCAATTGAGGGTGTACTACATTGGTACACTTCAATGACAAAAAGTATCTTACATAATTCGTTTTGTTTTGAGAATCGCTAGTTATTTTTATCATTGCTACATACAATGTATAAAATTGCACAGTGCATAGTAACCTAGTAGTGTACTACACTAAGTAGGTACTGCATTGGTTGCTGGTTGGATAAGATGTCGCGTTTATTTATAGGTGTTACATGAGTAACACTTACCTATTGCACAAACAAGATCAAGGAGAAATTTACGATAATTATAATGATGTAATTAATTAAGTTATTCTTAAATAATAAAGACAATGTTGTAAAACGAAAATGTATTAAATCCATATTAATATACATATTAAATGCGAAAGTAAATACTTATGTTTGTCTTTTAACTTTTTATGCCTAAACAGATAAACAGATTTCGATAAAATTTGGCAAGAATATAGATTGCATCCTGAGGAAGGGCATACGTTTAGTATATTGGAGGACAAGATTAAACCTACCTGTGGAGACGCTGAGAAGGATCCGAAACGTCGGGATTTAAAATAATAATAATATTTTAATTAATTTATTTTAATGTCTAATAAATATTGACGTAAATGTCAGAAATCCAGTACCTAGGTATATGGGATTGTCTCTCTAAATAACTTTGTTGTCGTTTGTTAAATCATATCAGGGTTAATACAACCAACCAACCGAATGATGAGTGTTCTAGATAACATATCCCTATCGATCGGAAGTAGGAAGTATAAAAACGTTTTCGTGCCATCAAAAGCATCCATAAGATAACATTCTATCGAAACGCATAAAAAATCCCGCTTTGACCGCAATGTTCCATAATTATCATAACCATAAAATGATGTAATCAATAATCACTTGTTTTTTTTAACATGCACGGCCTGTCTGATGATAAGGGGTTACCGTAGCCTATAGACGTTTGCTACACCAGGAGTATCACTTGCGCGTTATCGACCCTGTAAAACGAAAGAGGAATAATAGTTGGGTTGGCAGTATAAGGGTCAAAGTCCCCCAGTGCTGAACTGCTGACACAACGTTACCTCGCGGTGTTCAAAGCAGTGTTATTTCACTTCCGTTTTCTGCAAGGCGGAGGTACTTCCCTAGTCGGGCAGTACCTCTCTAATAGAACATTATGATTAACCCGGTGAAAATCGTAGTGTAAAATATTCCATTGGCCATTTTTTAAGCAGACATTATGTATTCAGAATAGGTAACAGACTATAAATTTTCCAAGGTGAGCCGCAACCACGGCAAACAACTTATCATTTTAGTTAATAACCTTGAAAAAGCAGACTTAAAGATCAAATTGGCTCACACGAGTAGGTGTAAATTGGGGTTTCTGGATCAGAGGAGATCCAGAAACACCCAATTTACCCATCATTCATATTATTCAAAGAATGAACAAATAGCTGTTTATTATTCATAATATAAATATGGAAATATTTTCTGTGATCAGAATCAGCTTGAAGTTTTTTGTACTAGTTAACTTTATGTCTATATTATTATTAACATATTATAGATATCATGAGAAATTTAGATATTCAATTTAAATGCTTACATTTATCTTAATTCGACATTCATGTATGTTATAAGTATGATATGTATGTGCATTCTACTTTTCATCGTTAAATAATTACATCTATTCAATACTAATTCAATAACAGTTAATCAAAAGAATGATGGAGTAGTCAACTTTAAGTCTATTCCTTCATCATTAACTTTCAACATTCATGTGTATTCAAATTTTTCATCGTTAAATTATTATATTTCTTCAACAATTCAATGACACGCGCATGAAATGTCGAGCAACAGTCGGGATCTGTTCCACACGACAGCGAAAATGGAATGGGCGTCGCTATTGTCCATCACACCGCCTTATATGTAGCGCAGTGGCTATTTACTTAAATTATAATGACGGAGAAATAAAAAGCAAAGTACCTAATATTGATTTATTTATTTAGGATGATTATATTATAAATATCAAATACATGAAGCTGAACTTAATTTTTTAACAATTTTAGTAACTAAATACTCAGTTTCACTCATGATTTCATCAACATCACTTCGCACTAAATATTGTATATTCACGCTTGCACTATCAGGGTCACTATCTACTTCTTCCATACTACGACCATCCACATCATGGACAATTATTTTTATTATTCGGTGAACATGCCCGGGCTCTTTACGCATTATATAGGATTTATTTTTAAAAGATTTTGATTTATTTTTTTTCTTCTTCATTTTTTTATTTTCTATTTCTTGCTGTCTACTCTCTTCACATGCATTCGCCGCTACTTCAGCGTACCAGCCCTCTCGGTCTTGAGCATAGTAAAATGGATTAAGAACTGGATCTGAGCCCTCTATCAAATTCTGAAATATAAATATTATGTATGATTTTGTGTTATTAAACAGCATCAAATATGAATTCAATTGTTACAATCGATGGTTACTGAGGTACTTACGTTACATTGTTGGTCAATTTGATCTAAAACAGGACTGTAGGATGGTGAGCGTGACATACTTAATTCTATGTCTAGACTTTTGTTAAGAACCTAGAAAAATGCAAAAAATGTATTAATATTTTATTTACTTTAAATTATCTTTTTGTATTTTTTAAGCATTTTCCATGCTAAGATTATCAATTATTTTAACATACCATCACGCCTGTATTCCCCGAAGGGTTAGGCAGAGGTGTACTAATGTACACCCACATTTCGCCGGTCAATCAATTATTTTAATGAAGGAAAAAATCGGTTGGCGGGCAGGATTCGAACCTGCGTCTTCTGGTTAGATACACCAGACGCTATGACCGCTAAGCCGCTAAGATACTTTAAATTATTTAGTTATTCTATCTCAATTCTCATAACATTTATAATTATGGTTGAAACAAAGTGTTATGTAGAAATAAATACTTATGTAAGTATGACCCCTAGGTACCTATATTAAATAACGATTCTACTGCCTGATAATAGTATTGGTAATATTTTATTTTTAATTGTAAAAAATACTGAGGAATAATATTAAAACTTACCGATATTACACAATAAAGACAGTTGCCCTCAGCCAGCTGTAGAACTTGAATAGAGATTATTTTATTTTTTTATTTATATATCCACATAATTTTAATCTATAGAGTTCAAAATCGTACGTTTTTATAGATATATTATATCCTATACAAAATCGGACGATGAAATTGAAACCCCCGACATCTCGACACGTGTCGATTAACTTATTGTTTACTAAAAATATCATAAATAAAATAAATACCACAATGTGTTTGTTCATTGTATTTTTTTCATACATGCAGTTGAGAAAAATCGACAGGCAAAGTCATTGTATATAGCTAGTATGTCAATCATAATAATTTTTGCAATGTATGTGGTTATTTATAAGGAGAAGATCAAAACAATATACTTAGCAATATTGACATACTATTGTTACGTTCGGTTTCGTCTGCTATTATTGTAATATTCAAGCTTATTTAATTGGTACGTCACAAACAGAATGGTAAGTAAAGCTTTTTATTCTTATTTGTACATAATATTACGGTTCATAGATATATCTATACTTCTATCAAGATTTACACGGATTAAACATATTTTATATAATAGTTCGAAAACTAGCTTCAACTTTGCTTTAAACAATATTATGGAACATAACAGATCTTGACTTGACTTGATAAAAACCCTCTATAAAAATAACAGTTGATAAGCAAATCACCGTCTTTTGCTTCACGCAGTCGGGTAAAATTAATCATAACACAAATCGTCTGGATGCGGATAGCTGACACTGCATTTTCACAACACGTGCCTCTATCCATATTTGGGATAATATGACGTAGATTTAGCGCTATTTAAGGGTCCTGCTGCTGAAGTTGAACCACATAACACTTCTTCAAGAGCTAGTGTCATCATCGTGTACGAGTTAATCAGTACCAAGTTTATTTCCATTACAAGTACCTACACCAGTTCTTCGCTGCGCTATTTAAAAAATGTAAGTGACGTTGTTTTATTGTCTGTGTATTCGTATTACCTATTCAAGTATTCTAATATATTCTCTTTTGTCGAGTGCTCGCAATCTCTACTATTGATCATGAGGCCCTGGGGTTCGATACCCAGATCGTACAGTGTTGCTAGTATTTCACATTAGGAAATACGTAATGAGTAGATATAATGTAGTGAAGATATATTATCATATAATGTTATGTAACTATTCTTATATTCAATGATTTATCATTATTCAATCATTCATCATTTAATTTTAATCAAACGATGAATAATTGAATAATGAACTTGAATTAAATAAATGATTAAGAATTCAATAAAACGATAATCATTTATCTGTTGATAATTTGTTCTATTAATGGAAGGAAAATAATAAGAGGAAATCTGCATACTCTTACAGATATTCTCAATCATGTTTAAAGCCATTACACACTTACATACAGGGTTTAAACTTTAATAGAACGCTAGCTACTAGTTAATCGATAAGAAGATTGGTAAATTGTCACTATTATTTATAGTTAATAAACTTTCTATTTTTCTATTAGGTCTAAGTGTAATGCAGAGCAGCTTTTCCCGTCTGATGATGAGTCGGTACCGGAAACCGTAGCGGTAAAGGCAAAGCCGGAGAAAAAGAAGCGCAAGTCGTCGCATGAGTCCACCAGCCAGCCATCATACAGCAAGAAGACGAAGCCAACCACTAGACCGACAGCCCGCGATTTATTCGGAAGCGATTCTGATGACGATAACTTGCCGGCAACAACGGGTAAAAGCTTTCAACCAATCTACTCTTATATTACACGTAGATTGGCGAACGGTTTTTCGAGGCAAATAGATGAAAAAAAAACAGGCAGTTATTACGCAGAATTAAAGATATATAACTGTGATGACATTGAACGAGTGCCACCGGTAAATAGGTGGCGCCACTCAGTCATAACAATTAAAAATAAGTGTGAAAAGGAATCTCAGTCTTGGAAACAGTTAACTGAATATGTTAAGAGTGTTAGAAAAGAGTTTCAAGACTGTCCATGCACTTTTATTAATTCGTATCAATAATAATCAACTATTTGTCCTACGAACTTATATTATACCTAAAAGTACATGTATACCCAAATGTAGTGTTACTTATTTGTACTTACTTAAAATAAATACCTATGTTATGCTCTATTATATTATAGTTAATCATTATTTACAAACATTATAATTAACACATAATCAATATTGTTTAATCACTATTATATCTTTTTCAATTTTTTCATTAAATATTCCAAGTTACTGTATTTTTTCTTTTCAGTTCAACCACCTGATAATTCATCATCAAGCGCTAATATTATTTATTGTGATAAATGCAAAATTGAGATCCCAGTACATGAATACAGATATCATAAGAGAACTAATATTCATAAATCAAACTGTTTAATTAAATCGTCATTTTTGAATGTTGATATTATAGCCACAGCGTTTAAAAATAGAATAATGACTTATCGCTTAAATCCATCTCAAGAAGACGAGTACCTTCTAGCGGAGGCGTTTTTAGATGGAAAGCGAGACGATGTTTTTAAAATTATTGAATTGACTTTATTGAAACATGACTGTATCAAAGTGAACTTCGAGTTGTTTGCTTATTTTGTGCTACCCGTATCAGGTGAGCAGCAACTGAAGTCATTTAATACAAAATATAAAACCATATACAAAAATACTGATTGTGATGAGTTATATTCAAATATAAAAGAGATTTATAAAACGAAATTAACTGAATTTGAGCACTGCAAATCTGGATGGGCATTTATGTCTGTAAGTCATTTAGAAATTAATATTAATAAGTATTCACCCATGCGAGGTGGATCTTATATCGATTTGCCACCTAAAATTAAGAATACAAAAAGCTGTTTGAACATACAAAATAGTGATAATTGCTGTTTTTTGTGGAGCATAGCTGCAGCGTTATTTCCGGCTAAAAATAACGCCTGTAGACCTAGCTCGTACCCAAATGTGAATTCGATATTTAATACACAGGGTATGTCATTTCCACCATCACATAAAGATATTCAGTTGTTTGAAAAAAATAATTCCGAAATAAGTGTAAATATTTACGGATTAGACAAGCATCATACTGTTACTGGTCCTTTATATGTTACCAATAACAAGAGAATTAAACACGTTAACTTGTTGTATTTAGAACAGAACTGCAGCGCCCATTACTGTTTAATTAAAGACCTTAAGCGTCTAGTCAGAAGACAGGTATCACATCATAAAGGTACAATGTATTTATGTGAAACATGTCTACAGTTTTATACTAGTGAAACAAAATACGCTTCACACAATTGTTCTAAGATTATAACGATATTACCAGAAAGAGACAGTTTTTTAAAATTCAAACATTATGAGAGACAGCAAAAAATTAACTTTGTTATATATGCTGATTTCGAATGTTTATTATCTGATTTTAAAGAACCAAATCCCGATAAAAGTACTGTAAGAAATAAATGTCACCAACCATCTTGTTTTGCATATTATATATGTTGTTCCCATGACAGGAGCTTGAATAAATTTGTTTCATACAGAGGAATAGATTGTGTACAAGTATTTATCAAAAAAATTATGAAGGACGCACAGTTAATTCATAAGATTTTAATAACAAAAAGACCCATGAAACCAATGACTAAAGAACAAATTAACGATTATTGTAGTGCAACTATATGTCACATATGCAAGCAGTTGTTATTTGACGATAAAGTCCGTGACCATGATCATATTACATCTGAATATAGAGGTGCAGCTCATTCGCAATGTAATATTTCATTTAAAGTATGTCCATTCATACCTGTTATATTTCATAATTTATCTGGTTACGATGCCCACATATTTATCACGGAATTGTCTAAATACGAAGGTGAAATAAAAGTTATTCCCAAAACAAAAGAAAAGTATTTATCCATAACGAAAATTATAAAATCAGATAACAATAGAATGCCTGTACAAATTAAATTTATAGATTCTTTTCAGTTTCTTAGTTCAAGTATTGATACATTGACTAAAAGTTTATCCGACGATGATTTCGTGCATTTGTCCTCCCATTATTCTGACAAGGACCAATTCGATTTAATAAGAAGAAAAGGTATTTATCCGTATGAATATATTAATTCATGGCATAAATATAATGAAACCGAACTACCATCAAAAGATTGTTTTTATAACAGCTTGTTAATGAAAGATATAACAGATCATGAATATAAACACGTACAAACTGTTTGGAAATATTTTAATATTGGTTCTATTGGCGAGTACACTGACCTATATTTAAAAAGTGATGTACTTTTGCTCTGTGATGTATTCGAAAATTTTAGAAACTTATGTTTAAAGAATTATAATCTTGATCCTGCATATTATGTTACTTCACCTAGTTTGAGTTGGGATGCTATGCTTTTTTACACAGGCGTTGAACTAGAGCTGATTAATGATTTAGAAATTTATCAAATGTTAGAAAAAGGAATCCGTGGAGGGCTGGCACAGTGCACTCATCGATATGCTGAAGCCAATAACATTTACTTACCTCAATTTGATGATTCCAAACCTTCAACATATTTAATATATCTTGACTGTAACAATCTTTACGGTTATGCTATGACAAAGAAGTTACCCATATCACATTTTAAATTTATGAAACAGAAGAGTATTGAGAATTTTAATTTGTTCGATATTCCTGACGATGCTGACAACGGTTATATTTTAGAAGTTGATATGATGTATCCAGATCATTTACATAATTTACATAGTGACTTGCCATTCGCTCCTGAAAAATTTATACCTATTGGAGGAAAGACACCTAAATTAATTGCTAATTTGTATGATAAATATAATTACATAATACACTACGTTCATTTGAAGGAATGTCTTAGAAATGGCCTAGTATTAAAAAAAATTCATAGAATACTTCAATTTCGACAAGACAACTTTTTAAAAAAATATATAGACTTAAATACTAAATTACGGCAAGCAGCATCAACACCATTTCAAAAAGATTTCTTCAAGCTATTGAATAATTCAATATTCGGCAAGACAATCGAAAATAAACGTAAACAGGTTGATGTTAAATTAGTTACTAGATGGAATGACAGCTCGAATAAAACTAATAAGTCACTGGGAGCAGAGAAATTGATTACGAAACCAAATCTAAAAAGTATTTCTATTTTTAACGAGAATTTTATCGCAGTGCAACTGAGTCATGAAAAGCTTATTTTAGATAGACCGATATATATTGGATTTGCTGTGCTTGAATACTCAAAACAACATTTATATAATTTCCATTACAATTTTATAAGACATAAGTATGGTGATAATGCCAAACTATGTTATACCGATACTGATAGCTTACTGTACTTAATACAGACACCTGATTTTTACAAAGATATGCAAGATAATATGCATGAATTTGACACTAGCAATTTTGACGTTAATAATCCTTACGGCATACCAAAAGTTAACGAAAAAGTACCTGGCTTATTTAAGGACGAATTGGGAGGTGATATAATCATGGAATTTATTGGATTAAGAGCAAAACTTTACTCTATTAAAACGCTGAATATACAAATTAAAAAAGCAAAAGGAGTGTCAAAGCCAATTACTAAAAGTTTGGATACATCCAACTATAAGGAAGCATTATTTAACAATGTTGAATTAAAGCGTAAAATGAATATGATTAAATCCATTAAACATATATTGTATTCACAAGCAGTTAATAAAGTAATTTTGAAAAGAGTTGATGACAAAATACAAGTTCAGTCGAATCAAATAAATACGCTACCTTGGGGTCATTGTGACGGTGTCATGTAAAAGCTTTAGATATAAAATATATATCTAATTTGTTAATGTAATATCTGTATGTCTTTATTTCATTAAATCGATGTAAACACTATTTTTATTTGTAAAATGTTCCTAAAACCCTGTTTAGACTAATAAGATCATTTTGTTTTTTATTAATTTTAGGCATATAACACGATTATATTTAAATAAAATATATTTATCTTTTAAACCTGATTTTCATTATTGTTATTCATTATAATAAAAAATAGTGACAAGCACTTATTTCTATGTCACTATCGTATTCAATAAATTTTCTTTTTAGGTGCCCTATTTAATCTATAAGATGAGTATAGTTTGTTTTTGCACTCAAGACATTCTTAAATAGATTTTATTTTTAAATTTCAAACTTAATTTATTTGCATAAAATCTGGTTAAAAAGATGGTACATATTTATTAAGAAGGTCAGTCGCATACGCTAATAAGTTGCATATGCAGGTAGGTATATGGTTAACCTACATCCCCTGTGGAAAAAGGCGTGAGTGCATGTATGTAGGTATATATATGAATGTTAAATAACATTTGAATTAATCGACAAAATGAAGTTGATCAAGCAACCCATATCCCTAAGTGTTAATAATATAAAATTAAGTGACTCTGTTCACCACATCAGACATAGCACTTTATTGCCGAATAACATTCGCTGTATAATATGCGGTCCATCGAACTGTGGTAAAACAAATGTTATGATTAGTTTACTGCTGCATGAAAATGGGCTCAAATTTAGAAATCTATATCTTTACTCTAAGACTTCTTTTCAACCTAAATACCGTTTCTTGACTGAAGTATTGAAAAGAGTACCACAGGTTAATTTCTATGAGTTCAATGATCATAAAGATGTCATTTCTCCAAGTGAAGCTTTAACAAATTCTGTATTTATATTTGATGATGTTGCATGTGAAAATCAAGTGAATATACGCAATTATTTCTGTATGGGTCGACATAAACGAATCGACTGTTTCTATTTATCTCAAACCTATTCTAAAATTCCGAAACAATTACTACGTGACAATGTTAATTTAATTATAATATTTAAACAAGATGATGTGAATTTAAAACATATTTACGAAGAGCATGTTAGTTCTGATCTACAATGGAAACAGTTCAAAAACATTTGTCAAACTGTTTGGAGTAAGCCTTACAATTTTTTACTTATTAACAAAGAATCATCATTAAATAATGGACGGTATAGGCAGAACTTTGATATATTTTTTAAATTTGACTGATGTTATATAAATATAAGTGTGTTACACACAGAAAAAAGTCAGTATTATTTATTCTTTAGCTGAAAGTGGTTGTTATAATATTAAATAGGTATGGAGAAAAATATTAAAATAGAATTAATGAAGTCTGTAGACTCCATAAAGAATAAAATAAAACAGATGAAAAACCAGGAACACTCAATGAATTTATCACTCGATAAAATGTTAAAACCTGTCACAGATCCCCTTAAAACTCTAGTTGATTCGAATAAAACCATAGAAAAAATACAAAATTTAGAAAAAACACACTCTAATTGTGACGACATCGAATTGGATGACATTAATACTAGCTCATCTACAAAGTTTGAAGACTGCTATGATCCGAAGCTGAAATCGGCACAGTTCGATAAAAAGTCTCCCGCAACGGAATTACTGGAAGATTTAGAAATATCATTAGAGGGTTGTGATATCCGTGATATTTATGATGGTGTAAATATACCATTTGGAATAAGAAGTGAAAACAAAAATTTACTAATGGGTAATTCAATAGTTTCATTTTCTAAAATGGATAGTTTGAATGACGATAATGCCATTTTTATTAAAGTTGGTGACAAAAACTACATTTTAACTCCTGGTTTAAAAGAACTTTTACTTCGAAGAAAACCTGATTTAAAACTAATATCGAGCAAAGATAAACTTGTCTATAAGGATATGTTATATTATACAAATGCACATAAGAGAGATTTTAATCCTAATGGGCAAATTAGAGGCGATAAAGGTATAAAATATCGTGAAATAATCAAACCACTGTTTTCCGAATCCTACAATCATGTTATCACTAAAGGAGGAAGCTTACCAACCCTGAAAATGTACAAAAATAACACTGACTTGGTATATTGGGATAATCCTAACGAACTGGTTGACAGATTGAAGCTATTAATTGCTTCCAGAGATGCCGGTAATACAAACCATGATAATGAAATTTTATCTATAATCGAAGAATTAAAAGAAGCTGATATAATTAAATAATAAATAAATAGTCACAATAATATCCTTTTTATTCAGTATTATAGTTGAATTCAAGACAAATATACCGAATTGTAAACATGAGCAAAGCTGACGTGATTAACGAAATTCATAAAAATGTGAGGGTGAACTATCCACGAAGACATGTTATAATGAAAGATATAGATGACCTGTGGCAAGCAGACTTAATTGATATGCAATCAATTTCAAAAGAAAATAAAAATTACAGATATATTCTAGCCGTTATTGATACATTTTCGAAATATGCTTGGACCTTTCCTATAAAAAGTAAATCCAAAGAAGACGTGTGTAACTCTTTCAAAACTTTGTTGGATAAAGGGCGTATTCCTAAAAATCTGCAAACGGATAATGGAACAGAATTTTATAATAATAAATTTCAAAAACTTATGAATTCTTATAATATAAACCATTATTCAACTTTCTCAGCAAAAAAGGCATCTATAGTTGAGCGATTTATCAGAACATTGAAATCTAAACTGTATAAGGAGTTTAGTTTAAAAGGTGACTATAACTGGATAGTTAACACCCTTAATAATGTTATTTACGAATACAATCACACCTATCATCGGACTATTGATGAAATCCCCGCAAACGTGGATAATATTAATAAAGAACGCATCTTAGGGAGATATTTCAGGTTGATAAAAACCAATAGTATAAAAAATAAATTTAAAGTTGGTGATTATGTGCGTATCAGTAAGTACAAAGGAACATTTGAAAAAGGATATACCCCCAACTGGTCGACAGAAATATTTAAAATTCGAAAAATACAATATACAACTCCTATCACCTACTTAATTGAAGATACAATCAGAGGTCAGCCCATTTTAGGTGCATTTTATGTACAAGAGCTGCAAAAGACAAAATATCCCAATTTATATCTAGTCGAGAAAGTTCTTAGAAGAAAAGGAAATAGGGTTTTAGTAAAATGGTTAGGTTTGTCTTCTTCTGAAAACAGTTGGATTGACAAGTCGAATATTTATTAAGTGTTCATCCCATGATGCATCAGTCTTATGATGTGTTTTGGAGAGAGTAGTCTTCTCAATTGGCTTATAAATAATTTACCATTTGAATTACATTTACCAGGATACAATTATTGTGGACCTGGCACTAAATTAATAAAAAGGCTTTCACGTGGAGATAAAGGCATTAATAAATTAGACGAATATTGCAAAGAACACGACATTGCCTATCATAATTCTTCAAACTTAAAGGATCGCCACAAGGCAGATTTAGTTTTGTTAAATATGGCGAAAAAGCGAGCAGTTGCCCTGGATGCGAGTGTAGGGGAAAAACTTGCGGCACGTTTAGTAAGCAAATCTATATTAACAAAAATTAAAACTGGTTCTGGTCTAAAAAAAGGTAACAAAAAGTGTTGTCCAAAAATTACATCTGGAAAAGGTTTGAAAAATAAATTTAAAAATGTTATTAGCAAAACAAAAAGACATATAAAAAAATTAAAACCAAAATGCAAAAAGGTGGCGATAGAATTAGCTATGGCCGCTACCAGAGAATTAGCTAATGATTCGTCCATTAAACTTCCTCGTGTTATTCCTATACCAAAATCTGGTGGAGTATTACCTCTGATTCCTATTTTTGCGGGATTATCTGCGGCAGGCGCTCTAGCAGGTGGTGCAGCTGGTATTGCTAAAACCATAAATGAATTCAAGATGGCAAAAAAGTTGTATGCTGAATCGAAGAGGCACAATGAGAAGATGGAGGCTCTCTGCATCGGCAAAGGACTACACCTTAAACCGCATAAAGATGGGCTCGGAATTTTCGTATCGAGAGAAAAAAACTAAAATATCGGCTACCTAAACGAGCCTTGAGTAATTTGGACATTTTGAAGTATGGAAATAATATTCCCTATTTTAGAGGTGTCTTTATGAGAGATGAGCTCCCTAAACACCCTTTTAAAAAAGAATGTGGAGTTATTAATTTAGATAGCTCTAAAAATCATGGTTCTCATTGGGTAGCCTATGTAAAATACAATGATTATATTGAGTATTTTGACAGTTATGGAAATCTTAAACCTCCAAAGGAATTTATAAAATACGTGGGTTCCGAAGTTCACTATAATTGTGATAATATTCAGCGTGATCATCCTTTTAATTGTGGACATCTTTGTTTAAAATTTTTGAAGAATTTTTGGTATAATGAACGAATAAAATAAACAGAATCTTGCAAAAGAGTTCAGTATACGAGCATGTCTACTACGGTTACCATCTCTGGAAATAAATCGGAACTGGTTACATACTTTCAACCACCACTACATTTATCTGATCAATACGAGTGCGGTTTGCTATACTTTTCAGTATTAAATTCAACACCAAATATTCCCATTGATAACAGCAGTCTATCTGTGATCAGAATTGAATGTGATCTTGTTTACGGTTCCTACTGCAACGGATTACCAACTCATTTCATTCATGAATTTGTATCTGATACTACTCCAGGTCATCAGTGCATGGAAAAACCGCAAAACGTTATTTACTATCCAATAAACAAAAATATAATTTCATCTATATCTGTTAGGATTGTTGATCAATTTGGCCACTGTATTAACTTTGGGGAAGAATATATTCAACTACGTCTTCATTTAAGAATAACAAAATGATAGTATACTATAAAAACATCCCAGTGAAAACAAAACGTCTCAGTTCTTCTACGATTGCCAAAGTGCAAAGACCTAAGAAAAAAGTTGAGAAATTGACTAAAGCAAATAAAGATTTTCTTATAGCCCTAGGGTTTAAAGTATGAATATACTACAGATTACTGAATTACCGCACTTCGACACTTCGATTGAAAGTTATGAAGTCCATACATACAATCCCTACAATAACAGCTTTAGAGAAAATGATGAAATCAGAATCCCCATACACCAACAAGACATATACGTGCTACCATCAGCCAGTTCAATTTACATCGAAGGCCAAGCAAAGCTCTTCGGTAAAGATGGGAATCCGATCAAGAAAACTGTTACGTTCACTAATAACCCTGTTATGTATCTGTTTCAAGACATCAGATATGAAATGAATGGTATTGAAATCGACCGTATAAAAAATTCTGGAATAACATCAACAATAAAATCATACATATCATTAAATGAAGCAGAAAATAGAGTTGCCGCTATATGGGGTTGGAACTTAGAGGGGTTCCAAAGTGATGGGCATTTTAGTGCTGTGATACCATTAAATAAGTTATTAGGGTTTGCAGAGGATTATAACAGAATTGTGATAAATTGTAAACATGAACTTATAATGAATAGAAGTAACTCTAACCTAAACAGTGTTATTCTTACTGATGATATTACTCGTTTTGAAATAGATATACAAAGAGTTCAATGGAGGGTTCCCCACATAAAAGTTTCAGATCGAGAACGACTGACACTTTTAAAACATTTAGAAAGGGATAAACCTATTCAAATGGCTTTTAGGAATTGGGATTTATATGAGTATCCATTACTCCCTAAAACCACAAAGCATTCTTGGTCAGTTAAGACTGCTTCACAATTAGAAAAACCTAGATATGTCATTTTTGGTTTACAAACTAATAGAAAAAACAATAAAACTAAAGACAGTTCAATATTCGATCATTGTGAAATGACAAACGTTACTCTTTTTTTAAATTCACAATATTATCCATATGAACCTATGAGTTTAAAGTTTCTCGAGAACAAATATAGTATATTATATGAAATGTATGTGAAATTTCGTCAGTCTTATTACAACTGTCCGATAGACCCGTTGTTAGATTTAAGGGACTTCAAAGAAAAAGCCCCCCTCTTTATCTTAGACTGTTCAAGGCAAAACGATAGTCTAAAATCAGGTCCAGTAGACGTGCGGTTAGAAATTGAATGTTCTGCATCAATACCAGATAAGACAACTGCTTACTGTTTGATTATAAACGATCGGCTTGTTGAATACAAACCTCTCAGCAACATTGTGCGTAGGTTATCATGAATGCTATTGTAGACGTTCAAGGTTTTAAAACAGAAACAAATGAATTTATCTTAAAAGAAATTGCTGTGATATGTGATAAAAAAGTTCAAGTATTTTTAATTAAGCCTCCGTTTCCGTTTTACAATTTGACAAAACTAGAAAGGCGGCAAGTCTGTTGGATTGAACGTAATAGAAAGATATGCTGGGGGGAAGGATTTGTGCCTTATTCAAGCCATCAAAATTTAATTGCAGATATTTTAAGAGATAAATTTATCTATACTAAAGGTTTAGAAAAAGTGTTGTGGCTTAAAACTATTTTAGAAAATAAAAATAAGAATATATGTAATTTAGAAGACAGGGGTTGCCCTAATTTCTTAAGCTTGTATGATCAATATAAAGGTTCTAATAATTTGTATAACTGTATTTATCATGACTCTGTATGTGCTTTGAAAAATGTATTGTGTTTAAATAAATGGTGCTTTGATAATAAAATTTTTAAATAAATATTTTCTTGTTAAATTATTAGACTATTTAAATTCCCCATCCATATTTTATGTTACCGAAAAGTTTAAGTAAAATGATTTTAAAGTAAAGGATGAGAGATAGATTGTCTGATGAAGGAATCTTTGAATATCTATTATAAAACTGTTTATAATAATTTTATTACATATATTTTTAACATTCGATTCCTACAATTGTAGTTGAACGGTTGAATTGGTCATAAACGAAAATAAACAATTAAAAAAAAAGAAAATAATTGAGAAAATAATTGAAAAAAAAAGTCACAATGCAAGATTCTGTGAAATGTACTTCCAAAGGTTTTTGTAAACTTATTATGAAGAATGCAAAAGGTGAAACTATATATGTTGGTAATAATATGAAGCATGCTCATAAAAAATCAAAAGCAAATTCATCAAAATATCAGGTCAACGATACAATGCAAGAAGGTTTATTTTACCATAATATTATGAATGATAATGAAACGAACCTAATACATGAAATAGTGATACCTGATTCAGATGTCATTATACGCTTTGAGTTTCTGCCAGAAGATGACAATCCTAACAATAAAATAATCAAAGCATTATCGAGCATCTGAATCGATGCAATCAGGTTAATATACAGTTTATTATACACACAACAACCGTTCGGACCGATAAAACTGATGATTGAGTGATTGATAGATGGCCTACGTTCGAGTGGGGGAGAATTGCGAGTTCCTATGTGAAGAGAGTAGACAGCAAGAAATAGAAAATAAAAAAATGAAGAAGAAAAAAAAAAACAAAATCTTTTAAAAACCATATTTATATTATGAATAATAAACAGCTATTTGTTCATTCTTTGAATAATATGAATGATGGGTAAATTGGGTGTTTCTGGATCTCCTCTGATCCAGAAACCCCAATTTACACCTACTCACACGTGACTTCATAATTAACATAATTTATATTTGACGATAAAGGTGTTAATGTTATGCCTGTGTTCGAGTTGAATTTTATAATTCTAGCATGTCTACTACATGCCTACCTAATATTGATAAGGTTCGATATCAGGTTCGAGTTAGTTTAATTGACACATTTGGTACCCAATTTAAGCCTAAGCTATGCGATTTATTAAATAATAATAATCAATATTTTGGGTATGTGGGGGCCTTAGTTATAGTTTTTATTACACATCTCAGAACAATTCCTTTTTTGGCTTGTCTTATAATGCAGTGTGTCGTTATGCAGTTTTTCACAGATCTACTAAAATTCATTAAGTATCAATAGCGCGTTTTCTATATAACGAGCTTGTTAAATTCACTACGAAATGGAATACCGTTGATATATTGAACAGTTTACACTTATGGCCAAGTTAAGTCTTACATAATCTCTCATCTTTCTCGACATCAACCTACGTTTGCAGAAAATACCTACGATCAAAATTATAGTAAGTAATATCATTAAAAATAAAATGCGCCTATCATGAGAGCCATCCATAGACCATTCGTTTTTGAAGCAAAATATAATTATCTACATATATTGATAGAGAAACTCTATATTATATGAATGTGTTGATATTACGAACATTCGTCGTAAGTCAGACGGGCCTTGTCCTTCACAGGTCAACGACATGGCTAATACATTTGTGCAAATAATTCCAAACAAAAAGTTAACGCGCAAAAGTATTTATTGTAAATATATTTTTAACTAATATTAAATATAAAAATATTAAATATAATATAAATGCGATTGATAGTATTTAATATTATTTTGACCCTGTATTGTTTTCGGTTACATCACATTAGTTAGGTGAATAAATTTAGGTATTTGCCGAAAAAATTATAGTGTTTTGAAGTTTTAAGTTTTATCGAAATCTTTTTAGTGGTTTAGGCGTGAAAAGGTTACTGAAAAATTGATAAACAGACAAAGAGTTAAATACTATTTCATAAAAAGAAAAACATAACGTCATTTCTTTCAAAAAAAAAGAAAGAAAAAGAAAATATGATTAACAATGTCGCATCAGACATTGAATGTTTCTCTTTAGATAAGATTATCCGGTCCAAAACGTGTGAGTCGGCTATGAAATATGTGCCAACTGTTGTTTATTTTTATTATTTGCTTGAGAGCAGCGTTACTCAATGCTGGCTTGCTCGATAAGCTTTCACTGTAGCATTTTTTTGCAAAAAAAAATATCTCACAAAATAAATGTAGTAAATAAATGATTAAATGGGTTAGTAATTTTTTTTAATAAGTATTCTGTATCGTTTTTAACATCTTGATTGGTTAACTTTTACGACACACCATTACAATATCAATAATTTAATGAGATGATTTCGAAGTCAGAGGTGTGTGCATTGGATTCGAACTAGTGACCTTTGACTCGGCAGTTCAATTGTGAAGGTACTGCTTTATTTTTATTTAACTTTGTTTTTGAAAAGATATTCCATTCATGACAGATTGGAATTTTCCATTACTGTAATAATGACTACACTGCGACATTATTTCGTGCGCTCTTTTGATGTGAGTCATAACTTAACCTGTTTCTTTAGCCGTGTATGTGGCCTTATGTTTTGCAGCGATGTAAAAAAACACCGCATAAAGGGTGAAGTTTGGACCGAGTTTAAAAGTGTAGAAATAAATACAAGATGTGCAAAAATACACATCTGAATCATAATTAATTTTAAGGATCATTTTTCACTTCTGTGTGTGGCTTTCGCTATCCCTCTATACTCGTCCACTGTTGTACGTGGGCCTACTTTCGGGTTCAAGACCTCTCAAATATGGGCAATGATAATTCCAATAATTCTGTTTACTTTTGTTAGTCTCCAATTCATTGGCAGGCGGCGCATCAGTGTCTATAGCGTCAATCTTCCCGAGCGGGCGAGGACCTCCCCATTTTATGTCCCGTTGTTTCCCTGTAGAGCATATTAATGTATTCTAGTCGTTTTTTTTAGGATGGAACAAACAAAAAAATCTAGTAAAATAATAAAATGTTTTATACAAGCCCACATAGTATTATTTCTAGTGTTCGACCGAAGGTGCAATTCTGGCCGAAGCCGAAGCCGATTAATCGGTATTCACCAAAACCTTCGGCCGAAGCCGAAGCCGAAGGTGTCATTGACCTTGAGAAATACGATAGTTACTTTGATCTCAGAATATACTAGATACATATTGTGAGAGCTTTAGAGATTTAGCCCAATAACGAGCCGATATAAATGCACAAGTACCTACCGAGCCGAGCCGACCGCCCCGTACACGCAGTAGGACTCTGCAACGCGGATGCGCTTATATCCTATCGGTTTAGGTAGTTAACTAAAAGTAAACAATCTTCACATGTCTTTTTATCTAAAAATTGCATAAAAAAACATACCAACATTGTTTCCATTTAGTTTCCTACCTAACGTTAGATAACATAAAATATTTTAAACCAGACAATACTTACGGTTTTTTGGTTCTTAGAGTGCCTCACAATAATGAACGTATCACCACAGGTACTACTCACAGTAATAAATAAAATAATTTGTAATAACAAATATGAAATATTTAAAAACAAAACGCTTATTAGAATTTTAAGACGCGCTCTCAAACTTGTTTTGACTCGTTTAGTTTACTAACTGCGATTCGTTTGGTCCTGTGCGGCGGCGCGGCGAAACTCTGCTGCTCTGCACACTCTCCGTCTCGCTCTAGCATCGTTCAGTAAATTTCAAATTTTGACAACTATCAAACCTTCGGCTTCGGCCAAACCTTCGGCAAATTTTTAGCCGAAGCCGAAGATTTGGCCGAAGGTGGCCGAAGCCGAAGCCGAAGCTTCGGTCGGACACTAATTATTTCTGACTAAATTATGGTTAAGTATAGAAATTGTATTAAATATTTTGTATATTGGAGTCAAAGTCCTTTGAGTTAAACCTTTCCTCTTATAAACGTCCGTGATCATTTCTGATAAAATAATAAAACTATTACGTCATTGTCTAGACATACTGGGTCTGAAGGATCAACTTGATGAAATGCAAGTATACTTATAAGTTTACTTATAATAAGATTTTGTTGTTGCATTTCTGTTACGGAAATGACCTTTGATGATTTTAAACGTAGTCACGGTGTTGTCCTTCACCGTTCTGAATTGAATGATAGACAGATCGTACCCAAAGTCAATAATTTAAAAATAATAGGGCTGATATGAATATTTTGTTATTTTACTAGTAACGTGTGCTATGTTTTACATTTAATTAGTTGTTTCACCGTCTCTATATGGACGCTCTCAGTTCTGGTCACCCGGTTCTCTCCCATCTTCCTGCCCCAAAGCTTGCCTGTCGATCATATGAATGTTTTAAAAAATATATATTATAATTGCCCATATTTGAATGACTGAGTCGTTTGAGATTTCTCATACAATTTGCTCCTATAAGAAATGCCTAAAAAATATTAAAGTTGCCAATAAAACGTTATTTACTTAGAATTTAATCAGCGTTTGAATACTCCACCGCAGAGCGTAGAGCTCACCTCAGACCTAGGACCTAGTATTCTTATGCAATATACCTAAGTACTCTAAAGACATCTTAACTCTGTCTTCCATAACCTTCTTGTCTTCACAGTATATGGATTGATGATGATGATGACCTACCAAAAACAGGATTTACTTATTTATAAGCACCCGTCCGCCCGCAGCAACAATTACGTAGTGATCGCAACAAGGTTACGTGTTACGAATTCTGTGAATATGTTATCCGGTGTGTTGGTATTATTAGCATCTCTTATCTTAAGAACGTGGGATAGTGTGGGTGTCATATTTATAATTTTAGTCTGAAACAGTAATACTCAAACTTTTGTTTGGTAAACCTTTAAAATTGCAGATTGTTGTAAGTAGTTATAACAGTAAGATGTATGGCTTATTGTAAGAAAGTTTATGCAATGTTGCTAAGCCCGATAAACTTTTAAAAGATTACTTATTTATCTGTCCAACACCATCCAGGGTACAAAGGCGAGATGGTATGTATGTATGTACTTCCCTATCTTACTTCAACTATAGCTAAGTCTAAAGAGCTCATCAAGATAAATGATATCAGCCCAAAGGTAGGCAGTAGGCCCGAGGTAGTTGCTGTAAACTGTTGAAGAGTTCCCTCGATTATCTTCCGTCTCCATCACCAGGTCAAGGGTAAGGTGTACTTACGTACCTTATTATACGATAGCCATAAACCTGACAATACCTCGATCGATACACGTGTTCTGGCAATCTTCTTCTTCAATTTAAGAGCTCAGCTCTTGTCAGTGGAGCAATCGCCAATGTTCTCCTATCTTCAGCTTTCCGTTTTGCCTCTTTACCTTTTACCTTTCTGGCAATGACTTCAAATATTGGGGACTAACTATGACATGACAAGTTCTCATAGACACTGCGTAACCATGTATGTCGTTATTAAAATCAGACTTTTTCCATTTGATTTGAGAGATTTACGTCTAAGACTTGGCCACCATTGTAGTAATTATAAGCCAACGTAAATGCAACGTAAATTTATTTTTTATAGATCAAATGTATTACATGTAATGTAGTAGTCAAGTCAGAAAACAAGACCAAGCCGAAGCGATTTAAGAATTCGCGATTGAACTAGACGGACCGTATCGTATTTACGATGCCGGATAGAGCACAGGGACTGATTCGTTTCTATTGAACACGCAATCAAGATATTCAATGGAGATGTATGAAAATTGCTCCGTATTGCTAACTGAGAGATTCCTCAAGTAATTTGTCTGTTTGATAATGTTCTTCGGCGCCACGGTTCACTACTGGGTAGTGATGAAATGAAATGATATTTATTTACTGTAAATAGATCTTTTAACTAAAGACACTTTTTACAAGTCAATGTTTTGATTTCTTTTTATGCTAGATAGCACCGGTCGTTCCTAACTGACGACCTCTGAGAAGAAACACCGAAATAAACTCAGAGAATCATGGTCTCTTTTAAAGTCCAGACATAATAATATCAAATATGCGAGTGTCAGAATGCAGGGTAATTTCTGAAATGGCTTTTTGAAGAAAGCGCCACAGCGGCTTAGAGTAGACGGGCCCCAGGCGATGGCATACATGCATCAGTCATTGTGTAGCTCGACCATATTAGAGAGAGCTCAACAACCCGTTATGTATTGTTGCAGTGACGTAAAGGACAGAAGCATATTTACGTAAAGGACAGAAGAATATCTATGTAAAGGACTTCTTCTGTCCTTTACGTAGATATTCTTCTGTCCTTTGGCATATTTACGTAAATGACGGAAGCATATTGTTCAGCAGCATTTCGATAGAATTTGATTCCTACCGAATATGTATTGAATATAATCACTGTTACTGTTGCCAAATAGCACGTCAAGACGATTTATAATAATGAATAATTCTCGCACCGGATTCACTCTTGCCAAAATCGATCTCTCGCCACTGATATCTATACTGCGTTTGGGAAGACTATCCGTCTAAAACGGTGACATCGTTGTCTATTAGTAGATTGACTATCTATTAATGTTAATAGTAGTTGACAGGCGCATCGTTGCCTAAAAATCATTTATTTATAAAAAGTTTGTTGCCAGGTTTTTGTCTACCTGTCACCTGATACTATGATCTCTAATTAATATTATACATGCGAAACAAATTTTGTCTGTATGTTGCGCTTTCACGTCAAAACCATTGAACCAATTTTGATGAAATTTGGTACAGAGAGTGATTAGACCTTGGAAATGGATATAGGCTTTTTTATCAAAATTTTCTTTGTGATGTGATTGAAACCGCGGGCAACAGCTATAGGTATTTATTATAAATGCGAAAGAAACTTTTCAAGACTAAGCCGATGAAAAAAAATTTTGGCAAGGATATAGGCTACTTTTTTGTCTCAAAGTGTTTTTAGGATGAAAACTGCGGGCAACACCTAGTCTTCTATAAATACCTGCGTCATCGTGGTTGCTCTTGAGGTCTGACTGTGCCGAAGTCTCTGAACAGTTGTCGATGGTCATATCGATACCGGCATCCTCGTCCGACGAATACGCCTGCTCTGTTCTTCTGTGCTCTGGAAAAAATAAATAAAGTCGTTAATTCTAATCTATACAAACATGGAAATGACGACTAGTCGACATGGAGGTCGAGTGGTATAAAAAATGCGTCATTATTCTTGTGGTCGAAAGCCCGGCTGTTCAGAATAAGTTCCTACGTCTAATTCCCAGGTATTCTAAGCAATTTTGCAGTAGCAGCTCGCAGTTTGGATTTGTCCCCGGATAATGGAAATGTGGACAAACGGCTATATTATATAGGACCTAAAACATACCAGCGAACTGTTACTCAAATGACACAAACCACCAATAGTTTGCCTGTATGTTCGCCAACACATCTGCGTTATCGGTGTAATTGTGTGTTATATAAATATAGTCTAAACGCGTATAAAAAGTGCATGTGAGAGTTGTGACCTAAATACATTAAGGCCCATTAATACACGACTTGATAACAATCGCGTGTATTCGATTGGACTGAATTTTACCGCATTGCAAGGCCCTGCTCGCGTCGCCTCGCTGCTATATCCAGCTATGTACGGCATATTGGTGCACTAAAACTAATATCAGGCGTATCAGAAACTGTCACGGACCTTACCCTAAAAACTAATTGTATAATTTTTATTGTTTTTGGCTGTTCAGGTTGAACAATTGGTTTTAATTTATGTAATGAAATGTAATTTATCTATCTATCGGCTCTTTAATAAATAAAATTTCGAAATTGTATAAAATGTAAATTGTAATACGTTCAAAATAGCAAGTGGTGTTTACCTGTAAAGATTGTGCAGTTAGCATTTAATAATTATTTCATTAAGTTTTAGAGATAAGTAACACTGTAACAATAGTTGGTAAACCTAAATAAATAAATAAAATAAAAATATACTCCACAAGGACCATTTATACTGTACCTTGTATGGTCATTTGAAGATAATATATCTATGTATAATAATTTGTGCTATTAATGGAACTTCAGTAGTTACTGCATACCCCGGTTAGAAAAAGTCGTGATTAAATTTAAAGAAGTATTAAATATCTTGTTTTATGTCACTGGAAAAAAAGAAGATACATAATATCTTCTTTAGAAAAAAGAAGATACATATATCTTCTTTAGAAAAAAGAAGATACATATATCTTCTTTATTTATTTTAATGTACAGGAGTGTACAAAGGCGGTCTTAATGCCTTAGGCATTTTCTACCAGACAACATTTCAGAATTCTTCAGATTATTTTAATTTACATTGTAATCAAACATTAATTATTCATTTCCCCTAGAATTGACACAGGATCTTAGGCATAATTACCCTGCAAAATTGGTTAATTATGCATAACCCTAATTTGCCAAGAGCCTAATAGCTGGGTAAATGTATGTAGCTAAGGTATTAAAATTCTCAGCAGCGGCAACTTAGAACTGTGTCAGTGGGTCACCATTCACATTTTACCATCTATTGCCTTACATAACATTCAATTTGACCTTCCGCACTTTGCTACACTGTGTAAATAAATAAAGAAAACTATGTTTGTTAATGTTAAGTAAATAGGTAATTAAAACACTTGGAAATAATAAATATGATTAAAGATAAAAGTAATGAAGCATATAATTATACATATAAATGTAATTATTATTGTAATCCATTTGTAACTAAATTTATATTCAAGTGGTAATTAAGTGACAATGAATGGGTTGAAAGAATGCATTCATTCATAATTTACAAGAAAATTAATTGGTGTACAGAGGGCAGCACATCAAGCTACCACAATCTGTCAAATTTCTTTGATTGATTTTCAACTTTAAACCAAAACAATAAGGTTCAAATTCAATTGGCAAAATTTGACTGTTTTGGATAACTTGACCTGCTGGCGTTTGTACATTGAAGTACTATTGGGTCACATAGAACATGATTGGCATATTCTGAAATGAAATAATTCATAAACTGACAGTACTTAAAAAAAAAAAATGTAGTTGAGATGTCAGAGAACAGGTAATGCTGGTCTTTGAGCAGTTTTCATAGTTATTTCAATACCACTATACAACATTACTCAAAAATTGTTTAACAATTGACAAGGTAAAAAGTACACAATACCAGATATTATATTATGTATATAAATTCGTTCAGAGATAATAATAATAATATTTTTGGGACATTTTACACAACACCATCTAGTCCCAAACTAAGCAGAGCTGACGCCGCAAACGTTGTTTTGCCATAAAAAAAAAATTTAGGGGTATGAAAAATAGATGTTGGCCTATTCTCAGACCTCCCCGATAAGCACAAAAAATTTCATCAAAATCGGTCAAGCCGTTTCGGAGGAGTATGGCAACGAAAACTGTGACACAAGAATTTTATATATTAGATAAATTCCTTCAGAGATAATAATAATAATATTTTTGGGACATTTTACACAACACCATCTAGTCCCAAACTAAGCAGAGCTTGTACTATGGGTACTAGACAATGGATATAATACTTATATACTTTTTTTTTGTAAATACATACTTATAATACATAAGATATTAAGTAGATTCTGAAAAGTCAGAGGTGAGTACCTTGGATTAGAATGCGAGACCTTAGATTTGTGGAATGGTCATACAACTAAGCTATCACTGGCATTCCATAAACATTATACATATAAATTTTAACTGAAGTTTGTTCATTGTAATATTTTGAAAAATGTTTAGAATACAAAATGTGATTGTGTATAAACAGATGGGAATTGTTGCATCAACACTTGTATCTATAGATATAACTGGTATGAATAGTATGATCATTATCTTGCTTACAAACAGTAACAAAAGAATTGGCTTCCTTCCTGATTTCTGTTCTAGAATGTACACTCAGTGTTGCCTATGTTTAAGAGTTATAGCTGTTGTATTAATGTAATAAATGGAATTGAAACAAAAGATATTGTAGTTCCATTCAATGATTATAATTATTTTGATTTTTTGTGAGCCCAATATAATTATAAAATTGATATATAAAGATGAAATAGAGTAGAGTAGACAACAAATCATTCTATAAGGAAATCTATCACAGTAGAAAATCTCAATATTATAGAAATATTGTGCGCAGATTAGTAAATGAGATGACTTTTTGACAGTTAAGTAAGTAAATATGAAAGAAAGAAATAAGTTTATTGATACAGTTTGGGTACAAATTAAAATAAGGGTACCTAAAAGAGACAAACACAGGTTACATAAAATTACAAATATATGTTGATAGGTACCGAGATTAATATTATGAAATGTTTGCATGGACACATAGGTATTATTTTTGTGTTATAACTTTTATACAAAACATCCAATCATTTACTATAATTTAACCAAGCCGAATTTACAATGTAAATTGTTTTTAAAAATTATATAATGTACCTACTATCTGTATACGGTCTGCAAGGCCATACAGTATCAGTCAAGTGAACAGTCTAAGTGTCAGAGAAATCATGTTTGGTTGCTGTTGAACTGTAGACAAAGCATGAACACACTATAATGTGACATGTGGGAACTTCGCAACATTATGAAACGTCAAAGTAAACGTTTCACGTTGCACCGACCAACCAGATGGGTATTGCAAAATACCGCAATTAAAGTACGAGACAAGACTAGAGAGGATTAAGCCAAACATATGGTGCGAACCAGCTCTCAGGTTGTTGGCATCCAGTATAATGACCACGAGCAAATATACGCAAACGTCATTACACGTCCCGCGGAAAGTCCGCCGTCACAAGGTCGCCGCGTGATCTCATTCTTGGCGGAATCCAAGCTGCACGCACCATAATTATAACCAAACCAAATGCACTTTAAATATCGAAATAACTCACCGTATTTTCCTTTTTTCTTTCCTTTAGGCATTGTGAACGATGTATTTTCCAAACGAAGCTTACTTCTAATAAACGCTATTTAAAATATATTCACTATTATTTAAACTAAGTATGTCACTTAATCAAGATGGAGAAAAGTTCAGTATATCAGTTCTTGTGGAACGATTTGGGCACCGAATGTAACATAAAACTAAAATTTCAGAAAAACTTTTTAACATGTTTAACCGTGTAACATGCACACTTGACTTCGCTTTGCGCAATGCGCTGTCACTTTTTGTAGGAAGAAAGAGGGGGCGGGCTACGCTACGATTGACGCCATCTTGCTTTTTGTTGTTGCCATTAATACAAAGCTGAAATGCCCTGCTGTGAAAAAAACATAATTATGGCTTTCTTTACTGATAAACGTAATGTTAAATGTATTATTCATAAAGGTTAAATTAATATTTTTGTGTTACTTTCAAATAATTTTAGGCGAGAGTGAATAGGCATTATTTGAGTTTGGGTGCTACATCCTCGGCAGCATCGGCATGCACTCAAATGAATAACATTAAAGAAATACATCTTATGCTTTAGTTTTACTGTTATGTAATTTACTTTAAATGGATTATAGTGTTTTATTTACCCGTATTAATTCAAAAAGTGTTAATACTGGTAACATTGCAAAAAGCGCGGGCGTCATTTCGTAGAAAAAGTCAGTGCGTCAGATTCATTAAAATCATTGTGAAAACGTTGTGAAACTTGAAATTTATATTATTTATTTCATTCGTTGTGCAAATTCAATACAACAAGCAACATGGCGCAATCAATTGTATTTCTTTAAGATTTGAAAACAGAGAAATGGACGGACTGTCATTAATACCTACCTCAGTCCTTTTTTTTAATTAGAAAGACATTTGATTATTCTATTTTTTTCTTTGATTGATTGATTGGGATAGTGAGTTTATTATTTTCGTCCTATCCCAGTTGTATCACAGTCAATTGCTGGAGATCATAACCATAACTTACTATCATGCACGTACCTATTTCGAAGGGTTAGGCAGAGGTGTACAACCACACTCACACTTCACCCGTATGTTTAGATCGCATGTGATAGGTGGCGAGCCAATTGCCATATACCGAGTACAAATCCAAACTCCGAGCTGCTACTGAAAATATCATAGAAAAATCCAATTCCCTCCTCGACCTGGGAATCGAACCCAGGACCTCCAGCGTACACGACCACTAGACTATTGAGAAAATTACTATACAAAGTTTTTTCCTCTGTCAACGTTTTTAACGATTACTCTACAAATGTTTTTTAATATATTAGTTACAGTTTAAGTAAATAAAAAAACAATTTGGCGCGGCTAAGACTTTTGTCTAGCTTACCTAGTTCATTATCAACCCATATACTTACTGTCCCACTGTTGGGCACGGGTCTCCTCTCACAATTTGAGGGATTAGGCTCTAGTCCACCAAGCTGGCCTAATGCGGGTTGGCAGACTCAGAAAAAACGGGGCTCTCGGGTAGGTTTCTTCACGATGTTTTCTTCACTTCGCGAGTCATAATTAATAAAATGACCACATGAGATCCAAAAGTCAGAGACTCAGAGGTGCGTGCCTTGGATTCGAACTTGAGACCTTTGACTCGGCAGTCCTATGGTCATATCAGTAGGCTATTGTCTGGTTTAGTTGCTTCATGAAAATTATCAGAGGTTCTGGTTTTTAAATTTCCATCTCAAAATTCTGAGTGCCTCACCAGACTGGCTTGGTGGGCACTGAATCCTACGCCTTTTTTAAAATTGGTAATCCAATGCGTGCAAGTATTCTACAGACATAGACATTATAGAAATATTTGCATATAAAAGCGTTATATTTATTTTTTTGATGGTTCTAACCAGAGATCCCCGTCGAGTCGATCCATTGGATAATTTAGAATGATGGTACTATTATTTTTATGTGGGTGGCGGGAATTGTGATTATGGGATTATATAAACTTAGTGCATACCTACCTTTTTTATATTATATAAATGTTATATTATATTATTATAAAAACCACACTTGCCTTCCCTACCCGAATGATTAATCTATTTCAAGGACAACATTATTAATTACACAATCGGAAACTTGTGTGTATTGTGTTTGATTGAACAAGATTTTGATGTCGTCCACTTTGACTAACAGGAATTAATGTTAACAGCGAATTTCTAATCGAAAGTGTAAGAAGTAAGAAATACGAAATTATTGATATTTTTTTACTCTCGATTAGAGATTTCCGCAGATTAGTACCTACATACTATGTATGTAATAATTGTTTCTCGACACTTACAAATGTATTTCTGATTTTGTAACACCCATTAAATTGGAATCAAATGTTGAATGGTTATTTTACAGAGTATAGAGTAGTTCAAAAATATTACAATAAAATTCTTTAATATCTATACATTGTAAACGTACTTCCACTTAATTTATAATAACGAACCTCACTGTATACATAATACCTATTGATACTTTCACTGATATTAACTATGAACATAAAGAGGAACATAATTTAAAACATTAAAAATATAATTTTAAAATATTTAAGAAACATAAAGCTATACTTAGGAATCCTATGCGTCCTAAGTTAACATTGGAACCGTTTCTCACTTTAATAAAGTTTTTAGGTATAGGAGCAACTACTTTCCAACACGCTTTATGCTCCCTCGAGGCGTATATTTTATTATGTCTAAACTCCGCACATTGTACTGACACCTTCGGTGGTAAACCCAGGAACATTAACCGAGAGCTTTTTTTCTTCAAAGTCATCAAGCCTCTCATATCTTCAATTTCTTTGCCGTTGATGTACCAGCGAAGCTCAGAATCCGGACCTCCTCGACAGAACGCTTGTATCATGTCTCCTTCTCCGTACTCTTCTGCCAATCCTTCAAGTAACGGCCTGCGATGCTCATATCCATGGACTTCCATATACGCTGTCCTAGTTTCGAATCTGTACGGCGGCAAATCCCTTTCTATGTCGCATCTGTACAGTCCAGTGGCTTCCTCGGTCAGCTCGCCAAGCCTTAGGTGGCAGGCTGTCGGACCGCAAGCTAGCATCTCGACTTTTCCGACTCCTTCGATGGGAAAGGAGCGGGTGCTAGGTGCTGCGCCGGGCCGATATCTGAAGAACTCATTTGAGCCTTTGAACCAACTGAGTATTGTAAAGTTTGCGTCATATCTACACTCGATATCGACTTCCTTGTGTCCAGCAGGCACGACTGCCGGAACTTCGAGGTGTGTGATGTTGAAGGTCCGCGCGCGTGTGCTGGCGCATATCGCCAGGAACAGCGCTAACGCCAGCATGATGCCGGGACGCGCGCGCAACTCGCACTGCGCCCTAACCTAACCCAGCGCCGCTAACGCGCTCTTAATTAAACAGTTTATTAAACTCCGACACTTAACCGTTGGACAGATAAACGGATCCCTCATTGGCAAGAGTATTTTTTTACCAAATTTAATTGATAGACAAATTGGTTTCGTCGGGGGTGGCAGAATTACCCGAGGTAATTATTAGAAAGGGGCCTCCCTATTTCCTATTAATTTGAATGAACACCATATTGTTCTCTTCTTCTCTCTTCCTTGTGGCAATTGACGACTAGGATTATTATAATATTTTTATTAAACGAACTTTTGTGAGACATATGTCACATTCAAGTTTGTCTCACAAACGTCACGATTTGACATTTTAAATTATTCAGATTTAAAAGTTGAGAGATATTTTCCTTCTTTCTTGTTGCCACTGAATTTAGAGGATATTACCACCTATAGTATAGAGTTCAGTGTCTATTGCAATATTTGCAATTGAATCGATGGAGCCTACTTTGCCAGTGCCAAGTTATATCAATTTATATAGTTACTAGCTGACCCCGCAAACGTTGTTTTGCCATAAAAAAAAAATTTAGGGGTATGAAAAATATATGTTGGCCTATTCTCAGACCTCCCCGATAAGCACAAAAAATTTCATCAAAATCGGTCAAGCCGTTTCGGAGGAGTATGGCAACGAAAACTGTGACACGAGAATTTTATAAGATAAAAAAAGTTTATTAGACAGACATTATTAACAAAATATAATTATTGTGTAATGATTACACAATAATTATATTTTGTTTAGAGAGATGGTGCCATTTTGTAAACAAAAGGTACTGATGTGTTTCATAAATTATTGCACAAGTACATACATATAACGAATAAATAATGTCTTGTAATAATCGACAATGAGGAAGGTCTGTCATAACCTTTTCATAAAGGACATGGTCTATGATCGGCACGAATGCAACTTTATTTATCAAGTTACTGATACAGGCACTGATAATATTGCGAAATAAAAACGTAACATTGTTTTGTTCGGTCCATTGCACCATTGTAGTAAAAAAATATTACGTGCAGCACTCATGGGTTAGAGGCACCTCCCGTCTCTTGGCGAATTACGCACGGCGTGTGTCATCCAATTTTACCAAATGAGACTTATGAACAAATAAAATGGGAGATATCCGTCGCACCGAGATTTACTCGGAATAGTACCTACTGGTAAAGTAAAATTGTTTACTGACTGGTGGCACAAATAAATTAATTAGATACCGACTTAAAATATTTTGTGCAATTTATTATAGTTTCTACAATAGATAAAGACGTTATTTTTGTATAAGTGTTTTTGTGTTATTAGTAAGTAAGTATATAAGAAAAGGAATACGCCTCTTTCGGATCGGACAGGGTTTTTGTTACATCCTGTATAATATTTTTTGGGACATTTTACACAACACCATCTAGTCCCAAACTAAGCAGAGCTTGTACTATGGGTACTATAGACAATGGATATAATACGTATATACTTTTTTTTTTGTAAATACATACTTATAATACATAAGAAACACCCAGACAAACACAAATACTCATGTTTTATCCACACAAATATTTGCGTCCTGTGGGAATCGAACCCACGACCCCATGATCAGCAGTCCGTACTCGAACCGCTAGACCACAGAGGTCGTCGAAAATCGATCAACAAAATTATTCATACCTATCTTTAGTATTTTTTATACAGTAAAGCGGTCACTTGAGGAAAGGAGAGGAGGAGAGGAGAGGTCGCTTTAGCGTCGGCTTGCAAAGACTTATCAGAGACGCTATTGTCTATCGTTCCCTAAACTCCTGAAAGAACTGTGAACTGTAATTCTTCTCTCCTGTAGGAGAGAAACTGTGTTCATTTCTTCAAGTCCAGTTAAATAACTCGTCAATTTTTGCCTTAAATGTTCATCAGCCTTGTATCAGGTTAGTTCTAATTTGTAGGTAGGTAAGTACCTATTTATTTAACGCCTCTTTCTGATAAACTTTCAAATAAGTCAATGGTTTTGCCAGGGTCGTCCATTGATATCAGTCCAATAAGAGTCAAAAAACTTTCCCCAGGCAAGTCGCAATTCACACCGCGCGGCCACAAGCCCACGCGCTCGTCTCGGAAACAAGACATTACAATTTTATTACTAGTAATCATCTTAAGTGTTATCAGCCTAATTGAATAATGCATCAGCATACTGACCGCGGCCGGGTCTGTTTTGCTAAACAACGCTATCTAGATTGTTTTGGTTGTAGTTTTCTGAAGAGGTATTGTGGCGGTTCTGACTAGTCATCGTGTGGAGAATGGAGTCTTGGTAACTTGTGCCTTATTTTTAATTACTGAAGCCACTGTTTGGCGAAGATGGAGAGATTCACGTGTCCCACTTCCAACTATATTTGGTACCTATTGGGAATAGGATTTTAGACAGCAATCATAAATTATCATAAATCGTGACTAAGGTATAAGTTGGTAGGCTGTTGATACTGCCAAATATTCTATACAACGTTCGGTTGTTTATGATGTTATAACAATAAAAAGAACGCCATTGGCACGTTCTTCCCACCTCTTTGAGCCGTGCTTTCCTAGTCTGTACCAATCGCCTCTATGTTTTCCCCACAATCATCTCCGAAATGGTCTAGCTATTGATCTGCAAATGATAGTTGACGTATCTGTTTCTTTTCACACTATTGTCTACATTTCTTGTTTTCAACTCTCCTCTGGCAGGTTTTCTGAAAGAGATTTCTTTAGAAATAAGCCTTTATAATAATAGTCCTGAGTATTTTTACTTGATTTTTAGTGTGTACAAAAATAAATGATCTACAGTCTATATCAAAGGTCACAATCACAATAATTTTGCTATCTTTTAAATTATTTATGTAATGATCTTTCATTGAACTTGGCATAAGTTTTACATCATTGATAGCGATATCTAAGACAATAATGTTCAAGATAACACACTATCTTTTCACTGATAGTGCTGTGTCGAAAATTTGCAATTATAATTTTATTTTCAAATTCGCTTGTTAGCTTAGAACAATCTTCCTTCTAACATTTTCAGTTTTAGAATCTGTGTCCAAAGGAAATAATAAAATCATTTGTATCTCATTATAAGTGAACTTATAATCTTATGAGAAATAAAAATTATATATTATATTTCCTACACCGAAATAAATTTACATTTGTAAGATTGATTTGATTAGAAATTTTTTGAATCCATGCTTGTTTACGAGTTTTTTGTCGTCTTACAGCCGAAAGTATATACTTGAACTCATCATGATCAACAATTTCTTGTATGGGATCAACCATGGAGTGCAAATAAAAAATCAGCTACATCCTACATCGAGAGACCTGAACTTTTTTCTAAGTAACAGCTCTCTTTTTTCTTCAAGATTTCAGACTTAGTCCCATATCTAGTATAAATAATGGTTTCCTTTCGGCTGTAAGACGACAAAAAAACACGGTGTATAGAAGAAAATATATATGAAGATATACCTGAGCAACAGCCTACAGAAGAGCGTGGCCGGGTTTAGATTGTCGAAAATAACCTTCGACTTATCGGACTAGCTAATAATTGGGGTAGGTAAGTTACGTAACAAAAATAGATATAGAAAAATAAATAAACACACAGACAGTTTAATTCAATACTGTATCTTATATGTAGATAGTACCTATCATCTTACCGGATGTTATAACTGAGAGAGTGCAAGGCAAGTGAGTGGTGACCCCCTCAGCAAATTGTTTTTAACGATACTTTTTAATAATAACCTCTAGTGGATCGTCCTGCTATTGTATTACAAAGGGGTGTATGTACTTTTAATACAATTATGATAATTGTAACAAAATTTGGTGACACTAATTGTCACTATGTTAGAAGTGGTCTTGGTTCACAAAAAAAAGGTTAAGAGAATAATCCAACATACCTAGTATGAACGTGGAAGAAGTATGCAAGAATCGTACCAAGTGGCGGACTTTAGTTTCTGCCTAGGTGCTCGAAGGAAAATGGCGTGAGTGTATGTAAAATCACTTAATAAATCATACATCGAACACAAAATACTACATCTTACGGAATGAGTGAGTGCTTGTTGTTATTAGTTTCAGTGTTACTAGAACTAAAAATATCCATTCAACTGAAATATATCTGTTTTGGTACTGTTGTTATATTGCCCTATTTCATTTATATTTTTTTATATCAGTGTATAATTAGTAGATACCCACGCAGACCCGAAATTAGAACTATTCAGACTTAACCAGCTTTAGACACAGAACAACAATTTAACAATTAGATACTGTTATTACTTACAATTACCAATATTTGTATTACTGTTACTACACTATTATGATAATTATGCTGCCACAAAGGCAGGGCGCATCAGTACCTACTTTTTATTATATGTATAAACATACATAACACAACATACCATCACACCTGTACTCCCCGAAGAATTAGGCATAGGTAGAGGTGAAAGTATATACTAATTGTAAACTCACAGTTCGCCGGTATGTTAAGGTCTCATGTATGAGGGGGCGAGCCTGTTGTCATTGACTGGGCACAAATCCAAACTGAGCTGCTACAGAGATTTTATAGAAACACGATAACACTTTGCCTGACCAGGGAAATGAACCCAGGACCTTCTAGTATAGCTGTCAGTCAGTTAATGAAATGAAGTATAATTATTATGTTATGTAATCTACAATAAAATGATTGGTTTATTGATTAAATAAGTGCGACTGCAAAGCTAGTTAAACGTGTTAACGCGATCGTTTTCCGATTGAGAGAGAGGGATGTCGCTCTATAAATTAAATAGCGCCATCCCCTTCTCACAACCTAAAAATGATCGCGTTAACACGTTGTGGTATGGCCTCTGGGCTCAATTCCCGGGGGCAATGTTTGATTGAGTTTTTATAAGTATGTAATTCTCAGCAGTATATCTGAGATTGGATTTGTCTCCCACGGCCGAGCCTACTATCATTACAATGGGACCTAAATATCCCGGCGAATGTAGGTACACCTACCTAAAAAAGTAAACCAAACAAATTAACAAATACACGCGTACACACACGAACACAAACACACACTTTTATACACATTCACCAGTTCATTTTTAACATTCTTTCTTTGTTATAAAGGTTACCTATGTCCTTACCTTTTAGTTTAATCTATATTTAAGTTTGCATGTAATGTTAAAATTAAAAAGATAGAAGTACCTAATTATATCACATGCTCCATTTAACTAATTTACCATGATTGGGGATCGGTTCTGTCTGCACTAAACACAGGTTTATACTCAGTAACCTCTCTAGGAGAACAGTATTCCCACCGTTAACTAGATTAAATAGCCATGTATGCCTATGAATTTATTATTTACCGTATAGAGTAGGGTAACTAACTAAGCGTATCAACCGATCTGCAAGGTTAAGCTGCGCTAGTCGCGGTCAGTCTGTGGATGGGTGACCATTCTTCAAAAAGTCTATCCTCGGGGAATCAGTATTACTCAAAAATTGGGTTGCGAAGGTCTGATGCAGTTGATTCGAGTAAAATACTGATATTCAGCCGCATCTGGATAGACTGGAAGCCGACCCCAATATAGTTGGGAAAAGGTTCGGAGAAAGAAGAAAGAATAGGTGTTTACCCTAGTTTACAAAAATAAATTAATATTAATTTACCCTTGCCTCATCAAACATGCGTGAAACCAAAATCACCAGAAATCGGTGATTCAGGTAGAAAACTTTTCCCTAGTTAGTTATGCCTAACAGCAATCATTGGTACCCAAGCATCATAGTTCCTTCACCTCGTCTTCCGGGCATCACCTTGATAGACTCATCCTGTCACAAATGCAATATATTATCCAATAGACTCACACGCAGGGGACAGTACAAATTACTATATTTAATTAACTAATTATTAGGTTTATCACGGCTTATGCGGGACGTTATAATTAGTCGGGCACCATTAATTTGATTTGATTTGACATGCTTTTTGTAACATATATATTATGTAATATTTTTTTATTTTTTTTAAATTACACACTAACTGAAACGAATTTTATTTACCATAAAACTTTTTAATATTCAAAATATTTGACATAACCCTCCTGCCGCCGTGGAGTCTCTCTGAGAACTTCTACTTTTAATGTTTATTACAAAGATGAAATATTATAAATTGATAATAAGTATGTAGATCTTATTTTATTACTTATATTAGTTTAAAATATTATTGTCTGAAGTAAAATAAAACAGCGCCCAGATAACTCTGACATAAACTTGTGTTGTAAGTATAGTAAAATAAACAACACAAGTTCTCGTGTTTTTTAATATAACATGTTAGTTATTTAATCAACAATAATTGTCCACTTCGTGAACTTTTTTAACAGATAATTATTTGTGTACAGTACTTAAAGGCATATTACCAGTAATATTGCATGGATTGTATGCTATATTCTTCTCAGTGACGCACCGTAATTTCGTTTGCAATTGGCTCACTAGATGGCGTTGTGCAAATACGTCACGTTTCTGAATCGCGGTGTTAAGATTCTCCGTCGTTGAACGACCCTCGCGCTGTAGTGTGGGTAATTCATACTTACCTGGCGTAGGGGACACCGTGATCAAGTAGGCGGTTCCCCCAGGGCGAGGCCTTTCCATTGCACTGCGGATAGGTTGACCCTTGCGATTATCCCTAATGTGGATAACTCGGACGCGTAATTTTTGGTAGTGGGGACTGCGTACGCGCTGTCCCCCTTAGAATTCCCTATATATTACTCATAGTTACAAGTAGCGTATGTATGAGTCTAAGTCTTAATGTAAACTTACGTGTAAATTGGAAGTAGAAGGCTCGTCTGACGCTACCAACAAAATGAATAGGTACTTAAATATTTTGAGTGTTAGGGATGGAATAGCGAATAATAATATAATAAAGAACTGTTGATATGGTATTCTTAAAAATAAAATCAATTGAAAGAAGTGCGAGCTAATTTATTAATAATTCGAATTCGCATTGAATATTAGTGTCTTGTCTTTAAATCGTTTTTAAGTAGCATTCTAAAGCATTTGTACGAGTAAGGACCTGATGTGTTGACACTTTTAGGTCTATAATTATATTGTGACTACATAAACATTACCTATCAGATGTTTATTGATAGAAATTACCTCTTACAAATAATAAATTTGCGCATGCCATCTGTGCTGTGTGAATGGAGTCACACTGTATTCTGTCCTATCGTTCCTAACTCACTTTCATAGTAAAGTAAAATACGTTATAACTTATAATATTCCCCAAGTCTAGATAATCTAGGTCTACCATTTTATTTTATTTTTACATTTGTGAGCAACACCATCTGTTGAGAAGTTTTGAAACTAAAATAAAAGCAGAGGTTTACTTTGTTCGTAGCAGTTTAGGGTTAAGCTTTGGATCATTCTCGCGTAACTTTATTCTAGTTCCAATGATACGATCTAGATGGGGTTGTTTTAACGTAGTAGTTGGTCATTGCTCCTGACGGTCGTTTGTTTTCTGCATTACCTATATTTTTAATTATAATTAATTTCAAAGAGGTCGTGTGCACTTGCAACGGCGTGGTGGTTATTTATGATACAAAATGTATAATTGTGGCTAAACGATGAAGTAGCGTTCTGTAGTTTCTACATACTTGGCTCTATAGGATAAAGTCGTGTGAGTACCTATGTAGAATTTATTTTAACCCACTCGTCTATCATCATTTAACAGACACAATACAAAAACAATGCGTGCGTAAAAAACAGAAAACAAAAATGTAGGTACTTGGCGCATGTAAATTGTAAATACACTAACGGAAAGTGTCTCCGGTGTGTAGCGTTCTATAAAAATGTTAATCCAAATACTTGAAAGTAATCTGTAGGAAACTTGGCAGGGTTCCGCATAACATGCTCGTTGGTACGGAGACTTGTCAATTTGTGTGGATTTATGCGCTGAACTGCACCCGTGGCGCCGGCGTCGGCGGCGTCGCCGCGCCCTCTGTAGTAAAATTGTTGAACTGAGCTTGTTATTGTTGCATGCTTTTTATTAAGATACTTATTTTAAACGCATTTAATTTTGTATAGTACATTTTATACATTTTCTTCTTTTAAACGATTTTGAATATTTGTGAGACGCTTTTATTATTATTTACGTCACCCATATAATTACTTTACTGGAGTTTTAAATACCTAATTAAATTAAATATAAGAAAATGGCGTAATACTACTTAGTCATATACATATAAACTTTAACCATTATTTAGCATAAGAAAAATTGTTAGTGATTTTTCTTCACTATTTTATTATCATTTTCTTTTATCATCATCATCATCATTGGGTGTTTCTTATGTAATTTAAGTATGTATTTACAAAACAAGTATATTATATCCATTGTCCATTGTAGTACCTACCCATAGTAAAAGCTCTGCTTAGTTTCGGACTAGATGGTGCTGTGTAAGATTGTCCAAGAATATTATTAATATAAAAAAATATTCAAAAAAAAATATTTTTTTACTTGCTCTGTCTAGCTAAGTGACGATATTACAGCGGTATGCCACGGCAATATTGTTGTATCCCCGCTCCTTATAATCTTCTGACGCGGACTGGCTTGCGGAGAACCGGGAGTGATATAAATCAGATGGGCTCAAAGCTTTATCGCGCGGGTTATTAAAACAGGCTGAGACAGCTCCGTGCACGTGGGAACTACGGTTACATTTATGTGCAAGATGGCTAGCTTGCGAAACAAATAAGGAGATTGAACGTCGAATTTTTTTTAAAAGATAAATTTTAGAGAAGGGTCTTGAACTACACTGGACGCTTTAGCCAACTAAGCTACCGAGACCACTATGCCTGTGATGTAGATATGTGTCGTTCGTTCAATTTTAGAGATCCGGGTCAATATTGAACCGTTTATAAAACGACCCGGTTCTTTCGACCCGTTCATTTGATCGATTGGGTCACTAAAGGATTTTGTACTGGGTAGTCTCGATACGCAGACTAAATCACAATCCAAGCCGCTTGGTTCCTTGGTTCGTGAGCTAGTTGCATAGTCGTAATATTGTGTAGCTGTACTAGATACAACCAAACAGGTCGTGTTTATTTAATATCTAAATAAACACGACCCGTTACTACACGATACGTAGGTACGTAATAGAAAAAAAACGTCACAAAAAAGTTAAAACTTGTATCAATAAAAGTTCACTAGAAAACATTTTAATAAGTAAATAATTGTTTTAATAAATAGGTAGTTCCGAAAATTCAATCTAAGTGAGTAACTTTTAGTTAGATTCTTCCTTATAATAATTAAATAATAGTCTGATGAATAAAGCTTAGTAGGTATTGAATAACAGTATGAAGGAACTGTTAAAATTCGATTGTTAGCTTGATTCGTTCGCGAGATCGACTGATCGACCCACGACCCGTCTAACAAAATCTACGAATGAGAACTCAATGGTTCATAGATTTCGTTCTTGGGTCGTGGATCGATCAGTCGATCGATAACGAACGAATCATATCTTTCGAAATGACCCGATCATTCGCACGGATCTTGCGATCCGGGTCATTTGATTCGTTCGTTCACGATCGACACATACCTACTGTGATGTCAAATTACTCACCTCATTGTTATACTTATTCTTTTTCTGTTAGATTATTTTTATTGTTACAGGTATTACCTGTAACAATAAAAATAATGTAACAGATATCTATCTACGACCAGCGGAGGGTTGGAGTGATAAAGCACTTTTTCAAAGTCAAAAATCCTACGGCATTGACTATAGGGCAACGGAAGCCAAGTGCGGATGGATACGATACAGGTTGGTACGAGACCGACATACCCTGCCGCCAATCCAGGTGGCAGATCAAAACGTAACCAATGTCGCAAACTTACATAATATCACGTTGCGTTATCCGAAGGGTTAGGCTTAGAGATATACCTACTAATGTACCTACACCCACGGCGTAGTGGCGTGTAGGTGTAGGTCCCATGTAATAGTGGGCGAGCCTATTGTCATTAACCGGGCACATAATATATGCGAACTCAGAGCTGCTAATGAGATTTTCATAGTAAAAATCCAATAACACTTTACTCGGCCTGGAAATCGAATCGGAGCTCTAGCATAGCAGTCACCTTTACGACCACTAGACGAACGTCGCAAACTTTGCGCATGTTAGTTGATCAATTAAGTCGTTATATCATACACAGTTATAAAACACTAGTTATACGATTATAACATGTTAACATTTATTTAACACACTCGAACCGTTAAAGTGGCTACTAGGTACCATAAATATATCCGATAAAGGCAATATAATGTTCATCAAGCCATCAACATAAATAAACAACCCTTTAATGCCTCCGCGAAATGGCCATTCCATAATCCCCTTATTATATCACAAAATAAAATATTAAGGCATTGTGCATCACGGTATTACTTTCGATTCTTCCTTTTTATTAAGGTCATGAGCACAGAAACTTCGGTGTCGTTTTGTACGAATGCTGTGCATCTAGAATGCGCGAAACCGTGCACTGTGGCGCTAGTTGGAAATCGCGTCTTTCGCAGATACAAACACGCTATGTTTCGTGTGGCACGCGAAGGAGGTTGGAATAGAGACAGCGTTCGCATTTTCATTGGTCGTGATAAACGAAGTGCTTGGTAGGAATGATCGCGTTTCGCACCACCCATTGATACGGAGTTAAAACTGTATAAATTAGCTGTTGAAAGCAATTTGTAACTCTTTAATTATTGTAAGTATTTCATCAACTACTATGTTGGGTTGTTTTTGTGTTTTTAAGTGTTTAACGTATACTACATTAAGTCTATAAGGTATAGCGGACCTTGTACTATGGGTAACAAACAAAAAGGTTTTAGATTTTAAATGGGTGTAAAAAAAAGGTTTACGAAACGCCCAGTTTTTATTTTGTATTAAAGTATGTATTTACAAAAACATAAGTATAATACTTATAACCTTTTTTTTTTACATCACTAAAGTGGCAACAAGCATACGATTCCACAACATAAGCGTGCGTGGGAGAAAATGCCTCTGGAATCGCACGGTTTGAGACCAGTGGTTCCAGGGTATGTGGATCAACTCCACGCCGTTGGCATCATTTCAAACAATTCCTCAGAACACCGCCTGAACAACCTCAAATATTTATTAAATAGGTTCATTCATCACGACCCTAGACCACAGACGTAGTCAAATAGGTATCACCTTATTGTTTATCCTTTTTTCCCATGGTTTAATGCAGGTACTTAAACTTATAATTAATTAATTAACTACCTACGAAACCACTCTCCGTGAATATTGTATAATTTCTACACTGTAGAACTACCTACATACCTTATTTTGTAAAGACGAGATTTACTTCTCTCAACCTGTAAAAAACCTACTTGTGACAAACGGTGTGGATGTCACAATCACTCATATTGTATAACAACAAACTATTTTAAGCTTATGTTATTGTTATATTGTTTGTTTGTCCAAGAAACTAAAAAAAAATATATATTTCTAAACCGAAATATATATTTTTTGAATTTTGACAGTTTTATAAGTAACAGATACAATACTACTACTAAATGTCAGAAATCAATAAGATACAATACTGTTACCCAATCAAAGGGTACAATAACAGAATGTAACAGTTATCAGCCGATTTAGGTAGTTGCATGATTTGGCAAGAAGACGTAGCGCGACACCTTTGTAATTGCGGCTTTTAGCCGAGGCGACCTGTAGAGTAACACTGAATAACACTTTTATATTTGCTACATATATATTTCTGCTATACATTTGAACGTCTTATGGGTTAACAGATTCAAAAACACATTGAATAATAACATAATTTTATAACTTTTATTTGGGTGTTTTAAGTCTCTGGTTTAAGTTTCTGTTTAAGACATACGATTTCAAGTATCTTGCATCGTAAATCTTCAAAACTGACCAACCAACTTTATGTAGGACCAACTAGGAAGTATTATTTATTAAGAGAGGTAGGGCATAGTGGGAGTAATTCCACTCAAATTGGAGATGCCTGACTGGGGAAATATCTCCGCCTTGCAATCGAAGTGAAATAACACTGCTTTGAGCTGTGTTGTGTTCCTTATGGTGAACAAGGTAACCAGTGCTCCGCGAGGAAACGTTGTTTTGGCAGTTGGGGGACTTTGACCTTATACACTGCCAACCAAATGCAAATAATGCAAATAAATGTTTTTATTTATTTATTTAAAAACCCAACTATTCCTCTTTCGTTTTACAAGGTCGGCAACGCGCAAGAGATACCCCTGATGTTATAAGCGTCTATAGGCTACGGTAACCGCTTATTATCAGGTGGGCCGTATGCTTGTTTACCACCTTAGGGGTGTAAAAAATAAAATAAAGTCGCAATCGGTTCACGATCGGCGAAAACATCGAATTATAACATAAGTACACATAATACAGCTTTTTTGAGGTTAGTAAAAAGAAGAACTTTTGAAGGCATGTTTAAACAATTCCCTTACTGAACAAATATTTGTATAATCTACAGGTAGTTGTGTATGTGAAATTTGTATTTATATACGCAGATATGATACAAGAGAAAATCAAAATGTAGAGAAGTTCTTTCGAATACTTCAAGAATAGCTCAGTGGACCGGTAAACACATTCTAACTGGTATTATGTTAATCGGCAGTTCTCAATGCTTGTAATCTATGTCTTAGCAAGTTTCCTATAACTTTCTAGCCGGCCAAGTTCCCCCATATAAATGGTAATGAAGCTGAGCCGCGCTAGAATCCCGTTTTTTATGGCGTGTTTTTCAATTTACCTCACACTTTTATACAGTATTATGAAAGTTTTCCAGTTAAAATAACTGTGGTGGTTTTTGTTTGATTACAAGAAGATAAACGTTTTATTGCATAAGTAGTGTAAATAGTTTTATAAGTTGAACTGGGTTTAGTTTGGGTTTAATTTGCTTGCTTTACGGGATTTGTAAACCGATTACCTTTGACAATGGACATTTTGACGACACGTTTGGCGCAGCGGCTATGCGATCGGCTTCTGTGCCACGGGTTGTGGGTTCGATCCCCACACGGAACAAATATTTGTATGACCTCCATGTAATTGTGCCGGGTCTGGGTGTTTGTAAACACATTCGGAATACAGGAGAAATCCGTTCTTTTTGGTAAAAGAAAATCCTATGTATATACCTACTTTCTTTGTGTAAATCCATAGGTACTTATGATAATTAAGATAAAGAACCCTTGGCAAAAGGGTAATTCTGGTATTTAAAAAAATATCAAAATGATGTAGTCTCAGTTTCGTAAATATCGTAAGTTCCGTATATTGTGTTTATGTTGAGAATTATCCTTCAGCTCCTTAACAATGTATCTCTAGATACATAGGTACTTGAAAGTCCAGTTTGTAAATGACACTGGACTGAACAGTAACTTACTATGTATGCAATTTAAATGAAACGTGTTTTGAATCACACGGGAATCGTAAGTTGTTGTAAAGTGCCTAATTAACGTATTAAAAGACGATGTAGTGACGAGAATTGAGAAGAATATGCTGAGATGGTTTGAGCATGTCGAGAGAATGGATGAAAGGCGACTAACAAAAAGGATTTATATGGCGAATGTCAGTGGAACCGCCGAGAGGGGACGCCCTAGAAAAACTTATACCGACCTTATTGGTGAGGTTCTTCAAAAAGGTCAGGTGCGTAGTACTCGCAACCGGCGTGTATGTATGACAAGATGTATGAATGCGGTCGAAGCGAAAGAAGTATGCAAGAATCGTAGCAAGTGGCGTTCTTTAGTTTCTGCCTACATTACAAATTAAAAAAATAATACAAATTTCTCAGGCATGCCATGCAATGATTACGATATTTTCCCTCACGGTTTTAGAAAGTGATAATTAAATTAATTTGGTATCTACGCGCATAAATTTGAAGTGAGTGGGTTAGATTCGAACTATGATTTGGCCGTGCAATGGTCATATAACTAGGCTCTATCACTGCATAGAGTCTGTATGCCCCTTTATATTCAACTTAAACAAAATGAATATCTACTTTAGTTTATTTTCACTTTGACTAATAGTTTTAAACACTCACACGAGCAAACTCACCAAGGGGTGCACAATTATTACCAGTTCAAGAGGGAATTATGAATAATATTCACATACACCGCCATCATTTGCTCATCTTCCGTTTCGCTCTAGCTCGACAAACTTTAGTTCAGCACGTGAAGAGCTACAAATGCTAGAAACAAAGATATAACTTGGGCTGGAACGCATTTAGCAATTTATTAAGTCACTAGCTTCTCGTCTTTACGCTTGAAGTGACTTTTTAAGACAAAAGTAGCTACAAAAGTCCTACCTCAGGATACAATCTAGATAAATTTTATGTAAGAAAAAGTTATGTAAGAAACAACACCTTCTCAAACAGACGATGAGGCTCATTATGTCCTGTTTTTTACAACGATATTTAATTTCAATCTACGTAGACCTATTAAATATGTGTCATGCTCTTTTCTTGAATTAAATTTCTTTCAGTTAAACCGACTGCGCTCAACATTTTCACGTCTAGTCACCACATCTCCGTGTCCGCAGCAAAGGGATGAGTTTTCTAGAACTTGCCCGACTGTTTGTAATTTTAAAGTAGAGAGTTACACGTACACCAGCTTTTATGAGTTTTGTTGTTGCTTTCGTCTGAATGCCGGATCATTATCAGCCGCTCTCGACCGCTCGTTACACACGATTGATGTCACTTCCAGACTTTGTGGCGCTATTGCCCGTCCTATTGACGGAAGAGCTCAGACGCTTTCCATGTTTTTAAGCTTACATACATTTCCTAACGAATGAATACTTACATACATTGAAATAAAACTACTTTATACGGATTTTATCGCGTTATATTGATAATATTAAGCCGGATCCTTTGCTCAAGGTTACGAGTAAAAAAAACTTAAAAAACTTCATAAAAAAACACAAAGCTTTTTTTTTTCTGTTATTATGTATAAGAAAAGAAGTGGTTTATATTTAGTTTTTATTTATGTGTTATAAATAAAAACTAAATATAAATTCAAACAACACTAGTAAGAAGAGTTTGTTAGCTATCGTGATTTACGCCGTAGCCAATTAGCTACGGCGTGCTACGATCCCGCTACACAGTGCTACGCGATCTCACAGCGGCAGCGCTTGGGAATGCTTAGCGTAGTAAATTGTTGGTATGTAGCTTAATACAATGTTGGGCTATGAGTTTCAAATAACTGAGTTGGGCTAACTTTCAGTATTGTTTAGATTAAAGTAGTTTTAAGTTGTACCTTTTACCTTCGTGCTTAAATTATTAGCTACAGTAAACAACGTAACCTCTTACGTATAAATACATTTTTAATTATCGTCTTTCCCGATTGATTCATTTGTATCACTGTGGAAATGGAATTTCTTCTTGATTTTTCAAAGAGCTTTTTGAGACAATGGCAACCTATGTCCTTCTTCAACGTCTAACTTATCACTGTACCAAATTTCATTAAATCAGTTCACTTTAATAATGTTGTTAATATATCAAATAATAATTATGATACGTCTGAAATAATATTTACGAGCTATCTCGCTTATTTCCCTCCAAAATTATAATCACAAGTCTACCCACACTAAATGTCTGGCATTCAAACGCACACATTCTTGCTGTCCTAGGACTGCCGGCAAACAGCCCGCCGCGTCAGCCGGACATCCGGTCTGCGCCCCCCTCCTCGTATCCGTCCCCCCGCACCTTCCGCCGCTGACGTCACAATTAATCTTGGGCCCATCTTCCGGTGCGGGCTGTTTTTCTATTTTATGCGTGTGCTAGTCTCGTTTGTGGGAGAGATTTAAGGTTTTATATGTGGATGATACGTGTTAAGAGTAGTTTTGCTTTGTTTAATACCTTTGAGGTTGGATTTAGAAGGTCGAATACCAAATTCTAATTTTTGGGTTCGTTTGAAATGAATCAACCCTTGAGTTTTTCTACGAAATTCTTTGTATTTGTGCCCGGTTAATGGCAGTAGGCTTGCGACCAACTAACTACGAACTTGAACTATGGGTGTACTACCTCTGCCTTACGCTTCGGGGAATAGAGATGTGATGGATTAGAGGTAGGCATTCATATTATTGTATGTGTGTTATTATTGGTTTTCTCTAATAAATAAAAAAAAAACTAAAAAAAATATTGCCTCGTTAGTGTAGTGGTCCAAATCGCAACTGAAACGCTAGAGGTTCGATTCACAGATCGAGCAGTGTTATTTTAAATAAAAAACATCGCCACTACCATGGTAATGTTTAAAACAGTCTGAAACAGTAAATACAACTTTGACACATTTACTAGGAATCCAACGAGAAAAGTTTCGCTAAATACTGCAGTCGGCACTCTTGGCATTTTTGGCTTCGGGCCATTCCAAATGCTAGTTACATTTTAAACGTTTTTCCTTGTTAACGTTGTTTTTAGCTTATTTACTCTTAATCTGGCAATATTTGGTAAAGGTAATGTAGCCATACAGCACGTCATTATGGAGGTTGAGGACCGTGGGACACAACCATTCCATTTTCAAAAATTACTCATTGTCCTCTGAGCTTTTTCCCATCTATGTTGGGGTTATTTACCAGTCTAATCAGATGTGGCTGAATATCAGTATTATACATTTTCCACGAAGCAACTGCTATCAAACCTTCGCAACCCAATCTCTCTGATGATGATGGTTGAGTATATTCAGGTTGTTAGGCTTTTTGGACTCCTGTCAGGGTCATGGCGAATTTCACGGATGTCATGGCCGCCTCTAGGGCGAGTGAAGGATATTGCGGTTTTTGGTCGGTACGAGTCCGATACCCTGCCGTTCCCCAGGTGGCCAACAGTCCATGAGGATTTTCCGTACTATAAAAAAAGGCTTTTAGAACTAATGACTCCCACGAACAATTGCCATAGATGGTGACAACCGGGATCGACGGTTTTACGTACTCTTCGAAGCACGAAGGGGTCTCGATAAGTTCAGAAGAGAAGCCGCAGTCACCCATCCACAGACTGACCGCGGCTAGCGTAGCTTAACTTTGCAGATTGTTTGATCAGCATAGTTATTTCTCAACCACAAACATCACATTATTTTAAAAAAATACACTGTGTTTTAACTTTTTCGGTATACAGCCTGATATATTAATATGAGGAATATAATAAACTACGCATCAAAAATACTGATTGAGCGACAAAATTATTGATTGACCAGCAAAATAAAGATATCGCTTAGGTTAGGTTGGGACTGTGACCACACATCGCTAGAACCAAATCTGAATGTTTTGAGTGTATATAACAATATTTTGAGGTGACTATTTTGCTGTGCAAATAAGTATTTTTGCTGTGCAATAAGTATTTTTGCTGTGCAATAAGTATTTTTGCTGTGCAATAAGTATTTTTGCTGTGCAATAAGTATTTTTGCTGTGTAATAAATATTTTTTTTAACAAAACAAAACAATCCTAAGCGGATTGTTTTGTTTTGTTAAATAAAACGACATTTTTTGATTTGCAGTTAAATATTAGCTTTAATATGATATGAGTATGTGAAGTTTATCCCGAGCCCCAAGACACAAGCTATGCTTAGTTTGCGGTTCTCTGTTACTCGTATACATTGAATGTTACTTTTTTTTTGTCAATAAAGCATTTGTATTTGAAGTGCGCGACTTTAGTATTCAAGTCGATTTTGACATAAATTCAGCTAAAAACATATTGTGCTGTGAATAAGGCTTAATATCATCTGAGTAGGTATTACACTATTCTAATTTATCACAGAAAAATCGCCACCATAATAACAATAGATTACTGCCAACGCGAAATAAATGAGTGTCATCGCCTTGATTGGCCACAATCAATCGCCGAAAGGAAACGTTTGAGAGGAGGCCGGGGCAAAAAATTAATGATGGGAAATCGGGGGGAGATAAGGAAAAGTGATCAGTCTCCGCTGGGGGGGCGCGGGTAATATTGATACTAAATTCAGCGGATAAGACACAGGAAAAGGGGAGGCTGGGGTACGCGTGCTTTGAACTCGGTGGATTCAATGTAACTTTTTTAATGAGAGCGGTTCCCTATTTTGCTTTGTCAACCCAAAACTCTATTCTACCGTGAAAAGAAAAAAAAAAATCACAGTTCTCCGGTATGTTTCTAGTGAGAATTTGTGCCCCGTTATAGCCAATGGTATTAGGCCATTATAGAGGACTTAATGCAGATTCCATTGCCAAGCAAATTCTAGCTCCACGCTACCTCTAAGAATTTCATAGAAGAACCCAATAAAACTTGCTCGACCTGAAAATCGTCTCAGCGTAGCAATCGTGCTTACGAACCTGGACGAACGAGTTCTTTCGACATTTTTTTATTATATCGGAAAAACGTTGTCATCCCTTTTATCAATACGTCACTTCCTTTGTGAGGCAGAAGGTAAGCCAAAGTAAGTTTGACAATATCACATAATATCATTATGAAACTTTCACTAGAGTTTTGAATCCTGTCTTCGCTGTTATTAAAAAGTTAAACGCCGGAATGCATACAAACTTCCTCATCATGCTTTTAACTAGAAGAGCACACAGTGTGGAGATAATTGAGTCAATAATATGTATAAACAGAAGTACAGAGCTCCATGTAAGTAATTTATGTATAGAAAGAAATTGTACATGTAGAAAGAAATTGTACATTTAATGCGAGAAAACTCTCAAAGTTTTCTCGCATTAAATGCACTGTGCGATTTGGAGCAAAGGTATAGAAATTAACGATTAATGTATTTTTCAAACCTTCACTGGTGTGTCAAATTTGATTATCATCATCAACGTGTTTACCGTCCCACTATTGGGTGTATCGTTGGCCTTTTGTAGAAAGAGCCATAGCAGCTTTGAGTTAACCAGCCCTAACTGACGGCACGCGCACATCAGTCATACTACGACACAGCAGAGCACACACAGACAGCAAGATATTTGGTAAAATTGGTTTCACTCTTGTGTTATATATATTCGAATTCTAGGAAACCTTCCGTCCTAAATATTTCTCACGCTTAGCTTACATACCACCGATATGACGGTATTACATATACCGATAAACATTTGATTTTCCAGTTTTCCTCCCAGGAAATCGGCACTGAAATAAATATAAAGCTGACAACATACGATACTTACATACATACATACTAACTGCGTGTTGACAGTTTGCCAATGTTATACAACTTTTATACTAACATACTCTTTATTATACGTCCAGCATTGCAGACCTATAAATTACAGAGTACCAGAAAGAGCTAACATTTGTTAGGATTAATAAATTCTCTCCAACTCAATGGTGGATGTACCTACTTCGTATTATACACTTCAAAAGCGTCGGTCGTTAGACCAAAAGCGATCGCATAAAGTTCTGAAATAAAAGCATCTGGAAGTCGGAATGTTTCGACTTCGAAAATTTCGAGAAATAACTAACATTACTGCAGAGCTAGATTGTAGAAAAGTTGGCTATATCCTGAAATTTTAAATGGTGCTGCAGTATTTTATGGTGCCTTCGCTTTTCAATAGCTTCGTGAACTTCGTTGGAAAACAAGTCTAATGATCTTCGAATGAATGTGCTAGTAAGCCATTTAAAAGATATATTAGTAAGAGTCTGGCCACAGTAACTCTCTAGGATTGATGTTTACGATCATAATTAATTATTGAATTACTAGTAATCCCTAGTGAATATTGAACGAAGAGACTGCCAAAGCAACTCTCAAGCGTAGACTATCTAATTTGATCCAATATGATAGTTTAGCGTACCTAAATACTTAGGGCATGCATTTTGACGTTATAGTTATTAGATGTTATTTGTTTGACAACGTCTGTGGTGTATTGTTGCGAGTATCGGACGGCTGACCATGAGGTCAGCAGTGTTCTGGTAGTCAGGTTTGTGTACAAGTATGTATTTACAAAAAAAAAAACGGATATAATATTTATATAGTTTTTTTCCTCTACTAGACAATTCTAGTAGGTACCCATAGTACAAGCTCTGCTTAGTTTGGGACTAGACGGTGCTCCCAAATTTATTTCTATTATTATTTACGGTACGGTGCGTGTCAGAAACGTATTCTGTAGATAATGAATGAGAGCATTCTCCTCAAACAAGTCCTACCAATCAAGTTTCCGTCGTCGTTCAGATAAAAATGCAGACATTAGCACCAGCACCAGATTAACGGCTGCAACAGTAAACTGCTTCATTTTGACAAACGATGGACGTGATATCTGATCTGAAGCCAGACGGGAACTAATCACGGCCCGCGGCCACCAGGTGGCGGCACTGAGCGCTGTGTGTTTTAGGGGGAACGCATACAAGGATTACCAATGCGGGTAAACATGTTCACGGGTCACGTGTGCTTGTTTGCAGTATGTATGCAGTAGAGAAGAATGATGTTATTGTATCAATCGTTGTAATTGGGAAAAACACAAATGTATTTTAATTAATTAATGAAACGATTCAGAGAGTTGAAACAATGATTTTCTATTTTGTTATTAATTGATGCTTATTAAGTAACATATGCGGAATTTTTGCATTAACATTATTAAATATCCCAATAACGCAATCATTACTATGTCTTAAATACACAGCGATTTATATAATACCAGTTGGTTTACAATTCCGATCCTATTTTGTCCAATTTGCAACAAAACGCTCCGACGATTGAAAAAGAATTGCAATCTATTAAAGTCCACTTCAGAAACCCATTTGCAATCGTTTGGGAAAATGTTGTTAGATGCAGATGCGTCGTAATTGCATTTCCCAGTGTGTTATCTCCCTAAGCGCTACCGGTGGAGTGAAAAACACGCTTGTCAAACTGTCTGCCGGACCGATGTCGGAAACGCGCCGGTCGGTGCCTGACACACGGGCGGCAAAGTTAGTCAATACGATATATTATAATTTATCATCCTCCGAACCTTTTTCCAACTGTGTTCGGATCGGCTTCCAGTCTAAGCAGGGGGTCTACTCCCTAAGCACGAGGTCCGTAGTTTCGACCTTCGTTACGGGCGTTTCCTACTCCGTATCACCTACGAACGGATAATTAGTTCGGGGCCCGAACTAAGAATGAATGACAACACAATTTGACAGTTGTCCCTACTCTCGATTTGTTTTTAAAATCCGTTCGAAAAATATAATTTGACACTTGTTTTATCGGACTTCGAAGTTTTGGAAAAGTTTCGAACGGCTCGTAACTTCGTTGACGGAGATAGGGAGTAGACCCTCAGATGCGGTTGATTTTTAATTTATTAATAACGATACTCGACAGCTTATTATAAAATTTACATGAGTTCTAAGTGTCACTTCACCATCAATGAATAGCCTAATGTCGTAGTAGGTAAGTTTACTAAAATCTTTGAGTGAGCATATACTATACAGTGATAGCGAGATAACTATAATTGGCTAAAATCGAGTTAAACTAGAAAGTGGCGAACAATTTACAAAGGTACAGCAATTAACAGTAATAAGGAATTACTGACTAATCTGTTTACATTCACACATCAAAGTTACAAGTTGGATATTGAAATAAAGGTAAAAACAAAAGATTGTGATATCAGTATTTTGGACAAAGTGACTGCCATCGGATCTCCAAAGGACGTTGGGGTTTCGATGTGTTAAGAAGGGTCATCCATCCACAGACTGACCTCGGTTGGCGCAGCTTAACCTTGCAGATCGGTTGATCATTTAGATATTACTTAGCCACGAGCCGTAAGCAGTGATAGCCTAGTGGTATGACCATTGGACTGCCAAGTCGAAGGTCTCGAGTTCGAACCCAAGGCACGCACCTCTGACTTTTCAAATTCATGTGCGTATTAATAATTAATTATCACTCGCTTAAACGGTGAAGGAAAACATCGTGAGGAAACCTGCATAGTTTAGAGATTTTTCTCGACGGTTTGTGAAGTCTGCCAACCCGCACTAGGCCAGCGTGGTGGACTATAGCCTAATCCCCCTCAATATGAGAGGAGACCCGTGCCCAGCAGTGGGACAGTATATGGGTTGATGATGAATGAATGATGATGATGAGCCGATCTTACTTCTCATTCATATCCTATTAGTAGTGCATCTACCTTCCAAAGGCTGCCTCGAAGAAATTTCCTAGAGTATACATTAATTTTTGTTCTACGGCTTTTGGCATTTGTAACTTAAGCATAATTGACAAATTAGTACTTGCTTTCTTACAGCCTGTATTATCGCACTAGGAAGTAAATTATCTCCTACATAATAATATCGTTAGGTGAGAGTAATTTTACACTATTTATTACTTTGCATTTTCTATAAAGTTACCAATGGAAGAAAATAATTACCCACCTGCTTGAAGATCGCAGGAACATTTCTCCACAACCTCTAGCCTCGTATGACGCTCGCCAGATTTCCTTGCAGTATGTTCTCTTCGCAGCAGCACGTAGGATGCACGTGACAGCTCAGCGTGACGCGAGGCGATATTTTTCTAAAACTACCCGCCTCTACACCTGCCAAACTGACGTCCAATTCAGATACACTACTACTTAGAATTTTTAAGTTATATAAGATTTTTTTGATAAGAATATTAGTAGTTTATAGGTACACAATGCAGCAGGATTTATGAGGTATTTTGATTTCCTAGAGTAGGGTACTCCATTACTTAAATTTAACTGTAACTCGAAATCAGGCTATCACAATAAATAACAGATTGCTAAAACCTCACAGCCGTAATCTAGAATTTAAAGGGTGCTTCTTTGGGAAGCACCCTTTTTTTTCACTTTCGATAACAAACAAAATACCTGTATAGTATTTAATAACCCTTCACAAAAGCAAAACTAATTTCATAATTTTGTAACATAAAGCTGCTCCCCGGTGCTGCACCGTTAAAAATAAATAATATTCGCTTCAAAAATATTGTGTTGCCAAAATTCACGTACCTAGCAGAAAAATGCGTTTCAAAATTGGAGTGTCAGAGATTTAATTGAGTTCGGTTTAAAAAAGTTTTTTGCATGAAATTTTGATGGTGACAAAAATTACAGGCTATATTATTTTAGCCAAGATTAACTGCTATATTGATCTAGTTAGTGGTCGCAAGCGCGGGTGTCAAGGGAGAATTTCCGGTGACTACCAGTTCTCGGGGTGCTTTGGGTTTTTCTATTAAAAACTTATGTAGCAGGTCAAGCTAAGAATTATGGCTGTGGGCATAGATGTTTTATAACATCCCATAGTCAGAGATATATGCCATCACCTTAACCTGGATGTGACAGGGACAAGTTCAGCACACGTAGCGTCCATGTCACAGTAATGTGGTCACGTCGCGACATATCGCCGGGAATTTATTACGAGTACCTTGCTGCAGCTTCTAGCAATAATAGTTGAAAGTTTGCGTGTGCTCGGTGTATTAATAACAATTGTAGTGACAAGAAAATATTTAATTAGAAGCCTGTAGGGTAAGGTAAATAGGATAATAAGATTACAATGAAGCCACGCAGGATTACGAAATAAAAGGGTACGCATTGATCCTATGCCTACATAGATATTTGTAATATTAACACAACACGATCTAGTCCCAAACTAAGCAGAACTTGTATCTTACTATGGTTACTAGACAGTGGATATATATTATACTTATATATGTATACATAAGAAACACTCAGCCAAACACAATCTCTTATGTTCATTACATAAATATTTGTGTCCTGTGAGAATTGAACCCACCATCTACCTCAGCAGTTTGACACTCGAACCAGTAGACCACACCAAGTTGTCAAAATAGCTAGAATAATTATGAAAATCTAATGTAATATTTCAAATATACGATCTTTTGCAATCATCCTAGGATTATTACAAATATTCGATTTTTCTGAATTATTATTTATTTGATTATTATCAGATAATAAGTAATAATAATAAAAATGAATGATTAAAAATACAGACGAGGCCGCATATCCTTCTTGTGTGAACATATTCTTACAAACCTCTCAAATTCCCCGCCAACCGCCTATGGTATGTAACTGTCAAGTAAAATATGTCGTTATGACGCCCAGGGCTTGCGTGTCCTCGGCGGCTGCCAGCTAGCTACCTGGTGACAGTCCCCGTGCGAATTATGTGTACATGTATTTGAAGTAAAATCTGGTTAGACTTGTGCGAAGAGAAGTATAGCCTTAGGGCTGTAGTAAAACGAAGGTGCGTAGGTTTCCATAGTCAAGTAAATGCGTCAAAGCCTGAGGGTTGCGTGACGTCAATGACTTCCTGATGTTGACTATATTTCCAATACTTTTGATAAGAGGGCAACACTGCTCACGGTATTATGCTTTTGACCATTACATTGTATGTCTTGCTGATAGTGACGTTATGTGTCGGGTCTGTGTTTTATTTCCTGCAATTATATGGTTGAGTAAAAGGACGCTGATACACACGTCAGACTCGTGAACGGTTGTCGTCTGTTGGGGCTGGTCAGCGCTTACTGTCAATGGCATTATTTTTTCTGGATTAATTATTATTGTACACATTAAACTGCATTGTTCTCATGGACTATTCAGAACAAAATTGTAAACCAAGATTAACATTGTGTTCAAGTTTTTTTTAAAGAGTTTTGTTTAAGGAGTTTATTTCCGGTTCTTCATGTACTCCTTATGTACACTCCTGTTGTACTCCTTATGTACTCCTTATGTACTCCTTATGACGACGTCTGTGGTCTAGTGGTTCGAGTGCCGGACTGCTGATCATGGGGTCGTGGGTTCGATTCCCACAGGACACAAATATTTGTGTGGGTAAAACATGAGTATTTGTGTTTGTCTGGGTGTTTCTTATGTATTATAAGTATGTATTTACAAAAAAAAAAGTATATAAGTATTATATCCATTGTCTAGTACCCATAGTACAAGCTCTGCTTAGTTTGGGACTAGATGGTGTTGTGTAAAAATGTCCCAAAATATTTATTTATTTATTTATGTACTCCTTATGTACTCCTTATGTACGCCTTATGTACTCCTTATGTACTCCTTATGTACTCCTTATGTACTCCTTATGTAAAAAAAAACAAAAAAACATGTATTGACACAGTCATGGACAATGCATACAATAACACACACTCACACACGCATACACACAGACAGTCACACAGTACCCACCTACCTTATATCTCAGACTTTTTTTTTGTTTACGGGGGGAAATCTTCAAAAGGTTACCGTTCAATGGGGGTTAGACCGGGGAGTGTGGGATTCATACCCACTAAAACTACCCCGGTAGCCACCATCAGCACATGGAGGGGGGCACTGTGTCCTCTTAATAGACCACCCCAGAACCCCCCTGTGCACCGCCTATTAAGGCACATCCCTGTCATCCCTTTCAGACTCCTACCGACTAAAACCGCACTTGCCTTCCTTTGCCCTAATCTATAGGAGAAATATGAAACATTATGGCTTTTACTAGTAGAGAAATTCTTCTTCTTGTTATCGTGACAATGGGTAAACAATTTGCGAGTACTTTTTTTGTAAATACATACTTATAATACATAAGAAACACCCAGACAAACACACACATTAAAATTTTAGCTTGATCAGCGGTCCACTAGACCATAGACGTCGTCTCGATCTCAGAAACTAGTAAGTCTATAAACCAGCTGTTTTTTTATAATATAACTAGCGACCCGTCCCCGCTTCGCACGGGTGCAATGTACTAATAACATACATGTATTATACATATGAACCTTCCTCTTTCTAGAAGAATTACAGTATTAAAAAAACCGCATCAACATCCGTTGCGTAGTTTTAAAGATTTAAGCATACATAGGGATATAGGGACAGAGAAAGCGACTTTGTTTTATACTATGGAGTGATGATAGTGATGTGATGGACGCATGTTACACCGCGAATCACTGCACAGTTAGTAATATCATCATCAACCCATAGACCCTGGGCACGGGTCTCCTTTCAGAATGAGAAGGATAAGGCTGTTCACCACGCAGGCCTAGTGCGGGTTGGCAGACTTTACAAACTGTTGAGAAAAATCTCCAAAGCATGCAGGATTCCTCATGATGTTTAGTGATCATTAATTATTAATACGCACATGAATTCGCAAAGACAGAGGTGCGTGCCTTGTATTCGAACTCGAGACGTTCGACTTAGCAGTCCAATGGTTATATCACGAGGCTATCACTGCATACAGTTAGTAATATACTTATAAAATTATCTAAATCCGTTTTCTAGAAAGCTATTCTAAAAATATACATCAGTGGACACCGGGTCTTAGATTACTAAAGAGTAACTACGAAAGGCCCGGGGCTTGCGTGACGTCACCGGCAGCTAGTTAGCTACCTCAGTCAGCCACTCACAATATTTATAGAGAGCGGGTAATACCCGCCGCGGGCAATGTCCACTCCTTTGTCGAGGGCGGAGAAATATTGCGTGGAGGTGTTAATACGGTAAGTGGTGATTGCAGCGTAGATTGGGTGGGCAGGAGGCAGTTAGGGGATTCGTTCTTGTGACAAACGAACAACGGACTTGTGTTCAGTGGGCGAGAGTGTGTCTAATTAAAGACAGTCCTATCCTACTTCCTTCCTCCTTATATTATATATGTGAAAGTTTGTGAGGATGGATGGATGGATGGATATATATAACAAATATGGATGGATATATAAAATTTGTATGTCGACCAAGGCAACACATAGATAAACTTTTATTTTTTGATTTTTCAAATTATTGCAGCCTACATATTATGTAGGCTGCAATATACATACAGGATGTATCAAAAACCCTGTCCGATCCTTAAGGGTCGTATAAGGTGTCGTATTACGTACACAAACACGTAAACGATAATTAGATACGAGATATTTTTTTTTCCCCGATTAATTTAAATATAATTTAAAAAAAAACTAAACCTTTTACATGTCAACACTCAATCCACGAAATATAGTTTATTGAATTCGATCTACACTAGTGTCAAAGAAACCGCCCGAGCAATTTGCCGCTTTTTGATCCTTTGTCATGTGCCGCCAGCCCGCTCTGTCGCGTGCCGCCAAACAAATTTAATGCGAATGAATCTTACCTACTGGGCCTACACGTAGATATTAGCTGATATCGATTAGGCATAGTTATGTTTACCTAATAATTGACGTTCTTTTGTGTTTTTCATAAGTATCAGCTGTTACGTATTAGTCATAGGGATGATTACCTCCTACCGGGCCTACGCGTAGGTATCAGCTGGTATCGTACAGGAATAGTGTTGCTTACCTAATAGGTACCTAAATAATTATTGACGTGGTTTTTCAAGAAACAATGAACTAAATGTATTGCTTTGTTAAAATTATTTTGTAAAACATGAACTTGATATCTACAAAATTCTGCGATCGTGTTCCTTAAGTGAACTTCCAATAGGTACTTACTGATATTCCACGTCGTGTTTTCGTGGTCTTTCGGCATTAGGGTAATGAGTCTTGTACTCATTCATGGACACTGCTTGACACGTGTTCGTACACGTGTACACGTGAACTTCAAGTTCATGGAGACGTTGGATACACGCTCCGACAGCACTGGCATACCTTGCCTAGCAAAACGCAACCCATACTCTCACTCACTCGTAGTCTTTTCGAACATCTGCATAATTGCAGCATAAGCACATTGGAACACGACATTGACAACAGATTGGAATACGACATTACTCACGATACGATAGGTAATCGAGGTGTTAAGAGATTCACGGACGTCCGATCGGAAGCGAACTCTACGCGAGACTGACATGTCAAGGACAACAATTGGCTTACACGTGCCGCTCTGTAGGTAGTTAGGTACAGTCTGTCGGCGACGACAAAGCGCGCATGGAGCGGCACCGCTTGGCGGCATCCTTTGAGGTAAAAATGAAAAATAAATTGGTAAATATTTTAGATTTATTTTATTAGATTTCGCCGCTGGGTGGAGTATTGTCAACTTATGAAATTTTCCCATATTTAGTGGAGAATTGTGTAAGTTTATTAGAAGAAGAAAAATCGATACTTTCTGGTTTCTTTAATATCGTATTTTTATTTATGTTTATTAGTAAGTATATAAGAAAAGGAATACGCCTCTTTCGGATCGGACAGGGTTTTTGTTACATCCTGTATACATATGTGAATCTAAAAAATATTTGAGAAATTTTACACAGCACCACCTAGTCCCAAACTAAGCAGAGCTTGTGCTATAGGTACTAGACAATCGATATAATACTTAAATACTTTCTGTAAATACATACTTATAATTATAACACCCAGCCAAATACGAATACTCATGTTCATCACATATATAAATATTTGTGGCATGGGAATCAAACCCACCGACTTGACGTCGTAATCAGCAGTCCAACCACTCGACCGCAGACGTTCTCAAACTTGCGTTCAGTGGGCGAATCTTATAGGGTTGGGAAAAGATAGAAGCGTTGTGCCAAGATATTTTATAGGGTTGTGAGTTTTTGTTCAAAGCTTAGATAATCTATCAGGGTCGTGATAATTGTGTCTATGAATCTCATAGTCCTAACCATAGGCCCGAGAACGCAACTACAGTTAGCGACCGAAAAAAGGAAAAGTAGGTGTTGTAAAAGGTTCCAATGTTTTTGATTTCTTGGGACTTTGACAAACGGATAGGTTTAGGTTTTTTAACTATAAAACATGGGTACGGAGGGAGGGAGGAGAGAGAGGTGGGGTAGGAAGTTTCAAAAACTGGAAAATTCAAAAAAAAACTTTAGTATCTATTTACAAGCACGGAAAATTTTCATAGTGCTGTCATAAGAATGAAATATATCGGCTTTACATTTTTCCAGCCAGCAGAAAATGTTAAATTAATTCCCCTGGTAAGTTCCCTGGCAATAAAAACAAATAACAGTTTAATCTTTTGAATCAACAAAACGGATGCGTAGAAGTGCCATAGCTATTTCGATCGTACTACAAAAATCCTGATCCCGAAAAAAGTTAAACAACTTTCCAACTCAACTCCAAAACTTTGATAATACGGGTGAAATATAAATAACACGGAAAAGCCCACTTTTCGAACTCAGGTAAATAAACACGCTATCAAAGAAACCGGTGGAAGCGAGTGGGGTTTCGAGTTGCACCTGTGAACCAACAAACAAACGGGGTAGGCCCATTGAGGTATTATTATTAGGGACGACACGCAAACGGTTACTGCTAGAGTTGTGGAGTAAGGGCCACAGTTCACATAAGACATTACTATATTAGTTTTAGCACTAGCTAACTCTACTCTACTCTACTCTAACACTTTTATTAGTACTAGCATGACAGTGATGTACTGCGCGGTTCTGTCATTAAAACAAAATATATAAAAGAGAAATAAAAAAGTGTGATAAGCTAAACTGTAAGTTAAATATTTTTATCGTTATAGCAAAATAATGTCGTCTGATGTCGCTGCTCGAGTAAGTTGTTACATAATACCTCAATGCGGCCACAGAACTTGACAAGGAGTGCGAAACTTCGGAGCCGTGTAAACGACTTGACTTGGATTTTCGTAGGGAGAAAGATATGCTTATATACGCATGTAGGTCAACATTTCGACTCACGTTTTTGTTAGAAAAACCCGTTTTGCATCAATTGAAAAAAATCCTTGAAGTAGGTACAAAGTTAATTTCCCGTTCTGGTTAAAGTGTAATTATAAATATAATATAGGGTTAGGCAGAGGTGTACAGTAATTACAACCACAGTTCGCGCGTATGTTTAGGTCCCATAGGGGTTGAGCCTATTGCTATTAGCCGGGTAGAAACCTACTGAGAATTTCGTAGACCAACCCAAAAACACCTTGTTCGACCTGGGAATCGAATCCAGGATTGCAGCAATCGCGCTTGTAACCACTAAGCTAATGAGGCAGTTATATAAACCATTAAAATATATCTATTTAGAAGAATTCCCGAATCCCTTCACGTAAACAACTTCAACTTTTGGAACTCGCACTCCGCTCGGAATATGCGAAGAAGCGCAAAGTTTTCAGAGGCAGAGAGCTCTTTGAGTTGTTTCAGATATATTGCGCACATACGCTTTAAGTTCGGTTATTCTACGATTATCCTCGGGACGTGTTAGTATACAGGTTGTTTTATATTTTGAAACGGTATTGCACATACAACCAAATATCTCTATCGAGAGTAATAAACTAACGACTGGTCTTTGTAACTAAGTATTAAGAACATAATATATACCGTGTTTTTTTGTCGTCTTACAGCCGAAAGGAAAACATTATTTCTACTAGATATGGCACTAAGTCTGAAATCTTGAAAAACAAAAGAGAGGTTTCTTAGAAAAAAGTTCAGGTCAAAATGTAGGAAGTAGCTGTTATTTTTGAACTTCATGGTTGATGGGATCAACTACTGCAAGAAATTGTTGATCATGATGAATAGAAGTACATCCTTTCGGCTGTAAAACGACAAAAAAAAACAAGGTGTATATAGATCATGTATTAATGATTTAGATTATATATTTTATTATAATAATCGACTTTTTATAATAATCATAATATCAGCCACGAGAGGTCCACTGCTGAACAAAGGCCCCCATGGACTCCCCATTGTAAGCTGCTACATACTTAACCCTTTGGCGTATATATTTTACTTAATAATGGAACAAATATAGTACTAAGACGACAAATATTTTGACAATGCGGTACAATAAAAAAGAAGGTGGCTAAAATAGCTACTTTAGGTGAATCACATTAATGATTAACGGATTCACGGCTACCTGACATGCTATTCCAGTATAAGCTGATCTCTAAGTGTACGTGAAACGTATACAATGCGACATCAGCGTATAATGGTAGTGCATGGCTGTGTGTTCGTGAATCATAGTGTGATTAATCAAAAGTGACAACTTTAACATTCGAGATAAACAAAACATACCATAACACACCATCACGCCTGTATTCGGTATGTTTAGGTCCAATGTAATATGGGGCGAACCTATTAAACGGTAACAAAACAAAATTCAGAGCTGTCACTGAGAATTTCACCGAATAACCCAATAACACTTTGCTCTACCTGAGAATCTAGGACCTCTAACGTAGCAGTCGTGCATAGAACCACTAGGCTAATGAGGCCTTCGAGATAGAGAGACCCTTAATAAATATTGGTACACGTTGCAGTTTCTCGTAACAATTAATCGCCAGATATCTTCGTGATTGATAACGACCACTTTTCCGCGTATCCACTATCATGATTAATGGCTTCAACTGAAATTGATACTCTTGGAATCAATATGATCGGAAAATAAACTTATCTCTGGTGTATTGAGCAGAGAACGTTACTTAGCCGGAGAATCTCAAATAACAAATTGTTAGGACGTAAGGAGGTCGAGAGACGGGATAGGGATGTGGTGTATATTTCGTAAATTCGACATTTTGCTTCGACGTTTGTGGTCCATCGGTTTGAGTCGGACTGCTGATCCCTCCCCGTCGTCGTGTTTCTTATGTATTATAAGTATACATATATTTACAATAAAAGTATACGTTAAGTATTATATTCACTGTCTAGTACCCACGGGACAAGCTCTGCTTAGTTTGTGACTGTGAAAATATTACCAAAAATATTTATATTTATTTTATTGATATTATAAGGAATTGTTCTTTTTTTGCCGACGTAGACAGGTACAAAAGTTCATAAAATTTATTTAAAATTGGAGTACATAACACGTCTACTTTAGTTTATTACTTGTCTATCATTATATTACTCTAAACAAGACATAATATTGATGCATAATATACATACATACTTGCATAATTGAAGTCAAAGTCAAAACGACACAATGTTTTAGGAACACACTGTGTAGTGTATTGCGAGATAATATAAGTATCATTACTTTGGGCAAATAGTCTTTAACCTGATCCCTTAAGCTATATATAAATGGTGTTTGTCTTGTTAAATCGACAAATTTTTGTCTAAATCAACACGCTTTTAATGACTTTGTGGATGTCATGAACTCATGATAAATCTCAGCAGTCGCATATAGTACAGAGGCCAGCAAATCAAGCTACCCCAATCTGTCAAATTACTTTGATGGATTTTTAACTTTAATACAAAACAAAAAGGTTCATATCCAATTGGGACAATTTAACAGTTTTGGGTAGCTTGACCTGCTGGCGACTGTACTAAATATAAAAATTAGAACGACTGCTTCATATGGTATGGCAACTGCAGCCTATTGATGGCAGTCGCTTCAGTGAAATATACCGACCCATACTTGTGAAATGGCTCGGAACATGATGTATATACTTAGATATACCTAACGACTATGTAGTATATAATGTACTTAATGTATTCACACTCTCATATTCGCGGTAGACAGACACATTTTAATCTCCGCCGTTGTCCCAGTCTGTAAACAACATGAACCGTCCATAAAGGGGCGCTCACACAAAAAGCCCCTGTTTACTTTGCTAATTGAATTCATTGTAGCACAAATGATGTTTAAAGTGGCGCGTTTGTGCTCGTTCCAAAGAATTATCTTTTTAAGCTCAAGATTAGACAAAGGACTGTTTGATTGGATTAGAATATTGTTGGGATTTTAATAGATGAATGAAAATTCTGCGAGGGAGAGTATGTGTTTACGTCATTATCCTCATCCCAATTTACTTGGGGTCGGCGCAATATGTCTGCGTCTTTTTTCCAGCCTTCAACTGATCACTTAGTTCCTTCCATTAATACCATTTTGTATCAAAATTCATGTCTCATTACCTATGTAATACCAGACGCCAGCAAGTCAAGCTATCCAAAACTGTCAAATTTTCCCAAATGAAAATGAACCTAATACTGTTGTATTAAAAATAAAAATGTATCAAAGAAATTTGACAGATTGTGGTAACTTTATGTGCTGGCCTCTGTACGTGAAGAGAAAACTTTTTAAAGCATATTGCGGGTACAGAGAAGTGTGAGATATGGCTTAGTTAAAAATTATATGGAAAAAAGTGCAGACAGCTTAAGCAGATATCAAATTAAATAAAACATTCTCTATTTTTTCAATGTCAAGCAGAAATAGTTTATGTTCGGGCTGTCAATTTCAAACAAAAACACATGCTTTTTAAATAAACTTTGACCAAAGAAACTCTATAATATTCAAAGTTAAAAAGGTCGCATTTTGACCAACGTGCTTAGACCATCTGCTATTCTATCTGCATCTGAGATTCCAGTATTTATTGACTGTATAATTGACTGTTCGCTACAGATTGCTGAGCAAAAATTGATTCATCATCAGCAGCCGCCAAATCTCCTTTCTTTGTCTTAGTTTGGTCCTTCTGTCTTTTTTATCAAGCTACCTGGTCACCGTCGTCCTACGCTTCGCTTTTCTGTTCTAGGATATCACTCTGTTATAAGCTTACCCAAAAGAATCGTTAATGGTGAAAGAAACCTATCGGTCTAAACGGTTTAAAGTTCTTAAAAGCATATGCCCCACAGTAAGTAGAACAGTAGATAATACTCTGGTATGAGATTCCGACATAATTATCTTCTTCCATTTTCCTTTCACCAACCTGAAAATCCATACTAATTCAATCATACTTTCTTTCTAATGTCATAAATGTGAATGTAGCTTTAATTTCTTTCTGTTTGAGTTAATCTGTTCGTCTGTTTTTCTACCTTCTCACGTCAACCGGTGAACAGATTTCTATAAAATTTGGCAAGGACTACTATAGCCTCCTGAGAAAGGACATAGGACATATCTTACGTCTCAAAAAGACCCTTAGGGTGCGAGGGATCCGCGAGTAACGCTAGTAAAAAATAAAATCTAAGTCCCATGCGGGTAGATGTGCCATATACTTACAAAGATAATTGAATCCATTGTAGCACAAATTATGTCTACAGTAACGTTTTGTGCGCTTCACAAAGAATTTCTTTACTACAAAGGACAAGAGATAACGAGTTACCGTGCGTTCGGAATGGAGAACCAGAATTATGTTTACCTATGTTGATTACGTAACTAAATTGCAACTAAAATATAAATTCATGGACTAGTTTTCTTTAACAACATAATTATAATAATAATAATATACTTATTGTCAGACATTACAGTCCATAGGTAGGTTGTTAGTGATGTGTTAGTAACATATTGTGCTTATGTTCTATATTAGTATTGTTAGTAGGTAGTTTATTTAATTAATTTTAATTATGCCCGCCCATTCCCAGCTCCATCCAGTGTTTCTGGAAGGGGCAATCTAGCCTTTCAGCAATCATCTTCAGAATCCTGTTCCGACTGCTATGCAGGCGCTGCGCCATGGAAGCCGCTTTCTTACGCATGATAGCCTGAAAGTCATCTGTGCGGGCTTCCGTAAACATGCCAGACGCACTGCAGCGCCACGGCAGCCGCAACAGCATCCTGAAGGCGTTGTTGTACTGTACGCGCAGGAAATTATAGGCTCGGGTTGTATATGACACCCACAGGCCGCTCGAGTAAAACGACTGGCAGAACGCCTTAAATAAACTTACTTTGACGTCTGCCGTACAGCGGGCGAACCTGCGGGCGAGCATATTACTCCTTACCGCCAATGACCTGCGCTCTCGCTCTATATCACTATCATCCCGTAGATCACTAGTGACAATGTGACCCAGATATTTAAAACTATTAACGACATTGAGTACTACGCCGTTGAGATATATCGGTGGCACACGTCGTGGTTGTTGTTTCGATGCCTTAAATAATAAGATTTCACTCTTTTTTGAGTTGTATATAAGACCGTGCGCCTCCGCATACATCTCGCAGATCGATAGCAATATTCTCAGCCCACCTACCGATGGACTGAGCAGCACCATGTCGTCCGCATAACTTATGTTATTGACACACGTACTGTCAATGTAACAGCCGACATGTGTGCTGCTCAGTCGCTCGATAAGCTGATTAACATATAAATTAAACAACAGAGGTGAGCTTAACCCCCCCTGTCTTACACCGCATTCCATCCCATACTCATCCGATAGAGTATCGGCCCATCTTACCTGGTTTATCTGGTGAGCATACCAGTACCTGAGAAGGGCTGTATACTCCGCCGGCACACCCGCGCCTCTCAACTTGTCCCATAGCACCTCATAGGAGACGAGATCGAAAGCTTTCGACAAGTCGAGAAAACACGCATACACCGGCGTCCTCCTCGCAGTGTAGTACTTGACGGTGTGCTTTAGGCTAAGGATGGCACTCTCCGTGGACTCTCCCGCTTTGAAGCCGAACTGTGCGTCATTTACTAAAATTTGTTCTGAGAGGCAACCATTCAACAGACCGTCAAGCACCTTTGCCGCGGTGGTAGCGAGCGAGATGGGTCGATAATTATTCATATCGGATGTGTCACCCGTCGTATTTTTCACTATAGGAACCACTACCATTCGCATAAGCGGTTCTGGCAAATAGGAGTGACCCAGGCACAGGGTGAAAAACAGTGACAACACTCTAGGCAGATGGACCCCAGCATGTTTAAAATGCTCGATACTGAGACCATCGTGACCCGGCGACTTTCCACGCTGCATATTTGAAATAATTCTAGCCACCCTTTTAGCTGGTATTTTTACGTTCCGCTCGGTTACAATGGCCTCAGTAACGGTCTCATTACGAGATACAACACCTAAGGGCGATTTTACAGAAAAATGATCCCTAAACCCATCGGCAATGTTCTTGTGGTCTGTATTACCACCGACACTAACCGGGAGACTAGGCCTTATATTCATTTTATTTGTATTTTTCCAGAAATCCTTAAAGTTCTTAGTAGAATGGTTGGAAGCGAGAAGATCCATTTTAAGCTGGTCCTGTCTGTTTTGACACCACTTGAGTTTGGCTTTGAAATGTCTCCTCGCCACCACCATATCATTATGTATACGACCACTGGCCGGTCGCCCGGCCACTGTCCACATTTGGAACTTAAGCCTTGCCTCGCGATGCGCGTCCGCAACATGTTTATTCCATCCCGTAACATAGCCACCTCTCCTCCGACACTCTGTCCTACAAGTTTGTTGAGCAGCCATTGCTAGCGTTTTTACAATATCTGAATACATTTCATCAAGAACTGAGTGATGTTCCACGTTATCACAGAATCCGTCACAACAAACACTCAGGTCCTGAGGGATGTCTATCAGTCTCAGTCCAGAGTGACAGAGGTTGTGGTACTTGCTAGTCTGCTCTGGTGACCTCTCACCCCATATGACACGATTTAATGGCTTATTATATGTACCTACAACTTTAGGCTTAATCTTCTGCAAATCACACTCGATCACAATCGGATAGTGGTCAGACCAATACAAGTCATATAGTACCGTCACACTAACCACTGACCGCCGCGCCGACTCAGTGACAATGCAGTGATCCAACCATCTATTACAGCTTTGCGATTCACTAGTAAAAGTGTAAGTATTCATGTCACACATATTTACATCAACACATAGCCAACTTTGATCTGAACAAAAATTCATCATCTCATTAAAGAATAACTCGTTAGGATGTGCGTTAAAATCTCCTATTATGTAAAAAGCTTCAGTTCCTTTATTTTCCTCTACCTCTATTATCGTGCGAATAGTACTCAGACAGGCCGTAAATTCCGGAAGATTGTCATTCGAGTTCGTGGGCATGTAAACACTGAAAACCACTACCGAACTAGTACTTACAGTTATGTTGATCGCGCACACTCGAACATTATCACACTGAATCGGTGTCACTGACTCAAACACATTTTTGCGCCACAGTACAGCAACGCCACCGTACGGTCTCCCACTCAGCATGCCCGCTGAGGTGTCTACAGCCGACGTCCCGGTACACCCAAAGCTGTCATGAACCGCGCTGAGCAACGGCAAGTCATGTGGCAGCAGCCAAGTTTCTTGGAGGGCTATCACATCAGCCCACTGACATAACGTTCTGACGCTTTCCATTGACCTCTTGAGTGAAAAAAGGCTGGGATGATGGAGGCGAAATTTTATCCCAATGAACAGCATTCGTGCCTCGAACATCGTTGTTTCCAATTCAAACACAAACAAGACATAAATACTCGAATGTCCAATACTAAATATAAACACGAGCAGTCAGTTTAGTGAGTTTGCTAAGAAACACAATACCGTCAGAGTTGGAGGCGATCGCGTCGCCCGCATCGACCCACTTCTTGGAAAACGCTGCAGTAGCAAACAATAAAATACAAACTTTTTTATGTAGGCTACGACCCATCTGAGATTCCGTTTTAGAAAAACTCTAAAAGAAAATGTATGAAGATCTGATTTGTATGTCAATATAAAATTGATGGAAATAATAATAAATTTAATATTTGGACCTTTTACACAGCACCACTTAGTCCTAAACTAGGCAGAGCTTGTATAGACAATGGATATACATATAAAACTTATAATGAAATATTTAGAGACAGAAATAACATCAATTTCTAATATAAAATAAATTATAATTCTGACTTGTGTCTTTAAAAGATCTCTTTGCAGAAATAAACATAATTTATCATTTCGATATTTGTGTTATTTTACATTATAGCAACTTCTAAAAACATAACTGCGTTTAATATATGATTTTATTACATTTATATATTAAAATCTTTCTATTAATGTTATTAATTCATCCGAAGCTTTAAAAATTCACTTACTTGAAAATAAAGGGCTTAGTTGTTGTGTTTAATAAGTGGTACAAATTCTATAACAGAACAACAAAAAAAGGATGCGGTACGAAACTTGCCGTTCACCTTTTATTGCTTTTCCGTTTTATTTTGAAGTTGCTTTAATTTTTTTGTAAAAAAAATAGTCAAGAGATAATGTAACACTCCGAATTTCCAAGAACCCTAAAATTTGGTTACCAATGCTGTCCAAGTGTTCCCCCGTCATACATATTCAAGGACAAGGCGACATGGCCGCATGTCTGGACCCAGCCTTAATACCCCTAAATGTATATTTGATTATGTCCTTAACAACCTCTAAAACAGGGATGGCCAACATTTTAAAATTATTTCCTGTTAAAAATGTATTCTAACCTTTATGTTATTCAAGAATGAGTAACTAGAATATTTTACATGCCAAATAAAATATATATTTTTTTAAAGTATTGAAGAAATGTTTTAGTAAGTTTATAAATATTTTTTAATTAAGTATATAAATAAAAAATGTTTTATTTCTATTTTATCACCATCGTAGATAACTGAAGAGATTGCTACTTGAACAACTAGAAAGCAAAGGCTGAGAGTGCATTTCACAGAATTCCAGAGTACCTCAATATTTTATGAGAATGATTACCACACATTTAAATATCTATGTTTTTTTACCATATTAGGAATTGTGTGGCGTGACTTACTTGACCCAAAGGTTTGTCGCCCCTGTCCTAAAAGAATCCGCAGTCATCTAAGACGGTTTATATTCACGACATGCTTGTTTATGTCGGGGGTGCAATGTGTTTTAAATTCGGGTTTCATATATATTTATATGTACATTTGTTTAGATTAAGATATCTTTTTGGACTACTGGGCGTTATATGGTCTCAATGGTTTGAGTAAACGGGGATGGACGCGAGATTATTGAAGGGTCGGAAAACTGTTTTGTATTCCTTGCGTTATTTATACGGGTGATTTTCATAGAGGAAATGTAAATAAACAGAGTCTACGACCAAATCTAAAGCATAATGTTTTTCGCGTTGAAAACTTATAAAAGATTTCTGAAACGTTTTTAAGTAACAAAATATTTGTTACTTAAAAACGCTTCAGAAATCTTTACACGTTTAAATACAGACGAATACAGGACCTCCTCCTTTTTAAGTCGGTTAAAACAACTAATAAGCACTATATACTAATATTATTAAAAATATATGTTGATTTTGCAGAATAAACAATCAAACCGGAGGAATCTGTGACGGAATCGAATTTGAGACTAGCACTTGTTAATTTCCCATACGCTGCGCAAAGTAAGTACATAATTTTAACTAGCGACTTAAGGCTCTTTCAACAACCCATAAACAAAATATACTCCTCATTATTGCAGTATATCAGTAGTAATGTTTCGGTTCACGTCAACAATGTGAGCGTACATCAACATTCCGGTGAGGCAGCATTCTCACGTCAGCGTCGCTTCGCCGTCGCTTCACGCGGCGTTGGCAGGCAAACGCGGGCACGCGTCATGCCCACTTATCGCTGACGAGGGAACAATGAGACGCCTTGATGTCCGAATGCTTCCGAACTTTTAGTTGGACATTGAAGCAAGGTATTTATGTTCTTTTTTCACCGATTTCAAAAACGGAGGTGGTTCTTAATTCAACTGTTTTTTTTTGTGTATTCTCGATATCTCCGCCAATCGTGAGCCGATTTTGTTTCTGATTTTTCTTTTTTATCAGATAGAAAATTCTTAGCTGGTCTCATATAAATTTGGTTGATGTCTATCGGTTTTGCAGGTACCCCAAATAGGCATTTACAGTCGGTTTTCCTTCCTTTTTCGTAAAAAGTTGCTTGTGGTGATTATCGAATCACCACAAGCAACTTTTGGAGATTGCTAATAATATATTATTTACTACGAAAATTGAACTATGAAGTCTTGGCGGACGAATTACCCATTTTCCTACCACGAAGATGGTTCGGGCCCGACGCTTGATTCACGATCTAATTTCTTGTCTTGCGTTGACGGTAATTCGAAATTTTAATTGGCATTATTTGACGATTGGTATATTAAGTTCATAGCCTGAGAGCATGCGTCATTCTTTCGCTTCGAAATTCGAATTTCGGACGCAGGAAATAGAGGTAGTAGGAAGAATAGAATTGATTTGATAAAAACTGTTCTGATACATGTTTGACGTAATCAAAGCTAAAACGTATTATAAAGTTTATGATCAAACACAAATTGTTATTAATTAAACTCAATGGATATCATTAATATTATTGGTATATAATTAATTAACTCCTTGATGTTAGTTGACAAACAGCTGTAAATTATACGAGCGGGTAGTAATCAGCTGATGGATTGTTACGATCATTAATTAATGGACTATTGTATTAATATTGATTGGATTTCGATTACAAAGACCTACTCTTATTTATATGGAGGTTTTTATAAGGTATGTGAATTCCAAAATAGATATTCGAATAAAACTATTTTTTTACGAAATACCTGTCGATAAGGTTTGTTTTACAAAGAACAATAAACAAAGTAACCATATATCCAAACACATGATTAAAAATGGGGAATAAGTAAATTTTTTGCCAGGTAACATTATATTCTCAACGAATATTCTACAAGTTGGTGACAATAAAATCTTATCCATACCAATAATGAATTTAAAAAATAATATTATATCCTTTTCCTTTTGATACTTGACACTATATTAGTATATAACAAAGAGTATAGTTTAAGTATATTATTAAAATTAGAGAAAAAACAGTGATATCGTTTGACTGCCAAAGAGTAGGTCTCGACTACGAATTCAAGGCACCTCTGAATTTTAGCAATCACGTGCATATTCATTATAAATTATCACTCGCTTAAAAGGTGAACATCGTGAGGAAACCTACATATCTGAGAGATTTTCTCGACGGCGTGTGAAGTCTGCCAACCCACAGTAGGCTAGAGTGGTGGACAAACCGTGCCCAACAGCGGCGCAGTAAACGGGTCGACGATGATGATGACTAAATGAGATCATAGAACATTAACTTCGCTACGGCTTGAACTCGTCCTTTACAATTTAATAACTTCTAGAAAAACATCTCTAGATCATCATAGATCTCTAGTTATCGTAGAAATACGGTTATTGTATGAACCTTTCTGGCCTCCACTAGACACTGCACGACAGTCTCCCCAAACTTTTGGCATTACCCACATTATCTAGAATTGAATCGACTCGATTGCATCAAATTTATAACACCGCTGATCTTCGAGAAGCAGTTTAACTTAAAACGACTTTAATCTTACCGATTGTGATCTTATGTTTCTGATAATATCGAAAATAGGTGGAGTGCATTTTCTTTTTTTACGTTAAGCATATTTTAATGCTTGAGGGAGTTCCTGATCTTAGGATGGAGTGACATAGCTGGTTGGCTGGTTAGTATAAAAGGTACTGTTGATCAAGGTAACCGTTTAATTTCAGTTGTAACTGACCTGACTGACTGTTCCGAATTTGAAATGTTCTGTTAAATTCCGAATCTATTTTACTGATATATTTTTTTTAAAACGCGTAGTTATTTACAACATTGGTTGTACAACCCAACAACAATTAATATCGATCAAACATTTTAAGGAACTATTCTAAATAAAACCTCAAAATCATTTAGAATTATCAAAAATCTATTTCAGAATAAAAGCGCTGCGTTCCATTTATAAAAAAAAAACATTGTCACCAAAGGTCCCCCTGTGAAAAATTATAACATGGAGCTTACATTTTGTTGCCAGAGGAAAAAAATATGTTTTCCCTTTGTGTTTGAGACGTAATATTTCAGGAAGAATACGGGTGCCCGTCACGCCCGGACTGCGTAATATTCGCCGGTTTAACCTAAAATACATTATTATTAAAATGTTAGAAATTGCAGCGTGTAACTTGACAGTGATGGTTGGGAAAGAAAAATACTGTTGGGAATGGAAGTGACTGAATATTGTGGAATTTAAATAAGTTTTAAGAGAACCGGTCTAAAAGCGTGATTTTAAATAAGTAACCATGATTTTACATAATAGGTATATGAGATAATTGAATTCGGAGACTAGTATATTTGAAAAAATACATGGTAAGTTGGTATTTTACGATTATTTTAGATGCGACTTTCATTCACTTTAAAATAGAGACTGCTGCTTTTGAAACTAGGTAAAAGCCAAAATGAAGCAGTATGGTATTGGTACAGATGATAGTTATGTTAGTGTTTGAAACATTTATTTATTTTTATTTATTTATTTTTCCACCTTACAGCTATCATTACAGGTTTTTTTTATGCCCCATTGCGATAGTGTAGTTAAACATATACCTAATAATAAAAAGAAATATCATTTTGAACAATTTCGTAACCAAAATTTATCGTATCTAATTCCTCAACCAAATTACGTACTTTTTTCCATAAAACTCCAGCATTTCGCAGAAAATTCTCTGTAATTTTTCCGTGACGTTGATTTTTGAAACAAATTGAATTCGCACCAAATCAAATAAGGTGGCAGTAACTGGGGGTCCCACAATGGGCTCATTAATGAAATTAACCGACCTAATTATTCTTTTGACAAGAATAAAGGGAAAAACTGTGAGCTGTCACACCCGCCTGGCGGTCCGCTACATAGCTGATGTGTGCTCGCTTTGTTCTGTGGAGGAGGATTAAATGGTGATAAGATAGATGAGTTATGAATTATTTGTAATTGTGTAAATAGAATTAAATATTCTGGATTAGTGAATAGTTGTTCCGTAAAAAAAAATTTTTTTTTCACAATCGCGTTGCCGGCCTTTAAAAGCGAGTACGCTCTTTTCTTGAAGGTTTGAAGGTCATATTGGTCCGGAAATACTGGAGGTGACAGTTCATTCCATAGTTTAGTTGTGCGAGGCAGAAAGTTTCTAGAGGAACGCACAGTAGTGGACTGCCGACCATCTAGATGATGTGGATGGAACTGCTGTCGCGTGAAACGATGGCGGACAGTGGCAACAGGGATCAATCCGAACAATTCCTCGGAGCAATTCCCATATTATATGCGATAGAAGATGCATAGCGAGGCCACATCTCTACGCAACGCCGAGGGGTCTAGCCGGAATGAAATATCTTGGTAATTGACGATTCGAATCAGTCTCCGTTGGATGCCTATGATATGATATGATATTTGCCTAGATACAATGATATAATAATTATTAAAATTATATAATGTCATTTCCTATACATTATCTGTTTCTTTAAATACTTTGTGGGAATTTCTCTAAATCCTTTCTTAGCGAATACCTACTTACCCTTTATAAGAAAAGTATATATGAAATTCCAATTTTGTAGGCTTAATGGATACTGAGACAAAATACTGTACAGTATATTATTCATGATTACAATTTATTGGATAACCGATAAGTATTCCTAAAAGTAGTGATAACCGACGCGCTGCGCCGGGCAGGGCGGGATTGTTTTTTCAATTTCGATTCTCACACGGAAGAAATATTAACACGGCTTCGTGGATAGTAATGCATGTGGCAATTTTATTTATAGGAGTAAAATGTTAGTGGATTTAAATATAGAATTCTCTTTGGTACTTGATAGTCAAGCTTATAATCTTTTGATCCGATTGAACCCAATGATCCACAACTTTACACCGTAAACAAAAACGTAATAATTATGCCACCGCGTCTGGCGTAGATGTACGTTCAGTTCAGCGTATAATGGTTTTGATTTATCGAGGAGAGGCGGCCACCACTCAGTGGCTCACAAAGGGCCTCCATCCATTGTCCCAGCCCTGGCCGTGACAAACCGCGGCGTACCAATGTTGAGTATACGTAGATTTGTAGCAATGTTTCAAGTGCCCATGCCATATGTAGATTTCGGATATTTAAAGGATTTTGGGATTATTGTCATCTTGCTACCCTTGTCCTAGTATTTCCTATTATGAGATCTAAGAGATGTAGGTATACCGTTATCTTTGATCAGAGAGTGTTTTTACAAATGAGTTTAATATCGATTGTGATATCTCATTGAGTTTTTGTTACATCATCATTGTTAACCCATTTACAAGGCCAGACCAGCACTCTCCTCTCATAATGAGAGAGGTCATTATCAGAAACGCGATAAACACTTTAAATAGTTGTTTTATCAATAAGTTCATGCTCTGAGCTGAACAACCTATAAGTTGGCAGTCGTAGTAAGGTCGCTGCTTTTGTTATATTGTGCAATAATTAGTACAAATATGTTGTTATATTGGTCTCTAATAATATTATTGGGGAATGGAAATGGAATCCAAGATAGACTAAAAATATCTTCATATTTCTTTATTTCGTTCCGAATAAATCTGTCCCGCTCTCCCAGCTTAATGTAGTATCCCTACCACAAACAGTATCTGTTCAGTTTACTTGGTTCGGCATAGTTGGGGAATTAGCGCGTTTTCGGGATTATCCACACTGGATCCCGGATGTTAATTATTAATTTACACACTATGTCCCTTTTGTTACACAAATAATTCATGTACAGTGAAGCTCCTTGGGATATGAGGTGGAAAACCGTATTGAAACTCATTTGGGATGGCCTAATAGTTTTGGTTCAAGATGCGTAATTATTCATAAGTAAGTAAGCCTACGATTTCATTTAACATTTTAGGGTTTGAATTATATTAATTACTAGCTGACCCGACCATATGGTGTCATGTGCAAATTTCACACAAATTACCCCACTTCTGTGGGAAAAACTGAAAGTGCTTATTCTTAAGCACTTTCAGTTTTTCCCGAGTTTTCCAATTTCCCGGACAACTATTCCATTTTTTCTTTCCCTAAACACCTAATCAAAAATGTTAATCCATTTAGTACTATTCTGATTTGAAACAGCATACTTGGGCCCCTGCTAGTGCCCACCTCATTATTATGCAATAAATTTACATAGCAACGATACAGGAAACTATTAAAACAATCGAAAAATAAATCAATTACATAACACACAATACAATTTATAAAATAAATCCGTGACATTAATGTAATGTAGAGAGAGTAACAAAAGAGTGTTGGGACACGCCCGAACAGTCCCGGAATGTGCCCCTTGACAATTCCACTCGTATAACGTGTCATATTATTTCAACCCGGGACGTTTTATTCGTAAATGATTTGCGAGTAATGTCCGTAAAGGTCTCACGGGATGAAACGGGACGGAACAGCACAAATAAAATTTAATTTTAATAGACAGTGTAATTGGAATTTTAATGTATTGAATTGTTTATTTGCTTATACCCCTCTAAAAGGTTTTTAATTTTGTCCCAACTAATTAAATCAAATTTGACTACTTTAGTTACTTACGGTTGAAAGGCCAAAATGAAAAGGTTGACACAAATATTTATACATATTGGGAGACTTGGTACATATGATATACCAACATTAATTTAAAACGATTAATAGGTACCTCAATAGAGTTAAAATGTAGTTTGAATATTAACTAAGCAATATCATTATAAACTATAATGTCAAGACGCCCGTCATCTCAGTCTACCCGTGACCATGGACGATGTAAAGGTTCCAAAACGTTAAACAAACCTAAAACATAATACGTTACACAAACATAAAACATCACGCATGTATTCCCCGAAGGGTTAGGCAGAGGTGTACCAATGTACATCCACAGTTCGTCGGTATGCTTATGAGTCTATTGCCATTAACCGAGCACAAATCTAAACTCCGAGCTTCTACTGAGAATTTAATGGAAAAAAGTCCAATAACATTGCTCGACCTGGGAATAGAACCCAGGTCCTCTAGCGTACCAGTCGCGCTTACGACCACTAGGCTAATGAGGGTTCAAAACGTTGGGATTAATAATATCAATATTATTATTATTTGTATGTGGTTACCGTAGCCAATAGACCCTTATAACACTATCACACACTGACATCCGATGTCAACCAGTTTACTTACGGAAACGTGACCATTATTTAACGCGGTAGGGCAGGCATCTAACGATTTAAATGTTTGATACCACCTTTAAAATATATGAAATAATCATCAAGCACGTACACACATGTAGGAAAGAGATGTCATTTGTATTACCCTTGAATTGAAACAATGCGTTATAATTATGTAGGTAAGTAGGCAGCACTAGAATTCAAGAGTTAATTAAGCGATAGATTGGTACTAGCGTCTCTATATATCACTTGCGTATATAAGAGTATCACTTGCACGTTGCCGACCCTTTAAAACAAAAGAGGAATAGTTGGGTTGGCAGTATAAGGGTCAAAACGGCCGCGCCGCAGCCATTTCCTCGCGGACACTGGCAACCGTAAGGAATACAGTATAGCTTAAAGCAGTGTTATTTCACTTCGATTTTCAGAAAGGCGGAGGTACTTCCCCACCCCAGTCGGGCAGCTCCATGGTATTACTCCAACTATGCCCTACCTCTCTCTCCTAATAGGTATAACGCGACAAAATCCATAAAAGTAGTTTATCATACTTTGAATTGTAAAAGAATATCTATTATGCTCTCAAAGTACAGTCTCGTGTGTTGTCACTGCCAAAAGAATTGAATGTGTGCGTAGCTGTGCTCATAAAACTTATGCATGTGACACATACACACACACACAACCTCACATAAAACTACAGAACTTAGCACAACATTATACTTTTATCTATTTTCCCCAACTTCGCGACATTGGGGTTTGAAACGATAAATGCGTAATAAATATTGAGGTAATAATTATGTGCATAAAAGAGAATATTTGAAGTTGTTTGTTTCTTCGCGAGACGCCAAAATTTGATGTGTCCTTGTGTGTCCTACTTAAGCTTAGATTTGACTTTGTCATTTCTTATATTCACCCAATATCATTCACCTAAACAATTTCATAAACATTTTCACAAAATCATAAGCCTAAGTGATAAGCAAAATGAGAATATTTGCAATTTTAACGAACATTTTCGCTTAAAAATAAACAAATATGTTTGCCGTGGTTGCTCTAGTACCATAATACCTCAATGTAAAAACAGGATATTTTTCCTACAGACGACGGCAGTAATCGTTGCATTTTATTGTGTCTACCGCGAATAGATTGTTTTAGCAACTTAACCCATCAAATGCCGCTAATTCGAATTGTTCCCTACTCCTGAATAATTTGTTAGTACACTATGATAAGCTTTTGATTAAGTTTGAGCAAGATGAGCATAGTTTTTCTAACTGATACGCAGCATAATGGGGGCTTTGAGAAATGACCCATACTTACTTAGTAGTTAATAGATGAATCAGTTGTTTTCCAACGTTGCGAATGTGTACACATTGTGTTTTTATTACAGTTTCGAAGTTTGTAGAATGTATTGAAGAAATGATTATGTAGATAGAGTTTCAATGGAGTCAATACTACACAGTACTGATAATTACAGTGTTGTAGTCGTTGTAGACTTTTTCGTACCGAACCACTAATTGAACTTTACCGAGTCAGTTATTTTTTATTATTAATTTATTTCTTAAGGATTAGGTACCAACGAATTAACATATATTACATTGACATACACCGTTAATAATAATAGTTACTCGTAATGTCAACTCAATTACTACAGGTAATCACAACTGGCAATATATTTACGCAATCGAAAGATTTTTACATTTTAGCGAAAGATAAAAATGATTGATGAATTTAATTTACATATTACATGTATTTAATTTCATTATTATTAAAAAATGATCTCTCCCTCTCTATATTCTTATCATGGTTGTAGTTTAGAGGCTCTACAAGTTACAACTATCTCCTATTAATAGGTATTTCAAAATATACACATCGCTCACAATTTTCTGCCACAAATACCTACCTATAACTCCCGAAAGCTTGTCGACATCGTCAATTCATGTTTTACCTACAAAATCCGTGCGAACCATTCGGTCGCCCGCGTGCCTCGGGCGATCACTCGCCACGTTTGTATCATCACTAGGGTTGACGCTTTTACATTATTTATGTAGCTTTTGTTATAAGAAATTTGTATAAGGAGTACTTGAATTTAACATACCAACACAATCGGTTCAAGTGAATGGTTGCCGCGGGCACCCGACATTTTAATTTTCATTTGTGTACGATTTTAGGGATGTACAATTTTATTTTATGTCCATGTTGTACTTACAACATGGGCATAAAATAAAAGTGTAGTTTTAGGAACGTTGGAAGAATTGAAAACGAATATAAACTATAAATATATTATCTGTCTTACATAGTGTTCAATGTAATAATTATATTAGTTCAACTGCAAACCTCCAAGATTTACAGTTGAACACAGAAAAACAATTATGAGGTGTTTTTATAGGTAGGTCATATTATTTACCACATTATTTCCTTGCTTCGTTGCATCGTTATCAGAAAGGTTTCAGCATTAATGTGGATGGATGGAAAAAAGACAGGCTTAGGCCTGCTACATTGACCCAAAGTAAATTGGGATACGGGCAGGAGAATGATAATGATGATCATCTATTCCCATTGATTCGTTTTGATTACTAGAAAATGAAAAACTAAAATTAGAAATGAAAAAATAACAAAAAACCCTAAAATGTGTAAATGATTAAAAGCTGATGGTTAACCCTACCACTGCTATCTATGCTCAGAACTGTTAGAAACTTGAGCAATTACAGTGGAACAGATGTTTTGATATCAATCCTCGATTTGATATTAAACTTGCCGCTGATATTACAATGTTGTTTTTACACGAACCTACAGTTATTGTTATTAGTTAAGTTTGATTGATTTTACATTTGAAGGGGAGTTTGTGGTTAATTGTTATACATATATACAGTAGAAAAAGCAGTTAGCTATACAGGTTTAATGATATCTGTGTTTTGACAGAGATTGTGTAATTATGTATCACTTAATATCTGTCAAAACGCTGGTGTGGTTAGCTGTCTACACACCAAACCCTTTGGCAGATGATTATTTATTATATCAATCTAAGTCAACTGCCTCATTGGTGTAGTGGACGTAACCGGGAGTGCTACGCGTAAGGTCCTGGGTCGAGTAGAGTGTGCTATTGGGTTTTTATATGAAATCTTAGAAGCAGCTCAGAGTTTTTATATGTATACATAGTTATAGCTGTGCCCCGCGGTTTCAGTCGCCCTGAATTTTTCCATTCTGCTTGGCTCCTAAGGGTTGTAGCGTTGTTAAATAACAAAAATAATTATTCAATTCGAACCAGTAGTTCTTAAGATTAGCGCGTTCAACTTCACAAAAAAACAAACGTAACTCTTCAGTATAATATTAGTGTAATAGAACCTATAGATATGGAAAACATGGAATCTAAATCTACCTTGAACTGTGGGTGTTCATTAATTAGTACACCCACAGTTCATACTACATTATAATATCTCTGCCGAACCCTTTGTGGAATACTTAATAATAATTATGTTTATCTCAAGCAAGGCGTAGATGTCGTTCCCTACCTGTATACCAAACTCTTTTGTCGACAGTATATTGTTTGTTTTTAAAACTGTTGCCGAGTAATTCCTCGTAAGTCCTGTGATTAAAAACTAGTAATCTTAATACAGCCTGATTGCACGTTCGGTGTGGCGGCTCACCTCGCCACTACCGCTGCACAGTTGTGTTGTTTCCCACACGGGACAAATATTTCCGTGTTCCACACATACCTGTATTTGTTTCGAGTGTACTTGGTGTATGTTAATTGCATGTTTGTGAACCCCACCGCGACACAGGGATTGTTCCCTAATGCGGGAGGTGTGTTTATTTAAAAAGAAAGGAAGTAATAAATGCGTTCTAGAGTACCTGTAGTGTCCTGCGGTTAATTTTTTTTCGATCCTCTTTATCTTATGAGAATAGACAGACAATAAGATATGGACGTAAATCTTGTTTTACCGGATCTCTACGTCATTAAGGATAGTTTCAAACTTGCAAAACTCCTTTATAACTGCTTCTTTAGTATACAGGTCATAAGCACAACTGCTACATACTGATGACTCATACGCTAGAGGTCCTTGTTTCGATTTCTAGGTTGAGTAGCGTTATTGGGATTTTCTATGAAATTTTCAGTAGCAGCTCGGAGTTTGGATTTGTACCCGCAATGGCAATAGGCTGGATGTGCATTACTGTACACCTCTGCCTAACCCTTCGGAGAATACAGACGTAATGGTATGTTAGGTTTATTCTGACCCCCCTCAGTAGTGGTGAATTTCACGGCTCCCATGGCCATGACTATAGGGCAAGTGAAGGCAAGCTTGGTTTGTCCAGGTGGCAGAGGATCCGTAAAAATATCCACAAAAAAAAACAAAAAACTATTCAGACCCAGCTAGATGACACTGTGCGTTGTCAGACTGTCTGGATTAACATAGTCAAACCTGATTTCAGTCTTCGTGATTTTTGACTCTAAGCGCCAAAGTTAAGCGACAATACTGAGTTCTGATTCTGAGCGCCTAGGTCATACTTTAAAAAGCTATAAATTCCGCGTTGCTCCCACGCAGACCACCGCGCAGGCGCAGCTCGCGTGATGATCATCAGCACAGATACGACGGACCATCTCCGTGCTTTTAATTGGACGGAATGGCCATTGTCACTCTTTTGTTTTAAAATGATTTCTATCTAACCTTAATTTATTGTTCGGTAACTTTGGAGAGGCGTATTTGACGGGTTAAGGGGAATTTTTCGATATTTTTTGGGATTAAATTCTTTGTTGGTATTCTTTGAAGATTTTATCGATTATCTACCAAATTTGAAGTGTATATTGACTATTGGATACCGATTTGAATGTTTATCAATGTGTTACGACTAAAAATAAGTTCATATTACTGATTTCTTTATTGTTTTAATACTGATAACTTGATTAACATTTCAGAAACTGATTTTCATGATAATTCAGTACATATAAAATGTATGACCATTACTTGAATGTCGTCAGAATTAAAGCTTAACTCTTAACTCCGGGTTTCAGAAGGAATGGCTTTATGCAACAATTGCCGAGTAGATGAGTTTTTGCATAAATCCATGCAGTCACACGTCGTAGTACTTAAAGTTTTCGATGGAAAGTGATTGACCTTACTTTCTATAAAAAATATAAAATCAGAGTGCAACTTTATTTTTATTTTAAAAAAAGTGATAACAGGAAATATACAGGATATGTGAGGCGTGATCTCTTAAAACCTGCACGGTTGATGTGACATTAGAAAAATCGCACGTGAACGGTGCCGCGGCTGAGTAATGACAAGGCGACACCTCACCTGCTCGAGAATGATGGTAAATGATAAAAAAAATATGAAAATAAACCAACGATGGAAAAACGTAAATACCATCGCGTCTTTATTTAGGGTAGACAGAGGTATACTACTTGATGTGCTGGCCTCTATACAGTCTATAGAGGCCAGCACATCAAGCTACTACAATCTGTCAAATTCCTTCGACAGATTTCCAACTTTAACACAAAGTAATAAGGTGCATATTCAATTGGGAAAATTTGACAGTTTTGGATAGCTTGACCCGCTGGCGTCTGTACACCCAAATAACGTTGCTATGTTTAGATCCCGTGTAGGGGGCGAGTCTATTGTCTATGATGGAAAAATACATTGTAATGTGTAGATGTTTTTTCATATTTGGTCTAGTTGAGTATTAGAAGAAAGAGTAACCACTCTGGTTACTCTTTTAAATTTTTAAAAATTTTCTTGCCGGTTCTTCTTCATAGGACTCGACATTTCATAAGTGCCTTTATATGGTTTATTATAAAAATAAAACTATTTTGATTTTAGTTCACAGCTTTCGGGGAATACAGGCTTGATGGTATGTTATGTTTAGTTGCGAAAAATGAATAGTTACTTATGATTGTACAGTACAGCAAGTAATTTGTTTTAAAATAAATATCTTTTAGAATTCCAAGAAGAAAGAAAAAATCGACTACAGGCGGGTGTCGTACCTGCGTTCTTCAGTTCGGTACACCGGGCAGTTCCATCACTTGTGATGACGAATTTCTCTTGCACATTTTCCGTCAATAGATTGACGGACAAAGTGTCCTTAAAAGAAGGTATGATGGTGATGGTGAATGATGATCTGAATAATGATTAACCAAAAATGGTGCGTAGCTGGTTTTCTCTAAAGACCATGCGTGTAACGCGAAGTGAGTAATGACGTCACGTCCGCGTCGCCTCACTGTTACGAAAACACAAACATGGCAGAATGATGACATATGACACGAGTGATAAGTTATGTTTTTATTTTATATGTTTTTGTGTTGGGCGTCTTTGTTGGGATTTTGAGTCTCACGGGTCATGGTTTTAGATAATAATTTACATAAACAGTGCATACTATGTATTAAGTGGGGTCAAGTAAAAGTAAAATGGCTGTAGTAATCGCAATTTGGAAGTGGAAAGAAAGAAAGAAATATTTGTTTATCGACACAAACCATAAGATAGACATCTATAAAAAATAACGTTAAAGATACGCAGCCGTAGCCTGCCAAAAGGTATACTAAAGAAGGAAGGGAATACTTAAGTTACGTTAGAGAAGTATGCTGCTCTACAGGTTAAATAGATCCCGTTTTCACAACCTAAAAACGATCGTAATAACATGTCTTGTCTGGCCTCTGGTCACACAGATCAGTAACTCTGTGAATTCAGTTTTCAACGAAATCCACAGTAAATCATCATCAATCCATTCCACTGCTGGGCACACAGGCCTCATCACGAAATGAGGTTTATTCTATAGTCCACCAGGTTGTCAGACTTTACACGTCATCGGGAAAATCTCTGAAGCTTACAGGTTTCCTTACGAACAATGAAGGAAAACTTCTTCACCATTTAAGCGAGTGATCATTAATTTATTAATACGCAGATGATTTCAAAAACTTTCACGACTTGGCAATTCAATGTTCATAATTACTAGACTACGTGCTTTAATCCTTTACTATGATCCTAAATAAAATAGACTATTCTGTGTGTTGCGTGATAAATATAAATGACGGTAATTATAGTTTCCGATAGTACATTTTTCGATTGTGATTCGTTTAGTTAATATGATATCACATTTCAATTGATTCTCAGGTAGAGTAATAAAGCTGTGGATTCAACTACAGGACAACATCATACAACCCGAGAAATGTAAGTAGGTTTATCATTATCATCTTAATTTTTCTAGGGTTGGCGGAGTCTGTCGTTTCTTCCATATCGTTCAGCCGTCATCTCATCAATTCCTTTGTAGCTATATCATCTCTGGCTGGGTTATAGTATACACTAATAATGGTTATTGTATGCACCTATTCTTTGGTTAAAGACTCATTTCTACTTCCAAGCAAATAAGCTCAGCTAACAAGAAAATAGGAGGAGAATTAAGAAGTTCTCCACGTAATGTTGGTGCTTACTGTGCTGCATACGAAACTTAAGACAGGGACTAGCAACGTTTGGTGCATTTTAAGTGACACAGCTTAACGTGAGATGTTCTTGTAGAAACTGACTTAGTAAACTATGGCTTAAAGTCTTGGCGAATAGTATACATTATTCTCGAGTGTAACATCAAAAGTATTCAAAATAGGTATACTGTTATGATATAAAAAAATAATGCAAAATTGATATTTGTGATTGTATACTACTGTATACTGTCTTTGGGTGGCATAGAATATTAATGAAAGGCGCCGCTGGTATGATAGAAAATAAAATATGATAAGTAAAATGCTAATTAACAAAGTAAATATTATGTTATTAGAGTGTCAGAAGTTCCTTAAGATAAATAAGATGTTAGTTGTACGAAAATATATAAAAAAAATGGGATTGTCTATGGGAGGATTCTATTATTATGATATTTTGTTAGGGATGCGTTCGTAGCAGTGATCATTTCTACGTTACAAATGTAATTTTGTATCAAATGTTAGGTTTTTCCTATTACGGGTTTTTTTTTAATTGGGCAAAACATCTGTCAATGTGCTAAATTAATTAAAACACAAATAAAACACTTGGTTCTAACTCGCTCATAACATATAAATTTAACAAAGTGTTGACTGCCACTGCATTGCTGGTGTACCTTTAGTGCAGTAAAACTCAAGACGACAATTCCCGCGGACGTGGATGAAACGCAGGCATTAGTCTAATGTTCAGCACTTTGGATCGATATCGACGTCACTCGAGTCCGTAACATTCACTTTATATACAATAGTGACGTGACGTGATCACATTTTATTGGGTGACGTGAAAAGTCATTATGCAGGTGTGGAACTTGAATCGAATGAACTTTAATCGAATATTAAATTTTTCTCACGTTTTTTTTCTTTTTAACTTTGACCTTGGCAGTATAACCTACTCATTTATAACATGATAAATTATAATTATTCCTGTAAATATAACTTTTAAAGACACTTTTACAACTGAATGTTTTGAATTTATTCCTAGCTAACGACGTCTGAGAAGAAACGCCGAAACAAATTCAGAGAATGTTGGTTTCTTGTAACTGGGTATGTCATAGCTTGATATATACCTATAACACATATCACGTATGACATAAGTTACCGCAGTCAGGTCTATCGTCAAAAACTACTAACAAAGTCATACGAGTATGTATAACGATTCCTTATTGTAGTAGTATGTAATGTAGGGATGGACCTAAACCTACCTACTTTTTCTTCTGCTTCTACAAGTAGGCATACAGGTACCCCAGGGAGGTAACAGGCATTGCACAGGGGGGTTCTGGGGTGGTCTAATAAGAGGACACAATGCCCATATGCTGATGGTGGCTACCGGGATGGTTTTAGTCGGTAAGAATCCCACATTCCTCGGTCTTATCCCCGTAGACCGGTAGTCTTTTGAAGATTTCCCCCCGTAAACGAAAAAAGGCATACAGATACAATATAGTACAAATGGGTCATGTAAAAAGTGCAAGTTATAGAACCTGTTGTGTGATTTTCCCATCCCTACGTGTCCAGCGTCAAACCAGTCGATTATGACGCTATGCAGTGTTCACTGCGCTGTTTGACGATTTATTATGTGTAATGACGTCATTTGTTACGTCACGAGGGCTTATTAGGGAAACTAGTTGTGTTAGTGAATAGACTTCGCTAGTGTATTGGCGATTACAGCGGGCCCGGCTATATAAGATCCTATTGGGTCAATTTCAAACACGAAGTCCGCATGTACAATTGACAAAGGAGTTGGGTACAAGCCGATAACGACATCTGCGTTTTGTAAAATATTGTGTAATAATGTCTCAAAACGTAGGCGGTGTTAGCTTCCTACATACAAAACCTTTTCTCTGATCATTTAGTCAAACAGTCAATCAACTCAATTCATTTCCAGAAGTCGTAACAAATCTGATATCGACAAAGACGATATTTGTCGCAATAAAAGTAAACCGGGTCCGCAGGCAGCTGTTAGTTTTGTGTGAAAATGCTGTTTGAGTGTGCTTTTAATTAGCTCCCGCAAACGAAAGAAAATTTAGTTCTAATAAACAACAATAAACCTCAATTTACCTCTTCACTGCTAATGAGAACCCACGGAATTATACTTGTGCATGCAAAAACTCATTCCGCACCATATGTAACTAATACCATCAATTTTCATGACTGTACCTTGCCATTTGAATTTACACCTTGATCTTAAGATAGAGAGTTGTAATTTCAATGAGTTGGTAAACAAGAAAGAGGTATTGATAGGAAAATATGGGTGTTTCGCGTGTAGACGGGCAGGTGCCGGGAGAGATAGGCGCAGGAAATGAGCCGAGGTGTGATGACGGTACGGAAAGAGTAGCTACCGGAAGAAGTACTGCGTATGTAGGTGTGCGAGGCACTTGTATTGAAGACGGATGATTTCTCTACAGCGAGGCAATGTTTTCTGTTTACGGCACTTCCCTAAAATAACCATACCTTAATAATAATAACTGCCTTATTAGCTTAGTGGTTGTCAGGACGACTTGTGCTGCTTAGTTACGCTAGTGGTCCTTTTTGTCGTATGGAAAATTCTCATGGTTCGGATTTTTGATGTTGTTAATGTTCGGTTAATGGCAATAGACTTGCACATCGACTCGCGGACTATTTATCACATGGGACCTAGACATACCGGCGAACTGTGACTAAATTGGTGAATGGTGGTTGAATACCAACGTGATGGTAGGTATGTATAATTCGGCATTTCTTATCAGGATCTGACTGAAACAACGGAACAGCTTAAATCGGTGGGTCTAGCTAGAAACATGAAATTCACAGATACCTAGCTGGTATGTTACAGTTTCCTTTTACCGTATAAGTATTAATAGGGAGCAAGCCTATTACCGTCGAATTACACTAAAAGCGAAAAAAAACCCAAGAATGCTTAAACTGAAAAATTAGGACGTCACTTGGAACAAGCTAAGTCTAGCGAAGTGTGCTCCACCATACCGTCAAATTTAAGTGAGAGTACACTTTCAAAACAAAACAATCAAATTCCAGAACACACCTTTACGCGTTTTCCCTAAACATATATTGCCTCCTTGCTAAGACTCTGCCAGACGCTGACGGGACAATGGCCACCCGCAACGGATCCGCTTAAGCGATCAAATCAGCTTTAAATACCGCTGAGTAATCAGGGGCCCGGCTTACCGGATATATGAAGCCGGATTCCGCCGCAACTGACGCCGGAATAAAACGCCACCCCAATATGAATTACTTTTGCCTTTTTACGATGCTTCTTTTTTAGAAGGTTACATAGCTAAGTGATAACTACGATGATCAAGCTTTCCGCGTTCATTCTATGGATGGGTAACATTTTTTAGGCATCGAAGATTATATTATGCCACCAACTTTTTTATTTTTTTTATTATACCTAGTACGTAAAATCCTCATGGAACATACACTACTTGGTGAGGCTGCAGGGAATGTCTCGGACTCGTGCCGACTAAAAACCACACTTGCCTTTGCCCTTAGTCATGGCCATGGGATCAACGTTAAGCCACCAAACTGCTACAGTCCATTTTTTTATGAACAAAATGAACTCTACCGTTTGAGTTGGTTAAGTAATAAAAATAATATTAAAAATAAGTAATAATATAGGAAAATATAATAAAAATAATTATTTTATAATAAAAGCTAATCCGGAGATTTAAATTCTCAAAATTCACAGCCACGCTATTACTGGACTAGATCGATTAACTGGCTGACTTAAGAACATTTTTAAGCCCCTTATAATCTAGTAGCTGTGGTAATGAACCAAAATCGATTGGAGGAGCGGATGAATGAAAAATAGGGTAATACTCTCGGGAAGTAGGAACTGGTAGCAATTTTCTCTGAAGATGAAAAATTCCTAGCTTGTTACAGAAAGTGCACTCGAATTGAAATTCTAGCTACCTTGTAAATTTCCAACTACGGTAATTTTAGACTTTTGTGAACTAAGAATTTGAAGGAACAGTACAAGCATTTGCTATTTAGAGTATGCATGTTATTGAACAATGTGTTTGACTGACAGGCAGACGTTATAGCTTTCAGATACGTCGGTAGGTGAAGCATGAAATTTCTGTCCTACCTTGGTTACCTTCATTACCAAGACATTAGTCGGTATTATAGGAATTTCCTATGAGATTTGGAAAATATATTAAAAAATATTCCGTTCTAAAAATAAAAATATTATAGTTTCATTGTTACTAAGTATAGGTTTCAATTTTTAATTTTAAAGACTAATTTTCAATACACACCCTTCTTATTTATTTCTCCCCAGCACAATAAAAAAAATCTCTTCAACTTTCCAAGTTAAACAATATTTTGCTCGACAAGATGAGGGGAGTCATCACGCCGCGACATGTCCCGTTTAGCTTAGTAAGCGGGTATTTATGCTAATAACTCGCGAAGACCCGGCCGCAGGGAACAATTGTGTCAATTTATGACCTCCTGGATTCGGCGGGGTTGTCCTGATTTAACTGAGATGTAATGCTCGTCCCCAGCGGGTGGAAATACGTTCAGGTAGAATGCGATGCTTTGTATGCTGCGTTGATCTTGAGTGTTTTTTAGGTGCTTTGATTTTCGGAAGGTGTTTAGAGGTGTGTAGAGTAGGGGTAAGAAAAGTGGAGTATGGCGTAGTAGAAGAATATTAGGGGATTATATGGGAATCTAATTACTACTACTTTATTATTATGAAAAGGACTAATCTATATAATATCTATATTCTAAAGTTATTAAGCAAAGGAAAAATTCGACCGCGGGCAGGATTCGAACCTGCGTCTTCTGGTTAGGTACACCAGACGCTATGACCACTAAGCCACCGCGATACCTACCCGCCATATCGAATTTTGCCTTCGCTTTCTGAATTTACGTCTTTATGGTGACATCTAACTTTAAAATCTTAGCATGGAAAATGCCAAAAAAATACAAAATGATATCTATATTCATTTAAAAAAGCTTAAGATTTTTCGTTTGTTGGTTTGAACGCGCTAGTCTCTGAAACCAACCAGTCGCATATGAAAAAATATTTTTGTATTTGATAACCCAATTCTCGAGGAAATTTATAGGGTATTTAACATGACACTGCTAGCCGAGCAAAAAGAAAAAGTTAGGGTGGTTGAAACCACTGTCGAATCAGATAGTAAAATTTTTTGTTTGAGGCCATGAATTTTACATAATCAACTTACTTTTTTAAGGTGATTAATATCTGGTATATTAAAATACATTTTTTATTATGTTCTCAGTTAATATATAAACATAAATATACTATTATACAGGGTGGAAGGGACATTTACGCGCAACGGCATACCATGACTTCAGTACATGATTCTGGACCCCACTGCGTTGGAATTTTTCGTCGGCTTTTTCTTAAATTTTACAACTCGCAAGTGAACTCTAAGGAACCAGCTAACCAGAAGATCTTTCGAGTTTAATTTACAGTGCTGTTTTTAGTGAAAAAAGTGAATTAATGACTTTTTAATTAAAATTCTTATAAGTAGGGTTAGGATAGAAATAATGATTTTATACAGTTTAAAGTTGAAAAAACTGCAAAAAAAACATAGAATTTAAGAAAAAGCCGACGAAAAAATCCAACGCAGGGGGGTCCCAGAATTATATACTGAAGTCATGGTAAGCCGTTGCGCGTCGATGTCCCTTCCACCCTGTAAATAACAGGCGTTGACATAAAAGCTGAAGTTGCGGACATTAGATACGATTATTATAATTATTACTACAATTTCTTATACAATCTTATTCATTTCCATTAGCTCGAAATTAACCCAAAAATATATAATACAGAAAATTTCACATTCCCACTATTTAATTTCTTTTAGGGAGTGCCCATTTTCGCTTCAAACCTAGCCAAACTTTTTGTTCCCAATAGCGAGATGGGAATGGAAATTGGTGAAAATTGTTTCCCGTTTCGTCGCACTGTTCGGGACACTCCATCGTTTATTGGCCATCAATTCTTCCCCTAATTGGTTCGCGTGAAAAGTAACTTTGAGCACTAGTATGGATCTAGAGTCACTAGAAACGACAAGGATTTTGCAGTGTACCAATGTATCACTTTGACATCATTTTGGATGAGCAGTACTGATTCATAATGTATTTTTTTTTGTTTAGGAACATAACAATTTGAATTTCGTTCTTTATGTAATGGTACATAAATGGATGGATGATGCATGGATATGGTGTTAAAAGTTTATACGAAATCACAGTATATGCTATACATACTAATGGTAATTTTAACAAAAAAAGCAACTTTCCAGCATCTTTCAATAATTTAATTGCATGGAAACTTTATGTGTTTATTATAACATTTTAAAACTCGTTTATTTATAGTCAGTGAATAACATTTGCGACTGAAGGACAAAAAACAAAAACAAGTCAATATCTCCAAAAGTATCCGGGTCTTTTGTTCCATTAGAGTCCCTGTATCGCTTCTTAGCGGTAATTTCTTGAATAACCTTATATGAAAATGTCTTATCCAGTGATTGAATACCCAATGTAACTCTAAACTAGAAATTTTATTTAGAACTTTATTCTCTCAATTTTAAAGTATAATATCATTCGCAATGTAACTATGATTGTATCGGTTACAGCTTAATTGGAAAATCGTCGAGGCTCCTAATACTGACGGTGCATTTTTAGTAGATTAGGAAAGTTTTTAAATTTGAATTGACAGAGATTGTGGATTTCGGATTTAAGTCTAGGGCTATACATCGATTAGACGGGCTTGTAGCTAAATGAAGAGTACGTAGATTGATTCATATTTGAGGTTAAGCTTCCATGTCACGGTCATGATGTGTGGCCATTTATGTTATCATAATAATTGTAGTATTATCATCATCCCTATTGTCGTCATGTTGACCCAGACGATATTTAATGTTTTCTTAAGGTTACATTACTGTCTTGAATCTGTGAGTAGAAATCCCGTATAAAATCTATAGCAAACTCTTTTGCAAAATGCGCTTTTTCGCAAAAATTTTTAGTTATAATTTTTGTGAGAGAAAAACATTCAGCTCTGTTAATGATTACACAATTTTACTAAAATAATATAATAAAAAATTTACGTGGTTTACATTAAGAGGGTTCCTCTCCGTTATCATTAAAAGCTTTGAATGCTAACAAAAGGATCTTCAGGGTACACAAGGGCTCGACACCTGTCCAAGAAATCACCCCCAAAATAAATTACGTAAACACCTAACAAAGGCCCTCCAACGCATTTAACAGATTGCGAACATGAAAAATTTAAGCACTTTCAAAGCACGAAACATAACGTAACCAGCGTACCAAGACCACTAAAACAAAATGTAAAGTAAAGACAGATAGGTCAAAGAAAACTGGCTCTTGCAAGCACGAAACATAATGGTTACAACCAGTATAGCTTGAGCTGTACGATGAAACATGTAACTGTAAAAGATAGGTCAACGTAAACTGGAGTTTACAACTACGGTTACTAACCCAACAATATAGATTGAGCTCTAAAACGAAACATCATGTTATAACAGATAGGCCAATGTAAACTGGGAGTGTAGCGTCCTTGAAGTTCATTATTGTAATTGCTTTTTCGTACCGAACCCGAAATCTCTTCACTTTTTCAAGTAGCTCTCGCGTTTGCGAGTGGGTGCGTGGTAATTAAATTATTTTTCCCTTATTAGAGATGGGGTGTTAGTACGGGATAATGGGCACTTCCATTTATTTTGTTTGATAATTATGACCTACAGAGGTTTAGGGTAATTGTGTTGTCAGGCGCAGGCGTTGTTAGGTGTCAAGATCTAAAAAAACACATTGTGACAAAAACGTCTGTATTCTCCGAAGGATAAGGCAAGGTGTACACCACGTTTACCAGTCACGCTTAAAAACACTGGGCTAATGAGGTACATGCTGAGAAGCACGAACAGATACAGTTATATATATTAAAGTTTAAAAGTTAAGTTTTAAAAAGTTATATATATTATTATTTTCGTTCTTTCTTTCACTTAGCTGGACCTGGACATCGAATCCAGGACCTGTATAGCAGTCGAACAAGTATTATGGTTTTATTTTTTATGAAATTCTCAGTAGCAGCCCGGAATTTGGAGTTGTGCTCGGTTAAATGGTAATAGGCTGGCCCCTATTACATGAGTCCTATACATACCGGAAAACTGTGAGTGTAAATTAGTACGCCTCTGCCTAACCTTTCGGGATATGATAATGATATTTATTTCTTTAAAAAAAAATCAAAAATAGAAAATAAATCTTTTTATCGATGTTATTATGATTTTAACGGTGAAATCATTCAGTTAATTAAGTACTTTACTGCTTACTCTAACTCCCTTGAGTGTCATTAGACATAGACGTAAGCAAAGAAAAGGCAAAGTGAATAAAGCCTGAAAGTTTTAATTGATATATTACGTGCGTGGTACTCCCATGTGTGCATCAATTATTGTGCTAATTTACTGAACTATTGGTCAGTGATGCTTTTCACAATACACTGATTTATTTTGGCCTTTAAAGGCCTACGCAGAACGGGACGGCATGGCAAGGGATTTAAATCGTATCGATATAGCAATACGACCTAAATTGCTTTAATTGAAATAAATGCCGTGGCATTGAAAGGGATTTTTCGATGCCACAGCATCATTTTAAAGCATAGCAATTTATTTCGTATTGTTATATCGATACGTTTTAATGTCCAATGGTAATTATTTATTTATTTATTTATCCCTTGCCATGCCGTCCCGTTCTGCGTAGGCCTTAATAGTTATAAAGCCTTTGGTTTAGTTGCATATGGCCTCGATTATGAATGATAATTTATTGATCAACGTTTTTTTCCTGTAAAAAGATATTTTAAGGACACGTTTACATACAAGATTCTGTTTTGTCATTAGGATTCAAATATACCCAAAGACATTATAGTTTACAAAGAAGATTTATATCAAATTCTGAAAACATAAACATATCATCACGCCTGTATTCCCCGAAGGGTTAGGCAGAGGTGTATTTATGTACACCCACATTTCGCCGATATGTTTAGGTCCCATGTAATAGGAGGCGAGCCTATCGCCATTAACCGGGCACAAATCCAGACTCCGAGCTGCTACTGAGAATTTCATAGAAAAACCCAATAACACTTTGCTCGACCTGGGGATCGAACCCAGGACCTCTAGCGTAGCAGTCGCACTTAGAACCACTAGACTAATGAGGCAGTAAAATTCTCATATCATCATTATTATATCTTCAAAGATATTACAATTGTATCCACCATTTGGGTATATAATATTTTACGACGACGAAAATTTGACGACGTCTGTGGTCTAGTGGTTCGTGTCGCCGGACTGCTGATCATGGGTTCGATTCCCACAAGACACAAATATTTGTGTGGGTAAAACATGAGTATTTGTGTTTGTCTGGGTGTTTCTTATGTATTATAAGTATGTATTTACAAAAAAAAAGTATATAAGTATTATATCCATTTACCCATAGTACAAGCTCTGCTTAGTTTGGGACTAGATGGTGCTGTGTAAAATGTCCCAAAAATATTTATTTATAATTTCAAGCACTTTGGCTTGGATTCTGTCTCAATATTTCATGACATTACCTATACGAAAAACATACATTGTATATAACATATGCAACATTAAATTTCACGTTTGTACGTTGTTATATTTAACTGTATACACATAATCGTAACATGCCATTGATGTACTAGAGTCGGCGACGCAAATTATTTGATTACTGGGCTTGTTTTACTGATTGACTACTCTAAAAACATCAATTTATTTATATAAATATTATATTTATCAAATTCAATACAGATTCCGTGGTTTTGTTTTCTATCGTTGCAGCTGAAGATCGGGTCACTGCTTCCAGACATTATGCTCAGCTATGACACAAATAAGGGAAATAAGGATGTTTTAATTTACATTCAGTATTTTCTTGCTAATTCCAAACCACGTCACGTACCAGTTATCCGTAAAACAATTCTAGTAGAAAAAGACAAAGGTAATAAATTTCACAGTTAAATATAAAGTTTAGCTGCATTAGTACGACGGTACCTCTAATACCTCAATATGAACGCTAAACGCCATAAATAAGACGGGAGCACACGCGTTACTGCAATCCGCTAATGCTAAACATAACCATGAAATTATGGCCCCCATGCCGTAGACTGTGCACGATTTAGTATTATGTGTACATACAAGTATATGTGGGGGTCCATGGTACGTCTATGGGTCAGTCATGTTTCCACATCTGATTTAAGATTATTTCGGATAGTTGTAAGTATTTTTTTAAAACGTTACTTCACCCCAGGGTTTTCTCGTGCAAAAGAAAAGAAAAGAATTTTATTTAAAGAAATCCAATTCATGCCTTTTTATTTTTACAAAAACACCCACCAGTTTCGTTCGAACGCCAAGTTCAAAGGTTTATAATACCATCACAGATTCATAGGTTTAGAACTTAGGCATTGTAGTTCCGTCAAAAGAAATGCCTTGGAATTTTGATTTGTGCCCAATTTGCCTCCCATTATTATTACTTACAGCATACTGGCGAACTCTGGGCACATATAAGTACAGACTATATCCCATTTCTTCGGGCAGTCAACATCATCAACCCATATACTGTCCCACTGCTGGGCACTTGTCTCCTCGCAGAATGAGAAGCATTAGGCTATAGTCCACCACGCTAGTCTAATGCGGGTTGGCAGACTTTACTTGCCGTTGTCGAGAGAATCTCTCAAACATGCAGGTTTCCTCATGATGTTTGCCTTCACCGTTTAAGCGAGTTAATACGCACATGATTGCGGACAGAGGTGCAGGCTGTCAAAGCGCGTCTTGGATTCGAATTTGAGACGCTTGACTTGGCAGTCCAACGGTCATGTCACTAGGGTATCACTGCTTTTTTCTCTTCGGAGAATACAGTAAAATAATTATGTTCAATCAGAGATTACCTTCGACCTCTCCAACTAGAAAAAAACATTGACTATCGACCAGGGGCCGTACCACCACCTATTATTGCGATCGTTTTCCGATTGAGAGAGAGAGGAATGTCGCTCTATAAACTAGATAGCGCCATCCCTTTCTCACAACCTAAAAATGATCGCATTAACACGTTGTGGTAAGGCCCCAGTACAGTCAAGATGCACGCAATGACGTCACTGTCTATAATGTTCTCTGTGTAGCTATTAAATTATTTGCGTCGCCCCACGCGGTGCACAATTTAAGTGGAGCCGGTACCGATACATCAGCTCTGCTTCGTTCATTTAAGGTACTGAATACACAAGAATAAGAGCTTCCGAACCTACTATTTCAATTATTGTATTCGGTTTTATCGAATGCAAATATATTATACGGCTCACTAGTCTAGTGGTGGTTTGCCCCCCTGAAGCTAGCAATTTGATACGAGCCATATCTTTCTACCTCTAGAAGGCAAAACTGTCGACAGGAATTATTGAAATATTTCTAAATATGGATTACATACATAACTACAATGATCGAAGTACATGTCTATTCCTTTTCAATTCATGTGGTATTAGTTTATTTAATCTATATACCTACATATATAATCTCTATTTCTCTTGTTTATCGCATCACGTGTGAACGGATGGAACAGTTTTAAAAACATTGTGCAGCAAATTAGAAAATTCAAAAAACTTAAGAACTACTTTCAGGTAAATTCCACGCAGATGAAGTCGCGGGCAGAAGTTACTTAATTATAAATATTTATATCACGATAATTATGCAATAAAAGTATTGGACATGGGCTTAAAAAAATGTAACTAAGTATGCATTTCCACAATGTGTCTGCACCTTAAGTAACAACTTGATGATTTGTTATGATCGCCTCGACTGCGCTCAGCGGGCGGCCAAAAACTGCATTACCATCCAACTTAACTCATTTAAACTGAATTCAACTTTAACAACCAAACTCTAAGTTGCATATTCGAATGCACATATATACATGTACGAAATCGCAAAACAAACGAAACTAAACGCTGTTGCTGTTACAATTAAGGAGACGATAATGAATTGTATCGAGTTTCAGATTTTAGACTTTATTTTTAGAAATATAAAGTTCACATTTCTCTGTGTAGTGTTATTCTGTATTAAATGCAGCAGTAACATCTTTGTTCCGTATAATAATTTTTCGATGTTCAGACAAGGGTTAATAATTTATTCTATTTTAATCTTTGGTTGTTTGTGTTTTGTAAGGAGGTTGACGGGCTGTGACGGGTTGAAGCTATGTAACGTAACAAGAACTTGATTTATTTTCCGTGTAGGTACGGTTACATTCATTCATTATAAAAAATGTTATCAATAGCGGTTACTTGCTGTGCTCATGGTCCAAGTTACATACTTGAAGTAGGTCTCGGGTGAGAATCGAACCCATTGCTGAGGCACCTTATCACCATTATAAACTTAAAATTGGTTGCATTTGTGTCACACGAGTATATTTCGTTCATTCATTCATTCAATACTGACGTTATAAATGTGAAAGTGACTCTGTCTGCCTGTCTGTGAGCTTTTACCGCCTAAAACCCTGAACAGCGGTGCTATCATGGACCTGTCGAAGTGTAGTCGACATTATTAAAGTATCGAATTTTAAGGAATTAGGTATATCGTTTTAATCAGCTTTTAAATGTATTATCAAGACAATTTTTATCGTATATCGTCGAGAAAGGACTTAAGCTACATTATAAAATACCTACAATATAAAAAATAAATAGTTCCTACCTACCTATAAATATCACATTTAACGACACATTTAGCGTAGTGGCTGAAGTATAGACTTCTGCACCACGGGTTATGGGTTCGATCCCCGCACGGAACAAATATTTGTATGACCTACAGGTTGTTCTATGGTGTTTATTTATGTAAAATATAATGATAAAAGAATATTATTTACTTAATCAACAATAACTATATACTCAACGATCAATCTATTTTCTAACCATCAACACTGAAGCCACAATAAGCGGAGGCCGTTGACAAAGGAATCAATTTATCTCGGCGGCGGCGGCGGCGCGTTGAAAGGTCGGCCTACCGGGTGTCAGGGGCCAGGTGACTACCGGGGCCTCCACCTTACCCCCGAATTAAAAAGTTAATCTTTATTGAGTCGGAAAAGTCCTTTGTTTAGAATATACAAAATAAGAATATCATAAACCTAGTGCTCGTAAGCGCGATTGCTAGGCTTGAGGTCCTAGGTACGATTCCCAAGTCAAGCAGTGTTATTTGGTTTTTGTACGAAATTGACAGAAGCAGCTCGGAGTTTTGATTTGTACCTGATTAATGACAATAGGTAGAGCCCTATTACATATAGAACCTAAACATACCGGTGAACTGTAGGTGTATATTTAGTACACCTCTACCTAACCCTACGGGGAATTACAGGCGTGATGGTATGTTTGACAACTACCCCAACGACCATAAGTAGCCTAAGGAGTTAAAAAATAATTATAACTAACTATAATACAGCAGTGATAGTACAGTAGTATGAACATTAGACTGGCAAGTCAAAGGTTGTGAGTTGGAATCATAGGCACGCACCTCTGACTTTTCGAAATCATGTGCGTACTAATAATTATTAATCATCACTCACTTAAACGGTGAAGGAAAACATCGTAAGGAAACCTGCATACCTTAGAGATTTTCTCGAAGGAGTCTGAAGTCAGCCAACCCGCATTAGGCCAGCGTGGTGGACTATAGACCTCTCCTCCTGAGAGGAGACCCGTACCCAACAGTGGTGGGTTTATGAAGATGACTATAATTATATCTTATATATAAAATTTCCATGTCACAATGTTAGTTACCGTACTCCTCCGAAACGGCTTTACCGATTTTTACCAAATTTTATATGCGTATTCAGTAGGTCTGAGAATCGGCTACTATCTATTTTCCATACCCCTAAGTGATAAGGGCTTGAAATAATTTCTATGGCAAAACAACGTTTGCTGGGTCAGCTAGTTATTATATAAGGACACGATTAGCGCAGTTGTTGCAATGTTTCGTACGGGATTCGAAATCAGGTTCGATTCCCACACAATGATCCCCGAATCATGGTAATTACCGAACATTCATCCATGAACGTCACATGAATATCTCAGTCCGTATCTCATTCATGTAACATTTCACTTCTCAATTTCCCGCATGCATCATGCAGATTTGCATAAATACTCCATTTATCACTGCGTTTGAATTAAATCTTCATTGAAATATACAAACATCGTATCTAAACAAACCACAAATCCAGATACGAGTATTAACTGTGAGTCCGCTGGAAAACCAAAGACTAGGGTTACAATTTTAATATAGGTATATATGTTACGGGCAACTTGATTAACTGGGCATTATTAATAAGGACCGGCCATTATTAATAATGCCCGACAGCCCGTGGTCCATGTAATAAGTCAGTGTTTGAGATAGCTTGAATTTATCACTTGGACCGGGCAGTATGCATAATTCCCTACTTGTAGCCGGGCAATGTGATAAATGTGGGGCACAGTGGTGTTAATATTAAAAAAAAAGAAAACAGACTTCATCAATTATGTTGTACATAAGTAACGTTACAACAGCTCACAACGCGTTGTGGTCAATTATATTAGTTGAGCTCCAATTTGCAAGGAATTATAAAAACTAAATAAAATTAAAAAGTCGTACTAAGGCTAGGTTAGGTTGTTAGGTTTTTTTAATAAATTCATAAACTTGATGCTAGTTTAAATTAAAACAAAGCCAACAACTGGTAAGTTTAATTTCATTTATTAAACAAAATACTACAGTTCACCTAATTTATTACTTTGCCCAAGATAGGGTGGGCATTATTCATAATGGCCGGGAAGATTAATCTTGCTGTTTTAATCACATTGCCCAATTGAGTCGGGCATTATGAATACAGACCGGCCATTATTAATAGTGCCTGGACTTATCAAATTGCTCGTAACATATAAATAAATATCACGAGATCGTAGGATCGATTCCCACAAGACACAAATATTTATGTGATGAACATAAGTGTTTGTGTTTGTCTGAGAGTTTCTTATTTATTACTAGCGACCCACCCCGACTTCGCACGGGTGTAATATACTTCCTAATAACATGTATATATTAAACATAAATATTATAGCCTATGAAACTCACAAATAATGTGGCTTTCTATTGGTAAAAGAATTTTCAAAATCGGTCCCGTAGATCCAGAGATTACCCCCTACAACCTCACAAACTTTACCTCTTTATAATATTAGTATATATATTATGTTTAAAAAAATACACATATAAACATGAGACGTGACCTTCGACTTTGGCTGTCAGAAACGAGATCATGGGCCGACAGTTTTATGAGGCTGAAGTTACTAGAGCAGATGTCCTCCGGCCCCTTAAATAAAAATTAAATTATAATTCTCTCATGAAATTTCAACATTACAGGATCCCAATGATAATTTTCCGCATAAACTTACAAGCAGACAAATATAAAGCAATTAGCCGCAAATAGGATTTGAAATGTGGCGACCTGAACCAAATAGCGGCCGCCGGTAATAAATCCAGTCTCTCTACAAAATATTAGACAATCCTGGCAACATTAATCTTCGCTACACATGTAGCGTTTTAAGCGAATTCCTTCGTGGATTATATTTAGCTTAGCGCTTGCCAAGTACTAAGAAATGGGTGTGTTGGCAGCTATGTGGAATAAGAAGATTTTTGGCTCATACATACAATATTTGCCTTGAAGTAGCCAGTTTTACTAAGTTATAGTCTTAAGAGAACCATTCAAATCATACGTTTTTTTAATTCCTGCTAGAATTTTTCACGTGGCCCACTTTTCTACTTCTTTCTTACTAGGTTTAATGGTTTGCTTAGGGTGATTGTAACCTAGTGGCGAAGATATGAAAGGTAAAAGAAGATATAAAGCCTAGTTGGTAGATTTTGTTTAGTAAAAACTAACCTCACTAATCAAAATAATATCTGATAGTCAATCACAGTTACATAAATCATCAAGTCACCATTTTACTGACTAGTAATCAAAATATACTATGAAAATCATATCAAAGACTCACCAAACATTAAAATAAAAAAGGGCCAAAAAGTTCAACTAAATTGTCAACAAAAAGCTGCAAAGAAACCAACAGCAAGTTACACAAAAATCGAACATCGGCCGACAAAGTTTAACATACCCGGATAAATCCGAAACGCGACGGTCTCAACTTGGCCGGGGCAACTTCCAAATCATATAAAAATAGTTTGGTAAGAGTAGCGACACTTTGTGGAGTCCTCGAAAGTGTATACCCTACAGGAGAAAACTTGGAACTTGTACACTGTAAATATTTTCAATTTATGATATCAATGCCAACTAATATGATTAGGTGTTTTTTTAGGTTGTTTTAAGGTGCCAAAACGTACGTATGTAAAAATGTAACATATTTCAAATACTATTACAATGAAATAAACTACTTTATACGGATTTTATTGTGTTACATTGATATTATTAATCCCGACGTTTCGGACCCTTTACACCGTCCATGGTCACGGGTAGACTGAGTCTTATTTACATAATATTCGCGTAAGTGTCAGAAATCAATATACTATTACATTGTTCTCTTTCTTCTGCTTTCCGTTTTCCCTCTTGATACGACTCGATCCCCACCTATTCCTTCATTTGTTCCACAAAACTTTGTCTAGGTCTTCCCCTTGCTCGGAAAGCAGGAGATAGATACCAGTGGCGGTTGCTCCACCGACAAGAACTGAGCTCTTAAATTGTTCGTACCGGTTAACTGGTGTGTGAAATTAGTACACCTCTGCCACCGATCGGGGAAAACAGACTTGATGGTATGTAATTTTAAATTATGTGTAATAAACCGTGATGCAACGGTGAGATGTAATCCTTTCGATGACTTTATACAAGTAAAAAGTTTATTCCATCAGTCGTAACACAACACAACATATAAAAAATAACACGAAAAAAGTAACTGCTTATTAAATTTTATCACTTTAATAGGTATGATGTGTTTAGCTTCCATCTTGCGCACATATTGTGAAGATGGAAGAGACGCCACGTTAGGAAAATAAAAAATTAAAATACTTTTGAGGCGTTAATGTAACTTACAAAATGTAAGCATGAACGTCAACAGTGTGTTTGTGACACTAAAGCTTTTATTTATTTCTTTAATTTCTAATTATATGGAAGCCTACTACTGTTTATTAGTGGAGTGATTAACACTATAACGGACCATAATAAAAATCTAGCGACCGTATGTCAATATAGCCATAGCAATAAACCAAATATGTGTCTAATGGCCAATTATACCATAAACATTGCTATAAGAAACCAACAGAGAGTAGGGATTATTTTATAACTCTCTTTTCACATCATGGATTAAGAAGAAATGGAGTGCTTAATGTCTTTTTAGGTTCCCGGCGAAGAAATAACTAAAATATGTTTCTCGTTACATACAGTAAGGTGAAAATACATACAGACATAAGAAAGAGAGGCGGAAACGAGAGAAAAAGAACGCAAAGAGAGGGAAAAACGGGAAAGGATAGCGACCGGCCTGGAGGAGCCGCTGAGGTTAGAAGAGGTGAGTTTGAAAAGGTTCAATCACTAGTAAGCGTAGTGTGAACCTGGTCACCAAATCATTCACGACATGAATTTATTTATAAAATAATGTATTCATAATTATTTATTAGTATCCAGTTGCTATTAGTCACTTTCCACCAACGTAATGCAATGGCAGTTTACTTATCAAAAATAATAATTAAGTGATCATAATGAATAGAAAAAATGATGACGATGATAGCGATTTTGTTTGGAAACCCCTATATACTTCTTTAACAAAAGACATTAATACATGATAGCATTCCATTTTTTATTAATACTCTGTGGTCATTACGCAACCTTTTAGTGGCTGAATAGATTTTATTGCGTGTATTGATAGAAATGGAATAAATTATGAATCAAGTGTATGTTTTATGACGAGATATAGACCCTTGGTGATGGGTTGTTGTCGGCCATTGCCTAATTGAGGGTGGGGATTGAGAATTTATTAAATTTAAAAGCTTTTACTTTTCTTATGGTTTTGAGAGAATTAATGAAAGGCGATTAACAAAGGGAATTTATAAGATTAATATTACCGGAAGCGCCAGAAGGGGATGCCCTGGAAAGACATATGCTGACGTTATCGGTTAAAAAGTAAGGTGCTTACTACTCGCAACGCAAGATGTATGAATGGCAACGAAGTATTTCTAGAACTCATATTTCTTAACTGGAATCCAAAAAGTCAAGGTTCTTAACCAACCTCACGTGGTAGCACAAAATTCTTCCAGGATTTTAGTGAACTAAAGACTAGTTGAGGTAACTGCTAAAGGGTTTTCACATTGATATGCTGCTTCATAATACTTTTCAAGTTCTTGTTTTTTTTTTGGCACAGCTAGTACAATAAATAAAACATAACATACAATTATATAAAAACAAAATTAAAATGAATTTAAAACATTGTAAAAGATGACGAAAAAGATCTCGTGCTTTAAAAAATATCTTAGGTACTTATACGATTTTCTTTCTAGAAAATAAAATATGAAGATCATTAAATTTTTTATAAAGCGATAAGATTTTCACAGTACGATAGAAAATTATACATAAGCACTGCCATAATTATGTGCTCGTAATCTGTAATTAGTTCAAGCAATAATGGTAGCTTTCCGACAAGATGTAAAGGAGAAAATTGTTTCAAAGAGGTTTGAAGAGAAAGGTGTAGGTTCGCGTAGATTGGTTTTGGGCTGTTATAGTTCTCAGGGGTACTATTATTTCAAATTAAACTATGTTTTGTTAGTGATAAAGGATAATATTGCTCCTTTGTGTGAATCGTTCAAGGTTAAAATTGTAATGAACTGTCTTCTTAGCCGAGTGGTCGTAAACGTGACAGCACGTTTGAGGTCCTGAGTTCGATTCCTAGTTTATTTGATTCTTCTATAAAATTGTCTGTAGTTTGGATTTGTGCCTCGTTCATAGGCTCCTTTTCTATTACATGGGATTTAAACATACCTGCGAACTGGTGTACTAATGTAACCCACTGATGGTATCACTAACTGATGGTGAAAAGGAAAAATATTCTGGGTTTGGTTCCCAGGATGAGCAGTATAATTAGGATTGCCTTTAATTAATTTGCTTGGACAGGCCTCGCTAATTGAGGGGGTCCAGCGACTGCTGGCCACAGCCTGTCATGGTCGTGACGAATTTTACGGATCCCATGTCTATGACTATAGGGCAAGTGCAGGCAAGTACGGTTTTTAGTCGGTATGAGTCCGACAGACTCTGCCGCCTCCCCAAGTGGCGAATGATACCATAAAAAAGGTATAATTGGGATTTTCTATGAAACTTTTTGTATAGTAGTTCGGAGTTTGCTTTTGTTGACGGTAAATGGAAATCGGTACCCCCTTTTTATTATTGATAGACCTACCCTTAACACCGGTTCACCTGATGTTAAGAGATACTGCGATCTACGATGGAGCGTGCTTGCCTAAAAGTAACCGATTCACTCGTGATTTAAAGACACCCAGATTATATCTATCGCGGAATATCCACTCAGGAAGCTCATTCCACATTTCAGCGGCACGCATGATATAAATGGACCATAATATTGAATGGAGAACTGCGGCTGATAGTAGTAAAGCTGTCTGCCTTATTCTTCTGGGTTCATGACAGTTGATTATGTTACACTGGCACAATAGACCCAGCTGATTTCTATAACAAAAACATCCTTTTCCAACTATAATATAAATCCATAGAAGCGAAAGCTTTCTATTCAACTTTGACCTCACATACCCAAAGACTCTCATAAAAGACTACGACTTCAGATATTAAAACCGAACACGTCCAAGATAAGGTTGACAGCACGTAGACTACTATTCACGTTAGCAACTACTACGTAAACAAAAAACAAGGCGCAATACAGTTGTATGGTTTCCTATATTCCCTACATACCAATAAACTGCACTTTCAGGAAATTCTCAGGTCTGGAGGGTCTGAACCAAATTGTGACAGGGGACAAGGACTGGCTATCGAAATTAGATCTAAAGTTGTGAACACAAATATATAACACCTAGCAGTAACGCCGATACGATGACAATGATGATGATACCTACCAATAAAATAAAATAATATAAATACATGGATGGATCATCAACCCATATACTGTCTCCTCCTCCCAACCCATATATTATAGTCCATCACGCTGGCCTAGTGCGGGTTGGCAGACTTCACACGCTTTCGAGAAAATCTGTCAGGAAGGTAAGTTTCCCCAAAATGTTTTCGTTGACCGTTTAAGCGAGAGATAATTAATAATATGTATAATTATGACATGATTACGAAAAGTCAGAGGACCGTGCCTTGGCTTCTAACTCAAGATCTTTGACTTGGCAGGCCAATGGTCATGTCACTAACTATCACTGCCTACTTATAAATACTATACAAGTCATGAAAAGTATGCACAAGTGTTGTTTGTTCTCGTTTTCGATTCTTTTTAGGATACACCGATAAAGCGAGATTGATCTCAAACGCGAAATCACTTAAACAACTTTTAAGTTGCGTACGGTAGTTGTAAAACAACTAGTTGCTCACAGATAGTCCCCAATGTGCGTTCAACCTAAGGTTTTATATCCCTGAGTAAACCTTTTGAATGCCAGTAGCAGTTTTATACGAGACCGTAAAGCCCAAATACTTAGAGGTCGCTGTTATCTACCCATCTAGCATATTGTGCGTTTCGGTGGCTTGTTACGCGCGAGTAAAGTACGGGCGAAATATACGGATCGATATTTTGGACGGTTACGCTGCGGTAAAATATATAAAGAAAAGCCAACTGAAAAGTTTGGGACTTTGCTCTGCCACATTTCTCTAATAGACCGTAAAGAACCTCGACCTCAGCTATATACTGGACATAATTGTACCTTTATGACAACTCCGGTTTGAATTCAGTTTAAGATAACATAGAAATATTTTCTTGTTTCATGTTTTTCAGTTGATATTTTCGTCATTGGGCTTTAGATTTTCTAACTTTTGTTTTTATAACATGACATACCATCACGCCTGTATTCCTCAAAGTTTTAGGCAGAGTTGTACTAATGTACCCCACGTACGTAAGTTTAGGTTCCATGTTTTAACATTTTGTCAGTTACCTGGTACAATATAATTATCCCAACTCCGAACTGCAAATGAGAATTTATATAATGAGGCAGTTTTCATTTTTATTTGACACTTTTTGGCTAGTGCTTACTTCATTTACTATCAGAATTTTGTAGTTTCAATTCAAAATAATGATGAAGATACAAGACATCTGGCACACACTATCCTCTCAGACCTCAACAACGACAATGGTCGCAACATCCTCCCGTACATTCCACCTGATGCTTTCCCTGCAATAAAATTTGCATAACTACGCTCCTTGGCACGGGAGCGGCGTCTTATTAAATTTCCAGCCCCTCGAAAAGTCATTAATGGTTTGTATTTAACCACCTTACTATGGTATCTCGCGATAAATCATAAGGTATCAAGTGTAATGGGCGTGCGTGGCTGGCGATGACTTTTATTGCTCCTTCAAGATGCCAGTAATCCCCAGTCTTGGGTTACCCGACGCGTTAGGATTACCCCTAATCTTTTGTTTATACGTATTCTTTTAGAGGAAATATTATGATATTACCGTGGCTAATTCGTCGCGGTTTTGTTGTTGCTAATGCATTGGCATTTGTTGTGTTTTAAATGAGATTCTTGCGTCAATGATTGATTGTTTTCGTGTCTTTTATATAATATTTTTGTAGAGCGAGATTTTTTTAAAAGCTGGATCGATTCATTTATCGCCTTTATCTTGTTTTTTTTCGGTGCTAAAATGTTTATTTGATATGAATACTTTTCTACACATTATTATTTTACTTTAGGAATCAATGTATCTTTTTGAAGTGAACCGTCACAGATTATTCTTTAAATTCCTGCTTGAGATTACTATCTTATTAGGTAACCGGTATATATACCTAAGAGTATATACATTGTACATATCGATTAAATAAGTCTTACTAAATATTAACTCTCATAGACTGTATTTTTAGGCGAATGACCAGTTTTTTTACCCAATAAACATTCTGATGTGCACATGGGGGAATACGGTATCAAATCATTGCCGTAATTAAACAAACAATGCATGCAGCTTATTTAACATGATTCAAAGTGTAAATCTACACTCGAATAACGTTGATATGTGATTGCATGTGTCACGAACATCAAACAGAGCAGATAATAAATGACCAGACGTCGTTTAGTGTCACATTACACTCCCGCCGAACAAAATTGACATTCATTAACATACGTTGACTCCAACATGTCACTAATTGGTGCTCTACATTGTGTTGCTATATTTGGCACTTTAATATCAGCGTCAACTGTCAAGTGGCTTCCAAACTCAAGCTTCAAGTTACCAGCAAACTACAAAGATGGAAAACTTCCCTGCTCTAAACAAACAGTAGTGTTCCCACAAATAATCAGTGGTTCAGTCAAAATTGCATCCGGCACTGAAGTTATGGGATTCATTTTGCCAGAAGACGGAGAACTGATTTTAGATGGCTTGTTAACTTTCGGCAGTAATCCGGCAGATACTAACTGTACAGAGGGGAATTCATATTACATAGACAAAACTTCGTCGTCCTGGAATCAAGCTGATGTGTGGAGCTCCCCGAAATTCAACGAAGCGACACCGGACTCTGACAGAATACCTTGTTTCAATGACGTAGTGGAGTTTCCAGCTAATGCCAAATTCACAGTGACCCTACCAAAAGTTCCACAGTTTGTTAAAAACCTCAAAATTGGAAACCAAAGTTATACAAGTTGGCAATTTTTACATCATGTCCTGACCCAAGTAAACGATGATCAAAAACAATTTGTTTTAAATAATTATTTGACTACAGGTGTTAAGATCGGAGAGACTATGCACTGTTCACAGTTTGGATGTGCTTGCCAACTGATTCCCATGGAGATAGACTGCACAGCGAAGTTCTGTCCGAAGCCTACTTGTGTGGATCCTATCAAGCCACTCGGGTTCTGTTGCGAAATATGTGGCGGGAATATATTGTTTGACCCGGATGAAGGATTTGATATGAAAACTCTCGGAGAACTTGTTGAAAATACTGTCAATGAGTACGGAAAAAGTCGTGTTGAATATCACCTCGGGTTTTCTCCTGAAATCCCGTTTAGAAGAATACAGGTCGTGGTCGTCGATAAAGGTGAATACGAAGGGTCTAGTGCGGAAATCATAAATTCTATTAGCTATGCGCTCCACGACCGTTGGGTGAAAGGGCACAAGGTTGCCCAGATAAGCGGCAGTCCTTTGTACAAGTCGGGTTTGGGCGCCAAAATCTTTGTGTCCATGTTTTTCGCAGTAACTTTAACTTTGGGAGCATTGTATGTTTACTATTATAAAATTCCGGATTTGAGATTCCCGATTTTCGCGCGGAATGGTCCTGCGAATATATTTTCACGGTTTGAAAGGAGGTCGGACAGTGTGGTGAGTTTGACGAGAAGGGATTCAGTGATTAGTGGTACTTCTCGAGGTAGCACAGCGTTTAGAAACCCGCTGTATGATTCGAAAAGGGGGCGTGTACAAGTGGCCGAGTCTGTTGTAGAGGAGTGATACGCGTAAATATTTTGTTTGGATAAATTATCACTTCATAGTGTACCTACTAGTTAAGTGTAGTGCGCTAACTATTAGTAGAGCACTCTTAATAATAAAGATAAATAAAAGATTATTTGAAAATTCATTAAGACTATGCTTTTTTATATAATTATTATTACAGTTAAGTTAAACATTGTATCATATGGTTGATGATTACGGGCGGTTATTATCTCTATTGACTTTGCAGAACTCTCAGTTAATCGTCGTTACTTACGACTGTCCGTTGTGACCATGCATTAAAATATACTAAGTGTATGACAGATGCATAAAATTAATAGCCAGACGTATTATATACCTAGAACTATAAGCGGATAAAAATTCTCTCCGGACCTATAGAACTCGGCACGAATGACGGGTTTGATTTTTGCATGCAAATAAAACCTGTGCGTTAATGTACGTGGAGTTGGGTTTTATACAAGGAAACAAACACGTGCAATCTAGAAAGAAATCCCCTTATTTTATAAGTAATGACACTGTGTTCTTATAACTTGCGTCGACTGAAATTCAGTAGACATACGGTCTTTAAGAAAAAGACATGAAATTGAAATAGCTCGTGATCTATAATATCTAAGCAAATATTGTTTCAATTCAAGTCTCTATCGCTGGTATATTTTTTAAAAATCCTTCTGTGCCTTTATCGCCAGGGGAGGCGGCAGGGTATCTCGGTCGTACCGACTAAAAAACGCACTTCCCTTGCCTATGGTCGATCACATTCGCCACCTAGTTCCTGTAACTGCTGTTTTTTAATACTGGGCACCACAAATCTTTTCCTATAACGGCCACTACCAACGAGTTCATATAACAAAATCGTTCTAATTACAAATAATGATAGACCAGTGAACCAGAGCACGCCCCGGCCGCGTCACGGCGGGGCGTCTCCGCCGCGTATATCACGTCACCACGCCGCCGGTATTATGTGGCGTGCATGATTTATAGTACCTACAGGACTACATGCTGATTTGTAAGATATCTATAGGTCTCTGTATATGGTTAGGATTTCAGAGTATATAATTATATGCTGTTTTTGAGCGAGTTATGCCTAAGTATAACTCGACTGTTCAATCGAGTAGCGTAAAGCTGCGCTTGTCGGATTCAGATCCCTCAATGCATCAGAGAGCACGTAAAGTCGTCGGTCCTGGCTATCATACGACCCTCTGTGAAATTCTTTAGTCGTATGCAAAACCTGACAGCTGTTTATCCTTAAGATATCGGTATTGCCCTGAAATTGGGGTAAACTCACCTTTCTAACACTAGGCTATCTTTGCACTCTTCTTTGAATACTTTGATGCAACATGATAAAGTCGCATCAAAGTATTCAAACAACTGTCAAGGTCGCTCGTTAATCATTTCCTTTTGGTGTGTAATCGAACGGGACTTTGCTTACTTCAATTCTGAACACTCAATATTTATTCCATTCCCTATTGTACAGACGCCAGCAGGTCAAGCTATCCAAAACTGACAAATTTTCCCAATTGAATATGAACCTTACTGCTTTGTGTTAAAGTTGAAAATCAATCAAAGAATTTGATTTGAAATTTGACAGATTGTGGTAGCTTGATGTGCAGGCCTCTGTACTTAGTTTAGGTTGATGGACTGCATCGGGCATAGCCATGTAGGGCTTCTTTAAACGCGGTGGTATCCGAGATGTATCATTTCTTCTGTATATTTCCAAAATCCCGTCTTAGTATTATCCTCCTTTGTAAAACTAAGTCTAGGCTTAGACCACCTGCAGCCTAGAGACGCCAGCAACATATTCACATGTTGTGTACTGTGAGTCCGGGTTTGGACCGGTACACAGTACATACAACGCGTGTAGCCAGTAAAATTACTGAGCATACGAGTCTTACCAACTGTGATCTCAAGTTCTTTTTTTTACAACTAAAGGGATTGCCGTAGCCTGTAGACGCTTGCAACACCAGGGATATCACTTGCACTTTGCGCCGACCGCGACCCTGTAAAACGAAAAAGGAAGAATTGTGTTGGCAGTATAAGGGTCAAAGTCCCCTCAGTGCCAACACAACGTTTCCTCGCGGAGCACTGGCAACCTTGCTTACCGTTAGAACACAACACAGCTCAAAGCTGTGTTATTTCACTTTGATTTTCTGCAAGGCGGAGGTACTTCCCCAGTCGGGTAGCTCCAATTTGAGTGGAAAGTCCCACTATGCCCTACCTCTTTTAAAAACGCGTTAGTGATACCTACTACTGGTTTTGCTGACGTCTATAGGCTACGGGTGCTGCTTACCTTCAGGCCCGTATGCTTGTTTGTCAACTGATTTAAATAAAAAAAGCTTATTACGGGCTATATAATAATAGTCTTACTAATATAAGTCAGTAACATTAGGTACATATAATTATGATCAATCGATGAGGTTTGTGTGTTTTACTATAACACGATGAAATGGAAAGCCCTTTTTCTTTATTCATGTTTATTATACTATAACATGTAATACGGGTAGGACTATAAATTATGTATAGTTTGGCTCCCTATCAGGTTTGAACATGTCACATACAATGTACCATCGTCACATACAATGTACCATCATTACTATCGCGCCTGTATAAAATAGTTTTAGAAAGGTTAGGTATAATGTATACATACAGAGGCCAATACATCAAGTTACCCCAATCTGTCAAATTTCTTTGATAGATTTTCAACTCTAATCAAAACGCAATAAGATTCATGTTCAAATGGGAAAATTTCACAGTTTTGGATAGGTTGACGTGCTAGGGTCTGTACATACAGTTTGCCGTGGGTTTATAGGATAGATCCCATTGAGAGATCCCAAGTAAGAGTTCGCACGACCAGGCAAACTGTAAAGCGTCACCGTTTCATGGTGGAAATTCCCGAAACCCGCACTAAGCGTTTTGCCTTGACATTCCTTATCCGTACAGCAAGGGAATGGAATCAGCTGCCTGAGTCTGTATTTCTTGACGTGTACAATTTGGGGGTCTTCAAGTCACGAGTGAATAGGTATCTTCTAGGTAAGCGTGCTACATCTTAGACCACATCGTCACTTACCATCAGGTGAGATTGTGGTCAAACGCTAACCTATCGCCCTATTTTTCTTTTATAGACGCCACTAGTAGTATCTTCTCTTGTATCGTGAAATTTTTACATACACAAGCACCCAGAGGCGCAAATTAGATACTACTTGTAGACACGGTTCGTGGCGCAGTAGCTTATCCAAAGTTCAAACCGCTACTGTGATTTTTGTCGACCTCGACTTAGAAATCGGTCCATGGACTGCGCTTGGGTCCACTAGACCAATGAGGTAGTTTAAATTGACACAGTCAAATAGGTCAACCTTTTTAGTGTTATATTCATACTCGCACGCAAGTCCAAAATGATAGTCGATCTCATTCTTATTCTAACAACAATGAGGATATAGATTTTTTATTTTTCAAGGAAGGTCTGAAGTACGAAGTTCCATATAGAAGATTTGATACCTATACTGAGCAAATATTTGCTAGACTGGATATTGTTTTAAGTCTGTACGTTTGTCTTAATTACGCAAATTTAAAAAAATGCCACGAAAATTACGTGTAAACGAACTCACAAAATCTAAGGTTTGGGCTACGCTTGAAAGTAGGTAAATTATTATTTATTTATTTTATTTTTTTAGATAAAGATATATTTATTTGCTGTAACATGTGTGAATTACAATACAAAATAATATGCATGCAATGGTGTTAAAAATTAAATAAGAGCTTTATACCATTGAAGGCGTACAAATATTGAAAATTGTTATTGAATCCAATTATAAATAATTCAGATACAGATAACAAAATAGTCACTCAAACATTGAAATTGTATTAAATTATATAACATCATAATAGAAATCAACATTTATCATTATGTATCTTATTGTATGCTGTACTGGATTGTAGTTCAGAAACAATCCAAAAACATCCTAAATCTGCATGATTCAGGTGTGTAACAAGTTTTACTAAAACCTACTTACTTCCAGTTTGCATACGAGAAACATCCTTACATTGTCTTTCTTATACACTGTAGCCGTTTGAGCTAAAAATCATCTGCATGCAAAAGATATTAAACTCTATATAAAATTACACAGTGTCATAGACTCCTTGTTTTAAGAATCAATCATTCTTGGCATTGTCCGCAAAGCCAGTAAACGTCACTTAAAAGCTATAAAATAAATACACCGTGTACTAAAACTATTTCTGAGTAGCAACCCTAAAAACACATATATCAAAAGTGTGCGAGTCGCGCGCAGGGTTGCGCCTGAACGCAATAAATCAGGGCTGGCGATAACTCACGCGAATCAATTGGTATTTTCATGTCGTCGCCGAAAAGTTTTTCCTGAGAATTGTGTGGAAGGCTAGATTGAGTAATCTGATAAGCGGTTGTTTATGAACAACCGAGGAACTACTGGTTGGAGACGTAGTTTAGCGATGACGTAGATGTTATAAGATTGAAAATGGAGCAGATAAATATGTGACAGACGGACCAATATTTTTTTAACTAATACCGTGATTAAAAGTATTTGTTCTATCTGTTTGCGTAAATGTTTTTGTGTAATATTGTTTTGGTGTTTCATAAATTGTCTCAATAAATAATGTGACAAACCCGCAACTCATATCTAGCCTTCTTTCCTATAAAAACTCCATTTAACACACTTATGGTTAAATCTAGACGGAGTGCCATGAAAAATACATTAAAGCACACGCTCATGTACCAATTAAATACACTTCATTCATTTGCATTAAAACAATTTATAGTTGCCTAATAAATACCTTTATACAATAAAACTGTGCATTTTAAAATCTTTTTTCCACTTATGTTCGCGACAGCCCTGTCATAAATCTCATGTCGTGTTTGTCGAGTATGGAGCTGGAACGCATGCGTCGCGCGATTACGACGCACTATAAAGTACTGGAACGCAATGCACAGACATTTTGTGATTTTTGGCGCGCTTTTGCAGGGTTAAATGGGGGTAAAATGAGCTGTTTCATTAAAATATGTAAAGGATTTTACATTTACGTCGCATTCTTTGGTTGATTTGCATGCTTTTGTTTACCACAGCGATAAGCACGTATAAAAATCCTAGCTTAACAACGACCCTGTAACAATTAGACGTACAATGTCAAGACCCGCACTTAAGAACGTATAAAAAGATGCTTTCTCTGGTATCTTTATAGATCTCATTTACAATTGAAATATGAAATTACAGTTCATTGTATTAAAATTAATATTGATAGCAAAATTTTCATGCAGCGCTTCTTGGCAAGTCAGTCTTGCTAGTGAGCCTGTGATTGGCCAATCGTTTTTCCATGTCATGATCTAGCTCATGATAGCTACGAAAAGAAAATATTATACATGGAAATAACAGAAGACAGGTAGGTTTATGTTTCAGTTTTTAATATAGTTTCTAGATAAAAAGATACCAGATATAATGTGCATTATTTTAGCAACATCCCTTAAGAAAATTGCGAATAGAATAAAATTAATTACAATAGTAACATTTTTCAAATCCGAACCTAATTTAATATGTACTAAAGTCCAAAATTGTTTGCTCCAAACACAATTTTCTAAGAAAATACATCACTTTTCAATCTAGCTTTTGTGCTGTGGCAACACGAAACTATTTCATTCAGTAAGGGGTCGGTAATTCGATTACTGTTCGTCTCATTTCTCCCGAGATGTCGTGATTCGCCATAATTCGGGAATGCATGCGATTCAATGGGAATTTAAGTGGATTAAGATGTATGGTAGCGGCGCCATTGTTTATTTGTAAAGCGTTTTGGTAGCAAATTGACGTTTCAATTTAGTTTGGTGTTTAGTATAATGTGGTTGTGGTATTGGTTGTCGAATTGAAGGCGTAGCTTACGTATTTCAAATATTAGTAGAAAATGTTCATGTTTATTTACTAAAATATATATACTTTAGAATTGATCCAGCATATTGCTGTGTAAATATTATAGTAATTTAGCTAGTTAATCAGCAAATATAAAGCAAGGTTCAGGGGTGAACTCTACTAATCTAAGTGGCAATCACAACTCAGACGCCCATGATTTGAATATCGATATTATACTCGCAAAACCAATAAAAAGAAAATTATATTGGTTAGATTATTGGCACCATGAGATTCTCCATTTTTGTCACTGGAGAATGATCTACAAGATCGTTCATGGGGTTATGTGGATATAACAGTCAAGAGGTTTATGCACGCTGAGGGATTCTTGGTAAGTGATAATCGCGCTCATCAATCAATCTGCAAGGTTAAGCTGCGATTGTGGCGGTTAGTGAATAGATGGGTGATCGAGATGAGTAGTAAAAGCCCGAAAAGCTAGAAAAACTCGTTTATCCTTACGATATTGGTATTGATGAGTAGTTCAATCATGTAGTATACCATATGGTGTATCATCTGTCAGTTCCATTATAAAAATAAGATTGTTTTCGTATTTATCATAACTTGAAATAAGAAGCAAATGGGTGTAGGTAAGTATTAGTAGTTTGTACCAACACTTATGTCTCGCGTATCGAATTCACCTGTCGTCAAATTAGGCCACAAGAGCCTTATGTGTATTTTTGTACAAACACCGGTACATTAGACAACCATTGTGCTTCGTTTAATAAGGCGAGTGCGCTTTTCACTCGCCTTATACGGTGCCGTCGCACAAACGAGGTTAATTCACACGATCTGAACAAGAATGGACGTTAGAAATAATGGACGTGGTATTTAGCGGTCTAATGTTATTTAGATTGTTATCTGTAAGATGTATTGGCGTTTAGTATTTGAAATGTATTTCCACGATATTTTAACGAAGTGAGCTACCATTCGAACTTGAAATATAGCTTATGAACCTGAATTGCATGATGTTGATCGAGTTCTGCTATATGTAAATAAGGTAAATGCTCGTGATTTTGTTATCACATTTCGGATTTAGTCTTACTATCGAATTCTATCACTATTGTGCGAACTGCTATATAATTATCTATTTTTTCGATAGTTTAATAGAACTGTAACTGCTGCTGCTTTCTATGCTTGAATAAATAACAATAAAAATTGTCATAATACAATTATTCAATTCTCTGTGAGGTATGTTAAAAAAACTTTTCTTTTTTAATCACCAAGTATGTTTAGAGTTATCTACGTAATCGTATCTACGCAATGAAAATATTTTAAAATAATACAAAATACACATGCTGCATTATTGGCCTATAGGTAAAATAAGTTAAGTTGCACCAAATGTAGGAGACACCTAACACACTTAAAATATTACCGACTCCATAAATTCGTAGCACAACAAGTAAATTATCATGGTCTCGACGCAGCCGTAAGTGTTACTTTTTTGTTTGTAAAAATGACCGAGCCGTGTCACTTCCGTTCTCTAGCCCGATTAGTGGAGCCAGTCACTTTACTCACCGAAAGCGGGCAGAGTAAACACGGCATGTTTGATAATTTAAATGAATGAGTTATATAGGGTTGTAATGGAAGCTCCCGGCTGGTTTGGACTGTAATATATGTAGAATGTCCTTTTTCTCAACTATGTTGAGGATGGCTTCCAGTCTTACCAGATGCGGCTGAATACCAGTATTTTACACAAAGCGACTGCCATCAGACCCCAATTCGATTTCTGGGCATTTATCATAAACTATACCTACTCGTTGTGAGTCCTTGTACCTACCTTGGCAACCGTGATTGACAGCTTTGTGTAATATCATTAGTTAACATATAATTAAAATAAAATAGAAAGAAAAATCAAGAAGTATCAGGCGATTCGATCAAACTTCATATCAGCACAATTTACATACGGAGTTTTCTTTGGCGGAAGGGTTAGTGATGGCAATATGATATTTTTTTTATAAAGGTCCTTATTACCCATCTCGACATTATACTTTTCGCTATAATCCCCAAACACCTTTTTGTTATTGCGCAGGCTATTTAAGTCATTCGGTATGCCTTACAATGTTTGGTCACATTTTCCATTCATTCTATGCCAAGATGTAACCACCCGGTAAAGGAAAGCCAAGATAAAGCCAATGTTGTAAAGTACTAATGTTGGAGTAATTAGTGACAGCTCATGAGATCGAACACCAAAATGCAACAAACAATATTGACGTGGACCTGTTTTTAAAAAGAATGCAATATATTTTTGAAAATCGCTTAAATCCTCCCACACACACTCCCCGTAATACAAAAATCCTCCTCTTTCCGTTAAACACGAGGCCCTTGCGACACCACGCGACAGATGTTCGAGTGCTCTCGTCTGAAGCACCCTTAACAACTGCGGTCGACTCTCCACAATGCGTGCGCTGATTACCGCTGCGTGTGTGTGAATGCGCCTTTACGAATCTAAAGAGGTTTTAACTTTTTTGCTACTGTATTTTAAGTATGGGGGAATTTAGCTAGCGGAAAATTTACAGTAGCCTGTAATTTCGAACGTTTAAGGAAATGTATACCTAGCTGTTATAGAAGTATGTGAAACTGTGGAAGTCATTGATCGTAATAGTTCAGTTATAAAAGCGTTTGCCTTTTGGTCACGGTGGTTCGAGTTCAAATCGAGTTCAAGTTAGATTTACTTTTTAAAAATTCTGTGTGCATAATTCAAAAGTCACGTTTGCACAGTAATTTCACTGACTACATTATCCTTCAAACTCCACAAATGAGGTGGTACATTAAAACAATAGACGTTATTAATTATCGTTTTATCTATTGTTTCCATAAATACATAGGTACCTACAAACTTTTTATCAGAACCTTATTTTATCATTATCATCATTTCCTTATCCCAAATTATTTAGGGTCAGCGCAGTGTCTTTTTCTTCCATACGTCTCTCACAACCGTCATCTCATCATTCATTTCCTTTGTAGTCATATAATTCTTTATATCTACGTACAAAATTCCATTTTTTTCACCCATTTCATTAGCGCGAGCACTTACGGAGCAGCTAATTTATTTTTATTGTTCCACCACTTTGCTGGCACTAAAATTTACCTTTGGTGGATTTATACTGGCGAGCGCAACCTCCGATATAAATAAGGGGAGAATGTAGTTACCTATATCGATCTTCGCTCTGTGCTTTATCTCAATGGAAACCACACGATAGGGAAGAAAAATATGTACATATGTACAATGGCTTCACTTTTTCACTTTTTTATTGTATTAAATGGGCCGCCTGGTGGTAAGCGACACCAGTGGTATCACTTGCCCGTTGTCATCTTGAGGTCTGTAATTGTCTTGAGATCAGTTGTTAAGCCTTATTTACCCAGTAATTTAGTATTCCTTATATTTATTCCTTTCCATGTCAGAACCCTTACAAGTGATAATAAATATCTACTATTAATGTGTATTCGAATAATCAGGGGTGCATATCTTACCGATATGAACTTTACGACCTTAAACCGGTGTCTGTATTTTTTGAATAAAATGTATTGCTTTCTTCGTCTTTCTATTTCTTTAAGAACCTAACACTATTTCAATTCCCAGAAGATTGAAATGATACGAATGTTGCAGTCAAACTCGGAAATCATAATTTATACATAAAACACATTCAATTTTCGCAAAAAAAAATCTTAGAAATAATTAATAGTATCTGATTTACATTTCAACAACCATTTTCCTTTCGCCCATGAATCTTGCGGACAATTTCTTTAGTACATAATAATTCTCAATTAACGTAAAACAATATAAACTATACATAAATGATTAATGATAATTTGTGTAAATCACACAGCGGTCGCCCGTTACTCAGGGTAATTGGCTAGTCGGTAAATTATGTAAATCTCTATTACTTATGTTCAATTTACATAAGTATGATTTGTTGTACAACTACTAATATGGCTGCTGGTGGGCTAAAGTTCATGCATTAACTATGTCAACATTAGATTTTTCTCACCGTTCTATTAATGTGTCATTGATTGGAGACTTGTTCTCTTCTTTAGGCAAGGAATAGGTCTAAGATGAGGTGAGGACAGGAATAGAAAATGGAAGAAAATGTTTTGTACTAACTAATGAATGGTGATATAAATGAGCACGTGAATTGGACATCAAGTTCATTATTAAAAATTTCGGTCCTGCATGGTAGGTATCATCAGTTCTCTAGACAAGAAGCCCAAGTCTTTCCTCATATGATTAGACATGAAAGTAGTAATAATTTATTTGGCTCTATAATATCTTAATATATTTGACTCTTACGACCTCAATAAAAGTTGTTACAGGCTCAAATAATACAGAATAAAAACCACTTACAAACTTTTAACGAGCGCGCAGGGCTGCCTGATGCAATCTTTTTTCGAGATTATCGCAAAAAGGCGAAAAAATGAGAAAGCTATTACCTTCCTATATAACACGGAACGCAACAAAACATCAAGAAAATCTATTAGCAACTCAAAAACCAATCTCCGAACATTATTATCGTGCGAGACTACGCCGAGAATGCTGGAGTTTCGCGTAGTAACCGCCCAAGATCCAAATTCAACAAATGCCTACAAGCGAACCACCTTATTACATCAGAAGAATTTTAACGAGTCGCTAACTTGTTTACAAATTGAATTTTCAAACGCAACAGCTTGTAGCCTGCCTATATTAAGTTTAGTTGAAAGTTCAATGATTTCGTAGGAAAATTTTGTTGTTCGAACAAGTAATTTTATTAAGAGAGGCTACGTTTAAGTTGTTATCCAATTTAGTGGTATTTTGTTTTCGCTAATAAGTCCTTGGTTCGATACCTCGTGAGGGAATGTTTTGGGAATTTTGTGAGCAATGTTAATTTGTGAGACTTAATTAACTTATAGAGCCGTTAGCAAAGCTAAAGAGATTTTGGATATATAAAATGTTTTCGTTGTTAGGTTTTTAGTAATTTATATACAAATACATTATTTTACATCATTCTTAATGCAACATCTTTTTTCATACACTAAGAAAGAGAAAGAGACAGATAAAAATAATGGAAATCTTATAGATAAACACATAGATATTATAAACTATATTATTTATCAAATCGAATTTTATTATTACAGGTTTACTTACAGGTAATTCAGTAGTGTTTCGTGTACAGACGCCAACAGGTCAACCTATCCAAAACTGTCAAATTTTCCTAATTGAATAAGAAACCTATTGTTTTGTAATAAAGTTGAAAATAAATCAAAGAAATTTGACAGATTGCGGTAGCTTGATGTGCTGGCCTCTGTACATGAAATATGGTGTAAGGTGCTGAAAAAATATATTAATTATTTTGAAGATACAGTTGTGCAGTATGGATTTGAACGTATATACAAAATATCAGACGTCCACATTATTCCAACACACCACATAAATTCATCCTTTCATGCACCAAAATCCGATACAAAAACACTCAAATTAAGTCCGTAATGGGCGCTATAACATGTTCGGAACATGATATTACAAGAGAACAGAGTACAAAATCATTATTAGGAACAAAATTACAATGGCGTTCATCAGGTGCCCCTATAATTGTATCCTCTTGTACCATTATGGGGCAAAATTACTCCCGAGAAAGCAACACCGTAAAAGGAAGGGACTTTCTCTGAACTATGTTGCTGGCTATTGTAGGAGTATAGACAAATGTAATTATTTCTAATAGTGTGACACAGCGCGGTCATTTGTGCGATCATTTGTGCTTCTATTCAGGGAATGAACCTCTCATATTTTTTATTCAGGATTTTAATAGATAATATACATAAATGACACTACCATCGCAGTGACTGATTTTTAATTGTGTATGTTTTTTCTCAATTTGAGAGTAAACCCGTATCGATGAGAGTGTCCTGTAGCGATCAATTCTGAAAGTTATAAGAGAGGCAGGGCATAGTGGGAGTAATTCAACTCAAATTGGAGCTGTCAGGCTGAGGAAGTACCTCTACCATGCAGAAAATCGAAGTGAAATAACACTGCATTGAGCTGTGTTCTGTTCCTTACAGTGAGCAAGGTTGCCAGTGCTCCGAGAGGAAACGTTGTGTCGGCAGTGGGGGGACTTTGACCTTTATACTGCCAACCTCACTATTCCTCTTTCGTTTTAGAGGGTCAGTAACGAACAAGTGTACAATAAGTATTACTGTATTATGAGATCAGGCAGGCAGCTATGAAATACCGACTTATATTTCGCTGCATCTGGGGAGAGATCAAATTACTACTTATGGATATAGCCTATTTTTATTATTTGTGAGCCACATTTAGTAACAATGTCAATAGGCCGATAATAAACATTGACTGTGACATCCGAACATCGATATCGGGTAATCCTAATTTGGTATCCAATCTGACCATTGATTCATGGTCACTTAATCCATACATCCGAGCCTAACGAATACTTATAGTCAAACATTTGACATTGAACTGAACACCTCGTACTTTCTCTTTACCGACAGCTCAACAAAAATATCGGTTGTTAAGAATATGTTGAAAAGTAACATGTCACAAGTTTATGCGGTGTTGTTTTGTTTTTCCTGATTTAAATGCTGAATGCGACGTTACTTATTTTGAATTTTAAATTTGGAATTGTATGTGAAAATATCCCAAAGGCATAAAGGCACATTTTTTTAATGTTAAAGGTTTTATAAATGCTTGTTTATGTTTTAAAGTAAGGAATTAAGGATTGTTATATAAATTAAATTACTAAAACCATCAATATATTATGCCTAGTTACATATTACTTAGGGTATAAGCTCGCTTAATCGGCATAATGTTCCCTCCACTCATCACCTCATCTAACTACCCCTATAACAATTTGACACAAATATGAGCGGTAATTTCAAGCTCTATTTAAAACAATACAACTCTGTCACCCCACAATTACTTTTATCACCACATTAGCACGCGATTACGTACAAAATGTCCAACATAACCTGAGATGCGGCGACAAAGCAAACTAAATTTAGTGCCGAATTTGACGTGCTGTTGACAGTTTTATTTGCAGGCAGCGCCACATTGAAATTTCAAGAAATACTGGTTGACGTATAATACAAAATGTTGCCATTAGGGTCCGGTTTTCATATAAATAACCCTTTCTTAGCATTTGTGAACCTCATGTCATGTGATATACATATACACTTCATGAAGCCTTTTAGCAATTACTTCACGTAGTTTTGGAAGACTTAATTGTTGTAGTCAGGGGGTTATAATTATGTGGTTTTGAGTGCCGTGTTGTTGTTGAAATGTGATAGGCGAGTAATGTAGTGTTTATTAGGTAACCGGAGAGAGGTATTAGACATACAAGGTAGGATTACGACATACAAGTTATTTTATATTGTAGTCAGTACTGTAACTCTATCCCACGAAGACCTGTGTGATGAAAACCTTTAACCATTGAATTGCGGCCATTCCCGTTAGCAAATCAATTAGTGGATTTGCTTACTAGGAGAGGACTAATATACTAGGAGTCTACCTGTGACCATAGACGCTGTCAAGGATATGAAGCTTCGAATTTAACAATATTCATATACTGAATAAAATAGTTTCATTTTGACACCCAAATTGTACATAATTATATGTATATAATTTGCGAAAATCTTAATATAATTTAATATAGGTAGTAGGCTATCCAAGCGCTGAAAGATTAGTACAGTATTAATAATTAAAGTGATCCTGAATAATTAATCCTGTACTATTCTTTCACCGCTCAATAATGTACATGTCTTATAATTGTGTGATTATACTTCAATTACGATCATGATTCGGTGAAAGACGATGATTGAGTTCGGTGTACTAGGCGGAGTACTTAAACATTGTCTTTGTTAGTCTGTGGTGCTTTTAAAACCAAAACATAAACATCTTATGTATTCTAAGTATGTATTTACAAAAAAAAGTAGTATAAGTATTATATCCATTGTCTAGTACCCACAGTACAAGCTCTGCTTAGTTTGGGACTAGATGGTGTTGTGTAAAAATGTCCCAAAAATATTTATTTATTTTATTTATTTATCTTCCTCTTATTACCGGCGAAATCGCTAATGCATAAAATCGACAATCTGACAGTTATCAAACAGATTTACTTCGAAAGCATTCCATTTTCGAAGTAACGCTAAAACGCCAATCCATCAAAAACTTTTCTTCAATAAAAAGAAATAGGGGTGTTGGGTGGGGGTGAATTTGCATGCGTCATCTAAGGGTTAGTTTCAGGGGTGGTTTATAATCAGGGAAATGTTGTGAGTAAGCTGATTGATAGACCACACCCCCATGTTTTGGGGATGATATTTTTTAAAATCACGTAACTGTAGGTTATTTAGTCCACTAATTAATAGTGGACGATATATATGATTAGCTCATGGCGAAACTATAGAAGAATAGCAATATCTAGACACTTAAACGACGTAAATTTGATAACCCATTGCCGCAATTCCTTCAGGGGATCATAAAATAACTACCTACTTAAATAACAACAATACAAAAAAGGTCTTACAAAGTCTTAAGAACATTCGAGGACATGTTCATTATTGTTCATTGCCATCGCTTGCATCTTTATCTGACAGCATCACCCCATTAACCCTGCCGCCGCGACGGCAATAAATCAAAACGTCATCAATCTATGTTGAAAAGTGCAGTGGTGATTAAGACGATGCTATGCCACTCGTTAGACCCTATCACAGGATAATTTATCTTTTAGTATCCGCAGTATTTAGTGGTAGCTCTTTTAAGGGGTTTTGTTCAGAAAGAACTATATTAATGATTGGGGATTTTTGTTTGCTAAACGTGGTAGATGTCGAGTCTTCTTAAAAATGTTCGTATCCGCTATAAAGGTTGGGACCATTGGACTGCCACGTCAAAGGTCTCGTTCTAAGTTCGAATCTAAGGCACGCACTTCTGACTATTCGAAATGTGTGTGTGTGTGTGCGTATTATTATAAATTATCACTCATTTCAATGGTTAAGGAAAACATCGTTAGGATTTTCTCGCCGGTAGCGGTGTGAGAAGTCTGACAACCCGCTAGAGATAATAAATCCATGAATTTTACGTAGAAACTATGAAAACTTTATAAAAAAAGTGTGGTTTATAACATACTTTGAAAACGGTACAGTGTGAAGCTTATTTTCACAGAATGTCTGCTTATTATCACACACAGGTACGGTGAAATATATTTTAACAATATTAAACATAAAACAAAGAGCACACGCCAAGTGATATGAAATGGGGTTTTCACCGAATATTCCATCTTTTTGATAAAAACATTTACAAAGCCTGATGGAATAATCTTGTGTGATACACAAGTATGATCATACTCATAACATACTTACGAACATACTTAGTCATACTTATTATTCATAATAAGTAGTAGTAGAGCTTGTACAATAATTGTAGGTTACTCATTTATAAAGGGTAAGGTATAAAAATAACTTAGCTTTTATAGTTTGCCATTGTACTGGAAAAGGTACTAACTTTATAAAGGCTATTATGATGACTAAGCGGTTAACTTCTATGCTACATACCGTGAGTACGCTTTCATTGTACAAATATTTGAAAAATAGAAAAGTTGCCTTTTAACATAACTTAGACACATCTAATAGTTACTACTAATATTATAAAATGTCGCTAGAATATTGTACATAATACTTGTTGAAATCTGCATGCTTCAAGTCTTAAAAAAGCCAAATCGTTATTATTATATTTTCCAACAAACCTCCGTACAATTTCGCAGGCAGCATTGGCGGAAACATGGCGTTCAGCGTCACATCACTGCACTGCACTGTGGTATTTTCAACCGCGGGCTTGACGCGGCGGCAAGCGGTGGGTTTTGGAAAATTCATATAAATATCACTCCAGCGACGGCGACGTAAAAATAACCGCATATTATATAAACTCGCGATTCTAGGTTTACTAACAGCAATAAGACGTGGTTCTATTTTTAAAATTTCTAAAAAGTATAATTAAGGCGTCTTTTACGCAAATTATTTTCACAGAACAGAATATAAATATACCTATTAAGATTATTCAATTAAAAAAAAACATTGCATAGATTATACAGTCACTATTTTTTCCAGCTGAGCTATGAAGTAACGAGCAGAAAAAATTGTTTCTGCTTTAGTTATTTTTTTTTTTAATTATTAAGTAAGTAGGTATGCAATTGCATACTTAATTACTTAGTAATTAAAAAAACTTCAATAATTTCATAAATGGAATAGTGCACTTTGATAGTGTTTAGAGGAATAAGAAGTCAATAGAGTAGTTATTTAGATTTCTGCCACTGCCTGTTCAATGATAAATTATCTTCACGAAATAAGCATTAAATAAATTATATCTTAAATTAATCCTAGTCGCATTAGCAAGTTTCAGTTTATCAATCTTTTTCAATGTTGGCTGAATAGCATTTTATAATCTGTGCCAATATTATACCTACTCATTTCTAAAACTTTAAAATATTTGTTTCTAATAGTTAAGGTCTATTTACTGAGCTTAAAATAGACGTGAAAATTGTGAAATTCGTTGCTGTTCTGTAAAACAAAAGTTATTTTGAAATATTCCGAACCGAACATCGGATTGGTTTTAGATCCGCTCCGTCTCTTATTTTTCTATTCGTGGATACATCGAGTTTTACCGAAGGCTGTCTATGAACGTATCAATGTTATTTTTTAAACTAGTAGTTGTTAGAACACGGTATTTTGAATCGGCAGAAGCAATAGAGTAGGTGTTTTAACCTTTATTTACTTATTGATTTCTGACATTTACGCGAATATTATACATTGAAATAAAACTACTTTATTTACTTTTTATTTACTCTATGGTTCGATCGCAAAATTTTTGTTTTGCTAAAAAAAAGGGAACCGGCTTTTGATAGGGCTCGGTTTTTGAAAATTGTTTGTATATGAAGTTGGAATTGAGCATCAATTTGCCGTCGAGTCCTTTGACACATTTTTTTTATTAGGAATGACATCTTACAAAGTTCTTAAAAATACCAACGGAATTTCAATTTCTAATCAGTATTAATAGCTCCTGTATGATTGGTACTGCATATCCTCTGTCAGTATCATGCAAAGTAGGTACATTTCTGAATTATGTACTAACGTATTATTATTAATTAATATTACGGTGGTGGTCTTAATAGCAACAGCAATTCGTCTACACAAACCAAATTCAAAAATAAAAAGCTTGAAAAGTCACAAAGCCTTGTCATTAACCCACCAGGCCAACAAAATTAAAAACCATAATTTATCTTTATTGCAGCTTTCTAGTGCAGGGAAAAGAAAAAAAAAGGCAAAAGAAAAATAAAACATGGGCCTTCCCTGATCTCGTTTTAATTGCCGAAAAGGGAAGCGGTCTGTGTAAAAGTACCGAGTATACTCAAATTTAATTCCGCAAATCGGTTATATCTTTGCAACCCTCTCAGTTTCTTGACGGAATAGGATGAACGGAGAATGAAGTATGGCTTAATGGCGGGAAAATGCGGCTGAACTGCACGTGCTGTCCAAAATGTGAATTGTTCTTTGTTTTTTTTTTTCTGTTATATGCCTGTAGCCTATTTTAGAATAAAAAACCTCTCATACTTAGAGCCTTCTTTATAATGGGTGCGTTAACATTTTAACAGTTAAATCTCACATTACAATAAATAAATTTGACTTGGGACAACTTGTAAATTAAACTTGTACTGAAGTCATAAAAATTAATAAAACGATTAAAATATTTAAAAAAAATTACAAGATAAAGTAATCAATTTACAGAACTTTATTGACCTTCAGTCACAAACCACAGCTACAGAGCAAAGCTGCAGCTCTATGTTTGCACTTTTAAAATTGGAACATTACACTTCGTAGACCAATATTATACAGAATGGTCCTCATTATAAATAGGTAGGTTTCGATTTTAAGTCTGTGTCTTTCAGAATTAGTATCACTTTTTGGTCAAGTTTTGATTTCATTACTCAATATCGGAGATGTATTAGAATTTTTATAATTACTTCTTGATTTGTGTAAAGTACAACTTTCATTCATCCTCCGAGCCTTTTCGCAACTATGTTGGGATCGGCTTCCAGTCTAATTAGATGCGGCTGAATATCAGTATTTTATACGAAGCGACTGCCATCAGACCTCCGCAGCTCAATTACTGGGAAAACCGATATCCTGAGGATAGATTGGTTGACAGGCTTTTTAAGCTTCTGACTACCACTAACGATTGTCATACTTAGATGTTTGCATGATAACCGGGACCGACGGCTTTACGTGCTCTCCGAGGTATCGATGTGTAACGAATGGTCACCCATCCACAGACTGGCCTTGGCTAGCGCAGCTTAACCGTGCAGATTCAGTGTAGTTATAACTTAGTCATGAGCCCCTCAAAGTACAACTTTCATTACTAAACGGAATTTAATCCGATGTCCACAGCTGTAATCAAGCTTAGCTGATGTTAATTTCTCCAGTGCACAGCTTCAGTGACCTTTCATTAGTCCCTGAGGCCCACGTGTGTCCTTTATGATGCTTACATAACTTAGTTTGAGTCTTATGAGCTTATGAGTTTGGGAGTCTAAATTGTCTTTAAGTGTCGTATTAAATTGGTGAGGATTATAATATAGATCTTACAACTTTTTTTTTTTTTTGCATAGTCTGTGAGAGAGTTTTCCCAGTGAAGTACTGTCATAATACCTGCCAAGATATGCGTCCAGCATTTGTTTTTAATAAACAAAAAACTGTGTCATGGTCGGGTGGTTCTTAGCAAGCTGCAGAGCGTGGTCTTGAGTTAAATATTAAAGTCGAGCAAAGTGGCATTAGTTTATATTAAAATTTTCAGTAGCACCTCGGAGTTCACATTTGTGCTCGATTTATTATATAATATCAATAGGCTAGTTCCGTATTACACGGCTTCTAAATCCGTAGCTAGTACACCTTTGCCTAACCCAGATGTATGGAAATACTTAAGTAAACTGTTAGTAGGTACGTTACAATACACTAAAAAGGGATATACCTAGGTATTTATTCCGTTGTTTTGACTTGATTTTGTCGATTATTTTTGTGAATGTAGCTCGCAAACATCGTCAAGAAACGCAATACGGTAAGTATTGCCAATCTCTGTAACCCAAAAATATCACACTAAAATAATATCGTTCTCATTTTGAATGTGACAGGTGTTCCTGTGACGTCACGTCCAGTTTTTATGCCGAATGGTGATGGCGCGCGATGCATCTAAAATATGAGTTGAAAAATCAACTGCAGAATACAAATGTGTTTAACTTGTGGATTTGATTGGAGTTTACTTAAAACATATTTTTCCATGACAAAATAGCTGTTATTAATTTGATTTTGGAAACTTTATGTATGAAATCCCATCATAGTCCTTTTTGTATTGTGAAACTTGTGAAACTAAAAAGTAAGAACACTATTTTTAAGATCCGCGGATTTTATAATATGTATAAATTGTTTTAATACTGAGATGCTATCTTCGCTGTATTCCTTTATTCTAAAACCTTAATTAGTGGAACAAGATGGTAGCTGCAGTATATTTATTTATTTTGTTATTGAAAATGAAAAAATGGAAACAATGACCATTGGCTTTCCTACCTAATTACCTATCGTCAGGAGCGACATTGCCTTTCAAAGAAATAAATAAGTAATAATTTCCATCTGTAATAGGTAACAACATTTTTATCAAACCCAAATAAATAGCGATGATAATGTATAACATTTGCACACTACTGCTATGGTGTTACGGTAATATACCTGAGGTATATTTTAAACTGTTTTAAACTCACCAAAGAAAACCTTCTGTTGCAGCAGAGTGAGTGAGAAAGTACGTAAGTGTTACATCGGCTCCACACGTTGGCCCCAAAGCGTTTCGGCCAACGTGTGGACCAGTCTATTTGACTGATCGACATCGTTGGCACCAAAACTTACGCTGACGCATTTTGATTGGCTCAGACCGCTTAGCGCACATGTTAGTGGCATATTTGGGGCTAACGTGTCGAGCCGGTGTTATACCTGTACCTATGTGTGGTATATTAAAGCAGCATGTTGCCGGTGTATCGGGGAGGCCACTCTTTTGTCGCGGCCCCCATCCATTGTCGCTGTCGAGCGACAAGTGCTTTTACCTTTGAAGGAAAGACTCGTTCATACATTGAATACGAGCCCCTAGAGGTGAATTAAATTAATGTTTCTACTACAGTCGAGTACAAAGCAGTCACAATAGTTAACCAATTGCTGTGAATCATGCTGGTGGATGTAAATATTCCAAGAAAACTGACAACGTATTTTCTTCAAGTTTGGGAATTTCACAATCAGCTGATGTCCTCTTTATGTAAAGTGTAATGTAAAGTGAAATTTTGGTGGGCCCAAAATCGGCGGATTTGGCATAAAATCATGCTTTATTGGCACACATTAGGTACCTGTAATTATTTTTATCGGCAGCTATACCCATAAAAAAGAAGCCAAGGAATGGTGCTTGGTCCTAAAAGAGTTTTCCGCAAAGTTGTAATAAAAAAAAAATGGCAAATGGTAGGTATGTATTCTTTACCTTTACCTATGTATTCCTTACTCGAATAAAAAGGAGAAAATATTTTCCCTCCAACCATGAATATGCCTATAATGTACGCACACATAAAGGAAACGTCTAGGGTTGTCACACGGCGAAATGGCCTGTCATCTCAGACTCCGACAAGCATTGTGCGCACTGTGTAATATCACTCAGGGCTGTATTTAAAAAAATATCTACACGTGAAGAGTTCTTTCGAGTTGGGTTGATGTGATGATCTTTTGTTTTTAGGGATACGCATTTACAAAAATAAAAGATATACCTACTATGTATTTTTATCATAATCGTTTCTAAAATATAAGTCCACCCAATGTGTAGACCAAATTTTTTTTTCTTCCTAGTTTTTATTTAAAATAACTAGGAAGTAAAAAACAATTTGGTCTCACATAGGTTTTAAAAAGAAAGGGGGACTTGACGACTCGTCATTCAAACTATGCCAAAAAGCACAAGTCCACAATTAGTAAGGAACATGCTCTCTACCGTAAGTACCACAGCAATATGCTCCAAAAGCCTGCAATGCTAACGCTCGATTGCGTGATAATACTGACAGTAAGTGACGGAAAGTATTACGGGCCATTCAAGTATTACGTGATCAGAATTTTAGTTATTTAATCCACCACGAGTTTTGATTCGAAATTTAAATCATTACAAATAGTATTTTAATATTGTGAACAAAATGTTAATTTTTTATCTGTGCATCATACCATCATTGTCTATGACGAATGACAAACTATGTTCCACGACGAGCAGTCGCGACGCGCGAGTTTCCGCCATCACGCAAAAAAATTTGAAAATGGAACTCTAATGGCGGACTCAATATTTTAATTTAACAAAATAAGCTTTGACCAAATAAGTAAGTTTTATGTTGCCTTAGTGTAAATAGACGTAACATTACGATTTTTCTGTGCGTGTCGTGTGCGGTGAAGTTGTGTTTATTCTTGTGTGTGTTGTGTGTTGTGTTTTGTGTTTTCACCATAAGTGAAGCGTGTAAAACACGGGTAAGGAATTCAAACTACATAAATCTCCTTCTTTATGTAAACTTAGTAAATTTTGTTACTCGATGGTTACATACTCGCATTGTATTCTTTACGATTTCCCAATCAATCGCATTATTCCAGAAAAGTGGGTAGCATATAGTGTGCCACATAATCGTACTATAGCGACCAACAGTCATTTCTTTTCTGTAATGACAAGACTTTTCAAATCAGGACGCATAGAATTTTTGATTACATCTTGGTTACTTGTATCTACGTACAATTTCATTTGTTAAATATCAATGAGATATTTATCTACTGTACTTAAGTGTATGTAGCTACAGACTGTACTGTGTAGTGTATGTGAATTGAGTAAAAATTCAACCACTTTGATTTACAAGTTATCATTCTTACCCTCCGAACCTAGGAAACTATATTGGGTTCAGATTCTAGTGTTTAAATCAGATGCGGGTGAATATAGGTATTTTACACGGAACAACTCATCAAACCTCCGCAAGTCAATTTCTGGGTAATATTGATATCCTGAGGATAGAATTTTCAGGCTTTTTGGGCTTCTGACTACCTACCATTAACGATTGTCATAGGTGTTCGTATGACAATCGGGACCGACAGCCTTACGTGCCCTCCGTGGCACGGAGGGGTCTCGATGTGTTAGGAATGGTCACCCATCCATGAACTGACCGCGACTAGCGCAGCTTAACCTTGCAGTTGGGTTGATAAGCCTAGTTATTACTTAGGCACGAACTCCCTCTTTGATTTATAAGTTTGATAGAAATATAATCGGTCAGCGACCTCTACAGTGCATAGGTTGTACTATTGCTGTTGCAATTTACGAGTGCGCGTAAAAATGTTTTATAAGTTTACTAGTATAAGGATTAATTTCAAATGATTCACGACTATTATTATTTGTGTGAATTTTTATTATAGGTGTGAGACTGCGGATGGTTGCAGCAGCGGGTAGCAGGGAGTCCGCAACTTTCGCGAAACTCATCAGGGGGTAAGTAGATAATGGATGATTTATCTTTATGCTTTATTTAGATGATGCGAGAAATATTGCGCTAGTTGCGGTACATTGCGGGGCTGCGCGGCTATGGTATCATAACTGATCGATCATCGACGGCAATGTACCACAACTTGCACCATATTTCTCGCACCGTCTAAATAAGCCCTTACTATAATTTCTTAAGTTCGCGACCAAGTCAGTTTATTGTAAAGGTACCTTAAAGAAACTTGGCGGCTGACCAGTTTCCATCCTTATTACTAAGAGCATAGGGTCGAAAAGTTGTCAACCGCCAACGATCTTCACTGTACTTAGATTTTTTTTGGCGACATCATAACTATAAAAACAATAAGTTAATTTATACTAAATGGAACTGTTTCATAAACTCGTTTAAGTATTTATAATGCGTAAAGTATAATACTCATTACTTTAGCAAATATAGTTCAAAGTATAATACTCTATGCTTTAACAAACGTGTTAAAATGTTTAATTTGCAGCAAATCAAATTCTCCCCTTATCACTTCTCAATATTTTAAAAAAAGATTTCCATATATTATTATTTATCTCTAGTGCAAGCCATGCACAATAAGGGTACATAGGTACACGTAAACACTTATTCTTGCTAGCATAGCATAGCGTAGTAGGTATATCCTTTGGAAAATATAAAATCCATTGCTGGATACTGCTGTTTTATTCATTCTGCGGCATCTTATAACCATGTTCTAACATAGACCTGTTTACTCCATTACGAGAAAACCAAACCGATACGCCACATAAAAATATAACAATAACCATTAAAATCGCAATAATAATGTTATTTATATCTATTATTTAAGAATTTTCGCTCCATAAAGTATTAATTACGGATTATCTAAAATTTTCTAATGAACACTTTATTTCACGGTTGATAGGGTTGATTTTCGTGCGGGTAGGTGGCGGCGGGCTTAGTATCGCGATTAGCGAGCTGTATCTGTATTTACCCTGTCCCCCGCAGAGGATGAGCTGCGGGGATGTGAGGGGGATGCACCCCTTATGTTTCATTAACGACTGTGTCATAGAGCGGGAATGGTTTAGATAATCTTAGAGGTTCCAAACATTTCTAGATCAAACACATTAGGTAGATAAGAAGCAGTGATAGCCTAGTGGTATGACCATTGGACTGCCAAGTCGAAGGTCTCGAGTTCGAACCCAAGGCACGCACCTCTGACTTTTCGAATTCATGTGCGTATTAATAATTAATTATCATTAGCTTAAACGGTGAAGGAAAACATCGTGAGGAAACCTGCACACCTTAGAGATTTTTCTCGACGGTTTGTGAAGTCTGGGAAGTTTGTGAAGTGGACTATAGCCTAAATCCCTCTCAATATGAGAGGAGACCCGTGCCCAGCCGTGGGACAGTATATGGGTTGATGATGAGGTAGATTGGTTATCCTGCAAATTGACCATCTCAGTCTCTAATAGATTTTATAATCATGTATTTTCCTAAAATAACTGTCTATCAGCTTAGTAGTCGTACTTGTAAACGTGACTGCTACGACTGAGGTCTTGGTTCGATTCCCTGCGCCTGTAGACAAGTGGCAATCTGACAATCGAATCGAAACGAACGAATAGAAACAAAAAGTATGGAAATGACATAAGCTTTCGACAAATCGGGCGATGATTGATGTCAGTCCCATACATTTTGTTTCTATTCGTTCGTCGATTCGATTATCAGATTGCCACTTGTCTAAGCCCCCAGGTCGTGCAGTGTCATTGATTTTTTCTGTGAAATTCGGGACCTAAACATACCGCTGAACTGCTTAACCCTTCGGGCAATACAAGTGTGATGGTATGTGTGTATGTATTTCCTTAAAGTACTTTTATGTAGATCAAAATTTTTTACCGCCATATTGTATGTCAGTTAGATTTATAGTAGAAAAAAACAATTTAAAACATAATCAGTAGTCTAGGTTTATTTTAGATATTAGGTGATTGAACTGATATTGCCTAGTTACTTAGTCATATTCTGCCTACTACTCGACTCGCATTACTACCTACTTATTTAACTAGACCTGTTGCAGGACTGTTTCATCGTCCTCATTATATACAAAATGTAAAGATGTAAGTAAATAGAATAAGCGGCGTCTGGCGTAGTGGCTGAACAATCTGCTTCTACACCAATGGTGTCAGGTTCGATCCCTGAACTGAACAAATATTTGTATGACCTACAGGTATTCGTTTTAGCTCTGGGTGTTTGTATATGTGAAAACTTGTGTTTGCAATCATGACACAGGTGGAAATCCTGTATGTTATGTAGTATGGTTTTTCTTAAAAGAAATAATTCTTACCCTTTTTTTCACATCGACGAGCCACAGAAGATTTTCATTTCTCAAGGAAAACGTCTAAAATCTTTCTCGACCTATAGAAATTAACTGTTTAGCCTATCTATCTTTTTCTAAGCGATGCGTACCCGTCGACACAATGACCCCACGTAAATCTCCTCGCGGCCCGGACACCGGAATTCATAAATTATGATTCACTTGTTCACTGAAAACCTTTTTTATGGTAACGCTTATTTGGTAAAAAGGGCCGTTTTTATTTCTTGCTGTATGTCGCTACATTGCTATATTGAAGGGATTGTAATGTATTTAGATTAGAGCAATTTTCGTTGCTACTGCTTTGTTTTTTTTTTAACCTACTGTCCCGCTGCTTGGCAATGTTCTCCTCCATACATTTCCACATCATTTTGTTTGTGTCTTTCTCCGATTCCACATCCAAAAGCATCCGGATCTTCTCGCTAGCGTTTCCTCGCCCGCCTCCTAGCCCGCCGTTGAGGGCCTTCCTCAACAATCTTGCTGTATAATATATTTATTATTTTAAAATTGATATGAGAGAAAGAAATCTAGAAATAATTTAATAATAATAATAATAATAATAATACTTTATTGTTTCAATAATACGTTACAATTGTTGGGACACTATCCTCCACACTAGGATTCCCTGTGTCGTGGAGGCTAGTCTCTTTCATCGTTTATAGAAGTAAACAAAAAAATATTTTTAAGAATAATTTGCGAGTGTGTATGTGTGTGTGTGTGAGTGTGTGTGTGGGGGGATGAGTGTGTGTGTGTGTGATTAATAGAATTACTGTTCAATTTTTAATAAATGTTCCGTTGTGTCATAATTCATGTCTTTTAAATAGTTTTTGATGGATGCCTTACAATTTGCTCTAGTCCTATGAAATAGATTAAGTTCTTTATTTAATTTACTATATATAAAAGGACCCATAAAGTTGAAGCATCTTTTGCCAAAGTCTAATCTTATTTTAGGTTTATGCCATTTAGGAGTTCTACGCGAACGAATATCGGTCTCAGCTGTCTCATAAGCGGTTTTATGGAATTTTAATGCAACGGCCATAACAAATAACTGTCTAACGCGTAGGACATCGGTATCATGGTACAGCAAATTAGTGGAATAGCGTAGTGGTCTCTTGAAAGTAACCTTGAGAATTGCCCGTTGCGAACGTTCTATGTTGATAAAATTTGTCTTTTGTGCCATCCCCCATGACGTGATGCAATAATTGAGAGTTGATTCACACAGTGCGTAGTAAATCATCTTCAGTGTTTTTTCATTTGCGATCTCACCAATTCTCTTAAAGATATACTTCAGTTTTCTAACACGTCCACTCACATACTGCAGCTGTTTAGTCCAGGTGAGGTGTCTGTCTATAAAAACGCCGAGGTACTTAATGTTGGCCACCTGTTCAAAGCTAGTGCATGAGCAAATAGCGCCCAAATTTTTATTACAGGTATGCATTTTAACAGTTAATTGTGCTGGACAAGGGTTTTTAGTAGTGACACTAAAATTGACAACTTTCGTCTTATCCACATTAAGTGTCAGCAAGTTATAGTTTAACCATGTGGCAACCTGTTCGACGCCTGACTCTGCGACCTGATGAACAGACTCCCAAGTTCTCTCATAGAAGACTATAGCGGTATCATCCGCATAGGCGAAAATTTTGGCATTATGCAGTGGTAGTGAGCAGAGACTATTAATGTAGATTATGAAGAGAGTCGGCCCAAGTACACTGCCTTGTGGCACGCCGTATTTGATGCTAGCGTAGGAGCTGTAGTCATCGCCTATGTGTATTCTCTGTGTGCGGTCTGTTAGGTAGGATTGAAACCACTCGAGATTAGTACCACGTATTCCTATACCTTCAAGCTTTTTCATGAGGATACTTCTAGAAACGGTATCAAAGGCTTTCGCCAGGTCAAGGAAAATACCAGTGCATTTATAACGATTGTCTAGTTTATCGACAATGAAGTCGACTAGATTCGTACAAGAAAAACGATTTTTCTTGTAAGAAATGATTGATTTTGATGTAAACTGTGTATATAATAGAAATAAGGCCTTTTTACTTATTCATTTATTGGTGCAGACCTCTTTGTAAGAATACGCTATAGTTTTCCATATAATGTGGTATTGGCGGCCTATTGCAGGTAGGCAGACTCCACCACACTCAGGAAAGCAGAAGTTTCGTACATGAATTCTAATCTACTGATTATAAGTATGTATGTATTATTAGTACTACCTACTTACTTACTACCTTCCGGACGAAATTCTTTGAATGATCCGTTACGTAGTTTCGGAAAAGTAAGCGGAAAAACAGAAAGAAAGATGAGGACAGTTACTTTGTTTTATACTATTTAGAGATCTTACACGAGTAAGATCTCATAATACGCATGTACGAACATGCGGTTTGACCTTGGGTCACGAATTTTCCATTACCACCAATAGGTTTCCATTACCTACTTTTTGGAAATTGATAGAATTACCGGAAAGTAAATAGAAAATGAAATACCAAGCGTGAGGCCCTGGGTTCGATTCCCAGGTCGTGTTATTAGATTTCTATTAATTTCAATTTTCATTAGCAGCTCGGAGCTTGTATTTGAGCCTGATGAATGGCAATAGGATAGCTCCCAATTACATGGGAACCAAAACATACCGGTGAACTATATTTGTATTAGTACAGCCTCTACCAACCTTTGGGGAATACAGGCGTAATGGTATGTTGTGCTTAACTATCGTCAAACGGGGTGAACAAAGAGGCAGGGGTGAATTGAGACAAAACTTTAAAAAGGATTCTCAGCTTTAATTATTATAGTTTAATTATTATGCCAACAAGGTCTTATAATAGTTTATTTTAATTTAGGAACAATGTTAGAGTCCCTTTTTATAACAATCTATAATAATTAAAGCTGAAAATCCCTTTTAAAGTTTTGACTCGATTCACCCCTGCATCCCTCTTCACCCCGTTTGTATCTTCACCTGCTATGTTAAAAACATATTTTATGATTTCTCAGTGTTGTTATTTTCATATCGTGCATTGCATGTTATTAACTGTGGTAGTTTTAATTTGCGCTGTGGAAAGGATAATTACTGGGTGCTTTTGGTCCAACTGACGTGTAATATCGCGGCGTTGATAAATGGAGTTTGTATAAGGTATATCGTGATGCCAATCAAGTTTATATTGTGAGATGAAAACCAGTAATATGAAGTAAAAATAAATATTGCTATTTATTTTCGCGTAGGAAATTTCTTGTTTTACACTGCATTAGGGTAATAGCCGACATAATGGGCGCAGTCGCGGAGCCATTTATGTGCTCCGGTCGTGGATTCGATTCTGTTACAGAATAATTAATTATAAGGCTTTCATGTAGGTACCTATTTGCTCTGCATCAGGGGATTTAGGTGTGAATTAGATACAAAGTCCAAGTGTGGGAAATCATCATAAAAACAGATTTTGTTTCTCGGACTTCATGTCATGACGCAGCTAGAGAGGCTAGTCCAGCGCCATAACTTTATTGTTACATTTTCTCGTGTTACTCTATCCCAAGCTTCGACATGAGATGCAATATGACTACAAAATATTTTTATGTCGATTACCTATTCGTCTTGTTTTCGGAATCGAGAGATCGGAACGGATCCGCAACCTTCAAACTACCAACTTTTCTTTTTATGAGAATTTGGCACTTATTTTGATAACCTATAAAGTCTAAAGTTCTGTTGAAGCATTTCATAATAATATCTGAAACTAATAAAAACCTCAAAATTGCTTTAATATCTCTCGTCGACAGACGCAATAAACTCTTAAAAATATTTTATGACGAACAGAAAATAATGAAAAAATATTACATACTTCACTACTTCGTCACCATTTTAATACTATGCAGACGTTAACACCCGTTTATAACCCCATAGTCATATCTCACGGTGTAAATGTCAACTGATGTCGTAAAACACATGACTGACTACGAACGGATATCGTCTTGACATGAATTTTAGATCTACAACGTATAAAAATGGAGTGTACATATAGAAATTATATTATTTATAGTGGTATACTTAACGGTGTTACGCTTGAGGTCCTTGGTACGGATCCCAGGCCGAGAAGTGTTATTGGGGTTTTCTATGATTCTCAGTAGAACCTCGGAGTTAAGATTTTTGACCGGTATTAAACCGGTCAAAAATCTATCTAAGCAATAGACTCACTATTACATTTTTTTTCCACTAAAGTAGCAAACAGGCATACGGCCCACATAGCGGTTACCGTAGTCTAGACACTTGAACACTAGCGGAATCACTTGCGCGTTGCCGATCCTGTAAAACGAAAGAGGAATAGTTGGGTTGGCAGTATATGGGCCAAAGTCCCTCCGCCCTCCACTGCCAACACAATGTTTCCTCGCGGAGCACATGGGACTTTAATATACTGGCAAACATTGTAAATATTACAAACTTTAATATATTAATATTCGCAATTCTACCTCCATGGGTATACAATACAGACATTTTTTTTCCTTATTCCGGAGGGTAGAATTGTCTAGACGGATTTGATAATAAGAACTAATAGTTAACATATTCATTTGTTTGTTCGTCTACCTAGAAAAGTGGAATAAGTCTGGACACTTACTACTACTAGGTACTAACTTAGCCTCTCATCGCTTGTCTAAAGCAAAGGTCATGATTAATTGGTTTCTAATATAGCATTAAGTAAAAATTTAACCAAGAATGTGTGTTGCTATTGAACAAAACCGCGTAGGTACAGTATATTACATAGACACCATATTTCAATTTTTTGGTTGTCTGTGCGCCGTAAAACGTCATAAAATTTATGAACTGTAAGGATGTTCGCGACGACTTTTTATGCGACATGGGTTTATAGGTTTCATACTTTTTGGTAAGCTCAGAGTAATAGGCTAAGAGTAATAGGAGCAAATTATTTTTGATAAAGAAAGTACATAAATGTTATTTTTTTTTTATAGTGCTAGAATACTTCTTGTATCTTTTGATCTAGAGAGGTGACGGCATATTTCGGACAGCATACAACACTTAAAACTACAGTTTTAAATCAGCCGTGGTACAACATATCCAGACCTTTGCCTCCTTTGACCTTGCCCTATCAGAATATCAGCGCTGCAGCTTGATTTGCTTTTTGCTGCAGCACAGTGCTGAGATAGGGACCTATTCTGACATCGCACAGTATAACGTACTTCCTTAGTTTTAAGACTTATTAAATTGTTATGTTAAATTGTATTTTGTCCTGTTTTGTGCCTGTCAGAATAAATTTTCTTTCTTTCTTTCTTTCTTTTGCTCTATAGATAATGAGAATGCATTCTTATAACCCGCCCTAGCCTCTTCTTCGCACCAGACACTTTGTTTCCAGAAACTAGTTGCGAGTGATGAATTTAGTTGGTATACTAGCGATCTTGACGTCGGTCACGTATCGCTCATAAACTGAGGTGTAAAATTGTCGTAAAAGCAGAGATATTTGACTATGTTAATACTATTTTTATTCTATATATTTTTATTTCTTTGTCTGTTAAGTAATAAAAAAACGGCAGAAATGTCATCTTTGGTTTAATTTTCTATCTTATTACATTTCACGTTTTCCTTAAAAGTTAGTTTTGTAGAGAGGCGAGGTGTATTGCCCCTCCAACGAAAAGGGAGGATCCTCCAACCAGGCGGGTGTTGTGCCTGGCGGGCCACGGCCCGACGGTTGATGTCGGGCGGTTGTATATATGCAACTTTTCGTTGCGAATGTTGCTTGCGCGATTCAGGACTTCGTAGTTCTATGTAGCGCGGTAGTTGTCGTTACAGTTTGATAGTATTTTTTTAAAGTAAGTATTTCAATTAGATAGTCATAGTCATAGATAGTAATGGAGTGACGACGTGAAAGATTTTGCGCGGCGGCCGAGCGGTTGACATGATTTTATGATTTTAAACGTTGTTGTAGGAAATACGGTTATTCGCGTGGTCACCATGGTGGAAACTTCAACTGCTTGCTAGATGGTACACGTAGGTACTTGGTGACAATACTTCTCGTATTAATTTACAAGGAACAATAAAATAATTAGATATAATAGATACAATATAATATTATTAATAGATATAAAAGTACTACAATTTGAATCCCTAACGAAAATAATCCAACATTTCTCTTGAAATTCATCAATACGGGTAGTCTTCATAATAGCTCCGAAGTTATTCGTACAATTTCTAATCCAGACGGGTATTGGCAAAGTTCTAGCCAGTTAGTATTATCACTATTTAGAACTAGGATTTAATATTAGTAGAGTTAGTCAAAGTTTAAGCGATGGCTCAGACTGATCCAGTCTGATCCAACAGATTACATTATTTCAATTTGAGTTCGTCTATAAATTCGTCTTAAATTTGAATTACCTACGTACATAATTATATTGAAGTAAATTTAGTTTCGTATGTGAGTAATGGCATTTTCCCCGTGGGAGGACATCTCATCATATCCCAACTTATTTGGGTAGTGCGCAGTACCTACGTCTTTTTTTCATGTACTCTCTTTCAGCCTTCATCTTCATATCGTCATTCACTAAACCCTAAACTAACTCTAATCTTTTCGTTGGTCTTAATCTTTTCTTTCATCCATCCACATTTATACTTTTAACCATTCTGGTAACAGGACCTTCCTCTTTACGCATTAGATATGTAGATAGACCACAACAAACGGTTAGGTACCTGACTGGACGCGAGAAACGCGTGTGGTAAAAGTCAATAAAATCCGGAAGGATTTGTGGAAAGATCTAAGGATCTGCATAGCTAGCTACCACTCTAACATGTAATATAGGCGACATACTGTTTCTCTGTATTCCCTCGCGTGTATATGAGATCCAGACACCAAATGTGTATGTATTTATAAAAAAAATAACATTGCCTCATACCAGGAATTTCACGTGTATTGTCTGTACATTTATAAATACAAATAGCAATAGAGGAGTGAAAAAAATTGCGTGATTCTATCTTAAGCCCTGTTTGGAATTACCGTTAATAGACTTAAAATAATAAAGTTCAAGATGTACAGGCGCCGGCAGGTCAAGCTATACAAAACTGTCATATTTTCCCAATTGAATATGAACCTTATTTATTTATTAGATTGGGTCTCCAACAAGGAATACACTACACATTACATTATTAATTATTATGGAGTTAAGTTAGTATGTTTCCTTAATTACAGGAGGCCACATCATTCGTTTCTATTGTCATTCCAGAAAATTTAATAATTATAACTAAAATAATAGTAGTAAATTATCGAATTGTATTAAAGTTGAATATCTATCAAAGAAATTTGACAGAATGGAGTAGCTTGATGTTCTGGCCTCTGTACATTTCACGTCATGGTCGTGGTGAATGTCACTTAAGGTTACTTTTAAACGGTACGAGTTCGTCATATCCTGATACCCTGCCATCTCCACAGGCAGACGATCCATGAGAATTTTCCACCCATCAAAAGAGCTAAACACAATCAAGTTCATTTCTTACACACGATACTTTTACATGGGGTATCACTGTGTATAAAAGCTTATTCAAAATTTTAATTTCGCTAAAATAAATTCGTTAATGGACGTTCTTTACTGTGGACGTGGGTTCATAACAACCGTTTCAAAATGACTATTTAAGGCCACCCCACCCCTCCCCTTTCGGAGTAATGATATATCTCTGTTTTTATCGTACATGTGTAACTGTGAATCATGTCTAAAAAGTCCTTTTAATTACGCTATGAACATTTGCGAGGGATCCAATGTGAATTATATGATTTTGAATGTATTTTATGAAAATACGAGTATTTTAGCTTTATTGGGATAAAATTCATATCTTTTGTTTGGCCATATGAAAATGATTTTGGGAGGTATGATAATACTTATTAGTCTAGTGTTTGTAAGCGCGACTACTACGTTAGAGGTCCAGGATTCGATTTTCTATGAAATTTTTAGTAGCAGCTTGGAGTTTAGATTCGTGCCTGGCCTTGCCCCCAAAACATGGGACTTTAACATACTAGCAAACTGTGGGGTACATATTAGTTATTACTAGCTTTAATATAATTATTTGATTTGGTACCTCCGTGGGTGCTTAAACTTTCGAGGTATAAGTACATACATGATATTATTATGTATTTCTCAAACTCGTAATTTCGGTTAAAGTACCTAATATTGCCATTTTCTCCATATCAGTTTCTCCGTTTTATATGAAGCACGACATGGGAACTCAGTATCTAGATTAACTAACCCCTTTTACAAGCAGTGATAGCCTAGTCATATGAGTATTGGCGAATTAATAATTATTATCGCGTTAAGGCCAGGGTCGTGGACTACCTTATCCCTCTCAATCTGAGAAGAGACCCTTGTCCAACAGTGGGACATTATTTGGGTTTGTGATTGAACCCCTTTTACCATATGGCTTATTCAAAATGGGTCTTACTAGATGCCTGCCTCGCATAAGGAAGCCAGTCTACCTAGCTTCAAATTTCTAGAACCAATGGCTTTGGCTGTGCGTTGATACTTATTGTCAGTGAGTCTGTTAGTTTATTTTTTAATAGGTACGTAATATACGCGTACACTGAATATTATCTCCGTTATGAACCGTCTCGTTTACATAGGATGATGGATATTATGTTTACCATCCCGTCTTCGTTCCAAATCATGAGTCTTTCCCTTAATTTTCTCAAGAACTCAGTCTATTTTCCTTGTGAACGAGCGGCAAACCTCGTTAGTGGCAATAATAGTGTTCAAAGAAGAGTGCCAGAATTCCATTCTTGACCGAAAGTGCCGTGAATATTTGAGGATTTTGCATAGAAACATATTGGAGAGAAATCGGAGCGCGGCCGTCGTACTAGGTACGAATAAGAGGAATATTAATAAGGTACACACACCAATGCGTCATTTCTCTTTTGCAATACAGACGCCTTTCGCAGATAAAAGGAACTTTCATTATTATTTAAGAATTCAATAATAATTTTGTTTTAAGCTCGGTTTTTTGTAGGATGGGTTGTACCTATTCTCGTTATTCCTCTTTTTGTCCACTATCTCATAGATGCTATTCCGAGATGTCCAGTAGAGCGGTCCTTTCCACAATTAACCTCTCCGTATGTTTCTCTATGCCCACAACCGCGCCCCAGGCAGGAATCCGTTTGTCACCGGCCCTTTGACGAAACGTATTTAGGACAAAAAACCCTTTGCCAAGGAATGGACTTCTATCTTCATCTCGTTTTGTGTTTACCCTTGCGGGGCTTGCAAATATACTCCGTCAGAACTGGGGATTTCTTATTGTTGACTGTTGCTTATCGTAATATTTTTTGTAAGTTGATGTTCTGAATACTGGATATTTTGATGGTCTTTATTCATATCTAGTTTCAAGTACTATATACTGGGATTCTGCTGAAATCATTTGTGATCTTTTTAAAGACTCATCAGCAAAGGGCCAAATAATCGTCCGTCATTTTTTCTATTAATTTTATGGGCACTAAAACTAATACTTTTTTGTTTTGACTTTGATTGGTTTGATTCCAAATAATTTCGCGTAAATTAAGTTTGTAACGTTGAAGCTATTTGCCATATTTTATGTGTGATGGTAAATTGTATCGTATAAACGCACCCTTAATGTTAATCTGTAAAAGCGCAGTTGGCTACTATTGAAGATACTTGTGCAACAAAGATAGAACTTAGTAAAAGTTAGTGGCCAACGCGCTGAGTTTAGTAGGTAGCTCGTAAGTTAAGCTGAGAGCACATAGGTATAAAGAGATTTTTCAAAAAGTTTCAAGTAAAGTTTGTTTGTTTTTAATGTTTTATGCCATCAATGTTTTAAAACGTTAATTATTTGATATTTTAATAAATTGTTGTTTTACGTTTAGTGAATAGATGTGATAATAGTTTGACACTGTTGTGCCTACACTGTGACTAGCCTCATTTTTTCCACACTCTTAGGTTTCCTCACGACTCCTTTAGGCCTTGGCAAACGAGGCAAGATTTCCCCTTTGAAGAGGTCAAGTGGTTTCCCGATCTCAGCATGTCATGGTCGTGGTGAATATCACGAATTCCACGTCATGGCTTTTAGTAGCCTCTTGTACAAAATTCTCATAGAATTTGCACACTGTAAAAAAGAGTTTCCTCACGATGTTTTCATACAGTTGACAGTGAAGTAAATGGTAAGCAATACACGAATGCAGAGAAATTCTTACAACTTTATTCCTTGTAGGTACCTACTGATGTGTACGAATGCTGTACGTCAGTGAGTTCTAAACTCTCTCGGCCGACACACAAACTGCACTAGTTCGTAAATTAGTGGAACTTTCAAGGGTGTTTTTTTGTATTGATTATTTCCAACATATTTTGAAATTGTAATATTTGTAATATTACGAGATATTTTTATAGAAACGAGTTATTTTTTTGTATCGTCTGCTACGCTTGCAAGTTCTGGGTTTGATTATTGACCCACTATTCCCAAGTCGAGCAAGTGTTATCGGGCTTTTCTATGGCATTCGCAGTAGTATATGTCACCGGTTAATGGTAATAGGCTCGCCTCCTATTACATAGGTCCTAAATATACCGGCGAGCTGTGGGTATACATAAGTTCCTACACCTATGTCTAGCTCTTCAGGGAATACAGGCGCGACGGTATGGCATAATCGCTCAAGTTGGCACATATTGCTTCTCTTAGAATAGTAAATAGGTTAGTTTAAAAATGGATTCAATAACTCGAAAGATGTGTATGTACCCCGAATTTTAACTCGGATCATTGTCTAAGCAGATTATAGCGTTATCACCAACCTTACCACTACGCCTACGTTTAATAAAGTTTATTATCTTGACAGTGATGGCTCAAGTTTCAGCTATAACAACTTCTCATCAAGTGTTCTGTTTACGTGACGTAAAACTGTAACAGGTACCTACTTGAAAATATTACGACGTCATAAAGTGCACACCAAATCAGGGTGATGTTTGTGTTTGTTTACTGATGCTGTTTGTTAGAATTCTTGCTGGGATCTCAGAGAAAAAAGATTTTAAGGAAAGATTAAATCAATCAAGTTAGAATCAACTGTCTCATTAATCATAAATGTGATTTCTTAGTATGTGGACCTGGATTCGATTGCCAGGTCGAATAATGTGTTATTGAGTATTTTCACTAGGAAATTCATCAATTTCAGCGTAGCTCGGAATTTGGATTACATAAGACCTAACATAGCGCAGAACTGTGTACATCGCTACGAATGGTTGGGTAAGCCCTAACCATTCTCTGTTGTGGGCGTTTAACATGAAAAAGGTGAATTTAGGAGGCTTTTCTGTAGTCGGTTAATAAATGAAGAAACAATTAATTATAGACTTGTTGGAGTCGGCTTCCAGTCTAACCAAATGCAGCTGAATATCAGTATTTTATACAAAGCAACTGCCATTAGATCACCGCGACCGAATTTCTGGACAATATCTACCGATATCCTGAGGATAGACTGGTTGTCAAGTTGAGCTTCTGACTACTAACAGTTGTAACAGGTTTTCGTACGACAACCGAGACCTATGGCTTCACGTGCTCTCCGAGGCACGGAGGGTGTCGATATTTTAGAAATGGTCATCCATCTATAAACTGACCGCGGCTAGCGCAACTTAACCTTGCAGATCAGTTGATCAGCGTAGTTGTAACTTAGCCACGAGCCCCTAAAGCTTAATCCCCTCTTTCCCGCCCTTCAAATTTATTTAAAAAGTATCTAAGAAAATGTGTGTGCCTAATTATAAAAACTATTTAACAAATAAATTAAACCGCCAAAAAACTGAAAAGCAAAAAATAATAAGCGTTTCTTATTTAACCTTAATAACTAAGTTTTAAACTAATGTAAGTATACCTAAATAATTTTGAGTCGGCGCCAAACATCACTAAATTACCTTAAATTTAAAGAAATAGCCAAATCAAGTTACCAATGAAACGTGAAATCTCCAGCCATAAACAAAAACATTCCAAAAAAAATTGGCATATATAAAAAAAAAACGCGTCGACGTGAGAACCTCCTCCGTCTTTTGTTTCGTCGGTTAAAAATCATATCATAAATACATTATGTGTTTATTGAAAGACAAAACTATAACGATGACCGGTTCTAGTTTCAAGTTATTGTACAGCTACCGTTCCGTTTATTTGTTTCTGTATCTCAATAAATTCATAATATATAGAGCCGCATAAATATTAGACCAGGAACAATACAATTCGACAGAAATATAACACAATATTAGATTTTGTATGCCATTGATTGTAAAATATGGTGTTTTGGTCAACGAGAAAGTTTGTATTCTAATTCTGTTAGTTTATGGTAGCCTCAGGGAATAAATACAGAACTGTTTAATAATTCTTAAATTTAACATTGTCTACCATCACGCCTGTATTTCCGGAAGGGTAAGGTTGAGGTGTAATAATGTACACCACAATTCACCGATATGTTTCGGTCCCTTGTGATACTGCGAGGCACAAATCCAAACTCCGAGCTGCTACTGAATTTCATAGAAAAACCCAATAACAGTTTGGGAAATATTATAATTTCTGGGAATTTACCCCAGAAACTCTAGCGTAGCAGTAGTGTTTATGACTACTAGACTAGTGCGGCAGTTCTTAACCTTTTGACCGCCAAGTCAATAAAACAAAAACAAAAATGCGACAACTTCTAGTATTTAATAATAGGTAAAAAAAACAACAAATTTTTGTATAGCTATCTTTGTATTTTGAACTAAAAAAAGCGGTATTTTTGACGTGCTGTGCCGTCGTTGGCGTCGTGAGCAAGTATACATGTCCGTGGCGGTCAAAAGGTTAAATATATAAAACAAAAATATTTATTTCATAACCTATAAATTTTAGTCAAAGAAAAATTCGATCTCAGATAGGTCTCTTCTTACCTGCGCCCTTCCAGTTAAGTTTAGCCAACTAAACTAGAATAGCATAGAATTATTTATTTGTATAAAATGTGGGTTACATTAATGATCATAAAGGTCATACATTATAAGCAGTCCCATTAATAATACAATCGCATTACGACATGCAAATGTTATAATATATGTATTAGTACCTACCTCGTAGTAGTTATCGAGACCACTGCCTGTGATGTCGAATTTTTTATTCTACGTCTTAAAGTGACGTCAGTGATACCTATTGATGACACATTATTAGGTAATCCTTCAAAAGAGCTCTTACTACATTTACATTACAGCTTTTTTATCTTAAAATTAGAACTAATCCTTTAACTAAATGAAATATGAAGTTGCACTATTCCGCACTCAGCTAACGAAGATTACGGTCCAATCTATCTCTTTAATAAAAGCCAGAGTCCCAGCACCAGTGATATTAACAGGGTGATGAAAAGAGACAGAAAGAAATATTGTGTTTTGTGAGATACTTCGAAGTATTGTCACCCTTTGTATAGACCAAAAGAGCGAGGAACTTGAAATGTAACTTTTCTTATTTCTCCATTATCATAATTGTACAATTTTGGGAAAGTAGCCTGCTAGGGCTGTCTATCTTGAATGGAGATTCCGAATATTTTAATATATACCTGATTAACTTTTAAACTTATAGAAAGATCCTTCTGCTTAGGAGACGCAAAGCGACGAATACTTGCCTCCTGAAAAATCTTTCATTAAAAAAGTAAAAATATTTCATTAGAAAAGATTGATTCCCAGTTTATCATTACTATGCCGATATTACCTTGGAAATGGTTTGCGTTTTAAAGAGACATGATATGAATATTTTCTCATATTTACCACGCTCGACACTCAACTCATTGAAGACTAGCCACTTAAAATAAAAATAACTAAATGGAACACAATGGCCCATAAAATATATCCAATAAATAAAGGAGTGGTCACTAAAAATCATCGAACAAGACTCCAATACAATTGGAAAGAACTTCCAGTGCAACAATTTTAAACTAGAAAATCGATGTGCATTGAACGCCTTAACTTGTTTCGACTCGAACAAAGAACTCTTTGAGATTGCCATTGAGGTATATCGTACTAGATAGCTATTTGAAGAGCCCTAGAAAACAATTTACTTATGTATCTGTTCAGTCACGTATTATAATAATATGTGACTCAATAGATAAGTAAATTATACGAGAGCATAGAGGCAGAGCATAGTGGGAGTAATTCCACTCAAATTGGAGCGAAAATCGAAGTGAAATAGTAGTATTGAGCTGTGTTGTGTTCCTAACAGTCAGCAAGTTTGCTAGTGCTCCGCGAGGAAACGTTTTGTAGGCAGAGGGGACTTCGATCCTTATACTGCCAACCCAACTATTCCTCTTTCGTTTTACAGGGTCGGCAACGCGCAAGTGATACCTAAGTTGTTACAAGCATCTATAGGCTACGGTAGCCGCTTAAAAGCCGCAGGTGGGCCTATATGCTTGTTTGCCACCATAGTGCAATAAAAAAAAATATAGTATTTTAGTAGCCAGCTTGTGCCCTTATTGTAGCTGAATAAATGTTTCTTTGTTTTCTTTCTTACTGTATTTTTTTCCTAATCCTGCGGTCTTGACCCATTTATCGTAGATAAAAATATGTCAGCTAATGAATAATAAAATCTTATTCCTATATTTCGTTTCTGCTTATGAAAGAATATACACATATAAGGAAAAAAACAGATTGTCACTCAACTGTCACATTTTTCTTACGCACTATCATCGCTAATTACTGTCACACAGTGTCGGGTGTGACTTAGTAAATGAGTTTTCGCTCTTGTTAATGTGTATAGACGTACGACGTCTATGTCTAGTGTATCAGTCAGAGTAGAGTAGAGTAGAGAGTCAGAATGCTGATCATAGGTGCGATGCTAGGACATATTTCATAGGATTCAAATATTTATGTGATGAACATAAGTGTTTAAACGTCGGGATTAACAATATCAATATACGCGATAAAATCCGTGAAAAGTTTTATTTCAATGTATAATATTCGCGTAAATGTCAAAAATCAATAAGTGTTTGTGTTTATCTACCCAGATACACATGTTACGATAAACATTTCTTAAGTAGTAGAAACTAAGCAGAGGGCACAACCATTGTATAAGCTCAAATTATCCCAAATAAAATGAATTTAAATATACATTTATACATAAGGATGTTACTTGGTTTTGATAATAAATATTATTACCTACCCAAATAATTCGAAACAGCCAGATAAATTTTGATAATGAGTTGTGGTGCTTACTCTAGAAGTAGAACTCGTATAACTACAACACACATCGCAATTTCATCTCTGCAATTTAATAGCTCATTGTAAAATGTTGTATTTTTAAGTCACTTCGTAGATCTACAGGTCTACTTTCCAAGATTAGGTTTTAGTATTTCGTTCAATGGTCTTTTTGGAGAGTTTGTTTGTTGGTTTTTCTATCTTGGTGGAATAGTGTAATGAAATTGGCGGCTGCTTTGTCTATTGAATTTATATTATATACAGACTTTTATGAGAATATAATATTGGCTCTAAGTGTCTCAATATAAAAATACTAGGGGACTTATGGGGTATTTCTGTGTCAACCTTGACTCTATAGCCCATGTTTTTACATAATTAACCAATGTTTAGATTATGGTGCATTTCCTGACTTAATGAAGTTTAGTTAAGACATACCGATCTTCAAATTACAGACCTATTTCCGTGCTTCATAGATCTGGGATTCGAAACCAGGACCTCACATTTAACAGCCGCGCTTGCAGCTATTCAACCAATAAGACTTTCCAAATTTGACAGCAAATAATCCTACATTATGTACACATGAGTAATTAGAAGCAAAGGTGCTCTAATTAATGTTAACGAACTCATTAACGAAGTTGGCGTTTATTGTTTGTTACTGACTCGCACGTTAGGTGTAATTGGCGCGGTTAAATATTGATGTTTAATTAATGTTCCGATATGTGTGTGGATGTTCTGTTCGTGTTTTGATAGTTGAGAGCTGCTTGAAGTTATGTTTGCCTGGTACAATTAGGTTGAGATGGTTAAGTTACTTAGAGATATTGTGTGTATGTATGATGAATGATTAATTTATCAATTAATTAACTGGCTCGGCAGACGCTGTCCTGGTACCCGATTGCAGTGCCACTTATTGGGTCCAATTGTGAATTTAAACCATCAAAGGACCCACTCAAACCCACACAAAAGAGATCGGTCCAGCCGTTTTTGAATTTTAGCGAGACTAACGAATAGATTGATTTTTATTTTTGAACGAAGATTTACACGTTGACGATCTACACAAAAAACCGCAAAATAGCGGATGATCAAATATTTTTAAAAAGAAGGGTTTCGGTTGGTCTAGTCTATATGTTTATATAAGTATGTTCGCGCATACATTTGTTCCTTAGACCTATTTTGATTATTTGTCGACCTATTCCATTTAAAAAAGCTAGTACGTCGGAGTGCACATAGTTAACGATATTCATTGGTCCTGGTTATCTTACGAACACTTTCAACAACCATAACGGTCTTTAGTGATAGTCAAAAACCGAAAAGTATGACAAACAGTTTATACTTCCAGGCTATCGTCATTTAAAGCTAGCTACGAGTAAAATACTGATATTCACCCGGATTTTATCAGCGAAGACAGCTTCTATGGCAGTACATAATAATGTGCGAAAACAACAGCTAAATCAAAAGGTACAAATGTTCTCTCCCCCGGAATATCTGAGGAAAGTTCGCGCATACCGTTATGGGGGTTCGTTTCGCTGCACTAATAGCCCGTGACGGTATAAATTGCGAGAATAGGGGATGATGTAGGTATAAACACAGTGCATTGTAACTCAGTTGGTATTTTTGTTTTAGAATTAATCAACTGTACATAAAATTAAATCTATGAAAATACCCCGACTTAAGCAGCTATTTACATAAAATAGTAGATAATTAAATAATAATACTTATGTTTTCTAGTGGGCCCTAAGAGCGGTTGCCGATCGTGAGATTTGACTCCAAAGTTGAGCAAAGGGCTCGCCCCCTAATAGAAATATAAAATTATGTCAAATAAATAATGTCAAAATATTAATATGCAATTAAAAGCTACTAGTTATGCCGAAGTAGGTTATGTTAATAATATTTACAACCACAGTATATTTTTAAAGAAGCGTCAAATTTTTTGGGTTGATTAAACAGCTAAGATTTGCCACTAAACTAAGCGTTATACAATTATACCCGGTTATTTTTGAATCTGTCATAAATCGAATATACACGCATGCACATAATAAACAGGTACTTTATAAGCAATCATACATAGACTTGTGAAAATAGAATATTTATGTTACCTACATAAAAAAATAATTTTATAAACAATTTTCAAAAATTACCATATTCACATCCAAAACAGTCGTGGGCGGTCTAAATAGTGACGTCACGCACATCGCATCAAAATTTATGACGTCACGGCCTATTAGAGCCACCGAGGCACCCCACTGCGCAGTGACTAAGTTGAAACTAGTAGTGCAGTTGCATCGTAATCGCATTTGTTACTGTGATTTCCGTAGTGAAGTGGAAATTTAAGAAAATGGGGGAGATTTTCTCGTTGCACTTTGTGACATTTAGATCAGTATTATATACTTTAAGTCTGACTTAGAATTCAAGGCACGCACGACTTTAATATATTATTATCATTTAATATAAGTAATCTCGTCAGTCATTAGGCGTTTTTAATGCCTCTCAAAATTACTTATTACAGAAAAGCCCAATAAAACTTCGTCCAAAACTGTAACTTGTAAATGAAACACAGAACCTTTCCACTCCAAAGACTCTTAATATCTTAATATGGCAGACATTTTATAGAAATTCATACAATCATAAAATGTGTTCTTCTTCTTTGATTGAGATTTTTATTATATTAAACCAGTACCTATTATGTTTGAAACGGGATGACAATACCAGTCTTACCGTCTATTTTAACTCGAGTTACTTATTGTATATTTGTACAGCCCTATTTGACAGTCAAAGATTGGCAGACACTGTGTAACAGAACCCCGGTGCGGGCGCATTTCCCCCGCGAAAGAATGCGCCACTCAACAGGGATATTAAACTCAAATCATGTGAGGGTGGGGGGAGAGTCGATGCATGTAGTCTAGGAGTAGTGAGAGACATTGCCTCCTACACCGACATCGAAAAGAAGCAGGTTCTTAATTTTTCTGTATTATGTATTTAGTATTTACTCACAACTTTGTCTTTTATGATCCGATTTTGACAGTTATTTCTATTTTCTTCCACTTTTTATGTACTCAATAAGAAAATTGCTATGTAAAAAATGATACAAGCAGTAATATAGTGTATATGTTATCTATTTTCAGATCTAATTTTTAATACATACATACAAAATGTATTGAAATACGCAGAAACGGCAGACCGACACTTCTAAAATTTTTCATGTTCTTTTGCTGCGTCCAATGTTTATTTTCCAAGTCTTTTTTTATATTTTTTATTCTTTGGTAAGCGCCGACGAGGTCGAAGGTGGAACACGCTTACTCAAAAAATGCCTGTTCACTCTCACCTTAAAGACACCAAGGTTATATGAGTCCAGGTGAGAAAATTTCACTCCTTTGCATTGCGAACAATAAAAGACGCAGCATACCGCTTCGTGCGTAATGATGGAATTCGACCACATGTGGGTGAAAGGCCTCCCGTCGGTAGGTAGTCCGATGAAGGAAAGTGGTGTTTTCAGGCACCTAATATATGTTTAACTATCAAACATCCCTATCTCTCCGCCTACATCTTGCAACAAACTTACCATGTCCGGCGCTGCTGAATGCAGCTAATGACCAGAGGGTCTGACCCTCCTGTCATCGCCGTTTAGGGGATGAGTGATATTGAAAACTGTCTATATCCCCATCTCCACCGCTAATGGCACGTACCAGTTTGAGACCACTTCGCTCATTTGTTTTTATTTGACGACCGAATCGACGAAGACGGCGGCGTTCCATTGTGTGGCGGATTTGAGTGACGCGGTACTAATGGTTGGTTTTGACTTCACATTGTGAAATGAAAAATAATTGTTTCAATGTTCTTTTTAACCGACTTGATAAAAGAGGTTATAGTAAAGAAAAAAAAAACAGCTTAATACTTGGGTATTAAGCTGTTTTTTTTTTGTCTTTACATACATTTAAAACAAATCAGCCTAATACTAATAATAATATTAGGCTAATTTGTTTTAAATGTATGTTTGCTTCAATCGGCTGGCAACCCTGGCTAATGTAAACATTGGCTCCGTAATCAAAAATTAATAAAAAAACTATAAACTCAGTTATTACTTGTGAAAATTCCATCTTTAAAGTCTTAATAACTCATTTATCAAGTGACATCGTTTTTATTGTGTTATTATCGGGTTCAAAGACAGTTACAGAAAAATATATAGTGAATACGACAACCAACTAAAAAACTGTGGTAAAGTGACTTAATGGACTTTTATCAATAATAATTATTATTATACTCTTGGTGCATTATATGAAGAATCAGCCAACTATATATAGTGAATAAAAATACTTTCTATCTTCAAGTAAGACTACAATTTTATATGAACTCGTTAATTTTATTTAAAATTATTACTACTTACTAGTGCTACCAATATCAGCGCAGTTAAAGGCAACAACTAGCGCCAAAACAACATTAAACAACTGCCCAAGTGGTGAATGGACGTACTAAAGTGACTTAGCAGTCTTGCCAACCTAACAGCAATTCAAGACGACCACTAGCGCCATAACATCGTACTAAACGGTTCAGGTGGTAGAAAAGTGAACTAAAATAATAGCGTTACTGCCCACCAGAGGGCGATTAGTAGGCATTGGGGATACCAGTACATAAAATAATTTTACCAATGGTAGAAAAATAAATTGTAAAGAGACAACCTGGACTTTATAATACCGGTAATTTATAATAACATCAATAAAATAATACTCTATAGAAATGGATTTTAATAGCTCCAATAATAATATTACTCAACGTAAACCGCTTAAAGTGAACTCATTAACTGATTTATCTTCGATAACGAACGAAGAAATTATATTTGACACGACTATGATGAGTATACCAGATAGTTTAAATGACGACATTGACTCTATAAATAACTTGATGGAACAGAATAAAAAACTTACTATGGAGTTGTCTAGCGCACATCAAGAAATTGAAAATTTAAATAATGAAAACTTTCGACTAAAAAGTGATCTTCAAGAGATGATAAAAAAATTAAACACGTATAAGAAAATATGCTCGACGCCTAGCAAAAAATGTATAACACCAACTCGCAAACAAAAAACATTGAATCTTAACCGTGAAATTAGTATAGACATCTTCGAAAGGGCTGATAGCAAGCACGATAAAGAAACTCAAACAACTAACACAAGTAATCAAGTGCAGAATATTTTAGCATCAGAATACCCACATACCTCTACATCAGTAAATAACCAAAACAGTAACACAAAAGAACAAACTAAAAATATTTCTTTGAAGTCCAATGAAAGACATAAACTGTGCATTCTTAGTAACGAAAAAATCAGTGGATCTTTATCTGTAATGGAAGATGTATTTTCCAATCATTTTGATTTCTGCCATTATATAATGCCTAATTGTAGTGTTAAGCAAATACTAAGTGATATAGAGCTAAAACTAAAGGGATTTACAATTAAGGACTACTGTCTTCTCTTTATAGGACAGAATGAGGTTAGAGATGAGAGCGAACACATTAACGCCATCAATGCGTTAAAAGAGTCACTTCAAAAAATTAAGCACACCAATGTAATTATCTGTGCCCCTACGTATATCAGGGGAGCTCCCATATTCAACTTTAAGGCAGAAATGTTTGGTAAACTACTTTATCTTGACTTACAAAACAATGACTACGCGTATCTGTTTGACACCAATGATGATCTGAGCCTTGAAATGTTCTCCAACACAACTGGAAAAATTAACAAAGATGGACTAAGGAATATATATAACCGAATAATGGGTAACATATTAATTGATTTGAGGTTCCTGGACAAAAACTACATTGGACAAACTAATGATAACATAAAACACAAAGCCACAAACTCCTACCAGCAAACGAACAACTGCAGTAAATCCTCGGATTTTTTTCGTCTGCAATAACATTTATATTCTCCACCAAAACGTCGCTGGTCTCTTAAATAAATCTGATACATTATCTATATGTTTGGAAGAACTTGCTGAAAAAAATATACAAATAGAAATATTATGCATCACTGAGCACTTTATTATGGACGGCTATGAAAATCACTTAGTAATTCCAAACTACACACTAGCAGCATTTTATGGTAGGAGCCACTGTAAACGTGGAGGTGCCTGCATACTTGTAAAAAACGGAACTCAGTGGAAGGAGTTACCAGAAATAAAAAGTCTATCGATTTCAGGTCTATGTGAATGCTGCGCAATAGAACTTACTAGTTATAGTATAGTTATTGTATGTGTTTACAGGGTGCCTAAACGAGAGAATTTGAATACATTTTTCAGTAAACTAGAAACTATATTACAACGTATGAATAAAAAAGCCTTTAAATATTGTATAATTGCGGGTGATTTTAATATTGATCTGTTAAAACAAAACAGTGTAACATGCGATTTTCAGAACTTATTATTAACGTACAATATGACTTTAGCTGTAAGTGAACCGACTAGATTGATAAGTAAAACTTGTATTGATAATTTTGCTCACAACTTCAAAAAACCATGTAAGACTGAAGTGTTGGAATTGGCTTTGTCAGATCATACGGCGCAGCTGATGATGTTCCCTATTAAGAAAATACCTGTAATTAAGATATGGAGAAAACGAACTCGCGACTTTTGTGATGATAACATTAAGAAATTTATTGAGTGTCTTAGTAATTACTCATTTTCTGAGATATATGAAGAAACTGACCCCAACAGGGCATACAACTTTTTTATCGAACATTTCGAACTTTTTTATAACCTTTGTTTTCCATTCAAAATTATCAATATACATGTGAATGGAAAACAAAAATGGATATCACGCGGATTAAAGAAATGTAGTGTCAGAAAGCGACAGCTTTTATGGAAATATAGATTAAAGCCATCGATTAAAACAAAAACCATGTTTATTACCTATTCAAAACTACTTAAAAAAATTATTAGACTTACAAAACGCTCACAAAACAATTATAAAATAAAATCATCTGATAATAAATGCAAAACTACGTGGCAAATAATAAATGATTTAAGATTAAATAGCCCACGTGACATCATAAATAAAATTAAAGTGAATAATAATACAGTTTCTGATCCGAACGTTATAGCCAATGCCTTCAATAATTACTTTATTGATAAAATAAAGCCCATACCAAGTCGTGGCAATAAAGTGACATCGAGGATTGTAGGCACGATGAATTCTATTTTCATGGCTCCATGTGTACCAAACGACATATATAAAATTATTTCTGAACTGAAGAATACTAACAGCGTAGGTATTGATGACATTTCAACTAAAATTATTAAAGTTGGTAATAGACATATTTGTGGACATCTGAGTCATCTCTTAAACTTATGTATCAGTAACGGTATTTTTCCTGATAATTTGAAAGTAACTATTGTAAAACCGCTGTTCAAAAAGGGCGATAAAGAATTATTACAAGCTTATAGACCCATTGCATTGTTATCAATTTTTTCTAAAATTTTTGAAAAGTATATTTATAACCAACTATACGCCTATTTAGAATCTAATAAACTACTTTGTCATGAGCAAAAAGGATTCAGAAAAAACAAATGTATTAATTTAGCCATATATGATTTTTACAAAGCAGTGCTTACAAACGTTGATAAAAGGACTCCCATATGTGCCATATACTGCGATATGACCCAGGCTTTTGATTATGTGGACCACCGAATACTATTAAATAAATTAGAGTCTTATGGTATACGAGGCAATATTCTGGATTTACTGAAATCATATCTCTCTGATAGATCTCAGATGACAACTATATCTAGGATCAATATTATGACTAAGCATCAAGAATCTTATTTATCTGAGTCACGTAAAATTACTTTTGGTGTACCACAGGGCAGCGTTCTGGGCCCGCTTTTATTTATCATTTATATAAATGATCTGCCTAAATTTACTACCCACCCAATGTCCCTCTTTGCAGACGATAGTACTGTATCTGTACAATGTAGGACAAAAGAACTCTATCAAGACGATATAAATAATTGCTTGGATTCAATTATTAACTGGCTAGATAATAACAATCTTAAAATAAACTTATCTAAAACTCAAGTCATGCACTTCAGCCAGAGAGCTCAGCCTCATAATCTTTATGTAAATTACGACAATAACCCTATACACGAGGTAGAATCAGCGCAATTCTTAGGACTAACCATCGATGGGCAACTGAATTGGAAGGCACATATATCAAAATTATGCAAGAAAGTCAGCAGTTCTGCATATGCTCTGTACAGATTGGCTCCAATAGTAAACATCGATGCTTCACTCACGGCTTACCACGGCCTTGTTGCCTCTATCTTACGGTATGGGATAATCTTTTGGGGAAACTCAACAGATAATGCGATGGTTTTTAAGACCCAAAAACGTTGTATACGAGCCATGTTTCGCTTAGACTCCACTGATTCTTGTAAACCGTTTTTTATATCACATAAAATTTTAACACTTCCTTCACTATACATATTAGAGGTAGCATTATTTGTCCATAAAAACCCTCATCTATTTGAACAATTATCTGATGTGGTAAAAAGGAACAGGCGCAAACTTAATAGTAATAGACTGTATCTACATAGGGCAAAAACAACTCTGGCAGGAAAAAGCGTATTATGTATGGCGCCAAAAATATATAATAAAATCCCTAATGATATTAAAAATTGTAATTTAAAAGTATTTAAAAATAAATTGAAAGTAATACTCGCCAATAAATGTTATTATAGTATTCATGAATTCTTCAATGAAAATAATTTTAATATTTAATTGTTTTTAATCTATAATTTTAATGTTTGTTATTTTTTTTTTTAATTATAATATGGTATAATGTTTAATTCATATTAATTAATTCTCATTTAATATTATTTTGCGCGCCGTGTGCCACGGCAAAACATGCTGTACACATATTTTTATTGAACATCTTGTTACCTACCATGTTTTATGCAAATAAATGATTTGATTTGATTTGATTTGATTTGATTCAATGGTCTCGTGGTCACCATAGTGCAGCTGCTGAGCGGGACCTCTTGGATTTGATTCCCAGTTCAAGTTAAATGTAGACTTTTCTGTAAAACTTTCAGCATCAGCTCGAAGTTTGGTTAATGGCAATATTATTTTATTCCATTTGATAATTCTTTTATATTGATTACCTTACGCTCAGTAGTCGCGTCTACGATCCTTATATCAACGACGTAGTTTAATTATTGATATACAATCGATCTAATTAGTGTAGATTAATAAATAATGAAGAAAGGTGGCCTTTGCCCTGCAGTAGGAAGATTTTAAAAATGTAACTGTTTCTTAACTTACGTTAAGCAAAGTTTAGTAAAGAAACAGTTTACATTTTCAAATCTTTTCGATACCATTTCAGGCTCTAAAAGATTAACATTTGAAACATTCCAATACTACAGTTTCATATTACACGAATGCACGCATAAATCTTATTGGAATTTAATATAAAGACTATGGCGCGCCATAAATCCGCCCTCAACTTATTTATAAGTCGAAACCCCGCGGTTCAATGAGCGCTGTACATCATGCCTGCAAAGCCTTTCAAAAGGCATTGTCGTGAGGGTTTAATTTGGAGAAATACCCTTCAGACGATGGTTATATACGATAGCATCCATATGCGTCGTGAAATTGAACATACTATAACATAACGTACCATATACGTTAAGGTTACCCCTTAACGTATTTTAAAGCTTCCACATAACATAATATACCATCACGCCTTAATTCCCCGAAGGGTTAGCCAGAGGTGAACTGATTATAAACCCACAGTTCGCCGGTATATTTAAGTCCCATGAAACAGCCTATTGCCAATCACAAACCATAATTTGGAGCTGCTACTGAGAATTTCATAGAATAACAGTTTGCTCGAACTAGGAATGGTACCCGGGAAATCTAGCATAGCAGTCGCGCTTACGACCTATAGATTACTGAGACATGAAATATTCATATTTCAATTTATATAGGGTGTCCATGAATACGGGACACCTGCTTAAATATGGTGAATATTTAATATAACAATAGTACATATATTGTGAACACGTCTTGATGATTTGTTTTTGGACATCGATATATTTAATTGTAGCCTGTCGAAATTCACTGAATGTGTTGTACAAATGTTACAGTACAGTCAATACTCTTAACCGGTCAAAAGTGAATTACCTATCTACTTATGACGTCTTAGTCAAAAGTTCTTTCGACCAGATCAGAATTTTTAATGGAAAATAATATATAATATATATGTATAGCTGTTTGACTGTATGCAAATATACCAAAAGTTAAAAAGCAGCACTGGTATTGAGGCTACTGTTTAATATTACTAGATTAACACTATACAACATTAAATAAAAACAAATTATATATAAAGAAAATATTAAAATCATCAAAACTGTTCTTTAGCATGTTTTAGTCCAATGTAGGAGACAAGTCTACCTGGGAACAAATCAAAACTATTTTTTTTCATATGTTTGCAGTCTGGGATTCTGTAGCTAAAAGCAAAGTACTAAACAAAGTAAGTTACGATAATGTAGATAGATGTAGATGACGCTTGTGCACGCCGTGACGTTGCATCAGAATGCGATGTCCTCATCTAGCCTACACATGGATACACATACACTAGATATGACAAAATCAAAGATATTTTTATTTTATTTGTCGGATGATCTTGTGAGGGCAGTGGGGAATCAGTGAGGGCAATTTGGACAATATCGGAAACAGTAGCGGAATAGGCCTTCACTCAGCAGTAGGTGTTACCAACTGAAGAGATTATATAGATCATATTTTGAGATATTTTGACACAGTACCATCTAGTCCTGAACTAAGCAGAACTTGTAGTATGGGTATAAATGCCCATGGATATAATCCTTTTTTATATTATACTTTTTTGTAAATATATTATAATAGTTATTTAGAAAAGGAAAAATTCCACCGCGGGCAGGATTCGAACCTGCGTCTTCTGGTTTGGTACACCAGACGCTATGACCACTAAGCCACCGCGATACCTACCCGTCATGTCGAAATTTTCCTTCATATACTGAATTTACGTCTTTATGGTGACGTCAGTAACACCTATTGAAAAATATATTATAATACATTTCTTGTGGGAATCAAACCCACGACCGCGTGATGAGCAGTCCGACACTCGAACTATTAGACCAAAAATTTCGTCCTCTTTATTTATTTATATATACTTTATTGTACCCCAAGTAACTAACTACTATACAGACACATAATACATATAAATTTTGTATTTGAAGACAATATACATACAATGGGCTCTTTATTTAAATTCTTCATTTCATTTTATTCTTCAATGTAAGCGGATCTTTAAATACAAACCTTCACATAAAAAAAGATATTGTAAGTAATACTTCATCGCAAATATCCCCTGCACATATTTCGGTTATATTTCCACAAAAGAAAACTTTTACTAGGAGTCTAAAAAACCCATTATAGCAGTTTACTATATTAATTAATTATGGTGTTTATTTCACACATTAAAATGTAAAAAAAAAATCATTTTTTGAGACTAATGACATCTACTTTAAAATGTCATAAGGAGCTTGGTTCTAAATAGTGAAGTAAAGGTTTCTATGAAAACTTGCTTGTACGTCCGATTGACAGTTTTATTTTTAACGTTCATATTCACATTTCTTGAACCTGTACCTTGGATTGATTGTGCCACATGGCAACTATAATAGTGTTTTACATCATGACAAAAGAATACTTAGGTTTTAAATTTTATTCTTACTTAGTTCTTATTTAAATTACCTGTTATTTCCCCGCGGAGCTATGCGCGTTGATCACGGTTTTGTAGATCCCGTGTGCATTTTCAAAATTCCTTTCCTATTAGATGTCTATACTCTATAATCAACTTCATGCCAAATTTCAAGATTTTAATTTTTTAGATTTCGTGTGTGAGTATAGACTAGATGTATATCCACTCAAAAGCACTGTCCAATGAATATGATTCGAAATTTCAAACCATTCAATTTGTATTTCGAATTTCAATCGTCGCGTCGTTCAATAACGTCATGCGGATTGTTTATTCCCATATACTCGTACTGATCATTATAGATTAGAGTTATTCGTAGTTAAATACAGCTTAAACTACTGAAACTGACAGTACGTCTGTTTAAAAGTAGATAGTTACGGCTACGTTGGGACTGGCACGTATACTTATGTAGAACCAAGAGGTAACAAGGTATAATTACTGGATCGTCTAGAATTGCAGCGATGTTGGGGTTGAATGCAAATTTATGTGACGTCGTGGGTTCTTTCTATTTATTCTGTGTGATTCCACTATTCTTGTCGAATTCTGGGATATAAGCAATTAAAGAAATAAAATAAACATTATTGATCTTCTTCTTTTCGTATCTATATTACTTGAGCCCAGTAGATGAGTCGACTCTAGCTCGATCAGGGTCTAGCTGAGTAATCCTATCACCACGGTGGTAAATCTATCTGAGTCTTGGTTCTCTTGTGACCCAAGACTCATGCCCAATAATTTCTTTCTTTCCATCAAATAAAATTACAGACACAATTATTCAAAATCTATTTTTGTTTGGCCTTCGGAAACGGTATTTGCAGAATTACGTACTACTGTTACTACTGTTTTACGTACGATTAGACAAGTTATAGTCACATCTAGTCCTTCTATCTCTCACTACACGGTAAACTAACTTGTACCTGCAACCCTTCCTGACCCACATTTTTTTATTTCGCTTCAGAGAGAATGAAATTGCTCGCAGTGGGTGCTCGGGACTTTTTTTAATTTATACATGGCAACACTTTGTTTTTCGTATTATGCCTGTTGAATAGGCACTGTGGGCAATAATGAAACGGCACAAAGCTGGTATTCTAGTGGTAGTGGAATGGGAAGTTGGTCGTAGTAATTTCACAGTATTTTTTTTCATTTCGGAATAAAACAGTGGAAGTAATTTCGGTTTGCACGATTAATGGTAGTGTTGCTGTATTAAAAATGTCCGTTATTTTTAAAACACGAAAAAATCCTAATATTTAGATGGTCCTACTTTTATCCATATGATTTTATTTACGGACTAACTCTGAATTTATTACATCATGGATCTGCACTAATGAGTAAATCGTGGGTTTGAAGATAAAATACAAAGCTTACGACTTTTCGAAGTGATATTCATATTGATAATGAAACTTGGTTAATCGGCCAACGAAAACAGTGAAAATCGACCAAAGAAAACCTGCATGCCAGATTTTCGGCATTCACATTGTGTTTATACCACTATATACTTTGCGTGCGGTGCCGACCCTGTAAAACGAAAGCGGAATAGTTGGGTTGGCAGTATAAGGGTCAAAGTGCCCTACTGCCGACACAACGTTTTCTCGCGGAGCACTGGCAAACTTACCGTAAGGAACACAACACAGCTCAAAGCAGTGTTATTTCACTTTTGTTTTCTGCAAGGCGGAATATATAATATATATTATATAAACGATTTTAGTATATGATTAACCATTATATTTTTGACGACCTCTGAGGTCTAGCGGTGCGAGTGCCGGACTGTTGATCCGGTGTCCGGGTCGTGGGTTCGATTCCCATAGGACACAAATATTTGTGTGGATAAAACATGAGCATTTGTGTTTGTCTGGGTGTTTCATATGGTGGTAGTATATATTGGTGGTATAAATTCTATTATAAGTAAGTATTTACAAAAAAAAGTATATAAGTATTATATCCATTGTCTAGTACCCATAGTACAAGCTCTGCTTAGTTTGGGACTAGATGGTGTTGTGTAAAATGTTCCAAAAATATTATTATTGTTATTATATATTTTCATTCCTAGCATCTCCTTAGAATCGGTTAGCTGTATTAATTAGATAAATACAGCTAACCGAACCGAGTGAAAGAATCCCGGTTTGCTGCTTCTTACTCCACAAGCATTTCCAAAACATAAATTCCAACTTGCCATTGATAACTTGATATCATCAAAATCTAGTGAGATTATGTGGGGATGAAATTAATGTTTGTACACACGGCAAAACAATTAAATATGCAGGCGGATACCAACTCGATTTAACTTTTTCTCAATAAAAATTTAAATTTTCTATTTCAGAGCGCATTGCTTAAGTACTCACATTATTTAATAAAAGGTAAGGTAATCTAGTGGGTAGTATAATTTACCAACACGTATTTATAAAAAACTAACGTTGTTCATTTTCCTTTAGTGGAAATCCAGTTTCAGGTTGGTTATATTTTCAGCAGCACCGAAACAAACAAACAAGAACATTAATTGCTTGCTTGCTTGCCTCCCGTCAAAAATATGTGTCCTGTCTACTTCTAAATGTATTTGCAAACGAGATACTATTTACTTTTGCTCACTGTACAAGATTATGCAGAGATGAAATTGAGGGACCAACAGATCGATGTATGTATTAGAGGGTAGGGCCTCTTTGTACGTTGACCATCCGTTCCGCCATGTTTACGGTCTTGAACGGTCCGGCATTGTGCACAGCTTGTGTCGTCAGCCGTAAAGGACCGCTGCCGTCTGTAAGATGCAAGCTGTGTTTGTTTGTATGTATGTGTCTGTGTTTTGGGTATATGAGTAATGGTATCTATTGGATATAACGGGTGGTTAACGTTGCCATTAATGATAAATGATAAAATGATATTGATTTTATGTCATTGCTGTCATTAGAATTCGAGACAAAATAACGACAACGTCATCTACCTACATGCTGATTTAATTAGCTGGTTTGGTGGGTATCACTATAGAAATATATATTATTTGAAATCCCGTACCTTATATAATTAATGCAACCTAATGCGTTATGTTATATTATCTAATGTCTGCAAGCCTTAGGCTAAGAAGGACTGCCTTTTTATGAAACGCGCTTTGTCTAAAATACTGATATTCAGACATTTGGTTACACTGAAAGCCGTCTCCAACAGTTGGGAAAGGGTTAGGAGGATGTAAGTCTTATACAGAGACAAAATTCCATCCTTTAATCCTCAAACCATGAAATCTTCAGCCCCAGACCAATTTCATCGTCAGACGAGATTACTCATGTGTGCGTAGGATATCCGTAGGGGGCGTAGTACACAGTGCATCAAAATTGGTAGCGGATGAGTCGGTCCAGTGCACGATATTATCGGGGGTAGCCGGTACTCGGGTTGCCTTGTAAGGGATAACTATAGATTTGTGTGTGATACTCGGGTGGCTGAATTGAGATTTGATATCAGTATGCTTACCCAAATGATTATTAAAAGGAACTGAGTACGTGCGTCATTATATATTTGATTTGGATGTAGTATTACTTTTTAAAGAGGAATTCGATACCAGGATTGTATAGATAACAATCGCTCAAACTACCGAAAATTTAATTGATATGGGGATTAATTAATTTTGAAATGCGTAAGTTTATAATTTTTATTGCGTTAGTGTTGTGTATAACTAACTATATTCACATGGGCAAAATAGACTAACTAAATAGTGTGTAACATCTAAATAAATGTATTTTGTTTTGAAGAAATAAATTGGAATTGAAAAGTTACAAAGAATCATAATATAATTAAGGATATCGTGTATTGTAGTATGTATTATGAATTTATGATATCAGACCCAAAATTAGGAATGAACAATATCAGAAGTACCTAGGTATGCAAGAAACGTAGCATGTGCCGTTTTAAGACTATTGAAAATTTGGAATCAAACAAGTTGACTACATATATTTATTAAGAAAAGCCTTGTGAAGAAGCAGTGATAGTCCAGTGATATGATCATAGGACTGCCAAATCGAAGTTCTCAAGTCCAAATGCACCTCTGACTTTCTCACTTTTCTGAGTGAATTTCTCGCCGGTAAAGTGTGAACCCATGTCAAATAGCATTAGGCCGGCGTGGTGGACTATAGCCTTATCCCTGAGAGGAGACCCGTGCCTAGCAGTGGGACAGTATATGGGTTGATGTGGCGTGGTGGACTATAGCCTTATCCCTGAGAGGAGACCCGTGCCTAGCAGTGGGACAGTATATGGGTTGATGATGATCTATTCATTGGGTTATAAATAGATTAAACTACGACAGGTTTCGTTTTGAGTTTGAAGGTCAAACTTTACCATTTTTTTTTTAATAGAGATAGGTTAGCGTTTGACCACAATCTCACCTGATGGTAAGTGACGATGTGGTCTAAGATGTAGCACGCTTACCTAGAAGATACCTATTCACTCGTGACTTGAAGACCCTCAAATTGTACACGTATAATACAGACTCAGGCAGCTGATTCCATTTATTAATAAACCTATAATTTTCCCTTTTTTGTAACAGATTACAAAGAAATTATATTATACTATAATAAAACTATTAAATATCAAGCAATTCTCACCAAACTGAAGCCACTACTATATTTCACCTGCCGCGTATTTTCCCGGAATAAGTTGCATCGTCCGCGGTCCCGGCGGGATTCCCTACATTCCCGGGATGGGCCAACCCTTTAAATATATCTAGAGTCGCGAACGTACGGAAGCTCCCAGAATCAAGTATTTACTGTGCTATGTATTGTGTAGAAGTAACTATTTTGTGGAGGATGTTCTTGTGCATATTTGGATGGAGATCCTCTGGGAAATTTTCACGTCAGGTGCTATATACTTGGTGACGATAAAACCCTTTAATACATAAGCAGCATAATATAAAGAGTATTGAAATAAAATTTCTTGAGAATAGGTAGACGGCTTAGACTACAAAATTACCTCTTTGCCCGCTGGGAAGAACTTATCAATCTATATAAAAATTGCTGTTCGTTAATCTCGCTAAAACTCAAAAACGACTGGACTGATTTCGATGACATTTTTTGTGTTTGAGAGGGTCCCTTGATGGTTTAGTTTCACAATTGGACAGGGTAGGTAGCACTATTATCGGGCTGTAGGACAACGTCTGCCAGGCCAGTTAGTTATCAATAAAATGTTGAGAATTTTTGATTTTGACATTCAAAACTAGTCTTTGAAAATGTATCAAACGCATTATCCAGTACCTCTATTTATGCCTACGTCATACCTCTGCATTTTCCAACCATGTACGTTTTAAGGTCACATGTAGTAGAGGGCGAGTCTGCAAATCTAAACTCTGAACTACAACTGCATTCTTGATAGAAAACATTTTACCTAAACTGGAATCAATTCTAGGACCTCCAGATCAACCCTTGCTTGCAGACAGATATAAATAAGTCTAAAAAACTAGTAAGAAAATGAATATAATAACTTTTAAACTGAAGACCAAATTGAAACTAAATTTCGCCCAAAGCTAAAAAAAAATCGTTACAATCATTACGCTACACAACTCAATCTCGAGGTAACCTACTTTGCTAAGAGAGGGAATAAGTCAAAATTAAAAACGCGTTTCTCGTCAATTAATTAAACAAGGAAAGGGCCGGCTCTAAATAATATAAAGGTCGTTAGGGTGCAGCCGAAGCATCATTATCTACAGAGTAAGGTCAGGTCACACTAAATGCGGGAATTTACAAAGATTAGCATTTCTAGTGATCATCATTCATCTTGTCTGTGATCATTGATGGTATAATTAGGGATGGTGATATGGCATAATAAAGAGCAAGGCATAAGCAATGCAGCTAGCTGCAGAAACAGTCGTTAAGACTTCTCATGGTGACATTTTTTTGACAGTCGTTTGTTCTATTGGCACCTTCACAACATTTGTATTCCCCGAAATATTAGGCGGAGGTGCACTAATGTATACCAACAGTTCGCCGATATCTTTAGGTCCCATGTAATAGGTGGCGAGCGTATTGCAATTAAGCTGAGTCGTACTGATGTACATAAACAGTTTACTAAAGTTCATCAAGTCAAGAAATAATTAACAGATATGATAAAATAAATGTTTCGTAATGTGAGAGAGCTAAGATTTCGTTGATGAATGCTATAAAATTATTTAGGAAATATAGTAGAATAAAATTAACTGCTAAATATTAAGTCGGCTACCTACCTGACATGGCTTACTATTAAGAAGTTCTACAAAAAGGGTAATCAGTTTATTTGATCTAATACGCTGACTAATATGCGCGCCAATAATACTGTTTTACCAGAGAATCGAGCACCGGCGTTTGCGACAATAATGACGCAGTTCTACTTATTTCGTTTTATTTAATATAAGATATAATCATACTATACTGCTGCTAGTCCTGTACAGGCTTCGAATATACCGTGTGAAGGTTGGCTTATTGTTCCCCGCTATCACTGAGTCCTTACCGTTAAGCATGAACGCTTATTCCTTTTATTTTTTAGACGAAGCAATTAAAACCGGAGACCTCTTCAAAGAGTGAGAAGGGTTTCGAATAAAATTTAAAAGAGTGATTATTGGTATAAGGAATTAATTATAAGAACTTTATAAGTATTTCACGAACCATTCTTTTTGCTGTGACGATTTAGAGAATTTCCAAAATCTCATTTTTATTCCATACAAAAGTAAGGGGCGCGTAGGCAAGCAAATGGCCTCATTTACTCAACAAGTTACGTCTCAAATGGTAATGCGCGAAAAAATTCTGTTAGTGAGCATGGGCTACGGGTAGAATACGCAATTCCACTTACAATTATCCTCCTCATGTGTGATCGGCAGTAATTCCAAATGGAGCTGCCCGACTGGGGAAGTACCTCCGCCTTGCAAAATATTTAAGTGAAATAACACTTCTTTGAGCTGTGTTGTATCCCTAACGGTGAGCAAGGTTACCAGTGCTCCGCGAGGAAACGTGTTGGTAGTGGGGGGATTTTGACTCTTATACTGCCAACCCAACTATTCCTCTTTTGTTTTGCAGGGTCGGCACCGCGCAAGTGATATCCCTGGTGATGCAAGCATCTATAGGCTACGGTAACCGCTTAACATCAGGCAAGCCGTATGCTTGTTGGCAAACAAGCATACGGCCTACCTGATGGTACCTGGTGGTTTTATACCTTAGAGGTATAAAAAAATCGTAGATCCTGGGTGCTTTTCGTCTTCTTTCATTCCACTATTCTGGTATTATTACACACTTATTTCTCAAAGTATTAACACCATACATACTTCTCAAGGCTCATATCTTATAGTCCTAGTCTTTTTCGAACTATGATGGGATCGGCATTCAGTCAAACTAAATGCAGCTGAATATCAGTATTTTACACGAAGCGACCGCCATCAGACCACTGTAACCCAATTTTTGAGCAATACCTATATTTTGATGATAGACTGATTGTCAGGCTTATTGCGCTTCTGACTACTACTAACGACGTTTCTTCTGCTACATTCAACTTTCGGAAGATTTCAACCAGCTATGTTGGGGTCGGCTTCCTGTCTAACCAGATGTGGCTGGATATGTAATGAGTGTTTTACAAAAAGTATAGGTATTTTATCATAGCAAACATTATTTTCTTAACTTTATCAAAAAGTATAGGTACATAAAGATCTAAAACTACTTGATGTAATAAAGCATGCTAATACGATATTCCAAGTATATGTTACAGATTACGCCAATATGAAACTCCACAACAGTGTTTCCATCACATTCTGAACAAATTATAATCCCTCCATCTTAGTAAAGGAGCTCATGATCCTCGAGGACTTTATTACAGCGTGTGACGTCACGTTCAAGCGACATAGCCAATTTGTCAGGCGAGTGCGCAACTCGAGCACTCAATAAGCGACCTGCCAGGTGCGATATTAAACTCAACGCAACAAGTTAAAGTACCTACATAGCTTACTGATATATAGACTTGAATAAAAATATTTTTTTAATCGTTTTATAGAGTTATTTGTGCGCGATAGTCATTCTATCTCACGAAGACCTGTGTAATGACCTCTTTGTCATTTACATAAAGTTCAAATTTAAATAATTAAACAGACATTATGCGATAAAATACGAAAAGTACACTAAATTTAAGCCAAATGGCTCTAATTCCGCATTGATCAGATAGATAGGCTCGAGAAAGTTACTCTTAATAACTAAAACTTAGAAAGAATAAAACTTAGCCTCACAGATTAACCAATTAGAACTGGTATTTAAATACTTGTAGCATTGAGTTTGAAGCATTTTTTTATTATGATAAGATAACACACGCACAAGTCTGGTGGTAAGCGCAGTCTATTTACGCGCGTTCTCATCTTGAGACCTCAGTTGTTAAGTATCATATGCCCAGTACTCACTAGCCAGTGAAGTGTAGGCTACATTGCCCTTCAAATCGGAACACCATAATAATGTTAGTACAGTCAGCAACGAAAGTCGCTGAACACAGCTAAATTTTTTTATTGTCACAGCTCCAGAACTTGGCAACAGGTCTTTTCTACTAAGGTAACCTAAATATTTAATGGTCATCTATGCAATTATTTCGCATAACCTTCGTAGGTCAGTAACTTCATACTTGTTAAAAATCATATTGAAGATTGCAACATGTTCAGCGACTTTCGTTGCTGACTGTACATTATTGTTTATCTGCAGAATATTTTGGCAATGTGGTGGTACGACCCCCAGAGGGTACATTCACGTAACGCAAAAGTTAAACAACACAGCCAAGTTTCAGTTTCTATTTCCGCCTAAAAACCTCATCGTCAAAATTATCCTATTTCCCCAAAATACCTCTGAAACATTATATAAAAAGGAAATCATCTGGTAGACAGTTTAAGTGTAAAGTTTGCCTACTTAGACGAAGTTGGAACGAAATCCGCTGATTCAGAAACGCTTAGGGAACTCCTGAACATTTTAAGTACTGTTTTCGTAAACCTATTAACATATTGGAAGATTGCGAGGGTTCGATCGTTTGGTGAAGCCTTTTGGCAATGTTCAGTATTTTAGGTGAATAGATTTTTTGGGGGTTGGACCTTGTTCGTCTGATATTTGGGTCGTTTCGGGCTCAGGACTAAATAATAAACACGTCCAACTGAGTAAGTTTAAGCTGCGTTTGCCGCCGTCAGTCGGGGTGGGTAAACAATCTTAGCATATTGAGAGTTCGCCATGTCTCGGGGAGTAAGGTAAGCCATTCTTCCCGGTTGTAATACGAACACCTATAACAATCTAATTAGTGATAGTGATCATGATAGTCATCGATAATTGAAGAGTAGTGCACGTGAGGACACTAAATATAATACCTAAATACTACTACTATAAATATTTATAATAACTAAATAAATACAATCACTTCCAAGATGAATAGACCGACTGAAATTTAAACCATAAATAATTGCTTAATATTTTAAGCTGTAAAAAAATTGCCCTAAAGAACAATGCAATCTCCCTAGTCACTTACCATTTTATGAATAGATAAGGAATGGAGCGGGAATTCTCGCAGACTATTTCCTTATTACTTCCCTTTCTATTTACTTGTCCCCAAAAAGTTTCTCTTATTGCATCTAAGATCTCAATACAATCGATTATTCCTTTATTTTGCGACTTCAACATTGTTTAGGGTAATATAAAACGTATCTCAATGCCATAAAGTTGAAAGTAGCAACTATTACAGTTTCGGAAACTCGGTGATTTTGTGTTGGTTTGTGCATGTCAGTGACGTGTTACGTCAGCCGCGATTCTCTTTTGTTCGTCGATAATGTGTTGTGACGTCACGAGGGGGAGCCTACAGGAAATTCCTTCTAAGGGTATATTTTTAATTTCCTATAAGTAATGGAACCTTAGTTTCCTTGGGGTTAGTGCATGCCATTATAAAATTGGTATACTTGGGAAATTCCTTATTAATTTTAGTGCTTTTCACTATATCGTAAATTTATTAATTCTGTGCAATTTTATTATTAAAAGTAATGTTGCCCTCTAACTTTTTAATTCAAGGAGGTAGCTACCGTATGCTTTTATATACTGCATAGCGGCAGAATATTTGGCCGTGCACCAATCGTAAAACAAACTTTGTACCAATCCAGATAAACTCAGCAACTAAGTTCTGTCACCTCAGAAAATATTATTAATAAAGGAGGATACAGTCTAAATAAAAAAAGAATATCCCAACATACCCAACTGACAAAAACTACCAATTGTAGTCAGCCAGCTGATCAGCTAAGAGCTTTTCCAGATGCACCGATTCACGCTCAAATAGATTCGTGCAAACAACATCTTGGTTTTGTCTTTGCAGCGAGTAAAGCGATTTTTTATTTAACTTTGAGTTTTATAAGAAGGGATAGAATTCAATGGATAGTACAAAATGTCTGTTTCTTCACCGTCAATCCATTAACTGTTCCACTGAATGGTTACTGGTCTCCTCTCAGACTGAGAGGGTTTAGGCTAGAGCTTAGTGCAGTGACTTTGAAAAGAGTGTCTATGGAGTTTCTTGCCGGTTCTTCTCCATAAGACCCACTTTTTGGAACCGTGCAACTAGTTTGACTTTCCAAAAGTGCTATTTTAATGGTCTAATTGAAATAAAATATTTGACTTTGACTTTGTTATACAAGGTTTCTGTTTCTCACGAAGTTTCCTCCGCCGTTCAAGAGTGATAATTCATTATTGTAGTCAGAGGTTCTTGGATTCCAAGTTGAGACCTATAACTTAATACATGTTCATATTATTGGGCTATTTATGACTAATACGGCACAATGGTTTTTATGACATCTTTATATAAGATAATATAATAAAAAGTATTTTAAAGTTATTTAGAAAAGGAAAAATTGGACCGCGGGCAGGATTCGAACCTGCGTCTTCTGGTTAGGTACACCAAAAATATACAAAAAAAAAAAAAAAAAAGTATTTTTTTAAAATGCGATGTGATTTTTTTCTTGACCGGCCTTATAACAAACATCTATACTGGGTCCTATTTTCTTACTTTTTACATAATTTTCTTTGTAAAAATATTTCGTTTCATCACAAGTGGTCCAAAGTTTTCACAAGAATAAAAGGCAGTTTATCATCGAGTTTTATATTCATCCATTAATAACTTAACGCCGTGTACTGAGTGCTTTCTTATGTCTTAAACGCGAGGAGGAGCATTTTTCTTCCGCACTGGAAGATGGGAGTGGTGTGAGGGATGAGAAAGCTGCGGCCCCAGTCCTTCTATAAATAAAAAATACAATACTTTTTTTGAAACACTATGTCGGGAAAACTTTAAAGTTTAAAAGATGCTTCGATTCTCTGAGTTTTTTCAGTGCTTATTGATTTCTGACACTTACGTGAATATTATACATTGAAATAAAACTTTTTACGGATTTTATCGCGTTATATTGATATTATTAATCCCGACGTTTCGGACCCTTTACGGCGTCCATGGTCACGGGTAAATATTAGAAACCCGTAGCTACTCATAAATAAAGAATATTGGTACATCTACACTAATATTATAAAGTAAAATGATTTGTATTTTTGTAACGAATAAACTCAAAAACTTCTGGACCGATTTCAAAAATTCTTCCGCCATTAGAATACTGCATTATCCTTGAGTAATATAGGCTATATTTATGTATAATATAATGCACGTTATTAGGTTAGCCAGTGAGTACATTGCACCCGAGCGAAGCCGGGGCGGGTCGCTATTTAAAAATAAATAAATTAAAATAAGTACGTACCTATACGTGTCTCCTACAACTTGTACCACACCAGATAGGGGAGAAGAATGACGGGGAATCAATTAGTTTTTGCGAAACTTTTTGTCCGTCTCTTCATTAACATCACTGAATAAGAATTATGAAGACGTCATGAATATATTACACAGAGAAAATAATATTCATTTCCTTAGTGCAGGTCTCATCTATGCAAAATGTAAGAGCCTTCAGTGTATCTTTAGTGTAGCAGAGGGAGAGAGAGACAGAAAGCTACGTACCTATACGTAAAGTTCATAATGACGAATACAATGACCCCTTAATTTTTTAATTAGATACCGTAAAAAAATTAAGGTGCTATTGTATTCATCATGAACTTTAATCATGGGACCAACACTAAACGCCGAATAATACAGCTGTACTATACATTTTGTCGAGTTGAGTGAACATAATAATAATATGTATGAAGACATCATCATCATCATCATCAACCCATAAACTGTCCCACTGCTGGGCACGGGTCTCCTCTCATATTGAGAGGGATTAGGCTATAGTCCACCACGCTAGCCTAGTGCGGGTTGGCAGACTTCACAAACCGTCGAGAAAAATCTCTAAGACATGCAGGATTCCTCACGATTTTTTCCTTCACCGTTTAAGCGAGTGACAATTAATTATTAATACGCACATGAATTCGAAAAGTCAGAGGTGCGTGCCTTGGGCTTAAACTCGAGACCTTCAACTTGGCAGTCCAATGGTCATACCACTAGGCTATCACTGCTTATACATAAATACACAAATATTATTTCGTAAAACTCTTTATAATAAGTAATTGTTACTTTCCTGAAAAGGCCTACCTCATATTAAATTTCCACTTTTCATTTAACTCGGTAAGTCGGCTTAAAAGCCACAGAGTCGGACGTCCCCGGACGTAATCTTCGCGAAGCGTATTTTAGCTGCAGAATTAAAACAACGGGACTTAAACCCACATAATTTGAGGTTAGTATTTAAAGCTCGTTAAATTCGCCCGAAATTTTAGAAAAAATATTAGGTAAGTTCTGATTGGATTTTTGTACCTTACGAAGCCAAGTATTAAGTAGTATACATATATTATGATTAAAGAAATAAAAGAATTGAAAGCAGCCTAGTAATATCTTGCTTTAGATTTTCTCATTTGATGTCAATAAACTGTGTAGGCTCGTTAGAGATATTACCTAATTTAGCTTTATTTGAGATAAATATTAAGTTTCTTCTAGTTTTATCTTCTTCTTCTTCTTTAATATCAAAAAAACTAAATATTTGCGAATAGTGGTTAACTAGTCATGGTGAAGTGAGACTCACAAAGCTAAGGTTTTTAAAACTAATAAAACGGAACGCTCTTGAGAATCATAAAAATAAAAATTAATTCTTTATTTCATCTCATAAGTACTGACGCACCCTTCGTGGTATGCGTTAAATGTTCTATGAAAGCGTTATAAAATTAAATTTGGAATTTAATTTTGTAATTCGAATGCTCCGAGGTTTTGACGTGGATCTGTTTTATTAGATTTGCGAATTTTAATATTAAAAAATATTGTTCTGTTGATAGAAAATTTGGAAAAATCGTTTTTGCGTTCCAACGTTATTTAAATTGTTTACAAAAAATACCGTACCAAGCAAGCTTTTAACAATAATTTATTGAATGACCAGATTGACACTGAAAGCATGATGAGCAAATCGAGAATTACACATATAATATGGTATTATGCGTATCGAATATAAAATTGAAATAAAACTACTTTTTACGGATTTTATCGCGTATATTGATATTATTAATGGGGGATTAATAATATCAATATACGCGATAAAATCCGTAAAAAGTAGGTTTATTTCAATGTATAATATTCGCGTAAATGTCAGAAATGAATATAAAATTGCTCATTAATTTTAGACAAAATTTTCAATAAATATATTTTCACAATATTGTCCCGATAGGTTTTGGTATTTTTATAACGAACGTTACTACTACATTTCCACCATGTTCTTTTTCCATTGGTAAATTGAACATACCACGCACCCACAGTTCAACCTAAATTGAACTTTAAAACCCAGAAAATGGAACACCCAAAAATTCCAAAGTACCAATTTTAATCCCGTTGTGCTATTCGAAGTTCGAAATCACAGGCCGCAAACAACGGCCGCTTAACAGTCGAAAAATGAAAAACAATTCCAATTTGGAACGTCAACCGTTTGAATTCGAGGCGACGAGCCGTGCGTGCGTCTGCATTGCGCGAAACGCACCCGGTATGCGGGGGTTAACAGGATGTGGGAAAGTATTCGTTTGGACTCGGTTTGCACTTCATTTAAAGCCTTCCATTAAGTGTTAATGTATGGAACTTCAGTCGAAAAAAAGTATTTTGTAAAAGTTGACTCAGGTTTGCAAACAAGGAATTTGTTTCCATTTTCATAAAAAAAAACGTTCGACGTTCGACTGTGACGAGGATTCGGAGGATTATCTACTATACTGAGAGTAGGTTTACAAACACAAATTTCGTAGGTATAAGAATTATATGCTATGGTTCGCTTAAAGCCAATGATTATTCAATTATTCTATTATCACGCCTGTATACCGGAAAATTTAAGTTCAATTAATAGGGGGCGAGTCTATTGTCATTCACCGGGCACAAATCCAAAGTCCGAGCTGCTACTGAAATTTCATAGGAAAACCCAATAAAACTTTGCTCGACCTGGGAATCAAACCCAGGGCATATAGCGTAGCAGGCGCGCTTATGATCATTAGGCTGATGAAGCAGTTAGGTAGAAATGTACACCCACAGTTCGCTAGTATGTATATCTAGATTCCATGTAATAGGGGGTGAGCCGATTTCTATTCATCAGGAACAAATCCAAACTCTGAGGTACTGAGAATTTTATAGAAAAACCCAAGAAAACTGCTCGACCTTTTTTATCTTTCTTTTTTCGGGTGGGAAAATTTCGGTGCCTCCCATATACCGCAACCTACATTGACCGCTCTAGGGCGGGCTTCCCGTGCCAAGCCCTTGGTTACTAAGCCCCCCCGCCGCGACAAGGCCAACCCTTTAGGGGGGAAACTGCTCGACCTAGGAATAGTATTTTCCTTGGTCCGATATTCAAAATACCATATCAAAACTTCGTTCTCAGCTCAATGTTAGTTCCAGAGGTGTGACGCTCGAATGCATCCGAGTATGTTATTATACGAGTTTCAAGACGTCAGACGGTTCCAGGTGTTTCCGTTAGCTCTCTACATGGAGTTTCGGGACTTAGTATTTTCCAAGCAGTTGAATTTCTAGTTGTCCTCGCGCTGTCTGAGAGTAACAATCTAGGACCACAAATTTGCCCATCAAGCGTGTTAGTTACTTTGATTACCTTTCCCCAATTGTAAAGGAGGACACGAGGTAAGTTCAGCAATGGAGTGTACAGATCAATATTATAAAGAAAGAAAGAAAAGAAAAAAAAAATTACATTACATACCTTCGCTTGCTTATGCTTGTATTCGTCTAAGGGTTAGGAAGAGGTGTATCAATGTACTCCCACAGTGTGTGTAAATAGAGGTCACCGCCGATCTATTGTCTATTGCCACAAATCTAGACTCCGAGCTGTTATTGAGAATTCAATAGAAAAATCCAATAACACTCCTCGTCCAGAGAATCGAACCCAGGACCTCTAGTTTAGTAGTCGCGCTGAGGATCACTAGACTAACAATATCGTGGTTTATGAGTGCATTTACAACCACTGTAATCTAAAATTGTAATAATATTATATCTGAGTCCATTGAATCATGTTGATGATTCCTATTTACTGCACAAACTATCATAATGGCACATACCAATTTGATTAAAATCATTACAACAATATACTGAACCAGTTCATTATCACTCATTAAATTCCCAAAACATGGCAGACCAATCACCTAATTTGCACAGTCTAATACCATCTTTATATCTTAACAGTAAGTGTGAGAATGGCTTAAGGCATGTTATCATTGGTGTGGATCTGTGTCGACCGGTGTTCGGACACATGTCCCCGCGATGCCGGCAATAGGGCGGCTCATTAACTTTTATTGGCACCACGGCGAAGTCTCAGATTGACGGTGTTCGTACGTGTGCGTTGTGTCGCGATATTTAGTCATTATATGCGCTATTTGTTAATGAACACATAAAGCAATTAATTACAGACAAAATATAAAGGATTTTTAAAGACACTAAGAAAAATAAAGTTTAAGACAGAAGACCTGGTAAAAGTCGCTGCAAGTCGTTGGATGCATTAGGGCATATAACCGGTCCTTGTCTATGGGTGAAGCCTTTGTTCAGCTGTGGACCTGTTGTGGCTCATATGATGATGATTATCCGCAGCCCGACTTCACCCAAGCTTGCCTTGCCTCTCTTTTCTTTATCTGCTAAACTGCACAAAGTGGACTGTATCTTGCTCCAGTTACGTACTGCGTATCAATATGACAGTTGGGATGACTTAGATTATCTCCTTATCCCAGTATTTACAGCAGCCTGTCATGGTACTGGTAAAAATCACGAACCCCACCTTGACCAAAGGGTAAGCGCAGGAAATATATATTCCCTGGTCTGTGAAGATTCCCCCACCTTCATAAATACCATAGCCACAGAAACTGATCGGTTAACCACAGCGTAAGATGATTCTCAAACCTGCTGAGAGCTTCTGGAGACTCGTAGTCTAATGGAAGAGGATATGTAATATTTCCAAACATGGCTTTTTTCACATCATACTAGGTAAAGGCTAGTTTTAATGTCGTATCGTGCGACCAACGCACACAGTGCATTAACACACACTATCGAGTTACGTGGTGCATGTTACGGGCAACGCATAACTTTTTATTGCTCCTGTGATAGTCGAATCAAATTCCACACGTCCTTGTTGCTGCTTTATATTGCTTATTTACAACCCACCTCCTTTATTGACGACTCTTTATGGTCGAATTAGAAAATTGATGGTTAAGGCTAATAAATTTTTAGTGCGGTAACGGGTTGGAGGTGGACTGAGTTGTGTGAGCAAGCGAAGGGATGTGTAGCAAATATTTTAAATTTCGAAATAGAGGGAGGAAATATCCATCTTCAAAGTACTCAAGTTCGCTGTATTTTGTTGTGTGTTTTACGTGATCTCTTCGCGGATTGTAAACCGATTTAGATTTTTTTATCTGATAAAATTAACTTCCGAAAGAGTCTCATACAAATTTGGTTGGTGTCCGACATTCAGTTCTGACATCACAAAATGCTTTCACTCGGTTTTTTTCTGAAAACCTAATAATTATTATTCCGTAATTTCGTGTTCATTTCGTGAAAGATTATCTACTGGTTGATAGCGAGACTGACTGTCCAGGATGCACCGGATGATCTCTATTCGTATTATTAAAAAAATTAAATTCAATTTAAGAATTTGGCTGTAACGGTTTAAAAGAAGGTTTAAAGTGTGTGATTTTTTAAAATTCTCGGTTTAGCTATGACTGAGGAACTGTATTTTCGTGCTTCTTATTTTTTCTATTATAGTGATAGTAATACGTTAAGTAACGAATCATTGTATAATATTATATTAGAATCTGATTTCAAAGGCCTAGTCAGTCGTTTCGTACGAGTGAATCGTTGCAGATGAATATCAGCGTTTCAACTGCGACACGAGTGTGTCATGTCTAATTAATTACAAACAAGCGTCCGCCTGCTCGCGGCTTGTGTCTAATGCAATTTATGAAGTTATCATTTTAGTTTGAAAGTATCCGGTATTTATTATAAGATTATATCAAACAAGCATCGGTGATTACACGATTCTTGATATGGGTTCTGATAAAGCTTTCCAAAAGATTTAAAAAATGTGATTCAGTTTACAAAATTGCGATAACCTTGTCGCAATACATGATAAATGTTATTACTGTAAATACATCATATGACGACACTATATCAAGTCCAGGTATTACATTTTTTTAAACAAGATAGCGCTGGCATTTCCTAACTGACGAGAAACAGGAGAAATTAAGCAAAAAACTCACAGAATGGAATGGAACAGAATGGAACATATTTTATATTCTTCAATAGTATTCATTCAATAATCTAATATATAAAATTCTCGTGTCACAGTTTTCGTTGCCATACTCCTCCGAAACGGCTTGACCGATTTTGATGAAATTTTTTGTGCTTATCGGGGAGGTCTGAGAATAGGCCAACATCTATTTTTCATACCCCTAAATTTTTTTTTTATGGCAAAACAACCTTTGCGGGGGCAGCTAGTATATTATAGAATTCTAGACCACCGAACATCTAAGTGCTTATTTTTTTCTTTTCTGTTTTTTTATTATGTACATAATAATATATTTGGTTCACTTTTACTACGCAGTCGGGTTTCTTTTTTTTTTTTTATTCTTTTTAGTTATGAGTTGAGAGCTAGCTATTTACTAGACTGGATTTCCTATAGTGAATCAGGTCCAATTTGACCGATGTTCTTTCTACTGTCTAAAAACCTACATGTGAGAATGGTTGTTACGCAACTTTAAATCGATATGGATCCTAAACGGTCAGTCGAATCGAAAAAGGTTGAGAGAAAACTAAAAATGATTTTTAAATACCTATTCAACGATACCACATTTGATTGATTATTTGTTGTCTTTCATTTTTTTAATTTTCACAATATGGCGTCCAGTAGTCGCCATATTGAATTTTCACTAACGTCATGTGTTTAGTGACACTCGCCGGACTAAGAGGAATCGATTGACGTGTTAATCATAAAAATCGGCCCAGGCGTTTGTTCTGTATAGTGCTTCAAAGGAACATACAAACATACATACATAGACTGATAAACTTATTAGACATTACCACTCCTTTGCGTCGCGCAGTCGAGAAAAAATATAATAACTGCGGCATAAGCGCGATTGTTACGCAGGAGATCCTTGATTCGATTCCCAGTTGGACCAATGTGTTGTTGGATTTTTCTGTATAAACCTATCAGTATTTTGTACGTGGTTAATGGCAATAGGCTCTAGAACTGTGGTTGTATTTAAGTACACCTCTGCCTAATCGGATAGGGGGATACAGGCGTGATGGTATGTGACGTTACTTATTTATTTATTTACTAACTACTTGCAGAATAAACATTAGGAAGCCAATTATAGGTTTTCATAAGTAGGTAGTACTAGAAATTATAACCGAACTTCTTGGACACTGCGAGCAGAATTGCGACCAAATTGCGACGAACATAATTAATTACCTACTGAGCTATTGCATAACTTAAGATTTGGCATCCTTTTCACCATCACCTTGAGGGATTCGTGTCTAAGCTATAACTACGGCCATCAACCGATTTGCAAGGTAAAGCTGCGCTATTCGCGGTCAGTCTGTGGATCGATGAGACCCCTCCGTGCCTCGGAGTTGGGTTGCGGAGGTCTGATGGCAGTCACTTCGTATAAAATATTCAGCTATATCTGGCTAGGCTGGAAGCCGACCCTAACATAGTTGGGAAATGGTTCGGAAGCTAATGCTTGCTTGCACGGTTTGTTAAAAAAAAATGTTTCTCCGGATTTGGGTGCTAGTGCACGTGAGATTTGTGTTGGTACAGGAGAAAATCCCGTTGTGAGGTAACTAATGTATTAAAAAATAGTAATCAATATAACTTTAAGTAACTTTATAATGTTGAGTACCCATTAGTATTTAAGTATCAACTGTAATGGTTATATCAAGAACATTATACTGTTTCTATCGCAACATAAACATTTTATTCTACCGCCATTTTCTACTCTGTAACACGTTCCCCGTATAACGACTAATAAAAATAAAAGATGTTTATTTTGCGAAGTTATTTCCCCGTGATTACACTACATTGTAGTAATGCAGTTATTCGATGTACTACTTGTCAAACGATAATAGTCCAGTATCATTTGAGCTCGAATTGTACGGAAAGTCTTTACAATGCGAGGTCAGGTTATACTGGAAATGTATCATGATAATATCATGTAACTAAGAACATATTATGTAACTATGTGTCATCATCATCAACCCATATACTGTCTCACTGCTGGGGACGGATCTTCTCTCATTATCATCATCATCTCGTCATCTTGTTTGGTGATGTGTTGACCTCCAATTATTTGGAAAGGTTAGGCAGAGGTATATTGATGTATACCTACACTTCACCGTTATATTTTTTAGAACCCATGTGAACAGGCACAAATCTACAGCTCGAACTGCTACTAAGAACTATGTAGTAAAATAATCCAGTAACACTGTTCGACCAGGAGACCGCTTATTGTAAGAGAGAAAGAAAGAACTAAATAGATCATTTAATTTTATCCACAGAGGTTATACGCCAAAAATGTTAGTTGGATATGCCGTCAGGATTGAAACACACGATTCGTAAATGGAAGGCAGTGAAAGCCCACCTAGGTTCCCCTTTTCAAAATTATCCACCAACTTCCGTCCAACATCCTAACGTACAAAACTTTACACATCAAACTTTATATCTCCAGTATAAGTTGACCTGACATTCTAGAGGCTTTCTGAACATTGAGGGTTCAGTATATACTGGAAATTATAGATTGATGTGTAGCCGTGCTTCCCTCCAATCACAACGGAAATGAATGACATAAATAAATAAAAACATTAACAAGCCGTCGGTTTGTGTAGTACGTTAATAATGCATCTCTAACTGGACCGGTTCGCTGTTAATAATTGAAGAGTTAGGCTATGGATTATGGAAACGGTATCGATCAGTATAACACGACCACTTTATATAGAATAACAGTGCCTCTATTCTATTTTTATGACCACATTTTTTTTAAATAATATCCCTAATTATGTATGTGATTCTCATGCTAAATTAGATTTAGATTCTATGAGCCATATTGGCGTTCTTTACTTGAGTGCATTGAGTGCACAAACGCGTTGGATGATTCACAAAATTTTAGAGATATATGATAACCTCAATCAACTATGAGCTCATGTTGTCGCCTAATTTAGGAGAAAAATTCATTTCTAGTGATATTAGACAAAAGTAATCAACTTACTAAGTAAATTATAAATTTAAGATAATACATTTATTTATTATGAAATCTTAATTTAGGTAACTATCAGAACTATTTATGGCAAAGGTTGTCTGTAAGAGATCGCTTTTAGCGATAAGACCGCCCATTGTACCATTCTATCATTTATAAAAATGTACTTGGCATTTGTTTATGGTGTACAATAAAGAATATTCTATTCTATTCTATTTATGCCATTCAAAATTATTTCAAAATGGCTTATTTAGAACAAGTTAAACACAACAACCACAAAAAATGTCGAATAACAAAATTGAAATCACACAGTTCAATCAAAAAATTTAACTAACCATGATTTTATGGGAATATAAAAATCAAATTCTTATGATATACGACCCAATGAATCATGAATCATTGATCAATGAATCATGCTGCTGTAGCATAGAATACAAATAATGTTCAAACACATTATTTTATTGTTTACATTTTGCTGTATATCAGCGCAAACGAATAAGCCGGTCATGTTACAATTGACGCCGGAACAAATTAGGGATACTTTTGATAATGTAATGTCTGATGAATACATAAGAATACTAGCTAGGGATTTTGCATCGAAAGCAGCTGAGCATTTTGTGAATGAAATGAGAAATCAAAAGGAGGTATTGGCTTCGAAGTTTGGTCAAATATATAGGTATGTAGAAATGTAAACTGCTAAAATAATGTTGTTAGTCTTAGTAGTAGATATTAATTGATTTTTTTCTGGTTGATGTTTTACAACAATGTTGGCCACCAGTTGAGCCAATTCAACTGCAGAAAAATAACCAAATACGCGACTCGTAATATACACAATTGTTCAACCCTTGCTCAATGCAATATTCACCATTTTTATAGGTCTCCAGTTTCAGAAAAAGTTAATTCTCCTGAAATAGTAGCGCAATTACAAGAATTACAGAATGTTCAAGCTCAAGAGCTGGCTGAAGCTCAAGCGCAGGCAAAGGCACAGGTACAAGCACAGGTTCAAGCACAACTGGAAAAACAGGCCCAAAAAAAGGCAGAAAAGAAGAAAAATGCAGAAATACAGCCAAAAGCGCAAGACAGTAATCTCAAACTAAAAAAATTGCTAGATTCTCATGAAGCTCTGAATTTGCTGAAAGATCCTGAGCCTGATGGTGATAATTTGGATTCTCAATCTGGTGAACTTAGCGTTGAATCTACGCGTGAAAAGATTCCTGTTATACAAGTGATGAAGATCAACGGGGCATATTATAGGAGGCTACTAGGATTAATATGATTAGATATTGTTAATTTTTTTTTACAATATTTCTTCTTGGGATAACTGACTCAGTAACTTTTAATATTATATTATCTTAGTGAATTTGAAAAAAATGGTAATGAATATTATTTAATTTCCTTTCAATTCAATAATGTCATCAATATTTATGAATATTTATTCGGCCGGGCCGAGGTGCGGTAAATACATACTATAATGTTTACCAAGACCATATCGAGAAAATCTACCCTAATTAGGTAAGAAACACCGTAAACTAACGAAGACGTATAAACAGAAGAAGAAGAAGTGAAATATATTGTGGTAGTGTTTAGCATTTCATAGTCTTCGTTTTCAGCTCTAACGGGCAGGCGGAGTACTGCGTACGTAATTCGGTTCGTGCCTAAAGAAAGGACGGAAAAGGGGACCTAGATAAATCAGACTAATATAACTTATTCACCTGTATATGGTCGAGTTTCCCTCGACCTTCGCATTGTTACAACAATGTATAGAAAGTCGTGTCCTATTAAATATTTACGGGCACCTTAAAGGTGTTATCGCTGGTCCTACCGGGATTACGCTTCTAGCTACTATTATAAGGTGTGAAAAGGGTCTTGTAACGAGTAGCCGTGAACGTTAAGGTGGGGGAATTGCTTTATCTTAGTGGGTTTGAGGTTGTGCAGTAGAACGTTGTAAGGAACGAGTCAAAACGGAGAAAACCTTTTAAATGCGACGGCTTCTTTAGACGGCTCTATTAGCGTACATAGTGGTTCGGGTCTATGTGGAGCAATGATTCAAAAAATATTTATATTTGTTTTCTTTTCCATAATTCTTAGAAAATAAAATATTGGTAGTATTATTTTGACGACCTCTGTGATCTAGCGGTACGAGTACCGGACTGCTGATCATGGGGTCGTGGGTTCGATTCCCACAGGACACAAATATTTGTGTGGATAAAACATGAGTATTTGTGTTTGTCTGGGTGTTTCTTATGTATTATAAGTATGTGTTTGCAAGGAGAAGGTATATGGGTATTGTATCCATTGTCTAGTACCCATAGTACAGTCAACAAAAGAGTTAAGTATACAGATAGCAAACGAAATATGCATTTTTATACAGATTTCGACATAAATAGTTACGCGCCAAAGGGTTAGGTATGAAAAAGCCGACGAAAAATTCCAACGCAGGGGGGTCCATAATCATGTACTGAAGTCATTGTAAGCCGTTGCGCGTCGATGTCCCTTCCACCCTGTAAAACATTTATTTCTTTCATAAATAAACTCACTTTCTCATTAAACCAAAATCAGCAATACCTATGCGCATATTGAGGTACTTACCATTCATCGTAAGTATGAAGTTTCCACAATGGTTCGCGAAAGTAACAGTATATTCACACAATGGCGGGTAGATAGAGGATTTCAGCGGAAAGCGAGAGGAAATCCTCGTGGATCGTCGTGGCCATAATTCATATAGCTGCATGAATTATTGATGGCCCCAGTCTGGTACCCCGAGATTAGATTATAAATAAATAGGGTTTGGGGCTTTTAAAAGTGTGTGTGTTGGGAATCCGCGTGAGGAGACCATTTTGTATCACTTTTGAGTTAGTCGTTGCTATATGTAGGTATTCGTCGTACGTCGATGGTCGATTGAATGTAAGTCGTATGCAGATGTTTTGCCGCTTAGCAAAAATTTTAGCAAATTATTTCTTAGTCGCAGAATATGTGGCAAAGTGATGCTAGGCAGCTTGATCAAAGTCTATACCACCTATAAATAAAATACTATGTATTATCTACTAAGTGAAACAGTTAAGTTAAGAGCCTAGAAGCCTTATACCAAAACAGTATAAGGATTCTGGGCTCTAACTTGTCTCGTTACGGCCATGCTCTTTTTATCGACATAATTCGGACTTTCCTTAACTTGCCAACTTGTCGTGGAATCCGTGAAATTCACTAACATGACAGGCTGTGGTCAAACACTCGAAGGACCCCATCACTAAGCGAGAGCTTGGCCTGCATCCTATCAGTTGATTAAGGCACGCGTGTGATGAACACGCGTGCCGCCTACTGAGGCTCTGTTTACTGAGGCTCACCGATTTCATAGATTTCACGATCACATAATACACAATTATGTGATCGTGAAATCGATGAAGTCGGTTATATCTGAAAAATCGGTAAAATCTCAAAAATCGGTAAAATCGATAATATCGCTAAAAGCGATAACGTGTTATAAATACAACCTATGAAATGTCATAAGTTGTATTTAGTTAGCTTTAGATAACGTTAGTTTTCCAGTTTTTTTTTATTTAACGATTTTTCGGATTTTACCGATTGTATAGATTTTTCAGATTTTACCGATTTCATCGATTTTATCATTTTCACCCATTTCATAATATGTTGTATTTATAGCAGGTTATAAACTTTAGCAATTTTATCGACTTTACCGAATTTTCTGACATAACCGATTTCATCGATTTTGTTATGTTTGTTGAACAATAAATTGTTGAGAGTTGTTTGTTTTCTTATGCACGTTTATTCTTTTGGTAAGCCGAACAGAGTCAGTTAGTAACGTACTCGTAGTTTTCAGACACAATGGACAGTTATAGTTATTTGGCTGCCGGTGCGGCGTACCCGCAAGTCTTGTAGGTTTATTGACTAAAACTTCGAGCGTTTCAGTATTCAGTTTGTTTTGTGATAGCTGTGCCCCGTGGTTTCACCTACCTTGTCTTTTTTCATTTTGCTTGGCTGCTAAGGGTCAAAGCGTATGTAGGTAGTTTCAGAGATAAGCGCTTTCAAACCAACAAAAAGTCTTCAGCTTAGTTATATTAGTATAGAATAAATATCTTTTTAAGTACAACTACAGTCAAAACCGGGTCATCTGCATATGAGACCAAAAATATACTTAAAGTGGTCTCCAAAGCAGAGATTTGAATAATAAATAAATATAATAAATATTTGATAGAGATTTAATAGAGATTTGAATAGTATGTATACGCGATTGAACCCATTCAATAATACATCGTGTGTCCGATTCTGCATGTAAAATGTGCGGTTTTCCGGATTTAGGTTTTGTGATGTATGTTAAAACTGCATTTATTTTTAATATTTAAAGGATTTACGGTGCTGATTGAATTTGACAGCCTCATAAGCCAGTGGTCGTAATCTCCAGTGCTATGAGGTCTAGATTCTCAGGTCGAGCAGTTTTTATAAAAATACTTAGTAGCATTTCGGGGTTTATATCTGTTAATTGCAATAAGTTTGCCCCCTATTACATGAAACCTAAACATAACGGCAAACTGTGAGTGCATATTTATACACCTCTGCCTAACCCCTTAGCAAACACAGGCGTGATTGTCATATCTGTATACCCTACCACGTTATTAAGCGTGATAGTGAATTGGTACTTGTTACCCTTTTTTTTTTTTTACTCTTTTTGTTTGTTACTATCTTCGTTTTACATATTCAAAGCGTCCTGTCCATTTTGTTATTCCAAAGCAATACTATTACACAACTTTCACAGTTTCGTTGCAGTAATATAATCCCTGCCACTCATGCTTACTACCGAAGACTACATAAGTGGATTATAGGGCATTAACGTCGGATCAATAAGGTCCCCCGGTTCGATTCCCGCTCGCTACCGGTTCTTTCCAAATCCACGTTCGGGATTTACTTATCTAGCAGTTTCTAGTTGGCCTGCTATGAAATTGACAAGTTTATTTTAAATCGCTTTAAGAGGAAATTATTGAGCTTGGGATTTTGTGTCCTAAAATTGGGTGGGCTTAAGATTTTGAGTATTATGTCGTTATATGAATGTTATGGTGAGAATTGAATAATTCTGGTATATAATAACGAGCAGATTGAAGCTCAATAATAACAGCGTATATCTACTTATACGTTTTCGAAGGTATGCAGTCAAGCACTGCAGTCAATAATAAGGTTACTATTCAAATATCTGCCTTGGAGATCATTTTAAGTATATTTTTGGTCTCATACGCAGATGACCTGGTTTTGACTGTATTTGTACAGAGGCCAGCATATCAAGCTACCACAGTCTGTCAAATTTCTTTGATAGATTTTCAACTTTAAATGCAAAGCAATAAGGTTCATACTCGATTGGGAAAATTTGACAGTTTTGCATAGCTTGTCCTGCTGGCGTCTGTACTTAAATGAATATTTATTCTACAATAATATAGTAAAGCTGAAGAATTTTTGTTGGTTTGGACGCGCTAATCTCTGAAACTACATACATACGCTTCGACCCTTAGCAGCCAAGCAAAATGAAAAAAGACAGGGTAGGTGAAACCACGGGGCACAGCTATCACAAAATAAACTGAATACTGAAACGCTCGAAGTTTTCGTCAATAATCCTACAAGCGTTGCGGGTACGCCGCGCCGGTAGCCAAATAACTATAACTGTCCATTGTGTTTGAAATAATACGTTACTAACTGACTCTGTTCGGCTTACCAAAAGAATAAACGTGCATAAGAAAATAAACAACCCTCAACAATTTCTTGTTCAACAAACATAATTAAACAAAAGACTTTATTAAAGCGTGACGAGCCAGCAAACAGAACGGAGCGAATAAAAATAAGCAAGCAATGCAAAAGAAGAAGTGCGTTCGGATATCCGAGGCAGATAAGCGGAATGGAAACGAGATATCTGCTAGGAGTAGGATGTGTTGGAGAAGGCAATACTCTTTGTATAAGAGGAATTAATTTTGAGTGTTGCTATTTCTGCTTAGTGCTGATAAACTGATCTGCAAGGTTAAGCTGCGCTAGTCGCGGTCAGTCTGTGGATGGGTGACCATTCTTAACACATGGAGACCTCTACGTGCACGTAAAGCCGTCGGTCCCGGTCGGTTATCATACGAATACCTATGACAATCGTTAGTGGTAGTCAGAAGCCCAAAAAGCCTTAGTATTACCCAAAAATTGTGTTGCGGAGGTCTGATGGCAGTTGCTTCGTGTAAAATACTGATATTCAGCCGCAGTCTGGTTAGACTGGAAGCCGACTCCAATATAGTTGGGAAAAGGCTCGAAGAAAGAAGGTATTTCTGCTTAGTGTGTAAATGGAACATAATGATAGGTAGGTACAAACTAAATGATTTGCAATCTCTTTGCAGGATGTTAGATTTGATTAATCTTGACTCTTCACTGTGTGACGTCACATTGCTCCACAGTTAAACCACTTTGGACATCGTTGTAGATCTTTGCTTCGATAGTAACAGAAGCTCAGAATAAATCTTTTTAAACTATCACAACAGAAATTATGCAAACTCCACACACCATACAAAATGTAGCTGAGACACTTTAATTTTGAACATTTAGATACGATTCTTCTATCAAAAATATTCCACGTTCCACGTTCTGAAGACGCCGCAGGGGACCGAAACTGTAGATGCCGACCTATTTTAATTTTTCTTCCAAGAACTATACTTAAGCGTGTTTATATTTAACTTTTCGATTTCCAATGCGATGTTTACGTTGCCGTGTTTTCCGACTTTGAAGTCTTATCTAGACTGATCGCTGAAAGCGCAGAAATAAATACGGTTTGTAGATTTATGTGAGAATAAAGTAAAATATGAAGTTGTGGAATATAGCATATCGCTCTGAAATACCTGTCAACTTTACTGGAATAAGAAGAATAGAATAAACCTTTAAATATTAGATACACGACGATGATGCCTTTCAACTAGGAATTAAATACTATATACGGCTTTTGCGGCCTCAAAATCCTTTCCTTCATTCTTTTTTATCCTCCTAGGCTTTTCTCAACTATGTTAGGGTTGACTTCCTGTCTAACCAGATGCGGCCGAATATTGGTTTTTAGAAAAACGTCAGAAAAACCAAATTTCTTGATTTAGAATACTTATACCGGTAGCAGAAGATTCCACCTTTTTGTGTTCTTTGGGGTACAAAACGTCTTTCTTTCTATATCAGATATGCAAACAGGTTTGGTGAGCAGTAAGGCTGTAAAGTGTAAAAGTCAAAAACAACTCTAAGAACAATAAAAAGAAAGAATAGGACCGTCTAGGTATCTCATATCAAATGCGACACAAATAAACAGAAGAGTCGACAGTAGTGCCAATGAATTGTTTCAACAACCCTATTATCTTATTATCGACTAGATAACTCCAATCTTAAAAGCAAACGGCGCAAGAAAAAAAAGAGATTCAACATCTACTTCTTGAATTTCAGTGTCGCAATGGCCTAATTTCTATTCAAAGTCTGGACTGGGTGGTCCGACGTGACGCGAATCGCACTCGCAATTGCCCTTTATTGTGTTGTAGCTGGTTTGAACTGGTTCGAGCCGGATTGGGGCAGCGCGAACTGGATCGCCCCGGTTACACGGGTGAAATGCGGTTTAGTGCGGATTTACTGTTTGTTAGTGCCTGGACAAATTGGGAGCTTGAATTTTTATAATGTGATTTTTTCCGGAGTATTGTAAGTTTGATTAACCTAGAATGTTCTGTAAAATTAACTGATTCTTTATTCCTATAAAGAGGAAAGAGATTTTGGCCCTTTCTCCATACTGATATAACAAACTTCTAGCTTAGTATGTTCACCGGATGCATTCCACATAAACCTCCAAGTTCTTTCACATTTACTTAATATATTTTACACGAAGAGAAGTCAAGAAACTATTAAGATTTACCTTAATGGGCCTTCACCTTATTTATTGCCCGGGAATGTTACAATACAGATAAATATTGGCAGGTATAACAACCAACATCCATAATTACTGCATTATCTACAATAAACGGAGTAACAAAAGCTCATACAATAAATTAATGTTCCGTTGTAGAAACCTTAAGACCTCGGAAACATCCTATAAAGCAGTCTTTATATCTCAAAGGAGAGCGTCTGCTACTCGGTAATTAATCTTTCAACTCTCACGTCTTTAGTTTAAGGTGAAGCCTTGTGAGTGGCGGAAGCGACGAGTGGGTAGCTGTGAAAAATAGCAAAAGCTATTCATAATTGTAACACTATTACTGAAGAGCTCGAAGTTCGAATTCATAATAATAAGACACCATCTTTATTCCTTCTAACAAGAATGTATTGGCATTAACTACAAAGTTACGAGGTAAATATATAATTATGTGCATATGAAAATATTGTATACGAACTAATAACCTCCTTGCTTTTATGGAAAGTTAAAAAGAATTATCAAGTTAGATACTGGATTATAGTCTACCCTGGTTACAGGGTCCCGAGGGTTAAAAGAGTTCCCTAGGGAGATTTTCTTATTTAGTTTTATATTTCATCATCATCAACTCATATACTGTCCAAAGTCTGCTGGGCACGGGTCTCCTCTCATTTTGAGAGGGATTAAGCTATAGTCCACCACGCTGGCCTACTGCGGGTTGGCAGACTTCACAAACCATCGAGAAAAATCTCTAAGGTATGCAGGCTTCCTCACGATGTTTTCCTTCACCGCTTAAGCGAGTGTTATTGTATTGATAATTAAATTAATACGCACATGAATTCGAAAAGTCAGAGGTCTTGGATTCGAACTCGAAACCTTCAACTTGGCGGTCCAATGGATGACCTTAGCATATAAGCAGTGATAGCCTAGTGGTATGAACCACTCGGCTATCACTTAGTTTATATTTATTTCCTGTTTATTTTATTTATTTACACTGCCGCAGGAGGATATATCTGTAACTGGAACTCACTAAAGCAGCTAAAATAGGCACGGTGATAATATTAATCAGATCATGTTATGTTTTTTTCTAGAACATTGTAAAGAATACCAAGTTAGGAAAAAGTGTACTACTTGTACATCCACAGTTTGCTGGTATGTTTAAGTACCATGTAATAGCGAGCGAGCCTATTGCCATTATCCGGGCACAAATCCCAACTCCTAGCTACCACTGAGAATTCCAATAAAAACCCAATAACACTGCTCGACCTGGAAATGGAAACCAGGACCTGTAGGGCAGCAGTCACGGTTAGAACCACTAGACCAATGAGGCAGTTAGAACATTGTAAAAGTAATACATAGAGTTTTGTTAATCCGCTTCATCTATCAAAGGGACCACAGCTTTAGTCTGTAACTGTAATATTACAGTTACACTCCAAAGTTTGCGATACGAAAATATAATGAGTTTCATATCGCGAATCAGAAGTTCAAAAGTACTTACATCAGGATAAATATAATAAATGATATTTATTTATATAAATATATATTTTAAAGACACTTTATCAAGTCAATATTTAATACTAGATGACGCCAGCATTGCCTAACTGATACCTCTGAGAAGAAACACCGAAACAAACTCAGAGAATCATTTTATCTTTTAAAATCCCGACAGGAATTCACGCTTATCGATATGTGTTTTACAATGCAGGGCAAAATCAGAACTGGCTTCTGAAGAAAGAGACATAGCAGCTTTGAGTTGACCAACCCTTACTGAACGATCCGTTGCACGCCAGTAGTACCAGGTTAAGTATAGTAAAATTATAGCAGCTGAGGGCTTAAAATTATGCTGATCAACTTGCAAGGGGTAATTGCGCTTGCCTTAGTTCGTCGACGCTGTTGAATGGAAGCCGATCCCAATACACTTGGGAAAAGGTTAGGAGGACGGTGATGAACTAAACTTATTATGTTATTAAAAGAGAACAGTTTTATTAAAAATGGAGATCTTTGAGTCTTAATGAAGTATTCTGTTTTATATGTGGCTACTTGCCTATTAAAGCTGTTAATAATCTATTGTTCCTGATGTCATGATCATAACTTCGTATTTCTTTTCATTTCCATTTATTCTCAAATAATAGAAACCTATATTAGGTTACTATTATTTGGGACATTTTACAAAACACCATCTAGTCCCAAACTAAGCAGAGCTTGTACTATGGGTACTTACTAGACAATGGATATAATACTTATATACTTTTTTTTTGTAAATACATACTTATAATACATAAAAAACACACAGACAAACACAAATACTCATGTTTTATCCACACAAATATTTGTGTCCTGTGGGAATCGAACCCACGACCCCATGATCAGCAGTCCGGCACTCGAACCGCTAGACCACAGAGGTCGTCATTATTATACTTATTATAGTAACAGAATAGTTGAGACTAGGACAATCCATAAATGTTTTCAGTGGGGAACGTAAATAGCCTGATGATGAATAAAATAATTGCGTAATACTTACCCATTTTCCTTTACTGTTGCCTAAAACTCATGTGACACTGCAATTATATTGTCTCTTTCACTAAAAGCTCCTAATTAGTAATCATTATCTAATTAAGCACTCGACGAAACTCAAACAAGACAACGCCATCAAGATTCAGGAGCCCATTGTTGAAACGAGTGAGTGCTTTTGTCTCGCTTTTTGCACAACACATCTTTTTAAGTCATTCCTTTTGTTTTTATGTGTTTAATTTAATCTCTTTGTTAGGACAACTGGTCCATCGGGACAAAGAGAAATGTTACTTTTGAGCTTAGAACGTGGAAAATCGGATCAGATGGCGTTAAAAAGTTTAGTTGAGACGTTTTTATTTTTATTTCTGTTTAAGGAATTCTTTAGCGTTTCTTGCGAAGTGTTCATGAAAGTTTTCACTCTCAAGTAGGAGTTATGAACTCATAGTCTCAGGTAATGTAAAGCTTCAAGAGGTCTTAAATTGATAATCGGCTATCAAACTCGAGACATACCTAGTCTACTGGTTAAATTATAATGTTGCTCAGTACAGATATTCAAGTTCAAAACCTATGATATTTAAGAAAGATAATATTACATGACATAATTATATCATGGATATAAAACGATCGCAGAGCGGACCACCAGCCCAATGGTTGGATGATATTGTGAGGGCAGTGGGTGCGACTTGCACGAGATCGGCAACAGTGGCGGAATAGAGATGAGGCCTTCACTCAGCAGTGGGTGTTTCCAGCTGAATATATAGATAGATAAAATTATCACGCCCGTATTCTCGGAGGAGTTAGGCATAGGTACATGATGTATACACCCACAGTTCTCCAGTATGTCGCATTTACGAACACTAGACATTAGAATCAGAAATTGCTAATCAATGCAACACATAATGGTCTACCAAACTTAACTGCACAGGCAGCATAGCTAAGAAGGTCCGTGCCCAGCAGTCAGGCATTAACATTATGTTAGATTAATACACTGCACTGCACCTCTGCTTATACCTTGGGGATCCAAGGGATACCCAGAGGTGCAATGACGCACACTCACAATACGTCGATAGGGTCTTACGTCCGATATAACTGGATCAAGCGCGTATAATTCTTAACAATATTTTCATTTGCTTTTAGCGCAATTGTGAAGAATAATATGTAAAGACTTGCGCGCATAAACTTGTCCATCAAATCTTGTGGCCCAGAGCACTAAACAACAAAGCCTTCTTCAATATTAAAAGCGACATTATAATTGTTCACATTACACATTAGCATGATAATTATGTACGCCACGCCTCTTATTGTGAATCATAATATGTACCTTAACCTATAGTGATGTCAGGTGTCCCGGAGTTTTGCAAATCCCGGGGTATCTAGCGGTAGCAACACCGTTTTTTTGAACTGGTAACATCTTTTCCACCAGGCAAGAGGAATACATAATTTATTTTTATTTATATATTTAATTTATTCCAGGTAGTGATGAACACACATGCTCATTATTGTTGCAGAACTTCTCTTATGACCATGAACAAAAAGAGAACTCCATATTCTCCATATTCATAAAATCCCGCGTTTTCTGGGTTGGAATATTGAGATATACGAAGTTTTAACAAGGTTTTAAACTAGGCCATAGGAGCTCACGTTATTACGCCGAAATTTATTTTGTTTATATGTAAACATTACAGGTACATCGACATCAACAGAGTGAAAGTTTTAATTCGATTATTAGGTCCATTGATACTGTGATATCTGAACTTATAGGAAACCATGATTTCTAAGTGTGTTTTAGTATAAGCATATCGGTAATTAAAGGCAATATAATCAATTATCACACTTGCTTGTGTTTTGTGTAGGAATCTGTATCTCACTAGGGAATTCACTAAGTTGTTGAATGTGTGGCATGTCTACCTACAACTAAGCGAGCGCTGTCCACTATTTAAAGAAAGAAAGAAAAACGGGTAATAGCGCTGTATACTACTCTGATCCCGGAGTTATCCCGGCATTTTTAAGTTCACATTACGCATCTCTACAACTGATTCGCGAGTCACTTAATACTATGTGGGTGTTATTTACACTCTGGTAAGACCAGTTAAATTAAGCTGTAACGTCTGAGGTGTGGTCATAAATTTCATTGTGTATTTAATAGATTTGTCTTTTGAAAGTAATGTTAATTAACCTGGTAATGACAAGATAAAACAGAGAATTATTTCAAATATTTTTTTTCTAGTTTCAGAAAAGGGAGATGGGTAGGTAGCGGGGCCAATATCAGGCAGATGGCTTTTTTCGGTGTTAAAATAAATTAAACAACTGTCTCGTTAGTCTAGTAGTCCTAGTCACTACTGATATGGTCTTGGGTTCGTTTCTCAGGTCGAGTGCTATTGGGTTTTTCTATGAAATTCTCAGTAGCAGCTCGGAGTTTAGATCTGTGACCGGTTATTGGCAATAGGCTCGCCCCCTATTACATGGGATCTTAACACACCGACGAAATGTGGGTTTAAGTTGATACCACTCTGCCTAACTCTTTGGGGAATACAGGCGTGATGGTAAGGCTGATATGTAAAATTGCCAAAAATATTTATTTATTTAAATTACGTAAACATAAACTATGATCTGTATTCTGTGTTTGTTTGCAAATAAAAACAGGAAATGTAAAATGAATACAATGTATAGGTACGCATCGATATCAAATGAAAATGTTCCTGCGAACCCTAAAAAGCGCAAAAAATAAAAGAGAAATGTTTCACCGTCATCAAACTGACGATTCGATCGTCCGATATCGAATATTTTTACTTTTTTAGTTCCGATCACCAGTTTAAATTACTATCGCAAACTAGTAACGTCCTATGCAAGTTTAATAGCTTCCAACAACATCGATGCCGCCACCAAAATAAGAAACAAGTATCTAAACATTACGACTACATCACTCACACCTGTATACATTGCAACATTCTTTCTGTATCATGTAAACAGCATTTATACAAAACAAGCAATGGATACAATAATAGTGTAGGTTTCGAGACAAACTAGTGTCGTGGTACACAGCCCTGTATATTTGTTTTACGCGGTTCATTCAATCAATCGCCCCAGTGAATGCTGATTGGTAAATAAGGTGCCCGTTTCCAATTTTTTTTCGATCCCGTCCGTATCACACAGCTTAACAATCTGTCAACAGCAATACAGATTTTATTATTCTTAATAATTATTTTTGTTGAATTGACGTTTGTGATTTGAACAAAAGTATTACGAGTGTTTGAATAGGAGTTTGATTGAAATAAATTGGACGTTGTTTGTTTTCAGAAATGATTCATTCACGCTTTTATTAAAACAATAATTTTCGCCTTTTCATTAAAAGTTTTTCCTAAAACCAGGAAAAATGAGCCAAATATGCACATCAATTAAATTATGTTTATCATAATATGACATACCAACACGTTTGTATTCCCTGAAGGATTACTCAAAGGTATACTGCTGTACACCTATTTAAATTTCATGTAACAGGGTACGAGCCTATTGCCATTAACCAGGCACAAATCCATACTCTGAGTGGCTACTGAGTGTTTCATAGAAAACCCCAATAACACTGCTCGACCTGGAAGTTGAACCTAGGACCTTACCATCCGTATTCGTACCATTGATACGAAGATAAAGAAGAAGAAGCGTAGCAGCTGTGCTTACGACCATTAAACTGTGGCAGTTATGATAAGATAAAACCATTGTTTCATATCCCAAGCTTAAATAAAAATGGATCGCGGACCTATACAAAAGCGACACGATATCTGGAATATTACACCCGAATATTGTTACATCGCATCGAAATGTACGCGCTTATGGAAAATCCACAAAGGCCCAACACTGTTTGATGTTGAAATAGAGAGATTTTCAATTTACATCCTATTCGAAGGTCTTGAGCGCGCGACACCATTATGAAACGCGATCACCAGAGACGATAGGTTCTTGTGATGTTTTACATAGGTTACCGAGGTTATTGGTTGTGTACAGATTTGTTACTTGAATGAGATAGGTACTAAAGTATTTATGACAAATTATGTAAAGTATTTGCGAGTCTTTTTGTGTGTCCTGATTTATAAGATTATTGTTTACTATTGTACCCGTGATGATTAGAGAAATATTGTCAACGTTGTTATCAAAAATCTTTAAGTAGGTACTGTTGTCGGGGACTCCCAGTATATATATTTTACAGATATTAATTAAGACAGACTGTCTATTTATAATATGTAGCCAAACAGCATTGATTGGTATGTATACGCGTGAATCGTGACCTTCGAAATATTTTAAAATATTAAACCCTACTGATATCTACTTTAAATTTGAAATTAACTGTCTGTCTGTTACGTTTATTATATTCGTAATTGTAATAAATAATATTGAGCGATTGTCAGAATGTGATATCAGAATTTTGTACGATTAATTGAAATTTGGACAGGACGACATCTGTTGCGTAAGCTAGTCATTATAATGAAAATAAATTAAAACTCTTTAATTTAAAATATTATTCATATATGTATGTATATTTTTTTATATTTGTATTACTATACAATAAAGTGTTAAATAAATTAATAAATTTAGATTAATACGCAGACAAAGTCGCAGGAGAAAGCTATTCCCAAAAGATGAATGGTATCTTTTACTTATTGTCAAAATCACTTCAGTACCCATACTGTGACAAACATACTAGAAATCGAATATCGAATTCCCATAGTAGGTGCCCGCGTGTCTCGATGGCGCCAACAGGGATGCCCTCGCGAATAAATAACTTGAATATCCCTACTAGTCCCTATCCCTACTAATATTATAAATGCGAAAGTAACTCTGTCTGTCTGTCTGTTACGCTTTCACGTCTAAATCACTGAACTGATGTTAATGAAATTTGGTACAGAGATAGAGTTGACGGACTTTTGAAGAGTTCTCTTGGAAACGCGATATAACCGAACTCGACGCGGGCGAAGCCGCGGGCGGAAAACTAGTTTTAAATAAAAGCCAAGCGGCGAGAATTGTGATCGATGATATATCTTTACCTACCTAACTTGTTTGGTAATGTCTAGTCGTATTTCGATCCGGTACTTACACACGTAAACAATAGATTTTCTATTGTGCCTGTATTCTATTTAAAATAATAAAAAAATATTAAATTAAATAATTTACCGAAGTGCTATTTATTTATTTAATACTTTGACGCTTGGACGTGATAATTATTTATTAGTTCTTTTCATTTTCCTTTTTTTTTTTTTTGTACATTATGTAAATATATTGATTATATTTATAGGGTAGATAGAATAACGTTGTGTAATAATTATGTACAATTATTATAAACATATATAAATATGTCTAGAAAACATGATCCAAAGATTGTTAGAAAGATAATTAAAAGGTATATTCATTTCACTCCCAAGTCATAAGATACAATTGTAATAAAAGGTTGAACAGCTTTACTTAAGGTAAAAAATAATGAATCTGTATTGTTATGTTTGAGGGTTAAAATAAATGACTTTAAAACTATTATTGATGTGGATACTTTTATTGTAGAATGGTTTCATTTAAAAAATATAATATGTGTAGCAGCCGTACACCAAAAGGCTACATAAAATATAATATGTAATACTACATAGTTTATTGTTATAATTATTCTTAGTGTGAAGTACTTAGTAATAAAACGATTAGCATTGAGCTCCCTAAATAAGGATTGAGCTACACGATGACTGATGTACGCGAGCCGTCAGTATGGATTGGTCAACTCAAAGCTGGTCATGGCTCTTTCTTCAAAAGGCCAGTTCAAATTTGCCTACATTGTACATTGTACTAAAACACATATATGATAAGCACTGAATACTGTTAATGTCTGGACTATACAAGAGACCATGATTCTCTGAGTTTGTTTCGGCGTTTCTTCTCAGAGGTCGTCAGCTAGGAAATCCTTCTAGTATTAATTAAATATTCACTTGTAAAAGTATCTGTAAAAGATCTATTTACAAAAAAAATTTTACCGTGGGAGAGCCATGCTTCGGCACGAATGGGCCGGCTCGACCGGACTTGATACCACGGCCTCACAGAAAACCGGCGTGAAATAACGTTTTCGTTGTGTTTCGTCGAGTGAGTGAGGATACCGGACGCCCAAACCCCTTAAAAGGGCGGCAACGCACCTGAAACTCCTCTGGTGTTGCGGGTGTCCATGGGCGGCGGTAATCGCTTACCATCAGGTGATCCGTCTGCTCGTTTGCCCACCCTATCACATAATTAAAAATAATAAAAAAAATATATTTTATCATTAGGATTTTCGGTCAATTGAGTACCATTGATTGTACGCGTTCATAACCACGGAATAGTTCACAATGACGCTCGCCTAGTGCGGGTTGGCAGACTTCATGCATCTCCAAGAACGTTATATTGTCCTCCATGTATCCATGCTGTCCTCGTGCAGTTATGGTACATTCATTACTGTTGTAAGTTTCGACAACGCTTCAACAACTTCACCACAAGTAAGTTTACTGCTGTAGTCAAGACGGTATTACGGTATGTTTGCTTGACGTCACTTGACGTTGTATACATGTCGTCTTTGTATGAAATAAAACCGTTACTCAATGCTATATGGGTGGTCTTTATTTATCTATCAATAGGGGTCCTTCTTTGACATCTTAGGTATTGTATATCGAAATTTACATAAACATACGTCTGTATTCTCCGAAAGGAAATTCCTCACGGATCATCTGCCATTTCGCGAGATGGCAGGTTATCTTGGATTCATACCGACTAAAACCGACCATGACAGGCTGTGATCAAAGGACACAAAAATATTGATGTGATGAACAATAAAGGTGTGTTATAAAAAAAAAGTATATAAGTGTAATATCCTATAACTAGCACCCATAATACAAACTCTGCTTAGACTAGGTCTAGACCATACTAGATCGTGCTGTGTAAAAAGTCAATGCTCATCTTTCTAATGATTTTCCTGCAACACATACTCTTAAATGTATTCGAATTAGATACAGCAAACTCTCGTAACACTACCGTATAATATCAAACGCTGTAACACGTCACGTGTCTTAATCACCGCCAACTTGCGACCCATTTGCATTCGGCAAACTTTGTCCCCCATTGCCGGTTCTGTGGGAGTTATTCAAGCTTCCATGATTTGTCACCGCGCAATGCGCCCGCTATTGAGTTTGTTCAACTAACGCTCAACTTAATATCGAGTTAATGTTGTGTTCGGTGCAAATTACTGCTTTTGATAGTTCTTAGTTGTAATAGTGGTGGTAGTTTGTTTCAAGGTACGAACACTGTTATTTAAAGTAGTTTAATACAAATTATCAACGCTATTGCAGTTGTACTGTAGTTATTTGGATTGGTATCATCAATATGATAATATTTTATGTACAGAAATAAGTTTACAATGGATTAAGAATAGATCCAAACTCACGAAGTTGGCCTAAGGCTAAAAAAGGTTTAAGCAAATGAGACAAAAGTCTATATAAAAGGGGAAAATTAAGTAGGTACATTATCTTCACCTAAATACAATTTCAGTTTTGATAATATGTACTTAGCTACATATAAGCACACCCTCACGCCTTTTTCGCATAGGGGCAACAGGGGCACAGGCAGAAAGTACAGAACGCCACTTGCAACTATTCTTGCAAAGATTCTTCTTTTGCCTCGTCTGCATTCATACATTTTTTCTTACACACACGCTGGTTGCGAGTACTACGCACCTAAACTTCTTGAAGATCCTCACCAATAAGTTCGGTGTAAGTGTAATATGTTTAAAGATAAATAAAAAGATCTATTTACAGAAATAAATATCATTTCATTTCATATACTTATTACATTATTTATTCATCTGTAGAAACGAGTTAATTTAAATATCTTCTTCAGTGAAAAATAGTGAGCGAAGCTCTGTGTAGATATTATAATTTTGATAATTTTGCCGTAAAAATGCCAGAATGTTGTAAAACAGGGTTCGTTTCCAAATGTCATTAAAATACCACGAAATAAAGTCAACAATTCTTTAATGACTATTTGAATATTTAACTTTGAAGAAAATATTCCCTTACCAACTTTATAAACAGTCAAATAGGTAATAAAAACCCCTACCACGGTTCACAAGCTCGGTATTTCATGAATCTATTAAAATAAGTTTATGGGAGAAATTATGAGTTGTTCCAAAAACTCCATAAAAATGGTATTGCGCAGTAAAAATGTTTTGTAGTCATATTTTATGTCAGTTTGATCACCATCGGGAGATGACTGTTTTATTATTAAGTAGCTCATATAAAACTATGGTATGAGAGGCGGTAGCTCGATTGAAATCGAATCAATTTATCCGATTAGTCATGGATTCTAAATAAGGCGTATGAGTTGAAACTGATAACCGTTCTGTCAGCATTATTTCATTTTATTGAAATAACGATAACTATTTTTTTTATTATATTTGCAATTAAACATTTGAAAAAAATAAATGATCTCAGGTAATTTGTACTTACACGGTACTTAATTGAAGTAGGTCATGTCAGTTGAAGATCATAGTAATATGTTTTCTTCTTAGCAAGCATGACTTGCTCGCAAGCTGGCGGCAGCTTCCCACGCACTCTCGCTCCCGACCAAAGTCTGAATTACAGCCGGAAGCGAGAGGTCACCACCCACTGCCGCGATTAAACCACGGCGCTGCTCTACCCAAGCCAGGAATATCTCCAGAGTGTGCTGCGCCGTGTACTCGGGGCAGTCCACGCAATGGTGACAACTGAGTGCCGATTCCCGTTGTATGCGACACAGGTACTTCCCGAAACACCCAGGTCCCGAGAGCATCTGCGTCAACCGGAAACTAAAGAAGCCGTGGAAGTAGTGATAGCCTAGTAATACCATTATTTACCAAGTCAAAGGTCCTGAGATCGAATCCACTCAGACTTTTCGAATTCATGTGCATATAAATAATTTATTTTCACTCGCTTACGGTAACGGAAAAAATCACTCGCTTACGGTGACGGAAAAAATCGTGAGGAAACCTGCATACCCGAGAGATTTTTCTTGACGGGTGTGTGAAGTCTGCCAACCCACACTATGCCAGCATAGTGAATTATAACTAAATCCCTCTCAATATGAGAGGAGACCCGTTCCCAGCAGTGAAACAGTTTAAGGGTTGATGACGATATTGATTTAAATTGAATTTCATGGTAAGATGTGTCAACTAAGTGCTTATTTTTGTTTCTAAGGTCTAGTCCACTCTATTCTGACTGCAAACATAATCGGTTCCTGCACATCACTGGCCATAACAGAGCCATTAGTGTTGTCTCCTTCCCACTATTAATATATCACAAAATCAATAATCATTGCGCACAGATTTCGGTTCGTCATTAGCCCCACAATGGCAGTATTGAAGCCATGGAATGTCAATATCTGAGCCATTGTGATCGCCCTACGGATGTAGGGGAGACAATAAAGGTCTAATGTATTGTTGTATATTATATATTTATATATGTAGTTACAGGAACGTTTGGGGATGAAAGGGTGGTTTGTTTCCGCTCTTTAAGCGGCTTCTTATTCACTTTTCATGTACAGCCAGTATTTGTAGATTCCATAATATAATAAATCCTAAGTTTGAGCTGATATTGCGAGTATCGTAATGAAAAAAAAAAAAATTAACACTACTCGACCTGGGAATGGAAGAAAGAAAACAAGAATAATACGTTGAAAAGACGCACGTTTAAAAGATAAGCTGTTATATAGGTGATACGGGTAAATAGGCTGTTGCTCGTAGTGACTCATGCTCGTAGCGGTGCTAAGTCGAACCCATGACCTCGCAGTCAGCAGTCGCGTTTGGGACCACTAGGCCTGACTAGCGTGTTGTCATTTTGAGACCTTAGTTGTTAAGATTTCTTCTTATTTAAATTACTTGAGCCCAGTACGTGGCCACGTTAATTGCGGCATCAGTGGCGTTTCTTTGGTTCCTTAAAGGTGTACGTACCTACGGGTATTTTAGACAATTCAGCAAGTGTATTGTGCGTTTTAAGTCACATATTCTTTTTTTTATACCACTAAGGTAGCAAACACGTATACGGCCCACCTGATTATAAGCGGTTACCATAGCCTATAGAGGCTTGCAACACTAGGAGTATCATTTGCGTGTTGATGATTCTGTAAAACGAAAGAGGAATAGTTGTGTTGACAGTATAAGGGTCAAACTCCCCCCACTGCCAACACAACGTTTCCTCGCGGAACAGTAATATCACTATCAGTATTCTCAGTAAGATCACTGGCAACTTTGCCCTTTATACCACACCGATACACAATAATTTTAGCACATTATTGCTTAGCAGAATATTGGACAATGTGGTTGTATTACCTCGAATGAACTTTGCGGCGTGAGCAGGGCCTATCATCTTGCAACCTAGCTAAGCTAAGCTGTCCTAATGACTAGATAGCCGGCATTGTTTCACCGTTCATAGATAAATTAGCTTACACATATACACAATACCTTGTCTGCCCACAAAGCGCTAAGCATCGCGATAATTGAGCACATTATACTGAGTTGAGCCTGACATCAGTGACGTCATAACAGATTAATTACTTGCTTCAGTGAATAGATGTCAGTATGTATAAGGACAAACTAGTTGATATTAGCTTTAGTACACATTATCTATCTATGTATATAGCTGGTAACAACCACTGCTATGTGATGGCTTCTTTCTTCTCTATCCGCCAATGCACCTAATACTTTTACATTGTTAGTGCCTCTGGCATATAAAACATACCATTCCTGCAGCCTGTATGTCTCGAAGGGTTAGGCAAAGGTGTACCTGCTAATATAATTATACCCACAGTTCATCGGTAAGTTAAGGTCCAATTATGGGAACCAGATCTGTTAAGAACCAATTCGCTACTTATTTAAAGAAAATGGCAGGATATGAGGAAGCCCATTACATCAAATAAAATCATTTATTTCTTAGCAAACATGGGTATTTGCAAACATTGCAACCATTGTAAATAATACAATCATGTTGTCAGAGTTAAAGTTCATCACCATAAATCGATAATACTGTATATTATCGATTATAATATTTGTGTAATTATCGGTCTCCCTGCTGAGGTTTTCCCTGTATGCTATGACATAGGGTTCTTCAAACGGCGTGTATACAGGTTCCTTAAGGGCCGGTAACGGCATCAGCAACTCCTCCGGTGTTGCAGATGTCCATGGGCGACGATGACCACTTACCATCAGGTGGCTCGTCTGCTCGTTTGTCGACGTCAACAAATAAAAAAATTAACTCGGCAAATTACTACAAACTTGACGCCAGCATATAAATTAAAGATCACGACATGACGTCGATGATGGTAACATTTGTCCCAATTGCATGACACTAATGATGTCCAATTTTTATCAATTCCATACAAACTTTGACCATAGAGACGTAGATTAATGACTATTTCATTAGATTATCATTATCTGTTGTTATCCACATATAGATAGACGAGTGTTTTATTAATATTGATAATTGAATCAAGTTCGTATTATTGTTATGGCTTATTAAATAAAGAACTTGGATGGATATAGTACAAATGATAATGATAAATGATATTTATTTCTGTAAATAGATCTTTTAAAGACACCTACAAGTCAATATTTTACAAATTTTTTGAAGCTAGATGGCTCCGGCATTTCCTAGCTGACGACCTCTGAGAAGAAACGCCGAAACAAACTCAAAGAATCATAATTTCTTTTAAAGTCCAGACATTGTATAGTAACAAATATGTGTCTTACAATGTAGGGCAAAGTCTGAAATGGTATTTTGAAGAAAGAGTCATAGCGGCTTTGAGTAGACCAGTCCCAACTGACGGTACGCATGCATCAGTCATTGTGTAGCTCAACCATAATTTAGGGAGCTCAACAATCCGTCGCAAGACGATACCAGATCAGAGGAACATTTGCGTAGGTCACATAAAAAAGGCTCAAAGCCACCAGACTGTGACTATAAATACTCGTACATGGCTTTTGATTACGAAATTAGTTTTAAGTAAAATCTACAGATCTCCGCCTCAGAGAAATAATAAGTAGTTAGTAACTGATTAATTGAGATTCACATAATACAGACTAGTTATATAGAGCTTTTTCAATTCACGGAAACAATGCGGCACACCTTGTGTGTTTGTGAAGTCCTGGCAACGAAACGGATGAAGCCAGAGGACTTCCTTCCTCTTAGTGGACTAGCCGCCTCCATGAACCACGTCTTTGAAGAGTAAGGAATGTACCATGCTGCGGACAACCCAACAGATCACATTAGGTCGAAGTGTTGCTGGCCATGCCAGCCCCCACAGTTAAGATTATGTGGAGCTAGGTAACGACATCTAAGTTGCTTTTTAATGGTACGGAAAATTCTTATGGATTGTCCGCCGCTTGGAGAGGCGGCAAGGTATGTCGAACTCGTACCGACTAAAAACCACACTTGCCTTTACTTTCCCTATAGTCATGGCCATGGGACATCTCGTACCTACGTCATGACATAGATGTAATTATCCCCCAAAGGCTTTGATAACGAGGCAGCTACCAAAACCCGCATTTTGACAGATATTGCTTAATGATTACAAATTTTTTGTCAAAATACAGATAGCTACCTCTATACTTCTTTTGTCGACCATACCATCATACGATGTAAGATGTAGGTGCAACATTGTTATTTTATGCACCCCAAGACTTTTTCCTCGAGAACAAAAAGTATAAGGGAATGGGCGATCGCTTCCGTTTTAATAATAGATGCGAATACTTCTCCGTAACAGTGTTATGTAATGCAGCTAGGTGGATAGGTAAGGGGGAACGCTCGCTTTGAAACTGAAAAGAAGAATTAATTGGAATATAAAGAAGGCTATTGAGGGGCTCGTGGTTAAGTCCGGTGATCAATTGATCTGCAAGGTTAAGCTGTGCTAGCCATGGTGGTGCCCATGCTTAGTAGAATCGAAATCCCTCCGTACCTCAGACAGCATATTAAGTAAACGATAACGTATTGTAAACTTAATTATTATTGTTTGGCATAGTAGGAAGTAGAGGTTTTCTCATCATCATCAGCCCGATACTGTCCACTGCTGGGCTAGAGCTTCTTCATGCATATCCTATTCATTCCTGCGCTGGGCTACTCTTGATCATTTAATTTTCTTTCGCGCCACCTTTACTATATCGTCAAGGTTTTCTACTGTGCCAAAATCAATAATATTGTAGCAAAATTAAATGTCAAACAAAAAGTATCTGTGGTTACCTCGGTTTTCCGACTTACAAACGAAAACGTTATTAAAACGGTGACGCTATTTAAAAAGCTTGTGTTTCAATAAATTTACCCACTCTTATTTCCTTTAACATAATATTTGTTTGTTGTTTGCGCGAGTAGATTAATAAGAAACGAAACAAAAGGTTGTTATTTTGCTTTCAAAGGTTTGTCTATGATGCGGTTTCGTTTTATGTTGTGGCAACACTGCGGTTTACATGTTTTACGGAAAGGAATGTACTTCGGTAACGTTCATAGTGGGCTTTTAACGGGAAAATGAAGTTCTTTGAAGTGTGATGTTTATAATAACATGAAGGGAATCCTTAAACGTGAGGATCCATCTTGAATTTGATTATAAGGTCCAGCAAAGCGTTTTGTTATAAAATTCTCAGTAGCTCGGACTTTGTATTTATGCAGTAGGCTCGCCCCTTGTTATCTACATGCCATACTAATATTACACGGACCTTAATTTTTTGACCGCCACGTCAATAACGTATTTAATAGATAAAGAAAAACAACCAATTTTTCGGCGGTCAAAAGGTTAAAAACATATTGGCAGTCTTTGTGTAGGTACACACGTCTGCCTAACCCTCGTGATGGCATAGGTATATGCATAGTTATAATATTCTGACACGAGTATTTAACGACATCTAAGTAACTGGCAGGCAAGGTATGTCGGACTCGTACCGACAAAAAATCGCACTTGTCGTACGAAGTTTCGACGAAGGGCTCCCGCTAAGTGATAATTACGCTGATCAACCGATCTGCAATTCTTAACACATCGAAGAAACCTCCCTGCATCACAGGGCACGTAAAACTATCGATCCCGGTTTATCATACACACACCTATGACAATCTTCAGTGATAGTAAAAACCCAAAAACCCTGACATCCATTCTATCTTCAGGATATCGGTATTACCCAGAAAATCTGTTGCGGAGGTCTGATTGCAGTTGCTTCGTGTAAAATACTGATATTCAGTCGCAGCTGGTTAGACTGGAAGCCGAAGCCGACTTGATTAAAATATTTATTGACAGTAATAAATATCATTTATCATTTAACTATAAAAATGTAGGGTAGCTGTAAAGTGTGACCATGGACGCTGTAAAGGGTCCGAAATGTCGGGATTAATAATATCAACATAACGCGATAAAATCCGTTAAAAGTACTTTTATTTCAAAGAATGAAATGTGTTGCTGGGGAGTTTGTTACGTCGCTTCTTCTTCCCAACTAAGACACTAGGAGGCCGTGAAGGACGTGGGTGTCTTACGAGTGGGTGTTACACGAGGTGTCTTAATTTAAAAATGACGTTAAAAAAGTACTAGGTACCTAGTAGTCTGTCTTGAATAAATTATTTTGACTTTGACTCTGAAAGATAGGAGAATGAGGAGCATGATGACTATATACTACGTCTATTAGTGCGGGGGAAAAAATACACATGGCATGATAGTCTGATAATATAATGTACCATACGATTACCAAATCCAGACACACAATTCCTCGCAAAAGTATTATTCAAAGTAATATCTGGTACACAAAGTTGATACAAACCGCCAAACGTAATCTCCTTCGAAGAGATTGATTTCATTCATATAAGATCCAGATTCGATATCCGGTCTCATCTCGTTTCTAAATACGGAAGTTAAATATAATCATGTCATATGTATAAACCTATGTCATCAAAGAAACTACTACTCACCTACTTACTACTACGTACTTACTTAGACAAACAAAGTTTCGCATTTCTAATAAATATTTGTATGGATAAATCAGGAGTAGATACACAGGCTAATCCCTCGTCAAAAACCTGGTTCATGACAGAACCATTTCATTCAAAGGGTGTGTATTTTCGAGTTGCGTCCATTAAGCAAATGCATCGAACTGTCCCGCTCAGATTTACATTGCAAATGTATGTGATAGGACGTTGTTAGTATTTTTCATTTCACTCACTTTCACTCATATTTGCAAAAACGGGAAAGCACTTTTGAATAAATAAAAAACGAAACTGAAAATAATATTTCCAACGCTCTTTAAAATTTTCAGCAGCTTGAAGTGTGAGTATATCGTCATCAACCCATATATACTGTTCCACTACTGGGCACGGATCTCCTCACATATTGTGAGTATATGCCCAGCTGTTAATGGCAACTGGTTTGTGTATTACACGGACGTGAAACATAACGACTGTCTGTGTATATATGGGCTTGGCATTTTGTCTTTAAATAAAAAAAAATCCTTCGTGCCCCAATGTTTTTAAGGCCTTTTCAACACTAAGAGTCGATAATTGTAATTCATCTCTGCCTAATCTTTAGGGGATGCTAGCGATGTATGTTTGTGTCAGAAGCTTGTTTTAAAAAACAAAGTACGAATACATTCTCAGTTCGTCAAAGAATTATTTACCTGATGTAGCATAAACTACAACATCAAATAAAAATATAATGAAGATAAGGTTTCCGAGTCTCCTTATATCAGATTCATCTTTCGATTTGCCTTCGTTTCGAGCCCGTCGGGAAATTCGATGCATTATCGATTTTCCTAGTGTTGCAAAAGTATCGATATAAAATGTAGAGTTATCGATATTTTTTTTCGTAATTTAAATTATAAATCACGTACCGCTTATTACATCTGGTTTACTTTGGCAATAAACAAAAAAATTAATACTGCTCCTAGTCAGGAAAGACTATCTTAAGGAAGGACTATATTTTAAAATTACTTGTTAGTTTCAAATAAAAAATCATCAACCTCGATGCTGCCGCTAAGCATAGTCGGGTTTTGGGTTCGATTCCCAGGTAGAGTAGTTCTATTGATTTTTTCTGTCAAGCAAATCTTTTAAAAACCGATTTTACATTTATGAGGCTGTCCTTTACGTACTGCACTGCATATTTAGGCAAAATAATTTTGTCGATACTATCATATTAAACAGAATATCGACATTTACAGCACAACATTAAACCGCGCGTCTAGGAATACAGTTCACCGGAATACCTGAGTATATTGTGATGGATTTCACAAAACCCGCATGTGAGTCTAGTCTGTAAATAAATGCTGGACTTAGGCACTTAATACGATAGCGCATCCGTCTGACCTTCCTCTGGGAAATCTAGGTTCCTTAGTTTTATTTTATCAGAAAATACATCTTCCAGTGGCTCTATCTAAGTAATTTATTAGTTCTAATTTCGAATAGTTTTATTCCACTGACATGAATGCTAGCCTAGTGTCCATGCAATTAATATGTATAAATATTAATGTAGGCATAATTATCACATACCACTATTTCTATCTCATTATGATCATCAGCCCGAATTTGTCTATTAATAGTGGACGGTAGGGCTCGTTTAGTGAAGGCTACTGAGCTCGACCCAGTCGCTGCAAATCGTTAGTCCACCTGGATGGCGGGCGTCACCCAACCAAACTACGCTTTCCTAGACGCTTGATCTACGTTCATAAAACTCATCACGCTTTATCGATCGACTTACGCGTCACTGATGCGCCGCTTGCGTGGCAGCCCCGACAGCTTCCTGCAACTCGTTGCGGGGAGAATGGACACTGGCAGCTCCTTCATGGAATACTGGACAAAACAACATGTCAGGTGTTTCTGATTCAGTGTGTCCATTATTGTAATAAATTATAATTAATTATTATTTTTTATTGTAGTATAATATGCAATCTATTTTATGGATAATTTATCTGAAATAAATAATTTGAATTTGAATGTATCGTTGGTTTAGGGTGCTCTTATTTTACCAGATGTTTCAGGATGAGAGGGAATATGTTTAACTTCAACCTCAACCCACAGCGATACCTTACAGCCAAACTCCTGTATCCTCCATTCACACAACACCCCCGTAATAAGCAGCCATTACCGAAATTAAAGCATCAATCTCTCTTGGCGCACCGCGTCGATGGCTTACGCGCTCCTGTAAGATTTCAGGCAAAGACTAATGAAACAGATGTGCCGTAATAGGCATAATATATTGATTTATGTATACACTTGACAAAAAAGTAAGTTAAAAATAGTAAAATCATAAAAAACTAAATGGTGCTATTCCCTATGCAAAGATTTATTGTAACTGTACGTAGAATCACGTATGAAATGAATGTACGTAGAATGTAGGTACATACGTAGCTAATCAGTCACTAATTAATTGAGATTATAATAGTTTATGAGAACATCTAGGTAGGTAGGTACCCAATTTTTTTATTAGTGCATCAGCAGCAGTCCATACAATGACCTAAATACTGTAACTACCTTAGATTGAAATATCTTTAGTTTCAGACATACAAACCAACCTACTGACCGCGATTTTATTTATAAAGACAACGCCCACAACCAACAGACAAACATTGACACAAAGTACACCCAGACTCGAAACAAATATCTGTAGATCAATCACACAATGATTTTCTCGAGTGGGAATCGAACTCACGACACCCGGCGCAACGGTTGTGGCGAGGTGAACACCTAAACCGCTACGCGAAACGTGCAATCATAATATTTTCATTATAAGGAGAGCATGGGAAAGGATCCTGTTCGTGCTCAAAAAACTTGGCGCATCTGCACCAATATTTTGATCTACGCCACAGGTGAAAGTTGGTTGCGGTCGCGACATAAATTACCGTTTAAGGCAATAAACGCTCGCGGGCCGCGGATTTCGTATATTAGGATTGCGTGCCTTTTGGTACGATATTTTGTAGTCCCAGGACGGAGGAAAACAAAGTAGAAGTTTGTTATTTAAAATTGTTGATATTGAAGTAAATAGTAAAACTGTCTCAATAAAGCAACATTGTGAGGAGTCCGTACTTTATGAATATGGGTGAAGTGTGAGTGACAGTACGCCCTTTGGGGATATCACTTAGGTAGTGTTTTGAAAATATGTATGTTATCTGTCTGCGGCGGTTATAAATCCTCAGTACTATAAAAGTTTTCAAATAACAGCTGAAGGAAAGGTCAGAAATTAGTCTTGTTCAACTTCAAACTTGAGTATTCGCGAGTGTCAGAAATCGTTAACATTGTGTGCAAGTCATGTCAAACTAAAAATAGGCACGGTACACATGTTTTTGTTTAACAATTCGCTTATAAAAGAAACAAGATACACGGCATTGTTTGAACAAAATATGTTTGGAAATCTATCAAAATTTAATAATATTGTTACGCCGGACACGTAATAGAACGACTGAGATGGCACACGAAGGTTCTGGAAACGCATGGAAGTTTAATCTCGACACTCGCGTAGGTATAGGTAGGTACTTATATCTATAAGTGCCTATAACAATACCTCAAGGTCACGCGGCTCGCGACACAATAGGCTGAGGTCAACGACCGCGAAACAATAGGCGCGCGAGTACCTACTCGTATTTTTTGTAGCATTTTCGGGATTATTCGATTCTGGAACTTTCTGAGCCATATAAATAGCGGTCCTAAGGGGCCGACAAGGCAGTTCAATTGTGGACACGGACAAGTGAAGATCGAAGCGAATTACGAAGTGACTACAGTGCGATAGTGAATTGTGAAGTGAACTAGTATAGCGACATACTGGTGATTTGTGTTTTGTGTTCGTGTGAGCAATTAAAGTTTTGATTGTTTATCGGTTAAATTGGTGTCATTTAATTTATCCCGAACCCTAGCTCGTAACAATTGGTGTCAGAAGTGGGATAAATTATGCCAGTTCTACCGAAGGAAGACACGGACGGTATTCGTACCAGGAGTCAGCGGCAGCAAGAGATGGACCAGAGACGGTTTGGAGATTCTCCGTCACAACCCTCGGGCCCTCGGCAGCCGACGTTAGATCCAGTCGCTGGTCCATCTGGAGCCCTTCCAGCGCCTGCCGTTGACTTGTCAGCTTTGATGGCGCTGATGCAGGAGCAAACCCGCAAGCAGGAGGAACAGGCCCGCCGGCAAGAGGAGCAGGCCCACCGGCAAGAGGAGCAGGCCCGCCGGCAAGAGGAGCAGGCCCGCCTACTGCGGGAGCAGTTGCAAAAAGACAAGGAGGAGCAGGCCCGTAAGCAGGAGGAGCAGGCCCGTAAGCAAGAGGAGCAGGCCCGCCTACTGCGGGAGCAGCTACAAAAAGACAAGGAGGAGCAGGCCCGCCTACTGCGGGAGCAGCTGCAAAAAGACAAGGAGGAGCAGGCCCGTAAGCAGGAGGAGCAGACGCGTCAATTGCAGGAGCAATTACAGCGTGGTAAAGACGACCAAATGCACTTTTTAAAGGATGTTCAAGCGACATTTGGCAAAGAGCTCAAGGATGTTAAAGAGCAAGTTAAGCAACACGACTGTTGGATTTCCGAAACCAAAGTGGAAATATCTGATATAAAGAAGACTTTAGGTGATCTCAAGGCAGGAAACGGAATTGTGGCTCCTGTGGTTGGTGGTTCCACGATGCCTTCACTTCGTGGATTCAAAGTGCCGCCATTTGACGGGACCTCCTCTTGGTCCGCTTACAAAATACAGTTTGAAGCCGTCATGAAGTCGAATGGATGGGACAAAAGTCAGGCCATGACGGCACTCACCTTATGTCTCCGCGATCAGGCTTTAACGGTACTGGAGGCCCTCGGCAACGACAGGACCTACGATCAGCTGCTTGAGGCGTTGGACTCTAGATACGGCGACGCACACCTGGAATACGTGTTCCGTGCCCAGTTGAAGGACCGCGTACAGCGTAGCACCGAGTCACTACAGCAGTGGGCTGTGGAAATTGAAAAGCTGGTCCGGAAAGCCAACCAGTCGACACCTGCATATATCGACGGAAATCTGGTCCAGGCGTTCGTCGATGGGATTCGTGACCTAGAAGTCAGAGCTGCTGTGAATCTTGGACACCACAAAACCCTTAAAGATGCCTTGGCCCATGCCTTAGAAGTGGAGGCAGTTAGACAGGACCATCGAGCACATAGAGTTCGAGAACTCATGTTGCCAACATGTCACCTCTGCGGGGAAAAAGGTCACTATCAGGTGGGTTGTCCAAAGCGTAACGAGGGTCGAAGGGAAGGTGTAGGATCACCTCGATGCTACATTTGTGGTGAGAAGGGTCACCTGCGAGCAAATTGCCCCAAAGGAACTTCGTGGCGAGAAAAAGGGCAAAGCGTGAAAGTAAAGGCGGTTAGTTCCACCACCGAGGAACAACAGGGAAACGAGTAAAAGCCAGGACTGCGGGGCGGGTGCTGGCTGGTGTGAAAGGAGCCCCAAGGATTTCGATCTCACAAGCCCATGATGGAAACAGCCTGATCATCAAAGGCGAAGTCAACAGAACACCATGTAAGCTGACACTAGATACTGGAGCTTCTCGCACGGTCGTGAATTTTCAGTTAGCACGTCGGGTTCTTGGGGATTACACCGGTGACCGTGATCATATACAACTAGTAACAGCTACTGGTCAGCACATAGCCGTCCGAGGCGAGAAGGAGGTGGAATTAAAACTTGGTAACAGAATATATCGGCATAATGTCATCGTAGCCGATATAGTAGATGACTGCATTCTGGGACTAGACTTTATGCGAAAGCATTTTTGTGAGATCGATGTTAACCAAGGAGTATTGAAGTGTGGTTCAGAAGAAATCTTTATGGAAGGTGCATCTACTGGGAATGTGTTCTGCTTAAGGAAGATTGTTCTTCCCCCTAAGTCGGAAACAATCGTCCCAGTCACTCTTCCACAAAATGCTGGACAGAAAAATCGATGTGTCCTCATAGAAAGGTTGGACGATGACTTTTCATGGAAGATGGCACGAACGTTGGTGAAGGCTACCAATGTATCAGCAGTACGCATATTGAATCCAAGCGATAAGGAGCAAGTTATCAAGAAGGGCACATTGATGGGTACTTGTGAAGAAGTAGTCTGGATGCGACGGTGCCAAGATCAACGTGCTGGTAATAAGGTACAAAACGTTAAGTTTAACGTTGCGACGCTCCTGAAAGATTGTCAAAATCATCTGTCTGAAGAAGAAAAGAACAAGGCTAAAAAGTTGTTGCTTCAATACGCTGATATTTTCTCATCAAATGATGCTGACATAGGAAAGACTGGTCTGGTTCAGCACAAGATAAATACTGGAGATGAGCCACCAATTCGTCAAAGACCCAGAAGGCTGCCAGTTGCAAGAGAAAAAGACGTGGAGACCATGATTGAGGGAATGGTGAAGGATGGTGTAATAGAGCCTTCATCTAGTCCATGGTGCTCTCCTGTGGTGCTGGTTAAAAAGAAAGACGGTAGTGCGCTTCTGCGTAGACTATCGACGATTGAATGATGTCACGAAGAAGGACAGCTATCCATTGCCAAGGATTGATGACACACTGGATACATTGACAGGAATGAAATGGTTTACGACGTTAGACCTAAAAAGTGGTTACTGGCAAGTGGAGATAGACCCAAAAGATAAAGAGAAAACAGCATTTTCTACAGGAAAGGGTCTGTGGCAGTTTAAAGTCATGCCGTTTGGACTATGCAATGCTCCTGCCACATTCGAGAGGCTTATGGAACTAGTGCTCACTGGCCTAATTGGAGACGCCTGCCTGGTCTATCTAGATGACATCATCATAGTGGGCCGTTCGTTTGATGAACACCTTCGAAACCTGGAACGAGTCCTTTCAAAAATCCGAGGGGCCAACCTAAAGTTGAGTCCGAAAAAGTGCTCATTTTTTAAACATCAAGTAAGCTTTTTGGGACACGTCGTTTCAGAAAAAGGTGTTGAAACCGGTCCAGAGAAGATAGTTGCTGTTAAGGATTGGCCAGTTCCAAAAGATAAGACGCAAGTCAGAGCATTCTTGGGCTTGTGCTCCTACTATCGACGGTTTGTGAAGAACTTTTCGGATGTAGCGAAGCCTCTACACAAACTGACGGAGGAAAAGTCACAGTTTTGCTGGGACACGAGTTGCGAAAGTGCTTTCCAAGAGTTGAAGAAACGTCTGTGCAATACACCTATTTTGGGCTACCCTGACAATGAAAATGAATTCATAGTGGACACAGACGCAAGTAATACTGGTATTGGCGGTGTTTTGTCACAACGAAAAGGAGATCAGGAGGTTGTGATAGGTTACTTCAGTAAATCACTGTCAAAGCCTGAAAGGAACTATTGCGTCACGAGGAGGGAATTGCTGGCCATAGTTAAGACACTACAGCACTTCAGCAAATATTTATTGGGGCGGAAGTTCCACTTGCGAACGGATCATGCTGCACTGAAGTGGCTATTACAGTTTAAAAACCCGGAAGGACAGGTAGCAAGGTGGATTGAGCTTCTGCAGGAGTTCGATTTCATAATTGAACACCGTAGTGGCAGATCTCACGGTAACGCAGATGCGTTGTCAAGAAGACCTTGTCCGGAAACTTGCAAGCACTGTGTCAGGCAGGAGACTAAGGAAGCAGTTCCGGTAAGGATGCTGAAAACAGACCTTAGTGACGAGTGGAAGGGAACTTTACAGCAGGCTCAAGAAAATGACACAGATGTCAAGCCAATCCTCGAGTGGATGAAAGCTGGTGCCTCTAAACCGACATGGAGTGACGTTGCAGCATTGAGCACAGTTACAAAGAGTTATTGGGCGCAGTGGGACAGTCTGTTGTTACAGAATGGTGTCTTGTGCCGTAAATGGGAAAACGCTAAAGGGGACAAGAGCCATCTGCAGATAGTAGTCCCCAAAGCTAAGGTCCCAGATATACTACAACTTTATCATGATGGATGTTCAGGAGGTCATCTAGGAGTAAAAAGAACTTTGTTAAAGATTCGAGAGCGCTTCTACTGGATCCACTGTCGAAACGACGTTGAAGACTGGTGTCGTAAATGCACGAGTTGTGCAGCGGTCAAAGGGCCTCACACACGCAGCAGAGGTGCATTAAAGGTCTACAACGTTGGTGCACCCTGGGAACGAATAGCTCTAGACGTTGCGGGACCATTCCCGGAAAGTGAAAGTGGGCACAAGTATTTTATGGTTGTGATGGATTACTTCACAAAATGGCCGGAAGTGTTCGCAATCCCGAACCAAGAAGCTTCGACGGTTGCCGATAAGTTGGTCCATGAGGTCTTCTGTCGATTTGGAGTACCTTTAGAAATTCACAGTGATCAAGGAAGGAATTTTGAAGCTCAAATATTCCAGGAGACGTGTCGAGTCATGGGTACTCATAAAACTAGAACCACCTCGTACCACCCACAGTCTGATGGAATGGTTGAACGGTTCAATCAGACGTTAGAGAGATATTTGGCGAAAGTTGTGGGGAACAGGCAGAGAGACTGGGACAAGCACATCCAGCCGTTCCTTTTGTCATATCGGAGTGCAGTTCACGAAAGTACGACGGTAACGCCAGCCTTCGCGAATTTTGGAAGAGAACTACGGTTGCCTGCAGATCTCATCACTGGTATCCCCCCTGGCACTCCCCGCTGTGTTACTGATTATGCGAACGACTTACGGACTAGAATGAATGACATATATGAGCATGTCAGGGAATCAGGCAAACAAACGTCCGAGAAAACGAAGACCCGCTACGACCGCAAGATGAACAATAAAGGCTTTGACGAAGGTTCGCTAGTGTGGCTACATAACCCGGTGCGCAGCAAAGGAAAGTCACCTAAGTTACAGCCAAAATGGGACGGTCCCTATCGAGTCGTGACTAAGATCAACGATGTCACCTACCGAATACAAAAGGGACAAAGAGGTGCTGCGAAGATCGTTCATGTGGATCGCCTGGCACGATATCACGGATCTAATAATGCTCGGGACGAGCATGTCTTAGGAGGGGGCAGTGTTACGCCGGACACGTAATAGAACGACTGAGATGGCACACGAAGGTTCTGGAAACGCATGGAAGTTTAATCTCGACACTCGCGTAGGTATAGGTAGGTACTTATATCTATAAGTGCCTATAACAATACCTCAAGGTCACGCGGCTCGCGACACAATAGGCTGAGGTCAACGACCGCGAAACAATAGGCGCGCGAGTACCTACTCGTATCTTTTGTAGCATTTTCGGGATTATTCGATTCTGGAACTTTCTGAGCCATATAAATAGCGGTCCTAAGGGGCCGACAAGGCAGTTCAATTGTGGACACGGACAAGTGAAGATCGAAGCGAATTACGAAGTGACTACAGTGCGATAGTGAATTGTGAAGTGAACTAGTATAGCGACATACTGGTGATTTGTGTTTTGTGTTCGTGTGAGCAATTAAAGTTTTGATTGTTTATCGGTTAAATTGGTGTCATTTAATTTATCCCGAACCCTAGCTCGTAACAATATTTATGCCCACGTAGAACAAACAAAAGATTTTTAATCTTCCCATCGGAATCGCGGAAGCGAGAAAATTTACAAAACGTCTACCAACCGTTGTTTACCCCTGGATACTGTGAGTGACGTTATCGGGTTGCTTTGTGTCCATCGCCTGTCATACACTGACGGTTGAACAATACAATGGTGTAGATTACGAAATGTAAGTGAAATTAAATGTTATTATCGCTCTTTATTTTTAGTACGATGGAAATGAAATGTTGTGTGTGTCTTTTGGGTTAGTAGGGCTGCTTATCTTCACGGTCTGATTCTTTTAAGGGTGCGTAGAGATAATCTGGTGGGAGCAGGTGAAATTAGCAACGATTAAATATATTTACGCAAAGATTTTTTTTTTGTTTTTTAAATGAAATGTATGTCAGCCCCAGTTGGTACAGTTTAAATGTTGTTTTGTTTATATTAGTCTCGTTGGTGTAGTGTTAGTAAGCGGGCTGCTAAGAAGTTATGGTTCGATTCCCCGTGCAGCAAAATTATATGGAGTATCAGTTAGCAGCATGACGCTTGGATTTCCGTCCATTTACTGGCAACCCATAAAACGTGGCAGTGCTATAGTTGAACAATTTAATACCCCTCTGCTTAACCAATGGGAGCTCTAGCATTCGCATGCATTGGTATGTCTCCAATTTCGTCGCTCCTCACACACTCAAACAATAGATTTACAAACCCTGAAAATAAATGAAAACCCTTTGAAATTATACACCGGAATTTATTTGTGATATAAGGGGTGTACTCAATAACTGAATGGCAGATGAGACAATCGATAGACCAAGCCTTTGTTCCGGCTATGTATTGTTTAAACACAAATAAATCTGTATGGTGTGCACTCGGCCCGTGACGGACCAATGAGTTCCGTATACAATAATACATAATAAATTCTACCGATATCATTGTCATGTAAATTGGGGAAATGCGAAGTATTTAATTTGACCAAATGGTTGATATATAATTAATGTGATGTTTAAATTTTCTGTAGTAGGTATTCGGTTACTAGTTTAGGCGAATTTGTGTGGTGGTGGGAAAATTTTCAGTGTGGATAGAGTGGAAATTAAAAAAGAATATATAGAATGTGTGAAAGACAGTGAAAAAGGAGCGAAAATGCATCGGTTATTCATAGGTCATCCAAATGAGTCTGGCAGGGTTCGGTGGTGGGTTTTAAATTTTATTATCTAAAATGAAAAAGCTTACAATATATCAGACTGTACCTACGTCAAATACCTATTATTAGGTAAATTATATATTTTATATATTTGTGGGGTTTCTTGATAATGGTGTGGTGAGGTGGTTACTAAATGAGGGTCACGTTACTATACACATTATAATTTACTGGTACCAGGTATATATATACTAATTACATGATTATTACTTATAAACGAACGACCTAACTGACTGGGTGCGGGGAGACGATTGCTGCGCCGCGTTAATACAGTAATGCGCCGGTATACAAATCGAATGCGTCAGCAGTGTCCCTACATATTTATATTTTAATGTCATCATCATCATCAACCCATATACTGTCCCACTACTGGGCATGGGTCTCCTTTCATATTGAGAGGGATTAGGCTATAGTCCAATCTATCCAAGTTTAATGTCATGCTTGTATTTTTTAATTCATATTTAAACTTGATTGAAAATATTTTTTTACATAAATGCTCAAATTCTAAAAATAAAATGGAATGCCACTGGCAATATTTAAAAAATGGAGTTCGGAAACGACACGAAATTCAAACTCGGAATAACAGTGCGTTCAACCGTTAGACCGACTCGTGAAATTTTAACTAGCCGCCCGCACTGTGCACTTTTATTTGCACTGACGTGTACGCTGCAATACGTCACTTGTTTCGGTAAACTTTAGTTGTGGCGTGTAGGTACAGTCAACAAATTGTTCTTGCTTACATTACACCCGATAAATAAATGGGTGCCCGAATAATTCGACAGACTTTGTTAATTCATTTGATATTTTGATTGATAGACAGTCACGTCATAAATGAGTGAGAATTAATTGGTGCATTTGTTGTTTAATAATGATGTATAGTGAGGCAGTGTTGCGATGCTCTTTAGTGTATAATTTTTTTAAGATTTAAAATATTTCTCAATTAACACGTTAAGGATAGTTACAACGCGCTGGAGGTTTCGAGATTCCTGATATAATTTGTATTGAACCACAAAAAGTAGAAAAACGTAAAACCGTAGATGGTAAAAATATATGTTTAAAATATTTGTGCTATTTTTTGCGATTTTATACAAAAAGTATAAACATTGTGTATGAATAAATAGTAATGTACTTACGACATTCTTCTTCCTTTATATTTTTATCTTCTTCCTTATTTATATAGTAAACAATAAAAGATTAACAATAAGTAAAACATAAAATTACAATTACAATGTCATTAGAAATTTCTAGATTATACGCTAAATTGCTCGAAATATTAATTAAATAATTACTGCTTAAGCTAACAACGAAGAGATCTCCTAAAGAGATATTACTATAAATTCTCCCAGACAGTTTTATCAGGTCCCTTAAATCTAAATCCATTTAAAGCAAACAATAAAAGTTCTACCAAGTTAAAATTCATAAGAAAACTCAAACGCAAAGAAAAATCGTCAAGGTAGATAATGAAATTCATTACTTAGTTTGAAAATAGTAAAATAAGCACTCTGTATAATGGCCTGAAGTTTAATAATAATGCAGTTTGAATGATATCACAGCTGCATTCATCGGCTAAGAAAATTTAATCCAAAGAGACTCCGAGAGTCTTCACTCATACATTCATATACGAATGACTAGAGAATATCTGTTGTTTTTAACAATTATTTTATCTTAATGTTTATTCTTGGCCAGTGGTGTCAAATATAATGGCTATGTCAAATATAATGACACCCACAATCGGTGTTTGCAATTTGCAAATTGTGCCTGGAAATAGAACCCACCCCTCACGCTCAGTAGTTACGTTTGAGGTCAATCAGGCATTTCAATGTTTATAATTTTTCAAAATAAACTGATGTGGTTAAATTGATTACTAACTCTTTTTTAACAAAAAGGTCAGATTAACATGTGAAGTACAATATCGCATGTAATGATATTTTCACATGTTCAGATGACTGCATTAATTCGGTACCTCTCTCCTATACCTACTTTATTGTTCGTATATCAAGTTAATCTGCTAATAATGAAAGAATATTGTGACTTTGGATGTGGGTACCCAAATAGTGCAGCTGTTTGTACTTAATACAATTTTGACATTACTGTTACAAGGATACTAATTGAAATACCTCCTCCACATTTATTCCGCGCTTCCGACCCCAAGGAAAGGCTAAATCTAGTAAATTAGTTTCATTATCACTATGTCCCAGGTGCTTCACAAGGCGCTGTTTTTGGCGCGACCTCTCCCCACCCCCACTACTTCTACCTTATCCGTCTTAACCAGCTTTATTAAGTTGAACTCTTTAGCTGGAGTAGTTTTATTTAACTTAGTCCACTGGGGGCGATTAGTTACTTTTCTTTGTAAAAGAATTGAATAGCTTTCAATGTTTTTTTCCTATTCTGTTGTGTTAAATAGGAGTTTAGTTTAAATAAAAGATAATACTCGCTTGGGAATGTTTGGTGCTTGAGATAAACAGTTCGTTTCGACTTTGATTTTGCAGTTTTTTTAAGGAACAATCGACTTGATAATTTTCAATTACTTCTAGAACATTATGACAAGATGTCGTTCTTCAGATATATATATAAATTACAGACAACAGTTCATATTGCCCGTCTCGTATTACATTGGCAGTAAAATCTTCATGGTGTTGTTAAATACTAATGAATTCCATCAATTGGGTTGTTGCCCTTTCTCACAACCTACCTATACATAAACAGCACAAGATGTCAAACTGTCACCAAAATCTTTAGCCAACACATTAGCACGATAAAAACCCGATTAAAGCCTTAATTATTTCGTCAACATAATTAATCTCGAGTTCTTGTGCGATGTCCGTGTTTTAATTAAACGACAATAACAGGGGTATATTTAAAATTAATTTGGTCGCCAACCCGACATTATCGCAAGGCGAGGTGAGAGGACGAATTTATCAGCGCACACTCCAATGCTCTCGTGTAAAATTAAATGACATTTGACGTGTGGTCCGAGTGTTGAGAGCACATATAGATGTAAAGAGCAAGTGCTACGCTCAATTAATGTAACGTTATGTAAATAAATAAAGTCTTCGTGAACCTTGAATCACATTACACCCACGTTATAAACATTAAAGTTTTAACATTACATGGCATAATGTAGTGTACTCTATGGCCACAATTAAAACGTTTTTCTTCGTGCTTATTATTTTATTTATAAAAATGTAATTAGGTATATGATATTGTTTCAACAACTTCTCTTTGGAATATCGCTCTATCTTTCCCTCTGTGTTGCGATCACATTTTATTCTATCAAACGTTCAAATATTTTCAGTTGTTTGATCTCATGTATTTTAATTGTTGTGGTGTCATTTTTAAGTGTTGTTAATTTTTTTTTATCCGCGTAGATACTTGAAACAAAGTAATCTTTTACATATGAGATCTCATCACGAACACGATCTCATCGCGTCTGCTAAATGTTACATATTTATAGGAGCTGAAAATAATAAGCAAACTGTGACCAACATGGTACTAAATAGATATTTAGTTCTCTTTAGAATTGGGTTTCTGTGAGATTGAACCACAGTTCTAGTTTTCCGCTGTTGCCTTTATTTTACTCCCGCCCCGAATAGCTGGTACAAATAAAATTAAATGCAGCGTTGAAATTCGACAATGCTTACGTAATTAGATGTCATAATTTACTGGAAACGACGCGACTCAACCTCTTGTGATTTTTACCTGAACTCAAAGGTATTTCGTTATGGACAATTTATAGAGAATAATAGGGGAAGCAAGGCTTTTTGATGTTCAATTGTAATGTGGATGTGGATTAAATTGTGTGGGAATTGAGAAGGTTTATGATGCAAATCACAAAACATTTTTCTTTTTACCTTTCTGTATACGTATTAGTGTTAAATAGATGTATGGTTTAATATAATTTATTAAAATTAACTATATTTTGGTAATAGGTGTAGAAAATCGTAAAGAGTTGTAATTTTTCTCAATAGGTATATATAAATTCGACATGACGGGTAGGTATCGCGGTGGCTTAGTGGTCATAGCGTCTGGTGTACCGAACCAGAAGACGCAGGTTCGAATCCTGCCCGCGGTCGTATTTTTCCTTTTCTAAATAACTTTAAAATCTTAGCATGGAAAATGCCAAAAATATACAAAAAGATAGTTAGAAGGTAAGGTGGCATCGTTCGGCATTTAACTAACTGTAAAGTAAGTTGTGTCGGTTGAAAAGCAAAAACTTGCATTTCAATAGGTGTTACTGACGTCACCATAAAGACGTAAATTCAATATGTGAAGGAAAAATTCGACATGACGGGTAGGTATCGCGGTGGCTTAGTGGTCATAGCGTCTGGTGTACCGAACCAGAAGACGCAGGTTCGAATCCTGCCCGCGGTCGTATTTTTCCTTTTCTAAATAACTTTAGGTATATATAGTATTCTATATCTAATTATATTTACTATATTTAATTATATATAACACACAATATAAGTAACCGAAAATATATACCCAGTACTAGCAATAGCACCGTAAGGGGTTTACTTGGTAAATGGTATAATTCTACAAACTACATATTTTATTATACTGCTATTACTAAGACTTATCTTAATTTAATACTAAATTATTTTTACCCTTATCTAGAAATGGCAATAATCCAATTTAATAAATATGATGAGTGATAGTTTAAAAACACTGGCTGACATAGACAACATCAAAATTGCACGATCTGTTGAATGTGACCCATCTGACCTTACCAAACATATAAATATAAATACGAACGATTTCACTATATTATCCCAAAATATAAGGAGCATCTATTGTAATTTTGACAATTTCATAGCAACTGTATCCACTTTTTCATTTGAAACAGATGTCATAATACTCACTGAGTGTAGATTAAGTGATAAAAAACTTATTCCGCAATTTATAAACTATACTTCCCATATTACAACACGACGCTTAAATCAAAATGACGGGGTAGTTGTCTACGTAAAAAACTCTCTTACGCCCAAAATTAAGGAAATAAAGTTAGTCCAGGCATCCTGCCTACGATTGGACATTCTTAATAATATTATTTTGTGTATTTACCGTTCCCCATCGCATACAAATAGTGACAGTTTTATAGAATCACTCAGTGAAGAACTTAATGGTCTAGGCAAGCATAAAAGTATTGTTATAGCAGGTGATATAAATATTAATATTAAACCCAAAGACTCAGAACAATCCTATGAGCGTAAAAATAGAGTTAATTACCTTACTATGCTATCAACTCATGGCATACTACCGGGCCATATACTTCCCACGCGAGGAATAAATTGCTTGGATCATTTTATGCTCGGGATTAATAATAACAAGAAATCTGCTTTTGTTGGTGTATTACATACTACAATTACTGACCACTATACAACACTCTTATCTCTATCTAAAATAAAAACTAAACAAGTTGCACCAAAAACTAAAACTAGTTTAGATTTTGAAGGGCGCGCTTATACATATACGGGAAAATAAAATAGCGGAACTACTCTTTTGCAATGATCCAATTGAACTTATTAATAGTTTCATACAGATACTAACTAATTCTATAAATAATAATAATATTACTGTAACAATTCCTAGCAAAAAACGCATAATTAAGCCGTGGATTACTCAAGGTATATTAAAATGTATTAATAATCGTAATAAAATGCAAAACTCGCTTAAAAAGGACCCTAACAATGACATTTTAAAAATCACATTTAATAGATATAGAAATTATTGCAATAATCTTATAAAAAAATTGAAAAGGAAATATCAGAAGGAATTATTAACCAACTCAGTTACCAACAATAAATTACTCTGGAAAAATATAAAAAATGTTACCTATTCGTATAAAAATAAGACCGAGAATACGGAATTATTAAACTTAATGCCATCACCTATCGAATCAGTTAATCATGTCAATAATTTTTTTGTTAACATTGGGAAGCAACTGGCCCAGCAAATACAACCCGACTTAAACCGTGACCCCCAACACCAAATGAGAAGTGAATCTACCGTATCTCATTCTTTTGTACTTTACGATACTGACTGTGATGAAGTGGATAGAGTTCTAATGAGTTTAAAAACTGACAGTGCCCCCGGTTGGGATAATGTAACCACAAAATTTCTTAAATATATTGAAATGGAGGCTGTTCCAATCTTAACTCATCTGACCAACCTATGCTTTGATAAGGGCATCTTCCCAGAAGCACTAAAACGATCCGTTGTAACACCTGTACACAAGGAAGGGAGCAGAGACGATGTCAACAACTATAGACCAATATCAGTACTACCAGCAATTTCCAAAATTGTGGAAAAACTTATTAATAATAGGCTCATTAACTATCTCAGTAAATACAACTTACTGTCGCCTACACAATTTGGGTTCAGACAAGGGGTATCAACTGAGGATGCAGTAACTGCCCTTACGTCGCTGGTAGCTGATACTATAGACAACGGTAACAAATGTGTTACTGTCTTTCTAGATTTAAAAAAAGCGTTTGACACCGTCTCTGTTCCAACCCTGGTGTGTAAATTAGAAAAATACGGAATAAGTGGTACTCCACTCTCTCTTATAGAAAATTATCTCTGTAATAGGAGGCAGAGCGTTAGGATTGGAAAGTACACCAGTGACTATTCGGATGTAACTTACGGCGTACCGCAAGGAAGCGTATTGGGCCCAACTTTGTTTTTAGTTTATATTAACGATCTCTGCAATTTATATTTATCAAAAACGCTAAAATTTTCTCTTATGCCGATGATACGGCTATAGTTTTTTCTGGTATCTCTTGGCAAGATGTTGAGTACACAGCTGAAATAGGCATGGCTAAGATAGCTAAATGGCTAAAAATGAATTTACTTACCTTGAATACAGGAAAGACTAATTTCGTGTGTTTCAGTGTTAGCGCACGAACTGAACCGACGGTTGATTTTAAAATTAAAATACATGACTGCGAGGACTTCAAAAATAATGATTGTAATTGTCCAAAAATAAATAAAGTAAGACAAACTAAATACTTAGGGATAATAGTAGACCAGAGATTATCCTGGTACCCCCAAGTTGAACAAGTTGCTAGCAGAGTTAGAAAACTGTGTTGGATATTTAGTGCACTGAGAGATATTGTGCCTAAAAATATAATTAGTAATAATAACACCTCTAGGAATCTGCTCAATGAGATATACGTCGCTTTGGCTCAGTCTGTCTTAGTGTACTGTATTCCTAACTGGGGAGGGTCAGCTAAAACTAAATTCATAGTAGTAGAGCGTGCACAACGTGCCCTCATAAAAACTATGTATTTTAAGAAAATGAGATACGCCACAGATAGTCTTTATAAATTAAGCGAATTACTCTCAGTAAGAAAACTATACATTGTTCAGACTATATTAAAAAAACACAAGACCCTACCGTACGATGCATCTAAATTAGCAAAACGAAGAAAGCATGACATTGCAGAAGTCCCCCAAACAAAAACATTGGTTGCCTCCATGCAATTTAATACACGGTCTGCCCGATTATATAATAGGATCAATAAAGAAATATGTATATATAATAAACAATATTATGAATGCAAAAAAAATATACTGAAATGGATCAAACCTCTTACTTATGAGGAAACGGAAGAACTCCTGAAACCAACCACATAACCTAAACTCTCACTCACACACACACAAACACACACACACACACACACACACACACACACACACACACAAACTTTACTTATGTCAATCCTGTCTGTATTATACTGTCTACTTACCAATGTCTAAGTTATTAATATTTTACTTTCTTTATTTATTTTGTTATGGAAGAGCGGAGTCTTCTAACACAGACATTGTTTGCTTAAAAGAAGGCTCCAATCACAAACTAAATGTTGTAAACTTGTTAAAGAAAATAAACAATTTGAATTTGAAAAAAAAAAAAAAATTAATATTCCAAAATTTCTGTACTGTGTTAAGGATGTAGCGAGCCATCTTGAGTGGTCAATACAATACTCCTTGGGTTAATAGGAGTACCTATACAAAAGCAGTTGTTTCTAGATTAGACGGGAAGTATTCTAGATAAGGATTTCGATGACTATATTCTGTAGAGGGAGAAACGACAAGGTATTTTGTTAACTGAGCTCTACTACAACGCCTTCACTTTTAGGTTGTGACAAAGGGATGGTTGGTGCATTTTAACATAGTTACTAAAAAATATGGTATGATTCAGCAATAAATAGGTTAAAATACCTTTTGTTTAATAGTACGGAAAATCCTCATGGGGAGGCGGCAGGGTACCGACTATATACCGCACGTTCCTTAACTTTCCCTGTAGTCATGACAGGTGAAAAGAAATGTGATAATCATATACTTAGTTTTACAATTAGATATAATAATATGCTCGTACAAACAAAATTGACAAAGACATAGATATTTTTTAAGTTTTCATGCTTCAGCCTTCTTTTTCTAGACACTCTTTGTATTTAACGAGCCTAAAGCCCACACCATTCTAATGTAAACATCTAGACATGCAAACCAGACAGCAATACAAAAACAACAACAGACTGGTCAATAACAACTGAATATTTCAGTTCTCAGCACGGGACTAGCGGAACGTGGTTTTTTCAGTTCGACGGAGCTTTGTTTCAGTGCACACTAATACTCGATAAAAACAATGGGCTTTTATAATAATACGCTTTTAATAAAACTGCAGAACGTTTCAATTTTCATTATAAATGGTGTTTGGTCTTCAGTTATTGTTTTGTTGTTATTGAGAGGCTCGTAGCTAAGTTATAATTACTCTGATCAACCGATCTGCAAGCTTGACCTGCGTTAGCCGTGGTCAGTCTGTCAATGGACATCGAGACCCCTCCGTGCCTCGGAGAGCACGTAAAGCCGCTGTTACCGGTTGTCATGCGAACACATAAAAAAAATAGTGGTGGTCGGCAGCCCAAAAAGCCTGACAACCAGTCTATCCTTAGGATATCGGTATTTCCCAGAAATTGGGTTGAGGAGCGGAGGTCCGATAGCAGTCCGCCGCCGCCGCGGGGCGCACCGCGCGTGCGAAATGCGCCAGCGTTAGCCGCGAATCCGGTTTATTACCTTGTTGTTTCCGGAATCATTTATAACTTTTATTTGTATTTGTCTTTGCCTTTGTTTTATAATAATTCTATAATGTCCTGTGTGGATTGTGTGTAGTCAATAAATTTTTTTTCTTTCTTTCTTTTCTTTCTAGTTGCTTTGTGTAGAATACTGATTTTCAGACGCATCTGTTTAGACTGGAAGCAGACCCCAACATAGTTGGATAGATGAAAAAAGCTCAAAATTATGAGTTATAGTTTTATTGTAAGGACCCCGCATGACGATGCCTTATAGACGAGGCCGCATTCTTGGTCACAGAAGTTCTAATAAAGACGCGCTCTAATAAAGGGCTTTTCATAGTTCAACTGAAAACCTAAAACTGGGTTAAGCAAGTTTTGGTCTTGTCATACCCTATGCGAAATCCTTTAGAATAATTGTTGATATTGATTGCTATATTCATATTAAATGTTGTAGGAAGGTTTTCAAGAATTGTCACTGGAATATGGAAAGTAGTTTAAAAAAAATAGTTTATTTTTAAATTATTGACGTTAAAGTTTATTTTCAATTTAATGCTAGTTTTGCTTGATGGAAAGCTTTGTGCTGATGTTCAAGGTGAGATGAGGAAACGCAATTTAATTACATACTCTTTCGGGTGCTTGCTCTTACATGCAAATGACAGATCCCAGTAAAACTATTTTACGTCAGTCCATATCTCGTAGCAAAAATATAGTGGTATATTTATAGCCTACAACATTTTACGTGTCATAAGACATGGAGCGAGTAGGTAGTGATAGCCTAGTGGTATGACCATTGAACTGCCAAGTCAAAGGTCTCAAGTTCGAACCCAAGGCACGCACCTCTGACTTTTCGAATTCATGTGCCTATTAATAATTAATTATCACTCGCTTAAACGGTGAAGGAAAACATCGTGTGGAAACCTACATACCTTAGAGATTTTTCTCGACGGTTTGTGAAGTCTGCCAACCCGCACTAGGCCAGCGTGGTGGACTATAGCCTAATCCCTCTCAATATGAGAGGAGACCCGTGCCCAGCAGTGGGACAGTATATGGGTTGATGATGAAGACATGGAGCGAGTCGATAGTTAGGCAGACCCACTAGATCTTACCTCCAGGAAAATTATGACGATTTTCAGGTTTGTCCAGGTTTTATTGTGAGTATCGGACGCAGGAACGCATAACCTCTTGCTGAAATGCTAACTCTAGTTAGTATGTTTACATTATTACCATTTTCGTGGACCTACAATTTTAAGCGCCTTATGCAAGCTATCTTCAACATTCTGACTTAGGAAAAGAGCTTTATCTTTATTTAAACAATGAAGTACAAAACGACGCTCAGAGCTAGTTCTTTGAATTCGCGAGACGTATTCCATCGAGTTTCCACAAAGACTCTACTTTGTCAATGTCGTTTGCTCTACATCTCATTTACAGAGTCCCTACAATTATAGAGAAAGGAAGCTTCGCTGTTTAATATGCAAATTAAAATTGTAGAGCTTATGATGTTGGAAATTTTCTTGTTAGAAATACGTTTTTTGTTGTTTTGTGGAAGCAAGTCTCGGAGAAATTATAAGAAAATAGTTTTTGTTATATAAACTGTGGAAACTCGGCAATTTAACTTGACAGTAAATAGGATTGTGTAGGTCTTATGTTTATTTGCTCATTGTTAACATCCTAGCCAGGTCAAAATTTGCCTCTATTTCTAAATAGATGTCTTTGTGGTGAAGTCAGTAACACCTATTCAAAAGCAAATATTTTTTTAGGTAAGGTGGCATAACAAGTAAGCGATGTCGGTTAAGAAGCAAAAATAGCAAAAATAAAAAACTTGCTTTTTCAATGTCACCCATCTATAGGCCTACTGTTACAGGCGCAGCTTAACATTGTAGATCGATTGATCGAGTCTCAAAAAGGCTAGGCATAGCATCATGCTACCCTTTTACCAACTACATATAAGTAAAGGTCGACTCCGAATCAAACCAGATGTGCCTGAATATTAGTATTTTACGCGACACGACTGCCATACAACCCAATTTCTGGGTAATACCGATATCCTAAGGATAGACTGTAAATATACTACGATATAACAATATTCGTCACAATTAAAACACTATACACATTATAATATTCCTGACAAGAGGACTTATCTATTTTCGCGGTGACAGCACATACACCCTACGTCGTCGGTTTCCTCATACTTGACACTGACATGTAGGGTGACAACACGTCGTGTATCTCGGGTTAAATGAGTTTCGTCGTAAATTTCATATGTGGTGGGATCAGGTGTAAAAGGAACTATGTACATATCTAAATATAAAATATATAATAACTTGGGTTTCCAGTATTACTTTAGACCTAAAATATGATAGAAAAATACATGAGTACCTACATCGGTACAAATCTCTAAATATTACTGAAAATAACTGCAAATCCATTAAACTTGCATGCATGACGATATGTAAAGTGAACTTGGACAAGTCTAGCTTAGTGTCTCTTCCGAATATAAAAAAATAAATATAAAGTAAAGTTATTTAGAAAAGGAAAAATTCGACCGCGGGCAGGATTCGAACCTGCGTCTTCTGGTTAGGTACACCAGACGCTATGACCACTAAGCCACCGCGATTCCTACCCGTCATGTACTGAATTTCTGTACTGTAATACTGAATTTACGTCTTTATGGTGACGTAAATTAAGTAAAGTTAAATAAAAAGTAGTTTATTTCAATATAAGGGCATACCATAGATAATAACAGGGCTAGGCAGCTTGCTGCTGATAGTCATGACATAAAAGATAATTATTAACATGATTAATAATTCTTATATTTGTCCCAAAGCTTACCTACTATCTAATACCATGTATAAAAGAGTAGACCGCGCACAGCCAGAACTGATAGATCTGATTACCGAGGTAGGATTTTGGGATGCCGGATGACTGCTATGCTAGAGATCGTGGGTTCGATTCCTAGTTCGAGCAAAGTGTTATTACCAGTAGGTAATTCCATTTTCAATTTTTGTTATTCTCAGTAGTAAACGAGTTTGAATTTGTGCGAGTTTATGGCGATAGGCTCGCCCTTTTTACATGGTTTACTGATTATGATTATGCCACCTTTACTGATGAAATTTGCATGTACATTTCTGCTTAAACGGAGAATAGGTACGGTATATAATAGGACCGGTCCTAATTTATTATTTAAAATAGGATGGTATGGTATGATTTTGGGAAATTCTTATGGGGTTGGGAAAAACAAGATCATCGCGGGAGAACACAGCTGATAAAACTAACACAAAAATCCAGGGGTAACCATATATCGTGTCGGTAGCGTCTCGTAAACTGTAACGTATGTATATTGCCACGGAAGGTTAGTTTACTCATACATTACTCGGAGGCTTGCCTTAAGCCACACTCATAAAGCCAAATTAGGCGTGTCTTGCAGTGTATGGAGCGATAGGATGGCGAGCCTGTAACTTAACTGGCACGGTTTTACCCGCGTCTCAAAAGACTTTGAGGCAAAAAGTTGCTTATATCCGTATCCAAGGTCCAATCTACCCAAAATGTAGCGAAATTGATTTAGCAGTTTAGGTAAATCGTAGAAAATAGACGAACATAAACCGACAGTTACTTTCGCAGTTACAATTAGGTATTAATAGTTAAGATTTTCATTCCTAGTGGTTGAACAACTCTTACAATAAAATTATTATTTTTTCAAAAATAGTTTTTTTCATAAAATTTTTCATAAAAAAGCCGAAGATTAGTAACTATGCTGAATAATATTAATGCATCATTGTAAATTGAATACAAACTGTATATGTAGCTGTGTACCATGTCCTTATGTGTTGAATTTCAGAAGATAAAAACATTTATCTCGAACAATATAATATGAAATAGTACTTTTACTTATTTACTCCCTCAGTACTGCCTCATTAGTCTAGTAGTCCAAAGCGCGACTGCTACGCTAGAGGTCCTCGGTTCGATCCCCAGGTCGAGCAGTGTTATTGGGTTTTTCTATGAAATTCTCAGTAGCAGCTCGGAGTCTGGATTTGTGCCCGGTTAATGGCAATAGGCTCGCCCCCTATTACATGGGACCTAAACATACCGGCAAAATGTGGGTGTACATTTAGTACACCTCTGCCTAACCCTTCGGGGAATACAGGCGTGATGGTATATATGTATGTACTTATTTACTCCATTGGCTCAGCGATCCAAAATGTACCTCATATGCAAGAAAAAGTGTCGATAGGGTAGGAAGATGGATTAATTAATAATTTACTTCTACGCACCGACCATTGGCGTAATAATTATGATCGAATTCTAAAAATACTTGCTCTTCTTCAGAACTGTGTGTCACGATTCCAAGACTTGCCTGAAACGCATAACAATCACGTTGCGTTTTCCCACACAACAGGCTATTCAAATCTTACCCTTACTGCACTTAACATAAGGATGAATTACAAAATTTTCTACATACCTAATTGTATTTGTTCAATGTACCTGTACACGTGTTTTGCTCAAGTTTTAATGTTGTTGGAGGTTATTTCTTTACTACGTGATCGCCAAGCAAGGGTTCTCATTACTTCTTCAGTTTTATGGTACAACTACCTACTCTGGGCTGAAGGACTTTATAAGTGTGATACGGAAGACTTCGATTGCTTTGTCTTCTCGAAGGAGGTGGGGAGAAATGAGAGAATGGCATTTTGGTAACATCGGTTGTATTACTTGTGGGAGAGAGATGGCAGGTACCATCGCAGTGCCTGACAAAGTATTCTGACAAAGTATTCTGACAAAGTCGAATATTTTATTTCAATTAAGTAGACCATTAGAATAGAACTTTTGAAAAGTCATAACTAGTTACACGAACAGTTGTTTCCTAACTTCTTCTGATTTTTACGGTGTCGTAGCCAACAAACTTGGTTATGAGATTTGATTTCTGTTTGACGAAAAAAGTACTATTGTTAGTTTGGTACAGGGCAGGCGTTTGATGGTAGGATTTAAGAATCCAATTAGTTTTGCTACCAGGTTGTTGTCCATGTATACATTGTGCTGAACGGTTTTGTGTTCCGTACGAACAAGATGAGAGCGTGAGAGTCAAGCAGTGATACACTAATGATATGACCATTGACATGGACACGAGTCTTAGGTGTCAAGTTCGGATCTAAGGTTGAGGGTTGATGATGACGATGATGTCGCGAGAGCCAGAACCCGAAAAGGTTGTCGTATTGAATTCCGTGCTCCATCTTTGAAACTCATCAATATTAAAAAAATAACAGTATTCATAAGAATTACCGACGCGGAAATGAATAAAAATAAATTTCATCAGTCAAATTCAGTATCGTTATGCAACCGGTATTTATTTCCACTTGGCAGTTACACATTAAATATTATATACGCTATGGAATAACGGGATTTTATAAGTCATCAGGATTTCCAACAAAATCCATTTTTCTCTTTATTAAAATACAAAACCAGCCAGCATTCGCTTTATCGGGAGAAATTTTATGGATTCATACATATTGTATTGCTCACAATTCTGGCAGCGGCGCGGGTGATGGCATGCGAAAATCTACAGGCCTCATCAAACGTTTATTAAGCCGCATTAAATTGTTAAGACTTGTTCACAATCGCTGTACAAAGGGTTTAACACGAGTTAATTTTGGAGTCTCGTATGTTGCATTTTAAAGTCATTCATAGCTACTAAGAGAAACATCTACGATAAGAATGTTGTTTGTTATTATATCTTATTATATAACATATTATAGATGGCATATCTTTTGAGATTTCAAACATGATCCCGAGTTAGGCAGAGTTCAGTTCGTATGGGGTTAGCCTATTACCGTTGCCTGGGCACAAAAGCAAATTCCGAGCCGAACTACCGGGAATCTGAACTTACAAAATCTAACATTCAGTATTTCTAGTTTCAGTAAAAACCTTTGCCTACTGTGATCCAAACAGATTATCTAGTTAGGCATCGCACCCCAGTTAACATGTCTCGACAAACACGATACTAAAAATCACGAGTTCAGCTGTGTACAAAGCCTAATCCAAATTAAAGGCGAAGGGCATCCGCCCTTTCCGATTCCACCGACGCTGGGCGAAACTCATTTACCTAAAATTGCTCCCAATTTATTAGGATTCCCAGAATAATTCCACTTCGGTCGTGGACAAATTTGCTAATGCTATTTTCTTTGGCCAGATACGAAGTATTTTGGAGGTTTTTCTTTGGACGGTGACGGGACTTTGGTGGTTGAAGGCTTGTGTTAGGGGTTGCTTGGGAGGTTAATATAACGTAATACTACGAATATTATAAATGTGAGGGTCTATTATATTTGGATGTTTTTACTCGATCACGGAAAAATGTTTGACAACATAGTATCTACGCAACGTAATCGCCTTTTTTTTAGTCCTGAAAATCTTCATAGGTCATCTGCCACCCGGGGAGGTGGCAGGTTATGTGGAACTCGTACTACTCGACTAAAAACCGTAGTTACCTTCACCTGACCTATAGGATGTCATGTATATGGATCCTAGAAATTCGCCACGACCATGGCAATCACCTGTAGTACACCCTAGGTAATCAACCAGGCTATCAATAAGATTTTTGGGAGATTTTTCTCTAGGAAATTACAATTGGTGGATGAAGTCTTGTGAAAGGGTTGGTTAGGAGGAGTTAAGTTATATGATGCATTCAAAGAGCTTTCAGGAGTGAGGATATAAATGATCACTTAGCGTACTGACTCCTCGCTATCAACAAGTTGCTAGAGGGTTCTTTGGATGGTGACAAGAATTACAATTTGCTGTACTTACGTGAGGCAGTGATAGCCTAATGGTATGACCATTGGACTACCAAGTCGAAAGTCTCGTGTTTGAATCCAAGGCACTCACATCTGACTTTTCGAAATCATGTTGGATTTATGCACGTTTAATGGCAATATGCTCTTCCCCTATTACATTGGATCTTAACATACCAGCGAATTTCTTGCCGGTTCTTCTCCATAGGAAACGACTACTTTGGAACCGTGCACCTAGACTCGACATTTCATTAGTGCCTGTATATATGGTTTATATGAAAATAAAACTATTTTGATTTTGATTTGATTTGAATTGTTAGGTTAGGCAAAGGTGTACTAAAGTACACCCATACTTTATTACACCTTTGCCTAACCGAACCCTTTGGGGAATACAGGTGTGTGTGTATCTAAGTTTCGTTACAAATGTTAATCGACACGATGTATGTTTTCGTAAGTTGGTACATAGTCTTAGCTTAGTACCTATACAAACTACTTAAACTTACTCAACGTTATTAAGTGTTAGCTTAGTTACGCTTAGACTCATGTTTCTGCTAGTGTTACAAGGATTAGGCTTAGACTAGATCTGTGGTAACTTATGTTAACGTGGCGATGCTATAGATCTAGGCTTTTGGGAGGTACAGACTATTGGAAGTAGCCGTTGAGTGGTCAGCTCGCCACTATCGTTGCAACTTGCACCGCGTGTCATGGGTTTAATCCTACCCGAGATAAATCTTTGTGTGATCCACAAATATTTATTTCGAGTGTAAAAAAATATTTACAGACAATGGAACAGTAAATTAGCAACAATATGTGATCATTGTTGATGATTTTGAATATAAAAACTTTTTTTTTTTCTTTGCAATGTAATTAGAAGTTTCCTGCCTTTTTCTCTCAATAAGAGAGGTTAGGACTCACGGTTATCGGTGTTATCACTGGAATATAATAAATAATAATAATAAATAAATATTTTTGGGACATTTCACACAACACCATCTAGTCCCAAACTAAGCAGAGCTTGTACTATGGGTACTAGACAATGGATATAATACTTATATACTTTTTTTTTGTAAATACATACTTATAATACATAAGAAACACCCAGACAAACACAAATACTCATGTTTTATCCACATAAATATTTGTGTCTTGTGGGAATCGAACCCACGACCCCATGATCAGCAGTCCGGCACACGAACCACTAGACCACAGACGTCGTCAGAATATGCACATAAACATCTTTAAAAAATTATAAACAAACTTTTTTGTCAACTTATCCACCCCCTCTATATATATATGCTGTTGTATATTATTATTACGTTCATTACAGGTAGATCGTTAATAAATTTATATAATTATACTGTAGATATTAAATGAATAATATTGAACAGAAACTTTAGTTTTGTTTTTATTGGTTTTTCTGAAACTGTCAAGAAAAGTTTGCATTGCAAAATTCGTAAATGTATTACAAAATTTTTAACATAACAAATAGTGTAATCAAAACTTTTAATGTATACCTAGATAATCATAGGTACCTCATACATATAGCTGTAAAACACGTTGCGGTTAGAATTTAAGTCCCTTGACTACTATTAGTAAGTTTCCGAACATTTCTAATACAAATAACTTAAGTCTAACACCTAACTTTGTAACTGTTATGTACATACGACCCTGTTAAGTTCTAAGCTAAGTTATTTGCGTCTTAACTTAGGTTCCTAATTGAACTATTCATTATCATCATCATTATAACCAAGTGTGGTTGTTCATACTGTTTTATTTACAACTAGCGACACGCCCCGGTTTCTATATTACCTAACATTTTTTTTTTTAAGTATTTAGTAATTTATGTATAAACGTCAGTACATCAAACTACTCCAATCTGTCAAATTTCTTTGATAGATTTTCAACTTTAATACAAAGTAATAAGGTTCATAATTATTAAATTGGAAAAATTTGACAGTTTTGGATAGCTTGACCTGCAAACAAGAAAGTAGAAAATAACTTAGGACTATTAAGTGCAAAGTTACTGTTTATTTATAAAGAAATCTCAACCAGTAGACCTGCAAGAGGACGATTGAAAATGAGCGCGGCGGCGACTTTAATTAAAATATGTAGGGATACCTATTGAAGTTGTTTTGGTTTTGTTAAAAAATCATTTCCACAGATTTTTCTCCTGTATCGTGAGTGCGCTTACTAAAACAAACACCCACCCAAAACAATTATTGCAGGTCATACAAATATTAGTTTTCCCTGATCCCTAAATCCTGATCCCTGAATGATACAGGTGATCCAGGTTCCTAATCGAGTGTATCGAACCTAGATCATGTGGCGTAATTCAAGCAAAGATCGTCGTTTGCTTAGTTTTTTTCTAATAATGGTAGATTTACTGTAATGGTTTTTAGAATTATTATTTATTAGAATTAGTATTATTCATCAAATCCCTACTTACTGATTTTATTGTTTGCCAGTTGACTCTGAGACACCAATAGCTGCTGCATCATAGAATGAGCTGCCGACTGTAATTTAACCTATCAAATAGAAATCACTGATCAAGTCGGCAGGCGTGTAGCCGCGAGTTGTTTAAACGCTCTTCAACGGTACCTATTAGATGCTAGACTGAAAGCTAACTGTAAATGTGCCTACCTAAAGCTCCAAATAATTGCTCTTCCTACTCCTTTGTAGAATACAAATAAATATATTTCTCACACATTCCCACAAAATCGATCTTCCGCTACGTACTAATAAAGTTCACCCTTTCAGTCCCAACAAATGACAAACGAGCAAGCAATTGCCCCAAGTTCCCCACTACGTCACTTATACTAACTCGGCATATACCGAGTGGCCTGTAAAGTTAGCTCGTAATTCGTCTACAACCGTCCCCTTTAGGTCACGTTCTGTGCCCTAAATTTAAAGGAAAACACTCCAATAAGTTCTGCGCCAACTGTGCGGAACATACGGGGAAACATTACGAAAAGAACTGCTAATGAATGAAAATAAATAATACCGTAACGGTGACCTCTCACTCTTACAACACAGTAGGTATACAGTTTCGTTTCTAATAGGTCACTTAAAAATCACTGCCTTTCATGTAAGGTTCAAGAAATTGCGGTAATTACAAAAATTTATCAGAATAGGATACCTAGCCATTTAAGAATACTTAAATAAACTAGTATGGTAGCTGCTCACATATCGATATTTTTAGTCTATATTTTCCGTCTTACAGTAGGTACCTATCGCCCAAAACGGAGAATACACCTTCAAACTTTCAAGAAAAGAGTGTACTCCCTTTTAAAGGCCGGCAACGCGCTTGTGACTCCTTTGGTGTTGCGGGTGTCCATGGGCGTCGGAAATCGCTTACCATCAGGTGATCCGTCTACTCGTTTGCCCCCTATCCCATAAAAAAAACAAAGAGGTCGAGTCCTGCCCGCAGATGATTTTTTATGCATAAAATTATGACAGATAACGCATGTGAGGGATACAGTGTGTATCAGTCTGTATATAAAAAACTTTAGTATTCCTTATATTTCTGTATTTCTTAAAATCACTAAATACTCAAACATGTTGTTCACAATATAAATAACTAAAAAGAATGGGATCCTACAATCGTCAGGTTCCGGTCTCAGTACACACGACCGTATGTTTTCACTCTTTGTTACGTCTTTGCTTTCAGTATATACTCATGTTACGCCGGTTGGAATAAAATTTCAGGAATAATCGTAAAGTAAAATATAGTAACTTATTATAGTATCGATATTTCTGTTGAGTTCATATTTTTCCACCCATTGTTCCACTACTAAGTATGAGTGATATGATATCTCAGAATGATAGAGGTTAGGCTATATTCTATAATTAATAGTGTATAGTTATATGGTGCAGTATTAGTGCTAGTGCAGGTGCTAACCTGCGAGATCTCTCAAATGTGCAGGTTTCCTGTCATGGCGGTGAATGTCACGAATCCAACCACCAACATGACTAAGCCCCTTGAACCCTGTTGAGGAATTATTGTAATCTTAAATGTATCATTATGTATTTCCTAAATATATACTGCACGTATAAGGCAAAGGAAGTTTTTAGTAAGTATGAGTCCGACATACATACCTACATAGTAAGAATGTGTAGACAATACAATTCTATTTGCTCTGAAACAGATATCTGCGACGATAGTTATAATGTATTTAAACACGCCCTTAAATAAAATTGATCGAAACAATGAGGACTAATTATGTTTCCTTTTTCTTTACTAAAGTTTGAATTATCATGTGAATGATGTGTATAGTTTTAATTGGACTTCAGGTTGAATACTATGATGTTTCATTGAATATTGTGTAAAACTTAATCTGTTGTCAGTTACTGTACCTATTAAATAAAAATAAAATAAAATACCCTTCATCATTGAGGATTTTTCACATTCCAAAAAAAGGCATGCATGTTTTCTCACAATATTATTGTTATTTTCCGCACGTTCGTTAGTTTAACACACATCGTATTGCAACTATGACATAAATATCTACTATCTCACCACACCGCTAATAAACATAATAAATGCCAGTACAGAAAATCAAAGGAAAACCACAGATAGTACGTATCTACAGGTGTTACAAGCTTAAACAAAGGCACTTATTTTGGTAGAATCCGATAAAAAGCGGCGAGCGATAAATTATTGGTCTTCTTCTATTGTGGAGAAGCCTTTGATTTAGAAGCCGATCAAGTGTTTTAACACCTATTTATTTGTAACTTTTATATTACTTAATCTATTATTTTAAATTAGCATTCTAAATTATTTTGAGTTGTATTGCAATATCGAGTAAATTATTTTTTATGGAACTGCCCATAGGTTACTTGGAATTTGGATTTATTGCCGGGTAATGGCAGTAGCCTTGCCCTCTATGACACGACTCCTAAAAACATATCAGTGAACTGTAGAGAAGGATTAAGCAGAGGTATTACCTACACATATTTGTCCATCTATTTTTTATATTTATTGTTACATACATGGTTACTTGTAAAACATACATACATGTATACTTACCATAACGCGTGTATTATACCCGGAGGGTAGGGTAGAGGTACACCATTGTATACCCACAGTTCACCGGTATATTTAGGTCCCTATTACATGGGACCTAAACGTGCTGTGGGCGATGGTACAAATCCAAGTTCTGATCTGTAATTATGAAATACATTTCATAAAAATAAAACCCAATAAAACTGCTCGACCTGGGAATAAAATCGAAGAATCTAGCGTAGCAGTCGCACTTGGAACCTTGGAGGCCTTTGTTGAGTAGTGAATCTCTTTTGACCGAGATGAAAATGATTATGATTATAGGTATCGTCTTCCGTCCTATTATTTAACTTTCTCTGTAAATTAATAAAGTATCCATTAAATGTACAATGACCATTAAAATGTTTTACAATCATTAAACATCAGTAAGCACCTTTCCCGCCTATAACATTAAGTAAGTACCAACAAAAACTGTCGAATCATAACAAGAACTCGTAATTTTCACTCCTAATCAATCTCAAAGGCAGTTTCTTATTAATTTCTGCGCTAAATCACCTTTACGATGGGAGCAAAAAGACTGGGCCCATCAAGCAACGTTGCAGTTTTTATGGACACCTACTAAGTCACCATTTTATCGAAAAGAATTTTTAATTTGTGAATACGTCATCGCTGACTTTCGTAATGCTTACAGTCAAGTCCTGTACCTCAAAGGGACGGATTCGTGCCTAATTTATAAATACGCTGGTCAACCGATCTGCAAGATTAAGCTAAGCTAACCGCAGTCAGTTAGTGCATGGGTGACCATTTTTAAAACATCGAGACTCTTCCGTGTCTCGTAGAGCACTAAAGCGGTTGTCATGCGAACGCATATGACAATCGTTAGTGGTAGGTAGTCAGAATCCCAAAAAGTCAGAGAACCAGATAAATTGGGTTGCAGATGTCTGATATCAGTCGCTTCCTGTAATATACTACTGATGTTCAACCGCACCTCGTTAGGTGGGGAGCCGACCCCAACATAGTTGGAAAAAGCTTAGAGGACTATGAATCCAGTACCTCAGTCAGTGTTTTTTTAATTTCAAATAAACTAATAGAATAGAAACTTTTGACAAAAACTAGTGGCACGGTTCCAAGAATCGTAGTCCTCATCGGTCTAGTGGTCTTGGTGGTGGTGGAAGAAATTCTAAGAATAACAATAGACTCGCCTACTATTTGCTGGTAAATGTGAGGTAAGTTTTTTTTAGTAAGATGGCGAATTTTAGGTGTCCGTTGTACATCTACTTAATGACTCTTATAAAATTAATTGTACGTTCCTTGGCGATAGAATGTAAGTTTACTTATATTGATTTCTGACATTTACGCGAATATTATACATTGAAATAAAACCTTTACAGCGACCATGGACGCTGTAAAGGAAACGTCGAGATTAATAATATTAATATACGCGATAAAATCCGTAAAAAGTAGTATGTTTTTATAGTTCCCAAATCTTAGAGAATAAGAAGCAAAAATATGAAGCGTCCCAGTAGACTCTTGGATGAGTATCCTGAAACACGTAGTAAGGCTCTCTTAATCCCCCGTCAGCGAGGCGGGCTGCGGAACTCATTTACGGTGAAATAAAAAGGGTTTATTACATATTTTTATTTGATGTTGGGAACTTTCTAGAAGTATGGTTTAAACGTTACCAACTACAGATTTGAGTGTTTCAAGCGGTCACTGCTCTATTTTTAGTTAATTACGGGAGCATTAATGCGGGTATTCGTGAAAAATTTATGTTTTATGAGCAGTCCTGGATTTCCGTATTCAGTTAACTTGATTTGTGTAAATAAATTCAGCTTCAATATTAATGAGACTTTCAGCTGAAATGTGGTTTCATAACGGATAGTCCAAATAATTTGACGAGATAAATCTGCCCTTACCGTGGTCAAATTTTGGATGGGTGAGTAGTATTTATTGTTGCAGCCACAGCTCACCATGGAAGTGAGCTTTAATAGTGGATATAAAGTTCGTGTAATCAAATGATATCGTCGCTGAAATTACGATTTAAGGTTTTAGTGCGGATTTTAGTGACTATTGAGACATAAATATAGAAATGTACGGGTCCTTTTTAGTGTGTGGAAAATTCTCGTAGACAGTCTACCACCTGGCCGTGGGATTAACATAACATACCATCAATAGTTTTATTGTCATATAAACCATAAACAGGCACGTCTTATGAAATGTCCAGTTTAGGTGCAGGGTTCCAAATTAGTCGTTTACTACGAGAAGAAACGGCACGCTTGTAATCCCCGAAAGTTTAGGCAGAGGTGTACCAATGTAAACCCATAGTTAGTTCACCGAGCATCTTTAGCAGCTACTGAGAATTTCATAGAAAATCCCATAACACTTTGTTCGACCTGGGTATCGAAGTCAGGACATCTAGCAATCGCGCTTACGACCAGTAGACTAATGAGGCAATTAAGTCCGACAAGGTGACAAATAAGCATAGAGGCCCGGTGGCCTGTGTTAGGTGATGATAAGCGGCAACCGCAGCCTATGGACGCCAGTGTCATCTTGAGACTTCACTTGCTAATTCTCCTCTGCCTAGTAATTTAACTGGCTACATTTTCCTTCAAACCGGAACACAATAATGTGAGTACAAAATATTCTCCATAAAAAGGCACGACCCTTAAGCCATCAACATTTTGTGGGCAATAGCAATACTCTCTCACAAATACTTCACGTTTGTCGCGACCAAATCCAAAACAATACCATTGCTCAAGCCCCACAAATCACACTTTAAAACCATAACAGTATAAATTGAAAGCGTTACCACCCCACGTAGCCTTCAAGTTGGCAAGGAAATAGGTACATTAAGATAAACGTAGATGTTAATTTATTATTCACAGTACATTGAATACGTCACGAGTTTCGGCGCTGTAACTCATACGAATGCATAGTAATGTCGGCGCCGCGGCCAGCTTGAACTTGGTAGCAGGAAAGTTATACTGTAACTATGCAATGTATTATACCAAGGCGTAGTTTGGATGCATTGCATCGGAATACACAATTATACAAATTAAATAAGACCTAAAATATACTGGCGTACTCTAGACACAAGCGTTATATCATGTCTATATTTATACTTATACCAGGAAGACTAATTTTTGGTAGGAATTTCAAAAATGTAAGTACTATACAAACTCGGTATTATTTTCAAACCCACTTACAAAAATAAAACGTCTCAATCTTGAAAAAAAAATTTGGACGAAGCAATTACATCACTTCCAAAACCCAAAAACTTGGGCCCATCAATTAACGTATTAAATCCGTTGGACAATAAACGGGTTCCCTTTCGCCAAAACTTCTAGTTGCCAATTCCCATCGATCTATAGGTAGCACGAGGGAACTGGAAACGATTGAACTCCCAAAAACTTGGAAGCCCCTGTCGCCGGTTTGCAAGATGATTGATAACAGAAATGTTCTTGCTTTGAAACGTGGTTGAGCTCGCTAAGGGAAAAGTAATTTTAAAGTTCGAAATTAATGATTCATTTTTGGGGTAAGTATCTACTTTTAGGTTGAGTAACATAGTTTACTAGTATATGTGAACTGATTGCCATTAACTACTTTACATTACTGAGAATTTATTAAACAAACTCAATGGCTCTGCAAGACCTGGGTAATATAATTCAGGATCTCACGTTTGGAGCCACTATATCAATGAGACAACGTGCTAAAATATATCAGCGAACTGTGTTGTGCATGAGTACCTCTTTACCTAAGCCTTCGGGCAATACGGGCGTGATGGTATCATGCTATGTTGAATAGGTAACACATTTTTTGAGAATGTACGATTCAAACATTATTTTCGTAGGTGAGAGTTCTCTACTTTTTTTTTATAACACTGAGGTGGCAAACAATCACCACCGGCCCACCAACCTGATGGAAAGCGTTACCGTAGAGACGCTTGCAACACCAGCGGTATCACTTGCGTGTTACTGACCCTGTAAAACGAAAGAGGGTTGCCAGTATCCTTATACTGGAAAGCCAACAATTCCTTTTTCGTTTCTTTCATCAAAGTACCGCCACTGCCAACATAACGTTTCCTCGTGGAGTACTTGCAACCTTATTCACCGTAAGGAACACAACAGCTTAAAGCAGTGTTATTTCACTTCGATTTTCTGCAAGGCAGAGGTAATTCCCTAGTCGGGCAGCTCCAATTTCCACATTCCATTAACAATTGGCCGCAGAATGTCATATAGAATGCTTATGTTTATTTTTATTATAGTAGTAGGGACTCATGATTAATATACACTTAAACAGTAAATATTTTTTAGAAATACCTACTAGTTGTTTTTTATTATTTTCGGCATTACCTAACGCATGCTAAAAAAATAATACCTTTTTTTTTTTTTTTGACGGGGTTGGAAATGCTTTATGCACTACCCACCACTCCGGGGAGAGCGGTGGGGTGTGTCGGACTCCGGTCTGACAAGAGTGATCTGCCGACTAAAATCAACCTCGGCGTTTCGCGTCACCACTTTAATGCCGGGACTACGGGAGCGCTGTAGCATTCGTCCGCAGACCAGGCGGTAAAAAAAAAAATACTACGTATCCGATAGATGTCGCTGATGTCACCTATAAGACGTAGGTAGAATGTGGAACAGAAATTCGACATCACAGGCAGTGGTCTTGGTAGCTTAGCTGGTCAAACCGTCCGGTGTACTTAACCGGAGGGACGCAGATTCGAACCCTGACTACTGGGATAGATATGTTCATTCTCTAAAATTCATATTTTTTTATAAAACTATTAACTATACAAAGCCATATGAATTCTCACTAATGTTTCCAACACAAAGAGCCCAAAATGCTCCCTCACAGCTTAAACATAATTCCGCCCAACATTTTGTATACAAACTATGCAACTAGCAAAGTCGACGTTACATTCTTAGCAACTAATCCTGCGGTATGCTAACAAGCAGTTTGCTGCTTCCACAGATTATTAAGTAGAAACAAAATAGTGTTGTATTCGGAAGCTTCTGACTTCGCAGACGTGCTAATGCCAATTCTGTTATTTAAAATGGAATTCTCAATATAATGGAACTGATATAGTGTCAATGTTTTTATGTTAAAATGGAGAACGTCAAACCTGAAAAAGTATTGTAATGCGATAGAAAATTGATCCACCCAATTCGATATCAGCCAGGGTTTGAATCTACATCCTTCTGATGTCACGTTAAAATGTAGAATGTGGAAGAGAAATTCGACATTACAGGCAGTTGTATCGATGGCTTAGTTGGTTAAAGCTTATCATCATCATCATCATCATGAGTCTATATTCATCTAGCGCTGGACGTAGGTAATTCCTAGTGAACACTACATATCCGATCTTCGGCTTTTCTCATCCAGTCACTGTCAGCTGGCTTCAGCAAATTGTCGCTAAAGCGTATACGCAGATTCAAAACCTGCCTGAAATCGAATTTTTCTTCCGTAAAATTTATAATTATATTTAAAAATGTTTAGAATTCGTTCATGCCAAATAAAATAACTAATTCTAATGGTATTACAAACGTCTATTATCATGCCATATCCACTTTCAATTAATATGGTTGGCTGGTTTGGTAATATACGAATAAAATACTAAAATACAACAACTGTCTATGTGATACAAAGAAATAAAATTATTATTATACTCGTAAGAAGTCACCTCATTTTTTGGTCAACGCTGTACATAAATGTCCGTGATACCTCGCTATTATATCATTTGAATGGTGTTTCGTACACTTGGGGACAACAAAACTGCTATACGTGCACATAATGGCGCCACTGGCCCCTGTAATGGCACACAAGTGTACGAGCTTAGATTTCCGCACATAGTTTTATTGGGTTTTATAGAAATACGGTGCAGTGTGCGTTATTTTTGGGAGTCTCTTGTAATTTAATAACGAATAAAATAACAACATTAAGGCAACCTCCATGATAAGCAGTCGAAGTGAAATAAATATGATGTGTAAACACAAATAACATCACACCTCACCTATAAGAGTTCTGAAATATTGTACTGATTGATGTACATTCGTCAATATGTTTAAAAGGGTACAATGAAATAGGGGGCGAGCATACGTAATGCTACAACCAAGCCCAATATCCGATCTACTGAGAATTTTACTGAATCTATAAATATAATAATCTGAAAATTCTAATAATACATTGCTCGAAATGGAAATAGAATCCATACGGCTTGCTCAGCAGACCAATGAGGCAGAAACTACTATAATATCATGACACATTATTACATAAAATATATTCAGAACATGTCTGCGCGAATGCCCATCCAATAAGTGTAAAAGGCCTTAATCTAACTTCAAAATATTTCTTCCCTTCCATAATATTTTTCCCAATACATAAAATATATCGTGCTATCGTACAGGAAATAGCGCCAGGTGTGGTATGAATTCCCGATGAGTGCCAAAACTGCTCGAACTAGGACGCTAACAAGGCCATTTAATTAATTTTTAATTGATTTGGAAAGTTCGTGTCGAAGAGAAGTACTAGGCGGGTATTGAGGGCAACGAGGGAAGCTATTTTGCCTTTTACTCTTGTGGTGAAGGATTGGCTTGAGGAAATATTTAATTATATTTCCAGTCGTAGAGGCTGTTCGGTAGGATTTAAAATGTAGGTAACACAGTACCTTTCAATAAAGGATTTTACGTTAAAAGGAAAAACACTATTCTTCATATATAGTGGCTATATGTATTGGTTTATAGTGTAGGTGAGGAATAAAATTCATTTTTTTTCTTCCGTTTCCCAAGAGCAACAGTTAAATACATTGGAACTATTTTAGCGAAGGAAAAATTCGACCGCAGACAGGATTCGAACATGCGTCTTCTTCTTAGGTACACCAGACGCTATGACCACTAAGCCAAGCCGCCGCGACACCCACCCGCCATGTCGAATTTTGCCTTCACATTATGAATTTACGTCTTTATGGTGACGTAGGTACCTTGGAAGTTATAATTCTTGGAATACTTCAGGTGCTATTCGACTGGGTGCTCTTTTCGCTTGGCCTGCATTTCTGATTTTTTAAATTGGTTATCTCCAAGCTATCTCCCTTGCCCAGCAGTGAGACAGTATATGGGTTGATGATGATCTCCAGCAGTGATAGCCTAGTGGTATGAACATTGGCACTTTGACAATCCGACGCCGCTTTGCAACGTTTGTCCGATTATCGCGGGTCAACTGTAAATAATAAGTAATAACATTTTATCGTAATATAAGACAACCATCATCATCAACCCATATACTGTCCTACTGCTTGGTACGGGTCTCCTCTCATATTGAGAGGGATTAGGCTATAGTCTAGCACGCTGGCCTAGTGCGGGCTGGCAGACTTCAAAAACCGTCGAGAAAATCTTTAAGGTATGCAGGTTTACTCACGATGTTTTCCTTCACCGTTTAAGCGAGTGATAATTAAATATATTATTAATACGCACATGAATTCGAAAAGTCAGAGGTGCGTGCCTTGGGTTCGAACTCGAAACCTTCGACTTGGCAGTCTAATGGTCATACCACTAGGCTATCACAGCCGACAACCATAAGACGTATTAATTCATAATAAACTACCAGGATGTAATACCATTAGTGCATGTGCAATTGCGCAAATTTTACGACGGTTGCACCAGATATTATGTCCGGGAAGTGTGTATTGTGTAAAATGCCGGACGTCGCCGTTTTAATATCGTTCTCGTGATTACCACCTTGTGAGACCGTCTTTGGCTGTTTTCCAACTAGGATACCGTGCATTATTATAACGACTTTGTTCTAAGTGAAATATCGGCACTGTGCCTCTATGCAGCGGCTGAATATTTCAAAAGATGCAAGAGTACCGTGGGAGTCTTCATTTAATTTCCCCTATGATTTGGGAAAGTTTAAAATTTTGTGGTAGCTATTTGTTGTGTATTGCAAATTGCGAACTAAAATTAGTTTCTGTAGGGACTTATTGCTAAAGAAACATCAGTTTTTAGTTTTTTCTAGAACTTTCTAATGTTTTATTTCAAAACGCTAATACGAGTATCATAAGTCACAACGCAAAAAAGTGGAATTGACTGTCATTATTGGTTGATTCTTAGCTTTTATGTATTTTGTTGTATTCGTTCAGTATAATAAATTTAAAATATTTATAAAATATTGAATAATTGGTCTAGTGGTCGCAACTGCCGAGGTCCCCGAATTCAGTTCCCAGGTCGAGCAAAATATTTTGGGTTTTTCTAGCCAATTGTAGGTGTAAATCACTACGCCTTTGCCTAACCTATCCAGGCTACTGGCGTGATTGTATTTATTAAGCAATACATAATTAATTCAGCTTACTAAACTTCTTAATGTACAATTAAAAACTTTTCTTCAAACAGCCTGCAGAACTTTGGTGGGAATCATTCTCTTTAGAACAAAGACCTCAGCCACCTATGACAAAGTCTCCTGATTAAACTTATACCCTACGTGAGAAGTCTTAATTAAAAAGTTCTTACAGATCCGAATAAAATCTCCCAGATTTCACTTAATAGAAATTCTACATTGAAAGTACTTTAATTAACGTGGGAACTCATTATTTCTTATTATTTTACTTTAGACACCTGTTTGTTGATTTCCACATTTGCAATTATTAATATTAGGGGTTAAACTATGAAATTGCCGATTTGTACTGAAAAATTGAATTGATTGATATTTTGCAGTTTGTAGCAATTTATTTTTGCAGTTTGTAATAGCAATCTCCCCTAGAGGAGAACCTCTAGGGGAGATTGCTATTACACAGAAAAAAAAACACGAGTATCATTATGTAAATAAAATAAATATCTTTTCGAGCAATCGGCTGAAGATTAGTACTAGTTGAAAAAAAAAGAAAAGTGTTGTACAAGAAGGAGCTCTCTCCATCTTGCATGAAGACGTCCAGGGTTGAACCATTTCTCACATTAGATATTTCAACATGTCCCGCTAGTAAACGGTGAAGAGGGCATTCAATGTTAGTAGCGGTCAAATGAGTGTTCGGACTTTACACTGGATGAGATGCATTCCTTGCATTTTCTGGAGTTGGTCTAAATAGTAAGCGGAGCGATAGTCAGCGGAGGTTGTACATTTGATGAGGAAGACTTGTACATTTCAACACAAGTCTTCCTTAAAATAAAACAAATTGTGGTCTTGTTTAAAGTTTGGTCATATATGAGTAAAGTAGTGGTCAAATAATATGCAATATAGAAAAATATCTGAAATGGCCTTCTGTACAAAGAGTCAAAGCAGCTTTCAGTTGACATGTCCTAACCAAAGGAGCTCAACGACCTATTGCCAGACGATCAGCAAGCCTTTATTAAAACTTAGAAGATTTTATAAACTGAGATATCGCCGTTTCAGTTGGTTTCAGAATTTAGGTTAAGTTTACAATTATGTTTAACCGCTTCTAATGATTGGATCAGAAGTCGACTCGAAGATGCTTAGGGAAAACTATGTACTTAGTTCATAATGATATCTATATAATTGTGATAAATTGTATTGGGTACACTAATCAACCCGCTCATAGCTTGGTACATAATTTTAAAGTGGAACTTTTCCAATAAATGTTACGTGAACGAGGGACGAATGTCGCTGCGGTCGCGCCATGCATTGTTAGGCGTCCGACGTCATTGATTTAGACCCGATTTTGACCGGTTCTAAGCGGTTTTAACCGGTTTTAATCTTTTAACCCGCTGTCCGCTTTGTTATTTGAATTGGAGGGTCAGGTGTGTGGGGTTCTTGCAAAGTTTTCTTTTGTTATTGATTGGAAAAGTAACCTGTTCGCTGTTTGCGGTGGAAGGGTTAAGGCTTTGTTTGGTTGTTAATTTAGGGTTGAAGGGATGAGTTATTTTGTTCATTATGTCAATAGAAAGTCTGTTATATTTAATGTGGAAAACAGTAAACAATAATTATAAATTACACAAAATGTAAAAGGATACTCTGTATTTACACCGAACATGATATAATATCAATAGCTATGAAATGCGATTACGTTTTCCACTCAAAATATGATTGAAAACGTAAAATTTTGTATTATTGTTTTTACTATAAAATAGAAAAGAAAATTTTTATACAAATAGTTTAATATCGGCGCGGCGTGTTGGCTTGTACTTTTTTAACCGACTTCAAAAGAGGAGGTTCTCAATTCGGGTGTATGTTCCTTTTTTTTTTGTGTGATTTCGATGAAACTCATATTGTTTGGTAGGTTATACTTCAGAGGTGGTGGAAATCGGTTTAGCAATTTTTGAAAAATATCAAAATCAATAATAAAAACCGAAATTATATAGGTAAACAGATGCCATTAAGTTTCCCTTCCGCAAAAGTTTTGACATTCAATCGGTGTTTAAACTGTCATCAGAAAAAAACATTAGCCTAGAAGAAAGAGGTTGTATATATTTGGTAGGAGCCGTCATAATAATTACAAAACTGTAAAAAAGCTGTGTTTGTTGAACATTGAAGATATTTAAAAAAACAAGCGGGTTAGATTATAATATAAAGGGTCCCCAAATACAAAAATGTGATTTTTAAAATGTTTGTTACGGGTTTGTGAAAAAGCTACTCATTAAATCTAATAATAATAATAAATTAGTTTTCACATCTTATTTTATTGAACAGATCCTGAGATCGAACTTGACCTCTTTGTAGTATGTAGACCCGTAGAAAACAGAGGTTATCACTGTTGATTTAAAAAAAAACGTATCGGTGAGGAAACGCAGTCAAATGTGGAATATTTGCAAAAAAATAGTAACCAGGAAGCGATTCACGAAAACGTTAGCGAAACCATGCAAATTAGGGCATGTACAATAACGAATTTAGCTTCCGCTGATACTTATGGTTCCTGTGCTACAAACCCAAAACTACTGAATAGTCCGTGTACGCCGAAAGATTTACCTCCATGTTAGGTGATCCATTGGAATGACTGCAATTTAAGCAAGCCTACAAGGAGTTCTCCCAAGTAAGCTTCATCGACGGAGAAAACCTATGACGACTACTGAAAAATCTTCTCGGTCATGCTAAGAAAGTCGTCACGGTATATTGTTAATCGACACCACAACGTCAGGAGTTGTGGCGCCGATACTTTAACGAAGATTACTTGAAAGGGATAATTGTAGTGTCGAAGTTGCATACGATACTTATGTCAAAATGGACTGACTTTAGTTTTCGTATATTCACCATTAGGTCAATATACGAAGCCGAAATTAATAACTATTTTCGAAGTTTCTAAATACTAAAGCCCAAGAGGTAACCCAGTGCTCAGTTAATGTCTTGTATACCACCACACAATAAAAACTTATTTGCTAAACGATCACGTGCTTGTCAGTGTCAGTCATAGAATAATATAGACTGTTGCGGATTTTGTTGTAGAATATAATCACATATTACCAGATAAGTATAATATTTAAGAAAGTTATGTGGACAGACAGATGGACTTGGAAAAAGAAATCTGACGACGGCTGAAAGAAACATGAAAATGGCAAAAATCTGAATGAAACTTATCTTGCAAATGTCTGTGATATTGAGAACTGCGGACGATTAAATCACAGAAAGATAATGAGGAAGCTAGCTACTGATCCACAAAGTGACGAGTCAACATAGTCTGAACCTACTGACGAAACTGTAACTCACAGTAAAGTTGTCAACCGGCGGATGTTAATAAAAACCGTGTTTTAGTGCCGAGTGGAACATACATCACGCAGTGTTGCACCACCTACTGAACAACGGGTCCATATGACGACTCCAAAAATAACTGATTTTAAATTGTAAATAGGTATATAAGCATCAATAATTTCGTTGATTGTCCTATAATGCTTTTTTCTTTGAAGTATGTAATTAAAATATTATTTTCTCTTTTTAGTAGGTATAAGTTTGGGTATTAGTACTCGGTATAGGAAAGTCGTGAAGTCGGTTTATATTAAAAAAAAAAACTTTGTTAACATAAATGCTTCTTTTTTATACATTGAAATATATGTGTGTGCCTTATTACAGTATAGGTACCTACAATGAGCCAGTGTAAGAAAGTGGTGCCTAAAATCATTATAACTGAGATGTGACTGTGTGTGAATGGCTTAAGAAATTTATTTGTCAGAAGAATATGTATAGTCTTTAATAACAAAATGCTGTATGATGTATGATATAAACTAAAATATAACTGTTAACTCCAAACCATGCATTCTCGACACGACACGACATAATAAATTTAGCTTATTGATGAAAATGAATAAATTCAGGAAAGATCCTTTATAAACAGAATTACTTTAAAGTTATTTAAATAATGCCATTGATCTGGTTTTGTTAACCTAGAAAGGAGACATCTTTTTCTTTCAACTTTTCAATCTTTGAGCTTCCTATAAATTATTAAACCTATATTTATTTTACGTTCTTGAGGGGAATAAGCTGCATTCCGAGATACAGGTTAACACCTAGTTCGTGCTACGATCAATCCTAAGCCTAATATTAAGACTATCGTCAGTTATGCTTCGGAATTATGTGTGCAAACTCTTAGTAAAATAATAATGATACTTATTATTAAATTATAGGGTTTTTTTGTGTTACGAAACGGTCAAACTCAATCTATGTTAATCCGTGAAATAACTTTTTTGCACTATCGTATTGACAGTAAGTAAGCCATGAGTATTTGCTTTCCACAAAAAATAAATAAGGCGCAACTGTAATTCGGTGGAACTCATCTAACACCTGACACCGTGTCCGAACTGCTCATAGAAAAAGTTTGTGATGCAAAGGACAAGCGTTTAGCGATTGAAAGGTATGTTTGCTACAGTAGGTACTGTAGCAAACATACCTACAAGGTATGTAGTTTAGCTCATCAAGATACCAAAATCTGTCAAATTTCTTTCATTGATTGACAACTTTAATACAACACGATAAGGTTCATTTTCAATTGCGAAAATTTGACAGTTTTGGATAGCTTGACCTGCTGGCGTCTGTACTTCACAGAACAGAAGCAGATCTCACTCTATAGAAGCGCTCTTATTCCAATGCCTACTACAAAGAAAAGCATTTGATTTGAAAAAAAAAACAAGCGAGATTGTAGTGACCATCCATAGCACATCGTGACCCCTCCGTGTTTGTTACAAACTTTTTTAATATGAATATTTTAAATTTCCATTCGAAAGTTATACCTACATTTAACTATTTCTTTATTTAAGTTCTCGATTTTTACTCATCACTTACACTCCAACCCACAAAACAGTACACAACAAGTATACATTACGGATTATATTTTTTCTAATTCCCGTCACGCGACACCACCGACCAGTGTCGAATATAATTTTCCTCGTTAACTGGTCGCAATTCGATACCTATAATCGAGACTGGGTATCAATAACGGAAACCTTAGAAAGTTTACCTAGAATAAAATTCTGCAGAAGGCCCAACTATTAATACCCAGGGATATAAAAAAGTTTTTATTTTATTTAATTTTGTATTTTTGCACACTGTATAACCGTCGTACCTACTCCTTAAATGTTATTAATACAAATCATCAACATACCAACCATATATAGTACCCATAAGCAGTATATCGATACTTTAAACTTCGAAATTCAGTCTTTGGTTAGTCGTCACACTGTTGGACAAGGATGTCCTCTCGTCACGACATTTGAGTGATAATTACCTAATTATAAATAAGCTCATCATTTCGAAAAGTTAGCGGTGCGTGCCTTGGATTCAAACTTGTGACCTTTGACTTCAGGCAGTTCAGTGGTCATATCACTAGGCTATCACTGCTAGAAATCAATTTACGTATATCCTATATTTAATTTCACTTATATAAATACCTATAATAACTACTCAGAGATTGTCATCAATAGTTGAGTTTTTAGTTAGTGCTGCACCATAATAAAATATTACATAAGTGAACCTTTTGTTCCAATCTTCTCTTAGTATAAAGAAGACATTAAAATTTTACGCGCGACACCTGTCAGCTGTTTTATTTGCCGTTTATTACCACAGATTAGGGCTGGCATGTTTATTTTTTCTTAATAAAGCACTTTTGAATATTTATCGGTTATAAAATACGCGATTATCTAAATTACATATTCGAGAATGGAATCGAGCTGTAAATTAAGCGGCGAGTGTATTCTGGAATTAAAGATTGTCATAATATTATCTCATTTTCATATTATTTATTATCTCATTTTATTGCAGGCAATAATTATATGCATGGGAATGAAAATTGGTTATACAAATGTTTATTTTATTTCTGTTAATACCTTTTTAGGATTTCTCAGTTCACTGTTATTAGTGAACTGAGAAATCCTACACTGATTAATCTTTATTCGATCTCCTGGTAGTCTGAAGCCTGAAAAGCCTGATAAAGATATTACCTAGAAATTGGGTTACGGAAGTGCGTAACGCATCGTGGAGGTTGAATGCCAATCTCGACTTAGTTGGGAAAGGATTTAGATATTATTGAAGAGGTTAAGAGATCTGTTAGTAAATTATTTAAAAGCCCATAAGTTTATAGTAAATGTCTTTTAATGTTTTCAACAAAAAGTATAAAAGTGTATTTGTTCAACCCTTATCTGAATACTTAGCTCCGGATACACACACATGGATTATCAGTTGTCTATACGGAATGCATCGTGTGACTGTGAACACCATTAGAATATGTGTGAAGATTTGGAGTGCCTCTTTTAAAAATTGTTTTGAAATTACCTACTTAGTTATCTTAATGGCCGCTTGCACTCACACACTATGGGAATATGGGACATTCCATCCGTGTTCTTGGCTTGTCTTGACCTCCTCTCTTTTATGACCTCCCCGACCCACAAACTTGGCATCATTTATGTCATAAGGTTTTTTGTAATTAAGCATAGAGTTCGCATGATCGTTCCAGGAAACCGTATGGACGCGACATGAGCAACATCATGGGGATGATACTCGTACGTTTCCATCTTCAGATGTTTGTTTTTGACTCTTCTTGTCTCTTGTGACTTTTTTAAGCAACTTCAAAAAAGGAGGAGGTTCTTAATTCGACTGATAATAATAATATGTCTTTCTGTGGATGTTGTCCGATGTGTTCGCCGATTGGGAATAATTTGTGAACAGATTATGACTTTTCTTATTGGGATTTACTATGAAACTCATTAACATCTCCAAGGTTGGGTTTGCGCCCAATTAATGACAATAGAATTCAGATTCGCCCCCTATTACATCGGACCTAAACATACCAAAAAACTGTGGGTGAATATTAGTACACCTTTGCCTAACCCTTTGGGAATACGGGCGTCATGGTATGTGTAAAGTGTTTGTTTTTAAAGCACAAATTAATGTTAATACTGTTAGTTTTAGCAGAATTCGACGACAAAACTTCTATTGTGAAGTTATTCATTATGTTATCGGTGAAACCGCACGGTTTGTGCTTACGTAAGTTTAACTGTTCCACGAACTATCGAGGAAGTGGTTAAACATAAATCTTATTGTGACCAGTGTGTGGTGACTTGCAAGAAAATTAACTGAGTAAGACACTAACACACACATATTATAATTAGTTTTTGACCGTCTTGAATTTGATTAGATCTGTAATTTTACAATACGATTGTATTTTTCTTATAAAAATTCGGCTAGGATAAAAAAAGATAACGGATTTTTGACCCCCATGCCTAAATTTTATCAAAATGACCGCGACTTTCTGTAAGATATCTAAAAATATATGTATATTTTGTATTTGTTCGTAGGTTCTTTTTGTCTAGGAAAGGTAGGTAATTAATTTATTTTTTTATATTTTGAAGTTAGTCTATTTATACCTACTGTTGCCATATTAATAGAGGATATAGATAGTACACTATTATGGATTTCCGTAATGTTTATATTATCAAATAAAATTGAGGAGCCATTTTTGTTAACATTACCTACCAAATAAAATTGAGGAGCCATTCTTGATTTTTTAACGCGGATATTACCTCTATTTAGTAGCAAATTAGATCGTTTTATAAGCGGAATCCTGAAATTTGTAGTAAAAGCATCTAAAAGTACGTTAAAGGTCCTTAATCCAAACGGATGCTTCATAGTTGTGTATGAAATATGCAATCCAATTTTAGTGCTAAATAATCGGGATACTCGCCATACTTGGACATTTGTTCCACCGTTTTGAGATCACAGCTAAAAGCAAAGTTTATGTTCGCAGTTAACGTAGTCTAACTAATATTATAGTTTCTGTGACGAATCTCTTATTAGAATTTCACGTAGTGTGCTAGTTGTTCGCTGACATTAGGTACTTTAGTCTTTGTTAGAATCAACACTTTTGTTTGTGAACTGCTGTTTTATTGTTAGTCGAACCTATAATGTTTAGTTGTAACAACCAACGTAAGCCTTTACAACTTATAGAAATGCGTCAATAGATTTTTATCGTACGGTGCATATTTGACGACCTCTGTGGTCTAGCGGTTCGAGTGCCGGACTGCTGATCATGGGGTCGTGGGTTCGATTCCCATTGGACACAAATATTTGTGTGGATAAAACATGAGTATTTGTGTTTGTCTGGGTGTTTCTTATGTATTATCAGTATGTATTTACAAAAAAAAAAGTATATAGTATTATATCCATTATCTAGTACCCATAGTACAAGCTCTGCTTAGTTTGGGACTAGATGTGGTGTTGTGTAAAATGTCCCAAAAAATATTATATATTATTATATATTATATTATATTTGTTTTGTAATGCAGAAAATCAAAGGCAGGGTATACGGAATTTGTACCGATTAAAAACTGCACTTGCCTTCCTAGTGCCTCTAGCGATCATTCGAGGTCTACTAGGTTTTAAATACAAAATAATTGAAGACGACGTCTGTGGTCTAGTGGTTCAAGATACGGACTGTTGCTAACAAGATCCCGGGTTCGATTCGGACAGGACCCAACATTTATTTATGTGAAGAACATATTTTATTAAGTGTTTACGTTTGTCTGGATGTTTCTTGGGTATTATAAGTATGTTTTTAAAAAAAAAATACAAACATTGTCTCTGCTTAACTTGTAACTAGGTCGTCCTGTGTAAAGTGTCAAAATTAAAAATTAACAAATTTGCTAGTGATTTCTGCTTCTGGACAAGATTCATTGCATATCAGGTCCAAGATAGGTTTCTATGTAATATGGTCAATACAAACTAAAGGAGAGATATTCAAAAACGCATTACTGGAATTGAGAAAATACGACTGGATCTAAAGCTCCCGAGTGCATCGGAATCTCGGATATCCGGTATTAGCTCCAACCGTTATTGAGTTATTGTTGAGTCAATTGTTTGTGTAATGTTTATTTTTAATATACTGTAGGACAATGAAAATTGTTTACACTACAATCGAACTATTTTAGTATTTTGTAAGAAAAATGCAACTGAAATTAAGAATGTTTTTTTCCAATGGGCTGGATGTCATTCTATAGTGATGCTGTTGAATATTAGTATTTTGCACAAAATGATTGCCAAATGTAGATTAAAGTATGGGAATTGGGAGTCCAAAAAAAAGATGGATAGACTGTGTTTGAGAATATGGCTACAAAAGAAGTGAATGATGAAATGATGGCTTAAAGAGATGTATGGAAGGAAACGATAGGTATACTGCGCCGACCACAAGTAATTTGGGATAAGGATGATGATGATTGCCACCAAACCTACGTTACCCAATTTATAGGCAGTATTGATTTTATTGATTTATTTAAATTCACAAATATAACATAGACAACAGCTTATGCCAAAGTACAGTATACCTCTACTGTTAAAATAAAATGTGTAAAGTAAAATAGCATGAATCTAAAGTAAAGATTAAACAATAGATTAACTTACTAAATTTTAATACTCTAAAGATAGGCTGACTGTCATAGTTTTCATGGTATGTTATCAGTTCATCACTAATGAGCATTATAGGCAATTCATTCTTCTTTATATATTTTTGTTTATTTTAACATTTTTTCCCGTGAATACGTGTCCAGGTCTCATTTCTGCATCTGAATAAATGTATTTTACTTTGGAATTTCTTAAGCTAGACTATTTATCTAACTTCTTCAAGATTGTCTTGCGAATTAAGCAATATCGTCATTCCATCGCATTCCTTTCTTATAATACTCAGGTATTTGCGATATCTAATCCGAAATGAATCCTCTAAAATACGCTTCAGAAACTATGAGTACGTCATCAGAATCGAAAAGCCTTTGCACTTGCGAAACCATTAAAATTAATTTGAGGACAGTCGTGAACATTATTAATTCGAAGCTAGTGGACATTGAAGACTGGCTGAATTGCAGCGTTGGTAATACAGGAAATTTCAGGCTAGCATCTAGCTGGCGTTTCCGAACAGAGTGCCGGAAATAAGCGAATAAATCCGACCATCTCTTCCACGGAAACATACGAAAACTGACGAGCACCAGTAGTTCTAATTATAATTGGTTCCTTATCTAACTTATATAATGTATTCCCCGAAGGGTTAGGCAGAAGTGTAGTACTAATGTATACCCATTAAGTGCACCGGAATATTTAAATGTCATGTAATAGGGAGCAAGCCTATTGCCATTAAATACACCCAAAAATATGCTCCGAGCTGTTACTGAGATTTTAATAGAAAAACCCAACATCACTTCTCGACATCGGAATCAAATCCATGACCTCTAGCATAGCAGTAGTGCTTAAATAACAAAACAAATGAGGCAGTTATAAAATCTTCCTCTACGTTTATTTCTTAGCACATTCAGTACATTCCGTGACAGATTACTTTCACTCAGACTATCCTTTGTGTCCTGAAAACCGAGATGAGACCTAAAAACTTCAGGGGTTCAGAGGCAAAGGTGATCACTTTTATTTTTTTTATACCACTGAAGTTGCAAACCAGCATAAGGCCCACCTGATGGTAAGCGGTTACCGTGTAGTCTATAGACGCTACGCCAAGGGTGTCACTTGCGCATAGCCGACCCTGTAAATCGAAAGAGGAATAGTTGGGTTGGCAGTATAAGGATACAATTACCGTCAGATGAACCACATGTTCATTTGCTAATATTTTTTTATCATTTTGTATGTATGTGTTGTAGTTTTTATTGATACAAAACAAGATTCCACACTAAGAGCTTATTTAGTCTATCTATTATGATTGATAATTTTCTTTGACTCTCATTTTGGAATGTGCATTTGGTGCCCTCTAAATGTGCATTTGGCGCCAACAACTACCCAACAAGCTCGGTGCTTCCTTCTCTCGTATATCGCACGGTGTCAACACTACCATTGCGCGCCGTACTAGCCCAATAACACGGAAAATTATATCGCTTTCCGAGAAAACAGCTGTGTGCTGGCAGTGCTTGTAATGCCACTACTGCATTAAGTAGAAAGAAGAAGGTTTTGATTTGTTTTTAAATATTGGCCCGCAGTTTGTTATAGTGTATCTATGACAGTCGCTTAGAAACCTATAAATCCTAACAACCAGTCTATTCTCAGGATATCGGTATTATCCAGACAGTTGGAGACCCGATGGCAACAGATGCTAAAAGGCGTGGAGGATAATGATGACTTTGTTATGTATCGTGGATTCGCCTGTATCGTAGAAGCGTAATCAAATGCAAATCCAAATTCACTCGATAAATACCCAGACCCACGGTTACGGTTCTGGATGTTTACCGAGTGAATGTGCTCATGTCGCAAAGTGTGTCTAGGATGGGAGCTCTTGTGGTGCCATACTGCAGCTAAGCTATAACATGATAACATTGTTGTGTTCCGGTTAAGGACAATGTAGCCAGTGAAATTACTGTACATATGACTTAACAACTGGGGTGTCAAGATGACAAAGCAGTATTGATACTACTGGTGTTGCTGGCACCTATATAGGCTGTGGCTGCTGCTTACCATCAGGCGGCCCGTACGCTTGTTTATCAAACAAGTACAATAAAAAAAATATCACCTGTCCACGATTATGATTTTTTTCCAACTGAAAAATTTATAATCGTACTCGCTATCTTTGGAGCAGAAATCGATTGCTCGACCACTGTGCTAATTAGTTCAAGTAATAGTATTATTTAGAAACACAAGAAAATGCATTTTGCTGAAGGTATTCTCAGAGAGTTATATTACTGGTAGGGTTAGCCTCCACTCTTTAGGAAACCAGCAATTTGAAACCAACGTGGTCATGCATTTGCATAGCAGAACCACTCTGCTAACCTGTTTGTGGAAACCCAGACTAATATACGATTTTTATCCAAAATAGGCCACGATGAACATACAAGGATAAATCCAAGATAAATCCGTCGATATTTCGTCTATAACCCGATTCATTAATCCAGTAAGGGAACACGTTTCGTCCATTTACAAACGACACTCGGTTAATGGACGTCCAATGCGAGACATAAATAAACAGTATTACTATTTTGTGTCAAAAAATAAATGACACTGCCCGATGCCTTTAAAGCATTCATGTGTTTCGAAATACGACTGAAAGTGATTTAGTTAGTCTCTTCCCGACTAAGGTTGACATGCAAGACAAAAGAAACCTTGTTCCTTGCTCATGTAATCAGTTTCAGCATAGGTAGGAGTACTTGGCTCATTCCACCGATCATTCTTTTTTAGGGTTCCGTACCTCAAAAGGAAAAAACGGAACCCTTATAGGATCACTTTGTTGTCCGTTCGTCCGTCCGTCTCTCCTTCCGTCCGTAAGATTACAAACAAGCAAACCAGCCACGTCATAGTAATCGACAACCACAATCTATAGATGTCAGCAACTTGTAATCTTGAGACCTCAGTTCTAAATTATTTTATTTTATTTATTTAATACAAAACAAAAATTTGTTGTACAAAGGCGGACTTAATGCCATTCGGCATTCTCTCCCAGTCAACCTTAGGGTGATGCAGAGACAAAGCAAGATAGTAGGTGCACAAATGAGGGAAAAAAATAAAAATAAAGATGGATAAAATATATGATTATTTATATAGGATTATTATACTTAAATGAATAATTTAAAACTATATATAATCCAATATATTTAGATACATAAAAATGCAATAATATATATGAATACATACATACATTATACTAATATAAATATTAATGACTTGCTTATTGCTTGCGACAGAATATTTGGCATGGCAGTGGTGCATGAGTAGACCCAGTAAATAGTGCAGACGCAGCTGCTGGCGTCCTGTGACCTGCTGCAGGTCAAGCTATACAAAGCTGTAAAATTTTCCCAGTTGAATTTCAATCAAAGAAATTTGACAGATTGTGGTAGCTTGATGTGCTGGCCTCTGTACCTAATAAGTACTTGGGTTTGATGATGTTCAAAACATAGTTTTGTTAAATATATCAGAGTCAATTAGAGATGCAAAGTATACTCCATTTATACTCTCATACAAAGTTGAGCAATCTACTTTTTAGAAAAGGAAATATCGGCTTCAGGCAGGATTCGGACTTGCATCCTCAGCTTTGGCACACCGGTCGTTTTAGCTAAATAAGCTACCGGGATTCTGTGATCGAGAAATCGAATTTCTCTCTAGCATTCGTCTTAAGGTGATCTGAGAATTTGTTCTGGGCTAAAAGTCCTATTTAGAGTGTTTGTAAGTTTTCATGTTTTGCGATGTTACAATCATAACATCTGTTTTATTATACACATAACATCTTTAAATTCCTGGCGTGTGACGTCACATTATCAAGCCAGACTATCTTCCCATGCATCAATTTGTTCATTAACCGACTGATTGCCCATAACTATGAGCATCACCCGTTAAACCTCATTGTCTGCGCCCTGATAACTGTCACCCTCAACGTGGATAGCGTTTAGGTGCGTGAACGATGACGTCACCAGTCAGGCATTAACAGGATAGTAGCGATAAAACTAATTACACCATAACAAAAGGTGGTATAAGAAAAACACGAGTTTTAAAATAGATGACATTAAAAATTGATTTCAGTATAAACATTTGACAAGATGAAATAATGCGAGAAAAATGTCCAATTGTTATGTAGTCCGGTAAATTTGAAAGTTCCCCATCTTTCCCCAGTATGGAAAAAAAAATCAAGGTCAAAGGTAAAAAAAATGAGTTTTCCGCGATTTTAAAATTTATGTAGCTTCGAATGTCTAAATTTAATATATTATGCATGTATATCTATATAAAAAAAATGTGATGGATTTGATTCACAGGTCGAGCAGTGTTACTGGGTCAAGCGTAACAGTCGTGATTAGAGGGCTAGGACTAGGCTAGACTAATGAGGAATAGGCTAATGAGACAGCTATATAATTGACACAGTATTTTTTCAAGTACTGCGGTATATAAACATTTATTAGTACCATTATTGTGCTTATTTCCTTAAATCTGACGCAATTCAATCGTCGCGTATTCAACACCCACGCTGACCTATTTAGCTGGAGTCTGTACAGAGAAAATCATAAATATTATCTCCGCAAATAATCTCGAGTTGCCAAGAAAATATCTCAAATACAGGCGTTGTGGAAATATGACAAGAGCGCACAATAGCCGCTACATGCCTTCCGTGGTAGCGGGCATTGTCGAAAACGTCCGGTTAGAGACGGAGTGACGTCCATTGTTGGCGGACTTCGGTATTTCTGCCAGGATAAGTACTGCTGGGTGGATAATATCGTAAATATACATACATTTTTGTGTTGAAAGCTTTGTTTGCTTCGTTTATGGGAACTGAGTGTTACGAGTCATACTGCTTGTCTTGGTATGGACATGTGATGCGTAGGAGTGAAGATGATGTTACCAGAAAGGTTTTAAGCATGAATATGGATAGATATAAGGGAACAGGAAGACCAAAGAAAATATGGATGGACTCTGAGATGTTATATGATGTATATGATGGTTACAAAGGACTGATGAGATGACCACGGGCTAGAGATATATGAAACAATATACTGCGCCGACCCCAAATAATTGGGATATGAGGTAAGGATGATGAATATTACGAGTGAAGAGTTTGTCTCATTTTTCTCGAATTAAAATAACAATGAAGTGACAAGATGAGGATTGTACACATTAAAAAAGTCAATTTCTTTAAAAATCGTTTTAAATGCTGTATAATTTGAAAAAAAAAATTGTTCTATCTATATACTTCTTCAGCCGGTAACACCTATTGGTGAGTAAAGGTCTCTTCTCTAATCCGTCACTGTTGCCGATCTTGTGCAAGGCCCACCCACTGATTCCCCACTATCCTTACAATATCACCCGACCCTGTAAAAATGATAAAAATGATTTAGTCATTTTCAAATGTTAGCTTACGAAGGTCACATTATGTTGTGGCGTCCTTGATAATATATTAGGCGGTGTAAACAAAAACGTTGAATAATGTCCCGTGTTTGTCGCCGTGAAATGAAAGAAAAACATGAAGTATAGTGAGCTTCAAGTTATCGGCGCCTGCGGGGGACTAAAGCCTAATACATTTTTAGTTTAACTGTACATTTGTTATCTTCCGTTCAGATAGTCATTGCGCTGACTGCCGTTGGTTCTAGTTCGTAATAGTTCCAGTTGGTAATAGTCTACTGTTGTTTGGTAGGTATTTAATTGGATTTAGAAATGTTTATTTTACAAGAAGGTAGGACCACAAAGTTTAATAAATCTGAAAATGACAATATTTGTTTATTTTTTGTTTTTTAAGTTTGATCTTTTTTATAATTCGAGAACCAAAATATTTCGCTCCATCTCCTATTACTTAAACCACGTTCATAAATTTGATATGTGGTAGCGAACTATCTAGCAATGATAACAAAGGGCGAGCTTACTTTATTTACTGGCCGGCTCCTTGCTGCGGCGGCGTGAGGATGTATGACGACAGCCTGCTGATACAGTAGCCCTGAGTCATGAGGCAGAAGTATCATACAGTAATGCCTATGCGCCGTTGACCCACAATGACCTACGTGCTAAAAATATTATAATTTATTTTGCTGGTTACTGCCTGTAAAGTTTCTAGCTGAATAATAACTGTGTTTATCAATATATTTGTTAAATACCGCAAACAGTGTTGAATTCATTATAAAAATAACGTTGTTGTTGTATCCAAATATGTCTAGTAATAAAATAATCGGCGAACGAGAAAGCGGAAAATGTCGATTTGTTCTAATTTCTTCCAAGTTACTGACAATTCTGCTGAGCCTCCAAGGAACAGGTTCATTAATAAAACTTAATTAATTTCGCATTAAGTCAGTCAGATTGGATTAAGTGAACGTAGCTTAAACGAATTATTGGGGATTTGGCAAAATTATAGGGAATCATGCCGGTAACATAGGGGAGGGCGTTTGGTACGGGGTTGCTGCGGTTTGATTCTTCCATGGCAAATAGATTAGCTCGTCGTTAGTAGGTGCTATAGGGGTTATACTGCCTAACCATGAATTGGGATCCTTGTTGGTAAAACCAAAGTTTCATATATGTTACCGGAAATGTACCTATATACCTACAGCGTCATTTTATAGAATTCTTAGGTAAAGTAAATCATTCCTACGTTGCAAGTAACATAATATATACAAGGCAAGATTCAATACTGCATCTTTATTATATCAGCCAAAGAAGGGAAATTAATCTGTCATAATCTGAACATACTTCCCCTGTAGATTTTCACCAGACCAGGTTATGTTCAAAACTATTTGTCTTTGAATTCAGTCACATGCTGAAAACGCCACTATTATTGCGGAGTTTTACTTTTGTTTGTACGTGGTCTTGCGGCAGCGTCTCTTATTATTAAAAAAAAAGTAAATACTGCCGCATTAGTCTAGTTCCGTAAGCGGAACTGCTACGCTAGAGGTACCGGATTCGATTCCCAGATCGAGCTAAGCGTTATTGGTGTTTTCTATGAAATTCCCAGTAGCAGCAGCTCGAGCTTTGGATTTGTCACCAGTTAATGGCAATATACTCTTATAACATGAGACCTAAACATATTGATGAACTGTGGGTGTTCTTTAGTACACCTTTGCCTAACCTTTCGGGGAAATACAGGCGTGATAGTATGTAACTAAGTAAAGTAAATCAGCTGGTTTCCGATTTTATGTATAATTCTTAAATACTTAAACTAGCGCGCAAGAAAACAAAACACAGCCGTATGTTTCCATTATCGGGCGGATTATTATCGACATCTCCCGACTCGCTGTGACCCGAATATTTTTATATAGATATCTCCATTGATTGCGATGTTCCGCGAAGTTATGAAGAATATAATGACGTCATCCACGTCAAGAACAGAAGTTAGATTGTTTCAGGTAAAAATATTATGATTTCTTACTGGAATGGAATGTTGATGTTGGTGAATGTATAGTACTTAGGTCTATTTACTATTTGTTCACTAATTTCTACGGCAGTCATAGAATACCTTTTCTTTTGCGTAGTGGATAGCTTAATGAGAATGTTTAAGTAGACGCAGACCAAGGGAACACTTAGAAGAGAGAGAAAGATATCCATTTCTCTTTCTGTAACTACAAAGACTGCTGAATGATGAGTTCTCCAGTTCTCCAACAGATAGTGACCTTTGCTTAGCGCAGTACCAGTAGGTACCTGGGGGTTAACTGCCCTTTGATCCTTTATTTTCTATTTAAACTTAAAAGGAGATATGTAGAAGTTACAAGGTGTGATCTTGTCATTCACGCGACTGATTTATTCTTAGAATATATTTCAGTACATTTATCTAAACAACACTAAATATAAAATATTGTTTCCCAAAAGTCGTAACGACTATATCTGACGATATTTTAAATGCATTTAAATACAAAATAAACAGTGTCACGTGTCACATCAAAAGGGAACCAAACGAAAATAGTATTTTGAATATAAACAACATTTTTGACTTTATTTTTAGAACTCACACATTACAGCACAAGCAATCAATAATCAACTCTGCTCCTTTCAACTTAAGACATATTTAAATATAATGCAAAAATTAAGTACTACAAACACGTTACTTATACAATGAATACACAGAAAAATGAACTTTAAAGCAAGGTGCAAAGATTTGTTTGTATTGCATTTAACAATTTGGTTTTCAAAATTGAATTTCGAAGGGATAGTTGCGCATATGCGTCGATTGTCAGCTGTTTGTTGACACGTCCAATCACAATGAGATATTTTAAAAACAATAGTTTTTAACAATTGATAATAGTACATTATGGTACAAGTGTGTAATGTTGGTGATTACCGCTGAGGCGTCATTGAACCCGAGCCGTTAGGTAAGGGTTTTAAGAGAGCCGAGGACGGTAATCATCAATACACACGTGTATCATACGACGTTTTTCAACACACTTGTGAAGAAAATAACTATCCCATCAAAAACATTCTGTAAAAAACTAGCGAAGTCTCGATGGAGCTGCTTGTGTATCTCTAAAAAGTAATGAAATCTAGCTAGACAAAGTCGTACCAAGTCTAAGGTCCCTTACTGCGATTTCTTTATTATTTATAGTTAATGTTGTGTGACTTGGCCGTTGACTTGTACCTTTGTTGTAAATTCAAATAATATAAAGGTGAATGTTCAACACATTTGTACGAAGAGGATTACGTAGTATGAATGTTCGTTGAGAATACAATTTGAACTTTCTTTATACGTTAGTGGGTAACTAAGCTAGTGGGTAACCCCCAGACTTTGATTATATACTTGTCTAGATAGAGCAATGCAAACAAACGACACGCGAAAACTGGGGCCAAATTGCGTGATATGTGTGAGTACCGCTTGTGTACTTATTGTAGTCAAACTGTCAAGGTGTGCGTGTTTAGGGATGCCTGCTCCAAATTATTAACTTACCTTTTCTCCATTATTTAATGGGATGACAGTTAAACGAAATAGGCTGAATAAAGTAATTATTTTGTAGATTAGTGTTTTATTTATTTTAATAAAAACAAAAAATACAATGAAAAAATATATACAGCAATTTATAGATCAAAATCCATCTCTTTGTATTTGTTTTCGAAATAGTTTTTTTTTTATATTTCATTTCGTGTCCAGGCAAGTTATCATTTACTGATCAAATAAATTATGTAGGTAATTATTAAAATAATAAAATTTTCTCATCGAAAGATGATGACTGATATTTGCATTTTATCTCCCATAGTTTCGCCAAAACTCCCTTGTAATAAATTGACAACACCGGCTAATCTGTCGAACCTACAAATTAACGAATTGAAAAATCATGTTTTCATAAAATAATAGAGGTTAAATAACAAAACTTACCGATGTAATGTGATCTTAGTGTAATTATACGGTTTTCCCACATAATTGCGACACAATTTGACAGCACATACCGACATAATTAATTATTTTTCGAGAACTCCACACCCTGAAGTGATCCAAATGACACTGACGTAAGTTAGAAGAGAGTCTACCAATTTTAGTAGACTTTATTTGGGCCGTTCTGTACGTGTCAATGTGGCATCTAGACAAGTATATAATCAAAGCCCCCAGATAACTTCAACTGTGAAAACGAATTGTGAAAAATTTTTCGCAATGGCGGGAAAAATTAATCAGCTGTTTTCCTAAACAATGGCGAATAATGGCGATCGGCCATAGGCTAAAAGAATGAATTTCTTTTTTTTTTGGCTTTTCGCGGATAGCCTTTTAGCCACATACAAAATGGGGAATTCAATGTTTTCTTTATTACCGAGAAAACAAAAGTTATATTGGAGTGAAAGTTTTATTTATTAAAAAGTAAAAGTTGAAATTATCTATTTAAATTTGAAGTTGAATGAAATGAACAAGCAATAGGTACATTAATTTATTTGTACTATTTATTGAACACGACCTTTTTTGTATCGAAACTTTTTTAAGAACAAAGCAACTCAACTGCTAAAATAAAAAAAAACCTTTACTCACTTGTGAATATTAGCAATGAAAAAGTCTCAGTTTGATTATAGGTGTCATTACGTGCCTAATTGCGGTGAAATAAGAGCCATTTTATGAGCAAGTGTGTTGAAAAATAATTTTATTCCATTCCATTTATACCCATTCTAAGTAGCCAGTCCTGGATTCCAAAATTGTCACAACAATTTATTTGGTGGGTCTCAGATCACAACATAGTGATGGTTTTTTATTTCAGCCACTGGGCAATCTAAACCATTTGAGTATCATATTATTATCAGCTAAAGCATACTATACCCTCCGTTTACTTTCAATATATTAACTGTAACTGAAGCACCGTTTTCAAAGAAGAATGGCGAGATTGTACCTACCTAAAATTAATGAAGCGTCGTTCACGTTCACATATTGTTTGTGATAACAAGTTAATAAGAGATTTATAAAAAAATATTGAGCTAGGGGTTGGGTGTTAAAATATATAAGTAAACGTTTTTGATTTATTAAAAAATAAGTAATAGTTAGTGCAGTTACGAAACGCAACATGATTCGGTATATTTCAATCAACAGCAATGATTACAATACAACAAATTCACCTTTTTATACTTATGTACGTTTTTACTTGAGGTTTTTCCTGTTAATATAGGCTGGCTATCAGTTCTTAATTGCATATTACAATAAGGGTTGTAATTTTCTACCTTGCATATATTTTTTTTCCCAACTTCTATAATTTACTTTTTGTTAGTTTTATATCGTTTTAAAACTATTTAAAAGATTCCATTAAGAAGTAGCGTTCTTAATGGAAACTCTTATCCACGGGTCCCAAATTCCCGATCTCGCCATTCTTTTTTGCATGTAGGTATAATAGTGCATACATTTTAATACGGACCCATGCAGCAGTGTAGTCTGTGCACAGGTATACCGTTCAGATACTCTGTTGTGCAAACATTTACTGCGGCCATACGAGTGCACAAGTGTATAAATACCTATGATTCTGTGCATAAGTGCACAAACGCAAGCCATTGCATGGAACGGTGAAATTACATAATAATTTAAAATAACAATAACATTACCTACTGTCTAAAATATTCAACACATTTCAAGCCGACAGTAAAGCCAAAAGATACTTTAATATAATATATCCTTTTATCCCCAACGGGTTGTAACAAATAGATTATTATAGATATTATTGCCACTAGCAGGCGATCTGACCAATCTTAAGCGAATACAAAACACGCAACTGGTATGAGTACCGAGTTATTTATTTTCTTTCCCGACTCCTTTATGGCTACTCCGATATGAATAGCGATATAAAAATTCAATCATACCCAAGCACTGGCCATCCCCATACACCAAAGGAAAAACTATTAAAAAGAAATCCGCTTAAGGGCTCAGATCTTCATACAATATAATCGATTCTCTAGTGCCCTTCATACGATTCTCGATTACAACATCTGTTACTAAGCATACCTTTACATACTCTCTATGCAGTTGTATTATTCGATTATGAACCTTCTTTCATTCAATTAAGAATTTAACACATGCGTTGTTGTTAGGATTTCATTTGCAATTTACGTTTTATTGCTAGTAGATTTTGAACTTTATGCTTTTGTCTTAAAGCATAAATGGGTAATAGGAATTTAAGTACGTTTGCCACATGGTTGTATTTTATGGCAAATTATTAAGAAATAATTGGAAAACCCGCCTCCTTTTTAAAAAGGGCTGTGTGAGAGATTTATCGTGGGCGTTAGTAATTTGGTGGTTCGAAATTTTAATATATTTTTAAATACCTATATGGAAATAGAAAGATGCATGTTCTGACTTTCCAGAATATTTTTTTAACAATTGCAGTTTGAGCCAGTTTGGTAATTTTGAGGAATTATTAATGCGTTAAGTAAATTGTCTAACTACTTACATACACTTTTAAGAAAAACTATTAATCACACATATAGACATTTTTATTGTTTAATTAAAATCGATTTTTTGTAACAATAAAAATATGAAAGAGTAATTGTTGAGTTGGCAGTATGATGATCAAAGTGCTCCCACTGCAAACACAACGTTTCCTTGCGGGCAACCTTACTCATCGTTAGGACCACAACATAGCTCAAAGCAGTGTTATTTCACTTCCATTTTCTACAAGGCGGAGGTACTTCCCCGGCAGCTCCAATTTGAGTGTAATTACTTCCACTATGCTATTACCTCTCTTAAAAGCTGTTGTAGCTATTGCTCGCGGTGTTACTCTCATCCTAAAGGACTTATTGAAATATAAGGTAGCCTATGTCTTTCTCACAGGAAATTGCACCTTTACCATCTCATCATTTTTTTATCACCATCTCTGTACTAAAATTTATAAAAAGTGGTTCTGTGGTTTAGGCGAGAAATCTGACTGAATTTCTTTCGCATTTGTAACATTAGTATGGATTTTCATGCCAAAACCTCATACAGATAGAATCGAAGGCAAAGCCTTAAAGTGCTTACAGAGCAATAATGAATTGGGCTCACAACGATATAAGTCAGATAATGCCGCTAATCTTTCTATAAGTAGTCAGGAGACTAACCGACAACAAATAGATCGCAATGCTTTCAACGGTGAAGGGAATTCCTCTTTTGAGAAAAATAGTTTTATTGTGACTTATGCCCCTGTCACTACTGAGTGTACAGACTACGGACACTAAAACTTTTTTTTTTATTAGGTAGTGCAATATTATAAAATTGTATTTTTTTTAAATTATATTAGTAAAATAATTGTAATTTTGATAAAATTAGTAGATAGGATATATTTTATAATAATTTTAGTTTTAACTTCTTTTCAGCGTATTAAAAGTACTTAATGAGATTTAATTAGTTTGCTAATTTCTTCTAAAGCTATTGATAATATAAATAAATAAAATAGTCTTGCAGGTTTTCATTTTGACATGACACATTGACTAAAACAGAACAACTCGTGAAAATATATATTTTTCAATTTTGTCATCGTCTCTACAAAGGCAATACCACAAATTATCAACATAACTGTTTTTGGTGAAGTATGTACATACATAAATAATTAAATAAATAAACTTAACAAATCCAAAAAACATCTCTAATTCGTATGTTTAGTTATATACTGCCATAATCTGTTTTTCTTCCATCTTCGCTTGATCATCATTCCAAAATGTACCATTGAAAGGAATTTCATGTAAATCATATAAAAATAGCCCATGTTTAGTCTACAAAATTCATTATCAAATGTTATGTCAGACTGTCATAATATGAGCGTGCAGAAGGGATGCATTGGGGGAAAATGCAATTAATTTTATCACAAAAGACCCATTCGACTCCGCGACTTATCGAGAAGAGGGCATAGGAATTGTTAGTCCAGGAATGTTAAGCTTTACCACTGCGAAATAGAATCTTATAAAGTGTCCTTTAAGGTCTGAATTGATATCTCTTCTGCCGAGAGTACTAAATCTTTTATCGTGTGCCTGCGAGTATCAACAAATAGTTTTATTGACAATAAACTTGTGTGCTAATGATCTAAACTTCATTTAAATAACAAAGTGTTCTGGCGTTGATGTTTTCTTGCGACATTGACATAGACGTGAAAGTTTGAAGAAAAATATTCTTTCTTTCAAAAATGAAAGTTAAGTGATAGCCTAGTGATCTGACTATGGACTGTTAAGTCATAAGTCTCAAATCGAATCCAATTAGAGGTGCTTAACCCTGCCGTGGCTTTGGCACCACTTGACTGACTTTAACCTTTTTGAAACCATCAAGACATCATATGCGTCATGATCCTCCGCGTCTTTTCCCAACTAGGATCCTATGCTATATTCCTATATTGGGGTCGGCTTCCAGTCTAACCAGATGCGGCTGAATATCAGTATTTTACACGAAGTGACTGCCATCAGACCTCCGCAATCCATTTCCTGGGTAATGTCGATATCCTGAGGTTCGAATGGTTGTCAGTTTGCCAATTTGAACTAAGCAATCTAGTGGACTATAGGCTAACTCCTCTTGTAATGATGAATGATGAATCTCTGCTTTGATTTATTTATTAAGCAACATGACCACAGACTAACAATAATAGATGAATAACAATCTGAAACAATGGATTGTAGATGTATGATGATGTATTGAAGATGTATGATGATGATGAATCTCTACTTTTCCAGAATAATGTATAATTGTAAAGGTATATAATTCAATATAATTAGTATACTCGACCGATTGACCCACTGAACTTTTGTAGCATATTGATTACATTCTTGAATACCCACTATCTATTTTTATCTATTTTTAATTTACGTGGTGGAGTTTGTATTATATCTGATGTACAGAGCCCCACATCCAATATAACAACCAACAAGAGGGTTGAATATGGTATACAGCCCTTTCTTGTTAACTTTCAGTTTCATGAACTCCTAGGATTTTATTTCTTTTTTGTGCATTTTCATTCAGTAAAAAAAAAACTACATAGAGCCGGTGACATGTGCATATTTAAAGTTGGTTTCTTAAAGAACAGTTGTCCTAAAGAAGCATTTGCAGTCATGAGTCACGTTTGACGCACCGGCTGAACGATCGGCTTTTGCACCACGGGTTGTGGGTTTCATCCCACACGGAACCAATATTTGTAGTATGATCTACAGGAAGTTGTTCCGGGCCTGGGTGTTTGTGTGAGATGTGAGACTTTGTGTTTGTAAACGCACCCACGATAAAGGAGAAAATCCTAGTGTGGGGCAACGTTACAAAAAATAGAAAGAAAGTATAATAACACAGCGCGAAAACATTGTATAAATTTGGAAACATAATATACTTATACCTGAACCAATATAGGCAGTCCTACATTACCAATGCATTTCCCAAAGCCATTATTATCATTATATCCCGGATACTCCTATTATTGCCCGTTGTCCCAAAATTGGTAGCAGTAAAACCTTTTACAATTAAAACGGGCCATTATCGAGTGTACCTAATCCGGTACATTTAAGTGAATGGCCCACCTCACCGGCCCGACCTTTGTGCCCGGTTTTAAATGCAAATTTTATACGTGTTACATTTGGTTGAGGATCGAGATCTTAACGATATTTAAACGGTTTTTTTTTGCATAGTTAAATTTTCATTTTATTTTTGGGTGCATTAATTTGATTTGAGTTTATTCATCAGGAATAAACTACGCTAACATTATTTTTTAGATTTTAGTGAGAATTGTGGTAATCCATAGTAATCTTGCATGATAATAAAGGCTAAGAGACCTGAAGTCATACCCTGGGCACTCTATAGAAACTTTCCCATGCCGATACACACACGCCTCTATAGGCTACGGTAACCGCTTACCATCTGTGGGCCGTATTTTTGTTTGCCACCTTAGTATTATAATAAAAAAAAACCCTATAATGAAAAAACCTTTTCATCGAATAATATGCTAACTTGCTTCTGTTACTGAAGTGAGGAATGAGTAAGCCGTTCTGTATTGTAGTACTATTAGTTATTCTTACAGCATAGTCAAAGAAGACCAAGCAGAATAATTCTCTTTCAATACCTTATAATAATGACTTCTGTTTTAGTTAGGTTGTTGGCAGTATTGATCCATTTCTAGACATTAATATCGTTCATCCGAATATTTCCAATCGACATCTAAGTCACAGTTAACAGTTCTTATCTAAACTTGAATTTAATTCAGGCTAAGTTCAGTAGAGACAGCTTGTAATTCAATTAGAGAACAGCTTACTATTTTATACTGATTAGACGTGACAACTGGATTGTGACAAATCAACGCGTTTATGCATGCATAAGACTTAGTAATGTATTATTAAATTTTATAGACAGCGCACCCTTTATCACTATACTTATCCCGTTATATTATATTGAAATTAAGAATTAGAAAGTTTTTTTGGGGGAATAAATGCAACCAATACCCTAAGCATTATAAAATCCGCTATTTGGTAATTGCAATTAGTTTTTGACAATTATAATAAATAAAAAGTACATTAACATTAGTTGGTCTTGTAGCGACATCTACCGCGCTACATAGAACTACGAAGGCCTGAATCGCGCAAGCAACATTCGCAACGAAAAGTTGCATATATACAACCGCCCGACATCAACCGTCGGGCCGTGGCCCGCCAGACACAACACCCGCCTGGTTGGAGGATCCTCCCTTTTCGTCGGAGGGGCAACACACCTCGCCTCTCCACACTGGTGACCCCGACGTGATCCCAGTGTTTCCACACTGGTGACCCCGACGTGATGCCAGAGTTTCCACACTGGTGACCCCGACGTGATGCCAGAGTTTCCACACTGGTGACCCCAAGCAGAACATCAGCGCAGCCTTCCGGAGACCAGCACCTTCGTCATCACCTTCCCCCTCACAGCAGCCTTCAACAGCATCGAGCAGCGAGTCACACAGCCAGCCAGCACTCTTCCGGTTCAACGGGCAGCCTGACCACATGCCTGCAGCAGACATGCAGCCTGGTCAGAACCCTCAGCCGACTTCAGCGACTTGGCACAGCACACTGCACTTCGGCCGGTCAACAAGCAGAGGCCGTCTCTCCTGGTCGACGCAGCAGCCAGCCACTACGCTTCGCTACGCTTCACTGCACCACCTCGACTCACTGAGGACTACGCAGCAACAAGCATCGCCCCGACTCACTGGGGACTCATCGCACACTCACCGCAACACAGTCCCGACTCACTGCGGACTACGCGGCATCCGTTCCGACTCACTGGAACTCGCACTTCCGGCACTGGCAAGCTCTTCAGACGCACTGACCGCTGACTCATCAAGATCATCGACCTCCGGTCTCGGGGGGGAGTGATGTAGCGACATCTACCGCGCTACATAGAACTACGAAGGCCTGAATCGCGCAAGCAACATTCGCAACGAAAAGTTGCATATATACAACCGCCCGACATCAACCGTCGGGCCGTGGCCCGCCAGACACAACACCCGCCTGGTTGGAGGATCCTCCCTTTTCGTCGGAGGGGCAACACACCTCGCCTCTCCACACTGGTGACCCCGACGTGATCCCAGTGTTTCCACACTGGTGACCCCGACGTGATGCCAGAGTTTCCACAGTCTAATTGAAATAAATCATTAGACTTCAACTTGTTATTTGCAAATAAATATGTTATAATATTTGTAGACAAAAATATAGACACAATATTATCATGCCAAATACATAAATTAATTATGTAACGTAAGTTAAACAAACAAACTCTTGACCGCACAAGGTTTGAATATTGAAAACCTACAGCCATAAAGTAGAGGGCACATAACGATCTGAGGCGCACCTTACTTCAAATCTCCAGTGGTCATGAGAAATTTAATAAGAGGGCAGCGGCAGGAGTGCTTTATGCAAATGTAAGAGCTGTAGTAAAGCCTCTTTGGGTAAAGGAAACTGGACACGATATAGGTACGAAACGAGATGCTTTGAGAAAAATTGGGAATGGAATGTTGTAATCCTCTCTGATCTAGTTGTTGTTACCGTAGTCATTAAACATGTCTCGAGCTCAGTTCCCAGCAAGGTGTTATTAGGTTTTTTAAGGATTTTTTTAATAGGAACTGTGATTGTGGATTAGTCAAATATTAGCAAATATGGCAATAGGCTCGCCCTATTACATGAGACCTAAAAACATCGGTGAACGGGGATTATCGTCAACACGGTAAGATACACAGATTGTCCAAGAATATATTATTTTTTTAGTATTAAATGTTATAGGAAATAATAAATCGAGGTATATTTATAATATTACTATTCAATTTCTTTCACGTGTCGTTGATAAAATCTCTTGGGCACGCGGGTTTCCTCACGATGTTTTCCTTCGCAAGAAAGTGTATGGTGTAATGTATGTTATTTTTATTTACATTAATTTTTTTTTAAGCTGATAATCCTCATCATCGTAGTCTTTGATGTAGGTTTCGGCTTTCAGCTTCACCAGATGCAACTGAATATCATTATTTTACACAAAACGACTGCCATCAGACCTCCGCAACAAAATATTTGGCCAATATTCGAAGGTTATACTAGTTGTCAGACTATACGTGCTCTTCAAAGCTCAGATGTGTTAAGAATATTTAACATCCAGAAACTGACCGCGGTAAGCGCAGCAGATCGGTTGATGATAGTAGTTATTATAGTTGACGGTAAAAAATACAAATTAATGATTATTTCGAAGTCAGAGATGAACGCTTTGTATATCAATTCGAGACTTATTATTTAGCACCTGCCGGTGTTGTAAGGAGGCTGATGAAACACCTCTTCATATCCTGGGGGAATGCGGGTCCCTAATACACAAGTGCAGTGCTCGTCTAGGGAAACATATTATAAACCCAGATGAATTAAAGAAGCTCACCCCTTAGCATATTCTGTAGTTTATATTAGCCACAGAGTTTAGCGGTGAACTCTAACGTAACGAGTGGTAATCACAATAATAGACCGACTGCTGTCGCAGTGATATTATATGCATGGCTTATGTCACTAGGCTATCATTCACCCTGTTTTTTTTTAATAGACCAATGTAAAAAGATTTTGGCAGGTCCTCGTCTCTGGCGCCAGTCCAACACGCCAAAGCCCACCTTTTAATCTATTGCCAGTGATATCCTAAGACAGATTGCAGAAAAATACATGGCCGTGTAAATTGCATTAGCAGTCCGGATATAAACCGGAAGCAAATTGAGATGAGAAAATAAAAATATCCCTGAAAACGTTAATTTCTACAAAGAAAATGTTGAAGTATTGTGGTTAAGGTCTAATATAATTTTAGTGACTGAAAAAAAGGTAAAAGAATCACGACTTTTAAAACTATACAGCTAACAATTCGAAAATAGAAATGAATGAGGACGTTCATACATCCATTATGGATAATACCACGATATATTAACAACCGCTGAAGTATAAAGAATCTCTAACAATACCGTAATATATCCTTATATCGCGAAATTCCTTGTCATCCTTCCGCTTCATTCGATAGTGTTGGGAATATTGAAATTTTATGCGCCCAAAAGCCGTGAAGTATTAAAGTCGCATTGAAAGAGGGCTGGATATCTGAGGGGAAAGTTCCTCACATTCACTCTTGAAAAATTTTTGGGAATGAAAGATATTCGGGCAGATTCTGCGGGTATTGAAATTTGTCAAGATTAGTTGGTTTTTTAATAGTTTATTAGTTTCAAACCGATTTAGCAGAATCAAAATTATAATTTGTAACTTGTAAATTTTATACTTACTATGTCTGGACTTTAAAAGAGACTATGATTCTCTGAGTTTGTTTCGCCGTGTCTTCTCAGAGGTCGTCAGTTAGGAAATGCCGGAGCCATCTAGCTTAAAAAAAAAGTTAAATATTGACTTGTAAAAGTGTCTTTAAAAGATCTATTTAGAGAAATAAATATCATTTATAATTAATCTTAATATTTCACTTTGAAACAATTAATACTCGGATTCCTGTCTTTCCAAATGTGGCTGTATACATTCTGGGTACAATCCAATTTCTGTACACTCCATCATTTCAACCCCTAGATAAATTGTATCTTAGTGTACCTATATTATTTATGTAAAAAAGTAAGTGTAATGAAATCACCGTTAATAATCTCGACAACCGGGCAACCTTTAGAAATAAATAATTCACAATGACCATAAACAATAGACACATCAGTAACACATCTTAATAAGTTAATAAATATCATTTTAACATGTCGAGTCATGTCGTAAACAATACTAAATAATACTGGCAACATTCAATACACATTATTAGATAAAATCTACAAGACGGAACGTTGTCCCATTGTTCATTTGGAAGGTCGAGAATGTCGACGTGTCTCGAAGTTAAGAATCAAATTAACATTTTAAACGCGAATCAATTTGCTATTGTAACGATTTATTCTCGATTCATAATCGATAATTTATAGTTAGAGTACTATCACGCCTACATTTCCCGAAGGGTTTGGCAGAGGCGTACTAATGTATACCCACAGTTCGTCAGTATGTTTAGGTTACATGTAATAAGGGGCGAGCCTATTGCCTGATTGAGTACGTGGGATAATTTATAAGTTACCACAGTAGGGCAGCCCGGTGTTGCCACGGTGTTAAGATGTCTGTCAGTCGCTCTACGATCTTCATCAATCCCACCTTTGGGCTTCATCGATGATGGTGGGTTGTCATTAATGGGCTCTAATTACATTGCTGTACCTTAAAATTGTTCACAACGAGATTCACGGATTTTTTACTTTTTCTAGTAGGAAGTCGCTTCCTTCCTGTACTTTCTATATTTGCTAGTTTAAGATTCATTGTTACGTGATGACCTGGATCTATTCGTAATTCCACATTTGCATTGTATGACATACAGTTTCATACGTCCTTTGGTCCAGTCTTACCTTTCGTATACGTAGAAAGTCGTCAGACGGTACCTCTAGCTGAAGACGCAATATTATGTAGTATTTCTACTGTCCGGTTGACAGTGCTTTTAACGTTAACGACCAATTTGTTAAAGTCAACCTGATTCACAGGATTTGTGGCAGGGAGGACAAACGTGAATAATATAGAATGCTTAGTCTATGGAATTGGGTTCTGAATTTGGTAATAACATAGAAGTCCCCAATGTTCTGAATGTCTCAATTCTCGGCTTGAAAATTGTACATATATCTTTTTCGCAACGTTTTTTTTCCTTTAGATCCTTTTATGTCACAAAATATCAATTAATTATCTTTAGTTTTAAACAAGAATAGATTAGTTCGACAGACCTATTAATAATATTGTATTTTGTTACAGATACGCCAGCCTGTCAAACACGGTAAGCAACGTCTAAGAGAATTTGTTTTTAGATTTGCGATACGTTGTCAATTTTCTATAATCTCTTTAAATACTGAATTAATTAGATATGATTCTTCCACGAGTATAATATATAACCATCCTCCGACCCCTGGGCAGTTAACCTGCCTTTTTATCGAACAGCTGACTGGACAATATTTTTACCTCAGCATGAAATATTATTATAGACATTTTTCCTCAGCATATACACTAGCTAGCTGTTGCTCGTGATTTCACCAACATCTCAAGGGATTTTTTGTGATAAAAGTAGGTTTATGTCCTTCTTTAAGGTCCAATCTATCTATACCAAAACAGGTTCAACGGTTTAGACGTGAAAAAGTAACTTCAGATAGTTACTTTTTCACGTCTTACCTTGCTTTCACATATTATAATATTAGTATGGATTACTACTGTCGACAGCATAAAAGAGGACTCGGTATTATATTCGGGAACCATAAGTAGGTGATATATATTTATTCAGTCGATTATGCGTGTGAAGGTGGGTTTTAATTAACAAAATAACATGTTCGTGTTCGATCTGTAAAGTGATGTGCATAATGTATTAATACTAAATCTTTTGGCTGTTCCTTTGGCTTAACAAGATTGCCGGCTGACAATGAATGTCAAGGGGAATGTGATCTAAAGTTCCATGACCCTGACAAGGTAAGTGCGGTTTTTAGTCGGTACGAGTCCGACATACCCTCCCCGTTCCCTGGTGACCACCCGTGTGGGTTTTAAACATCATAAAATATCGGATTAATAAAAAAGTACTACAAAAAATATGGCTAGAAGACTTGACAAAATGAAATACGGGTTTAGTTTCAAGTCTGAAAGATCTGAAATCTTGATACCCTACATCAGTGGGATAAACCAGGCAAGAAATAACATACTAGTGGAAGTCTTGTTGTGAACTCGTAACTTTGTGATCTGGGACCACGCATGCACGCCCCCCTCCGAGATGGGGCAAACGTCTCATTTCTTTAAGCGATCCAGTTCTCAGCATCAGCGTATTTTTTATTAACCTCACGGGCAGTCTGTCAAATAAAAACTGTATTTAAAATTTTTATTCACTATCGTTCACATATCAGCTGCTTATCAATTTTATATTCTTTGACTGTTGTTCAACTTATCGTAGTTCCATCGTTTCCGTTTAAAAACAAAAATACCTGACTACACTGGCATTAAATTAACATAATATCCCCATTATAATTATAAGGTATACAAAATAAAATATGTACGCCGAGTGTGAACACATCCGAATTCAAATTCGTGGCTTGGTTTGATCGAGTTATGCATTATTAATGAACATACGTGTAATTATAGTGCGCCGAGATTTATCGCCTCACAGCTATCGCTTTGTTGTAGCGAGCGTTCTGAGAATTCTGGTCGCAACGTATCGCGGCGTGTGGCCTCTGATTGAGATGTACTTTATTGTTAATTTGTGTTATTGTGGTGTATAAGTAGAAAATTACCACGTTCTTAGGCGATTCTGAGATATTATGGGTGAGCACGTTCGCTTCAATAACGCGAATAATCTTGATATCTTAGTTAGATAAAGCGCAATTTTTTGCCATCTACCAAAGACACGAACACGTGTCGACATGAGTTGGAGTCTTGGTTTGAAATTTTATTCCACAAAAGTTGCAATCTTCACAACCTGCTATTTGTGCAAATTCAATCAAAATGCTAATATGTACAGTCATTATTAAAAATAACAAATTTTAAACTCATAAAATGGTCTAAATCTGCACCATATAAATATGTAAGTCACAAAATGTTGGCGGGAACCATTTAAATATAAAAGTGTTTCGATAAGCCATACAGTGTCAACTTTGTTGTAATTCGTTTAAAGGACTTCGCCCAGTCCTCCGTGTCATCAGCATAACAGTTGTTGTGAGTATTCTGCATAATAAAAAGAAAACATTTTTTATAGGTCATTCGTCCATCTAGCAGTTAGCGTCCTACCATACGTATAATTTTGCTAGTTGGCCCGTTCCACTTCAGGTTACCTTCCAGTAATAATTAACTTATAATATCTCTTCAGTTTCAGCTAAAACTTCAGCCGTGCTGAACAGTTCAGCAGTCCTAGATCTATTTACTAGATGGTTACAGATACGGCCTAATCCTTTAATTATGATAAACCTGTGACATAAGAAATACGGTTACGTTCACGATAGGTTACAGTCTAGTGAGTTGCGTCCATTATGTGTACAAAGAATCGCAATTTTACTGTTTACGACAACTCTGCTATGTCTTTCCATTTACTGTGTTTATGGTTTTACTTTAATAGTTTCAAGTTTACTTTTACATCGCCCGATGGCGCGATTACAGATTACTTTGCAGTCTTTCTCAAACTTCTTCAGCGTTGGACCCATAAGAATGCATAATTATGCTGTGATTTTCATAGACACCTTAGAATTTAAGTGAAAATCCAGCTATACTCAATTTATTAAAACAATAATAGTGAAAAATTGCTTTCTAAGATTTGTAACATTTATTTTTTTGCTTTATGTATACATTAATTGTCAAATGTGGTTATACTAAATAACGTTATAAAATTATATGCTTGTGGTGTTTACCTATATAAGTTGTGCACTTAGATTAAGCATAATACCATGATCTGATTGTATCGAATGTTTTAGTGTAATAACTGCTGGTGAACCAATAAATAAAAAAAAAAATAATACCGACAGTTTTTCTTTTTTTTTTGTGTTACACTTCTGAAATGACTGCATTTTAGAGAAAGTAAATGGTAAATAGATTAGATAGCCTCTGTATATTATCGTAAAATAACGAAACTTATTAGATGCTTTCATCGAAATAACTATGGCGTTATATAACGTTATTAGTCTTACTTGTTGGGGTTGTAATAAATGTTAATGGAGTATAGCTTTATCCGGTGACTCGTTATGGCTCTGTTTAGCTTCAAAACGTGCACCAATAGGTACTAGATTGAAACATTGTTGGAACATTTCACAGCAATCGATGAAGAACTTTCAAAGTTAATATTTTTGAATAAACGAATATTTTTAGTTTTAGTTTTAGAGATATTTGCTTCCAATACTAGGTTGTATTCTAAATACTTTTTCAGTTCACAATGCTCAAAACATATCAGGTATCAAGTACCCCAAAACAGATCACATGATAAAATCGTACGTGAGATCCGAAAGCGTGCGGGGATATCGAAAAATTCGTTTAAAACACTAATTAATATTCCCGATGTCCACTTCGTTACGGGGCATGCATGCAGACCAATACTTTTATTAAAATCAAATTATGCTTTATTAAATCTGTATCAGTATGAAATTTAACCGTATTATGTGCCATCCGCCTGCGGTATCCGGAATTAAAACGCAGCCCGGAACGCGCGGTCCTTCTGCAAAATTTTTGATGAAATAAAGGTTGTACTGTATTATGTTTCGGATTGTTTTTGTGCTATAAAGTTTTGATAATGATATTATTATAATATATAGTTTAAAAAACTTTAACTTACTCTATATACAGTAGGATTTTCATTTCATAGGTAAAAAAGACATTTCATAGGTAACATAGACAAAAGAGTGACATCTGTGCTTTGATAAAGTTTCTGTGATATTGTATCACGCAATATGTACCAAAACACAGGTATTATAAGCGGCTACATACTAAACCCTTTGGCACATAATTATTTATATCGCAGTATGATTAAAGATGCATATTTTGCTCACTATCTGTATAAGTATGTACCTAACTATTTTGTCGACTGTACTAACACGACGTGGAACAAGTACGTTTGTTTATATGTAGACAATATAAATGCGTAATAAATGTTAGATCGTCTTGTGTAAAATATCCCAAATATTTCTTTAAATCCAAAATCAATAAAATACAGCCAATGACGAAACTGTAAATTAAAACAGCGAATATTTGAAAACCGAACACATTCAAGAAAGTATTAAGGCACCTACACATTAGCGCACGCATTGCTCGCGCACGATTGAGATCCCGATCAGCGAACGAAGCTCATTAACAGTTACAGCACCATTTGTTCGCAATAAAAAGTCGAAACACACTCGTCCGATCGCTAAAGACTCCAATAAATACACATTGTTAACGTGCACTTCACTTAATGCCGCCACCTACGTACAATTAAGTATTTAAATGGAGGTTTAGCGTTTATGTTACGTGTGTTTTGATTTTTTTACGTTCGAGATCGGAGATAGCGACCACCGGATAGTGAGATCTTAGTGATACGGGTTAGATTTTGTTAAGATATTTTATTTGTGTCGTCATTTCGAATGAAATTACTGAATTTTTAAAATCATTGTTGTTATATCCGTAAAAAATTATAGATGTCATGTATGTGCTTTGGTGTGATGTAACCTTAGTAACTTACTGCTTACACATTAGCTTTAACCTGTCAAGGAACAACAAGCAAACACAATAGAAACACAATAATGTTATAACCCATTCTTAACACATCGAGACCCCTCCGTATCTCGGAGACCTCGTAAAGCAGTCGGTCCCGATTGTCATACTAATACCTATGACAATCGTTTGTGGTAGTCAGAAGTCTAAAAAGCCTGACAACCAGTTCATCCGCAGGATAATGGTATTGCCCAGAAATTGCATTTTTGAGGTCTGACAGTAGTCACTCCGTGTAAAATACTGATATTCAGCCGCATCTGGTTAGACTGGGAACCGACTCCAACACTCCGGCTCGGCTTCGAGTTTGAAACATATCATCACGCCTGTTTGCCCCGAAGGGTTAGGCAGAGGTGTAATGTACAGCCACATTTCGCCGGTATGTTTTAGGTCTCATGTAATAGGGGGCGAGCTTATTGCCATTAACCGGGCACAAACTGCTACTGAGAATTTCATAGAAAAACCCAATAACACTTTGCTCGACCTGGGAATCGAACCCAGGACCTCTAGCGTAGCAGTCGCGCTTCTCCCTCTTCCATAAAAAATAAATAATAATAAGCACATAAGAAATACATAGGTAAGTATGTACATAAGTGGTTCATAAATTAGTACGGTAAGTGCACAAGGAGTACATAGGTAGTACATAGGTAGTACATAGGTAGTACATAGGTAGTACATAGGTAGTACATAGGTAGTACATAGGTAGTACATAGGTAGTACATAGGTAGTACATAGGTAGTACATAGGTAGTACATAGGTAGTACATAGGTAGTACATAGGTAGTACATAGGTAGTACATAGGTAGTACATAGGTAGTACATAGGTAGTACATAGGTAGTACATAGGTAGTACATAGGTAGTACATAGGTAGTACATAGGTAGTACATAGGTAGTACATAGGTAGTACATAGGTAGTACATAGGTAGTACATAGGTAGTACATAGGTAGTACATAGGTAGTACATAGGTAGTACATAGGTAGTACATAGGTAGTACATAGGTAGTACATAGGTAGTACATCTTTAATTATTTATTTAATTTCAGTGTACTTGTCGGAACCTTATCTGGATACCACTATATTGAGTACAACTGTCTCTTTATGTCGGCACATGTTTGTTCTTAAAACATTTTACGAGTTTTTTTTATTTTAAAATATATTAGCGTGTTTATTATCAGTTTATAGCCTGTGTGGTTCGCCCACAGTGGCGTTTTGCTTTTTTATTGGAATCGCGATGAAATTAAAGTTTTATAAATGTCTTTACACGTCGATTATGTCCATAGAGGTTGATGAAACTGTTTTATGATTATTAGTAGCAACAACAAAGATAAATGAGGAGGACCAAGGTTCGACTACTGACTGAGGTTGAATTTTCTTTTCTAAAATGGAAGTAAAATGCCAGTATGCCAGTTTATATCTTTGAAAATGTTCAGCATTAAATACATAATTACATATTATCAATATTAATTGCATGTATAGGGGCTCGGGGTGTTAGTAATCAGAACATTATTATTCTTACAGAGTGGCATATTCGTTAATACGAATAAACTTTTTAAATAAAGATAAAAAAAAAACGTTATTATTGACGTCAAAACTTTATTGAACTATTTGCTATTTATACGTAGACACGTATAATAATATTCGTTCAAAACTTCCATACATAATAAAAACATTATCAAATAAAAAATACTGCATTAAAAACTAATTTATATTTTGGAAGCTCATTAACAACAATAATTTAATTAATTAAACATTGTATACCTAAGATATAATTAAACGCACACATTAAATACACAGTTTTATGAGAACCACAGCAAGTTGAAGTAAATGTTCTTGTACAAAAATAAAATACAGTTTGTCCTTAACAGGTAATTAGTATTTATTGCATTATTAAGATAAAGTTGTGCTGTTTATCTTGTTTTTCAATAAATTTAGGTCAGGATATTTTTTATGATATTGTCTTTTGTATTGGAACTGTCATAATCATATTCCTTCATTCAAATTTCTAAAACGCTTCGTAATTGTTATTGATCCAAAATTAGAAAAATACTTAATCATAAATTAATCTACTAATTGTACTTTTTATTGTTTGCATAATAGTTATATAAAATTGTAATGTTTATTATCTATATACTATGATTTACAATCATAACAAGAAAGAAATCATCAATATAACACCTCCCTACATCATCATCATCAACATCATCAGCCCGTTACTGTCCACTGCTGGACTAGGGCCTCTTCATACATCTGCCACTGGTTTCTGTTCTGGGCTACTCTTACTCATTTCTTCCCCACCACCTTTACAATATCGTCGCACCATCTAGCCGGGGGTCGACCGACACTCCTGCGACCGGTCCTCGGTTGCCATTCGAGGATCTTGCGACTCCACCTTCCGTCCACCTCCCTACAAATTATAATAATTAATTATACAAAGTATAAAATTTTCCGTCAAGAATTCTTTCTTTAAAAAAAAAATCCTTGCTCCACACTAGGATTTTCTCCTCCATCGTGGGTGCTTTTAGAAACATAAATTTTCACATACACAATCACCCAGACCCGGAACAACTACCCATGGATTATACTAATATTTTTTCCTTGAGGGAAACCAATCCACAGCCCGTGGTGCAGAAACCACCGCGCCAAACGTCTGCTTTGTCTTTAAATGAAGAAATTGTTTACGTAAAATAATTCATTAAACGATTCTGGGTTCAATTGAGTTGTTGTGCTATTACTCCCTTGTCTCCTCATTGGACCACATCATCAACTCTCGGGTTTACCGACATTGTTTTTGAGTACGGATTACAAACACATAATATATAAGAAAAATATGATTCAGAACACGACACCGACCGCAATAAAATAATATTTATAGCACATTTTTAAACGCATTAACTCTCGGTATTATGGGTATTCGGTTTTCACGACTCTATTAGTGAGTGCAAGACGAAAATAATAAAATTAAATCGATTACCAACTGGAATTTCTGTGTGTTTGTTGCGTCTAGAATTTACATCTTCTCTAGGTGATCAAAAGCTCAGCAAAATTGATCACTTAAGCTCAATGTATTTATTTATCTATGTCTGTTAGTCAATCGTTATAAATGTTGAAGGATGAGAGATTGTAATATCTTTAATTTTTTAATGTATTCTGCTTAACGGTAGAATACACTTCTCTTCCTACTTGCAACAGTGTCCTTTCACTTAATTTTGAAGGTCGAACCTGTAAAATAATTCTCTGCTATAAAATACAAGAAAACGATAACAATCTCCGACGTCCATACGAGTTCATTACAACTGATTAATATACATAAATTACTACATTGATATACATTTTCTCTTTACGTTTTAATTACGAGCGAGTTCAGGTGCAACGCTAGTATTTAAACGAAAAGTGCAATCGGTATTCTTTATCGTATAATTTGATCGGTTCCCGCATTTTATTTATGACAGTAATAATGTCTTCGATTCAAATAAATCGAAGTTTAATTACATGTTAGGTACGTCATAATTATTGTTCTTTTCGGTTTTGATTTTGTATAGCGTTGTATACAAATATAGGAATTATGTACAAACAATAATGTCTGGTATTCCTTGAAAAAGCAGTGATGCCTAGTGGTATGACCATTGGACTGCCAAGTCCAAGGTCTCAAGTTCGAATCCAAGGCACGCACCTCTGACATTTCGAATTCATGTGCGTATTAATAATTAATTATCACTCGCTTAAACGGTGAAGGAAAACATCGTGAGGAAACCTGCATACCTTAGAGATTTGTGAAGTCTGCCAACCCGCACTAGGCCAGCGTGGTGGTCTATAGCCTAATCCCTCTCAATATGAGAGGAGACCCGTGCCCAGCAGTGGGACAGTATATGGGTTGATGATCTATTCCTTGAAAAATAAGAGCTATACTGCTGTATACCCACAGTTGTCAGAAATATTTTTAGGCCCTATATTGTGTAATAGAGGGTTATTAATCTATGATATTAATCAGGCATAAGTCCAAACTCCGTGCTACTGACAATTTCATCGAGATGCGTGAATTTATGTAAAGAGGAGTAAAATTTAATTAGTTTCTAGTTTTTTCGATTGTTAAGCACTGCTGCATTTGCATGCAATGCATGCATTGGGTTTGCTTAATTGTGACGATTATTACATTATTTCTTGATCCCGAATATCTAATCGACACAACTTTATTTGATTTTGATTCAATATCAACCAAGAATGAATTGAACCTATTTATAAATTGGCTATTAAATACGTACACGTTTGAGTGTTGCTAGACATAAATATTCCTCATATTCAATGAGGTTTTATTATTATCGGTAACAACTTTACAATTTATTACTTTTGTTGGCAACATTATTAAACGTCGGCGGACATTTTAATTACTTTTCTTTCGTTTTGTTTTTGTTTGGAATATGTTTTTATCTTGCTGCAATGTTTTCCTGATCTTACTAAAGGCAATTTTTTTTTCTCTAAGGCAACGGATATCAATCATGACTATGATGATGATAACATCGACACTTAAAGAGGTAGATAGAGGTTATAAGTACAGACGCCAGCAGGTCAAGCTATCCAAAACTAATTTTTCCCAATTGAAAACCTTATTTCTTTGTGTTAAAGTTGAAAATCGATCGAATAAATTTGACAGATTTGGGTAGCTTGATGTATTGGCCTCTGTACCTACAGAGGCCAGCATATCAAGCTACCCCAATCTGTGCAAATTACTTTGATATATTTTCAACTTTAATACAGAACAATAAGGTTCATGTTCAATTTATTTTAATTATATTTACTGACACCATTTCTCAATTTGCGCGCAACTTCAATCCTCAAATTTTCCTACGGTACCTAAATCTTAAGATATCAGTGGCGATACATTACCTGCAGAACAGTCCTTACCAAAGCCTGTCTTACAGGTAAGTAATCTTACTCACAGATAGTGATCTAGGTTTGAAGATAGCTCGGTAGATTGGTTTCAAGATCACTTCTTTTGATAAAAATTGCGCCACCTTAAATGATTCAAATTTATTTACACTGATAACTAGTTTCGTTTGGAGCGTGTATTTTCCTTGATGCTGGCAATCTCGGTGTAAAAAGGTATGTTGCGGCTTAAAGCCTTTGCAATTTATATTTAAAAAAAGTTTTTTCTTAGACGCTATAATGTTCCTAACGTAAAGTAGGTACTTACCATCACGACTGTATCCTAAAAGGTGAACTCGTCGATAATTCCAAACCGATCCGTACCTCAGAGAGAGCGTTAAGCCGTCGGTCACGTTGTTACATGAGAACCTATCACACTCGGTAATGAGGTTCCCGAAAAGCCTGATATGTATATCCTAAATACTAGGCCAAAATTGGGTTGCAGAATGAGTCGTGTCTTATAAAATAGTAATATTCTGCCGCATCTAGTTAGACTAGAAAGTGTCTCGAGTATAGTTAGGAAAGGTTAGGATGATGAAGTTTACGCCTACTTTGTAAATTGTACTTCAGTCCGTTATCCGAGAATTATACATTCAGCTACTGTGCAAGAATGCTTGGAGAATAATTAAATTGATTAGTCCTACGAATATTATAAATGTGAAAGTTTGTGAGGATGGCTGGATAGGTGGATGGAGGACGGGATGGATGTTTGTTACTCATTCACGCTAGAAAAACTGAACGGATTTTGATGAAACTTCACAGTATTATTATTTATACCTCAAAATAATATAAAGGGTATAATTTATAACGATTTTGAGTTAATTAACCAAATTACAACGATAATTAAAAGTAACTTTTCCACGCGAACCAAGTCGCGGGCAAAAGCTAGTGTTCCATTAATAATAAAAAAATAAATCATAATTATAAGCTTTTCATTTGGATCTTAATTCGATCGTTTTTTTTAATATAAATATAAAACATAATTAATATTGTAGTTGAATAAAACATGCCTGGGTCTACTTTTTTATATTTTTAAGAAGTTTTGCTGTGATAATAAATATTTTATAAGTAGCTATAACATTAGCTCATGGCTGAGCAGATTTATTCAGTGTATTAAGGCCAGTCTTAAAAACTTTTACTTATGTCAATATCCACTGTATCTCTCAACTTAAGGTACTGATCCCAAACCCTCAAAATCCATGGAACGGCCGGCGACAGACCACAAGATAAGGTCAGACAGCTCTTAAAAGCCGAGTTACCTTATCGAACGATTTCTACTTTTATTATGACGAGGGTCCCAATGTTGATTTGTGATGTTCCCCTTATTAAAGAGGTTTCCACTTTGATTAAAACTTCTTCGTTTTGTTGGACCTCGTAAATTAGCGGTTGAATTACGTTTTGAGTTGATTTGGCCTATAAATTAAACAGGATTAAGTCTAAAATATAAGTGAAAAAGAATAGCATATCCTTCAGTCCAATTGTGTGGTTCCATTTTACCCAACATAGCAACAGATTGACATAATAATGACTGATGCGATAATCTTTCAATAATTGTGAAAACATTATGCAAGTACAGTTAAGATATACTTTTAATCCTTGATATTGTTACTCGTTTAAACCATTTACTTATATGTAATAATATACTTGCATATTACTTACATAATATATATATGTGTGTGTGTGTGTATGCCTTCACTTTTTCCTCCCATCCTTAATTATTTCTGGGAACAAAGCAGCCTTAGACATCACAAGACGTATTGTCCGAGGTGACAGACGTCGGCGCCAGAAACCGAATTAATCGATGAAATCGGACCCGACGAATGGAGGAATCGAATGATCGGAATATTGGATGAAATACGAGAACGGACTTTGGAAAGTTTAGAGGCGGGTTTTTGGTTGATCTCTTTTTTTTTTTCTGGTTAGCTTAAAAGTAGACATATTACCGTGAATAAAAGTAGATAGATAGTTTGCAATAGGAAGATGAAAAAAATCTAATAATAAAAAAACATACATCATAATATCTGCTGCCCTTAAACTAACTTACATGGAGTCGGCGCAGTACCTACTTCTTTTAAAAATAAATTACGAGCAACTAACTTTTTCTAAGACTTACCCCTGTGTCTTATTGAATTTTTTTTATTTATTAATTTATATCAGATCGATTTACAAGGTCCATATGTTCTAAGTAAAGTTCTTAACCTAATGTTAGTAAAAAGCCACACTATGTACAAAATAGAAACGACTGACACCTACGTGTGCAGCCGTATCCAGTGAGCCAGCATGGGACTGTCCCACCTATCACACAATACACTCAGGATGCTGTGTGAGCTAGCACGTATTCTACCGAGAATAGAAGCGCACCGTTTCCGCATAATGGCATAACAACCATCAACCCTGGCCTCGGTGAACATCCCGGAAGCGCTACAAAAGCGTGGTAGACCTAACAGCATCCTGAATACATTGTTATATTGGACACGCAGGGCGTTGTATGCCCTCAGCGTATACCTGACCCACAGACTTCACGTGTAAAATGACTGGCAGTATAAAAAAAAAAAACTATTTTACCTATAATAATCTCCTGAAGAACCAGTCTTTTTATTAAATCTATATTTCATATTGATTTCTGACATTTACGCGAATATTATACATTGAAATAAAACTACTTTTTACGGATTTTATCGCGTATTATTAATCCCGACGTTTCGGACCCTTTACAGCGTCCATGGTCACGGGTAGACTGAGGTGGTGGGCGTCTTGATGATATAATTACTGACAGCTACCCTAAATTTTTTATTGTTACATGATCAATGACATTTATTACTAATTATTAATTAAAACTAGATGGATCCGGCATTTCCTAGCTGACGACGTTTAATTTCAATTAAATCTATATTTCAATATTCTCCAACGTAAATAATAACTACGCTTTGAATAACAAGAAGCCTTTTAATTACAGATGCAATTCCAAAAACAAGTAACTAAAGAAAACCTGTCAAAGGTAGTGCTGGTCAAAGGTAAAACGGGGTAACTGGTAGGACGTAGATTGGAACTAATTGAAAGTCGTCGACGTCTCTCAAATTAATCGATGGCCTCGCACCGAATCTTCTGCACAGCGTTATTAAACTCGGCTTTCGAGACTCGTCTCTTTTGGACGAATATAGCTGTTGAAATATTGTGTGAACGCAAAAACGAGAATTATACACGAAAATCATTTGAGTTGAATTTTAGAACTATTAAAAATGGTAGTCAAACGGTAATAATTATTTGAACAGCGCCTTCGTATATGCTTGGTATAAAGTCAGTATGTATATCAAAGGTCAGGAGCTTAACATTTTAAATAAATAAGTTATTTCAGTGTATTTTAAAGTATTGTTTCAAGTCCGTCAGATTTAATTTTTGCTTGCATAACTAACACTGATAACGTTGTCATCAATGCGTGACGTTAGTGCAGTCTTAGTGAAATTTAATTTGGATGGAAGTTTATGGTCGATATTGATAAATATTCAGTCGCTAAGCTAATGTGTTAACATTATTGTGTGCCGGTTTTAAGGGCAATGTAGCCGGTGAAATTACTGGGTATATGAGATCTTTAACAACCGAGATCTAAAGATCGTATATCGATAAACGTCCTAGTGATACTACTGGTATTGCTAGCGTCTATAGGCTACGGCTGCCGCTTAACAACAGGCGGCCTCTATGTTTGTTTGTCAATGAAAAAATCTATCTTTGCTTATAATTTAGCATATTAGTCTTCATTTTTATCTTTCATGTACCTTACTCAGCTCTATTCCCCATATCTGTTGATCGACAAATAATTTACAATTTTTTTTATATTCTCTTCCACTGTCTGTCTCTTATGTCTACATAATTATGTCCCGTTTCTAGAGTATTCGACAAATTTGGTGTATTCTGAGCTAACATATCAGTACCCACATCTCACATAATATCTGGACATAGTGTCTAGCCGTAGGTGGTCGCTGTTTGATTAGATTACTTGATTAATTACACGATAAGATGATAGGACACTCAACATGGTATGGTGGACAAAAACAAGGGGCCGTAAAGGACTGTGGGTGGGCCGTTTACTGTCACACGATTGGATTTTTATTTGATTTCTGTTATATTTTGTTTAGCTTATAGTAAAAATTGTTAATTTTTATGATAATAGACTATAGAATTTTAAAGCAATGTGACAAGCATTTTCTTTAGTTACGATATTTGGAACTATTATAATGTTTCGGTGCTGTAATAAAAAAAAACTTTGGTCCACAAGGCGTCAGCGTTTTGAGCGTGAGGTTCTTCCTGGATTTGCCAAATTAGGCAAATTAGTTGTAGTTTTTTTGTTAAGCTAAGAATTTTTCATTTAAAGATTTGTGCTTTGGTGATGATATCAGGCTGAATATGGCTCCCAAAAATTAAATCACTAGTGAATTGTAGATGTGTCATGTAAAATATTATATTGTTTAAACCCTCTAGGGAGCAGGGGTATGACGAAATAAGCAAACATATACCTATGTATTACTATATATATTGTACTCTCAAATTAGCTATAGTCATAACTAGCACGTATGGCATGGCAATTTATTGCTTATATATAATAACAAATACTTTTGGCCATCCTTTCACGGAATCTTTTAATCGCCGCATGTGAAACTTATAGGAAAATAGAGCTGGCATTTCTTTGTCACGAAACATAATGTGCTATCTTTTCCAAAACAGCTATAAATCTTACCGATAAACATCCAGAGACTTGCCACAAAAAGACAGCACTTAAAACTTTATTACTCAATCATATCGACAAGAGGCCCGAGCATTCAATTTAAAATCACATACGTGTCAGAAACAAACAAAGGTATCTTCACATATGACATTTTGAATTAACAGCTTAATTGGTCGCATAGCACTAAAAGTACTATTATCCGTCCATTTTGATCATTAATCCTTCCACAGGGTAGATTTACAGTCAATAAATGGCTTTCCAATCATGGTTGTGTATCAGCACTCATTAAACTTAAAAGCTAAGACGCCATTCTTAAATTTAACAATCGTAAGTGCATTCGCGTCATTCTGACTTCGCCCACTCCTTTGTCCGAGCTATTTTTGGATATGGTCCAAACTGAGAATTTGCTGGCGCAATGAATATGGATGCAGTGCGCAGATTGCAGGAATCTATTGAAAGATAAAGTGTAGGCGCATGATATGTTACTGAATTTGAAATTCCATGCAACCAGTATTGCTAAGTAACTGGTATATAAGCAATTAGTACCGTAAAATAATAACTGGATTTTGATAATTGGTAATAGATCTCAGTTTCAACAAAATAAACCATACTTCTAAACTTGATTTAATAAATGCAAAGATACCTAACTCTGTTTGTCTGTTTTTACGTGAACCGCTGAACAGATTTCAATAAAATTTGACGAGGAAAGTAATTGCATCCTGAGGAAGGAAAAGGCTAATTTAAGTTACTCTTTGGGAACCCGAGTGAAACTGCGTGCAAAAACTACAAAACACTCTGTGACTGGATATTGAAAATAATTGGTGCTGAACCAATATGGCAAATGACAGTAGGTGTTACGTCTGAACAACGTGATCAAAGGAAAAGACATCAAATCTTCGCTACTTCTCATTGTGGTTCTGTAACCATTGATTTTTTTTTAAAGTTGGCTCAGGAACTAAATGCGACTGAATATCAATATTTTTGATGGATCGCCAGGTATCTATCTCAATCGTGAGTAATACCGATGTGTCATTATTTCCGAAGAAACAGAGAAGAATCCTATCTATCCATATTCTGCTTGACTACTATCAGAATAGTCTTTCCGCTTACCGCTCTACTAGTCGCTTCTGCTTCTCCATTAACCCACTCATCGACGTGTAAGGTAAGTCACGACCGGCCACCGAGCCGAAAGCGACATTTGATAAAATCGTTCCCTTTACCAGTTTGACCTGGTACCTCTGGAGTTGCCCCGAGTTTGTCTTCCACATTGACTTGTAAATGCTGTTGTTACCAAAGGGGATTGTTATGAGACGTTTTATGATCTCGTGGAGGTGAATTGGCAGCATTGTGCATTGATCCGTTGGTTTACCTAATAATGTTAGTTGTTTAGTTCTGCTTTCATCTATGGTGGTTATGGTTGGTAAGGTTATGTCTGAATGGAATAATTATAGCTTAGGTTTAGCTGGTTTTTTTTTGTTAAATTTCTCAAAACCATGGTTTTGATACAATTACTCTTTTTCTTTATTCGGCTCGTGGCTAAGTTAAGATATAACTTAGCTGATCAACCGATCTACAAGCTTAAGATGCGCTAGCTGCAGTCAGTTTGTGGATGGGTGACCATTGACCATTCTAAACACATCGAGACTCTTCGGTGCCTCAGAGAGCACGTAAAGCCGTTGGTCCTGGTTGTCATGCGAACACCTATGAAAATCGTTTGTTATAGCAAGAAGCTCAAAAAGCCTGACAACCAGTCTATCGTCAGGGTGTTGGTATTGCTCAGAATTTGGGTTGGCAGTTCTGATGGCAATCGCTTCGTGTAAAATACTAATATTCAGCCGCATTTGGGTAGAATGGACGGCGACCTCTTGGATAGGCTCTGACACAGAGCCTCAGAGGATAACGATCGAACTCATAGTAAAGATTGGTAAAGTAATAGTGTTTTTACTTCTCAGATCGATTGATCTGCACCATCACCTATCTATACTTTCAAATCCAATCATTTTCGAGCACCCTTACAAATTCAACACAAAAGTCTTTTAACCCTCAGGGAGAAGGCGTCAACAATTTATTATGTAGGTACCTACCTCACCTATACATTTATAAGTAGATACCTTGAAAGATTAATTTCCTACTTAGATACAACACGCGACATTCACAGGAGAAATTAATTTATCGTACAAAAAGAGCCCTTAGTTTGAAAGGTAATAGTTGGAACCCTTCTGCCTATGACCTTACAACAGTTGATGAATTGATGCCCCGTGACGTAGGGTGTCAATGTTGTAGTGCTCCCAAGGATATACTGTGTCCCAGTCGTGAAGGCTTCATACAACACGATTTGTACCAGCTTGCTTTTTGAACTGCAACTATGAAACATTACTTAACATTATCCAAACTTATGTTTTTATAAAACACATTTAATTTGACTGCACATTTAGCGTAGCGGTTCGTCACCTCGCCACTACAGTTGCGAGGTAGGTACCTATGTTGGTGGGTTGTGGTTGTGGGTCCGATTTTCTTCGGAGACAAATCTGTGTGACTCACAGATTTTTCTTTCAAATACGGGTGTACTTTTGGACCGGTATTTATATTTTTGTGAAAACTCTCGCAACACAGGCCCTATTTCCTAGTACGGGAAGAGTCATTAAAAAAAAATTAATACAGTTAAGGTCGATGTGGCTGACAGATGCCCAGATATGACATAACATTTTTTTTTCAAACTTTTAATATGCGTGCGTCAAGACAAGCATTTTTTGCTCTGGATTCCCTTTCAAGAAAATTTACCTTTAGCCATTCTGGCGTTATGTTTGTATTTCCCTGCTAATACCAAGAAAGCGTATCTTACGGTCTAGGCAAGTTGCAATCTAACGTTCGAATCGATAAACGAATTGCCCAAAAATTTGGTATAAAGTGATTCACGTGGTACTAATATAATCCAGGATCTTGATGCATGGTTTTTATCAGTAATTCTTACTTATCTATGCTTAAAATTTACACTGTGTAAAAAAGCCAACTCTGAATATCAAACAATTTATTTGGATAAAATGTAATCAAAGTTCTGTGCCAACATAACCTTTCAGGTTCTAGCAGTAGTTTCTTGTCCAAACCATATCCACCCTACTCTACAGCCCTTTGTCGCCGTCTACAACGATGCCCTTTGCGATTGATTAGTCGACATTTCAGTCCCTTTCTGTCGTAGGGCGTCTTCGAAGAAGCCACACAACTGTAGGAGGGTTGTGGATAAAGGCAGCGACTTGTGGTTCCCGATTGAAATTAGGTACATTGATGTAAGTAATCAAGCCTATGGATGTGTCTTTAGTTTGCGATAGTTTTCATTCAACGAGTGATTTGGAGTCCAATCAGGATTCATACGCACTTAAGAGAAGTTTAGGTTTATTTTAAATCAATCACAAGTAGACATCTGTTAAGTTAAACTCAATAGGCACCTTACTATCTACAACGTAGGTGTATGACATGTACTTAAGGTACTAGATAGGTAGGTACAGGTTTTATTAAGATTTTTTTTAATTCTAAAACATTCCAAAATCTGCTGATGAGCTTCGTAAATCACGTAATTCTTTGTTTCTAAAGAAACAGAATACGTTAATACCCTCCTGTTTGATGACTGTTGTTACCATTTCATTCTCCTATTCTATCAAGACAGGTTCCCTAAACGTTAACCATGTACATCGTTCTATCTGCAAAGTTGCCGCATTCATTCTGACAGTAACATATTTTTACGTGAATACGTTTCATGCCTGGAGCGAGCTGTGTCAGTTTAAATTGCAATACGAATTTCTGTGACATTTATTGCCAAAAGCCAAAAGCCAAAAGTTCTAGAGTATGAAAAGTAATCTTCATTATCAACCCATATGCTGTTCCAGATTGATAGGGATTAGTCCACCAAGCTGGTCTAGTGCGGGTTGGCAGACTTTACACACCACCGAGAAAAATCTCTAAGGTATGCAGCTCTCTATGTTTTCCTTCACCGTTTTAGCGAGTGATAATTAATTAATTATTAATACGCATAATGAATTCGAAAAGTTAGAGGTGCGTGCCTTGGATTCGAACTCGAGACCTTTGACTTGGCAGTCCAATGGTCATCTCAATTAGCTCAAAAAAAAACAATTATTTTGAGTTTATTTTGATTTTTCCAGCAATTGGGTAATAGGGTCCAGGTGGTTAGAACTTCTTATGAACAGGGAACTTTCCGACATTACTTACGAAAAGTTTAAGCGTAATGGGAATTACAAAATCTTAATTAACCGAATCCATGTCAGTAGAAAAAAAAAACTTGAAATTTTTATTTGCGCTTGTTAACGTATTCCCAACGCACCTTTTTCATAAATTAAAACCTATAAAATGATAGAATGGGTGTGTGGAAAAAGAACAGTTTTTTACATATGCTGCTTTTAGATGGGGTTCGATAAAAAACTGACAGAAGCCAGCGAGTAATGCTTATTTTATGGCTACACCTGCCTTTTCATAGGCCCCTAGTAATGCGCATCATAATGTATTTAAATGCATTCCCAAAAACGTGTGATGGTGTAAGGTGTCACTGATAGCGAAGCTGTTTGTTGTTTTGGAAACAAAAGGACTTACAATAATTATTACTTTAAAATTTATTATTATAAATTAAAGTTAGGATTGTTAATTCAAAATAAATGCTTTTAATATATCCTACAATTCATTAGAATATCTACTACATTAAAACTACGTTAAATAAATTTACACTTGATTATATTTCTGTTTTTTTTTTATTATTATTATTTTACTCTTATTCATACCAGTTTTAGTACATAGGTTACATTGTTTTTTTTTTAAATCTTTCTTCTTTCTCTAAAATTAGTATCATCAAAAAAATCTAAGATCATACCTGTGATCCTAGACGCTGTAAAGGGTCCGAAACGTCAGGATTAATAATATCAATAGAACGAAATAAAATCAGTAAAAAGTAGTTTTATTTCAATATTTAGATAATATTCGCGTCATCATCATCATCATCAGCCTATTTTAGTCCACTGCTGGACGCAGGCCTCCCCTAATGTGCGCCATTGCACCCTGTCCTCGGCTATTAATTATTATTATTATATTCGCGTAAGTGTCGGAAATCAGAACTGCCTGATTAGTCTAGTGGTCCTAAGCGCGACTGCTACGCTAGAAGTCCTGGGTTCGATCCCCAGGTCGAGCAAAGTGTTATTGGGTTTTTCTATGAAATTCTCAGTAGCAGCTCGGAGTCTGGATTTGTGCCCGGTTAATGGCAATAGGTTCGCCCCCTATTCCATAGGAACTAAACATACCGGCGAAATGTGGGTGTACATTAGTACACCTCTGCCTAACCCTTCGGGGAATCCAGGCGTGATGGTATGTATATGTATGTATGTCAGAAATCAAGTTTTTATTAACGTAAAGGATAGGGACTTAACAATATTAGATAATAGAATCGGTTGTAAATGATCAACCGTAACATGTAATATGAATCCATCTTCGTCATACCAAACTAATGACAGGTAGGTCTGACAGACAGTAGTCAAGAAATATCGCCTTTCTTAAATTTAATATAGCCTATTATTTTTTATGTAATTATGCTCGTACAAAGATTCGATTTTAATTACTTCGCTATTCAAATCATAAACGTGCGATTTTAGAGTCTCCTGTCATAATGAAGAAGCGCTTAAACGCATACATTATGATGGACTTTGTGGTTCCTCCTTTTTTATAAATACCGCTAGGGAGTGGAAGTCTACTAGAGTCGGTTTAAATTATAGTACGGAAAATATTAAACATCACAAGATTTGAGTTTGTAAATACACTTATACTGGTAATTAAATAACAAATTCTGATAGGTTGTATTTTTGATGTTGTTTTTTTTTTTTAGTTTAAAATGTTTAGATAAAATAATAAGACTACGTGTAGAATTCTGCTGGTGAGTTCATCGCGGTGGCTAGCACTACATTGGCAAATTCAGTAGTCAGTCAGTCAGTTAAGCAGTAGGTACTACAAGAGAGATATTTCAATTTCAATTAAATTTTTATTTAAGTTTTAAGGGAGGTAAGGTGTAGTGGGAGTAATTCCACTCAAATTAGATCTGCCCGACTAGGAAAGTACCTCCGCCTTGCAGAAAATAAAAGTGAAATATCACTGCCAATGCTACACTTTTTTGAAAAAGTGTAAATTAAAAGTTAGTGTAAATTATATACACCCTTAAATTATTCACGCCCGCTGCAAGTGATACCGTCACTCAATTGGTAACGCTACCGTGACGCCTGCGCATGACGTCTGACGGTAACCCGTCACCACGCATGCGCACACCTGCCTACATGCGTAAATGCAACAATAGAGCCGACAGTTTTACATCTGAGGTCGGAAGAGCAAGTGGCATAACCCGTATTATTTTTTTTATAATATAGTATTTCGTTTGTTATTTTTTTATGTTTGTGGGAACGGAAAATTAAGTTAAATCATAGTTCGAAAAGTTTAAGACATTATTTTCATTGTCAATTATTTATTTATTAATCCCTCATTGAACTAATTACTCATACAATAGACAATACTTGTTATATAAACCACCGCCAGTGACTCCTTGCCTCTTGACGAATAATTCATTCAATAATATTTCATTCAATTTCTAGTCTGTTGACTTTTAACTCTGTCTTGAAAAACTCAAAAATGAGGGTTACTCCACTTAAATGCTGACAGTGTCTAATGATATTCATTCGTGTATTGTTGTTTACTAATTTATTTTCAAACTTCTTCGGCTGTCACTCCACTAGTTAAAGCTAAGTTTTGTAAATAGGTGGAATTCTTCGCTTTTGTACGCATTTGTTTTATGTTAGGCATTCGTGCGGTCGATTCGATGTGGACAGGTTTTGTTTGAAGTTAAAAGCTTGTTCAGACGACGCCACTTACTTGTACTGAAGAGTTATGAACAAGAACTTCTTTCGTTGAAATTATGTATGTAAGTATTTAGTAAAAATCGATTAACTGAATATTTAATTTGAGGAATTGATTCTCCAGTTTCAGTTAAATAGTGACAATATTTGATACGTTACTTTTTACTTTATTTAAATCAAAATATTCTGGGTTGTCAGGATAATATTTTTTGGTAGATTTGATTGTCAATGTAAAATAACTTCGTTCTATATGACATTTAATATATCTTGTGCTTATGTGGTAATCGTCATTGCTTCATCTGTATAATTTCTTATTAATAAATAAACGTACCTACCTACAAACATACTTACCAAATTATGATAGGTTAGTTCGTAATGATTGTTATGAATGCTTTCGAGAGCTTGAAATGACATAATGATAAGTTATCTGTACCTAAACCTTAATAAATTACATTACATATTATTAAAGTGATTAATTACTTACAAACATATCTTGCAGCTTGTCTGTGATTGAAAGTGAAACATTTTTTTATTCAGTATTTTTCTATTAAACCAGTAAGGAAATGAATGATATCTATTTGTGTAAGTAAATTTTTGTTTACAACTCAATGTTACTAATTTTTTTAACTAGATGGAGCCGCCGTTTCTTTAATATAGATCTTTGAGGAGAAATCCGTAGAAACAGTGATGATATTATCATCATGGAATGCAGTCATAGGTCTCCATTTTCAATGTAAAACATGTCTGATTTTTGTTGTTTATTCAATAAAAATATGAAGGAAAACCATCGGAGGAATCCTGTCGGGTAACTGGGACTAGGCCAGCATAGTGAAATGTACCCTCATTCGTCTGATGATGATAATTATGACAGTATATTGGATATTGATGATGAAGTATACTTACAAGGTGACGGTGGTTTGTGATTAAAACAACTAAGTATGCACAGTTAAACATAATTTATTTCATATTATTTAAGTATCACAGATCCATTTATTTTAATATTCATCACGTTAACAAAAATATATATAGTCTACTTGGTGGTGATGTCACCTTATATATAGCAATAGTTATGTTCCAACTACTTTTGTAACTGCGATACATGATATTTACACTCTATCACATTATATACAATACAGAAACGATCGAAACGCCAAATCTGGTAATTAAAAAATATTTACAATATTCAATTTCGATCCAATCTCATAAAAAGAAATGACATCGTTGGATCAACTTTCTATCTCATTCCAATATGTATGTAACTTGTTTACGTTTGACGTTATTTGACAGTTAGAGAGAATAGAGTGTCATATTTACGGCTAATGGATTGAAACTAGATTTGGAACATTTTTTAAATACCAGAATTGACCTCCCAATGCTCCTTCGAACTGCCGAAATGGGGTTGGAAGAAAATGTATCAATCTTAACCGATTATGTTGGGGCTGGTACCTAATACTATACATTTGTACGTTTTCATCATATAGACTTTTACAAGCGAACTACGTTTATAGGTCGTAGTCTAACTGAATATCCAGCACATTTTTGTTTTCAGGTTTGAATTAGAGACGAGAGCGAAGAAACTAGTTAATAAATAGATTCGCAATTCAAAATGTGTTTTATATAATAGTTGTACTATGCTTGATCGTATATTGGTGTTTACTACAAATTAAAATTTACAAAACTTCCGTTATGGAACTGAATTGCATATTCACAGTAATTAAAATTTAATGGATTGAAATACGCCTCTGGTGCTGCCAGTCGATAGGTGACACTTTACCGGGATTAAAAAAGTACTCAAACTGTAAAATCTGATTCACCCTTCATTGACTGGGATAAAATGGATGTACCTAGTATGTACCTAGATACATTTTAGTTTGGTGGATTAGTTAAATTAAGGAACCTTTGCATCGTTTACGCAAAAATATTTATATGGTTTTATCGTCTTTTTTATCTCAAAACAAAATAAAGTTTCAATGCCATAAATATTACTGTCATCAACTAACAAACATCACGAGACCAGGAACAACTATCCATAGGTCATACAAATATTTGTTCCGTGTGGGGTTCGAACCCCCAACACACATGGTGCCGAAGCCGCTCCACCACTACACCAAACGTTTCGTCAAAGATTTGGAACTATATTTTTTTAGTTATCAGAATAGTCTTTCGGACCTTTCAGTACTTAAATCTCGCTTTTGTTTTAATACGTACGGTTCTGTCTCTATTACCGCTACTATTAGTAATCATTACACTGTTCGAGTATTCATGGTTAAGTAGATTTCACTCAGCCCCATTTCGGCAGAAAATAGGTTTTAAAAAGATGAAAATTGCAAGATCTTTTCTATTGAATAACTGAAATTGTTTAATTCCTTTCTATAAGCAATAATATCTTATATAATTATGGTGCCAGGCAGTGTCTGTTGACAAAGTGAATTAAATGCGAAATTCTTACAAGTGTACATAGGGATCATCACTAGAAGTAATGATAGAATATTGGCATATTTGGTGATTGGAATGTCTACAATATTTAAGCGCCTAGTGTTTATAAAATTGTGTCTATTATTACGTATAGAAAGGGCTTAAAAGATTGACTTATTTATAGTTTACACTGAATTAGTTTTAGTAATAAATGCAGTTGTAAAGTCTTTATAGTTAGGAGAATATTAGATGAATTTCTTTGTGAAGAGAAAGTATTTGTGAAGAGCTGTCGTTGAACGAAGATGAACGTAAGTTTGTTAAATTTAATGGTGCAGTAGTTAAAATGGTTATAAATATCCAAAATTCATCTAACATCAAATAAAAATACTTATATTGTAACTTTAAAAAGTAGCTAGTTAAGCTCAGAGTTAGACACGTATAACATTTTCTTTTAAATTATTGCCAAAAATTTTGCTGTGGCAGTACATATTTGGCACAATGTTCGAATCTATAAAAAGCAAGTTCAAATTATTGCGAGCAAAATATAAAGTATGAAAATAAGCGAATTTCTCCGCTCTTAAAACACTCAAACACTATACAAAAAATAACAAAGTAACCAACCGACGCCGACTATCTCAAGACGACGATGTTTCTTTAAAAGACGTTGTAGGCACTATTATTGCTAATAATATAATATAATTTACTCATCGATTGCTTATCTACAGCATAGAATATTCTATACAAAATATACTACGAAGATTTTACAAACTTAGGCCGTTGGCCTACGAAACTATACTTTTTTCTAACGTAACATTTAAACTACCCATTAGTTTACCAACAATCATCCATATACATTCGTTCGCATAGGCCTATAGTTTCACATTTATCATCGTTCACAATTGTCTCATTAAAATGCACACAGATACGTACCGTAGAATTGAAATCATTAATTACAATCGGACTGGGGTCTATAAGGAATTCATAACCAGGAGGGTCTGCCTTGCAGTAGGTCGGCGGCGTCGTGGCGGTCCATCTGGCGCAGCGCGGCGGCCAGCGCGGCGGTGGCGCCCGCCCCGCGCTCGCGGCACTCCCATAACTCTAAGATAGCCTCCGTTGGCGAGCTCTTTGTGGCGAACCACGTGGTATAACGATCCACGCCGAGCCTCGACGCTAGCGCCCGCCAGTCATTCCCGCGCGCATTCGGTGGGTCCAATATAGCGCACAACTGCCTTTTTATTCGAGCACTTAATTTAAACGGCCCCTCGCCTGCGCACTCGTTGACGCCCGCCTCGCTAACTGTTACGTTCCTTTTAACGCTGCCGTCGCTCCCGTCTTCGCTACGGCACATACGAGCCTCTAAAAGGTTTTCTGTTATGTTAAAACTGCGCTGCGACTCGGCGCGGGGTGAACGTCCCCGTGGCGATCGGCTCCGTACGTCGTCAAGGGATATTCGGAATGTCTGCTTGTATGACGGATTGGTTCTCTGACAAGCGGACACACTGAAATCGACATTATCACAGTCGTGGGTCCTTTCTAAAATGAAGCTGCAGTGCAACGCGTTGTAATTTGACCCCCAAACATGTTGAAAGGGAATTTCTTGATAGCCAATACCCGGTTTGACTTTCCAGCCAGGACTGACGTGTTCTAAATTCAAACAGAGGTTTGAACCGCCGTCCTGGAATAACAAAGTTTTGGGTCGTTCAAGTAGAACGCCGCCAAGTTTCTTCTCCTGTTCCTGACAGTAGTAGGCCGCGCACAGCGTATCTTCAAATACATAAAGTCTTACACTGTAATCTGGGCTAGTTTCGCTCAACACTGCCGGTGCATATATCGCCAATTGAAGCGCTTTAACCGCCTTTCCATTAAAACTTTCACCGACTAATACAAACGTAGACAGCATATCGGTCACCAGAAATATTTTATCATTGTCGAGTTGAGTGAACACGGGCGTATTGATCGTTTCCTGTCCGAGGCCGACAATTTTCTTCCACTGCGGCTGTGTGCTGTCAGTTTTAGCGCTGTTGTGGTCAATGGCGTACAGCGAGAGATTCCAGAAGCCATGTTTTAGACTGGCGCAGTGAGGAATTTGTAGGATGACTGACTTGTTTAATTGAAGACGCGGTGGGCCGCACTTAACTACTGGGCTCAGCTGCGTGATACCTGCGGGGCGGAATTAATAGTGAGCACTTCGTATTCATATAGGTACATATGTTACCAACCCGATCTGCCCAAGGCTAGCATTTTTTCTCCAGCAGAAATTATAGTTCGCTGATACCATAACATAATTACATATCGTTTAAAATTACCTTTTGAAATTGTTCTCTATCGCATCGCAAAATCAATTTATTTTTATTAGACTTGTACTGGGGCAAAGTATTCAGTTTGGACTCATAAATATTCATAGCAGTTTGATGATTTAGGACATAATAAATACAAGATTGGAACAGCGAAAATATTTATCGAAATTAATTTCTGTATTACTTACTTCAACAATGTTCATGTAAATTATGATAAAATGACTAGTTAAATTTTTTATCTAATTACGACTTATATGAAATCATAACAAAATAACGGAAAAAAGATAGATTAGAAATATTTGTAGATTGGAAGTGATTTGAACAAGTTATTGTAACGGAAAACCAATGTTATTCTGAAAAAGTTCTAGACTGGCATAATTGTAAATTGACTTGGCAGACCAAGGTCCAGTCTTCTTTATTCGCGTTCTTCTTTAAAATTGTCAAAAAGCTAAAAAGACTGATCACAAATCATACAAACCTTTTCCCAGTCTCGGTCGGTATCTATCATCCTTCACCACTGCCACATAAATTTGTTCCCTTCTGCCCCTACTAAGGGCTGCCTCAGGGATCGACAAGGCCACACCAGCCGCGGGCAATGCCAATCTCGCTCCAGCACTTGAAACTGAGAGGGACTGAGATGTAGGCGAGTTTGACACGAGTTCCGCTAGTTGGAGAGTCACAGATTCATTCGCTGCATCATACATTGAGCCAGCTAAAAGAGAAAAAACAGTTAATGATTCTGCAAGACCAGTTTTAATTGCGAATTTATAGATATGGAATATATCCTATAATAATATATTCGATTCTGGTTTATTGTCATAGTTTCGTTCGAGTTATTTTAGGTATTTAATCTTGTATGGTATGTTTGCCTTTGAATGTTAAATACATTCAAAGGCAAACATACCATACAAGATTAAAAGTTTAACATAATGTTGTAACAAAGTCTAACGAATAAGTTTTGATAGTTCAAAAGTAATGTTCAAAGCACGTTTTTTCACATTTACGGTGAATGAAAACATTGTAATACTAAAATCAATCGCCAACGTTTAAAAGGCCCGATTTATTGGTACCCATATCATCTCTTTTTATGTAATTCCAATATCTTTAGTTCTAAGGGGTATATTTACTGACGATTTATTACCACAAAGAAAACAAACGCTAGATCTAAAGTTTCTACGGTCCTCCACCATTAATTAACATAGCGATACATTTCAAAACGTTGATAATAGAAAAAAATCAAATTATTTGTTTGAATACTGATGAATCACATTATAAATTCATCTGTATTGAACCTACTACAAAATATAGTAATTTTTTTTTCACTTACAACTAGTAAAGCAGCTGGAGGCTGAATGTTCAGATTCGCTATAGGGTTTGCTGTCATAGTCATCGCTCTGGCCCTTGCTGGACGCACATGGAGTCACCTGGTGGTCTACCGGAGAAGCGTAGCTGTAGGGAAAGAAACCTGTTACAACTTCTGCATAAAAGTAAGGTACGGTATTCTAGTCTGCGATATATTAGCCACTGCATTACCTATATGAGCTAGTGCAGTGGCTAATTGGCTTCTACTTTGTTTTCTGAGACTTATGGGATTAAGTGATGGTTTTAGTGGGTTTTTGTTGTTTGCCATTTATGTTATTAAATTATGACTGTACTTACTTCAGGTCGCTCAGCTTGTTATTAGTTTTTAGCAGAATATACAGTATTCTAGACAAACCTCAGTGGTTTTTGGTCTACTGTTTGTCATGTAGATTTTATGTGAGAAAATAAAAGAATAAAAAAAAACTACATTTAATTAGCTCAATTCAGCTTTTGTCCATATAGAACATCAGTTTTGTATAGAAATACGTACGCCGGATGCATACGGATTTCTAGCCTTTCTCTGCTGAAAGGATGCAAGGAGGATCTCTTACAAAAATGGTGTTTTCTATGGACAAAAGCTGAAATGAGCTGAATTAATGTAGAAAAGCAGTTTATGGAAACCTTTACGGCTGAGAGATTTTCTTGAAGGTATGTAAAGTCTGCCAATTCGTATTAGACCCGTGCTTCAGCAGTGGGACAGTAAAGGGGTTGACCATGAATATGATATTTTTTTTATTCCGATTCTGAATCTCCTAGTTTAGACAGTATAATTATTACATAATGTAAATGCTGTGATGTAAAGAGTAGTTTATTCCATTACTATGAGGAAAAAAATAATTCTTTAGCAAACTATTAGTATTAAGACATCGTAAAACAAAACGTCAACATCATTAAAAACTTCATTCATAAAACATGTATCTTATTTTTTGCTCAATCAAACCGTCTCTTAGATTTAAGTCATTCATTATCTAAACGCATATCTTATTTGTTTTAAGTTCCTAAATCATTTACAGACTTAAATTATGTCTTTCGTGATTACATCTTTTCGTGCAATTAACGTTTATAACATGTGAACTAATTGTGCAAAAAATAAATGATAAATTCGATGCTTATCTTAAAGTATATTTGTATTCATTTAGTTGATTGGTGGTTTAGCTAAATTGTAATTTATTTGCTAGGTTGGCAACCCTGTTTTGCCTGAGGTCTCATTTTTAATGGATATGTATGGTTGATTGTCATAAAAAATACAAGAGCTTTTAATTTCGACTATATTTTATAGGTTATATTTTTTTTATTTCGAAATGTGAAATAATAATATACTGAAGTTGAACAAATTACATTATAACTTAACATATCACGGCCATATTACCCGAAATAGGTATACAGAGATAATGTAGGGTTTGTCTTTATATTTTATAGGTCCCACTTAATAAGGACGAGCCTACTGACATTTATCAAGCAAAAAATAGGCTATTTGCTTGATAAATGTCAGTAGCTCAGAGCTCAGAGCTAGGGCCCTGAGCTGCTTCAAAGAATATCCTAACAACAAAACATAGACATAGACTTTGCCTCGCCTAGGAATGGAATCAAGAACCTCACGCTCAGCAGCCGCACTACCGATTGATAGACATTAATACCTCTTTGAAAGGTCTAAAGTTACCTGGCGGTCAATATGCCTTCACAGAGATGAAGACCTGATAGAGCACGTTCCTGTGTCATGAAACACTCGTCATAAAAAGGAAGCTTTTGCGAACTAAGGAGTTTGATATTAGAACAATGGCGCTGCATTTCAATTTATAATTTCAATTTCTATTCTTTATTGCATTCCATAATGTATCTGGACTATATTTTTCACAGATACTACATAAGCGGCAAGTAAGTAAAAAAGTAAATTTTCTTCATGCCTCAGGTAGGTAGGTCAGTCAGGTAGTTGAAACAATTAATAAGATTGTTATTACCTGTTAGTAAGATGCGGAACATCATAATGGTGTTCAGCACGTGAGTCTGGCTGAGGATGCTCGTATCTCGGAGGCCGATGTTGCATCAGATCCGGAGCGAGGGACAGCGACTGCTTCTCCACTGTTGGGTACATCTCTGGTTGGAAATCTGCTTGGAGGAGAAGAGTTGAGGCTTGAATCGTGAAATTAGAGCGATCGACTTTAATTTCTTCGATAATATCGATCCATCTGTTTCCAAATAATTTATAAAGCTCGATACAATCCATTTGAAAAATGTGCATGTGCTTTGGATTATTCAGAAATTTAGGTTTATCAGAGGAATTACAAAGTTATTTTTTAATAACTAAAAATAAAAATCATGATTGTTTTTACCAATTCCTGACATTATTTCTAGCATTATAAGTACCTAATTTTACCTTTGGATAGTCTTAATTAATTAATTCGTCTACTTATCGCAGCTAATAAGGCACTTTCCGTTGATTATGTTAATTGACTACACTTAATGCAGCGACCGAGTAGCTAGGAAACGGACTTCCGATTGAAAGACCTCGAGTTCGGGAAAGTCATTAATTTTTAATTAAAACGTAATCATTATTCATTAATACTAGTAATTCATTTCAACCACGATAGCGGTCCTCGAATCGGCTGATTTGAGTTCTTTGTCGTACCGTCTGTGATTATCGGTTACACGGAAACGAAATAGTGGGGTGACATTCTCGGAATAGCATAATATACCACTATCAAATAAATCTATTAGTTTTTAGATGTAAACAATAAACACATAATAATTTGATTAATTTTTCTATTTTTGTCTTTATTTCAGGTAAGTGGATCAAATCCAGGCGTACCTACGGATAAAAGGTCAGTAGAAACTGAATTTAAAACACTCGAGTTTCATTTAAAATACAAATCACGATAACGATAAAATAACAAATTAATTATTTAAAATGTATATCCAAAAAGCAGGTCCTATTTAGGCCCCTGTATTTAAATATACTACAATGTGAAACGTAAAGGTTAATATAAAGGCTTACCAGTTCTGGTCATGGTGTAGAGGGAATGGTCCCTCGTCTTCCTCTGCAACAACTTGTACACAACAGCAGCTCCAGCCAAGAATACCACCACAGCTACTGCGATGCCTATGTACAAGGGTATGTCGCTGTGAGCTGCCACTGTTGTCAAGAGAAAAGATAGTAGGTTTTAGCTTTTTTTATATTATGGTACACAGTGTTTTGGTTTGCCCGAAGGAAGGAATATAACAAAATATGGTTGGAAAATAATTCTTCCAGATACAGAACAAATATTTGACGCATTTACACTTTTATGATACATTAGCAAGTGCGATTGCCGTTGAATTTTCGACCAAGTTGGCTTTAGGCAAGTTCATCAGCATTATCTACTCTTCTAACCGAATATTTTATAATTATCATATGAAATTTATATAGTGTATAGTAATATTCTAGACATAATCACAAATATGACTAATACATGCGTAGTATACATGGCTAAAGTAAAAAAAAAAGCATTTCAAGTTAGTTTCATCAAGAATACAACAAAATAATTTTCATGATTATAAAAATAATAGCTGCCTTTGTCACAACACTAAAACTGAACTTTTACTTGTCAGTTCGCTCAAAAAACCACAAGCTGAACTCTGTTCCCAACACATTCATCATTCCAAACAAAGAAACATAAATTACAAAGTTATTCGTCCCGCGAACTTTTAAAAGCGAATACTATCCCACTTCACACAAAAAAAGTTTGTATTCAAAACGAACAAAAAAACTATAAAAACATCAAGTTATTAAGCACCTGATAAACTTTTAAACCTATAAAAACGAACACTGAAAATAACGATGTGTCAATTTAACGATATCCGGTATAACCTCAAAATAAGAGGCAAATTCGTTCGAAATTTAAATTTTTCAACCGCAATCAATAAATTTGTTTACGTTCATTCAAACCGCTCGCCATTCACATGTTTCTGGCGGCACCTTAACAATATTTATGGCTATGTCATATCGATAGCCGACAGAGGACGCTTATTTGAAACTGAAATGTGTCTAATAAAACTTTAATAACAAATAAGTTTTGCAATAAATAAAGGGAGTGTAATACGACAAAAAATGCTGCTTAAATCATCCTTTATGGGATGATCGAAGGTTCGATGATGATAAGAACAATATTTTTGAAGGAGGAGAGAAAACAAAGCGTATTCAGATTTCAATTAAATTACTATTTGGGTTTTTTACCAACTGTATTTTAATATCTATCCAGTTCGGTTTCTATAGAACTTAATTTACAGTAAATAAAAAACCAAAATCGAAATATCAATAATTTAATTGAAATACCTATTGTAAAAATCAACGAAATAGGTAAAATAGTTTTTAACTTGTACTAATTCAAATTAAAAAAAATATCCCAGATAGCTTTACGATTAGGGATATCAATTTGAACATAGTGGAGCTGTCGTAAAATTTACATATACCCCCGTTTTCAATACGTCACAGTCTTCAAAAATGTCCCGCGGCATTTTTTAACGATACTTTTTTTTGTGTAATTCCATGCCGTGAAAAGGACTCGTTATTGAACTTTTTTAACGATCCTTTTGATCCTTGTATAGTGGTTGTAAATGTGGATTTAAGGGAAACTGTTGAGACATATGGCATCTTATTTTGAGGAGCTGCCGCTAATGCGCTTCACATGTCGTTCAACGTTAGAAGGTAAGTATTTTATTTGTTAGTTTTTTACGAGTAATTTCTGGTTTTATTTAATTTTTTTTTTACTTATGGAATGTAAAGACTTACGACTTAGTTGCACGGTTCTAGAAAGTTCATACACCATAGTGAAAATAAACAAAAGTACCTATATAAAATTATTATACCGTTGACATACTTTACCAGTTGGTGACAGATACAGGATAATTAGAAATGGAATCTCACCCGTACCATAGTATCTTTAGAATATCAATATTTTGCTTTATCCTGAATTCGGGCAATTCTTTCATTAATCAATTCAGCACGTGTCGTTGACTCATTGGTTTGTTAGTCATGCACTTACATGACATGTGGCAACGATTATGCTAATTCTCTTGTCGATGATATTCACATGCAGACATGTCCCTGTTTCCTTTCTTTGATGGTAATTGTAGCTACAAGTGATATTCCGTTGAAGTATGTTTTGAATTAAGATTGAGAGCATGACGATACAGAATAATTCTAAACATTAACCAAAGCAAGTCCTTACAAATTCCGGAAAAATCAATGAACGAACATAATGTGTTTCTTTATCCATTCAAACGATAAAGGAACACAAACAATTTTCCATGGTTGATTTTTTCAGCTAGAGTTAAATTGAAACCTACATTCCTGTATTTCTTCATTTACAGACACAATAGCGAAACGAATTAATAGGCTGTAAAGTCTCAAATAGCTAACGTGGAACTTGAAGTGCGGAAGTGAATGAGTGAATGAAGTCATCGTGCGCTCGATAATGCGATAAAGATTTACCGTTAGACCGTTACGCGATACTAAAAGAGAGCATTTGCATCAAAAACTCTTGTGGATAACAACGTAATAATAAAGAATAATTACAATCTATTTCACTTTACTGGATTAATTGATTGTGTTAATCTATTAATCGATTTAATGGTTATTATAAAATTGATAGTTTAAGATTAGTTGTAAAATGTGATGTTAAAAGTTATAATACCTCTTACAATTGGAATTAGGGTAATCTTATTTGTTTTTTGCTGCTGTACAGAGGGCTCTATTCTAAAGCAACAAAGGTGTCAAAATTTCGAATTCCATCAAAACCGAATTACTTAGTACTGCCCCTCCTCCACACAGCTATTATACATAAACGGCGTATCGAATGACCGGCATCCGAACCGAATGTAATAAATTAATAAACATCGTGACCGTGCGAGCGATTTAGAACCGATACTGATCAGTGTAATTGCTGCACGCAACGATGCTACCAGGTCCCACAAGTGTACGAGTTGATAAAGACAATGTAGGGTACATAATATACAGTATAAGTAAAGGCTACACTCTATATATCTACATAAAAGCGAAATACTATATAGATATTATGTAATGACTAATAGCAAAGTTTCAGAAACTAAAGAAAAGCTTTTAAATACTTGAAAGCCTAAAGCTCCTCATTAAGGCCGAACAGGCATTCCATGAAAGGATTTTCAGCTATGACAGGGCTTAGAATTCCTATAGGTTTGGGAAAAGGGACACACACACAGGGCACAGGACACAGTAAAGGTATACAATCGAAACCCCATTAAAAAGTTATTCTAATCCGAAGACGCGATAAAGTAATCATGATAATGAATATCTCGTGTTGTTCTAAAAGTTAAAGCTTTTGTTTAAGTTACATAAGATAATTATTACGCTAAGCGTTAATATTACATCTTTTAATTACCTATTACTCCATTTGTTCCAAAGTGGAACTTAAATATCCTTGTTATCGATTTCCCTTTATACCTTGAGCGTAAAGAGTATAAGGGACTTTTATTTAGGACTTGTACTTTACGCTTTTTCAGCTAAATTGAATGTGTGTGACGTAAGGTGGAGGTTCAGGTGTTATGGCGCAATATAAGAAATGTTATATCCAACAGTAATGGGCAATAGGTGTACCCTTAGAGTCTTTAAACGTGAAAGCACTAATATTATTTTGTTCAGAAAATAAAAAGCGATAAGGTTTTTATTATAATGTCACGAGGTTCAAAGATCAAATCAATAATCCTATCTTCAGCGAAAGAGAAAAGCTTGAACATACTAGTGGCATCTATGAATAGAATGAGCAATTTTATGGCTTGTAATATCACGAGCAATACGATTTTCTTTTGAAGGCAATAAATTATTTACAATCACTTCCAACTTAACATATTGATAGTTTGGAAAGCTATTTGTATTAGCAGTAAAGCACTTTAAGGAGAAGTACAGGTAGCACCGAAAGTGAGATAATCTGTATGATACTATACAATAAGTCGGGCGCTCAAAACAGTGTCCTTACATAGTGGTTGGGTATTTCAGTGAGAATTAGTTTGAAATTAATCAGTAGAGTGATTTAGTCTAAGGAAGATATAATAACGTGTTTATCTTGATTTAATGAGCGATATAAATAATTTAATTAATTTTGTTTCAATTTGTTGGGCAAGTTGCTCCAGAACTCATATCATATCGTCTGTATCCTGGAAAAGTTAGGCAGAGTAGGATTGATTTACACATAACCGGTATGTTCTAGGTAGGAGGAAGAGTATGTACGCTGAGCAAAGAAAACTCCGAGTTGTTAATCTGCACCTAGGACCACTCTCAGCATTTAAGCTAGAGAGCATATACCAATGAAGAAATTTAAAAATAAACAGGATATAATATATCCGTTCCATGTTCCATCTTCGTCCAACGCTTGCGTTGCCACATGTACGCATACGCAATGGCGCAACACTGCAGTAAAACGTACTTCATATCAATAAATCTCCTTCATAAACAAGTTTCAAGTCCCCACACGGTTTATAGCCGACCGATGTTTGAAATTCAATAAATCATTACATCCGCTACTTACACCGTTGAAATCAAAACCGCAGAGACGTTACAGGAATTAATTTACGTACGATCATCGGATTAATTTCGAAATTTGTACACTGTGTAAACATTTGTCAGTGCCAACGACGCGGTGTCCGTTGCAGAGATCCCAGATAGAGAATCCAATCGAAATTTACAAACCCTTGTCGTTTTACCCATAACGTGGTAGGAGGGCTTGCGGAATTAAATTCTCTCGGCTAACCTCTCATACGACTGTAGTACTTAAAATCTTTTGTCGTAGCGCCGTTATTTGCTTGGATGAAGAGGGACGATATGTGAATGCATTTCGCGATCGCCTGCTGCGCTCACTCGACGAAATCACAACAAATCATTCACGAGACCCACCTCCAGTAATGATGGCCGCATCGCATATAAATTGGATTTTACTGTTGTTTGTTTATGCATTAATGTTTGATGAAAAAGTTTTGTACGATTTAATTTAATTTGGTCGAAACCGCAACGGGTGACGGCCAGTTGTCGTTTTGGATGCACTGAACACGATAAAATCTGTGGAAGTTTGTTTTCGGGTGTAAAATGGCCCCACAAATTTTAGTGTGTAGTGTTGTTATTATTGTGTATACTTCTAAAAGATTTAACTTATGTATTATCTGATTTTATTTAAAAAATGTACGGATAACTTAACGATCGAATATCACACCAAATCAAAATATATAGCAGACTTGGGGAAAAACACCCTCTGAAATAAAATGTATAGCTAAAACATACGCACGTTCTATTCGTAACAAAATTATCAATAAGAAAAAATCTGAAATGTCAAAATATACTGTTCACTAACGAAAATTGAGAAAAATTGAGAAAAATACAAGAGTTGAAGTAAAAGACAGCTCGAAGTTTTTAGTTGCTGTGGAACAAAACTGGCCAGAGTGGGCTAACGCAAACCACGTTGACGATACACCAGAAACTCTGTGGGACAGAGCGAAAACTTTAATTAAAAATTCACTATCAAGGTCTAAACCACCAAAAAACACACGCAAGCGGCAGCACTGGATGACTGACGATACTCTGAGTCTAATTGAGAAGAGACGTGAAATGAAGGCAACAGGCGCTAATGTTACAAACCTTAATAGATTATCTGCCCAAATACAAGCAAACTGCAGAAGAGATCACAATGCCTACCTTCGTAAAATTTGCGAAGAGATCGAAACACATGCAGATAAACATGAACCCAGAGACCTTCATCATAAAATACGTTCCCTCACAAAAAGTCTGCCTTCCAAAAGTTGGTCTATTGAAGACAGACATGGCAATGTCATAACGGAACTGGACCGTATTTCTGAAACGTGGAAGAGCTATTGTCAGACGTTGTTTCAAGACTTACAGTCGCGAAACTTTCCCACCACAGAGCCGACGAATGAAAATCTAGAGCCAGATATTCTTAAGTCTGAAGTTAGGGCGGCTATCAAACACCTGAAGAATGGAAAAGCCATAGGTAGAGATGAAATACCCATCGAAACCATAAAGGCTCTTGGTGAAAACGGAACCGATATCTTTCACACCATTTGCAATAAGATATGGCAGACAGGAATATGGCCAGCAGACTGGACTCATTCAGTTTTCATCCCCTTGCATAAGAAGGGCTCGACAAAGAAATGTAGCAACTATCGCCTTATTGCACTAATATCTCATGCAAGTAAAATTATGCTACATATTCTTAACGAGCGATTGAAGACCTATCTGTCCAAAGAGATTGCACCAGAACAAGCGGGATTTGTGAAGGGAAAGGGCACTCGCGAGCAAATTTTTATTGTCCGTCAAATTATTGAGAAGGCACGAGAATTTAACAAGCCGACATACATTTGCTTTGTTGATTTTTCAAAAGCGTTTGACTCGGTAAAATGGCCACTTCTTTGGAACACGTTGTTAGAAATGGGCACGCCGAAACATCTGGTACATCTTCTAAGGCACATTTATGAAGAAGGAACGGCTTCAGTACGGACTGAAGATGTCTTGTCAAGCACCTTTCATCCTAGTACAGGCGTCCGTCAGGGATGTATTATATCGCCGCTTTTGTTCAACGCTTACACTGAACTCATAATGCGTGTCGTGCTTGAGGACTGGACAGATGGTGTTACTGTTGGTGGCTATAAAATAACAAATTTGCGGTACGCTGATGATACCACACTATTTGCGACTAGTATTAGCCACATGGAAGATCTATTTCTCAAAATGGAGCGTGTGAGCCTTCAGTTCGGGTTAAAAATTAATCGTAGCAAGACCAAAATAATGATTGTGGACCGCATTAACAACAATTCGCCCGAAGTTACTCAGATCGCGAACTGCGAAGTGGTCCAATCCTACATATACCTTGGCACTTTAATCTCGAACAACGGCGGTTGCGTAGATGAAATAAAACGACGTATGGCGATTACTAGAACTGCTATGGATAAGCTCAAAAAAATATGGAGAAACCGAAATATCACGAAAGCCACTAAGATCCGGCTCGTCCGAACATTGATATTACCCATATTTCTATACGCTGCTGAGACGTGGACATTGCGGGAAAGTGAAAGAAAGAAGATAGACTCTCTCGAAATGTGGTGCTGGAGAAGAATGCTTGGTGTATCGTGGACTGAATTCCGTACCAATGTATCCATACTCCAAGAACTCGGCATCAAGCAGCGTCTATCTTCTGTAGTACAGTGTCGTATCCTGAAGTTTTTTGGACACGTGTCAAGACGTGAATGCCACTCCTCCATAGAGCGACTCGTCGTGCAGGGGAAGGTGGAAGGAACCAGACCGCGCGGAAGGTCACCCATGCGATGGACCGACCAAATTAAATCTTATGTGGGCGGGCCCTTACATGAGTGTACCAGAATGTCCACCAACAGAAAACGATGGCGAGATATCGTGAGGCGTATAACATCTGCCCCCGATTCTACTACATGACGACCACGACCGCTCTGCCAAGAGCGAAACGATTTAGAAGAAGAACGAAAATTGATGTCCCGCCCTCAATATTTTGTATTATTATTATTCGAAGCAACACTCAATTCACACGAAGATTCATTCAAATTATCATGATAATACACCCATAATTTGTAGATACTATGAAAAGACTGAATAATAAAATATACCTATTCTATAAATCTGTCAAGTAGAAAGTTTGATGGTAATAACGATGCCTCAGAATTTGTGTCTAAATGGTACTTTTAAAGTGAAAATTAAACCAACTAATCCGCTTATGCAGTTTTGGTAGCAGTATGGTGTTTACCTCTGAGTTAGTTATTTGGCTTGAAAGGTGTGGCTTAGAATAAAATACTTAATAAATTATTGATAATAACGCCACAGACGAAGCCAAGACATTTGCTTAAGAAAAATGCACAAGGTTTTGTTTGAAGTAAATAAAGCCCAATCACAAAGAGGTTGTAAGAGACGAATAGGTATTTTTAGAAGCATGACCAACGTGAAATAATTATATGAATATTCTTGCAATAGCTCAAAAGCAACAAAATCATTTCTTGTATTAGATTCAGAAGTTTCTATTTGTACAAATGACCTAAAATCAACGTAAACTGTGGTATTACTTTAAAAATAATAAGACAGCTACCATAATGAGTCTAATATTATACATTTGCATTTCCCGAGTACACGTAAATAAAGACAACATTTTTCATTAAACTTTGGAGTCTCTAATCCCTAACATCCACATTCAACGAAGAATCTACACTTCATTCTGATGTTTAGGCAACAAAAGATGAAAAGGTGCTATAAAATTTCACCATTTTCCCCCTTTGTATGTGGCAATTAGGCTAATGAAGTGGCTCCAACGAGCGCGAATGAATGGATCCACCCGAGTTCCTGGCATTCAAAGCTCACCTTTCATGTGGGCAATTTACTGATGGTCCATATTATACTACTTTACTTTAAAATTGGAGTAATTGAATTTATTGTAGATGCTGTAGTTAAGATTTAAGATTCTAAAACGATATTTTCAGAATCAATTAAGTAGAATTTTTATTAAATAAAAAATGAAAATCATAAAATAATAATTATAAATGAACAGTTATTTGCTAATGATGATGTTTATGAATACATTAAACGGTTAGGAAAATAAGTAGATAAATATTTTATTTAAAAATATTCCTCCTCTTGTTGTTAAGACCATTAGGCGAACATTTATTTTATATTATTCCGACGGATTTGCAGAGAGTAGGAGTAAAATACAGAATATTAATTAGTGTGGAACAAAAGTGATGATATTGTTACTGAGGAAATCAGCAAAGGCTTAGTTATTGCTGAATCTAGCATAATATTGTGCAGTGCAGACAAGTGTAGAAGCAATTGTTTGGAGAAAGGAGCTGCTCTAAATCACGTTCTGTGCAATGTTTACACAAAATTCTTGCCAGATACGCTATGCTACGCTTATTCTATTGTGCATCTTTGTCTGATGTGTTCTCGTGGGAGAGAATTATGTGCATTTTTAATGAAATGACGGCTTGATTATAGTGGTGGCGTTCCTTGTTTATTTAAACGAGCGTTATTTTGGGATTTAAAAAATATTTTTAGTATTTACTGTAGTAAATCGATGAAATTAAAATAAAGATGACCTACTCTTGCACACCATATTGCCATTGTGAATGACAAAAAATATTGGAAATCCAAGACCATTTTTAAGACATGTAACAGCCCATTTCTGTCAGCTGAAAAAATAACCTCCGAAACCGAACACAATAGATTGATCATCCCAATAAATAACAATCAATCCACGCGACGCTAAACAAAAACAATTTACAAAGTCAAGATGGCGGATTTATTTGGCGCGACAGCGTTCGCAAAGAGGCTTCGTACAAAACCAAAATGGTATTACCCCGAGGCTATTTATCAAAACGCACGATAAACAGAAATGGGAAATTGAAACAGAATCAACGGGGACCAGTGGAAATGATTTATTGCTATTATAAACAAAATATGGACTGATCATTTTCGATTCTGAGATTGAATTTCGACCGCCGAGGGAGAGGTATGTGTTAAACGTGCTTAATGGCGTATCGCTTTCACGTGATTTGTTTGATTACATTAAGTTGTTGAAGTCGTAATTAAGTAGATGAGGAATCTCAATATCGTAAATACCCAAATATAAGGCATGACAACCAAGAAATGAGGAAATAAAACCTGTGTAGTTCTGTAACTAGTAACTCTACCAGCAATTCCTTCCTTAAAACACAAGCGCTCCGAAACTACACGGCAAAGGTAAAAACAACAGTACAAAAGCACAAAAACTCTTTGTACAGTCGTAATAAAAGGCGTATGCAGAGGTATTAAAACTAAATAATACCATGGAATTGGAACTGGAGAGAGCCGAAACTGAATATTCCAAATGCCGAGTGCGCCGCGAATTTCTCCAGAATACCTGTGTTAGCGAGCGTTAAATATTGCTTTATGATATTAAAGCTTTTTTGTTCTAGAGAGAAATGGAAATCTTATTACTTTTGGTACATTGCAGGGCTTAGCAGACCATCGTTTAATGTGGTTGATCGCTGTATAGCACATCATTACAGTTTTCGACTTGGAGTATTGGTACATTTTTAGCACCCTATACCAATATGTCTTTTGTTGAAGAACATAGTCATATGTCTTGGATAGATATCGTTGATAAAACGCGAAGAGAAATTCAACATCACAGGTAGAGGCCTCGGTAGTTTAGTTTGCTAAATCGTCCGGTGTAAATAACCGGAGGGAACCAGGTTCGAACACTGAGATCGATTTTTTCTCTCTAATATTTATAACCCTATACTGATCCAGCGCTGGGCAGATATATCCCCACTTTCTTCGATTTGTCAAGTAACAGTTGTTATCTTCGGTTACAAATTTTAAGTCATGTCGATAAAGCTATGGAAGGTAGATTACCTTCCTGTTAAATACCACCGTATCCACCTTTGGATGCGAATGCTATTATCTTTCTTACCTAATCTAATCTCTAAGTAATATAAAGATTTTGTTCCAATAAGAGAACTGATATTTAAACGCACGGTTTTCTAAGTTCTCTTTCCGATTTTATTTAGCTATATCTAAGATTATGGATGTGTGAGTTACCTCATATTTTCCTTTAACTTTTGATGTTGGTACTTTAGATTTAATGAATTTGCACTGTATGAAAGCAAAACATTCAAACTATTGTTGAGAGCGCGTTCATGAATGGGTTAGACTAACGTTACACTCACTGTCAGTCTGGCAGCTTACAAGTAGGTACTATAAACTTTGTTAGAAAGTTAGATATTAAATGCTAGTGGTCGACTCATTGTACCAGAATTCAGTGCTTGTTCATAATTAAATATTTAACGTCGGTTTTATAAATGTTGACTATCTCCATCGACCATAAAAACGTCTAAAACAGAATAGAACAATCCTAGTTTTACCCAATTACGTCCACAGCGTTATCATATAAAATGTTACCTCAACTTTTTCGTAAGAACGCCATAAAAATTTACTCCCTCGTCTAAATTTAGACGATATGATACGGCCCAGATGGTCACGCCACCCGATTTTAGTATCTCTCGAATCTTTTCAACAACACCAACTAATATTGACCTTTGCCTCACCTTGGTTCTACCTTTAAATTCATTAACTTTACTAAAGCCGCGGGAGGTGAGGGAGATCTAAATAACTTGGAAGGTCACAGTTACAGTCGATAGCCTGTTATGAAGCGACCAGTGTAACATTTCATAGTTGTGGCTGAACGGAAAGGAAGTGTATATTTAGTGTGGCATCTGGTTCTGGAGCATTTCATAGAAATAGTATTAATTAACTTGTCTCATGGTGGATAGTTTCATAATTTGTAATTCCCATGACACGAGCTCGTAAAGTTTTGCCTGAAAATGTTTTAGCTTCTACCGTCTATTCGTGGCTTCGATGTTATGGGATGAGATATGATACATGAGACGAGATATATACACCGATTAACGTTAAAAAATATGTTTAGATACGGAAACGTTATGATAAATGTCGAGATTATTAGCAGCAGAATGTGTTGAGTTCTAGTTATAAAAATAAAACTGTATGCAGTAATGTTGTCACAATTTAAACAAAATGTTATGTTTCGGTTCTTATATTAGAAATACCACTGACATGAGATGTAAAGTGCCGTTAAATATTATCGGTGTAATATTTTATAAAAATTGTTTATTTTATACTGTGCTTTAAATTTAATAGCTCATTTTGAACGAAGCAAACTGAAGTGTCTATAAAATTAATTTCTATACAACGTCACAGCAAGGGATATGTCTGTTATGGTCAATGTTACGACCAATTCTGTTCGATTACTGTTAAAAAGTAAATAGTTGGTACTAAAGAGAATTTATGAATGCATTACCTCAAATCAACTTAAAGGAGATAATGTAGAACTTATGTAAGAGAATGGTAGTGCCCCGCCAATTCAAGCCAAAGGAAGCTTACTAGGATACTGAAACTTTTATGGAAAGAAAATAGACTTAAGGCATTTGATCGTGTATCTTGATGATCAAACGCCAACTAACAACCATTGAAGTACTCATTAGTCTAGTGGTCTCAAGCGCGCGTGAGTATTGTGTCCGGTTAATGTCAATGAGCTTAATTAACTTTGTCGGAATGTAAACGAATATCACTTCCGATACAGACGTGATGATATGATTTCATTCAAGAACTTACCACCATGAACTCCGCAGTAGTCGCCAACGCAGTCGGCGTGTTGTGCGTGAGCTCCTGAGCACGGAGTGTCTCCAGTGCAGGCTCTTCGTCTGGTTTGTCTGCAGTCAGCTCCACATACTGACCATTCTGACCACGTCCCCCAGCGTCCAGGTAATGCTGTGGGAAAGAGGAAAGATCAGTTTGGATGCAGGTTTTGTGTAACTGTTACCACCAAATTAAAATCTAGCAATCATTGTATGGGCCGATATGTAAGAGTTAAAAGTATACATATAATTAATTTGTTTTGTAGAACAGTAAAAAGAAAAAAAAATACAAAGTTAATCTTTGTATTTTTCTTTCTCTTTTCTTTTTTAAGAAGATTAATATAAATTAAATAAATTAAAATATTTTTTCTTAATCTTCCTTAATCTTTGTATTTCTCAACTTTTGTTGTTTTAATTACCTACTTATATAAATATAATTTCATTACACAAACACAAAAAAATAACGAAATTCGAATAAAAGCTAACATATTTGAAGGACCTTCAGAGGGCAAGTGTGAGTCAAAAATATATGAGTTAGCAAAAACCAAACGCAATGTCAAAGATTACGGATAGCTTTTTTGTAGACACGACATCATCATTTATCATATGCAGACTTGACATGTTTTTTCTTATGTTAAACATATGGGTATGAAAATCAAGTTGGGTTGTTTTCAGAAATGGATATTATGATGTGTCAGATCTATTTTTAGTTAATGCGATATTTTGGATTCATTGGTTTTATAGCTTTAACTTGACTATTCTCTGGTCAGTAACAGTTCATCATCAACGTACTAATTATTAGCTTTGTAATTTAAAATGGAGTGGCTTTATTATCCCAAAATATGTTATTATTAGGTTTTCGAGGAAAAATTAAATAACAATGAATTTGTTCTTTAATTATTTAATTGGAATTGATTCCGATTTTAATGATTTAATCTCTTAGCCGTCTTAAAAGAAGGGGAGGTCTGTATTTTCCAGGTCTAAAGCAATAATTTTTTTTTACATTATACAACATATTCATGTTATTGTTTTTGTTAACATGAAATATAACTGCTCGCTTTTTTCTTATAACTATAGGGAAAAAATATTTAAAAGCAAAATTCATTCTACATAAAAGTTATAAAAACCTCTTTGCTTACTTATTCTGGGTCCATTTAACGCACCCATTACGGAAACGTTTATTACGTGAAATAACCAGTTGTTATTGGAAATTTTAAAATTGGAATTTCATAAAATAATATGGTTTCGTGCTCCGACGGGTCTTATGAATCTTGGAAATATCCGAACATTTTTTTGTTTAATATTTTTTTAATATCGTATTAGGAACTATAGAAACTGAACGACTTCCAGGAGAATCTTATATTATTTATTATATAACTTACTTCCGTGATTGCTTCTGTCAAGGTTAATATAAAAATAAGTTCTTTAATTTCACCATTTTTATTTACCTTCCTCTTCTTATGAACCAAGTTTAAAGAAAGTTTTAGTAGTTTCAAGAAATAGTAACGTGAATTTTGTAGCTTTGAAAGTAAAATAAATATATTATTAGCTAGTTATCTATATACAATCTCTGAAATAGCTATTTAAATCTAATCGTCTTATTCGAATGATTTCTATTCAATGCATCGATAAATCATAGCAAATAATCGATTTTAACACTCAAATCGTAATTCCATCGAACGCAACCATTTACAGAACTGAGCCATACAATTATGTTCTAGGCTTGGTGAGACTAGTTACAACCAATTAACAAGTCGTTTACGAATATTAATCGAGAATCTAATAATTCGAGCGACAGATAAAACTATAGCCCTATAAATTGAAATTAAAATACATTGGTGGATGGTGTAGCGTCCTTACATGCGAGCCGGGCATAAATCACAATGTTTTTTAAAAAAGAAATAATAGAGCGTTCATACTGCGATGGCGGTTGGCGCGAAGATGAAGATTTAGCGAGTGTCGGGTATATAACACTTAATTTCTAATGGTGTTATTTTTTTACTGAATTGTACACGTCAAAATTAACGAAAAAATATTTTGGCTATCTTTCTAAAAAAATTATCATATAGTATAATATCAAGTGGTTTTTCTGATATTACTTTTAGTAGTCAGGTTTAAGGTCATCCTGAAATCTAGTGCTTATTATCTTGGTAACATATTTAAGATAAAAGACGACCCTTGCAAATAGCATTAATTTTATTTTACATTGCATATTCAAAATAGACATTACACACGCACACACACATGAACGCACGCACGTAGGCCCATACACACACACTCACTCACACACACACACACACGCGCACGCACACACACACACACACACACGCACGCACACACACACACACACACACACACACACACACACACACACTCACACACGCACGCACACACACACACACACACACACACATATCTTTTTTCTATTTCTGTAGTATTATTAATATTCTTAGTTCTATGTCTACTGGACTGAAAGAGACTAGACCCCACGACACAGGGAATCCTAGTGTGGGGTCTAGGGCTTTATCTGTATTTGTATTTCTATTATTTTTGGCACAATAAAGACATTTTATTTTTTTATTTTTTTTATTCACGGTTATGATTTTTATTCATTTTAATTTCAACCGTGATTAAAATATCCGTGATTAAATATGTGATTAAAATATAAGCATATGACGTGTTAAATCGTATTCTTTAATCAAAAACATGGTTACTGTCCGGCCGCCTGCCTGTCTTGTATACGCCATATGTCCAACTTGGGCCATCTCCCCTCCACCATGTGTGGGTGTACACGGATATTAAGTACAACAGTGTGTAACATTTCTTATTAATTAATGCGCACACACATAAATCAGTCCCGGTTCGTTAGAGCAACAGCGACATAAAGGACTTTCACGTTTACATTAAATTCTTTTTTAAAGGTCGGGTCTGATTAGGGAGTAAAACTATGGATCCTCATTTAAATTTGGTTCGTTTTTAAATAATTAAGTGGTTGGTTTAAAACCTTCTTGTTAGTATTAAATCATAGGTGTAACAAAAATATTATTAGATATTGTTTAAATTAAGAAAGCCGCAGTGTGAAGTAGAAATAAGAATTAGAAGCTTTGTAAACTAACTTAAAATCAAGCATGAAGCCTTAAATGTACCCAATGTTTCGAGTCGGTGCTTTAGATAGAAAAATATTGACATTATTTCTATGCTAGCTTTTGACAAATTTCGGAATAAGGAATCTATTCTAGGAACATCTCAAAATCTATTTATTTATTTATTTTATTTAAATAAATAAGTAAATAAAATAACATCTCAAATATTAATTTAGTTAATTTAATGACATGAGAGCAATGCAGTTTGATGTGTTCTTCAAACTGCATTGCTCTCATATAAGTCTGACAATAATGTTTTTTAATTTATTACTGAAATCGTTACTGTGATTATATATATATTTTTCTTATTATTTAATACTTTAACTCAATAAAATGTAAATGTGAGTACTTTGTAGGCTAAATATACATACTTAGCTTTGAACAGTCTGGTGGCTTTGAGCCTTTTTTTATGTGACCTACGCAAATGTTCTTCTGATCTGGTATCGTCGTGCGACGGGTTGTTGAGCTCCCTAAATTATGTTTGAGCTACACAATTACTGATGCATGCGTGCCGTCAGTTGGGACTGGTCTACTCAAAGCCGCTATGGCTCTTTCTTCAAAAGGCCATTTCAGACTTTGCCCTACATTGTAAGGCACATATTTTGTTACTATACATTGTCTGGACTTTAAAAGAGACTATGATTCTCTGAGTTTGTTTCGGCGTTTCTTCTCAGAGGTTGTCAGCTAGGAAATGCCGGAGCTTAAACAAAAATATGTAAAATATTGACTTGTAAAAGTGTCTTTAAAAGATCTATTTACAGAAATAAATATCATTTATCAAAATCTATCAAGCAATTATTGGTTCTGTTGGTCCAATTGTTATTAAAAGAAAATATAATGATGATAAACAATAATGATTATAAACAAAGTTACACTGACTGGTCCCTAATTCACTAGAATCTACCAGTGTTCACAGTGCTTGTTATATTGAATCTACGATCTACAACTAAAAACTCGAACCGATCAATGTTTCTAAAAGTTTTGAGATGCAAATACTGTTTTATTTTTCAAAATTCCCTTTTCCGAGTTTAGTCGCCCGCAATGTAACCGCCCCTTAACGTATGTGAATAAATTGTAAGTAATTACGTCTCCCAACGCGGAGAGACGCAACTGAATTTTTAAGAAATACTCGCATTCAAGAAACAGTTACGACAATGTTTTCGGTGATAAATTGACAAAATTGTTTTACGATACTACTTGAAATTACTTTGGGTATTTTTTGGGACAGGGCGCAAAAAATGGCGTTGAACATTGTGTTTAAGGTACTGCTTTTATCTTACTATTTACAAACCAAATAATATCTCACTTCATAAATTTTATTATATGAACAACCATCCCGCTCCTCAAACTGGTACAGTAAGGAAAATGGGTGTCATGTTATTAGGTATGCCACATTAATAATTGTAATTTTTCTTAGTATAGTTCGGGCGCAGAACCGATTACCACAGAAACTAGAGTTTTACAATGGGCATCACGGTTGGGTAATCAGCATGGGATACCCCCGGCCAGGTGGAGCGATGACCGGTGGAAACTATTTAAGGTCCTACAGTGGAATGCTGCAAGCTAATAATGATGACGACATTGGAGAAATAACTAACGCCATATTTGACAGGCATCATAAACATTTTGTCGTATTGCACAATAAAAATAATAGTACCAACTAATGTACCTATTTTAAATTTATCAAATTATCGTTTACGCAGCAGGGATCACCAACATAATATTATAGATATACACCAATTTAAAGCGATCCAAAAATAAAGTCGAACAGCTACATACAACTATACAGTTGATCAAGCTTTGCCGCGAGCAAGAACACATGTTCCCAATTAACTCGTAATGTTCCACGTTTCACGGTTTGAGACAACCGTCAGTTGATTGGATTTTATTGTCTACTCGGTTGGTCTATTTCCTTTGATACATACATCGCGTATACTGGACATACTTTATTCTGAGTTTTTTTTCTGGTAAAATGCTTAACATTGAGGGAGCATAGAAAAGCGTTTTTAAAAGTTTTATAAGTCAGTCATTAGTGACACTTACCAATGACTATTTACCTAATTAAATGTTGGTGAGATTATCTACTTGCTATTTGTTACTTTTTTATAAAATAGTATTTCCGTTACTGAAGAAACCTAAGAAAATAATTAGATTTCGTAGACTTGTACAAAAAGAGAACAAATAATTTCCTTGCACACCACGTGGAGGGTCTCGGGCGGAAACTTGATTGCAATAAAATATTTTTATTGCAGTCAAAGGACATTAATATTAAATAATCACAACACACTTTAAACGCGGATGCACCCAATAAAATATTAATTCGCAAGCCCTTTGATCTGATGACAACTGAGCCATTCCGCAATCGAACAAGCTCGTCGTTCTACGTAGCAGTGTGTATTACCGACTCTCTTTGAAGTGATTTCAGTACTTACTTTATGACCGTAAAGAATTAAATGGCGGCGTTTTTACGACGGAGATGTACAGATATGACGTTTAAGTGCTTATTGTGATTACCACGTGTGTTCTTGGTAGTCCGTAAAACCACTTGGGTTGGACAATTGTGTGGTAGCTCGTGCCAATGTTTGGGCATTCGGCTTTGTTCTGAAGACGGTGAACGGTTGTGTTTTGTTTTTAAAGTAGGTACTTGTAAGGAGTTCGAGTGGTTAATAAAGAAGGCGCATTACTGAACTACGAGTATGTGCTCGTAGACATTTTATTTCAAATGTTAGTCTTAGGAGAATATTCACTTTTGGATTATTTTTGATAAGGAAAATTATTTTTTTACGTCTAATAATAGGACGTATATTAGTTTTATTCGTCGTATTTTATTTTGTTCATGTGAAATCCGAAGAAACACGCAACTTTTACACATACACGCGCATTTTTTTTAACGTATTACCGCGTATCTATAAATCGTCTCCTAAAAAATTATAAAATGGTAGTGAATTCTATATTAAACTTTTACACCTAGTGAAACTTGATGGTTTGTTTTTATTTATATTTTAAAAAGTTATGTTATGTTAAAAGAATGTAGGTACATCATACTACACATATTATAACTTACCAATCAATAGTTGTTGAGTGTTATCGTATCCTTGCAGATCCATGTATCCCTCTTCATTGTAAGCAGTAACAAATAAAATAACATTTCAATTCTTTCATAACAAACACCAATACATTTACTACCCAATTGCAATGATGTTGAAGTCTAAATTACATTGCAGAACATTTTATTAAAATTGCAGTACAAAATTTTAATGGAATAACGGCTTTGATATGGAAGAAATAAAGTTTAATTTTCTTTGTTGTTTTTATCAGAATTGTTCAAAATAATCCCTTATTGGAAGCTCAAGTGCTTCCGATTTAAATGCTCGATATTAACCACTGCTTTCTAAAAATATATTGGAAGCACAATCAAATATTTGGGCGTCTGCTTTGTATGTGATTCATTTGAAATAGCTGCAGTATTTTACGTTGCACATGGCCATATTATTAACGAACTTATTTTTAAATATTTTGAATAATGTTTAATCTTGCTAATTTAATAATGTTTTTATCTTGTTACGGTTTCACATTTTAAAGAACCTCTTCTTTCTTGATGTTGGCATGGGCAATACAATATTGTTCATATAAGGGATACTATGATTAATTTGCGTGATTCATTTAAAACCATGACTGCGTTCTAGTTTTGCCTCATGGGAATGAAGCAAGATTAGGCCCAAGTGAAATCAAGTCAACATAAAATAAAATTATACCCCTTAGTATTTTATACCCTGGCTTCACACAGTTCCAATTTATTGATAATAATGCATTCTAGGAAGAATTTCTAAATTATAGTGATAACTGCATCAAAATATCGAAGAAGTAATCGAAGAATCAGATAGACAGACTCGGATAGCCACAGTTTTATACGATTTAGTTATCAATAAAAAATACATAGTTACAACTTCTCCATAGTTAAGTTACAAGTACGTAATTAACAAAAGCAGCTTATGCCCCTATTTTGCATCAGTCTAGTATTATTAAAAAACTATCAAAAAAACTATATCTGAGGTACTTACCAGTTCACAACATGTAAGCATCCCGGATATGCCCATTAAGCCCCTTAATTAAGCTAAATACGGTAGGGGTGGGTTCTAAACGATAGTTTAACGGATTATGATTGATTAAACTCGAGATGTGCTTCCAATTATAACTTCAACTGATGAACTGTTGAGTTAACGGGTCAATGACACTAGGTACCTATAGCGTAAGATGGTGATAGATTCTTGGTACCAAGTGCGAAAGATGAATATAAATCTGTCGGAAGGGAAAGATGGAAAATATGCTGTTTTCTCAGAAAGGTTATTTACAATAGATTATTGTAATGAACACAAGATCTTCGCTTGGGTTTAGAATAACATTTCAACGTACAGACACTTTTGAGTTCTGTTTCAATATAATAATGCTTCTTGCATTTTAACTTAGAAGTTATAATTACCTTAGTAAAACCTACAATGCGTTTGCGCAACAGAAATGCATAGACCATTGGTATTTTGCTACAAAACACCGTATCGACGGATGGTTCATAAAACTTTCCATTCCATTGTGTTGCCTATTTTTACTACATGACCTACAGAGTGTAACTAAAAACTACATAAAATAAAATAACATGTATTTTCTGTGAAAAATCTAGACATAAAACCACGCTCACCACTTTGACACGGAACGCAGTCTGATGTCCTCTGCACAGCTTGACCCTGGCAGGGCGCCCCTCCATTCAGCGGGTGGGGTTCAGTACAGGAGCGCGTGCGCCGCTGACCTCCCGTGATGCGACCGTTACAGCGGCACTGAGTCCACGGACCCCAGGAACTCCAACCTCCATTCACTGGAGACAAAAGAAAAATAAATGATTATGACAGTTCGTACCGTACCGATTCTGACATGGATCGATTTGAATTATGACACAAATTTAATTTCTCCTATTAAAATACGGCGACAGCTGTGGTCAAATGGGTTTAATGTCGGACTAATCATCACGAGAAAGTAAGTTCAATAGCCACAGGACACAAATATTTATATGGTGAACATAAATGTGTTTGTTTCGTTGTAACTTATAGTAATACAAGAACCTATTTACAAAAAAATATAATTATATTATATCCATTGTACCCACAATACAAGCTCTGCTTAGTTTAGGAATTGCTAGACTGTGCTGTGTAAAATGTGTCGAATATTTATTATTTAATGTGTCGAATATATTTTTTTTTCGACTCCTCGATTTCGCCCTTTCCAGTGAAATATGGTACATTATAATTACTGTCTTCACCACCATCTATTGAAGACTTAAAAGATATCAGCTACAGATTGAGGTAAAATCAAAAGATTATTCAAAAGTAATGCATTTCTCAACAAACAGCTATAATGTTGACTACTTTTGCGATAAATTATTGCGAAATTTAAATATAACTGTAATAAAATGAATTCAAAATTATTTATCTGTAATATTGGCCAAGTTATTAGAATTAAATGTAAAGTTAGTGCGAAATAAACTAAATATATAAGAATTATGCAATGGTCTACGGAGCTAGTTTGCTTTATTGATAGTGGAGTCAGAAAATGAATGCTGGCACTTTATTACATTTAAATAAAAATAAATAAAACGTTTAAGATTGTGCATTTGTATTACTGTTAAATGCCGCGCTGCCTTAATTGACTTGTATAACATTTCCATTCCTTGGTACCTAAGCGTAAGTATAGGTATATAATCGTTTTAAATGAAAGTTTTTGTAAGGTAGGCTCTGCACATGGTAAAGTATTCGTCTAGGGTGGTACCATCGCATTACGAAATACTCTCCTGCTAAGCAATAATGTGCTAATAATATTGTGTTCCGGTTCCAAGGGCAATATTGCCAGTGAAATGACTGGGCCTACTAGACTTAACAACTGAAGTCTCAAGACGACAACGGGCCAGTGCTACCTACCACTGATGTTGTTAATAAAAATATATAAATAAAAATTACAATTGTTTATGTGCGAGCGTGACTGGGAGATAAACAGAGTAAGGTAACTGTAGTGAATGTGTGTAGTGATTGCTATAAATGTACATACAAGCATTTTTTATTATTTTAGACTAGAAATGCTACATGTTAACACGCAAGCATTATTTGTTCTGAGATTTTTTGACAAATTCCTAATTAATGGATGTTTATGTGTGTAATTAGGATTTATCGTGACAGTATGACACGGTACATTATTACAATACACTTGCATGTGCCTGACTTGTACCCTTACCTAATATTAAACAGTAATAGTAGGTACCAAAAATTGAAAATGAAAATACCTAGTCAAGTTTTATGTATCGCAAGCTAAGGCTGTTTAAAACCTCAAAGTCACAAAACCAAACCACAGATGCATAGGTTTTTAGTGATTTGTTACTAAAATCTTAGCAGACTGTAGCCTACCCCCTCTCATTCTGAGAACCAACAGTGGGACAGTATATTGTTGATGATTGAAAGTATGAGATTTATCAAGAGTAGATTCATAGCACAGTAATCGTGAAAATCATGTTTACTGTGCTCAAAGACTTCACACATATTTGTTTTATGAGAAAAGCAGCTACAATATTGGGCTACATTTTTACATGAATTGTTTTGATGTACTTTTCAGGGTACTACTGAATTTATATAAACTGCTACTACTGTATCTATGCTCTTATCGTATTGATTTTTCTCAGATTTCATACTCCTATTCACTAGGATATTAAAAATAAAATAGATATTTAGTGTGTGTTCTCAAAAATATTTGTACGCCATCTGATATGGCTAAACATGACTGAACTATAATTTAAATGTTATAATATCTTGCATGCTCTTGTATGTACACACCATGTTTAACAAATAAATATGATTTTATTTATCTTATAAATATCTAGATTAGTAAGTTTTTTTTATAGACTACTAGGGTACAAGCCCTGTGTCGTGGGGGACTTCACAAACATATAGGTAATTAATGAACACAAAGTACACCCAGACTCGAAAACTCTGGATCACACAAAGATTTGCCTCGGGTGGAAACCGAACCAACGATATACTGCGCACCAAACGTACGCGTACAGTAATTCAAAATATTAGTCAAGTAAAGTTATTTAAAATAGTTAAGTATTTGCTATAAATGTCCGCCTGAACAGAAACCGATGGCGTTGTATGTTTACAGAGAAAGCTTACGTGACGGGAAACCCATAAAATATTTTCTATTCATAAATAGTTGTAGGTATAAAATATCATGACATTTTTGCTGGGTAGCAGTGTACTTTTACTATTCTAGCAGATATAAGTTGTAAATATAGGGGAGAATTGGTTATACTGTACCTTTGGTTTAATCGTACCATTCGCACTATTTTCTACCAAAAGCCTTACTTTTTTTCGAATGACAACACTTTTGCACGCCCCCGTCACACATTGAACGCAACCCATTGGCTAAAATTTTTTTAAATATCTAATTTTTTTTTACTTTAGTGCTTGCTAACCCTTAGGAGGGACAATTTAGCCAACTCTCCCATAGAACAGGAATTATAACAGCACTCCCAATTTTTTTAAATTCTTGATACGCCTACGCTTGACTGCCATTTCGCCTGATGTTATGCAACACTGCGATCAACAATGGAGCGCGCTTGCCTAGAAGAAAACGACCGTGATATTGGTATTACTTAGAAATTGGGTATTCGGTATTACCGTGGGTATTAACTTAGAAATTATTGCGAAGGTCTGACGGCAGTCGGAACGAAGTAACTGCGATCAAACCTCTGCAACAATTTTTAAGTAAAACCGAACACCCAATTTCGAAGTAATACTGATATCCTCATTATCCTTATCATTAGCCACAAGCCCCTCAAAAATTTTTTTTATATAAAAGCTGAATCTCGCCAAAATGCTCCAATCTAGATACAAAAGTACATTGTAACAGGCAGAACTAGAGGGCCTGCTGTGCTATATCTTTTCGAAGATCAGCACGCAAGGTGGCGTGCAGGCTTCTGTAACCTAACGACCTACCTAGAACTTAGTTTAGTTGGGTCTAATAATACACAGTGTACGATACTATCTATTTGTGTAACATACACTTAAAATGATTGTAGTGCCGATTGGTGTTAAATTGTCCTATCCTATCCTACTAATAATGTTATAAATGTGAAAGTTTGTGAGGATGGGTGCATGGATGTTTGTTACTCTTTCATGCTAAAACTACTGAACGGATTTTGATGAAACTTTACAGTATTATTATTTATACACCAGAATAATATATGGACTATAATTTATAACGATTTTGAGTTAATTAGCCAAATTACAACGATAATTAAAAGTAACTCGTCACGTGGACGTAGTCACGGGCAGAAGCTAGTTTTCTATAAATGCGACAACAAGCGATGACAAAGAACCTCATAATGACGAAATATGAAATGTTCTGCTGGTCCGATCATAATATTAAATGGTGTGGTTATAATAATATAAGGTGCCAAGACTCTCCAAGTCTCCTATAAGTATCCTCAAAGGGTCAGGCAGAGGTATACTGATCATCATCATTATCATCAATCTATAAGACCCAGAAGACCTATGTCCCACTGCTGGGTACGAAATTCCTCTCAGTTTAAAAGGGATTAGGCTATAGATCACTACGCTTGCCTAGTGTGTTTGGCAGACTTCACACACCGTTGAGAAAAATATCTATAGCATGTAGGTTTCTTTAGGTGTACTGCTATCATGTAAAATTTACCCATTTTGTTTTCGATCTCATGTTATAGGTGGCGACCCTATTGCCATTAACCAAGCATAAATCCAAACTCCGAACTGCTACTGAAAATTTCATAGTAAGTAAAACTCGATACCAATTTGCTCGGTCTGGTAATCGAACCCAAAACTCACGCTCAGCTTCCAAAATTGCGAATGCTGGACTATTGAGAACCGTCTCAATGTTTCAAATTTTAATTAAGAAATTAGAAACTTTTTAAACAAACAGAATGTTACCAGTTAATAAGTCTGTATTAACTTTAATATTATACTAATCTCCTATCATCACTGTGTGGTAGGTAGAAATCCCGCCTTATTTCACCATGAGCCATCGAACAAAAATAATAAAAATGTAAATGGTCCTCATACAAGCGTTTAATGTTATATTACAAGAGGTACAAGCGATGTCGGGCGTTTTCGTAAATTATGGTTAATAGAGACTATAACAGTGAGTTAGGTTGAACGTAAATCGACTTTAACACGGCTCAGCCGCGCGGTACAACGAAATTATGTTAAATACTGGAATATTATAGGAACATGGAATTTGAATATAAAAATATCAGCATATTTTTTTAAATTTATGTTGTAGCGTTAAATCGCAGCGATTAATAAGTGTATCCAAATAGCAATCGGGGTGAGGTTGGGGTTATATATGAAATCATCAATAGTAGGTCGGAGTTACGATATATTATATTGTGCCCGGTTAATAGCAATAGAGTAAACCACTGACTTAAATATATTGGCGAAGTGTGGGTGTGTATTAGTATACCTCTGCCTAACCTTTCGGGCAATACAAGCGTGATGGTATGGATATATAATTATTATGAAATGAATGATTTTTTATCCAGTAGTCAAAAAATATTCCTACATTAGGTACATACAAGATTTTCATACCTCGTCAATAAACATCATAATTATTTATGAAATATTATGCAGAACTCTGATGGCTAGATGTAGGTACCAAAATGGCTCTTTGGTAAGCTCATCCCGCTCTTATCTCATCCCGCGGGATGAGTTGACTAATTGACTTTATTTATTATTTTTCTTTAGGCAACTGATCCTACTTTTAAATTAGGCAAAACTCTATTGTATATTTTCAAATTTGTGTACAGGCGTGCGGAAAACGTTTAAGAAGGATTATAAAGACCAACTGTATAGTGGCCATATACATTTTTCAAAGAAATAAAACTCGCTGGCCAGTGACTAACTAGCTTCTTTGCCACGCAATGATGGCCACACGAAAGTAGATGGGTCTTTTTAAAAATAAAACTAAACACGTAATGTAAAAATCACAGTCGTTTTGATTTATAATATTGGAAATTCAAAATCCACATGGTAAATAAGTAAAAATAATAAAACTTAAAAGGAAATCATAGTCGTTTCAATTTGGCTCTAACTATAAATCAGTCTTTAATTTTTTTTTATACATTATAATGATTCCTTATTTCGTTGTGTCATTAATATATGACATAGAACTGTTCAATAGTATAGCAAAGACAACAGAGGCATTCAAAATCAACAAAATAAAACAGAACAAATAACAATTATTGTCGTTTGATTATGTATAAAAAAATAAAAGTACCTAAAACTAGAATCTCTTCCTAAAATCACAGTTTTTTTTAATTTAAAAAATACGATTACACTAAATAATCTAAAAATCGCTACTTTACTATTCAAAATCAACAAGGTAAATATATATTAAACCTAACCTAATATAATTAAGTGATTTTAGATCAGGTATACAATAAAAATGCTAAAATCTAATTTTTTCTAAGCAATGTCCTATAGTAATTTGACCATTAAGTAATTGATTAATTGCGTAGTCAATTTTTGAGTTTTTCTCGACAGTTTCAGGCAACCTCTTTGAAAGTTTGAGACCAGTGGGATTTTTCAGCTCAGTAGAGAAGTAAGCTACATCTCTTCTTAAACTTTCTAAAAATTGGGCAATATTTGGCTTATTTTTTATATATTTTTTAATATGTCCGTTCCAAGTTTCTACCACGTTGTTGGTTTTATGTAATTCTTGAAATATACACCAAGTATTTACAAGAGGCGAGTTCTCCAACCAAGTTTTTACGAAGTAGTCGTTGAATTTCGTGACACTGATATTCTTGGGACAGATGAAGGTTTGCTGTATGTGATGGAGGAGGCTCCATCACATACAGCCAACCTTCATCTGTCAACTCTGGTGGAAGGTGAGACAAAGCCGCACAAAGTTTGACATGAGTTCTGCCCAATTGTGTTTTCGATACACCCAGCTCCTTAGCTTTACGCCAGAGACTTCTACTAAAGTGAAAATAGCAACCTGATATTTTCACGTTAGGGAAAGGGCTTTGGAGTGTTAGTATTGCCGGAGCTTCAAAATCCATTGTCACGTTAGTCGGGTTCCAGTCTCGCATTTGACTTCTTATTAATCGAAATAAAAGTTCATAAGTGGACATTTTTTTGTCTGGTAACAGAGCATAAATTACTGGAATGACATTTACGTAATCATCATTGCTTCCGAGGTCTGCGTGGATGGTGTAAAGTTGGTTAAATGTTTTGGGGCAAGTTTATGTATATATACTTTAAAATACTAGAATACGTTTATTATTACCTATATAGTCGGCAACCAATAAAGATTTATATTTTTCGGGCACTTCTAGGTGAACTACATAAGTATAGAAAACACTTTTCTCGGTGTCTATACAAATGATTAAATTATGAAACGGGATGAGTTGACCGATTCAAATGTACATTAGGACAACTCATCCCGCGGGATGACCGCGAGCGGGATGAGCTGACTAAAGAGCCCCAAAATCTTCTATTAAGACTCGTGGTACTAATGAGGAATGAGATATTTTCTCTCAAATTTAAGTAATAACAGTCAGCAATTTAAAAGTTTATTATGAGAAAAACTTTCACCGTTACCAAATTGAGAGATACCAAGTGACTAATTTATGCAAATCTTATTATAATGAATCAATTTCTTCGTATTTTCTTGTAGGCAATTTCCTGTCGCGTTGGCATTATGAATTAAATGTAAAAAATATTCAAATTAAATATCATAATTCTATATTTCCTCTAAATAAATCACCAAAATCCCACATTTATTATTAAAATTTGGATAAAGATTCTTAATGAAAATTAAAATAAATGACATTCATTCATCGCCGCCGACGTAAGTCGATTCTAAAATTAAAACATAAAACAAGTGAATTATTATCATCTATTATCCCGTTTTAATATCGGAATTACAATAATTTTTCAATAATCATTAGTTGGAAAACTTGATAATTAATTTTTCAATAAATATGAGAACATTTCGGCCACCCGTGGTGTATAATTTTAGTGTTTTCCTCTCAATAAAAAATTGATTGCCCCGTCGCATCTCGGGTTTGTTATTAAACTATTAAAATACTGTTAATATTAATAAAGTGCCTTACATTCTAATGGCGGTCGTGGTATCTCTATAAAGTTCAGAATTTTATACGTCGTAGAACATTATTTACGTTCAAAGAACTTGACTTTGGTTACATGATGAGTTTCGTTAGAAACTATTAGATTTTCGTGTCCAACAGTTGTAATAGTATTGTAAACATTCCTTTTTTATGTGGAGAACATGGGCTTGAGGTTTAAAGTTTGTGGCAGTTATGTTCTTATCTTTTATTAGTTCTTTGTTGTTCTCATCTTATGAATATGGGGCTTAGTTTTTGTTAAAGCAAAACTTTGGAACGGAAAGTCGTCCATAAGTTTTTAATTATGGAGGCTCTAGTGGCGCATTAGCTAAGTACGTACTTTAATTGAGGCGATTTCCGTAGGAAACTACTTTTTAATAGGCAATAAATTTTCTGAGCTTTAGATCAGGCATGTTTTTTTTATGTGTATATATAGACACTCAAGGCACATGAGAATATTTTTTCAACTGTTGTTTATGTTACGTTAAGCTGTGCGAAATCTTTTTAAATAGCTGCTTCGATTGGAATGAAAGAAATCCGGTGTCATATCAGCTAATAACAAAATTATTGTAAATACTGATACCTACATAATTTGACACTGCAAAAATAAACCACTTAATCATTGTTTTGAACTCAACTGTAACAAAATAGAAATACTAAATGCAAATGGAAAAGTTTTATTAAATTTTCCATCGGTACACGAAACTCAATAATATATTCAGCTAATTAATACGCCAGGGACCGCCAAGTCGTCACCCTTTTTTAGATTTTACATCGGGTCACCACATTGTTTGTTAATTAAAATAACCGTTTTTTTATTTGTAGGACAAACGTAAACTTTTTATACGTCATAAACATGACACGTGTATTGCATGTGAAGTATTTCAGTGGAAGTAAGTTTACTATAAATGTTAGTGTTGTAAGTAAATCATTGATTTAAATTGGTCATTTGTTTAGAATTAAGAGATTTGTTAGTACGAACGCACGCTACAATAAAAAAATGAAATTAGCATTATTACATAATACATAGTACCATAAATGGTAAGCTACTAACAGTGGTGGATTAGGTATATCCGCCCATCTCAATTTGAGAGGAGACTTCTGCCCAGAAGTGGGATAGTACCTAAATGAGTTGATGGTCATTATGCTGCCTTACTTATTTTTAACAATTCCTAAACAATTAAGTTATAGTGTATGAAATTCCATTCATAATTCTTCTTCACACGTAAGCAGAAACAGTAGACGAAAGATCGTACAAAAAGGTTTTAATAATTTTTACCAAAAGATAACCAAGTAAATAAAGAGATCTTTTATCTATGATCAATATATCGTCCAAGAGACCAACAAAGAACACAATCAAGCGAGATCATTATACAATCATGCAGCATAAAAAGTATTATAGCGACGACACCCGCCCACGCCCACAATAATGACGATATATTGCCCAATTTGCGACTGAACGATACATTTGAACCACAAAGACTATAAACCCTTCTAATAGAAGTAATTGGTTCAATGTAGGAACAATTAGAGAACTTGGAATTTGTGTGAAGCATAGTTTTTAGTTAGAAAGGTTAATAGCTGACATGTGTTCCGGGATGACTTTGATCGTAACTTTCAAACAATACAAGGACTCATAATATTTACTCTGGATGGAATCAAAACTTGACAAAACATTTTTGCTTAATTTAAGTCAAATTTTAAATGTCTTTTGATTTTCTAATAATGTGTCATAAACGTCTTGTTACGACAATCACTTGGATGAAACTGCACACGACGAGGGTATAAAATAGTAGTATAAAAATGAGGACGAATAAATTAGTTGTAGAAACTGGTGATGAAGATGAAGTAAGCTCATAGCACAGACTTTATCTTAATATGACAGGAACACACCATAGTTCACCAAGTTGGCCTGATTGAGAAAATGATCGAGTTAAAGTAACAACAAGCATCCTGCCACTTCTTTAAGAAGAATTGAATAATAACATGTAATTTTACTTCAAGCTAAACTGATTAACTAATTCTGAAAGGTAGTGGCCTCCCATGATACAAATGGAATGAGAGTGGCAAAGTGAGTCTAACATTGAAATAATTTTCAATTACTTTCACATTAATCAAACACGAACCACATTTCTGCCCACTGCAATAGCCCACAAACCAGGAACAGAAGCCAGTTACTAAAATTAAAGATGAATCATATACGTGAAACTGAATTTTGGACTAGCTAGTCAGAGGTGATGATTGCTATCAGTTAGATGGCGCCAGCATCGCGTAGGCGTCCCTAATGACTCTCCCATGCGCTCGCGCTTCGCTATAATTGCAAGCTATCGGCCCATGCCCTCTGATCTTACTGAAGTAAAGATAGTTATTACGTACACCAAGGGTGAAATGAGCGTTAAACAGCTTGTCTGATAAATTATACGTGAAATAATGAAACTTGCAACCATAACTTGTTGGGTGAAGTGTACCTATTAAATTGTCTTACGCTCTTTAGTCGTTAATAGCGGCAGTGCTTACTACTTTAAGTTATGGATTTGTTAGGAATATATAAATTCTGCCTAAGTTTATTACAACATTAACTTCCTAGTTTAATATCTGGATTTTGTTAGACGTAACGCTTATAAACTTTAAAGGCAAATTCATTTTAGTTTAATTTGAATGATTTCCAAGTCTTCACGCTTTACAGAAAGCGGAATTCAATAGTATTATACTATGTAATTATGACTCACCATAGACAGTTAGAAGAGCAGGCTCGGATATTCTCTTGCCAGCAATATTCTCTGCGACGCAGCTATAGTTTGCCATGTCCTGTTGACAATAATTGCTGTTTACTGAAATATATTGGTCACGTACTTAGTCTTCTTGTGTCAACAAACATAGATCCTGGATTGTACTCTCGGATGTGTACATTAAAACAGATACGCAGGTACTTCTAAAGAAACTCTATTTAATCCCTATTCAATAACAACGTTATAATATCAGCGTATTTATGGACTACAAACTGATTTTAGTATGATATGAATAATTCATATATTAAAGCTTGACTCGACAGCAATTGTTATTTTGGGATGTCTGCTCAACCAACACAGAAATGAGTACAGCCGTACTGTAATTATATGAGCACATATATTTTGTTAATCTCCTAGAAATTGCTAAAGCGACCTGTACTAAATCTCAGACGTCATAATGTCCACGATTATACAGAAATCTGCGTCGCACGTGGGTTATAAAGGTTTATTATGAGGCCGATAAAGTTAACGGACACCTATTTATCCAACTATCACAGCTAAGCTTGGCTAAAGACGGAATAAAGGTATACACTCAACGTAATGGCGTAGCTACTTTGGCCGAAATTGCTTCGAATCTCACATCATAATAAAAAGACGCTAAGCTTGAGAGCCTCTTAGATGTCATTTCTTCTTAAAGATGGTTTTGCCACACGTTGACAGCAAAAACGTAAATATAGATATGAAAATATTTCCACGCCGCCTAATTACAGAGTGAAACATAATTTGAATGTTACCCTTAAAACATTGTAAGACAACAAAAACAAATTAGCACCCGCATTGCTTTAAAGGGCAAGTATAAATTCAGAGTGTTCATTACGGCACCCATCTCGGTAATATATTTTTACAACCGAAAAGCTGAATGTGTTAAAATTACAAAGGACGGGAGCCATTAATTTAAAAGACGTACAACACATTACGATCATATTCATTAAGAAAACGCTCTAGACACCTTTGTGAAGATTATGTTACACACGAACCCACAATGAGAGAGCGACTGACAGTGGCAGCAATTAATCCATGTCTGCTCACAGTGCCTAATTAGTGGAAGCTGCGTAGCGGAAACCGGAGATGGAATGAGTTATTTGCGATTGTGCTATTATTTGGTGATGTGGTTCGAAAACATAGTAACAAGACTGCTGTAATTCTTTAGATTTTTTTTTTCGTTTAATAATCATTGTAGAGTTAGTACCAAAATGGTTTGTTTGGAATTTGGCGTAGGTATCACTGCCATGAAAATATTCTAAGATATGATTTTTTTAAATAATGATAGGGCTACCAATACTTTATACTTTAGAAATAAAATAATAAATAGTATTAAATTAATTAACTACGCCCAAATCAAGGGGCGAAGTGACTGACAACAGTTATCAGAATAAATTTTGTGGCCAATATTCCCATTAATTTAGTCAAGTCATTTTTCAACAAATCCAATCTCATTCACAAACGAACATGAAATTTACGAAGTAAATACCTACGAGGGTCAAGTAAAAAACAGAAAACCAATTACCCTCCTACATCCTCCTTTTCGAAAGTCGGTTTTGGGTTCTAACTCGCCTATTTCACGACTAAGTAAGAAGTACAATCACTACAGTAAACAAATAGATATATTTGGCACAACATTTCAACGATTTAGGAGCCGAGTCCATGATCTTGCTATTGATTGATTATCCAAGCAATAATTATCGTCCGATTTAGAGATAGGTCTACCATTACTTTCTAAGATTTTTAACATTTATTTTTTTGCTTTATGTATACATTTGTCAAATGTGGTTTACTAAATAACGTTATTAAATTATATGCATGTGGTGTTTACCTATATAAGTTGTGCACTTAGATTAAGCATAATACCATGATCTGATTGTATCGAATGTTTTAGTGTAATAACTGCTGGTAAACCAATAAATAAATAAAATAAATAAATAAATAAAATTAATCTCTAAAGATAAATGTATCTTTTTCCATGAAATATATAATTGGGTTAACTTAAGCTTAACACTTTTATCAGAGGACATCCAGGAGCTTTGAAAGACTACATTGGACGACAAAAAGACGGAAAAAGCAAAGGAACGCATGCCCGACAGCGACTTGTGTCGCAATTAATAAACGTCTGTCGCGCTCGACTAATTAGTCGCAGTCGCAAAGATAAAATAAATAATTTGCAATCGTGCGACAAGATGATGCGATTGTGCGCGCTGACGCTTTGAAGGAGTATTTTAATGAGGTGCGTGTCTTTGAAATTGTATATATTTAGAACGTAATGTATGTAATGTAATTGTTGATTTTGTTAGAAGTGCTCAACTGCTCATGTACGACTAATGTTACGACGTAAGATTATACGTAACGATAACACGAGTTAACAAGACTGTGTTGATTAGGTGACGAATTGCAAATGCGATTGTAATTTTTTATGGTAGGTTACTTAAAAATTATTAGAAAACAATCATAATTTTATGATGGCTTAGATTTCGTTATACTTAGTTTCTTAGTAAGTATTCACTACTCTGGTAGCGGAACGGAAACAAATTTTGTGAGATATAGATGTGATGGTCCCATAAACATTATACAAATTATGTAAATACTAATCCCTAGAATTAAATAACACAATGTTTTGAATATATTTGTTATTGCAGATTTTATTATCAAACTTTATTCACTGTTGTTTGTTTAACAAGAAAATCTATATTTTCAAGTACTTATTCAAGTAAATCTTAAAGTAGCTTCGAAAACTGATTTATTCATTTTTCAATCGTGGTCATCATGTTATTTACTTATGTTATGAAAAATAAATTTAACAATTTTTTATATGTAGTAGTGTTCATATTATTTTACACCGTTAGTTAAGTACCTTTAACCATTTAACGGTGTTCCTTATTTGCTATGATCTCCATTTTCTTCGAAATTCGCCACGTGTTGTTCTGTCGTTTCGATCTCTGTTCTTGTTACGTAAACTTCAACTTTGCTCTATCTACTTAAACCTTCATTTTGGATATCAAAATTAACAGATACTTTTATTACCGTACAAATAGTTGGCCTAATATTGACATGTGTTCATAACGTTCTGTTCTTAGATCATGATGTTTGTACTCATTGTTTAGATTTGTGGTCATATTTTATTAAGCTTTTAGTATTATGGTTTTAATTTATGGACCATAAATGATGCACATCTGGGAACTTGGTCTTTGGGTGGTTCAGTAGCATGTTTCTAATAAGTATCATTATGATCATTTCGGTTTCCGGGGTGAAGAAACCGTGTATGATTATTATTGCGCATGAAACTTTAAAAATATGTACGTTATTTTTTTAAATTGAAACAACAGTCACGAAAAATAAAATATATAGGTACCTACAAAATGAAACAATAGGATCACTAAAACCGAAAGGACGTATCAAAGTCAAGCGACCCCTTTCATGGCGCTTTAGCTCGCTTGCTTCTTTCTTATCTTTGTTTTTGAAAATACCTCGAGACCGGATTTTATAGATGCGTCACTCAATTTCAAATTCTTCGACATAATTTGCCGTAAGTAATTTGCAATTTTAAATAATCTCTTCAGCCTTCCAGTAATGTTGTTTACATAATTTCTTGAACTGTAGTTCTGTTCCAACTTGTTTATACTTCTGGTGTCAGAAGCTAATTTCGATTTCGACTTTATTGTCAATATATTAATTTTATGTTCTTATTCTGACCTGGGATCTGGCCCACTGTAGTCTTGATTAAGTGTCTGGATTCTGAGAATCCCAAATGGTCTCTGATTTTTTGTTCTAACATAAAAACTGTAGTTAATGTTTTTGGGTTTTTGGCGTAGTTTGTATGTTTATTTTTACTTTTCATATTGGAAATTTTATTCATTTAAAGTTTGATTCAATTGGTTATTAGAATTTCCTTGCAGAATGTAAGGTACAATATATATATATACATATAGTAGGTATTTTCGTAATAATATTTATATTTTTGGATTATACAATCTTACGAAAATAGATATTATAATCTTGCCACTATTCATCAGTGGTATAAATAACACTGTTCACTTACTTGCAACGTAGCCCTAGATATGAGCAGGTTTCCTTCAGCGGAGATCAGTGCATTGTGGTCTTGCTGTAACGGTTGGCCGTGCTTCAGCCATGAAACGCGAGGAGCTGGTGCAGCTGCAGGTGGGGCACATCGCAATGATGCAGCAGAACCGGCTTCTACTGATGTAGGCGATGGTGATACTGCGAACGGTTTCTTGAGATCTAAGGATGAAAGAAAAAAAAATAGATATATTTTATTTTGTCAGTACAACGACGGTTTTATAATCAATGGTAAGAATTGATACTTATTATATAACATAATTTTCAATATACTATAATGGATGATATTTATTTTAATAATTACAGACCTTAATATGATAAGAATAAGATTGGTAGTGGCGTATCTATAATATATGTAGATAGACTCGGAAGCCAACCAATACAATGCTACGAGCAGAACAAACAACGTTCATAATTTCAAGCGTGTTCGTGTCTCATAATAAACATGTGCCCTACATTTTAATAGAGCTAATAGTAATACGTCCGATCAATGATTCCCACCCCGCATAGTCTCAATTAATTAAATTCACTAAATTGTTATTGACAACAATGCTGTATTACAATTATGATGTTAATAACATAACAATCAGACGTCAATATCAATTAAGGTAGTGCCGTCTCTTGCCAAAACCTTTTGAACTAATTCAATAATAAATTGTTCTTGCACAATGGTATTTGATCTAAGTTGTGAGTGACAAGCGGATATGAAAAAAAAAACTGTTTTTAAATTGTCATCTAATTTAGTACATTATATATTTACTTCCTGCTAATTTCTACATTTACGTTTACAACTTCAGTGTTATTAAACAACTTTTTAACTGCCTTATCATGCTTGCAAGCGCGGCAGCTTACGTCTTTTCTTCGTTTCCTAGGTTGAGCAACATGTAAATGAGTTTTTACATTAAAAATAAGCTCAGAATTTGGATTTTTGCCCGGTTAATAGGATCATCCCCTATTACATAGCCCCTTTTTATACTCGTAGTACGGAAAATCCTCATGGATCTTCCACCATGATATGTCGGACTCGTATCGACTGGAAACAGCACTTGCCTTAACTAGCCCTATAGTCATGGTCAGAAAATATTTGTATGTATATACTCATATTTGTTTCCTGTGTTACATCACTTCTATCAAATTTATTTACTTATAGCTATTAAATATAACAGTATCTGCTAGGGAGGGAGACATCGAGGAATTCAATTAGGTTAAAAACGCTCTTGTAACATACCATCACGCCTGTATTTCTGAAAGGTTCGGCAGAAGTGTACTTGACCCACAGTTCTTTTCCATTAATCGAGCACAAATTCAAACTCCGAGCGTCTACAAATAATTTTAGAAAAACCTAATATCAACGCCAGAACCTCTAGGGTAACTATCGCGCTTAGAGCCACTAGATTAATGAGTCAGAACAAAAAGTCTTATGTCCATATCATTGTTTTGATGTTTCTGTTGTTTTTGTTATATTCATTTTAAAGTTTTGCTATACAATAAATTTTGCGCTGTCCGCCTAGCCCAAAAAATCAGTTCCACCTCTAATCTCATCACTTCACACCACGCTCCGCGAAATCCTTCTCACGCCAATCTCAATAAAAAAACGCAACTCAACCAGACAGACTATTACGTATTTATACGCGACAGTTTCGCCCACGCCGATAATTGTCGTACATTTAACAATTTTACGGTGTTTTGTTGCGTTTCCACCGTATAATTGTGTGCTATCTTAATTGTCTGCGGGGACAAGTTATTTGGCCGAATGTGTAACGCGTTTTTCATTGAGCTGTCGCGGTCGGTATTTAAATAGGTTTTATTTATTTTATTATCATAAATAATACATGTGTTTGTTAGCGCTCCTTGATACACTTGCATTTTGAGCTCTAATTAGGTAATCTAACACTATATGCACATTTGTGTTTATAATTAATGCAATTACTTTAAATTATTCCTCAGTGTCGGTAGATACACCTTTGCCTAACCCGTTGGGGAATATAGGTGTGATGATACGTTACATACTTTAAAGGAAGAGCAGAAAAAGAGAGGATTGGAAACTGAGTTAGGAGCTCCTGTTCCGTATCCTCTCTAATACCTACACCCAATTTTAATAAATGGAAATTATATTGTGAATGTTTGCACCATTTGATTATTCAATTACTCAAATTCCTCAAACCTGTTAGCAAAGAAACATTATTCATTCTAAAACCCATATCATTCAAACTAAGCAACCAACACGAACCATAACAAATAGCCTACACTACAAAAACTAATACGGCGTACAGTCGGCGCAAAATATTATACCCTCAACTCCAAAGTGGTTTAACGTAGTGCGTCCATAAATCTGTTGGGTGTACGGTCCATTACTCGCTCTCGCTAAGATATCGCTGCACACTACGTGTAGGTGAAAACTTGAGAATTTTCCACCATTGCAACTTATAAACATGTTGAAATGATATTATTTGTCACTGTATTTCAACATCGTATGGTTCTTACCGCTCCTTTCATGGAGAGAAATGAAAAATAGGTGGCATTATCGCTACCCGACGCGCTACGACCAGTTTTTATAGCTGGGAACTTACTGAAACATATCATGAAGGTAGTACTGGTACTTTTTATGAAGTATTTTGTACAAAATATTTTCGTGGAATAACACTATTTTTGAAATAAAACTACTTTTTACGGATAACGTCACAGGTAGATTCAGTCTATGGACGTTGTAAAGGGTCCGAAACGTCGGGATTAATAATATCAATATAACGCGATAAAATCCGTAAAAAGTAGTTTTATTTAAATGTATAATATTCGCGTAAATATCAGAAATCAAAACATTATTTTTGTTACGTACCTACAGTTCTGAGCCTAAATGAATAAGTATACACTTACTAAAAGTCAAAAGCATTTTTTTCGCTAAATGACGATTGCACCTTTAAAAGAAAGCAGCGGTAAGAATCATACCATGTTGAAATACAGTGACAAATAATATCATTTCAACAAGTTATATGTTCACGCCTGTATTCCCTAAAGAGTTAGGCAGATGTATATATCAATGGTTTAGGTCCCATGTAATATAGGGGACGAGCCTTTTGCTACTAACCGGGCACAAATCCAAACTCCGAGCAACTACTGAAAATTTAGTAGAAAAACTCGACCTGGGATTCGAATCCAATATATCCGCGTAGCAGTCGCACGTAGGACTACTAGACTAACGATGCAGTTACTTAATAATTCTAAGTCTTTTGATTTTATCGCTTTTAAATAAAACTTTGCTAAAAACCTAGGGATTGAAGCCAGGACCGTAGCAGCTGTGCCGTAACCCAGACTACTGAGGTAGTTATTAAAATTAAAGAGAATATTTTTATCTTTTCATTGAAAGGTATATTTTTTCCCTGATAAAGAAGTTTTTAAAGACTTTGAGAGTATCGGAAAAACATTTATTCTTAGTTTGATATTACATAATAGTGCTTTAGTAGTAGTGTCTTATTTATTTCCCTTTTATCCTTATAAACAAGAAGAATGGCATGCAGAGGAGGTGGCCTATACTCAGCATTGGGTGGACAAAAGTTGAGAAAAGCAGAGTGCTTTGATCTTTCCTGATCTTTACCATTAGGTACTCCAATAATAAAATCCAATTCACATAAGTACAATAATTACCGCTAATATAATACAAAATATATCAATTTCTACAGAACTCAATTATACAGAACATCTTTTCAAAATGCATTGCAGTTGGATTGGGATTGAAATTAATTTTAATGGGCACCGCGCAACATGGGTTTGTACGTGACTTGCAAGTATGTAGCAGAATCATCTTCATAGAACACTCGTAGTAGTAACGATAGGTTGAAAGGTCACAATGGTGCAAACTTGTGAACCAAGTAATGAATGTGATGAATGATGATTGCTAAATCATCGTCGGCGGCGCCAGAATAACCCATTTACTGGTATTTGTATTGTCTTACAAAATACATGATTTTGAAACAAGATGGAATCTAGGATCTTAGGAGGCACCCGTGGCTATGTAATAACTACGTTATTCAACTGATCTGCAAAAAATAAGCTGCACTAGCCGCGGTCAGTCTATGGATGGGGAGCTATTCGTACATATAGAAACTTCTCCGTCTCTAAGCCACCGGTCCTGTTTTGTCATACTAACAATACTTAACGATAATGGTAGTCGGAAGCCTAAAAAAAGCGTGACAACCAGTCTGTTACGCATTATTTCATTTAAACTATCTTCTCAAAAAGATACTTCATTAAAAACTTCACTACTCTTGAAATAATTTCTTATAAAAAGTGAAGATTTCCGTGTAACTTTAAACTGTACGTCTGATGGGCGTAAATGATAAGTGTTAGGTAGATCCGGAGAGTTCGTGTTGAGTCATAAATTACGGCGCGCGTTTCATTTCCTCTACGAAATTCGTACCTACGTGGTCACGGATGTAGGGACACTGGATGCGTTTGCTCTATTATTATAAAAACATTTATAGTTCGAATGGAATAGTATTATTATAAAAACAAGAAACGCTTTTATTTTTCTTATTTATGGGGAACCAATGTTGCCACTCATGAACAACTCGTACCTAAGTATGTAGTTTTTACTACACAACATGTAACTAATAATAAACGAAACTTCGATAATGTAATGTTCTGTGTGATGGAATAGTCATGTTCTCAACATCTCATTATGAATTTCAATACGTTCCTCACGTCACACGTCTTCGACGTTCACGTCTTTGATAAAAATCTAACCTTTGAAAAATCTATGGAACTATATGAAAAGAAATGCCTGAGACTTTACTATAAGAAAGGCATAAGAGAAAGCGAAACCAATCAGTAAGATTGTGCAGTTTTGCATAAACACTGCCAAGCTAGTTAATGGCTTACAAACACCATAACAATTATTCATAGAATTCATTTCCTTTTATGAACTCTCACTACCACGAAAACGAAAGGATGCCTGAAATGATTTACATTTCATCATCTTGGTTGCAATTTGATTCCCTGAAAATATTTGAACAATTCTATTACACGGATCATGCACACTACTGGACTTGCAAAAAATACTTGCAACTCAAATCAGGTGAGATTCATTGTATGAATTGAATTGGATCATTTTACTAAAACGCAGTCTTCTTTACAACCTAAACCTATTGCACTTTTATCAACATTATAGTTAATATTAGTGCCTCATTAGTCTAGTATTTGTAGTTAATTTCCATTCCCAGTTCGAGTAAAGTGTTATTGGGGTTTTCTTAGAAGTTCTCAGTAGCAGCTCAGAGTTGTGTTTTGTGCCCGGTTAATTACATGGCGCTAAACATACCAGCGAATTGTGTAAACCACAGGTAGTCATAAGTTTTCTCAAACATTGCTTGCACCTTGAGTAAATTTCTGATAAATAGTTCTTTTAAAAAAATCATGAACGTTCATCTAAAAAATATTATCTTGATGAATCTTTATATCATTGTAATAAAAAAGCCAGCGCCGCATACAGACTACGGATTTGCCGTCCGTTAACATTGAATTATATTCACAGCAACACTGGTTTCATTTGTGTCTCGTTCTTTTTGTTTCTGTACTTCTGAACATTAAAAATGTTGTTTGTTTGATGCTAAATATGCAATTCTATCTGAGTCAACATTTGCGAATTTTCGTTTTTAACTTTACGCTTTTTCCACGTTTGATTCACTGATTTTCAACGGGTATTACGGAATACAATACTTTTGTATCTTTCTTAATTATAGTAGAGATTAGTAGTGCAGTGCTTAATCTATACCATGTCGATTTATAGTTTTGTGATTGATGGCTATAACTTATTCGTATTATGTACAGAGGCCAGCACATCAAGTTACCACAATCTGTCAAATTTCTAAAAAAAACATAGAAAACATGACGCAACTTTATTAAGTTGCGTCATGTTTTTTAGGCATTATTAGTAGGCCATTCCTATTTTAGTACGTAATAACGCCCTCTTTCACTCTCATTAATAGATCAATAGCAAAGCTAAAAGCCAACTTTACCTTGCAATCAATGAAACGTTAAATATAGCCACGCGACGAGTTTACAGATGCATTAAAAGGTTCCCCTACCACGGTTGTAAACTTGAAAACATCACATTCTGACTTGGATCCAGTAAATCGTGGTGGGAGACTTAACTGTGACACTTTTACGCGCACTTACTACCTATTCATCCATTATTGTTAATAGCTTCATAGATACTGTTTTCGAGTGTTTAAGTAGGGATGTATCTAATTCGGTATATTTTGGAAGTTAATCAACATTTAATGTCTTCATGGCTATTTTCTCTCCGGTAATTTGTGCCCGAAATAGTCGCACTTACAGATATATGAAATGATTTGGAACCAATTGCTTAGTTATGTTCTTAGAGTTCTGTAGTTTTTACCTATAAAACTATCTCTACCAAACATAATATTATAACTCTTTTGCTTATTCAGCTTTATTATTATTTATTTTCAGCGTTGCGTTGTTACGCAATCATAGTAATGGCAATACAATCAAACTCGAAGTTATTTTATTCTAATTTACAAAAAAATTAAGCCAATAATTTAATTTAATCTTGGTATGTGAAATGACTAAACGTTGGTATGTACAAGCTTCTGCCATCTTCACTCTGGCTTAAGAGTAAAAAAATGAAGACTTAACCCAACAACTCAGAATAAAACACATAAGATAACAGTCGTCAAACTCATAAATGTCTAAATATACACCATTCAGAAATCGAGAGAGACATTACAGACTCTTAATTGTGCGAACCGACTGTGCGCGGTAAGCACGCACTAAATCTACCTCTTGACGGTTTTAATTGTTCCTTCACAGCTTCGTAAATAGGATGAGATAGTTGGAGGGGTTTATACCTAAAAATGAGATTACCAGGAAGGGATTACAGGAAGACTGATTTAAGACCTTAGAAATATTTTTGTAAATTCCGATAATCGATAAGCCTCTCCTGACCTATTGGTGGGCTTGTAAACATTTAGGTACCTAATAAAAAAAAGTTGAAGATCAATAAACACCAATTTAATATCGGATACTTTTATTTATTTCTTCTTCTGCAAAATAAGTCTCTTTTATTAAAGCAATCAATGATATCAATAAATAAAATCATCTGTTTTCATCTAGAGTGAAAACTTACAAATAATTATTTCGATACAGAGCTAGTATGGAATAGTACGGGAGCTACGGAGCTACTAGCTAGCTAGTACGATAGATAGCTAGAAGTTACGGGGTTTATAATTTCAATTATGAATTTGCCACGTTCTAAGCTCATCATCTTCAGTCGTAATAATTGCAGTCACGCATTAATCTCTCAAAACTTTCACCAAATTAAAATTCTTATACGCTTTGCCTTTCTTCGGAGTCTCGGATCATGCAAGCGCTGTTTACTGTAATAAATTACTAATATCTAAAATCACAAGTTATTACTTAGCAGGCTGGCTTCAACTTTAAACAGTTGTTCTACTTCCACACAATCTACAAGTTCCGTATACAATGAACTTTATATTTACTGGCACGAGCACAGTGTGCAATTGCGGGGATCATTGAATGTTGTGAATAGCATTCAGATCTAATCTCAGTTTATGTTGCTAAATACATAATTCCTGGTCACGGTGGTGATGTGGCGCAATGCACGAAAGTGTGAGGCGAGATAATGGAAGGAATTAGTGCGCTCTGTCAAATTTGACAAGCTGCTTTTCTTGTACCGTGGTCAAATGAGTTGAGTTCATCTGTACTGTCAGTTTATAATTATCAATCTAGATATTACTATTTACTAGCTTTTGCCCGCGCTTTTATTCGCATCCCATATTCATATTCTTTGGAAGATACAGAGATAGATTAGACCTTGGAGAAAGACATTTTCCTTCAAGGTTTAATCTATATCTGTACCAAATTTCATCTAAATGTGTTCTACGTAAAGAGGTAACAGACAGACACTCTTTCGCATTTTTATATTAGAATGTATTGCAAAGGTCTTATAAATTGGAACTGAAAGTAACTAGGTTATTTTAACCAGAGCCTTAATTTCCATAGGTTTTTATATTATGCTACACTATAATCACAAACAGATAAATAAGCCAGCCACAAAAGCTCTTAATTTTATAGTCACGTAATTTTATTATTATAAAAACGTGACGTATGTTATAGCGTCCAAATAACAGTGCTCGCACTTGACCGCCTCAAGTATTGCCCAACACCCATAAATCCAGACACCGGTCATTCCGACGTTTATTTAATATGCATAGAAGATTTACCACGAATGGGTATTGAATTTAATCGAGCAACTGTCCGTAATACAGTTTATGAACGATATTAATGGTGCCATACATCACAGAAGTTTGATGGTGGTGGTACTTTATCTTGTCACAACACGCCCTTTTTGGTTTCGGTGAATTTATTTTGGTAATTATACCAACTTTAAGCACCAACTCGTCTATGATGCATCAGAGCGAGAAAAACTGCGATCGATATTGAAACAACCTGTCGTGCCCAAGGAGTACTTTAGATATGACAATGGATTGCAGTTCGGCTAACGATCGTCGTTTTATATCATACGCTTTTGATGTCATAAACATAAGGTAATCTATCAATACATGTTACAGTACACTATTGTTTACTATAGCCGTAACTTGCTACTGTCTCTTTTAGAAAACCCATTAGGAATGAGTGTGAAGTATGCTGGTAGGTAAACTTTAATCTTAGTAGATTAAAGTTTACCTTCACACAATAATAATAGTTTTTAGTAGTAGTAGTCTACTACTAAAAACTATTATTATTGTGTGTAAATTTCAATTATAATAGTGATTAAAGATCAATAAAAGTATGTGTAGCCCATATACTATGTTCATTGAGAGAACCGGATCCCGTAACGAAAAAGTTATTTACTCAGCCATAACGCCGATCTAATCAATGACATTTCAAGTTTTAGTTTTGCTTAATGAGGGAATCCTATTTATATTAAGTTCTCAAAATTTATCTTGACATTTGAAAAGAACGGTGATCCGTAGCTATTAACGTAATGTCTTCAACCGGAGATGGGCGTGCAACAATCCCAACTGGGTTAGTCTAAAATCGTCTACGGAAACTTGCCACGAATTATGAGTTTTGATGAAATGTACCGCTCCCGCGTGCCAGTTCGACAGGAAACAATATATTTTTATAACTCTCCTAATACCGTAAAGATTGGAAATATTTAGGTTACTGATGTCGCTGTCGATATTAAATTGGTTGAAGATGGTAAAAAATAACATTTATTTTTTTAATCTAAAGATAAACTAAATTGATACGTTAAGATTAAATCTCAATAGACGACGTAAGCTGCTTGTGAGTAGAAATATTAAAAAGGTATTATATTATATTGAGGTATCTAACGAAAATTTAAGTTTTAGTCGCATCTATGAATATTTTTTTAGTAATTATCTTTTTGGATTTCTTATAACAAAAGAATTATTAAAATACATCTGAAGAATTTTGAATAATACTATCTTAATTTTAATTAGTTATTGTTGCAAGAAGACACCTTTGCAAAAAATTAAGCGCAGAAAGCTAAAATATAATATAAACACTGTTACAGTGGAATATTGCTTAAGGGCGCGCTTGTATGGTACCAACAAGGAAAATCTCAAGCATGGTATACTCAACATTATTGATAACATCTCTGTTTCATACCGAACAATGAAAATTGATAGCATAAAAAGATCAAATATCACTTGTAACAATGAGGAAAAAATTTCCAAAACAAACGATAGAAATCTGCGTAGAAATACAGTTATTTCAGGGATAGGAAAAATACTTACATGCTAACTCAACAACGGCGGGCTGACTTCTTATATCCCCTCTACTACTCCAAGCGTTACAGGTACAAGTGAACCTATCTTCACCGAAATATTCATCCAATTGGTCTCTCGTTACATTACACTCTGCCTCCACAATTCTCACTCCACTTTGAGGATCCACAAATTCAAACTGCGTACTAGCCACTGATCGTACATCATTACATTGAAAATACACTTGAAGAGCATTGGCTGCCCGACACCGTAACACAGCAGGCTTATTCCTCACTACAAAAGCATGTTGAGGTTCTAGAAGAAACATTGGTAAATCATCGGTAGAACTTTGCAATAGATGATCCCCTGATAATGACGGTAGTTCATCAGCATCTTCTCTATTTTCATGTTCGTCTTCTTTGTGAGATTCGTGGTCGTAGTCTTCTTCTAGGTAATCTTTGTGAGGTGGTGCATGATTCTTTTCTGAATTGTAGGGATCTAGGGCTTCCACGCCGGCAGGATGAGCGTATTCTGGTCGTAATGGTATGGGTGGCGTTGGAGCCGTTGTGGTGTGTTCTGGCTCTGTTGTGTTTGACACCTCTGTAACAAAAATATAATAATATAATTAGTTAGTGGTACTTGATGAACTTGGAAATCAATCATACAATTATCCTATCCTACTAATATTATAAATGTGAAAGTTTGTGAGGATGGATGGGATGTTTTTTTTTATTCTACTAATTTGGCAAACAAGCATACCGCCCACCTGATGGTAAGCGGTTACCGTAGCCTATAGACGCTTGCAACACCAGGAGTATCACTTACGCGTTGTCGACCCAGTATTGAAAGAGGAATAGTTGGGTTGGCAGTATAAGGGTCAAAGTCCCCTCACTGCCAACGTGTCCTCGTGTTTGTTTGTTACTCTTTTAACATAAAACTACTGAACGTATTTTGATGAAACTTTACAGTATTGTTATTCATACATCCGAATAACATATAGGCTATAATTTATAACGATTTTGAGTTAATTAGCCAAATTATAACGATAATTAAGAGTAACTTTTCCACGCGGACGAAGTCGCGGGCAGAAGCTAGTAATCTAATATATTATCTTCGCGTTCCATATTAAGGGAAGGTGGTGTTATGATAGATTAGTTTAGATAGATGATTAGAGTAATTTATATTTTTAGACCTTCAATTTCAAAGTAATCAAAAACACATTTGGGGAGGTATTCCAAACCCCATTTTGACTTTTCCAATTAAATAATTGGCTACTTTCAATTTTATGAATTTTAATAAATGTTTGTATCATATTCGTAGACCTATAAGTAATATAACAATATCTACCATTAAAAGTGTTTAATCATAATAATTATCATGGCAACAAATTAAAGTGAGTACTTGGCGTAATGTTCGCTTCTCCAGAACGTCACAAACAATTTAAAGACCAATTAAAACTTCACGAAACACCAACGCTAATAAGACTAATAGCCTTCGCTTACGTACAGACTTATTCTAATTGCAGAGTTTAAATATATTCCGTGTCGCTCTGGATAAATAGCAACTGTCATAATAACATGTACCCTCCAAGTTATACCATCGATTTCACTCCAAGTCCGCACCTGGTTTGAAGCTTCACTCGCGCCTATTTACACGCAAAACATAGATATTTGGATACCGCACACCCCTCTTAATAATTTCAGCTACTTTCAACCGAAAATCAACTGTAAATCTGGCGCGTTAACTTCAAACTCCAATGACATAAACCTGAATTCTTCTCTCTCTAGAATTTCGCCTAAAATTGCTATCAGCTCATCAGTGTATGTTACTCCTACAGTGTGTTGACAGTATTACTATTATTTGAACTAGGGAATTGTACGAAAATAAACTGCAACCCGAACGAACCCGTGGATAACTTAATTAGTTTCACTTCCGTTCAGCTTATTTCTATTTCCGTTTTCGTGGGGGTCGAACGATATTTCCTTCTTGGAATCTATTTTTCCTTAATAGGATTTGTTTCGCGTAGCATTTTCCGCTCGGTGGCTCGAAATTGTATTATAATGATTAAAATACCAATTTAGATCGGGCCGCTCAGGTGCTACTATATGACCGGAAAGATGAACTTTCGAATATTTCAATTGTAATTTGTAAAATACAAAAAAGAGCTTCACGTTATATTGATATCGTTATATATTATATTATTAATTTAGAATCTTCGAAATGGATAGCAGTAAACTGTGAAAACTAAAAAAAAAAATTATTATGTGCATTCTTCTATATTAGATACCCACATGACTGTAGATTTCAAATACATCCCAACAATTTATCTTATTCCAATCGCTGGTATTTGTATGACTCAAAACAAAATACTTAAAACATTCTTATTATAATAAAATTCAAATACAAACGGTACACTTAATTACCATTTTCACTAAAAAAAAACAATCTTCATGTCACAGTGACGAAGGTGAAGTCAATTACATATTCTATTTGCTTCGAGCCTTTCTGGCCATCCCGATTGAGCAAGTCGCCTGTCAATTTTAATTGGTTTTTAGCACTTGGAATTTGATTAACGGCTTTATTAGTATCAAATGTTTCATAATCTGTACGAAGATTCGATACTTTATCACAATTTTAATTAATGTTCAATTCGAGTGCAGTTGCTATCGTATTTCTATTGATACGTGAGTTTCCTATTGACTGGTTTAAATCAATGCTTTTGTTATGTAGGTCGGTAATCAGGGCTGGAAGCTGGGTTTAATTTAGTTTGGAGTATAAACTACAATGTTATTTATATGAAACGAGTAATGTTACCTATTAGAGATTAATAATATCTTGGGATTTATATTACTTTAAACAATCTACTGAATACATTATTAGTTACTGCTTTAACGGGTTTTAGTTACATCACACAAAAAGATCTTCATTACAATACTGTTAATTAAAATAAAGTTTTCACTATAAAAACAATACTTTCATTACAAGTAGGTAATAACAATCAAGATGTCAATAAAAATGAAAATGCTATTGATAACATTTTTGAAAAATAATAATTCCTTCGCGATAATAAGTTTAAAACCTAAATTGATTTGTTATGCGGCCAGCCCTAACCATCTTAACTAAGAGAACTATTCACGTTTCGTGTACAAGTGTTATCTATAGTGACGAAACTCCATTTAAACGTTACAAGAAGCGTAACTAAACCGATCGCCGTCACGACGTTCGTAAATTATAAATAAATGTCTAGCGTCTGTACTTCGATCGATGTGTAGGGCTTTGATGTTATTTGTATTGCATTGTGGAGTGAATAAAGCTTTAAAATTGTTTGTTTCTCTCTTTGTTACTTTTATTTTTCTTGATAAGTTCTCGAAGAAAATTTCTGCTAGTTTTGTTGGCTCGTTGGTGTAGATTAAGTAAAATGCTGTTATAATCAAAACGTAGTTTTACATCTATATTTAGTTCATTACGGTCTCTCTGTTAGGCACGAACCAAATGCTCAGGATGAGAGAGAGAGAGTGGCCAATAATATACTGACATGGGTTTTATGTTTTACTTCACTGATTATGCAAGTTGGAATTAATTGTTGTTTCCCGTGAGATTCTTTAAAGTAGTCTTGGGATTTTCGAAAGGTTTTTTTTTGCTGATCATTTCATTCATTTTGTAATATTATAAATGAGTACATAATATTTTAAGGGTGACTAGGTATATAGCTTTTTTTTTAAATTGGCTTCAAATTATGTCAAACATTTGCCACAGTCTGAAACTACTCGATATTTCAAATTAAGAATCCTCTTCTACTTTATTTTCTTCATTTCCTCTTTACGTCACAATAAACAAATCACTTATGGCATTCCACACGTAACTAATGGTATGTTTTCTTTGTTTTAAAATACCTCAAGCGTTTGGAATCACATAATTTTAAATGGGACAACATGTCGTGTGCCTAGTGACGTGAAACGCGCCCGGTTTGAAGGATATTCGGCCTCTCGGGGACGATATCTATAAACGAAACGGAATCTCGGGGTTCGTCATGCTGTCATTAAGTAAGAGATAATACCATATTGTAGCGACTAAAGTTGTCATATACGGTGTACCTATTCTTTCTCTTGAAACTTAAACTGTGATGTGTGGGATACCATGGATCACTTTCGTACAATTGTTCTAAAGTTTATACATTGAAAAATATTGAGTAATTAATGAGGAACTGATTGTATCAAATAAACTAAGCTCCTTCGGTTGGTACAAAAGTATCAAGTGATACTTTTGTACCAACCGCTAACCTACCCAAAATGGAACATGATCTAAATTAATTGAACACATTTTACAGGTATTAAGTTACAGCCCGTGCCAGTAAAAGCTAGTACAAAATAATTAATGAAGGCATCGATTTTATTCCAGATAGCACTTATATTGATGGGCCATTCTCAATCAACGTCCAAGAAGAATTCTTGGCTCGTTACATTCGTTCCACAGATGCGCTAACAATTGGTTTTATTGATGATACTGGACAATTACTGAACCTTGATGTCTTTTAGAATTGAATGAGTAGAACTTATCAAAGGATGTTTCTGAACAATCTGTTACAAATGCTGCTACTTGAGATCCTTCAAAGTCCTTTGTTACGTTAGACTTAAGCGGGAATATTTAATATTCTCACTTAAGTTTAATATGACGATGCGTTTTATAGTATATATGTTAACGGAAATGCATGTAATCCGTCATTGTATACAATTCCTATGAAATGTATGTAATTCCTAAAATCGCACGGCAATGTGTGAAATAAATTATATTATACTTACACATTACACATTTCCTAGGAAATCTATACATTTCCTAAATAGCAATCGGAAATGTAAAACATTTAAGATATTGGTGGGTTAATAATTATATGATTAAATTAAATTTGGTGGGTTAATTATAACATTAAAAAATAATTATATGATTACAAGACTGCCCGTAAACTGCCTGTAAGGCAATGTAAAGATTTCAGCACCTCCAACTTTTCCTACGATAGCTAATTGACAATGGAATATAAGAAACCGCGTATCAAAAATACTGATTGAGCGACAAAATTACTGATTGAGCAGCAAAATACAGATATCGGTTAGGTTAGGTTAGAACTGTGACCACACAACGTACGAGTCGAGCGAGCGAAGCGAGCGGTGCCGTGGCAGCGGCCGGCGAGTGCCAGAACCAAATCTGAATGTTTTGATTAGTAAGATAATATGAACATATCATTATTATTTAACGGTATGACTATTACCCGATTGTCTCAATAAGTGCTATAATAAAAAAAATATTATTAACAACGTGTTTTATTACAGAAAGCATTTACTTTATACATTTCCTAATACGATATTGGAATTATATACAATTCCGAGGAAATTTATACATTTCCTAGGATATCTATGCATTAAATTGTTTTTCAAACAATATTTTATACCTTTCCTAAATAGTATCGGAATTGTACACATTTCCTAGGATTTGTATACAATTCTTTGATTTCATACATTTCCGGTAACATATACATTTTAAATAAAGTTATTTCAAAAGTTTTATCGATTCATTCAATGCTTTTCATTTAATTTTCCTATCAGACCAATTAAATTTAATCACCAAGTATCTTTCAATACTTTCCAAATAGCGTAACGACTCAGGTTATTATCCACTTATGTTGGACATCATAAAACTAGCTCCATTTATTCAAGTGTACCATTATCTTAATACCAAATCTGAAGCACTGTATTATGTATATAAATAAAACTGAATATTCCCATTAACTTTATTAAGGGATTCTATCACTGATACTTAACAGATGTAGCTGTTGCATTAAGTGGTTATACGGTGCTCTTATAAAAGTTGGCCGTAATAGCAGCAGTATCGGTTTGTGCCCTATTCACTTGAGCGATAACAGAACCTTTATACTTTATGAGCATATATAAAACAGGAATGCAGTTGCATTCACATAGCGTGTTGCTATGCCATTAGAGAGAAGTAAATGAGAATGTTGCTTACGTAGAAAGGTCTACCAAGAAGGAAAAATACCGTGAATATATCCAAAAAACTGAATAGAGACGCTTGCCGCTAAAACGTATTAAGCTATAACGAAAAAGGTCCAATAAGATAAGAGACAAACTACATACATACACTCACGCCTTTTTCCCATAGGGGTAGGCAGAAACTAAAGAACGCCACTTGCTACTAACTTACCTTATAATTTTTACAATACACACCGGATGATTAGAAGATTTTTGATGTCAGCAATTGTATTATAATTCGTTGTTACTGCAGGGACCAATATTGATAACTACAGAATTACATTTCAAATTTCTTAATTTGTAACTTTATATCGATTTTTTGTCAGTTTAGTGCATATTGTTCGAAGTGATACTGATAAATAATACATATATATTCAAGTTAAAATATCACCAAATGGACTTCGTTATTGATAAAAAACCAAAGTGCAAAGTTTCAAAAACAGTCCATTCATACGATGGAATAAAATATGGATCTAGTTATCCTTCCACATGTGTTTATGTATATAAAGCACTTAACGTCGACTGGTGTCAACGTTATTCCGGCAAAGACAGTCCCACTTAGGGCTGTCTCTTTAAAGCAAAAGATGTGTAAAGATAACACGGAACAAGATAACACAAATGTTCATTTCGCGAGCATTAACACAATAAGCGGATGCATTACCAAACATCTGTAGCATACACACGTCACTGAGACGATGGTTGATGCAGTTTACTAGCAAATGCACTTAGCGCCCAAGAGACGTAAAAATATGCACTCGATCTATTTAATGGCACTGTAGGCGGGGATACTCGAAGCTCAAAATAAACGAGCTATGACGAGCATTGTACATGTGATGTCGTTTTGAGAACTAGTTGAAAATGAGAAGGAATATGTGAAGGTAGAATAACTAATAATTTGTTCTAAATTAAGTTGAAATTGATAAAGCATTGATGAAGCTGTATCTCCTGTTCTAATAGCAAAAGTTATGTTTTCTTAAGCGCTTGTTAACAAACGTGATGGTGTTAACAAACCCAGTTTCCAAACAACGTGATTGAAATACAATTTCATATGAAACGTAAGAAATGAATCATAGACTCTGCTACCTTATGATGAAATAATTGTTGAAGCCCGGAAACTGAATGCTTTTTGCTAATAAACAACAAACAAACGTGATGATTACTAATATACGTATAAGAAGAGGCCTTTGCCCTGGAGTAGGTCAAATACAGACTGATATTATTATATCGTACATTGTCCAGTTAAGTTTAAGATAAGGTATTTCATTCAATATAATTTTAATTAAATGACTCACGATCTAGTTAGTTATTTACGCAAAGTACGTGGAATTTTCGAAAACATTCTAGTTGTTTTGTAATCCAGGACTTTATTTATCTATATATATAATATGAATTATATAGTAGTACTAATGACTGACAAAATGTTTGAAATACTAGCAATCCAACACATCCCGACAGAACGTGACAATTTCTACAATACATTTTGAATTACCAAAACTACTGGACCGTTACCGCATTAACTTAACAAGGTGCAAAAAGTGCTCTAAAAATTTCTTTGAAACCCGCCGAATTCTCACCCCGACTTGGACCACACCCACAAAAACTTCAATAGTAATACGATACATAGAGTGCCAGTCAAGAGGTTCCCAAACAAGATAATCCCTTTGTTAGTCTGGTTATAATGCTTCATGGCTTCTCCTGGGACTATTTCGCTATTATTTCGTGTTTCATTCACTCGAGCAGCTGCTTTCAAGTGGTCGTTTCCGATTTCAACTTTAATGGATGAATAGATTTTTTTTCGCGATAACGTAGAAATGTAGAGATTTGCTAATTTTAGATCTTTTCGACGTGCGTTAATATACCTAATCTTGAAGTGGTATTTTTTTTTTGATCAGGCTTTAAGTTTTGAAATAAAACTACTTTTTACAGATTTTATCGCGTTATATTGATATTATTAATCCCGACGTTTCGAACCCTTTACAGTTGGACAATCGGCAGTTTATAGATTATTATTGTTTATATAAACTTAACTATTATAACTTAACTGTGTATTTTAGTTTATCAGTTCATTTATAAATATGAATTAGATAATTAATTAATTAAATTCAGTTTTAAAAACATTAATAAAATTTGCAGTGATTATATTGATCTATCTAGTTATTTTATTCTATATTATTTCACGGTATCGGAAAAAAAATTACAAAACTATTAAATTCAAACCCAATAACACTATTCTTATTTATTGTTACCATTTAACAAATCGTGACCAGTTCACAATCGATCTCTCATGCATGAGCATATATTCTTTCTTTCATTAACGAAACGTCATTTTCACACGAAGCTACATTCATGACCTAGTAAAGGTCGACAATGCTTTGTAAATAAAAGTAGTGCTAAATAAGGTAATGACGATTAAGCTAAATATCATGAATTGGCAATTATGTTTGGGATAAAAATTTGGATTGGAAAGTCCTACTTTTAATTGTTATAAAGCTCACTGAAAAGTTATACAGTATTTGTGATGATCATACAGTGACCGTTCTTTCCTTTGCTTATCTTACGAAAGAGTGCATATCATCATCATCATCAACAACCCATAAATATACTGTCCCACTGCTGGGCACGGGTCTCTTCTCATATTGAGAGGGTTAGGCTATATCCACCACGCTGGCCTAATGCGGGTTGGCACACTTTACAAACCGTCGAGAAAAATCTGTAAGATATGCAGGTTTCCTCACGATGTTTTCCTTCACCGTTTAAGCGAGTGATAATAAATTATTAATACGCATATGAATACGAAAAGTCAGAGGTGCCTTGGGTTTGAACTCGAGACCTTCGACTTGGCAGTCCAATGGTCATGCCACTAGGTTATCACTGCTAAAAATAAGCACGGTTTTCTCAAAATTAATTTCAACATAAGATAAAGACAGAAAATATTGATACTGTTGCTCACTGCTGGTTTATTTAATTTCGATCATAACAGATTAACCAAACGCCATGTCATAATGTTTGGAAAATCCATTACAATGTTCAAATAATACAGTTTGATTAACTGTACTCACATGTCAATCTTAGAAGAAGCGTTGTGACAACACGAATGTGTTTCTAACACTTTACAACGAAGCATCAAAACTGACGCCCCCAATACAGATGATTTCGTGTTTGTAGTTGCATTATCGCGTCGTGACGAGAAACTATTCCGTTTTTTGCTACTCGACCGTAGCTTTGTATCTCATGTTTTTTGTATCGTCGATCCGCTGGTGACAGTTACACTTTTTGCCTTCTTTATCAGATCCAAGATTAGGTGCAAACGCTGCATTTTTTTTATAATTTTTTGTTACCTCACTTAGATTTTTAGGGTCACAGATAAAACGATCTTACACAGGGAGAAATTTTGCCTCTCCATAAATCATGGCCGGTAATTAACCGTGAAGATATGGAGATGAAACTTTTTAAATTAAGGACTGTGGCCTAAATTCTTGAAAGTCGGGGATTAGAATTTCATGAATATTTTGCGCAGAAGTTTTTATATATTTTTGACGGACTGTAAGCTTTTCGGTGAAGTATTTAAAAATCTGTGCGGTTATTCACTGACTTAGAGTTAAAGATATATTTAAAGACTGTGGAACAGTTTAATAATAATGCATTAGAATGTAGGCATATTTAAGAACAGTAGGCACATAAAATATTAATTTCTTAGCCGTAAAACAAAATTAAATAAAAAAGTGACCGTGGTAGGTACTTACCATGTTTGTCGGCGGCGACGGCCACCCATAGCACGAGGAGCACGACACCCCCCCGCGCCATGTTCACTTGCGCGCGCGCATCACCTAAAACAATAACGTTGGAAAGTTAGGCCAATATTTATTTTAGAGGACTTTGTATTGGTACGCGTATTGTGTTGTGTGTAGTGTGAACGCTTCGACAAATAATATAATTCTCCTTTTATTTTATTTTTTGATTAAAATTATTAGTGCTCGCGTTCAATTTTTATTGGTATTGATCTCAAAAATGTTTTTCATCGTCGAGTCGTCATGTTTCAGATTAGGTATAAATTTAGTCAAGTATCAACAAAAAGCCTTACTAATACATACACCTGCCTTCGATATATTTAATCTCCAATTCTGATGTAACAAGATTGGCTCACGTCAAAAAAGTAATATATAAAACCGTTTCCAATCAAAAATAATAGTTACAAAATTCTTCAAAAAGAAAAACAAAAACCGACTGACATATTTCAACCATCAAAAAACTTTCGAAAAAGCGATACCCCATATTTCTGATGATATCCCAGAGTACAAGCCCACCGCGTCATTAGCCAGAACACTTTTGTATGGCACCGCACCGTGACTAATAGGACCCTTTAGGGCCATTTTTGGGGAAAAAATAAATGGCCCTATTATAGACCGGTAAGTAGAGGCTTGTGGTGAAAAGCCGATTTGGTGTGACGAAACATATTTTATAGAAATTGGACATGTTGTATGAATATTATTTCAAGTCCCGCAATAAGTGTTGTTTACAAAAAGTTTGGGCGTGATCAAAGAAACCGCAAAGAAAGTAATACGGCGAGCTGAGAGTTCAAGGTCGTGTGAACACAATATTTTATATTGTAAGAAAGAAACGTATATCATTTAATAAAACTTCGTATAAAAACAGCTTAGAAAATATAGTGAATATTGCTATGAATGAAAAATAAACAGTGTACCTATCAGCTGCTGACAAACCCACGCAAGTTGGAAGCGATGACGGAGAGAAATGGGTTACTGTGGTACTACCATTAACAATAGTACCTTTAGCCACCTGTCATTACTATACACACTTATGATCATTAAACTAGCACGTTACTATATCAGCTTTCTAACGGAACTTTAATAACAACCATCTCATCGATAAAGCTATGGATTGATTTAACTGCAGATTTTACTTTTCTATGGAACAAAGTTCACGAAACCTTTAATAAAGTGTCAACAAGATACATATCAAAATGATTAAGCTTCTAAACAAATGCTTAAATAGTTTTTAAACTATGGTGATTAGGCACTTGATAATGAGTGATATAATCAACCAGTAGCTGCTACTGGTTTTAATAAAGTGTATGATGAAAACAAAGATAGTGGAAGAGATCGACCTGATTAAACAATGTTTGTGGGTGCAGAATTTGAATAATGTGTTAAGCGTATGAACAAACTTTACGATAAGAACATTGAACATTTGTGTTTACTGAGTAAAAGGTTAACAAACAAAATCAGTGTAATATTTTTTTTAGAGAATATTTTAGAGATGAAAGTAAAGAAAAAGTTTAGTTACTATTGAAAAATAAAAATAGCTTTGGTAGGAAATTTGCGACATTAAGTAAGGTGATTTGTTTGAACTTAATACTGATAACAGTTAAACATAAGTTTAAAGGTATAAATTAAACTCAGCAGTTTACTGCTGCAAAATTTTTGTGTTGATACTTAGAGCTCGATAAATAGCCAAAGCCAACAATAAAGTATTCATAAAAAATTTGAACAGCAATACAGGATCATATTATAGTAATACATTATGGGTAAATTACCACTAGGTCCTATAAATTGTTCAAAGGTAAAGAAATCTGCGGCAGCTAAAAGTAAAACAAACGTAACTTTAATTTCGATTTTCAATAGTCGTAAGTGATCGGAACTGTAATGTCGTATAGGGCCTTTCTGTTTTTTAAGTTGGGAATGAACTTACATTGTAGGTAACAACATTCCAGTAACATAAAACCTTGTATTGGATTATAAAGACGTGTGCAGTGTTATTGCTTCTTGTTGCAACAATGTTATATTAACTGCTTCGACTGCTGAACGTTGTATTTCAAACGAACTGTCAAATATGTCATTGTTACGCGATGGTTAAATTATTGCTACAAATTTTATTACGTCATTGGTTACTATGTTATAATCTAAATCAAGGCGTGGTTTTAAATGTTCAATTTATGATATTCAGGGCAATTCATTATTCACAACTTTTTTTGAAGCATCACTCACATGTTTAAAAAAAACTTATGGAGATTTAACATTTTTATTAATAACGTCTATTACAAAAATGACAACTTAAAATTTACCGTAAAATTTTCAAGCCAACTCAGTAAGAAACAGAGCCCGTGTCACTTTTAATTTAAAAATAACAAAGCGTAAGAAAGAGTCTACGAAAGAGAACTTTAGTCATAAGATTTTAAAACAAAGAGCTAGTCTTGTTTTAAATCTAAAGTAAAAAGTTGTTAAAGAAATAGTATATAAATATTTCTTTTGACTTTGATGTAGTCACTAATTGCATTTAATTAAAAAATAAACGTAATTTATCCGTTGGTTCAGTGCTTGAATTTTATAAGAATATAAAATGCATTGCTATTGATATTAATGCATTGTTATTGTTGCCAACTTTTTATGGTGTTTTAATATGCACAATGCTAATGCTTTAATAAATATTGATTTATAAACATAATTAAAAATACATAAGTATAAATATCTATTTCCTAAAATCATGGTGGGTAAGTAGATAAGCACACTAACAAACTCTAAAATAACAAGTCCTGCAAAATATATCTATTTTCAAAATGGATGCCAGGTAATAAACTAAATTATATATTGTACAGACGACAGGTTAAGCTATCTAAAACTGTCAAATTTTCCCAATTGAACATGAGCCTTACAACTTCGTATTAAAGTTGAAAATCTATTAAATAAATTTGACAGATTGGGAAAGCTTGATGTGCTGGCCTCTGTACATAAACTACTTTTCATTAAAAAATATCACTAAATCGACTTGGATGATCGTATCAATGATCTAATTCTGTCATTCACTATTTTCCTTCTCAACCAGATCATCATAACAATACAGTTGAAGTTCAATCAAATCACATACAATCAAGGTAAACAGAGCTATTGGCCCTAATTCTAAGGGCATTATGTTTAGGACTGCTTACTCATAATGATGTAGCAAGTATTGATGAACAATTTAATGAGTACGCTAAGTGGTTTAAGATTTCGTAGCAATCGGGTTAGATTAAATAATAATGTTTTATCGATATTCTGTGAAATAAATTGTTTCATGAAACCTCCTTACCAATTATTGACAGCAATATCATGATATTTTAATGTTTTTAATAAATTATTTATCAATATAAACGACAGTTGAGTTTATACGATGAATTTGTCATTAAATTTAAAAGATGATCGTTTTTCAAATAGAGTCATTTTAATGTATAAATTTAAATAGCTAATTAATTAACTAAATGGAAAATTGAAATTTATGGTATTTGAATTGGATGCTATTATTCGCTAGTACCCAATAAATAATCGTGCCTTCATAAACATTTATCCATTCGATAATGACCTTAAAGTATGATCATTATAATTTAGTTCAATTTGCATAGTAAATTTATTAGTGCCAATGGGTATTCAATCATTTATAGCAATAGATACTGACAGAAAAACTACCTGCGCTAACAGTTACATTATGTTAAGTCAAATAGAAACACTGAAAGAACAGTTATTACGAAAATTATCCATCGCCCATCCGCCACATAACAACGTTGAAAGTTCCAATAATATGACATTTAACTATTTTGTTAATAATATAAAACGATAACATATTTTAATGTATATTATATGCACTACATAATGTATGATATCAAATATTCTTTATTTCAATTATATTTTTTCTTTATTAGTTATTTAGTCAAATTATACATATTCAATAGCTGAAATATATAAAATCAACATGAGGTCAATTTACTTTGTTGTTGGCAATTTCTTTCATCTCATAAATATCTCGGTTTATCGAAGGTTTCATCTTTATCCAATTCATATACAAAACACCATCAAAAATCGAACTAAGTAATGAATTGTTCAAACATCCTCTGCCCAAACTTCCGATCATTAGCCAATGAGAAGAGCATACAAATTGTAAGGTTACAAGGTGGATCTCACTACCTTTACTAAACGTTAATAAGGCAGGCTACGTGCGTGCCACTGATGTTAACTTTAGATTAGTTCGTCCTATTTTCGGTTGCGACATTTTCGTGTTTTCTCTTTCATAGATCTAAAGATTTGGGTTTTCATTTCAACGAATTCCTTTACTAAGAAGTCTCCTCTCTCTCTTCTTATTAATTCTATTTCAATAAAGAATTTTATCAATTGGTGATTTTTTTTACCTTAATAAATCCTATTTTACAATTTTAATCTGTAGTCGTCAAGGTATCTAATATCACAACACATATCACATCACATGCATAAATTATTCATTTATCAATATAAAAAGAATAATATTTTATAATATAATTTACGATTATCTCTCGACTTATCTTAAATAAATAAATCTACGATTCGCATCAAATTATCTTTGATCAAATCGCTTATTTTACGAATCCAACATATAATTTTAACATTAATGCTTGCTGTTTCGTAACTTAACCCAACCGATGAACACGGTGAAGCCTATCAATAACACCGATCCATTCAATATTTTGTCGCGATTGCGACGTAATTCTACGACAATCGAGCAAAGCAATCGCGGGTTTGCAATTCACTTTATTACTGGCCTACCACATAGCTCAGTTACAGAACTCTCCGATAAGAGCTACCGTGGGTAATGTTATCGCAACGGTAAACAAACCTTAGAAGATTTTGCATGTTTAATGAACATTCGTGTTGCGTTGATCGTAGCGAGGGCTTATTATTTATTTACTTTCATGCTGTCTTCCTTAGGGTTCCAACACATGTGGACTACGCATGACTGACATAACAAGACTCACATGAATTTACATTCGTAACTGTTAATAAATAAGTAGTATTCCGTAGATATGTATGTATATGTATATGTATCTGAAGCCAAAATATTTATTAATGCGTTTGGGCCTCATAAAGATCCGTAAGATGTCAAAGAAACTGAAATATTGTCGGTTATTTCACAAGATACAGTGTTTGGTTAATTTCTTGTTAAACCGTATTCCATACGCTCGTTTTAAAAAACTTAAACTAAACGATATGTGAGGATTAATTCATCGGGATCACATTCGAAACATTTAATGACATAATCTAACATTGAAATAACTATTTATTACGGACTTTATCGTTATTAATCCAGACGTTTTCGATCCCTTACAGCGTTTTTACACCTTTTCACGAACGCTAAAATGTAGACGTAAAATTTACGTTTTATTTCAATGTCTAACATTCACGTAAGTGTCAGAAATCAACAATTTATAAAAATAAATTGCTGTTGTCAACAACAAACAGTTTTACTTAAAAATAATTATTGGTCTCATTGACCATTCTTCAATAAAACCTAGCATACAGAAATCACTCATCATCTTTTACTAGTGCGATTACTGTATCTGATAAAATAGACCCGTAATCTTTAAATATTTTTTTTTTGTAAACGTAAAAAAACATCAGTGAGAACGAACACTAATATAATATCTAAAATACCTATAATACCTACTGATTTAAAATTTATTCCGCACGAATAATGCCAGATCCCTTTGAATAGTTTTAAGATTGTTTGAAACAAAATCGTGTTCACAAATGTATTTATGATAGACTGTTATATATTTTAGCAATAAAAACACATATAAATCACTCTAGCTACATATTAACCATTAAAGTTAATACGAATTTCAATTAATAACTGCCTTGGCCAAGTTAGAAGGGTTCGTAACTACAATTATCTGTGATAAATTCTCAATATCACAATGTACTTCTAAGGCCAAATATAGAGGTCACTTTTGTCTTAGAAATAGATTAGATTGTTGTGTTTGAACTTTTTGGTGTTATCATTGGTAGTGAGACTTTTTTAAAGACATTTGTTAGGTATAAAGAAACACCTATTAGCAAGGAAAGTGTCGGTCATAGCAATAATATGTGTAGGTAGTTAATTCAAAAATGAACATTTAGAACGCTGAAGCAAACACTTTATCAGCTGCTTATCATCTTTTGAATGTAGTAACGTCGATTGAGGGAAAGGGTGTTATTATTGATAAACGACGGGTCAGATAGAATTGTTGTTCGGTGACAAGTTATGTCACCGAACAACAATTCTATCGGTGTTATGCAGAATATCAAATTGTTTAAACAACTTATCTGTATTCATAGATTTATTAAAGTAAAGTAGCCAATAGCTATAAAAATAAATAAACCATACCGGTTGTAGAAAAAAATATTTTATTCTGTAAATGACTATTTAAACAATAGTAATATTAAATAATAGTTAGTAAAATTATTTAACATTTCAGCATGCTATCCGATATACATATTATTGATGTAATTAATTAAACTTGTATGTCTTATAATGCTATTGATTTGATGAGCGGTACCTACGAGCTTTTGAACTTTGCAAAAATGTCTTGTTTATGAAGTTGATCCTAGTATAAAAAGAGTCTAACATTGGAAAAGCATAAAGCTTAAAATATTATTAGAAATACATAAAACCGATATTATGTGGTATTATTATAGTAAAGTGTGGAATCGATCAACACTATACCATTATTTTGCACAGAATATTAATCTAACTTTAAGAAGAAATTAACTTCAATTATTAGGTATACATACTTACGTCAACTTTTAATATGCTAGCAAAGCTCTTGTGCCACAGTGTAAATCTATTTCTCATTGTTATATAATGTATCTTTAAAATTCTCATAAACTGTTTCCTAAAAAAGGCTAACTGCACCCTGCATTACCTCACAATTACCGGTATCAGAACCAAAATCACAAGAACGATCATTAGAGCTTTTCCTTTCATATCGCCTGGACCATCTTCTACACGTGACAAAGCATCGTAATGGGAATTGACATTAGCCTATTTATGCTGTTCCACCTTATCTGATGTTGTCTCTCCTACCGTCATAATTCCACTCGCATTTACCGTTGTGACTCGTAAAAAAGCTACATAATAGTTTTTGGTGCCGTCGTTTGAGTAAGATTCTGATAAATCCGTGACCGACTTCCATATCTCCTTAGACGTAGTTCAAGTCATAAATCTTGTTTTATCAAAACTATCTGTCATATAATTGGTTGGAAAGTATATAGGAATACTCAAGGGAAAGATAGGAATTGTTTAATTGTTACGAATAGTTGGGCACACGATAAATGTTAGGTTTTTAACAGAGTATGATTTTTATTAAGCGCACGTGATGAAATGATGTAGGTTCTCATAAAATAAATTGTGATTCCAAATTATACCAAAATAGTTACCCAAATAAAACAGCCAAAATAGAATGCATCGGCGGCGATTTACAAAATAAAAACAATCCACAAGAGCTTCACTGAAAACTAAAAAATTACTTCACATCCGTCAAAGGTCTAGCACAATAAATCCCATCACAGCTGTCAAAACGTAATCAGTTTCACTTCACGTATGCAAATGACACTAAGGAAAACAGTTTTCACAAATGCGGTATCGTACGCAACGCGGTTTGGACGCCCGGGTGGCAGCGACCGTCCCTCACGGCCGTCCGACTTCAACTGTCGCGGCAACAAGGGACCTGTGGGGGAAAGGGACGCAGGGGCAAGAGGGAACCTCTCCAACCGAGGAGATAACTTTTGATCTTTTTGGTGCCATAGAAGATTTTAATGATGCACTCACATCTGGAGATTCGACAGAAAAAGTACGCGTCGATGTTAGGCGTTAATGCATGTCAAGGGCTTAGTGGAAACGACGTGTCAAAAAAGCTTATATGCGGTTGCGGGTGACATTTTTAAAAATAGTACAAATCTCCGTTTGGTTATGGGACAAACTTATGAAATCGTAACTTCACGAGCTTCTCAGATGGAAATCTTCGCTGCAAACTGGAGTAGGCCTTTGCTGTAGGGATATTTTGCTTCATATTCTATAGTATTATTTTCACATTACTCGATGTCTTGGGGCAGACAATATTGCGCAAGGTTTTTGTCCCTGCCCCGCACATGTCAGGGTACAAAGGGGCGAGGAGCGGAGCAGGTACAAAAGATCCCAACCCCGCTTCAAGTTACAACGGCCATAGATTAATGACGGGAACATTGTGGAGTTAAGAACCCAAAAATTTACAACTGCATTGTATTCGTCGCGTAACAAAAGGGCACAAAAGATAGGATCGGCTTCTGTTATTACCTTATCGTTTATCCGAGCGTTGATTTCTCTCACTTTTCAAGTAATACGAGTTACATTATCGATGTGGATTTCTTTTTTCTCAGCTACTACAGATGTTTGGAGGGCGTACCGTTATTGCATACAAATAATCTTTGTGAATCTCGAGTATTCTTATAAAATTTAACAGTTCAATAGGATTGGATACAATGAGAGCTTATGTTACATTTGTCAGTAATAATCTCTGGGGAGCTAATCATTTTTCGATTTATAGCTTCTCAAATAATTTTATTATTATCGTTTCTATGTGGAGCTTACTTCCTTCCGAAGCGCTATGTTGAATTTTATATTTAAGCATCATTATCAAAGTCACGGTGTGTATGGTGATGTTATTAAATCCTAGCCCTGAATATTAATCATGGAATCACATTTCAAAACCTTTTTAACTATTTTTGCTTTAGTAATGAATTATATTTCAAGTTGTGACTTCGCTCACGTAGGCTCTTGGTTCAAACAAATTAATTAACTGCCTGGCGTTTCTACAATCCATGTTTTATTTCGGTACTACGAATTAAGTCCTGTGATTATTTGCATTTCAGCTATTAACTTATTTCTTTGGCTTTGTCTTAGAGATTGTATTTGTTTCATATTTCATTGAAACAAATACAATTATTACAATTTTCATTTGTTTCAATGAAATATGAAACAAAATTTTTATGCGATGAGACCTCACTTTTTAATTCTCATAATGATTCATAATTTCACTACATTGCCGTTCAAAACGAGATACAATAATGTGATAGGATTATTGCTTAGTGACAGAATATTTAGCAATGTGATGTAACCTAGCCAGAAAAACTTAGCAACATAAGCAGATCCGACCCCTTGTTAAGTACAATAACTTAAAAATGTGCATACTAGTAACTTTTGCTTTTTAGCAATTCGCGTCAATTTCCAGAAATAATAATGAATATTGCATTGTCTTTGTAACATGTTTACCTGACGGATAATAATGTTAAATATAATTTTAAAAACTTGCCAATCTTTTCCAAACCAGCTTCTTCTTAACGTATGTTTAAATACGCGTTATTTCATTAGTTTCAGTAAAACTTTTTGAACTTTAATTAAAATAATTACGACAAAAGTAAGACATGCTTACGCCTTTTACCTAAGAAACTGATTGATAGCATAACTGAACAATAAAAATACGGCGACGCATAAATCATTACAAACAGTAGTGCAGCGCTGAAATAAAGGCCCCGTCACACGGGCAAGTCACGGCCGGTAATGAGTAATGGGCGAACGTTCATTACTCAACGACGACGCCCCGCAGTTTACGCGTCATCTGTCGTCATGTCTCGTGGGTTAGGGCAGTAACTTTAGACCTGTGAAGTGTGTGTGAAATGGGGAGAAACTATGTTTTTTGGTCGAAGATTGATTTTTGGGTTTTAAGTATGTGTAGCGTATAAGTGGGATTCGTTTTTAAAGATGTCTTAGCTTTATTCTTAGTTTTTGTGACTTTGACACTGTCGTGAAAAATTGTCAAGTGTTAAGTGTTACAGTTTCAACATGTAACACAGTTTTGTCAGTCACTTTGATTATCATTTACGTTTCATTTATAGTTTTAGTAAAAATGGGTCAATGTAGTTGACAACGTGAATATTATGTTATGTTCGATTTTTACACTGGCTTCAGACTAGTAGTAAGCTAAATTTTAGTATAATTTTCATTTATCTAAAAATTAATATACTTACTTGGGTATGTAATTCCAATGAGAATCTGAATACATTTTATCATCAAGACACAAACTTTTATTAATTTTCGACTAACACCGTATGAAAATATAAATTAAACTGAAAACAGGACAGCCGAATACCTACGTTATTGTTATAACGCTTATGTTCCCAATGAATCAACCACCATCGCATTCAGCTAAGCTCTCCCTTCGAGCTCACAAACCGTGAAGATAAGGCCATCACAATGCCAGCGAAAGGGTTGACAATATTCGAGCTTTTAAAATATGTTCATCAATTTTTACGAGCATGTCGTCTTGCTCCCGTGCGCCATAATTTTTACAACCACTGCGACCAACTGTATGCCATATGCGCACGATGGTAATCTTATAGCGGTCGCAAAGTTATTACTGTACATGGTCCTTATTTTTGGATGGTTTTTGATTGCAGTGTGTTTTAAATAAATATTACCTTTTTTGGAGGTGAAGTTTTGAGTAAATAACAGGGAATTGAAAATTTGCTTGTCGCGAATTATTTTTAAAATTGATGATCTTAATGGTTTTTTTTTCTCTAATTTGCTCCACACTAAGATTTTCTCCTGTGTGGTCGGTGCGTTTATACAAACTAACTTTCACATACACAAACATTCAGAAACGGAACGACTACCTGTATGTCGTAAAAATATTTATTCCGTGCAGGGATCGAACCCACAACCCGTGGCGCAGAAGCCGATCGTCCTTTGACGATCGTGAAACGTGTCGTCAAAGGTGATGGTGATGATAAAACAGTGTAAAACATGCCTTATTCGTATAAAAGTAAAGTAAGTAAGGATACATAGTCACGAGGATTTTGACCGAAAACGGTTTATTCGATGCACATCATTATTTAGGTACCTGCTTTCAAAATAAGTTATATAAATCAACATCAAGAGAGCCTATTTAAAATTGAAATGCAATTAAATTAGTTTCGTTTAGCTCCTAATCTTATAAATTTTCTTATGACATTAATTTTCTTGGTTTGTAAGTTTTATACATACATACCATACCATACGCCTGTATTCCCCGAAGGGTTAGGCAGAGGTGTACTAATGTACACCCACATTTCGCCGGTTTAGGTCCCATGTAATAGGGGGCGAGCCTATTGTCATTAACCGGACACAAATCCAGACTCCGAGCTGCTACTGAGAATTTCATAGGAAAACCCAATAACACTTTGCTCGACCTGGGGATCGAAACCAGAACCTCTTGCGTAGCAGTCGCGCATAGGACCACTAGACTAATGAGGCAGTAAGATAAGTAAGTTTGTAAGATATAACCGCTGTTTTGTTTAACTAGCAAATTAAATAAATATGTAACCAAATTATACATAGTTATTTGTACTACTCCTTAAAATTTGAAAGAAAGGGGTAAAAATATATTAAAACAACATACTCAGAATCTTTGAAAGTATGGTTTGATTTATCGTTGTTCCTCAATCATTTTGTTTGTTGCACAGTTTTGATGATTTCTATGTTAATACTTTTCAGGTTCCATAGTTACGTTTAAGAGACCTTTCTCTTTTCAAAATCTATACACATTATGTAGGTATTTCAAAAACATGTTGCATTAGGTACAATATTATTATAACAATGTTATATTGATCAGTCCTAATTTGTAGAAACAATAAAAAATATTATTATTATGTAACTAATGCAATGTTACTTCGCTTATTCTTTCAAGTACACCTACAGCTGTACGTGCCTGCCTCCCGTCCCTGCTCGCTGTGCCTGCGACCAGGACCAACCTGCTGGCGAGAACTCCTCTCACTAGGGCCATACTCGTGGTGAATGAGGTTAACGGGAATTCACTCAAGTTGCACCACAATACGTCCACCCGTATTGTGGTGCAACTTGAGTGAATTCGCAAAAGTTACACTATATGTAATAAGTTATTTAGATTAAGATATTTTTTAACTAGGTATAAGGTGTAGATTTAGGATTTAGCTAGTAAGGTCACTCTGTCGCATTGGATCATAGATCTGTAATGATAGAGTAGGTAAGATTGTTATAAATAAATAAATAAAAAATTGTTGTTTTTCTTTCCCAACTGCTTCAAATACTTCATCTATTATTTTTCAAATCTCATCCATAATTTTAGACTAATTAAAACAGTAACCTCAATTCGTTCTCCAAGCTAATTAATCTTCACAAATCGTCCTGTGGGTCCAACCACAATTCTGATTGCTTGCGACCGCTTCCCGCAACCACCTATTTGTTATTCTGAGAACGTGCACTCCCGTCCATCCGTTGCACTGTGCACTTCTTAGATGTAGCCCGCGCTTGCGACTTTTAGTCGTGGAATTGTATTGCGATTGTTGCAGTTATGTATTATGAATTATTTATTTAATCGATATTGGAATTGATATTGATCTGTGATTTGATATTATGGACGATTTTATTATAATTTTATGTCCATCCAATTATATATATGGTGAGGTTTTAATTAAATTATGTTTAAAAACTTTATTAATAGGTATCGATTAATATTTCTATATCTATAGATATAGTAAGACATCAGTAAGATGTAAGTCCAACAGTATAGATATATTAGAGTAGGAATATAGATAGGATTTCAGTAACATTAAAAAAAAACTATTAGTAAAAAAATCAGTTCAGCCGATGAACAAATCGCTAAGTCTGACAATATGTGTGCCATCTTATTCATAGCCCGGGCTTTACACTCACGTTCAGCGCTGACGTATAAAAGTTCGTTCACGGCCAATTTACGCTTGTTTTCGATTGAACTGGAAGAATGAAGTCTTGAATCTTTACGACTAGAACTATCGTGAGCTGAATTGTAAAAATATAGGGTTGACAAATCTGGGAGGAAAATAGGACGTGAAGTAAAACCAGGATTGAGTAGAATTTAAAATTAAATGCTATTTAATAACAACATTGATCTATATAATAATATAAAAACTAATTACGACTCATTGACTAATCAAAAAATCTCAGTAACAGAAAAACATCTTTCAAAATTTCAAGTTTGTAACTTGAAATTTTGAAAGATGTAAGGAAATTTCCCAATAAGAAATTTCAACGTGGATGAGAAAGTAACTAACGAGATAAAACTAAAGACTTGTAAAGTATCTAATAATGCCTACACATAACACATAAGTAGAAAAACAAATCCTGTAATGGAAAGGTAAATAAACAACTAAACTAAACTATTTTCCCCATGATAAAATACAAGATTAAAACGTATATAATACAGCAAAAGTTAAATTCTATATAATATTGTAATAACTTTCATTCTTTCCGCCTTGACTGAATTGCAGGTGATCATTAACACAAAATAGACACAAACAAAAAAGAGATGGTTTAGAATTTTCAACAAAACTTAGCAAAAACGAATCCAATGCGCAATAAGAACGCAGAAAATGCGGAAAAGCATAACCGTTACGAACGATTTCTCTCTAACAATAGACCAAGGTACACGACACTCTAAGAAAAAAAATACTCGGCAGAGCTTAATGGAATCTTTACAAGTCGATCTATTACTGCTCGAAGAAGTCACGTAGAATATTAGACGCCCGTTGCTCGATATTCGATCCCGAAACACGATCTGCTAAGAAGTGAATTGAAAAGCAAACGGTTAACGATGTAAACTTAGTATTAATTTTCCTGGTGTTTGAGTTGTACTGAGCAATGAGCGATGGACTCGCCCGCGGCGAGAGTCAACATTCGCGAGATATAATTTCAAAGTTGCAACGCCATTACACTGAATGCCTGACGCGGCTTGCGAGTATATTTTAGAATTTGCTGTCCGTAAAGTAATAATAACGTTGGAAATTATATTACATTGCGCTACAGAATAGCAATGATTTTCAGCATTTTGTTATGTGAGTTGGAATTGTAGCCGTTTTACAGCGATGCTCGGATTCAAAGATATGTTTGCAGTTATTTGAAGAAATATTTCACTTACATATCGGTTGGGAACGAAAATAAATAAAAATACATATTTCAAACTTGCTGCTCTTGTAAATGTGTTTGAATTTTGTAGTCAAGAGAAACTTTGACATTTGTTTCACCTACGTACGTGATGAAACGAGTTTTGAGTTTGTTTGCTAAACCATAAAAACACTTTTACATAATTAGAATTATAAATGAAGCTAGTGGTTAGAACCTACGAAGGTCTTAACTTATAATAATATATAATTATCTTAAGTACACACCTCTAATTTCTGTATCTAAATGTAGGGATTTGAAATTGTTTATTAGTAGCTTTACCTTTACAGGAAAACATATCGATAATGATCGGCTGAAGCTAGGTATATAGTCTCCCCGCTGGAAGTCTAACATTCCGCACTAGGACAGAAGTGGTAAACTGTAGCATCTTCATCTTCTTTCTGTGACTCGCATATTCTATATTTATAACAATGATAACTGAACTATCCAACAGCTAGTGTGTATTCTAAAGGTAATGTCCTGGGTTATATTCCCAGGTCAAGAAAAGAGTTATTGAGTAAATTCTCAGTAGCAGCTGGAAGTTTGAATTTGTGCCCGGTTAATGGTGATAGTCTCACTCTCTATTATATTTAACCTCTACCTAACCCTTTGGGAATACAGGCGTGATGTTATGTTATAATAGCTGAACTAATAAGTTCATGTCCTGATAACAGTACCTAATTAGTCCTTGTATCAAATTCTGTCTATAATTATACTAGCGTAATAATAGCCAATGTAATTGGTCGATCATTAGGTCAATTACTGGTTACTATTTCGGTAACATTGCATCAACCTATATCAATACCTTATCTTGAAGCATGACAGGTTGTGTCTAAAATTATATTATTATGTATGTTTGTACTGGGCCCTTCTTGAGATTGTATTTAAATAAAAGTATGTTACCTTGTACTTATTATGTTGTCTAAAATTTATTTAAATTCTTAATTGGAGAGTGATAGCAACATTATGTCTACTAACTTTGAGTGATACCAGAAAACTTTTCATACAATATTCTCCCTTAGATATCCTACTCATTTGATCGTATAACATCAAATAAGGTAGGTAAAGGATTTTAACGTATACCTCCTCTAAAATACTTCGTATTTCAATAATATATATTTATTTATTTCCTTAAAAGGTATTTCATGTCACCTAAATAAAGTGTATGTTGATTATTTAATTTACGTTACCACCCTTTTTATAATCGTAAGCCACGATAACTCGACTTACATCGTAACCTAGTGTTCCTAAATGCTTTCTCCTGGAACAAATAAAGTCTGTACCTCCAAATAAGAGGTTTCCTGGGATAGGACATAAAACTGGCACACGATCTTTTATTGTACCTAATAAAATCTCCCGGGTTCGATACAGAGGGCTTGTTTGAATTATAAAACGATATAGATGTGGAATACATGGGACTTGGGACCTCACGAAGCAATTTGTCTTGTGGCGTACCATTTGCATCTTACATTACACACTCAGTCTACTTTAACTTTGTACGTGATTAGCGGTCGCCTTTGTTGACTCGACTTTCTTGGGTTAAACAAAATTCGAAATGATGGTTATTAGATCATCTGTTTACGATTAATAACCTAAAGTTACAATTCACTAGATCATGTTGTAGTCTTATACTTTTAGCGTTAAAATAATTAATAATTATAGGAGCAGGAGTAGTTACAAAATTGTTTTCTAGCATTCAATATGTTTAAACTGAAATGAAAACTGAACAGTGATTTTCATACTTCTAAACTTGTTCCAGCATCTTGTTTCCGATTTAAATCAATCCTTGATTCTGCATGAAAACCTTCACACTCTACATCATCGGGTACCAGTAGAATATAAACACGACTGCCTGAGGCGGACGGGTTCGTGTGCTACCGGTGCGGTCGCTTCACGACGCCATTTGTCTAGCCCCTCCGGCCTCGGGTCGTGCAATTTGCATCTCCTGACCACGCCTAGATGCTTCCACACCGCGTACCATTGTTTCTTCCAGAAATGCCCTATCTCTGTAATCAAGGACGTTAGTGTCTTTTTTGCGTTCTATATTGGAAGTTTAATGTTCATCACGATTTAAGATTCTTTGTGAATCTGTCTTGTTTGCAATTGAATGAATAAAAAAAATTGTGTTCTGTTAATTTTATTTTAGCATAAGATTGCTTAGTAAGCCATCACTCTGCATTGGGTGTTACTAGCTAAATATAGTTTAGAAATATATTGATAAGATTACTGCATTGAATCTTCTTAGTTTGGGACTAGATGGTGCTGTTTTTCTTATTCTAAATAAGAATAAGATTTATTCTTTGGCTTAAACAATTTTTACAAAAAATTTTTTGGAAGTTATAATACATTCGTAAATTAAATACATATTAATATTATCTAAGAAATACTTTAATCTAAAAACCAAAGGTATCATGTTGTTTGCTCTCATCATAAAGACCCGTTTCACACAGTTGGATCCAAAAGCACGTGTGGTATGATAATCAGCTAGCGTGGAGGAAAAACTTAATGCGTCAGAATTACGTTTTTCCTTCAATCTCAGTAAACGTTAAACAGTACGGATGCTAGTAATTGCTCTTATAGGTAAAGCAATTAGAGGTATTTGTTTTTTCTTCTAATTAAGACCAATGATTCCAAGACTGCTAATTGTTCCTGGACCCCCAGTGGCATTGGTTGTTTGTATTGAATCTGAGAAGCAGAGTTTTAAGAATTCCAACTTTGTAAATTGCCTCATAGGAAAAAATGGGTTTGATGTCACCCAAAGGTATATTATATATTTTTATATTCTAAAACGCAGGTGTTCCTTTTGTAACGTATTTTCTTTTTGAAACACATTGATACAATTGTTGTGAAATTACAAAAACCAGATTTTGAAAGATCGGTTAAATAAATTATGTAAATCCAAAACAGAATTAAAATTTCTTGTGATTACATTAACATTAATTTGCATAGAGAATTTTACATTTACTTTTGATATAAAATATTCTCACAAAGGCACGCTGGGTTGCCTAATTTACTGCGATATCAACATACATAATTATTACTGGTTTGAAATTAAAGTCAATACTATCCCTTACTGCCAAATGCCAATCACAAATATTCAACTGCCGGTCATCGGTAAATGGTCAAAATCGGATGTGTAATCAACTATTAATTACATGAAGTAATCTTAATATTATACGGTAATCGCTAGTTCTCCGGTTTGCTCGTAAACAGTTTTATAGATTAAAATGCTGTAGTAAAAAGGTAGAACAGCAAACGTATAATATTTAAATGCCTTTGATACCGACAAGCTTTTTTTATTTAGGATAATTTTCTGCCAGAGATTTGGTTTTTGCATTACAACAACAGAATGTGGTATGAATAATTTTCTTTATTCATTCTTTTCTTTTTCATATTATTTCTTCGCTGCTATTATGTAGATCTAGAAATAGCTATTAAATCAATCTGTAGTATTTCTGGCTCACTTATTTTATCTATTATTCCACAACATTATATTGATTTACTACCAATATCCTCAAGGAAAATGTATATTTATATGAAATTAAAATCATAAATCTTGTGCTTAACAATAACTGTATGATTCCGGAGAATGCATTTTATTTCTAACACGGCGAGACTATTAATAGTTTTAATTTATAATTTACACACATCGAGAACGTCTCATCTCCTTCCGGCCTACTCTATGGAAATACTTCGTTCCTTTACATTACGAAGAGTAGAATGACATTAAAATTCATAATAACTTTAATGGTAAAGCTATGAGGTAAGGGCGTTTTCAAATGGGTAATTTTATAACGAAAGCTCTGCATTTTACAAGCTTTTATTTTTATGCTTTCCTGAGTACATACATATTTTATCATCCACAGCCTGAGTATTATAGGCCTCCTTTCGCCTAAGCCAACTTTCTCGATCCTGTGCTAAACTTATCCTTTTGTGACCAATAAATCTCTTAATGTCATCGACCCATCCTGCTACCGGACGCCCAACACTCTTACAGATATACAGCATACTACAAGACATAAAAAGACACTGCAAGTGACTAGGCCAATTTTTTTAAGTTCTGTCGCCTTTGAGAAATATTCATTCAATTTTTAGTTTTCTTAAATACAAGACTAGTATTACTTACTTCGGTATCGGAATGACCGAAGAATTACAAGATTAAAATGTGTCAAGGTTATAGAATCTATTATGTAGCTGTTTAAACCCAAACGGTAGGTTGTAGAATGTTCTACTTTCTTACAGGTTAGTTTAAATGGATTATTGAATATTTTTTTTTGGTTTTTGTTACAAATTTTTCATCATTAATCCATTTTAGTTTTGTGGTTATTGATAATATTCGTAGAATCGTAAGTCTCACTAGATAATATTTATCAGACGTATTTTTATTAGTTTTGGTATTCATAAAAATGGAATAAACAAAAAATAATTCAGGCATAATTGTGTAAAAGTTGTCATGTTTTCATTATTTACAAATTGATGAATCGCTGTGGCGTGTTCGATCTTTGATACCGTAATAATTCAGCTGGTAGTAATTACTGTGAGTATTGGTGTATTGCAAATTTGATTTGATTGCGGCTTCTGAGTATGAGTCCTGGGTTCCATAACCAGGTGGAGCAGTGACAAAAAGTTTTAATTTTTGAAATTTTAACGATATAAATAGCGCAATGGCTGAGCGACCGGCAGTTTATAGGCAGTTCTTCGGGTCTGGGTGTTTATGTATGTGAAAAGTGTTGGTAACGAACAGGAGGAATGATACAAGAGAAAATCCTAGAAGGAAGCAACATTTTCATTTTTTTTAAATTGGAAGGTTAAGCGAGCGCTCCCTAACCTAACCTAACATTATGAACACGCCATTACGATAATACTTTACAGAGCAATTGCAGTTCACACTTTATTGCTCGCCGTTTCCTCCACGACACGTTTACTATGAAATATGTGAATTTATTATTATTTTTGTAATCGTCTTTATGCACCTCGTTATGCGGTTTGAGATATTTTCTTGCTAGCTTCTTCATGAAGCTTCATATTTAAATATATATAAAAGTTGTATGATGCATTTCCATACCTAAACTGAATAGGTCTGTGATTTGTAGTTTACTTTTGGTTAACAATTTATTTGGGCTCAAGGAAATATATTTGTAGTTAATAAACCTAGCGGTAATAGCTTGTGCATGAGTTGCATGGTTTTCAGATTTTATATCAGGAGCACGCCTTATTTTACATTTGCACGCGCCTTGTGCAGATTTAAAATTAAATATTACCTTATAAATAACTACAACGAGAATTAAATTGTAATATTTTATGTTGTCTGTCAACTCTGTGTAGTAATAATAACTAAATAGTTCGTGCATGAAATGAATGCCTATAATAGACTTGTTTACACAGAATCCTCTTTTAAATATTTTAGTCTAATAATTTGTAAATAAATTTTAGGTGGCCCTAAGAGCGACTGCTGCGCTATAGGTCTTGGGTTCGATTCCCAGGTCGAGCTTAAGCGTTTTGGATTTTTCTATTAAATTCTCAGGCAGCTCAGAGTTTGGATTTGTGCTCGATTAATGGCAATAAGCAGAAGTGTACATTGGTACACCTCTGCTTATCTAACTAATTAAGGAATACAGGCGTGATGGTATGTATGCATGTAAAAAGCAAAAAAAAACCGCCTTCTCAATTTCATTAATAACTGAGCAAAGTTCTTTCAACAAGACTAGATATATATAAATATTAAAAACGCAGGATAAAAAGTAGATAAAAATTATTTACAGTGCAAACGCTATCCGGGGAGTTGCCAGAGGAACTCGAAAGAAAGAAAGAAAGAAAGAAAGAAATAATTTATTTGCTGATAATGTAGGTATACATATAAGTTGGAGTATTTGTAAATTGTCCCGATACATTTTACCTTACGGCATGCAAATTAAATTTGAATTTAATAATATTGTTACAACATTTACCTGCACTTATTATTAATAGTGTTACTTAATATTAGAGAAACATTCCAAATATAACAGTCAAAAGTAGAAAAAAAAAATGAATGAAATGTAGTCTCTCGCATAATAGAATAAAGTAAAATATACCAATACATTAACAAAAATAACATAAATGTAGGTATATTATAGGTTTTGTGATGTCAATATATTTAATGTAGAAATCTAATATAGCTAATAATAATTAAAAGAAACAGAAGTATTTAGTAATATAATAATGTCATTATAATAGAGAACATATATTATATGATATTTTGAATAAAACGAAATAATACAATTTTTACAAACGACAACGCTATACTACAAACTTTTGTCATTTAGAAAATCTTTAATAGTGTAATAACATTTCACATGCAATAGTTTTGTTATTTGGTGTTTAAACCATTTTATGGGTAGTTCTTTAAAAGTATCAGGTAATTTATTATAAATAAGCAATAAGTAAACGGGTTTCTATATAGGACATCGGCTAACAAACCTGCCAGTATCCACACAAGTTTATTCAGCAGCATTAAACTCGATAACATTATGTTTCTATTATATGGTGGAATTGGCGGAAGGTTTGACGTTTGTACTGTTAGTTATTATCCATGAATTGACAGTTTTAAATCGCAGGTTTTTAAGCAAGAAAATTTTTATAACCCAGGAAATATATTGCCTCTATGTAAGTCGAAATATCAGATCGTATTCAGTTTTGTATGAAAAATATTAAATCTAGAATGGGATTCACATAATTATAATAATAAGCCTTTGATAGTTGTCAAAGATCAAATAAAACGCAAGCGGATTTCAATCACATGTAATCAATCGTGCTATTGTTATCCTATCTGCTTCTTTTGTTTAAGCTTATAAGATAATTACCTATTAATACACTCACATGATTAAAAAAAACCCATTTAAATATCGCTAGACTAATAGAAGTAAGATAGGTGTAAGGAACGTTGATACTATAAATGAAAGTAATTTAAATACTCCTTCAATACCCGCTGGTTCAATTTACAAATTCTGAGCAAAGCCTACATTAAGTTCAGCCGTAAATATTCCACACTTTACTATTCCTAATTTAAAACGTCTCTCCGTTTTCAAGTTATCACAAGGCGCGCGTCAAAATGGTATAAATCATAATACAGGCCCAACGGCCGTAATACTTTTATTTGACGGCAAACATTCATTTTTCATACAATGAGGCTGAAGATGAAAATGGTCTAGTGACGGTACATGATATGAATTTGTGGGACAGACAATTTGTTGTTACTGTTTATTATGTTGCGATTCGAATTGCTAGGTTGTCGTAAGTGCGACTGCTACGCTTGAGGTCTAGGGTTGGATTAAAGTGTTATTGAGTTTTACTATGAAATTGTCAGTAGCAGCTCGGAACATGGATTTGTACTCGGTTAATAGCAATAGACTCGCTGGTCCCATGTAATAGGGGTATTACATGGGACCAAAACACACCGGCAAACTAGGGTGTACTTTTACATTTCTGCAATTTAACTAGAACGGTCATAGACCAATTACACTAATTAAATAGAATTACAATTACATATTACACTCACAAAATTCGATAACTACTTACATTAAATATAAAATTAAAATGGAATATTATATAATAGTGATTGATTTAAAAAAACTATAAATTGTGTCATTAGTGATCATGGTACATTTAATAGAATATTTAGAGTATTGGAATATTCTTAGTCAATTTAGCAATTCTCCGCAGCTTGCAAAACCCTATCGTTTTGAGAGGAGTATTTGGGTTGATGACAAAAAAAAAGCAATTTGATGAAAAAAAAAATACTTGCTAATCACGATTGTTCTGATTCAGATGTAGAGGCCTCAATAAGTGATAATTGAACAAATGGGCGTGAGATTCATTCATCATCTCAGCGCGCTGAGAAATTTGACTCTCTACGTAAAGAGTATTAATTGAGTTCGTTACCATGAAAATGAGGTCCGAGCCAAATTCTATTCTAGAAAATAGAAAAATCCAATCCTAAAATAATTTTAACAATTATGTATTTAAATGACTGCCGTAACTAATGGTCACAAGCACTGGTGAGCATGAGTGAGGTCCTGGGTTCCAATCCCGACTGGAAAAAAGTTTTATTCTGTTTTTCTACGAAACTCTCAGATTTTCAGAGTTTGAATTTTTACGATATGAATGGCAATAGGCCTCATACCTATGGAACTAAATGATAATCATCATCACCATGACTCACAGCTTCTATTGACCCACTGCAGGGCAAAAGCCTCGTTCCTTTTACGCCATTCATCCATGTTTTCCCTAAATAATAATAAATATCACAAACTGTGAATGTTCCATCTGCTTAAGCCTCATCATCATCATCATCATCCTCTGATTCTTCTCCCGACGTGATGAAAGGGATTATACGTATACAGTTTTTTAGAAGAAGTACGCGATAAAATAGAAACATAAACGCGGATAGCGACTGTATTTTATTCTATTTAGAGACGTATTTGCATTGATATGATACAAAAAAACAAGAAAAAGGTAAACCAACACCGGTTTTAATCAACGCAATCCAAAAATTGTGTATCAACAAAATATTATTTCATTTCAGTCTCTCAATGACCCAATCCAAAATGGGAGTCAACCTGTAGATGAGGGCCCAATTTTTCGGCAACAACGGGCACTGAGGCGGATCATGACTGAACGCTCTATTCCAAAGACGGGCATTTGAAGGACGCTCCTTCCCTGAAGGGACCACTCTGTCCGGACTTTGTCATGTAGGGAACCGTTATGTCCCAATTTTTCGTCCTTGACAGTTGGTATTTATCTTTAGCGAAATTTGAATGTCCTTTTTCTTGTTGTGAGAATGTTTAATAAGATGTTGTGGATTTTACACAACGGCAACGATTTTATTAGAATAGAATCATAAATTTTATTGTACATAGGTTTTTGTCAAACATTTTGAATTTTTGATATTTGTAATAGTTTACTGGGATCGATCCCACGATCTCTTGCTCATAAGTCATGCTGACGACCACTAGACTAACGAGGCAGTTAAATGATTTAATGAGCCAATCAAACACAATTATGATCATTACGTTTTTTATCAAAATACTCAGCACCAATTGATTTATAACGTCTACAACTAAAAAAGCGTCTCTCTATGTCATTTAAATTATTTCTGCATACGAATTCATAAAAAATCTTGGAACAAAATCAAGGAACAACAAAAACGGCTACCATAGCCGCTGGCTACAAGTAAATAAATCGACCCTTTGTCCCATCCAAATATGCAATAAAAACTATCTTAGAGTCGACTGTTTTTTATTGTTTTGAAAATAAATATTTTTTGCTGACTATTTCATATGCTACTGTTATGTAAAATGGATGGATGTAGTTGATTATTTGTATGAAACGATGTTTCCAGATCTAGAAATTTTCTGATGATGGTTATTTCTACCATCATCATCAACCCATTATACTGTACCACTACTGGGTATGGGTCTCCTCTCAGATTGAGTACGATTAGGCTATATATAGTCCACCACGCCGGCCTAGTGAGTTATCGGCATCTCTCTATTTTTATATTTTATTAAAATATTTATTGCTTTCGACTGCCTCATCAGTTTAGTGGACGACTGTCTTACGTCTGATTGTAAGGTACATTGAAGTATTATTAAGTTTTATGATAGACTATTTTTTTTTTCATTATGTTTTGTATTACTCATTTCAGTGCGTTTGACAGTACCTCACCCGAGGTGCAATAAACTCGCCCCCTATTATATGGGACCTAAACATACCGGATTGTGGGTACCTCTACTCCCGTTGTAATACAGGCGTGATAGTATGTTAGTTATGTTAATAAGTTATGTAAAGAAATCAAATTTTATCCCAACTCTGTTTATCAGTTCTGATTTGGCCACGACCGGGGAACCTTATTTCACTGACTCGTGAGTCATAACAATAAAACCTGTTGGTATCTATCTATCTACGTACTACTACACACGTAAATTGCGTACAGTTTAGAAACTTTATGGGGCTACATTTAAATTCAATGACTATATTTCACAGTCTCTTCCAGTGATGTGTCGCAGGTAAATAAAGATGTCATGGCTTGACCCTAAGTTCAGGCTGGATGGATTGAAATCTTGATAGATAAAACGTTCGATGCTTGTTCTTCGTAATTTGTTGAAGTAATGTAACTTAATATTGATATAGTGGTTTCTTTCATGTCTTTTTTGTTTGTTAATTAAAATTGATGTTTATAATTATAGTTTTATTTTTATTTTGACCCATGTCAGGATAGATTTCATTCTTAGTGTATGTTTGTCATGATTGTTGTTAAATCAGTAAAATAAAATTTACATATTATTTTCATATCATTATGGATAATGTAATTCCTGTCAGTATTTAATGTAATTCTTCGATAGTCAGGCGTGACTATAAACGTGATTCTACGTATTTATGGACTTAAGCAAGCACCCGTACACTTACTACTTGCTATTAAAGTTACACAACTGGACGCTAAGAAGTTTAAGTAACCTTTTGACTTTACTCCGAACCGACAAGGCACGAACTAAACCCGTTTATACTAACACTAAGTTGTTTTTCGAAATTCAGGTTATATTATTGAATCATAACTGTATCAATATAAGCCTTCAAATATCCGATAAATGTCTAATACATCGCTTTTTAGTGTTACAGCTGGGACATAGAGTTAAAATTTAAAATGCTTTCATTTTTATATATTAAGCAGCATTTTGTAATATGTTTACTAAATCTTACTAGCATAATTGCACAAATATGTTATATGATACATACAATAAGTTATTAGTTATAATTATGTTTAAATAATAATAAAGTTACACTGCGTGTTTTATGGAGTATAAATTATTACAATGGAATTTGTAAGGTGTGTTATTTTACATCTCACGTAGTGCCATAAATACCTAAATGTCCAAACCTTACAGATACAATAGCACTATTGGTTATACCTATTTAAGAAATCCAAACAGATTGAATTAAGAGGTAAAATGTACCTGCGACATTCTACTTCTAATAGATGAATTTAGAATTTTCAATTAAACTAATATTATTATTGACAGAAATATGATATCAAAACAAAGCATAAACTTAAACGTCAAATATCACAATAAATTTATTTATCAGAAGTATCTGATCAATAAAAACGCAACAACCCGAAAACAATCGATGAAACCCCACAGATTATCTAAATGAAGATACAATAAACTTTAAAAGATTTAAAACCGTAAATCCATAAAAAGTATTAATACAGTGTTGAAAAAAACAATACCCCTGCTATGTTTCTCATAGATGTGCCATAAGGTTCAATCAATCAATGTCCTTAGGAATAAAAAAAGGTGAGCATGTTCGACCCACGTAAAGTTAGGGGATTCAAAAAACTTTGGCTTGTATCTTTTTTGTGGGCCAACCACGGGAATTGTTTTTGATGGTCTAATAGATGTGGGTTTGATTCTATTTCTGTTTGTTTGTTTATTTTTGGTATACGCGTCTTTAGAATACCTTTGCGTTGTATTAGAAAAAATCTTTCGTTCCTTAATTAATTAGAAATGTTTTGACTACTTTAGATTATGCTTTTTTTAGAAGCAAAACAGTAGAATACTTCATTATGTTTACTTTGAAACAATTATTATTCATATTCCAGTAGTTTATTACGACTGCTCAGAGCCAGATACAGGTTGGTCCGTTCGTGTATATAAAAAAACTAAGTTTTTTAATAATTAAGTAAAAAAATCAATAATGATTTTTATAAATTCTGCCACTATTGAAAAACAAAAATTTTATAAAGAAACCGGATTCCACAAAATTTGAAAACTGGAGACCTTTAATTAGAGTCAATGATTTATGCCACCATATATCTCCGGAGATCTTAGGAGCGCCTCCATTAAATATAAAATATGCCACCGATTTAAACTTCGAAACATAAGCGTATGATAAAAAAATTCCTCACATTATTTATCATGCTGTAATCTCATACATTCTCTGCACATTCATCAGAGAGCGTCTCGGATGTAAATTTTGGCGCGTTTCACATACAAGATTCTCCATAAAAATTATGATTACCTTCCTCTTTGACAAACCCCATATTTTTGGCACTTAGCAACCAGAGGGGATGGTATACAGTGATCTTCGAAGGGAATGAATATTTATAGAGGACGGAGAGCATTTTTATCGTTTTCCAACCCAACATTTCGTACCTGCAAGAATGAAGCGAGATGTCCAAAAAAGTGGTCGGTTTCATTAGAGGTATAAATTAGAATGCGCGTGTGGACGCCAGTCTCCCAAACTTGGAGGCCCTCAGTCGAACGTATTTTTGTGTATTATACTTTCAAATTGTGAAATTCCCGCAAAGAACTGATGCGGTTTTCGGATCGACATCATTATACTGACGATTTCTTGTTTGTATTGTCGTCTGAGCAATCGGTAAGTTGTATCAGAATATTCGATTTGTCCTTTGATTTACTTTTAGATTTATACGAATCGATTGTATTTTGTTTTGAATAAAAGTTATGAGCAATAACTAGAGGGCATCAAAGAAAACGAGTTTATCGATTGAACCAGTACGTGCGTTGTATTTTTGAACGTCTGAAAGCTATTTAACCGAAATTTATTACCAGTTTGAAAGGAAAACGTCTCGTCCTGTCATTTAAATGAGTTCTTAACGGGAGTCCTCAGTTGTTGAGTCACATACCTCTAAGGCAATATTGTTTTCATTTTATTGTTAAGGTTAGTTTTTTTTAAACATTGAAGCTTAGTGGTATCACAATTTTCTTCCTGTTAAAGTACTTCTCCTTGCCTTTCTTTCCTTTTAAATTAGCAGGTTCCCTAAAACGATATAAAAAAGAACTATAATGACACAAACATTATTTACACGAAGTTCCGTTACTTCCATTTCAAAAATATCTCGCTATTAACTATTCCCATTTTATATAGTGATGACATTTAAACACAGGCCCGGCTTCGAACGCGTTGCCCTATAATTTCGTTATCAGATCATCTCGTCTCTCAGTTTTTGTGCCCACTCTACTATCTCACGGAACGTCATTGTTTCATTTAGGCTTGAGGTTGTTTTTTAACTTTATTTGTATTTTTGACTTTAAAAGGTTTCAAAAAAGGTCAGTTAAATTTGGTATTGATATGTGGAGAACATATTTTGCTTTTAGCATTTTGCTGGCTCGTTTTGTTAGTATTAAGCTATAATTAATGATGAAGTATTGAGTGAAATAAAAATAAATTAAAATGTTAACCGAATACATTAACACAAAAATCGATTAAAAGTCAAAATCATTTCGATCAATCGTTTCAACATCATTTATCAATGATGTTGAAACGATTGATCGAAATGATTTTTTTGATTTTTCGCAGAACCAAATTTTTTTTGTCTATTCATCCGTTTTGGTAATTTGCCAAAACTGACAATCATACGTACTGCTTCTTGAATAACTAACAGACAAGGCGACATCAGAAATAATGCCTATCTAATTTATTGGTAATCGGTAATATATCAAAATAACTTGTAATCCTAAATCAAACCAAAAGTAAACTTCTTCTTACACGTAATCATTAATAAAGCTGCCACTGAGTTCCAATCCAGGATAATAACAGCACCTTCTGTAATTGAACAATGCATAAGAAGCTTCTCAAAGATAAAGATAGACCTTACACCCAATCATCAACCATATTTCTATCAACTTAATAACGGCTTTCTACCAAAGCTGATACAAAAAAACGTTCTCGCGGGAACATTTTTATCATCATCCGGACCCTAATCACACGTGGTATGTCTGTTTTATAGACATAGTGTTGGGTTGACACTTTATGGCGTAATTACTTCCGGGCACACAGGCCTTAATTGTTGGTATCTCGTATCTGGATGATGTATCGGCGAATCAGTCAACGTCAGAGGTCAAAGGGTTAGAAGAGCTTGGTGTAATTAAATTTGAAGCTAATTACATGCTTATAGAATGCATGAAGATTAATTGTAATAACAGTGTATGTACTGATGCAATAGAAGAAAATTAGAATGTATCGAGTGCATATCGTGTTTCTAATTGTATGAATCATCGTTACATAAGTTCTGCACTATATAAGTAATAGGTCAGTAATCTATAAATGTTTGTAATAAGTTATGTGTTACTAGTTTCATATCAAATGGTTTATTCAGAATGTCGTTAATCAAATGTCTAAGGCACTACTAGGACTAAAATTGGAAGAGCACAATAATCTAATTATATGTTCTATAAATTCACAAGTTTTTTATGTTAGTGAAAGCTTTCAAAAATCCACTTTAGTATTCAAAAGATATTAACTGACCAGAAATAGTGCACAAACTCCATAAACTACAAAATTTTCGTCTCACTACAAAGAACGTACATTTTCCAGCCCATATAATAATTGAATTTTTCACCACCGAGATTTACGCAAAATATACTCTCAACTAAAAGAGAAACGTTGACACCAGCCCAGTTTAGGTCTTTATGATGCACGCGGCTTAATTGGACGCATTTGCGCCGATGGCTTTTAGCCGATAGCGTCACTTTCGACATTTCCTTTGATAAGGCGCGTACAGTTAAAAGGGTGCTAAAACAACACTACACCCAGTTTACAGATTTAATTAAGTCGTATGCGAAAAAACATTGTGAAATTTATAGTGATGATTTAGAGCGTGTGAATTTTTCGATGTGGGTTTGGAAATAATGCAGTAATTGATTAACCAGTCCATGAGAAACAGAAAGCTTACTTACTACTAAGGGAAATGTAATTTCGCAAAATTGATTAGGGGAGAGTCGGCTATATTGTACCATTGATTTTAATCGTACCACTGCAATATTTTCCGTCAAATGACTTTGGTTCTTTCGAATGACAACATTTCTTTGTATGCCCACGCCACCCATTGAACGCAACCCATTAGTTAAAATTATTTTAAATTCTATATATTTTTTTATTTTAGTGCTTGCTAACCCGGGGACAATATAGCCAACTCTCCAATATCCTTTTTATAGAAGAGGTAGGTACTTTTAGTGGATATGCTAAGAAAAATATGATATAGTTTATTCATGAGCCTATTGTTGGTTAGCGCGACTGCTACGCTTGAGGTCCTATTTTTAATTCCAAGTTCAAGCAGTGTTATTGAATTTTTATATGAAATTTTCAGTAGCAGCTTGGAGTTTAGATTTGTGCCCAGTTAATCGGAATAATATCCCAATAAATACCGGGGAACGTACATCACTAGTTATCCCTACGGAGAATACAGGCGTGATGGTATGTTTTTCGTCTCTTCACTTCTTCAGTCACTGCAATCTATTATGTTTATCGCTAAGAGATTTTCTTCAACGAATACCCTTAGAAAAGAGGAAATAAGAAGTATTTCAGTATTTTTAAGCAAAGTTATTTTTCAACTATAATTCTTGTTTGTACAAGAATTATAGTTGAAAAATAACTTTGCTTAAAAATTTACGCGACTAAACAATTTTAGGAAGTAATTGTTAACTTACTAATAAAATTGTTTACTTCCTAAAATTGTTTAGTCGCGTTTGTGTTTCTATAGAGTCCGGAACAACTAGTTTTTCTATAGCATCGTTAAGGAAGACTCTCTATAGCGCTTTATTATTTCCTTTTTCATTGGTATCTTGCCAAATATTATAGCATTGTTGGGTTTTTACTATTTGCGAGAAATTGAATTTCTTAAAATTCTGCTAGCTTCACTAGTTTCATGTAGCGATGTCCTAGTTTCACTATTGAAGTGATTTTTTTTATATTCAATTGAGATTGAATTCATAACTTACTTGATCCTTAATGACTTTTAAAGCTATTTCTAAATCCATCAACGAATTTAAAGTTACCAATGTTTAAATAAATTGAATTGGTATAATAAACACCATTGCAGAAATCTCTAGTTATACACACATTAACATTTCCAAATTTTTATGACGAAATTATCATTGGGATATCAAATTAAATTTTATGTAACGCACTCAGTAATAATTCTGTTGTAAGTCCCTTTGGTAACCATACACGCGTGTCGAGGGACTAATTTGAACAGCAAATTCAATATTTTCGATGTCCATCCCCATAAAGTTTAATATTAAATTCTACGCTTTAAAAATATAATGTTTTTTGTTCCTGGAAATATTTGCATTTTTAAATAAGTAATTCTCAAATTTTGTTGACCGATATTGCTTCTGAATAAACCAATTTTTGCTTTGACATCCAACTAAGTGTGTCGGTTGACCTGGATACATTTTACGAGAAGTGATTTATTAAAAAGTACTCCAATCTCTATGAAATATTCAAGCCTTTACCATGAGGTTAAAAAGTCAAGTCAAGGCTATATCGATGAGATTATATTAAAGAAAGAGACAGACGCAGAAAAGACTGGAAATGTTCGTTTTTATAATCCTCGTAAAGGCAAGAACATAACGATGTTTTCTTTCACGATTTACAAAATTTGCGTAAGATTTTCTCTCAATCCGTAAACACGGGTTTAACAGAGTAAGGAGGAAAAACAGCTATAATAATCAATAGCCTGCTATTACCGACATCGAACATCCCGCGCCCTCCTGACCCATGACAAAACAAAATAAAAATGAGCTTAGACCAGTTTTTGAGTGTCTCAATGCGATTTACATTTATTCATCTTCGTTCGTCCCCTTTTTTGTTTGTCTGCCAGCATTGTTAGCTGAAACAATGGCTTGGTATCCGGAATTTATCATTCTAACACCATCAACGGAAACGCTAGTTGATATGTGTTTATAATAAGGAATCATGGTGAAGTATCGTGGCCATTTTACTCTATAAATGTTTGTATAGACCATAACAATGATGTAAGCGATTGTTTTGTACATGGATGGCATACTGATCGAAGAAATGCTTTATATGGTGTGGTCTAGAAGATGGGAAATCTTTGTTGTTAGATTTTATCGTGTTAAATTTGTCAATGTAAGAAACGGCTTTAGAATAAACTTAAGTATAAACAACAAAATATAAAAATAAATCTTTGTATATACGTACTTTAACCAATTATTATATCAATGTTTGATTTCTTCAGTCCCAAATCACCAATACAATCTGAAACAAAATTGTAGGTTTATTATATCTTGTAGCCGTAAAACCTTTTTCAAATAAATGTGACAAAATAATCTGCTGACTCACAAGCGACATCGTAACTCTCACGACCTGAATTGATAAGCTTTTGTCAAACAATTTAGTTTACTACAAAACATTACAGTATGAATCGAAAGTGGTTTTAAAGTTAATATACTGGTTCTATCAGAAATACAGTCATCAATGATCGATGAACACAAATCGAGTCAATATTTTGAAACTACCCGACGTTAATCTCAACAAAACTGAACATGTTTATTTAAAAAACAATACTAGGGGAGGGTGCTAAAAGTTTGTGTTTGTGCGGGACAAAATTTTACGATCAGGGACGTCCGCCCACGGCCCGGAATACAGGCGCCACAAGCATTAGACAATCCGATATTGGAATCGTATTCGACATTAACTAAACATAAAAATGTTTAGCGTCACATAAATTATTCACTAAAGGAGCCGATCGGTTTCACAGATCCGCACCACTAATGTTTTATTACTAACGATGTCTATTGACTGCGACATTCTAAGTAAATTTATTAAACGATTTGTAATTTGATTTTTATTATGTCTAAGGGAATCGTAAAACTCAGCGGTGACGTTATAAATGTTAAATATATTTTAAATTGTTGTAAACGCAGCCCTTTTAAAGAATTTTTGGCCCACGCGGTGTCTATGGTCGATGTCGCTCGAACAATACTTTAACACGGGGCCTGATTTGGAGGACCCTGAATAATGTAGGTCTCAAAGGACCCACACAATGCTTCGGGTATAATAATAGTTGTAGATTTGAAAGTTATTTGAATATGAATGGGCACCCTCCCGCGCCAGCTCGTAATAACAAATATGAAGTGTTTCTTTTATGCTTACCCCTCATGATTTTGACTCTGTTATTAGGAATTGATTTAGAACTGTTATAGTTTTAAGTAATTATAGATATGGTGTATTTTATGTTTTGTTTTGGTTTGCGCGGTCGTTATTTTGATCTCATGTTTCAGCTGGTGCAATGTTTTGACTTGAGTTCCTATTGTATTGTATCAAAATAAAATTATTGATTCTATTTGCGTACTTTGGAAGTAACAATTTTAATACAGTGAACAAAATAAGCCTTAAGGTAGGAAAAAGTTCAGAAGGTTGAATAAACACTGATCATTTGCTTACTTAAGGAGTAAAGAGCTTAACCTCGTTTCTTTCTGTGTATTTAAAGGATTTATTTTATTTTCTTAAGGATTACGTAGTCACATCTTAACGGATTCAAGCGACATGTATTTGAACAGGTTTATAGGAGTATTGTCTAATCGTTTGGTATTGGAGCCAGTAAAATTAAAGATAATTTAAATAAAAGCTTATTGGCAGTGGCTTATCATACCAGCATCCCACAATCTCCTAAGGGATATTTACTAGACCAGCTCAGCCTTAAATTCTAGAATAATCTTGTCTAAACTAATAATAATATAAAAAACATGTAAAATAAATAATAATTGTAGAATGTCTTGTATTTTTGAATAATATGTCCTCATACTATACAATACAGTTAAAACAGTAGTAACATATTAGAAGTTAGAATTTGAGTCACGACTATGCCTGTACAATAGTACTGACTCAAATCAATAGATTGGTCTGGTTTCAAACACCGTTACAATCAATACACTCAAAAATGAAAACTAAAACGCACCCTTTAAAAGCCATCATAAATAACTACAATTAGCTCCCTCGGTACACATATCATTACATATAAATCCTATTTATTCTGCGAGGGCGTTAGTATGGCACCCTTCGCTTTGGACACTGGACAGTTATCGATCGAGCGAATTTTTGCAACACACACGTCACATGTGGCCGTTTTCCATATGCAAATTAGTGTTTCCCCTTGGTTTTAAGTGTGTTTGCTTTTTTATGTCTCCTATATTTATTTGGACTTTTATTTATGGTCACTGCTCGAGTTTTGTTGTAACGAATATATCATCTAGGTTCCTGAAGTGGATTTAAGTAATTATTATTGAATTTACTTAGTTGCCTTGTTTTCTGCATAATGCTGAATTGCAAGGTTTGGTTACATCACATTTTGTTAGTGGAGGCATTAACAGTAAAAATTTTCATATTACCTACTGCTAAGCATAGTAGAGAAGACTTTATTTACTATCATGTTTTATTAACATTTAAATGTTTGTAATAGTTTAGTAAACTAATAAACAGCAAAACCACAACAGTTTTCAATTTACTCCCAACACACATTTTCATAAATAAACCGAAACTGTACGTACAACCAAAAAATAATTATTTCGCAGCTATTAATAACATGACAGTGCCACCAAGCGTTAGGGCTGCGACACGCTAGAAATAAGCTGTCACGCGTCATATCAAATCGAGTGTCACGGACTCACGGTAGAGCGGGGCACAGTAATTTAGTCGTGTTGGGAGCGACAGCCCTGACTCTTAGCTTTTGTAACGAATCGAACCGGCTTCGGTATTCGGTATCGCGATATGGTTGTAGCGATTGTTTTGCGTGTTCAGTTGGACGTGTGGAATTTAATTGTGCGTCTGTCACGATAATATAGCTGAAGCTAGATGAAAGTTTAGATAAAGCTTTATTTGTTAAGGATCGCCTCATTAATGTAGTAGTCGTATGCGCGACTACGCAAGAGGTCCTCGGTTCGATACCCAGGTCATAATATTTATTGGCCTGGCCTTTATTCCACGGGGGGCTAAGCAGAGGTGTACTACTATACGCCCATACTTCGCGGGATGTTTCGGCCCCAAATAACAGGGAGCCTATTGCCATTAACCAGGCACCAATATATCCAAACTCCGCTACTACTGAGAATTTCATTGAAAAACCCATTAACGCTTGCTCGACCTGGGTATCGAACCGAGGACCTATAGCGTAGCGTGCGCGGCTTACCACTAGCCTAATGAGGTAGTCCAAATAATTACTTTAGTTCATAAATATAATTAGAGATACAATTATAATATATCTACTAAAATAACTTGCTTTACTATACAAGTTTTCAGAAATTGTGTGTTGAAATGTTCGATGTTTTTAATACAATTTAGACAAATATATCCATTCAAAACTTACAAATACCTAACTGCACTTAAGAGCTGGCTACAAATTCCAAAATATTATTTAAAAAAAATGGAAATTTTTAGGAGCTTCAATAAAAGAATTAATATTTTATGTGACGGTAGTAAATTCTACTGCTCTATTTCATTCCGCATAGCTGACACCAATTTGAATGCAGTTTATTCTAAGTAATATATATTTAAAGTAATATATAAATTTCAGGCTTTTCGAGTATTAGGTACATTAAATAAAAAAAATCCCATCAAAAACATTCTGTAAATAACTAGCCAAGTCTCGATGGAGCTGCTTGTTTATCTCTAAAAAGTAATGAAATCTAGCTAGACAAAGTCGTGCCAAATCTAAGGTTCCTTACCGCAACTTCTTTATTATTTATAGTTAATGTTGTGTGACTTGGCCGTTGACTTGTACCCTTGTTGTAAATTCAAATAATATAAAGATGAATGTTCAACACATTTGTACACAGAAGATTACGTATGATGAATGTTCGTTGAGAATACAATTTGAACATTCTTTATACGTTAGTGGGTACAAGTCAACGGCCAAGTCACACAACATTAACTATAAATAATAAAGAAATTGCAGTTTAGTTAAGTATTATATATCGATATCTCTAATAGTTTGGTTGGACTCTTGTGTTTTCTAATCAGGGTCACCAGGTACTCCAGATCTTCGATTATCCTAGTTTTTATAGTTTTCCCTTTATGTGGCCATTAAACATTAACTCTGTACCAAATTTCAGCTCTCTGAATTTATGGGAAGTACTAGTTCTATTTTGATGATCATGAGTGAGTGAGTGTCATAAATGCGAAACTTTGCTTTCGCTTAACTTCAGAACTAAATGACCTACAGACTTGAAATTTTGGATTTTAAGTATGTAATTATAGCTTACTGGATGACGAAAATTTCTGCTTTCTGGTTTTATCCAGAGGTTCTCAAATAGGGGCCTGAAAATGCGGCGAAATGGTTCGAGTACAGGATGGTACGGCAGTGTTTGCTTCGCGCTCGTCTTGGCGAGAATGAGAGGCAAAAAAGGAAAAAAGATGAAATAAAAGAGTACACAAGTACCGTCTCGCCCCAGTTGATACGCGACGTGACATGTGACACGCAGTTGATTACCGACGTGACGACGTAACTAACTGGCTGACGGGACATGTAATTTTTGTCGGAGATGTTAATCTTATTTTGGCGTGTTGCTAAAAATATTACTTGTTACTTTTATGTCTAGAATGACAATGATCAAGAAAACTACTTAGAATTTGTTGAACTTTCTATATGAACATTATTAGTTGGAAGACATAGTTTTTAAATTATCAGCAAGATCTCAAGACACATGATAAGTTCAAATGTAATTATTTTAAAGATTCTCAGTCTTAAGTCAGTCCAGTAAAATATGTCTATTATGAAAATATTGTAAAATAAATTTAATTGTTACTGTCTCACAAGTGAAACAAGAATAACACAAATTACAACGATCATAAAACAACTGTAGGCTGGTATTATTTTCTTTGTAATATAGGTAAACCATGAAAAAATATTTGCAAAAATAATGTATATATCTTTATGGTGACAAGGATCAGTCAACAAAGACAAATATTTAGCAAAATCACGTGCAATGAATTTGGATATAGTGCTGATATAGTTTGCATATTCCAGCTTCAAAATGGCTTTATATAAAACAATAATGTCGTATTTGAAATGGTATCGATAGGCCTAATGCGAGCCAGCATCTATATTGTTGCAATATTATCATTTTTATGACATCCAAATGACATTTTAGCTATCAAAGCTAAAGTTATGCATCTCTTGAAATTCTATTCTCTCCTAAAGTAGGAACAAAACGTGAGCTTGTAAGCATAACTGGTTTCACATTGCAAATGTGCATCATACCATTACAATTTCATAATATTATATCATTTGACTGACATCTTCCGATACTAATACGAGTGATGTTGACTTAGGTCGTGGTCTTAGGTCCTGGTTATTATCAAAAGTATATGTATTTATTATCTACAAAATGAATCATTGCGTGTATTTTAGTTATCTGAAAGTGATCGCTCATTTTGAAGTCTAGTTATAATGCTTACTTGCATTGTGGTCTTGGTTAAGATAATTTTAGCATACCATCATATCTGTACTCCCTAAGGATTAGGCAGATGGTTTTAATACAATTTGTCTCTACAATTTAAGATCAAGTACAAATTTCATGTCAAATTACTTAAACAATAATATTTGATTGTTACAGAAAAATAAGAAGGTGATTATGATAAGTAAGAATATAAAGATTTTGATAAGGGTGATGTTTATGATACATATCTAAACAAATGCTAATATAATAGTTACCAACAACTAAACTAGGTGTATGCAAACACCTACAAAACAGTTACGCAAAATTATGTTCAAATAGATCCGTCAGAGTCCCCAACCACGCATTAGGGCTTGTAGGTCAATTACCTAGATAAAGGCTGGCGCGAAATTACCGTGTAATCAATGGATACTCATAAGCGCAAACCCGATTGAAACTGATAATGTTACCCCAATATTGGCACTTCTAGGAAATCATGGTAATTTGGAAAATGATAATCTATCGGTAGCTAGTACTGCTACAATTTTTTAGCGTGGGATTATTGAATTCATGACAGTTTTGACATGTTTCAAACCTGTAGATGATAAGGTATCGGTTATTAATTTTGCCATGATTTGGGGAGTGAAGAGTTTAGTAAATATGTAGAACAGTTATCAGTGCTTATATATTTGTAGATGTAAAGGATCGATTATGAAATACATTTTAAAGAATTTAATGCTGTTCTCTTTTTAGGAGTCAAGATCTTTTTCTTACTGTCGCAGTTCAATTGGTTGATTTGATATCCATGAAGATATAAGAGAATATTGTTCAATTGTTTAAACTTATTTAAACAAATAAAATAGAATAAAGTCAAAGTCAAATGTTTTATTTCAATTAGACCATTAAAATAAAAGTCAAAACTAGTTGCACAGTTCCAAAAAGTGGGTTTTATGGAGAAAAACCGGCAAGAAACTCCATAGACACCCTTTTAAAAAAAACATGATTACAATGTTAATCTTGTTTTACAATGTTTGTTATGAATAGTTAATGAGAACAATGCAGTTTGATATGTACTAATAAATTAATCCAGTATAATAAACAGAAAAAATTATAATAAAAAATATTGCCATTGCCACATAAACATAAAAAGTTTACAGTAAAGTATCAAACACGAAACACGTTAGTTGTAAAGACTCGTATATTCTCTACTCGTGTATTCTAAATGACCCACCCCTGTTTCGCACGAGTAGGTAGGTATGCTCATCAAATTATAGACAGCATAAATTATATATTTTATCCATTACAAACAAAAAAAACATTTTTTTTCCCTGCATAATATTTGTTAAGATATAACTTCTAGGTCATAATTTTATAAATCTAGGAATTATCGCTCGCTCTTATCTTATCAATTTTAAACTTCAAGTTAAACATGACATCAAATTCAGTAGGTACATAAGAGTATATCAAATTTTCTTCGTTCTCTTAAATGTATCGAGTTATAAACTTTTAAGGAGGGCTTTAAGTAATCTGGGCTTTAAGTAATCGTCGAATATTGTTTATTGAAGTTGATAAAACATAATATCTTACATAATAGCTCTCGTCTTATCTCTCACTTCCACCTTTCTAGTGCTAGATGCTCTAGTGATGACCGTGATCGTCTCTGCACCTCCTTAAAGTTGTCTGGTAGAGAATGCCTAAGGCGTTAAGACCACCTTTGTCTTTTGTTACATTAAGAATTAATAAATAACAAATAAATATCTAACGCCCGTCATTCACAGTGATCTCGAAGTCTTTACTCCAAGTATGATGACATTTTCGAACACCAAAATACTTGGTATATCCCCCAGCGTGAGTCGTATGCAAATAATTGAAGCATCCGCCCCTGTCGAAAATAAAATGTACGTCTCGAAATCGTCACGTCGTCTGTCGAGGCGCGTGGCGCGATTAGGAACACGTGACGTGCTCCTGACTTAACAAACACCCTTTAAATTTAGTGCGAAATGAGAACACTATGTGAAATGTTTTGTACAATTTTTTGACAGATTTGAAGTAACTGGCGAGTTTGATGAATGGTGTTTTCTTGTTTCTGATGTACTGTTAATAAATTAAAGTGGTTGTTTGGCTAACCAGTAAGATATTGCTTTGAAGAGCGCTGGTCGTGAATTCAAAAAACCTCCGAATGCATTACAGGCTTGAGCCTCTCTTTTATAAACGTCAGTTATATTAGTAACGTGTAAAAATGTTTTGTGAATTTTCTTCAAAATTATTACCTATGTTTGGCTGTATTATAACGTTTAAAAGTTGAAGTAAGTTATTATTTGGTGGTCGTCTCTCGAACAATAAATAAATAAAAAAAACGGTTTTGGCAATTTATCTTTCTTAGAAAGACTTTCTTAAAAGAACTTTATGCTTAGATTTATGCCAGGAGATATAAATAGATAAGCTACGCTAGTCAGTCTGTGGATGGGTGACCATTTTTAATACATCGAAACCCCTCTGTACCTCGTAGAGCACGTAAAGGCATCGGTCCCGGTTGTAATGCGAATAATATGACGATCACTAGTAGTAGTCAGAAGGACAAAAAACCTGACAATCAGTCTATCCTCATGATATCGGTAGTATGGCCCAGAAATTGGGTTATGTAGGTCTGATGGCATGAATTTCATGTAAAATACTGATGTTCAGCCGTATCTGGTTAGACTAGAAGCCGACCTCAACATAGTTGGGAAAAGGCGCGGAGGATATACGTAGATAGATAAGCAAAATCAAATTACCTATCCACTCGCCGCTTTGCTCCAAAAGGAATCCTTCTGCGATACAATTTTATGAAACTAAATTTGAATTGCATCAATATCCAAACATTGCCAACGCCAATGTGAATGGTGCATATATTTTTTGAGAATGTTTTAAGTTAACTTTAAAGTGGCATTAATTTTTTAAGAACCCATTGAACACAGGATGATCAAAATACTTTCCTGTTCGTTAATATATTAGTCTATACTCATGTATATAATGAAACAGTTTATAATTTTAGAAATTAATCTCTATTCCCTTCGAATTAAGACCACTTAATGACACGGCATAACCACATGCCGTACTTACATGTTTGCCGATATGTATTAAACAGTAAATTTACTTACCGATAACATTTACGATTATCAAACACCTGCGCACTATCAGCTTTGAATTAATATGTTCAAATTGGATTTTCTACACGTGAACATATCTTTAAGCAATTCATTTAGTTTGGGAATGTTGATGTATGATTATATTTGTATTAAATTATATTGACATTCAGTAAAATTCAGGAATGTGGCTAAGTAATAACTACGCTGATCAAACCATCTGCAAGGTTAAGCTGCGCTAGTCGCGGTGAGTTTGTCGATGGGTGACCGTTCTTTACACATTGAGACCCCTCCGTGCTCCTGAGCATGTAAAGCCATCGGTCCAGGGGGTCTATTCCCTAAGCACGAAGTCCGTAGTTTCGACCTTAGTTACGGGCGTTTCCTACTCGGTATCACCTACGGATGGATGATTCGTTCGGGGCCCGCACTAAGAATGAATGACAACACAATTTGACAGTTGTCCCTACTCTCGATGTGTTTTACCCGTTCGAAAAATTGAATTGGACACTTGTTTTATCGGACTCCGAAGTTTCGAAGAACTTTCGAACGGCTCGTAATTTCGTTGACGGAGATAGGGAGTAGACCCTCAGGTTGTCATACGAACACCTATGACATTCGTTAGTGGTATTCAGAAACCCAAAAAGTTTGACAACCAGGTTATTCTCAGAATATCGGTATTCGCTAATAAAGTATTTTTTCTTAAGTAAGGAACAATAGTGTTTAGGTCCCAATACTTCATAAATATATTTTTATATGATTCTCCATTCAATAAAAATATTGTTTTAAACTTTCGATTTAAATCTGCAACATTCATTAAAGTTTGCAGAATATAAGTCACAATATTGGTGTAATAGTTTCAGCAGAAAAAAACTAAAAGTTATAGAACGGATTGAACGAGACTAATGAACTCATTATAAAGTTGCAAAGAGTGCCAATCTGTGGTGCAATTTATAAGATACTAGCTGTTGTGCGGTGTCACCCGCATCCCAAAGGGATTTTTGAGACAAAGGTAGCTTACCTATGTTCTTTTCCATGGTCTAATCTACCTCTCTACTAAATTTCGTTAAAATTGGTTCAGCAGTATACACGTAAAAGCGTAACGGACAAATACAGGTTACTTTCGCAACTTGGACCAAAAACCAGTTCTCACACTCGACCGCAAGGGTTCCGCCGCTAATTAATTGAAGGAGACTTTTCATTTGTCGATTGAACCCGCCGTTAGCTGAGTCACCTTCACGAGGGTGTAAAAATTGTACACGTGGACGGGTGCAATTCTGCCCCTTCAAATTTTAATGTTTTGTGTTTTATAAAACTTTATCAGCTATTGTTTTGGTAATGAAAAGAATTTTAGAATTTGTGAGTCATCTGTTGATGGATTTAGTTGTGTTCTAATTGGGGGATTTTGACTCAATGTGGCTTCCAATTTGAAAACTTTCAGAGTCAGTTCATCATTAGGTATCATCATTATATCAGTTACAAGATTTCTAGTCTTTGGTTAATATTTAAATTTGATTAATTTCATCTTATGATTCGCATTCGCATACTCAAATCGTCATCAACTTCAATATCGTTTTTAATTTCAAAATCATTTATTTTCAAAATCTGTTTACATTTAATTTACTATTTTTATATTCATGTCACAAACAATATCACTGCTATCAGTCACCTACCACTCAAACTTTGTCCTGCAACAAACACATTTCTTAATCCGCATTCATCACAAAATTTAGTATTCTAAAAATATTTTGTTCCAAAACGTCCGTCGCATAGCATTCGAAATTGTGTTCATCTCGTGTTTTGTACGTAGGAGTTTAGTTTTAAACCTAAATGAATTAATTCGGGTAAAAATTGCAGCAGAGGATATTCTGCAACCACTCTGCATAAAGTAAGCATAAATATCACGAGGTATATCGATATGGGTGTGAACTTCGTGGCTGAAGAAGAGCGATAAATCAGTGTTTACACAGAAAATGTAGTGATATTTGTCTTGAAAGAAAAAAAGAAAGAAAAATAATTTATTTCAGGCACAATTGACGACAAATTTAAAAATATTTATTTTATACAATTATACGTTATAAAATAATCAACATTGTTCATTTACCAGAAATAATGATGACCAAGTGATATAACCATTGAACTGTAAGTCATAGGTCTTGAGTTCGAATCCAAGGCATAATAATTGTGCGTATTAACAATTAAATAATTGCGATGAAAGAAAAAAACCTTTCTGAAATAATACAAACAAAGTTAATGTAACGATACTGAAAGGCATTAACATTTAATTCATTTCCAAAGTCGTGACGACAGAATAGAGCAAACTGTCAACTTCACTATAATTAATCTGTGAACTAAAACAACTAACGTAATTTACGAACGGAACTTTATTTTAAATAATAGTGTTTTGTGTACAAAAGTTTTAGTTAGGTAACTTGCTTATCAGCTTTGAGCTAAATTATTTGGAAAAAATGTGATTTCACTGAAAAAATTACTACGAAGCAGTGGAATGTTTTTGTAAGGGGTAACAATAATAATTTTAAATCATACATCCTTTTTTTAAAGAATTGATCCCATCACTTACACTACTACATTTTATAGAAAGTGTTGCAGATCTTATATCTGCTGGAGAAGATGAAGGGATATGTTGGTATATTACCGGTTGTAACTACGTTTCCTCCTGTATTTATGGTCGGGGCCATGAGATTTCCGAACGCATTTCTTCGCATATAGACAAACCTACATTTCACTCATGTTTCTAAAAGTCTACAAAAGTATTATTAATCCAAAAAAAAAAAATCAAAACTTGTTATCAGTCATTATTTGCAGAAGCCTTTACATGTGGGTTGAAATTATATTTCAAATGATTACGCAAAAACAATAACCAACTTAATTAAAACACTAATATTTAAAACAGCACTTTCATAACTAACAGCAGAAGACATAACATAAGAGCTAGAAACATTAAGTAAGAAAGTATTCAGTTCATTGGAGCCATGAGAAATCATTGATAAGCTGTGAGCAGATTCCTTCTCACGCCATTTGAGGCGTAATCTTTCCCATTGTGTTCTTAGAAGAACAAAGCTAGTTGCTAACTCATTAATCAATTATTTATCACCTATTAACTGCAAGGTGATTATCATAAGCTTTTTGTTTCATTGTTTTTATATTTCTGTTTCAGTGAACACATTTCTAATTCGAAATTGAACTGTGTGACTGTTTAATACAAATTTATATTTCTTTGGAAAGAATTTTACGGTGTTTGAAGTTAGGCGTGTTAAAACTATTATGTTAATAAAGTCTGCATTAATAAAATAAAAGTTACTTTTATAATTCTTAATTATAATCATTCTCAATTCCAAGACCAATATCTTCAAGATAGCATTAGCATCTCTCTTCTCAATATTGACTTTTCAACTGAAACATTTCCTGTCTTTAGTATTTTTTTGCCCACAGTTTTCTGTATCATCACGCGCCTCCCTTGACTATGGCCACCACCTCTCCTACGTTCGCTCGAGGCTGGTATATTTCACGGGCGGTCTGCATTTAATAGCCCAGCGGTTCCCCGATAATTTTATTATCGGTGATTTTTTTTCTCTGCCAATGACGTGCCAGCGAGTCTCATTGAAATAAAAATAATAGCGTTAGTTTAGTAAAATCTTGGCGGGGGTTCGTTTTAATGGCCTGATGTCTATGGTTTTTTTAATCTGGGCGGAGTAGGGTATTAATTTTGTCGGCAATTAGCCTGCTAGTTATGGGTTTTGGGGCATGTGCCTTTGGTTTTGGCAGTGTTTCTCTAGTATTTTTTATATTTGTATAGTTAAGCTTTGCTTATATGAGACATGCTACTTGTGGTTTTATAAAAATAAAATATACAATAATCAACATTTAATAATAAATTAATTCCAAAAATATCGCTAGTACCTATTGTAGTTTCTGACCCTTTTGCAAAATATTAATAATTAACCCTAGCAAACATTTCATTTTCACACTATCATGGGAACTTAACCATTTTTTAGACATAATACGAAACGATAGCTCCATTTTCTAAATTAACAAACATGACACAATCAGACCCCTTTTGACAAATATTTTTCAGTTATAGCATTGTGGATAATTAACCTTATTCCTATACGCACAAGGGTTATAATAAGAGTAAATAGTGTATTGTAATGGTATTGTAGTATCACACAAGGGGTTCGATATGAGAAATGTGGGTTCGAACAATAAAATAAATCGGTTGAATGGCCCGATACGGTGCTGTGGGGTTCAAATCGATTAGTGCCGTGATAATAGTCTTATGACAGGGTGTCAAGCTATTCATGTTGGTCGAGACAGTCCGGTTTAGACTTTATGACTTTTATAAAGTTATTTTTTCTCTGAGAACCAAATTATAATGCCTTCTTCTTCTTCCTTTCTCCTACGTCTCCGTGCCCAGCTGTTAACATAGTGGAGTGCAATAAACGGATAGAGGATTGATTACTTAGACAAATCATTTAATTGTTGATGTTAGTGTAATGTTTGATGAGCGTGCTGGGCTTGTTTCTCAGGTCGAGTACTATGCTATTATGGCAAATGGCTCGCTCCTACTAAATGTGTCCTTAAATATAAATCGGCTCCGTGTTAATGTGTATCCATTAAATCTCTTTACGAAAACGTAAACTCGTAAGTAAGCGCGCGTATAACTTATAATTACGGGAGTCTTTCGTATTTTTTAGCTTTCTATAAATTATTAGCTGGTGAATTTTATCCGGTAAAGGTTCAAGAATAAAGCCTCTTAATAGAAATTTTGCTTCTGTCCGAATTTCAAACAGAATGGTGAGCTCCCTAATGCCCGTTTGATCACTTGATCAATTTTCACTAAGCTCCATCTATCTTACAAACATTGTATCTTAATCGCATTAGTGTTTTTGCGTTTAACTATACTATTGTCGCTACTTTGATTGACGGATTAGATTGGTAATTTAGATGTAAAATTGTACGCGAATATTTTTGATTGATTTGCGGAAGACAAATCTCCCTTTCTAGTTTTTTATACTAGTGAAAAAATATAGCTTAATTTCCTACGCTCTTTTAAACGTTTGACAATGTCTGTAGTCTAGTGGTTCACGTTTCAAATTGTAGATCACGAGGTCGTAGGTTCGATTCCCACAGAATATAAAAATATTTATGTGATGGACATAGGTGTTTGTGTTTGTCTAGGTGTTTGCATTATAAGTATATATTTACAAATAAAGTAGGTATTTAAGTATTATATCCATAGCTTAGTAACCACAGTACAAGCTCTGCTTAGTTTGAGACTAGAAGTTGCTGTAAAATTGTCCAAAATTGTTGTATTTATTTAAATGATAATAACATTTTTTATTGTTATTACATCCAGTTACAACACAAAAAATTAATGTTTCTAAAATAGCTTATCATTTAGACTTTCCTCAGCAGTGGGATCACTTGTAGAAAAAAAAACACTATCATTATACATATATTAATCATATTATAATATTAAAGTTCCGAACATAATATTTCAAAAATAATTGGAGTCGAACCTAGAAGATTTTAATAATCGACATCAGTAATAAATAACGCAGTTCAGACTATAAATTCCTCTGCAAACACGAGCATTGGTTGAAAACTCCCAATTAAAACTCCATTAGTCATCGCCCAAACATTTTGACACCGACACATTTGGGCGCAACATAAAGCGAATTAAATGAACTAGTGCTGTACCGAGCAGAGAATAAAAATAAATCATTCATAACACTCAACACTTCGCAACGAATCGATTCAAAAAACTACGTTCATTGAATCGATAACAATGAAAATCACTATAACAAAAGCATCCGCTCCGTTTGATTTGAGGGAAGAGAGGACGCGAATACCTTTTACGAAAAGTGGTCATTTTGTTCGATTCTGTTGGTCTAAAATGTTAATAATATTATAAAAAACAAGAAACTTATAATCACGTCGTACATAAATTAGATGAGTAATTTAAATGATTGCGTTGAAATTAAAAAGTGTCTTAAAGGGAAAATAATAAATAATATACAATTAGTATTCCGTAATATTCTGAAAACAATAGCCTACAAATAAATTAATTCTATAATTTGTACAGTTCAAAAAGTTAAAAAGGTTTACAATTAAAATTTTTGTTAAATTTTCAAAATCACACGGAACAATGCTTCAAATCCGCGTATCTCACAACTTGCGCCACACATCTATAATGAAAATCGCCATAACAAAGAGCTGAGCTTTGTGCAATAAAAATATAAATAAACGGCGAAACAATAACTCTTAAACGCATTGTTTTATAATGAACAATGAGTACACTATTAAATAGTCTCTAATAATCGTGTGTTAATGTGATTTGAGTGATTTTGATTTTTCAGTAACGTGTTAGTGTATTACATTCTAAGTAAATTATATTTAACACCCATATCCGCCAAATAACATCCACGCTGAGCAATCCCCTCCCCACCCATAGAAATTTTTATAAGAACTTTTTTTTACACTAACTGTAATTTTTATAACAACATTTTTTTATTCTCTACGGGCTTGCGATTGGCCGCTACTTCATCTGTTATATGGTTGCATGCCTTGTCACAAAACAATTTATTTTCCTCATTTGACAATGTAGCATCAAATTATATTTTCTATTATGATTTTTTTTTTCTTGATATAGGTAAATTTTTTATTGAGACTACGAAAATTGCGCTTGGCATTCCACGGGTTAAAATAAAAGAAGTAAATCGAACCGAACCGATTGCGGTTGAAACGCGGGGGCTATGGGGTCCACGTGCACTTTTAATTTTTAAAGATATATTACCAAACCCCTGAACGATGCTTCACGGGACTCAAAGGCTGGCCTGTACTTCTTTTACTTCTACTTGCCATTCAGTGTGGCAATGCAGCCAGCCTTTTGGGTACGCTTCCAAGCGATAGCGATGCGGAAGAGTTCTTTGATGCCTTTTACTAACTTATTTTATTATTATCCTAGTTTAGTTTAAATAAAACGATAATAATAGTCATCGTTGATAAAACTAAGATGACATATAAAGATTCTGAAGCACAGGTTTCAAAGGCTTTATGTAGTTTTTATATGTTATGAAAGTTTTGCGAACAAATATAAAGAATTAGCGATGTTTTATGACACTTTAACATACGCTGACGGTGTAAAATAAGAAACTATAAAACACAGAGTTGCGAGTTGTTGAAGTATTTGCTGTGAAAACATCAGCATGTATTTGCTTAATGAATAAACATTGGGAATTGTATGTAGAAAGCAACCTGCTTTATGTAACAGCGAAATCTGTGATTATATTTAAAGGATTTTTAAATAGCTTTAAAACCTTTTATTTCGATTTCAAGTTAATCACAAAGAGTTTGTCCTATTTCTAAGCCACTATTTTTACCTATAGCATTGTATGCTTTAATAATAAAAATATTATCTATTAATGTTATAAGAGAAAACTTATACCGAGCCTTGTGATACAAAAGAGCTTATAAAAATTGTTGATATAATAAAAGCATTTGGTTTTGACATTACCGAACATAAAAAGGTATCGAACAGTTATATGGCGTGGAAAATGAAGCGGAGATTTTTACCAGACACACTTTTAGTTAGTTAGTTTTTAGTTTTTAAGTTGTCTTGCAAGTTTTCTTCAAGCCTCGAGATTCCCATTGAACTGAGCATTTGTACAACAGTTGCAAACTATTTATCTATAGGTCAGCAAAAGCAATAAAACTCTACAAATAATTATTCACAGTACTAACATTTGCATAACGTAAGGCGTGCACGCGATACCGCCATAGAACTGCAACTTTACTTAAACGGAAATCCATTAATGTTTTTAGTTGCTCACATGTCACTCTTATCAGGAATGAGGAAGCAATGTATGTTGTACAAGCCAGTTCGGTTGTGAATGAGGTTTGGACTTCAGCGAGTAGTGTAGAGATCGCAAGCATCTGCATTAATGTGGAAACATACTACCAAGGAAGGTTGGGTTCAACCGTCTTTATAATCTGTTGATGAATTCTCACCAAATTTATAGAGAGAGGTTGTTAGATATTGAATTTAATACAAAAAAAAATCCTAGAAAAGAAATATATTTATTTCTGTAAGGAGATCTTTTGAAGACACTTTTACAAGTCAATATTTCATTGATAATAGATGGCGCTGGCATTTTCTAGCTGCCGACCTCTGAGAAGAAACACCGAAACAAACTCAGGAAATGAGGGATTTTTTAAGGTCCTTATAGAAATATATTACTCATACCGTTTCTATAGAATTATTGCTGTATTAACAAATAGAGAGGTTCTGTTTTATGTGCGTTTTACGTTATAGTTAACGGTTTATTTTATTTGTTGTATTTTTAATTTACGATTACGATTGGTCTGGTGTGTCCCACTATTAGGAATCGGTCTCCCCTCCATCAATCTCGATCTTTGTGCTAATGCAACAAATGTTACCTTCATAAAGAGTATCAATGTTGTCATATTATACTCTGCCACGACATATATCGATGTCATTAGTAGGTAATTTCGATTTTAAATATATCATAATCATGATATTAGCCATAATAGGTTCACTGCTGAAAAAAGGCTTCCCCTATTACCTACAGTTCCACAAGTACCGCGAATCGGAAAACGCAATGTAGAATGGCCTCCTACGAGACGGACGGACGACCTGGTAGGAGGTCGCTGGGAGTCGACGTAGGCGGCATTTAACTGTTTTAAATATATATTCAAGTATTATTTCTCCACTCTGTAAAGGCGACAATGCAAATCGATAGTGTATGTTTCATTACGTAATCAATGAGCTATGTTCTGTACGGAAAGCGGTTCAGTTCATCAATATTCATAAGTAACAATAGTCTGTTAATTTGGAAACGAGAGACGGAAACGAAGAACGAAGTGATCATTTAAGGAATAGGAATTTCCTTGATTGATTGGAAGAATTGAGTAGACTAGGATAATAGTAGAAAATAGAGTCTTAGCTGACAGCACGCATGCACCAGTCATTTTGCAGCTCGACCATAACCGATTACATTTTCTATTTAATTAAAATAATAATTACATGCTATACTAAAAAATGACAGTAATATCACTGCTAATATTATCATCAAATTGGTATAAAATATGATTGTTATGTTAAACTTAAAAATAATAATAAATAATAAAATTGAATGCCAGAATAAAATAAATGTTAATTGAAGTATCGATAGCCTAGTTCATTTAGTAGTTCAAAGCTAAGCATTTTTGTAATTTAATTTGTATTAACCGTCCCTGCCTAATCATGAAATTTCGTATGTTTCCATGCAAAACGTTATCGAGACCTTATCTGACGCTTACATACGCACCATAGAGTTTCGCTAATCGCCTCATAGCTTTACTCCCCATAGATGCCAACGCTGATAATAACCTGAGGGTTTTATATCCGGATCCGAAGGGAGTAGCAGATTAGGAGCAATTTGCCATGGCCTAAAATAAGATAGCTCATATAAAGGGGTTAAACGCTGAATGGAATTGGTTTAGATTTTATGGAAAATCAATGTGATACAGGATGTCAACACGATGCTAGTATATTATTGCAGTATTTACATTTAGTAAGGATTGTTTCATTTAAAGTAAATTTTATAAAAAACATACATTGAAGGTTTGTGCCTGAACCTAATTTTAATGCTAACGAATGTCACTTTTATGCCAAGGAATAACTGTACAATTTTATATCTAGCAAGACATTAAGATCTTAGTAAAGTTTCTTTGGAATATTAAATTATAACTTACAAGTAGATTGTCTTATTTTAAGAAAAAAATACAACCACCTACGATCCATTACAGAACATGCCACTAAATCATACCCTGGATCTGCCTACAATTATACCATACACTGTGCCTATAATTCTATAAGTAAAATGACGTATGTGGACATAACATAATATAGTTCGCACCCTGATACTTTTTTTAAGAAACTACTTTTAAGTGCAGAGAGCGACTGAGTAACTCAAGTAAGAGATGGATGGATAGTGACCATTTTCAAAGTCAAGATCAAATGTTTTATTCGATTAGACCATTAAAATTAAAACGTAAAGTCAAATGTTTTATTGCAATTACTTTCCATTCTGTGCCTAAATAAAATATACAGCCATAACAAGATCCCAGTATTAAATGAAACACAAAGCTATTTCCCATCATCGCCGAAACAGAAGAGCACCCGTAACCGAAAATCTACCCTCATTACACAAACGTATTTCATTCCGGGCATCATGCCAAACATTCCTGGATTGATTCGGATACAGGGCAGGTCGAGTTGAATGCATAATACATGTGACCTTACGATCATGGTCCCTGAATATGAGAACGACTGGCGTGGCCTGAAGGGTTTTGACAGACTCCACTGTATTATTCTAGCTACAATTCACATGGAAATTCTACCCGTTCTGAGCTCGAGTACAGTATAAAATATTCGTGTTCCTTATGTAGCTTTTGGAGTGACGTATTAGCATATTTTTTGTATGCGACCAGAAATTATACTACAAGGTATACCTTCTTTGTTTAGGAATTTAACATAGTATAAATTACTTACCGAATCTTTGATACTGTTTGTAGTGTAAAATACCTTTACATAAGCCAGTGCTATTCTGTGCTTGATTAAATAAATACGTATTTTTACTACTTGTTTTACAAGCGCGATGAAACTTGATAAAATGAACTCCGTAAGGCTCCGCACCCGGTCAAGATATAGAGGTTCCGGCAGTGCAACAGTAATTCGCCGAATTCTAAACATCAACTTCCGGAAAATGTAGGTAGATACTACAAAATTAAGGTATTATTATAATTAATGATACTGATACAATCAACAAAATTTAAGATTTTACTATTTATCTTAAAATTTAAATCCGAAATGGGTGGCAAAATCATTGATTTGGAACCCAAAGAAATATATTCATGTCACCTCAGTAAATTGTAACCCAATCTGTATAATATTTTTGTAAATTGGTTATTGTGGAATAAAATTTATTATTATTATCTACAGATTTTTAATTAAAAAAAATATCCTGGCAATAAGTCAACAAAATCCAATGATAATCCTTCTCAAAAATAAGCAAAACAAAAATCCTACAGAAACAAATTACCACGGCGCTTTTCAATTGTCAATTTTAATCCCCAAAGCTATATACGAGATCAGTTTGATGTCATGCCGCTCCAAGCTTACATCACGAAATGCCTACCCATATTTCAAAACGCATAGTTTCAAAAATCCTACATCATTTTTCAAACAAGTTAAAACTGTTGGAACTGTTTAATCATATTTTCCTCTTTGATATTTCACTGAACAAAATCCAACTAGTACAAAAGCTTAGCGCTTAGCGGACAAAAATTGCATAACAAGTTTTCTGTTTCAGAATAGTTCCATATGATAATGCATTTCTTCGCAACAGTCCCGGGTTGTTTTAGTTCAAGCATTTGCTACAAAGGCTTAGATTCAAAGCTGAAGTATTCTTGTGTGAATTTTATGCTGTCATTTTTGTTTATCCATCGCGGCGAAATTGAATGCGTGAGATAGAATCTAAGCCTGATAGGATGAAGCGGTATCAAACCTTTATAGAAAATTTACTGATATCCTCTATCGATTCAGTGTTCAGTCTAGAGCAGCCGTCCTATGTAGGAGAATATCTAGGCTTATATTATAATCGTGAACTTACGTTGAACTAACAAAACATTATAATAAGTCGTTTTGATTCCATATCCTTACCTCACTAATAATATTATCAATGCGAAACTAACTTTGTCTGTGTTTTGCATTTATTCCTAAACCTCTGAACGGATTTTGATGATATTTGGTATAGAGATATGTCTTCGAAAAAGGACATAGGCTACCTTTTGTTTCAAAAATTTATTTAGGATACACGTGAAATCACGGGCAACAGCTAGTCTTTTATAAATAATCACTGCTTAAATTTAAAACATTATAGCATTTTAGTTGTAAAATATAGTCCAAAAGCACAATATGCTAACGATTAAATTCAAGTTCAAAATAGAAACAGATACAAAAATATTCACACAATTTGGTGCTGCTACGCTTACATGGTGCATTGCATTAATACTGACCTACTAACCCGTTGTTTCTACATTGTTCTCAAGTTTAAACTCTCTGCGTTGCAGTGCTCGGCTTATAAAAATGGATGACGTTTTATAAAATGGAACTGTGTTACATGTTTAGACTTGCACGCGCTGGTTGGCTCAGCTCGTAAAGTAAATGGATTACTAGAACATTTTTGTGGATACTATAGTACTAAAAATAAGTGTAGAACCGCAGTGTAGAAGTTGCTGACCCGATTGGCGCACTGGGGCTCAGTGTTTTTATATCTTGGATGAAAGGTTGTGACCTGAATGACTAACTATACTCCGTTTATTATAACATTAGACAAAAGAGGCTCGCAGAAGCAGCATTACGAAACCTTTTATTTCAAGTTAAGTTCAAACAATTTTAATAAATAATGTCTTTTTTGTAAGTAACAATGTATGGCATTAAAGCATTTTCTATCTAACTACTCGTCACGAGGCTTGGATAGGTACATAAAATGAAACATTTTTAGTAACAATCAGTTTATTAAAAAGCAAATTTATCACAATGGCATGACGTCCATTATAAGTCTTCAACAAAACAACTATAATAATTTAGAATCCCAGAGGATTAATAAAAATACACTGACGACCTCTGTGGTCTAGCGGTTCGAGTGCCGGACTGCGGATCATGGGGTCGTGGGTTCGATTCCCACAGGACACAAATATTTGTGTGGATAAAACATGAGTATTTGTGTTTGTCTGGGTGTTTCTTATGTATTATAAGTATGTATTTACAAAAAAAAAGTATATAAGTATTATATCTATTGTCTAGTACCCATAGTACAAGCTCTACTTAGTTTGGGACTAGATGGTGTTGTGTAAAATGTCCCAAAAATATTATTATTATATTAACTTTACCTGGGCCTGCACCGGGATCCATAGTTCCACAAAACGTACCGCTTTGCACGAACAACACAAAACTAACAATTATAACGAATACAAAACAATAACTAAAGAAAAACAGTAACAACTAACAAAATCAGCAATAACAACAAGAAAAGGCGTAGCATCCACAAGTGAATGACAATTGACTATTGCAGAATATTTACGGAATTTGACGGATGGATGACCTGATAAACCCACAAAATAAAAAAACACGTGCTGCCACAACTTATGAAGGGAATATGTAAATTTTAGATTTGGTAGAATTATAATGACGTGAAAAACATACCCGGTACTGGCCACCCCTGCTTCTTTTAGATTTTAAACATCGACACGACAATATATTATGTAAAAACTAAATAAAAACTAAACAATCAAACTAAGTAATAATGTTTGCTGTACTTTTATTACAAAGTGTGCTCCTAAAAGAGCCTTTTTTAACTTCTGTCTAATGCTGTAAATGGAGTATAGTTCACTTAGATAGTTTCATTGGAGTCAGTAAAATTTTATTTTAGCTATCAAGGTGGAACACTGACACTTCTTAATTAGAAAATAATGAAATAGAAAAAAAAATTGTAGTGTTTTCTGTGTAAGTAATTTTAGAGATGGGTCAATTTTAAAACATGAATTTAAAGACAGATAAATACAAAATACAAAAATATAAAAAAGGCTGATAAAGGCATAATATTAAGTAGGTATGTGAAATATGAATGAATTAATGATTGATTATTGCACAAATTCCAAGTGCTTTTTTCACACTACTGGGCAAAGGGAGGCATTTACCAAGTGCTTGTTACCCAAACACTAAAAACATATCATATTAAGTACAATAGGTATGATGTGATGAAAATAATACGAATAACTTTAAGATAAGTAATATCTTTTTACATCCTGATTGCTTCAAAATAAGGAAACCACTTTCGAACCAACCAAAACAAAACGTGACTTTAACTACTGCATCCTGATCAAACGATAAGCATGTTTAGAAGCAAAAAAATCTACCATGACATGACGTAACGGCTTTCTCCGCAGCATCCAATCAACCAATTATAAAAGTTTACAAAGAGGATTTAGCCCATTATTTCATTGGAGGAAATTAACAATTGTGTCCAAATAAAGTTGTTGAGTAATTCCGTCATGTCAGTTATCGTTTGTCTTGTGTTGTTAAGAGGACGGGTTGATTGACTTATTTATTGGACGTTGGACTAAATTATCGGGAATTAGCTTGTATGACGTTTTGATTGAAGGATTGTACTGGAATTACAATACTACTTTGTTTGGTTAAAGACTCAATGATGTCAATAGTAAACGAGTCGCACTTCAATTGGCGCAGCTTGGGCTTAGTGACTAGCATTTGCTGTACGAATTTTGCTGTTCAGTTTTCAGCTTTTCGGCTATTCAAGATCTAACTGCGCCTTTGACTTTTGTATTTTTATAGTAAGTTCTTAGTTCTGCCCTCAAATGATATGGGGTATTTTGCATAAAAGTAAAAAGTAAATGCTAAAATAATTTCAATCTAAAAATGTTTTACGATCAAAGCAGATTAGAAGTGACATGACCTACTTTGCAAAATATACACAACACAGAAAATATAAATCTCATTCAAACTTTAGTGAAGAAACAAAGCATTTCGCTATCATAGATATAAAAATAATTTATCCCTTTGTACGGAACAGGGAAGCAATGAAAGTTGATACATACAAGGTGGCCGTTGAAGCCACCTGCTCTTTGATCGTGATCTGAAACCAAACAGCAACGAAACTGTTTACGAAAAACGTTACATGGATCAAATATAAAAAGGGATTACTTATTTTAATCGATGGCGTTCGAACTTTGAGTGGAAGCGTTTGTTATTCCTGCTATGGAAAAGATAAATATAATGTTGGATGTACATAAATAATTTTGTTAGTTTGTTTAGGAAGAATGAAAGAAAAATGTAGTTTTATTGGTTGGAAATATTAAACTGTTTAAAATAGAACGTGTACGCAGTTATAACTTATTAATAAATTCACAGAGATTAAATATGAAGTAATAATACCGAGGGTGAAGTTTTATTCAAAAGAAACTGATCATAAGTGTAACGTGACTAAGCTAAGTATCATTATCAAAATAACAATAATAGAAGGAAACTATTTGGCAAGCTTGTCAAGGTAACAATTCCTGACACAAAAAAGTTGACTGAAGGACTTTTGTGTGGTTCTTAGTTAAAGTACGCCGATGTGATCTTCCATCTGCTTAAGGATTAAATTTATTGATTCCATAAAGCATATAATAGACTGTGATAGTACTTTTAAATACAGTAATGCTGGAGGTAAACAGATTTCAGAATTATCTACATAGTTTTTATATTGTTTTTTTTTTACAGTAAAGGACTGTGATTTGCGATCACTGGCTGCAATTATTGTTTCAATTAATTGTATTTTCAGATAATCTTTCAATTATGTGCAATGCAATACCACCAACGATATTGTTTATAATGATTATCTGTCTAACTTAAGGCAGCTCGTTGTTTTAAGGCCCACGCGTATACAGCAAGCTGTTTTGTTGTCAAATGTCTTCTGAAAACAACCGTTTTGTAAATTAATAACAAGACCCTAGAGAATAAATCATTTTGTTAAATTAATAGGAACACCTTATCAAATTTTATTATTATTTACGGAACTTAAAGTTATGATTGATTGATTGTTTTTAAATTGTTTTGATGAATTAGTGGATGTTTAAATTTAAGCTAAGTTATTAAAGAAAAGATTTCAAAAATATTTGTCAGTAAATTATATTTATGTTGTTGATAGTAGATTTGATTTGATTAGTTTAAGTGTAGAATTATATTACATAATTTACAAGAATAAGAGCCATATTTCAATGTTTATATTTTATCTGCAATGATGACCTAATATTGTTTTTGCAACTGTATTTCACATTATACAAGGCAATCTGAAAACCTTTTGACAAAAGAAACTCTAACGAATAAATTCAAAATTCGTGTTCCAACCGTTTCGAACTACCCAATCGTTCAAAACAAACGCCAACTCCCAAGTTTTGTAGCGACTTGTACAAGTCATTAAACTGTTAAATTGTCAACTCGCTTTCATTGTTCAAACTTAGAGTCTAACTACACCGGAACACTGTCAGCTGTAACTTAACGAATGAAAGTTTGCCAAGATAAGTGGGTCGTTACTTGTTATGAAACTTCTGACATATCGATATGGAGTTATATGTTGCTTGTTGAATTAAATTTGGGAGTTTTGAATAATTGAAGGATTTGTGTATAACAAAATAACCGTCGTTGTTATTAAATACTAGGTTTCAATATGACCAAAATTCCATTTTGATGCTAAACTTGTAGCTCTGCAAAACCAACTCGAAATAAGCATAAATGTAGGGAAGTAATATAGTTTGGCATGAGTCTCTTTAAATTACAGTGTGACGATTACAGAAGTGAAAAACTGCACATAACCTAATATCAGCAGATTTAAGCAATTCCAAAAGCAAGAAACTTCATTTGTTGTAGCATTAGTCACTTCTAAAGGGAAATAAACAAACACAGCGACTATAAGTAACAAAATCACTGATAGGACAAGCCTCGTTACTCCAGAAATCCTGCCCTTTAGACAATGCTAGTTGTTGCACAGCTAAACGCAAAGGCGCCAAGGGAGGCACGTTAATCTGACAAGTAACAACGCAGCGCTGCGGCCACTGGCTGACTTAACGGCCCCTGTCACTCCGCCAAGTAACTTTCAATTAGGCCCTACTCGCGCATCGAAACCGCAACGATTCCATCACAAATGCTAACCTCGGATTCCAACCTCTACATCGCTCGTTCAACACCAAATTAGAAACGGAAGATGCTAATAAACGTAGCAATGAACGTGATGATGTAGTGTAGGAAAATGTAAGTCGCATTGTAGTGTAATCGTGGCTATTCTTAGCAATTAGACAAAGCAGAAATTAGCAAATGGCTACAGTATTGTGTGGGTGCTTTCTGGAATCTAGTTACGGGTCGAGTGACTCAGTTGTTTGAATTACAATGCCTAAACGTCTTGACCTTGTATTGTTAGGAAGACGGCAATGAGATTATAGAATTTCAGTGCGTAGGTTAGAATTGTCAAAACAATTTACAGTATAAGGTGACTTACAGAAATATGCAAGACAAGAAAGTAGTTAAATGTAATTGTTTTAAAATTAAGCATAAGTAAAATTACTGAGATTTTAGCGATCGTAGCGCTTTCTTAAAGGGTCCTAGAATAGAGACCATTTCCAAACAAACGTTACATGGGTTGCTTCCCAGCCAATGTGGATAGCAGAAAACAGGTCTAAATGGTGCGCCTTAGTCTGTCTCTGGTTGTAAAACTCTCCGTCTTACGATTAGAGTACGTCTACCGCAGGATGATGACGATGATAAAGTCACAGAAGTAGAAAACTATAAATGCTAAAGAAAACTGTAAGTACGAGTAGATAAGACTTCCGATAGTAGATTAATACCTAATTACTATTAAGCACATTTGCACAGATCTAATACAAACATTTAAAGCAAGGTTGACACGTTTAACTATAAAAAAGCCAATAAAATTCATCTTGAATATTTGTCGAACTTCAAACGTCATTCTCAGAAAGTAATCACTTCCGAACGAAACGAGTGAAGATCAAATAATCGCCTTTGACCAGAATCAATATTTGAGATCCAAATGGTGCGTTTGTCAAGGATCGATGTGGCACCGATGTGATTAGAATAAACATAGTTACTGTTACGGTGAATGATTCTAATCGATAAAATTTGAATCTACATGATTTGTTTGTTGATTTTCCCGCTTCGATTTTGAATTGCTAAAATTGTAACAATGCAAATAGCGGTCGCTTGTGAACCTATTTATAAATTTTAAGTATAGCAAAATTATTAGCAGTAGATGTAGTTAGTTTACTTTAAGAGTATTGGTATGGGTCACAGATTCGATCCCCGTAAATTTCTAATAAAAAATAGTAGATTGTTCACCAAGGGGGGAATGTGACAGATTACTAACGAGTGTATATTTGAGGCCCAACCTTGCGAGCCCCGAAAAACCACATGAATTTGTAATCTGTACTTTCCCTCAAGTGAAGCATAATACTTTTTACTTCACCTACGAGGAAAATAAAAAAAAGTATAATCATATTGGAAATAATTAGAGATGACTTTCAATTCATACATAGTCATACTTATTTACATTATTAAATATACCTATTTGAGTTATTTAGAAAAGGAAAAATTCGACCGCGGGCAGGATTCGAACCTGCGTCTTCTGGTTAGGTACACTTGGCGCTATGACCACTAAGCCACCGCGATACCTACCCGTCATGTCGAATTTTTCCTTCACATACTGAATTTACGTCTTTATGGTGACGTCAGTAACACCTATTGAAAATGCAAGTTTTTGCTTTAAGTAAATAACTTTAAAATCTTAGCATGGAAAATGCCAAAAATATACAAAAAGATATACCTATTTGTTTAGATTTTTCAGTATTTTTTTTTATAAATAAAATTATCATTAATCACTTAATTATTAATATATATAAACGCGTCATAAAAAATAAAAACCAATAACATCCCGCGACAATGCGCTCAAAGTGCGCGGATTAACACAAATTCAATTTTAGAATTTTCAGTGTCACCACACTACTAACAGGTACGATAAAGGTTTGTTATCATAATTTAAATAAACTTGTACGATTTTTGGTCGTAATTCGAATTTTACATACAGTTACTTATAACCTGTCCTTTATCATAATTAAATATTTCATCTGTATTAAAAAAACGTGGTTATTGGATTTTTATACAACTTTACTACCCTAAGCTTGTAAAGATCTACTTTTTGCCCTGGCATTAGATTAGTAATGTGTCACTTTCTGAGAAACTGTAGTAAAAATGGTTTATTTAAACTCTGAGATTAGCTTTGAGGATTTCACTTTTAACCATTTGCATTGTAATAATTAGGTACTTTTGATATATATAATAATAAATATTCGGAGCATTAAACAAAACATAGCTTCATATTTCTACAGCACTGTCCACAGCTCCATAACATAAATTAATTTCTGTTTCCCTCTCGTTTTCTATCATTGAAATAAATCAGTGAGCAATAATCGTTATAATACTAATTTATCTTCGCACCAATCACTTAATTAGTACGAGGCAATGGCAACAAGAATCAATAATGAATTATTATCTGTGTTTTTAACACCTCTGCTTAAGTTGATTGTAGACTTATATAGTAGGGACTTTTCATCTTTAAGAAAACGATGTATGATGACTATTTAAGTACGATGTGATGTCATTTTGACTTACTGTTGATTTGTTAGTCAATATTATGTTTTATGGAGATTTATATACATTAATTTTTAAATTAGAGCATGTACAAATGCTCTAATATAATTCTGATATTTTTTTACTATAAAAAAAACTTAATTAGAATTTCCAACTTAAGACTGAGTTAATGTATAATCCATGATCCGGACCCATTCTGAATTGGTGTGTAACTTGTTTTCAAATGTTTAGTTTAGGGATATATAAATAAAACACACACATGTCTTTAATGAATCAGACCTATCAGGCAGTTCCAAATGTTACTTAATTCACAATCTACTTATGAGTCAAGTCAAACCATTACCACTAGACAGTTGATACAGACTTTGAAATTGCATTTGCATATATCAAGTTGTAGTACATAGGTTTATCAATATTAGTATGATGAATAAAGTTATCGTTACAAAGACTTAAGCTAAGAAGTGATACCATAAAATAACTTTATAAAAAGCCCTATTCATAACTAAGGAAAAGTATGAAGCATCAACTATCATTAATAAAAATAGAACAGTGTAAGTCGCTACAGAAGTAATAAAATAAGGACAATAGCATCCAACATCGAACAATGAAACCATTGTAAGAACACCATTCACGTTAAATGACCAAGCATTAATTGCAAATTCAAAAGATAAGAATGAACAACTACTTGTATGACACTTTCTCGAAGATAACCATGTCAAATGTCAAATGTTGGTAGATAAAGGTGCAATATGTTTGTCCGGTACAGCATTATCGTAAACAATAACGCTTTAACATTAAGCAATGAAAGATAAATGGTGAAAATTGATAGCAATTTGTTGTTTGATTATTTAAATTTATGGTGTTGGAGAAATGACGAGGTATGAGCAAACTCTGTTCCAAAATCGGTAATTATTTTGAACTGATATATATCCTAATACAAAAGCTTTTTTGAAATTTAATTCAGTTATAATGCACCACAATTTTAAATTATTTTATCATAAGCAAAAATGACACACCAACCAGAATAATTATCACGATAATTTACTAGATTAATAGTATCTGTTATTGTATAGTTGTGAAATCATTTCTTAGTACTTTGCTTCCTATTAGAATTTTCTAAGCCAACTGTCTTGATCATACGGTAGAGTAGAAGGGAAGAAATAGTTTAATATCAATTAGATAGGTACCACAGTCTTAATTTTCAAAATAAAAATAAGTTATCCGTCTGTTAGCGTTGGCTAAGCAAGCATCATTTATTTCGTTCAACTGTAAAAACTTACGACGCAACGATATTGTACCGCTGTCAAATAAGTATGATCGTAATATCGTTCTTATGTTTTATGGTTTTAGGGCTGTTTAGGGTCAATAGCGTACTGTAGCGAGATAATAGAGGGTGACACATTTATGTCACAAAGCAATTCATCAGCAACATTTCTGATAAGTAGAAATCTTTGTATGGCATCGTTAGTAGTATTAAAATTATAGGATTTTTATAAAATAACTTCAATACTTTTAATAACGTCAGTAACGTCAATAAAGTAAAGAATAGAAGTAAGAGTATAAGCCATAATTGAAAAAAAATACCAATATGGTGTTGTACAAAATGTCCCAAGTATTTATTTATATAAAGACCGTCGAAGCTAGCAATGCTATGTCAACACATCATGAACAATGACAATCTATAATTTTGTAAGCTCATGTTTATCTGCAAGTGCTGACATACTGTTAACTAGATGAAAAGTTGGAGTATAATTCATTTTCTTTAACTGATTTTGTAACTTGCGCAATTTGTTAACTGCTGGAATAGCACTCAGTATCGAAAAAATATTGAAACCGTTAGTAGAAGTGTTAAGATCGATAGAATGCATTTTCCAAATGGAATTTATAAAATATGTTGATCTACTCCAGTCTATAGGAACACAGAACATTCCTAGAAATTAAGTTACAAAGAATTTATGAATATGGAAACCACAATAAATTTTAAATTCCAATACCATATTCAAAGTCTTGAACCAAAACACAAAATTTTTCTTTAAAAATAAAACATCTAACGTTTATATTTCTCATATTACATTCGATTATACGGCCCAAACGGCCACTTACAAACGAGAATTCATTATGTCATGCTTCGACACATTTCAAAGTTATTTTGTTTCGAAGAAACGTCTTCGTTGCACACAATCGTTATAAATCCACGTTTGACTATGGGTATTTCTATTACCAGTCTAATTTGAGCTTCCTCTTTCTTCATTACTTTAGCTATAAGAGGTTTTATTGATCGGTCGTAAGTTCCTACTTCATTGGTCATGGTGACCGCTTCAATGGTTTATATGTTGTTAGTTCGCTATGCATAGTTATTTCCCTCACGTATATCGGAAAGGGCGTCGAACTTATATTGTTATTAGTACTGATATGGCAGTCTTTATAATAGTTAAAGCTATTTACATGATCTCATTTGCAAGTATGTTATTTGAGTCATGAATGAATCATGTTGTCACAAAGATTTTTTTATTTTACGGTTTCAATGGAAGAAGACTTTATTTTTGGCTGCAGACATCTGTCATTATATTATAGAATGTTTAGAGTACGAATTTCGTCATAGAAAATAACATTTAAGAAATAAAGTGAGGACAGATAAGTTTAGCCAAGTTCAAGATTAATTTTGTTGATAATAATAATACCTATATAAGAACTGAAACATAACAATAAATATAATATAGGCGACGGTATTGATAAATAGTTTACCGGGAATGAGACGTTTAAATTTATCTGGACGCGAAGGTCAGCCTCTTCACTTAATTTGGAAGTTTAATAAATGAAATTGGTATTTGAATGATGCAGTAGGTATAATCATTTTAGTAGTGTGAATAGTAGCCTAGTTAAAAGTCAAGTTAACGGAAAGATTATATTGTTTTTCTAATTGAATCGCAAATGCCAGGCGATAATTGCAGATTAATCTTTCTACGTCACGTATGAACAAACAAAACAAATATTATGTCTCTGTTGATTTTAATGAACACATTAGGCTTAGAAATTCAAATTTCTGTCATCGATTGACCATAAATTGTAAGTAACTTATGAATGCCCATGTCTCGACAACCGGACTCATGTTGCCAATACAAGAAACAAGCTAATATACAACCTCAATTATAAATTAGTTTCAGTAGAACACAATTTACTAATAAACCTCATAGAAAGCGGCATCTGTTCAATGGTCTATTCATTACTATGAATGCTATCATTATTAATCTTTTCTCTTTCAATGTATTCAGTTCCTGTATGACCATTTGTTAATTTGACGTGTTTGAAATTAGAAACATGATTGGTTTTATTTATTTTATCAAATATATTTCGCCAATGAATGTAGCTCGGTGATTTATGATAGAATTTGCATCTGTTGCTGTTTAACGGGGCCGCGGTTTAAGTCGCATGAGTTTGTTAATTGAACATCAAAACCTAGCAATGAAAAAATTATAAATAAATATTCTTAGGATATTTTTACACAGCACCATCTAGTCCCAAACTAAGCAGAACTTCTGCTATGAGTACTAGACAATGGGTAGAATACTCACAATAGTTAATATTACACACACTTATAATACATAAGATTTGTACATACTTATAATACATAAGAAACATCCAAACAAACACAAAGACATCAACATTTGTGTCTTGTGGGAATCGAACTCACGACCTCGTGATCAGCAGTCCAACACTCGAAACACTAGACTATAGACTTGCTCAAATAGTCAGCAATACATTAACTTACAACATATTTTAGTGAAAAAAAAAAGGTTTATGTTAATCCCCAGTCAATTTCTAGGACAGAAAAAAGAAAGTAAAACTACTCGAATAGACAATAGAATGAAGAAAATATTAAAAAGAATCATATTAAATTCTCATCTTGACCTTCAAGACTTTATATCTGCAAAACTGCAAACTAAAGTTACACACCATTTACGGCGACGGCGCCTCAATCCAGACACATTTAAATATATCGATGGAAATAGCTGTCCATTGTATTCTTAACTGATATATTAGCACATGTCAATTGTTTTACGATTTCCGACACCTAATTCATTTAAAATCGAAGTGAAGGAAGCAACCAGTCACGATACAAAAACAATAAAACCTCTTTCCATTCAGCCCCCATATGAGCAGTAATTAGTCGTGTAACGTTAATGGTAATTATCACCATGGGAAGACAGTATATAGTACATACCAGCACAGTTTATTGATCGAAGTTCGATGCCTGTTAGCTATGCGGCATGCATGTTAAAAAGTTTCTTTTTTTGTTCCAGGTTAGCTTGGAGCGTTTTGTTTGGTACATGATAGATATCGTATCGTATTGTGTTAGTCTGTTCTGTTGTTTAATAATAATGTAATCGTAAGCAGTGTGATTATATAATGTAGATGCTCATTTGAAACTAGTCATGAATTTGATTTGATTTGACTTAACTGCATTAATGTCTTAGCAATACCAAGTATGTATGTTCTCCTTACTGCTTAAGATTTTTTGAACTTTTTTATAGGCAAACATCATGCATTCAAACATTTTTTTTTTTGCATTTATTTATTATTAGTGTTAGTGTCAGAAATCCATATTATCTTCTTTCAAGAGAATTATTCTGGTTTCAAGGGTGCTGGCAAAATGACCTGCATGAGCTTTTTAATCTTCATCTTTATTAGGTGATGGATTAGTGAACGTCTTAAGGAGGCCCAATTTGCAAGATATCCTTGTTGAAATAGGCAAAAGCTACTCTTATATTATGGTCAATTTTCAGTTCCAACTCTAGGCTTAAAGAAAAAAATTTCTTGATGAACAACATGGTCCTTTATCTATTTTAATTTTTAATATTACAACACTAGCGATACACTTTTCACACATCAACCTTGAATTCATCTGATATCTTGTACATCTTTCCACTATGCTCATATAGGTCGGTGTGGAAACAAATTAACACATACGCCATCGCCCTTCGACCACAATGCTTCATTGTTCTAACTGTGGTAATTTGTTTGTTCAGAGAACGAACCTTCGGGGTCGTAAAACGGAGATCACGATCGAACTGGAGCATTTTGGTCGAGTTTTGGGAATATACATATATATATTTTTTAGGGTTTTGAGATTTAGACAAGTTTTTGGAGACATCAACGTAAAAAATAAATGAAATCTACAAACTTAGTGTCAGTTGGCATAGCCCTTAAGGGTTATAATCCCTTATGAGTTAATATCTACTGCAGAGCGTGAAATATGGCGTGGTGTTATATATTAATAATTGTGTTGGAAAGGTTATGCCATCCTAATATTGTACACCGGTGTACGACAAAAATAACTAGTACTACATAGAACGGCCACTCCCCCCCTCCCCACGTATGATTCCTCACTTCTTAGTACTTCGTAGTAGCATTTGTAGTCTGCTTGGTGCATAATTTTGCTCTCACTCGCTCATGTATGAACGTCATCGCTAATGTAGCTGTTTCTGAAGTGTGCGTACTAGAACATTAACAGAAATATTACAGGGTGGCCTATTCCTGGGACCAACCACACGCAAAATATTCCAAGAACTCAATATCAGGAGTTCAAACACCAATTTAATTGCCAATATCCAACTTCACACTAAGTTCATTTAAAAGATCTATTACGCATAAGTTTCCTTGGCATTGTCTAGGTAAAACAATAGACTGTTGAAGTTACTTAGCGTGGATTTGTTAAGCACTATTGGATAGAATATATTTTTTAAACGTTTGTATCATTGTCAGCGGCTATAATATATAAGTTTGAGTACTGATTTTAGAAGAAAAATATTCTTGAACATTATCAAAGTAGTTATTTAGAAAAGGAAAAATACGACCGCGGGCAGGATTCGAACCTGCGTCTTCTGGTTCGGTACACCAGACGCTATGACCACTAAGCCACATATTGAATTTACGTCTTTATGGTGACGTCAGTAACACCTTTTGAAATGCAAGTTTTTGCTTTTCAACCGACACAACTTACTTTACAGTTAGTTCAATGCCGAACGATGCTACCTTACCTTCTAACTATCTTTTTTGTATATTTTTGGCATTTTCCATGCTAAGATTTTAAAGTTATTTAGAAAAGGAAAAATACGACGGATAAATAACTTTAAAATCTTAGCATGGAAAATGTCAAAAATATACAAAAAAGATTCGAAATATAAAAATTCGACATGACGGGTAGGTATCGCGGTGGCTTAGTGGTCATAGCGTCTGGTGTACCGAACCAGAAGACGCAGGTTCGAATCCTGCCCGCGGTCGTATTTTTCCTTTTCTAAATAACTTTAAAATCTTAGCATGGAAAATGCCAAAAATATACAAAAAAGATAATTATCAAAGTAATTTTATCAGTGTAAAGATCTCGAAAATACAGTTCCATTCTCCCAAATCGAAATTCCGAGCTAACAATGAGACTTTTTTAATGAAAAAAAAAAACTAATAACTGATCTAGCAATCGAACTTAGGCCTCACGCCCAGCAGCTAGATTTGCAATTATTAGACTAATGAGGCAACCTAGCTCTTCGAGGTACCGACCGGTTTCATTGTGCTAAGAAAGGAAATACATTGTTGATATTGATGATGGATCAGTTTACCTTAAAAATCTAGTCATAAGTTCAATATTGAGAATAAGCCATGGTTGCTCGTTAAAGACATTTAACAACTTATTCTTCTGAACTCGACGAAGTATTGAACCATTCGTTAGAAGTTACTAGCGACGGCGACACCACAGCGGTTAATTGTGAGAATTCTAAACTCCGCACTAATGAAGGAAGGAAATTAATTTTAACTCCAAGTTTAGAGGACGGTCGTACGTTTTGTTGGAAATAATAGCTTAATCGATGTTGGATTTTGTTGAATGGAATTTGGGCACTGATTTTATAGTAAGGTTTAGGCTGGTCTTGTGGCTTAAGAATAAACAATTCTATTATGGATGTGTACCTAATATGAATGAGGTCAGGTCATCTAACGAGTCAAATGTGGTTATTATAAAGAAATTACAGTTCTTCGTTGGTATGAGTCCGACGCGTTCCAAAAAGACAGGTCCTTGACAGCAACGGACAGAGAGAAAGAAGAGTGAAGAGGCCTTTGTCTTTAGTAGGACATTACAGGCTTTTAATAATAATAACAGCGAAGCCGACATGCCCTGTTCTGAGTCGCAAAATTCTGCTAGTTGTGACAGAGTACGTTGGATTTGTAGATACCGACTAAAAACCGCACTTGTCTTCCCTTGGTCTATTGTTACGGCCATGGGATTTGTGACTTTCGCCATCAGTATCTAGTGGAGACGGCGAAGATCCATGAGGATTTTGCACATTACAAGAAAAGACTGTTAATCCTGTTTACAAATGCCGCATTTGACGACGTTGTGGTCTAGTGGTTCGCGTGTCGGACTGCTGATCACGAGGCCGTGGGTTCGATTCCCACAGAACACAAATATTTACGTGATGAACATAAGTGTTTGTGTTTGTCTGGGTGTTTCTTATGTATTTACAAAAAAAAAGTATAATCCATTGTCTAGTTCCCATAGTACAAGCTCTGCTTATTTTAGGACTCGATGGTGCTGTGTGAAATTCTCCAAGCATATTTATTTATTTATTAAGTTTCGTCAGCTATCCCACGTGTTAGTTCATGACATATTCAATGAAAATACTAAAATGCAATTTGTGTTGGTATTACTAGTCTTAAATGGGAATGAACATAAACTAACAGTTACGTTTTATAACAAATACCTACACCACTAAATGTTGCTAAATGCCGTATTTACGGCTGTCCTGTATGACGGAATACTATTCGTTTAGAAAACTTAATGTTTAGTGATGTGCCTACATTTGACCATGTCAAACAATATATTAGCAATATTGTTTACACTATGGGTGAGTGAAAAATGTGTGCTTAAAATATGATGCCGTAAATAATGAACACTGTTTGAGAATGTGGATCGCTAATACATGTTTAGTGATTTTAAGTTACTTTAAGTTAAACCAGTACTTGATTAGGCAACAGTGCCCTGGTCATAATATGCACACTTTTATATTACCCATAGTCAAATAATTTCTTAAACATTAATTTATTTTACTCTACCTACTGTGACCGGCATGCGTTGCAATGTTTGCTTGATCTTTTTTTGACAGATTGATTAATTTAACAATGTTAAACATGTTTAAGACACACACAAATTATTATATATTATAATTACATCATCAATACATAAAACATTAAAAAACTGTCGTAAGATAAAAAAGTTTGTCGCGTTGGTCACCCTTTACGTTTGATAAGTACATCTGTGGCCTAATTTTCATAATTAAATACGATATTATCAGGAAACATTTACGAAGATTTATAACCGTAATAAATTTTATTGTAATAACTTGCATGTGCTGCTCTGACCCACGAATGCAACTGTGTACACTCGACAACAAAATTATTAAAAATAAATGTTACTTATCAACCATTTTATTTGAAGTAGACCCCTAGATACATCTTAACATACCATAGTATGGTACCATCCGTAACCATAACGACATACTCACAAAAAGACTATAAATTACTATATAGGTATAAGTGATATTGACAAGACTGTTCCCTACCGAACAACAATATTGGTGTTGTGTTTGAAGCAATTATTACGTGTCCAATACCTTAAATCAGTCATGATGATACAGTATAATAATTAACCGAAAATTTCGACTGAAATTCAATCGATTCATTCAATTATTTAATAGTTTTATTGATATCGATAGCTCGTAGTTTTCTGATAGGTATTAGGTATAGAGATTAACCACCTTTAGTAGAACGGGAAAACGGCTTAACTTGCAGCCAAGTCACACAACATTAACTATAAATAATAAAGAAATCGCAGTAAGGAACCTTAGACTTGGCACGACTTTATCTAGATTTCATTACTTTTTAGAGATAAACAAGCAGCTCCATCGAGACTTGGCTAGTTTTTTACAGAATGTTTTTGATTTTGAATTTCACTTCTTTTTGTAGAAACGTGGGCTTATTGATTTATTTTATTAGATTTTCTTATTTGACACAGTTAGTTCTTCATTAGATACTTCAGACCTTCAATTTTTGACATCAAATGAAATGGCCCACCAAGTTGAATATTTTTTGTAAAGGCGGTACATGTCGATATCTCTAATAGTTTGGTTGGGCTCTTGTGTTTTCTAATCAGGATCACCAGCTACTCCAGATCTTCGATTATCCTAGTTTTTATAGTTTTTGCTTTTGTGGCCATTAAACCCTAACTCTGTACCAAATTTCAGCTCTCTGAGTTTATGGGAAGTACTAGTTCTATTTTGATGATCATGAGTGAGTGAGTGTCATAAATGCGAAACTTTGCTTTCGCTTAACTTCGGAACTAAACGACCTACAGACTTGAAATTTTGGATTTTAAGTATGTGATTATAGCTTACTGGATGACAAAAATTTCTGCGTTCTGGTCTTATCCAGAGGTTCTCAAATAGGGGCCTGAAAATGCAGCGAAATGGTTCCAGTAAAGGATGGTACGGCAGTGTTTGCTTCGCGCTCGACTTAGCGGGGGCACTGCCGTGCCTCCAGATAGTGAATGCTTGCAACATAAAACAAGCATCTACTGCCAACATTTCGTAGTTCACGCCCTACTTTTGGGCTCTACGTTGAGGAAACATTCAGTCAATCAGGATAAGTAATTATATATTATGCGTATCACGTAAGTAGGAGGTGTAGGCAACTTTTTTTAAGTAGAACCAGACACCACACCGGAAATCGAGGTATAGTTAATGCTCATATTTTTAAGAATCCTGGTCATAAGGCAGCGTACCTTTCGGTTAAGCAAAGGTGTCATTGGGCCTCGTCGTGTATTTATCAGAATGGTTAATTTTAATACATTTGCCAGCGCATATATTCACGCACTCTAATCAAGTATGCTTGATTGAGATTGAATTTTTGAAAATAATCTAAAAGCGATAACTAAAACCACAGCACATGCACTAGACGACTGGTGTCGGCAGTCTGATGGCTGTCGCTTCATCTAAAATACCGATATTCAGCCGAGTCTGAGTTAGACTAGAAGCCGGTCTCAACATAGGAAAAGTATAATACGACGATCCGTTATAAAATCAATCATGCACTAAATACAGACGCCAGCAGGTAAAGCTAGCCAAAACTGTCAAATTTTCCCAATTAAATATGAACCTTATTGTTGTGATTAAAAAGTTGAAAATCAATCAAATAAATATGACAGATTGTGGTAGCTTGATGTGCATAAAATGTTTGAATAGCACGCCTTCAATCCATCGTGTCAAAAGCATAACACTGAAGATGCACCGGTGCATTCAACCGTTTAGCATCTCGAAGACAGAAACCGTTTTGTCATAAAGATTTTGAACGGTAAAAGCCTTCCACAGATGCATAGTATTCCCGACGAATCCTACAAGATTTTTTCATGTGGACGAAGCAAAGAAGTATGCAAGAATCGAAGCAAGTGGCGTTCTTTAGTTTCTGCCTACCGCTATGGAAAAAAGGCGTCAGTGTATCTATGTATCCTACACATTTATTTTCTATTTTATGATTTGATAAGTGATGAAGGAAAGACTTGCGGAAAGCAAATGTCTGGTTGAATGAGAAGAGCCGAAGATCGAAGATTTTCTTGTTCACTGTTCAATGCCTAAGTCCAGTAGTGGAAGTATGAGGTTTGATGATGATCAGGAGATCTTATCTATCCTATATAACGATAAGAACAATAGAAAGAATCAAATAAAGAATGAATAAATTAGAACCAATAGATTTATTTTCATGAAACTTACTAAAGATTTATACGTGCAAAAGAGTGGTTAATCTATAATCATGAACACATATACAATACCACTATAACTATACACTCCCAGCCTAATAATATTGTTAATATTACAACAAGGAACAAGAAATTCTAAAATCACGTCATAATCACTCAAACTTTTCCCATAAAGCAAATTATCCGAAGTGCGCATACTTCTTGGAAGTACAAAACACATAATTAATCTTTAGCCTCCGCGTCCCATCAAAAAACACAATAGTACATGACTAGCGAATTTACCAAAGAAGTAGATGTAATTAGCGATACAAGTTATGAAATAAAAAATATTAATACTATGAATGTTTTAATTGCCAAATGTGTTTTAATAAAGGTACGTCCACATTATGAACATTCGTTAGCACGCATTCAAAAGTGAGTCTTTACGTGTCTATGAAAATTATATTACGAAATGTTCGTTAGAGCATGTTCTTATTATCAAGATTGTTTTTTGTGGCTTGAATCTATTTGAGATCATGAAATTATTTTATTATTCTTACACTAAGCTGACAAACAAGTAAGTATACAGGCCACCTGAATATAAGCGTCAACCTCAACCTCCACCACTAACACCAACACGTTGTAATCTTGACGCCTCAGTTCTGTTGTTAAGCGTCATTAGATAATGTTAGCGCGTTTTTGATTAGCGGTAGAATATTTGGCAGTTTAGTGGCACCAAGACAAACGAACTTACTAGTAAATTTCCACCATCTGGAAAATCAAAAGTAACGTCACTAATTTATACTCAAATGTTCGTCGCCGAATGCTAATTTACGCACGATAGCTCGCAATGTGTGTGCAACTTTAAAGGCATTATTGTCTGCGTTTCTTTCGCTTTGATGTAGCGAACTAGCGACTGCTGATACCGATGAATGGAGGTTGGATTTGCAATAAAATTGTCAGTCGGGATTAGTGTGTCAGTATATTTTAATCAAATATTATTTGTACATATTACACCGATTAGTGATAGCCTAGTGATATGACCATTGGACTGCCAAGTCAACGGTCTTGAGTTCGAATTTAAGACGCGCAGCTCCGACTTTTCAATTCATATGCGCATGTTAACGATCAATCGCTTAAACGATGAGGTGAGTGCTATAGATTCGAACTCGAGACTCATCATCACTAGGCTATCACTGCCAACCCGCACTAGGCCAGCGTGGTCGACAAAGCCTCTCAATCTGAGAGGAGACCAGTACTCAGCAAGTAAAGCCTCCGACTTGAACTAATACGGTAAATGTAAATATTGATAACTATCTTATTTTTTAAATCTTAATTGATTTATTTCTCTTAGCATCTGCACTAGAGACCAAAAGCCCAGGGCAGTGTCGTGGTATGCTTCACAGATATACAATTAACAGACACCAAGTACACCCAGACTTGCAATATATGTGGAAAATAAATGTGGAAACCAAATATTACCTTCAGGTGGGAATCGAATCCAATAATACTTTGCTTAACCTAGGAATCGAACCTAGGACCTCTGGCGTAGCGGTCATGGTCAACCACTAAGCTAATCGGGCAATTTTATAGTAATATTATTTATTAGTTTAATTTGGTATAATTTAGTTTATCGGTAGTTATATCTCAATGTTTTACAGGTCAATAACCCCATAAAATATTATTTTGCATAGAAAGTTGCATGCTGCTTCCTGTGCTCCTAACACGATCCTTTAGATCCATTACGACGCCCATGGGATGTAAAGTGGTTTATGCATAGAGAAAACCACGAACCATGTAATAATATCTTAAGGGGAATACTTACATATTAAGTGTATATTACGACTACTGAATATTTAACGAATATTTGAGCTGACTCATTGGTCTAGTTACGTTGATGTTAATTAGGTAGTCTAAGCTTGATTCCCAGATCGAGTAGGGTTGGCGGGGCTATCGTGACCGGGACCGCGGTCCCGGATTTCCCCTATCAATATAATAATTATTTATGAGTAGTATTCTGGGACCACAAATAAAATAAACGAACTTATGTCTTGGGAAAATACGGTAAATAATTTTGAATTTATACAGGGGCTCGTGGTTATGTAACAATTAAGCTGATCAACCGATCTGAAAGGTTAAGCTGCGCTAGTCGCGGTCAGTCTGTGGATGGTTGATCATTCGTAACAACTCCTAGCTCCTTCCATGTCTCGGAGAGCACGAGCATGTAAAGCCGCCGGATGTCATACGTACACCTATGACAATAATTGCTAGTGGTAGTCAGAAGCCCAAAAACCCTGACATTCAGTCTATCCTCAGGGTATCGGTATTATTCAAAAATTAGGTTGCGTAGGTCTGATGGCAGTCGCTTCGTGTAAAATACTGATATTCAGCCGCATCTGGTTAGACTGGAAGCGGACCCTAATATAGTTGGGAAAAGGCTTGGAGAAAAAAAGAAGAAAAAATTTTGAAGTTATACAAATAAAACTACTTTTATAAAACGATATACCTATTATGTTATCGCCGTTAGGAAACAAAAAATAAAGAATATAAGAATTATATCCCTTGTTTTAGTACCCATAGTACAATCTTTGCTTAATTGAGTATATATATTAGATGGTGCTGTGTAAAATGTTCAAAATGATTACTTTATGTTTTAGAGCCCTATAATAATAAAACTGTTGCAATGTTTTGTACTAACAATGACTATTTTAATGCTAACATAGAGTGACATTGTGTACAAAATACAAGTAATGTTGATCGGTGACCACACTTCGCTATTCATCGCTTCATTAGTAAACAATAGAAAAAAGTCGTGACATCGTGACGAAGAACCATAGACTAGAATTTGTATAGTGAAGTTAAGAAAAAACTTCGCACACTGATAAAAGAAGTTTTGCATTCAACCAAAAAGAAGACAAAGTGTAAAGTAAAAATCAAGCACTCTACATACATCCTGGAAACTAAAGTGATTGAGTTTTAAAAAACATCTCTATAGCATATATACCGTTAAAATATAGATTTATTTATTACTTTATAAGACCCAATTTGTAAACATACTTATTTTGAAAATTATAAGAAACCTGTAATATTGGTCCGTGTCGGTAATTGGTAACGGGCTCGTATTTGTTCAAAACTATAAAAAGTTTCCTTACATTCTATTTCAATAGGTATCTAATTTGCGCCTAAATATAAGAAACCTAAGCTTTTACTTACTTTAAATAAACCTTGTCAAATATTCATAATAAAGATCGTGATAAGAACTTATTCCTTGCGGAAAAATGAGAAAAAATCTACTCAACAATCTACATTTTATCAACAAGTATTTTCCGTTTGAAAACAATACATTAAATACAACAAAATCTTACTTACGTCAACCATTCATCAGATTTATCCTCAAACTTTTACAAGAACCGAAAAAAACACAACACTTCCACTAAACAAAAATGCTGTAATACTTTTTGTCGCACAGACACTAAAGGAAAAAAATGTTTATCGTGCTTAAAAATCGGAGCAAAAAGTCGCTCGTGCGGGCTCACCGACAGAAGCTTTGGTACGACTGGCGATCGCGACTAGTTCCAACGTCCCTCGGTGGTTGAAACACTGGGCTGGGTGTCGCACAGTGTGTTGTCTTAGGAACTGCATAAAACTCTTTGTGTGACTGATTTTTCTTGTTTGTCCGACGTAGACGTGTATTATACAACTATACAAATAAAAATAAGATTTACCTACTCTACAATTATTGCATAATAAAATTTATGTTGACCGAAAGTGTTATTATTGCCGAAAATTAGGTTAGATTGAATTACATTAATCATGTCGGCTAATGGCTGACAAATGGTCAGAAGTGAAAACAACGCTATGGCTACAGCGTCAAGCTATCTAACGAGTCATAGGTTACGTACCTAGTAAGATTTATAGGAATCAGTTTAAAGATCAGAAGCTTATTTAAAAATATTTAACTGATTTATGTTCAATGAAAATGCATTTTAAAATTATAATAAAAAACATCAAATTGGCAGCTGATAATGATCAGGTTGTTCAGCGAAATGTTAAAGTTCAAATATATTATAATACGTTCTGAAATGATTGCAATAATAAATTGCACGTCTGTCAATCAATGAAGATTGATGGAAAAAATACTTTGTTGTGAGTAGCCCAATCATAATTCATGAATAAGAAACATTTATAATAAAGTCCAATAACCCGTTGATATGATAAAATAATTTTATTTATTCGCAAATAATAGATATCAGGCTATAAATTTTTATTAATTTATAGCCTAAAATAGAAAACAATAATATTTGACCATAGATTTAACACTGGCATTTACACAAAAAGTCGTTTTTTTGTCGTTGACCTGGATCATGACAAAAAATGTACCGATACGTGGAAAAGGACGTGACTGATATAAAATAAAACTGATTTAAAAATAGAACGACCCATTAAAGTTTTAAACCTAATTATTCGTTAACACAGAACTTTGTTCAATAGATTCTGTAGCTATCAGTAAGAAAATAAATTTAAATAAAGAACACGGTGTCTCCAATTGGAATACACGGTGTTCAAGTTTTTACGCATTTGGCGCGTGCGCGGTATGCTTTTGATTCTGGAAGATGAAACTTTGGTACCTACTGTTAATTCAACGAAGGTGCCATTTAACTTTATGGTCAAAGTAAATAGCCATGAATATGTTTAATTAAAATGTACTAAACATTGCTAGAATATGCAGGGGAAAGCATACTATGCTGCGATTCAGAATAAATATTACATTTGGGGCTAAAAAGGAACAAAATGTAGGACTAGGATTAAATTTTTATTTAAAATTATGAATGATTATATTAATTGAAGGAAACAATAATTACTAAAATGAGTTTGGTAGTTTATTTGTAAATAATTATGTATCAAACTAATTTCCGCATTTAAAATACAGACAATATTGTCTATATTATTTTATCATTGTTCTCCAAAACACAACAAGCTCTATTGACAACAAACTGCTCAAACAGTACCTCATAAATAAACGTCAGATGACTACACTATTTGCTAGTGTTGTACCAAATCTGGCTAACAACTAAATCTAGACATTATTTCAGAGAACCAGACATTTCTCCAGCGAATAAATACAGGCTCGAAATGTGAGAACTGTATAAAACTAATAGATGGTGTTTGAAAGTGTTTTGCGGCTTCCTATTCATGCTGCGACGCGGACAACGGTGCAAGTTTTAGCTAATGCATTTTCATGGTATCCGTGTTTCCATATTATTGTTTGTCTTACACATTTTGTATGTTTATTTTTTATATGGTTTCAAAGAGTACATAGTTAATGAAGTTGTCAAATACTTTAACTTGTTTTGCAATAGTTTAGATACCACAGGCACAAACATTTTTTTTTATTAAAGAATTGAACTGATACATAATAGCCCTATAAAGTAGCGATCACATTAGGCCTTTTTTGATAGTACCTACGGTAAATCTTAATATAACTTAATAAAATATTCAGCCGCATCTGGAAGCTGACTCCAACATAGTTGGGAAAAGGCTCGAAGGATCACGATGAGAGTACGCACGATCAACAAATTTAACGCGATAATAAAGTGCTCTCCAATCTTACGCAGTCTGAATCCTTGATAATATTTAAAATTAATGTAAAATATGTTTGATACTCCTAAAACGTTGCATCAACATCATTCTCCTATATATCGTGATGCATTCGTAACACAAAACATTCGCAACATGAATACTCGGCTTTATACCAGTTATTTAATGCTTCGTCGCTCTCTAAAGAGTCGCGAACTCTTGTAGAGCCATTTACGATGTAGAGTAGGGTCGTAGATGAGCAGCCTCTATCAAGGGTGGTTGAATGGAATGGATGCAGGTGCACAAAGATGGATGAAAAAAACGAGACTGAGCCAATTTCAGAATGGATGGGTGTAAGTGACGTATTGTGGAAGATATTTTCGAAGTAGTCTTTTAGATTCTTGTTGTTCAGAACTTCTTGTCATAGTAGGTTTAGAAAATAGTTAATGGAGTTATTTGGCATACGATATTGTTTTGCCCCGTTAAATTATAAGTACCTATGATAAAGAAAATAAAATAAAAAGCTTTAGTAACAGAATTAGTAATACATACTAATTAGTGCTCCTATGCTAGTAATAACTATATTACAGGAGCCAGTTTGTTCCTCTTAAAAGTAGCTTACAGGTATATTGTTATGTAATGTTATTTTTATCAGCATTTTTACTAAATCAAACCTGATTTAGTAGAAATGCTGATTGAATTGATACGCTTGAGTCTTAAGTCATAAGTCATTTATTTGCAATGAATGTAGGTAACAAAATATTGGTGTTATTAAACAATTGGATCCAGTACATTCTACCATATGGCTATACTATACTATATTGAGGTTCTAGATTCGATTTTCAGGTCGAGCAGTGTTATTGGATTTATCCATGAAATTCTCATTAGCATCTCAGGAGTTAAGATTAGTGTATTACGGGGGACTTAAACATACCGGTGAACTGTGGGTGCAAGTATTATAACAACTCTGCCTAAACCTTCGGGGAATACAATTTACTTTATATCTGCATTTATGGTTATCGGCATGATGAGTTCAGAACTTGTGTAAGGTAAAATGATTAGTAATTCAGTATCGTTGAAATAAATCGTGAGAAATGTATTTTTAATCTCCCATAGATCTTAATGACAATATACACAAACCACGATGTTGTGCTATAAAAAGGTCCAGCGCATGTTGTATGATAACACGTATGAACGTGGACGAAGCAAAACTGTTATTATGCACGGATAGGATTAGTCATGTTGTAGTTTTGGCCTACTCCCATCGGAATAGGCGTAAGTGTATGTACAGTCGACAAAAGAGATTGGTATACAGGTAGCGAACGAAATCTGCATCTTTACACAGATTGTGATTTAAATAATTACCCGTCAAAGGGTTTGATGTGTCGCAGCTTACAATCCCTGCGTTTTGACACATATTGCGTGATACATTATTACACAATCTTTAACAAAACACAGATGTTAATTAGCTGCCTGTATACTTAACTCTTTTGTCGACCGTACAGAATTATGTTTTAGAATATAACATTATGTATTTTTCCTGCCAAACCTCTATTTTGTTTGTTATCCTGTCATGCTTAGACAAAATATCTAACATAATTAAAGTAAATAAAGAAGCACCAGGTTTTTCTATAAAACCTCAGTAGCAGCTCGGAGTTTAGATTCGTGCCCGGTTAATGTCAAGAGGCTCGCCCCTTGTTACATGGGACCTAAACATACCGGCAAACTGTGGGTGTACATTAGAACGCCTCTGCCTAACCCTTCGGGAAATACAGGCGTGATAGTATGGTATGAAAGAAGAATCAATTCTCTCTCCTTCGTTTATTCTCTTTTTTATTATGCTTAAACACGTTGGAGTACTTAATAATGTTAAAAAAAAAACAGAACGTAATGACACCAAATGGACGGAGGGTAAAGTAAATAGCCTTTAAAAATAATCTACATTAAAACCGGCCGAAAGGTCGGGAAAGTAAAATGTAAGTAATAAAGTTAAAATTATCTTTAACATTAAAATATGCCTTCTTATAATAATACGAATTTCAATACACATACACATAAACTATGTATATTCGAAGTAGATTTAAAATAAGTGAGTAATTAAGATATTTTATCTTTCAAATAAATAGGATTACAGTATCTACCTATTTATTTGTCTATTTTAAATTCATTATCATACTCGTAGCCTTTTCAAAGTCGAAGTCAAAGACAAATATTTTATTTCATTTTAGACAATTACGGCACTTTTGAAAAGTCCAACCTTTTTCCCGACCATGTTAGGGTTGTCTTCCTGTCGACTGAATATCAGTATTTTCTATTCTTCTTCAATTTAAGAGCTCAGCTCTTGTCGGTGGAGCAATCGCCACTGTTCTCTATCTTCAGCTTTCCGTTTTACCTCTTGATACGACACGATCCCCACCCTTTTCTATTAAGCGAATAATTTTAATTGCACCAATTATTAATACTAACAAGGAAACATTTTCTATCTTACTTAAATATAATATCAATTATCAATCCCTTCTCGCGATCTGTGATGTCGCGTTGGCAACGTTATTCTAGCGTTTTCCTAGCTATAGTAACTCAGTTTCCAGTGTAATTAAATGCAGATAATTATTTTACACAGAGCGACTGCCATCAGACGTCTGCAAACGAATATCATATCCTAAATATAAACCTGTATCAGACTACGGCTTTCTGACTTCATTGAACTTACTGGTGTTTCTCTGAAAACCGGGACCGACAGCTTTATCTACTTTCCGAGGTACGGAGTAGTCTTGATATACTTATAACGATCACCCATCCATAAATTGACCGCGGCAAGCACAGATTAACCCTGCTATCGATTAATCTGCGTAGCTATTACTTAGCAACGAGACCCTTACACTTAACTATTTTAGTAAATTCACTTTCAATTTTAGATAAGTTGGGTCCTCACTTAATGCACAGACCATGTTTTTAGATTGCGTTAAATGTCTTTTCACTAACTTTAGATAGTATCTGCATGTTACCTGACTAAATGATTATAATAAAGAGCGAATATTTGCTCCTTAACGTAGGGGCAATAGTCTAATGATAACCCTTTAGTGCTTTCCTGCCGAGTTATTGTCAGAGTTTAACTCCGGAGCTAGCACTTCTGTGTTATCGAATACCGGTGAGAATCAGCAATTGGTTACCTTCGAATTTTATAGTGATAAAAATGCATGGTGTAGTGTACATTCTGAAGAGGACTCCAAAAACTAAATATCTATCAACTTGTATCAGCTAGCATTCTGGGTGATGCCTGTGGTCGTGAAATTAAAAAAATGCAAATTTCTCAAATTTTTAAATAAACTTTAATACCTACCTTTTTTTATTTACGGGTGGAAACCCTCAAAAGGCTACCAGTCTACGGGGAGTGCGGGATTCTTACCCGTGTACTCTCAATAGACCACCCCAATTGATACCTACGGTTGTTAATAACCAAAACCTATAATTATCACTTTCTTTAAAAAAAAAATTGAATACCTACATACACTGCAGACACAGCTTCAGACAGAGTCACAATACAAAATGTCATTGTGAGTTTTAAGTTTAGCCTTGTCCCTACAAGATTCATTGACCTTTGCATCAGACAAGCGTATTGAAAGTAAGTACATTCAATCATAATTACTCACTATTGTATTACAATACGTTTCGTATCTTAGATCGGGACCGGCTCCATATATTATAAGCGCAACAAAAACAAATCATAGTGCGACAGATACAAGATAACCGATTTCGTATGCGTCGTAAATCTGTACGTGTTACAATTAAATGAGTGTTCTGTTAGGGACTGGTTACATTTTATGTCTGTCAAGCCTGTTGTACAGAATATGTATAGCCAAACAAACAATTGTGAAAAAATAAATATTAATGGAACAGGCGATTAGTTTTTGAGTTGTGACGCTTTTGTTTTCAATTTATTTTTGTGCAATTGTGTCGATACACTTTACAGACACAGCCTTCGGACTTAAAATAATTTTAAACGTGGAGAAAAAAATATATCGTGTCGGAAATAGACTCTTCCTGTCCTATAAGTAGAAAAATGTTTCAAGTTTTGGGTTTAAAAAGTTCATAAGTCACAAAAAATCCTGAAGAAGTTTAATATTTTTAATTTGTGTTTAGAAATCACAAGAATTACGATCGGAACGTTTGTGTGTATCTAATCTTTAACAGCTAAGCGGAGTGACTTTACAAGTTGTACCTGTACAATGTAATTGGAACGTCAGTGGATATTGATCGAGATAAATCTCGATTGAGCCGACCGTTTCTATCAAATGTGAAACGCCAATTTATTCCTTGTTACAAATCCTGGAGATATGTCGGTTTTCAATTAAATTTCTGACGGCACTCCGCTTTTGTTGTGGAGTTATGTTGCATGTAAATTGTTTGGATATTTCCTTGTTGGTTCGTTATGAAATTTTATTAAATAAATTGATGTTTTAAATAAGGTGACATGAAATTTTGCTTTGATGAATATAGCAGTATTCGGTTTAAAGAGTTTATTCATATTTATCTTGCATTTATATCCAAACAGTGAAAAGAGTAGGTGAGAATTTATAGTGTAGATAATACAGCATATTAAATTATTTTTTAAAATGAAAATTACTCAATGGTTTCAATGAAAAACGCTGTAATGAAAATTAACCATACCATGTTTGTGATTGTGCGTGTTAAATTACAGACTTGTTTTGTCATGTTTTATTATGTTGTATGTTTGTTTTAAAATACTGATTACAAGTAGGTAGCCCTGCCTCAACACAAACATTATCTCATAAATGGAGAAAAAACTTATAACTATTCCGGCAGCGCCCATCGCGGGGTCCGACGCGTGACCATCATCGACAAACTAAAAAAGAAATGTATTTTCAACACTTTTTGTTAAAGATTTCATAAGCCCTTCAATGTGATTGCGTATTTCAAAATACTTTTTGTAAAATCGATCAACCATTGAAAGCTAAGATTTAAAAGTACGAAAAAAGTAATCGTGGTTATAACGTATTGAGTTTTTTTTTGTTAAATGGATGTTAGCAATTGCGTTTGGTAGAATGACGCCAAACTTTTTTTCTAACTGTATATTATAAAGAACAGTTATAAAAAAAAAATATTGATGAACTGTCACGAAACTCATGCATGACTATAGCTCTGATACACTTATGCTTGTTTAGTTTCAAGCTTTAGTAAATACCATCACGCCTGTATTCCCCGAAGGGTTCGGCAGAGGTGTACTAATGTACACCCACATTTCGCCGGTATGTTTAGGTCCCATGTAATAGGGGGCGAGCCTATTGCCATTTAACGGGCACAAATCTAGACTCCGAGCTGCTACTGAGAATTTAAAGCTTTAGTAAATAAAAAAATAATTAATCTTAGGGGACTATTTAATTCATTTTTTAAACTTTTTTTTAACTTGGCGTGTCGCTGACGTCATCTTGCCCTCTTGACCGCCTGTATTCCGTTGCAATAGCGGGGATTTTTTTCTGAAACTGAGCTTGACCTGTTACCATGTAAAATCATTCCTACGGAACTGTCCCAAAAACAAAATGATACCAACATACGAGCATTTATTAATACATTGTCCCACATTATCGATTACACAATCGATTTCATAAATCGATTTATTATCCTAGTATTGTCATGGTAGTTTGACAGCGATCAATCATTTTACATTCTCGGTAAACGTGGAGCGATTGATAAAAACATAAAAAGCTCGGCGGTTCTGTGACAGTAATTGAGTAGTTATTGTTGTAAAGATAAACGTTGTGTGGTAAAATAATATTTTAATAGACTGGTTATCGGCTTATTTACTTTACTTGTCTTTACGTATATGGTTGGCTTCTTGTCAATCTTTATGGGTCTAAATAATAGTATTTTATATGAAGTATCTATCATCAGGAATGGAATCAGCTGCCTGAGTCTGTATTTCCTGACGTGTAATTTGGGGGTCTTCAAGTAAGCATGCTACATCTTAGACCACATCGTCACTTACCATCAGGTGAGATTATGGCCAAACGCTAACCTATCACTTAAAAAAAAATAGCCTTCTGTAGTTACCTACTTACAAATAAATAATTCAAATTCCAACTGCTTCAGTATATTGATCTATAAGCGCGATTGCTATTGTACGGAAAATCGTTATGGCTCATCCAATACCTGGGGAGGTGGGAGGGTTTATCGGACTCCTACTGATTAAAAACCGTACTTGCTTTCTCTAGCCCTATATGTCACGCCATTCTCCATAACCGTGACAGACGCTAGAGATCCTGTTGTCGATTTCCAGGTCGGGCAGTGTTATTAGGTTTTTCTATGAAATTCAGTTCAATAGCAGCTCGGACTTTGGATTTGCGCCCGTTTAATGGCAATCGGCTCGCTCCCTATTATATTTAATCCGTTGTTATATAGGACCTAAACATACCGGCAAACTGTGTAACTGGTGTACCTAACCCATCGGGGAATAGAGGCGTGATGGTATGTTATGTTAATTCAAACTTAAGCAAAATATTTAGTAAAGTGCCAAGAAGACTGACTGCACGTTTGTTGTAGAAGTTAAGGTGTTCCCCTCGGCACTATCGTTGCTCTGAGTGTCGAGGCCCGTGGTTCGATACTGGCCCGAGACAAATCTTTGAGTAATCGACAGTTATTTGTTTCGAGAGTATTTAGTTTATGTTTGTAAAGTCTTCTCGCGACACAGGGCATCCCTAGTGCAGAACCGATTTTTCTAAAAAAAACAAAGGACACATTATACATCTCAATAAAAAAAAATAGGTTCATCTAATTTTTCTCATCAACACAAAAGACTAGTGCAATCATTATGCATCGCCCGCATGGGGGCGGGTGCCACTTACAATTGTCATCGACCATTAACACCGTGTTCAACAATTAACTGGATTAAGTTGCTCAATTTATTGTGAGGGCGTTTCGTATATCGGTGGGAATTAACTGGATCAATAGCTTTATGCTAAATTTCTGGGAACTCGTTAATATTTTTACAGTTTCACCAGAATAGTCAATTTCTTCCATATCGTGAGCTTGGTTTGTAAATATGATAAAATGCCCAAAAACACAATCACCTGGACAATTACCTGTACGGCTCAAATATTTGTTCCATAGGGGTTCACCCACCCACGCCTTAGACCCTCAGTGTGCGACTCGATCGCTCGGCCCACTCCACGTATAGCTTCAAATATAAGTCTTAAATTGGTCTTGACAATGTGGTTATAGTTATTCCAGATAGCTAGTGCATGTTAATGCACGGCGAGAGGAAATTTTGTCGTCACATTATTTACTTTTACTTCTATGTGAACATAAGACGCACTTAATGCTACCAGATAAACGGAGTGCATGCTTGCTTATCAAGTTTTAGTTTTTGAGTAGTAGCTCTTACAATGCATATAAATTCGACGCCTAAATGGCGCCGAATTTATATGCATTGTAATTTGGCATTGCAATTTCAACCATAGAAACTTTTTATAATTAAAAAAAAGTCGTGAAGTGTATTAAAGTAAAACAATCAAACCAAACGAATTAACGAGCTCATTGTATTCGAATTTGGAAAAAACCCATTAGAATTTTGAATAATCGTTAATATTTTGTAGGTTTCCGTGCGCACGCGCTGATCCGACATCAAAAGAAGCGGCGTTCTGCACCGGGCAGTAGCACGGCCCAAACTTATAGAATAGATTTATATTTGGAATACAGATGTGTCTTTTACTTTTACTGTGTACCGATGAAGAAAGGTGTATAACATTTTAGAACATCATTGTATCTTAGTAAATTAATCGGGTACTTAATTTTAACTTATAATTATTGTCTCTTAATCGAGAGCAACAGCTAATATAGCTAATATAGCTTATTTATTGCTTATTATATTAAAATATAATGTCAGAATTTGAATACAAAGAATACAAAGTAGGCACAATACACTCGACCGTTCATTGTCGCATCTGCAATATTAATCTACTCTACCAATGGCCACCGTGGTCGTGATAAACGTGACGGAAGTCCGCCTGTCATTTTATAGAAATGACGCCGCTTTGTGGAAACTGTTAATAAACTGAATAACATTATGACATCTTTGGTTTGTGTCAAACCGCCCGCGCCACACAGGTTTTCTATACTAAGTGATGTTCGATTCTGTTCAAAGATTAATTAGTGGTTTTTGGATAACGGTAAGTTTTATTGGCGGTATATTTTTTTCGAATTTGGAAGTTTATTTTGAGTTTTTTTTTGTGTGGCAATAAAATTTTGTTTATTGCTGCGTTTGTGTTTATTATCAGGAAATGAGTTCATTATAAGTTCCTCAGTTATTTTGCTTAGAAGAGAAAATCATGAAGAAAATATTTTAATTAGATCCAAATTCTTTTCATTTTGGAGAAATCAACTTAAAAATCAAAGAGTAAGTATACAGATGAATTTAGAGTAGACAAAAGTTTTTGACACAGCTAAGTTTACCTAGGTTACACGTAAAACTGCCTGTATTCTGAAAGATTAGGTAACAGTGCATGCCTGTCACAAAACCTGTCATAAATCAACAGTTATATTATACATCCAAAGTTCGACGGTATGTTTAGTTCCCATGTAACAAGACGCGAGTCTATTGCCATTAACTGGATACAAATCAAAACTCTGAGCTGCTACTGAGAATTTCATAAAAAAACCTAATACACTGCTCGACCCGGGAATCCAACTTATGACCTGTAGCACAGCAGTCGCACTCACGACCACTAAGCTAGTAAAGCAGTTATTGGAAAACTTAAAAAATGATTATTTATCGACGCCCGATTTGTCGGAAGCTTTTTAATTTCTATACATTTTGTTTCGATTCGTTGGTCGATTTGAACGTTACATTGCAACTTGTCTAAGTATCACAATATCACAAAATGTGGTGGCATTTAATACATTCAAAAACGAACAAATCTAAAATAATTTCCACACTACCAAATCTTCAACAGCAACCACAAATCGCCAGGGTACGTTCAGCCCCCAAAATTAACGTTTGCAGAGGACGGTCGGCAAATAGGGCATTGTCTCAAACATCCACAATCACATCTTAATGTGTGTTTAATGTATTAATGGGTTGAAATGGATGGAGATAGTGTTACTGGAGTTTGAAATTCGCCTAAGTTTCCGGGAATAAGGAAGCTAGGAATGAGAAAGAAGCTAGGAATAAGGTAGTGTAAGGATAGAAATAAATGCAGTTATTGGAGAAGGTGCAATACAATACATAGTTGCAAAGAGTGAAACGCTGAGTGTTTCAGCTTCGTCATTCATAGTTATAAAATAAGCTTCATGGGATGTTTATTCCATAAATTCCTGTACTGTTATTGTTCTTACTCATCATTGTCACTTGTAATTACTCATCATTTAACCTTCCTTTTCCAATTGAGAGTATTTTTACCAATTTTACTTAATATATATACCAATATTTCTTGCCACATGAATCCATTAGAAGCTGCAGAAAATCTTTGATTTGTATCTTCTTTCCAACATTTCTACTTCTTATATTTCTAATACTGCAACCCCAAAGTTCCATACTCAGGATCTTAACTAGGACACGAACAAACCTGTTTGTTTAGTGTTTAATCGCTACGATTCAATATTGACTCAACGTCCCGAATAAGTAGGAGACCGTTGTCTTACTAATGTGGATCGGAATAAGATTACGTTGAGGCCTTTTGTTACTTGTATATGTGTTTAGAGAACCTTAATTTCTGTTTGTGTTTGTATCAACGATAGGAATTTACACTGTTGCATAAATTATTATTATAATATTCAGAATTGTCAGAATTTTTTACGTTAAATTATTTTTGGTAACTAAGATAATTTCATTTATTTTTTGTTGCATATGGGACTATAGCCTAATCCCTCTCATTCTGTGAGAGAAGATCCATGCCCAGCAGTGGGACAGTGTATGGGTTGAAGGTGAAGATAATTTCGTCTTGATATTGAAACTATAAATTTCTGGAAATTTATATTTGTAGTATTGTATGTGTGTTCCGTACAATAAGACGCCAGCTAATACCGAAAACGGATAGCTTGCTATACAGTCATACATAGAATATAAAGAAGCCGTACTTACAAAAAAAAAAAAAGAATATTCAATTAATTTGCATAATGGGCAAACATCGTTATTTTTCAGAAATTTAACATCAAAAACCCCGACACCGCATTATAATGGTGGTCTACACAACATCCTCTTATTGTTATCACTAAGTAGACTCGCTTATCACCCGGAACAATTTAAGCTTTTTCACACGAACCAAGTGTGGTCGGCAGCGGTCTTTCCGGTGGTCTCAATTACTAAGTGTGTGGTTTGATAATGACGTGAAGATAGACCAAAGTGTGGGCGTCGCGGCGGCATTTGAATATATCAAAGATTTGAGAAATTATATATTTTGGAGAATTTTATATTAATTAACTTGATTGGACACCGTTTAAGATTTTAATTTAGTTTATGTTGTAATTAAGAAAGATTATTTAATTTACTGCTGAATAAGTGTGTTGTTTAGTTTTCTGTTCCAATTAAGATGTTAGGAAATATTGAAGATAATTATTTTATTGGTATGTAGAAACAGACCTGAAGCGAAATTAAAATTCATAGAAAAAGTATTGAAACAGATCAATTGGAAGACTAAGGTATTAAGAAAGATACTTGTTTTGAGTTACGAATACTGATGCAATTTATTATATATTATTATTACCCGCCCTGGCTTTGCACAGGTGTAATGTACATATTATAAATATTCCAATTGAATCACTCTATGTATTTATGAAAAGAATATTAAAATCCGTTCCGTCCGGAAGTGACTTTGTTTTCTACTATGTGTAGATAAATGCATAATTGTGTTCTACGTGTGTACTTAATGTTTAATTATAATTAAATATCTGTTTGTGAGTAGAACCTAACATTTAAGATAAAGGTATATTAGTAACATATAATTTGTATATGTTACTAATATACCTCGACCGCAACGCGTTGTCAATCTTTTATCGTAACATATACATACTTACAATATTGTGACACCAATAATAAGTGTAGACACATACCTATTTTGTTTCTTTTTATTTTCAATAAACTATTCTTTTTATTTTAAAAACACATAACCTCGCAACACAAATTATACAAGAAACATCTCGGTAGAATAATTTATAAAAAAAATTGAAAATGAAAAAATAATTACCGCTTGCTTTATTGTTACATCCTGAATCTCTGCAATCTGCGTAATTTATCTATCTATGGTATAATTTTAGTGCAAAATAGATTTAATCAAATCTAGATCTAATCTCACTATTCAAAGGCACGTAATAATTTAATTACTGCCAACAAGAAACCTAAAATCATTTAAAATATAATAACGACCCACCACGCGGCAAATTATAATAGATTGAGGAGGCGTGCCACCAAAAAACCGGGCTCAAATTAAAATTTAAATCGCATTTGCAACTTTTTTCTACTATGAAATACAATACAAGGCAATTCAGAAGACCTGCTCGGATTCTCTTTGACATTAAGCGCCAATAACACTTAGTGGCCAATGTCAAAAACGTAGTTTGTAATCATAGAGTAGATTTTTTACATTAAATAAGCTGTCAGCGCGATAGAAACGCGTATCATGTGAAGGTCATTTGGGAAGAACAAACTTTGTGTTTGTTTTTCCCAAATGACCTGTAGTGAATAAATCAAAACATAATTTAATTTAATTGTGGGGATTCTAAGTAAACTGAATTGGCCAAAGAACTCAATGTTTTTTTTTTGGGCGGCAGATTCGGGATCGTCAGTCGCCTATTGCACTTGGCCCTCCGGGAGGGTCCATCAATGGACGTCCGCGGTGGGATTGCAGATCATGCCAGAGCGATTCCCGTGGTCCCAACACTATTCGGAACATGGTAGTGGCAGTGGTTCGGTGGGAATTCGCCTCCTGCCCGCAGTTGAACTTTTCCATCGCTAAAAATAACTTTAAAAAATACTCTTTGTCAGGCTAATATATTACATTTATCTGTACTATATTATATGTGTGTAATATATTAGGTTCATTAAAAAAGTGATTTTTAAAAATTTACTTGATTGTGTTTGTTTAGAAATTGATAGAATTTCATATCCCATTATTGTTGTATGTATTAAAATACATTTTTTTAGTCAGTAAAGAACAGTGGAGACTTCGTGATGACAAATATCTAACCAACCAATTCTTCTGTGTTTTTCTTTTCCATGCTCAAAACGCTCGGTCGCTTTGATCTAGAGAGATATGTAAAAAAGGCCCACTTTGTTCCGCTGTCGTAAGGCGATGGACAGAAATTATTGCGCGTGGCGAATCGAGAAAAAAAAGTATAATAGATTTGGACACGCAGTTGCAAATAGTTCAGCTTCCTACAACATAAAAGTAGCAGGATGTCTAGCAGGAATTTGATAATAGATTTTGTGATGTGTGTGAAGTATCTAACTTTCTTCAAAAATTAAATCGATTTAAAGCTTTTCATTTAGTACTAAAGGTATATGTGAATATCTTGATAACTGACAGGTACCCTATGAATTATCTAAGAAATTTTTTAAGAGTCAACTGGTATTAAATTAGGTATTATTAATTATTATTATTAACCAGCTGTGTCCCGTGCTGTTATCTGCATTTGTCTTGTTATTCCTAGTCACACAATATTAATAATTATTATGAAATCTGCAAGGCATATTAGAAAAAAAATTAAGCTTTTCCGCACACTTGGATTTTTTCTCCTGCCTTCTGAGGCGTTTACAAACACAAACTTTCCCATTTATTATACCCAGACGCGTATTTGTAGGTCATACAAATATTTGTTCTTTGCGGGGATCGAACCCATAACCCGTGGTGTAGGAGCCGATAGCCCAGCTGCTAGGTATAATAATACACTACGTAATTATTAGTCAAAGGAAAGGCGTAATTGCTTATCTTTTTTGGCAATTTCCCATTTAACTGGTTAGTTAATAGAAGACGCGTATTTAATAGTGCATGTTACGCAAATAGGCTATTGATGTAGGTGCTTCATTTTTGGTGATTCAGGTTAATTGATATAAAAAATCTCTTTCTATTAATCCTATTTTATCTAATGATCAGTTTGTTATCTTTTAAGAAAATCTCAGATTGATGAGTTAATTTAAATCAAGATACCTATATAGTTTATTTAACACTTGATATTAAGAATAAGATTAACATAACTTCAAGTATAGAAAGCTTTAATATATTTCCATTTCGAACTTTATAAACGAGGAATAAAATTTCAAAAAATGGTCGACTATTAAACAGTAGGATTACTTATTTAATGTTAATATGGAAGTATTTGTAGAAGTTTAAAGTTTAAGTGTAGTTAATGATAACTTTACTGTTATAGTCACTCGTGGAATTTCTTATTGAACATAATGATTGAGAAATGTTAACTACATTTCTCAATCATTACGTTCACATCTTTGAATATTTTGTAGCATTTTGTGTTGTTATTGGCCTCCTAATTTTCAATTAACTAAAAAAAGAACAGATTACAGTAAAGTTAGAATGGCAATTTACATGATTTATGGATAAATAAATTTTCTACCGGGTTGAATTTCAGACAGAAATCATATTTAATCGTAATTCGAATCTAGGTAATTCCCATTTCTATGGAAACAGTTATGTTTCCATAGAAATGGGAATTACCTACGAAACAAGAGATATCCTGTTATTTGAAATGGATCAAAGGAAATTAGGAAATCATTCTGTCAGTTCAAATTAGCATAAAACCAAGAGCAAATGTATTGATAATACCAACCCGACCAGACTCATTCTTACAATGACAGAGAAAGTATTTCCAATTTTATCGAACTCATGTTTAAGCTCTTACATAAGTAACCCACGACAGCCTATTAATCCGAGTTAACCCAACACAAACGTTACGAATGTATCCATAAACTCGAAATTACTTAAATAAAAATAATTGTACGTATAATTTAAATGTCAAAGAAATCGTGACCAACGCGTTACGGGACCTCTAAATATGTATGAGAGAATTAAGGACTACACCCAGTTAACCACATACCACTATCATAAATGTAAGAGCGTCTTCTACGAAATAAATACTCGGTCACAACGTCAATTTTATAGTGAGTGACAAAAATGAGTCGGAAGAGATCCCCTGTAATAATTATCCTTCTAGAAAAACTGGGATTCTTTCACCGTATCATTCCAGATAGGATGATGTTTGAGAGAATCATAGATTCCATCCGGCAAATCAAAACATCATACTTACTATAAACGTAGGTGCGTAATTCTTTATGACAAGATGCAGTCGGAACATATCACTAAGTTGTCACCGTTTCACTTAGATCTGTGATTATTTCTTAATATTATCACAGTACTGGTAGTGATAGTTTTAATTGTATCAATACGGTTTCCAACATACGCGATCATATGCGATACGGTATAGTGAACAAACTCCGTTATATTAATACCTAATAGGATATCTTCAGAGTCATTGAGTCTCACAATGAAATAGTTCAAGAAGTTATAAGTTGTGTAAATTATGTAAATTAAAAAAGCCATTCCTTCTTTTGTTTACTAAACATTAGTTGTAGTCAGTAGACTATTTTGCATGTTCTACTGACGCCTTAGTTTGATATCTCTGGAATTAAATTTCATTACTTGAAGTATTAAGGAAGTGCTATAGGTTGGTCAGGTTATTTGAATAAAACAAGCCGGGTAATTCCGGACATGGGTGCATTATCATAGAACATGGGAACTGTTTACTTGTGGTTTAATTTGTTCTTGTAAAGACTCTGAGACCAAATATGTTACGTAGCTGGTCTATTTAAAAAAATTAGAATTTGTTACGTGTAGATGGAGAGAATCTATTAATTTGGTAGACTTAAGAATTATGTTTGTACAACAAAAGAAAAACAAAAAACTTATACATTAATTTTCTAAAATTTTTAAATAAATAACAAATTTTAGTCGACAACACTAATACAACGTGTTACAAAATACCCCGTAAAAAATATAATTAATTATCAAAGCCAAACATTTTGTCAGCTGTCATGTCAGGGAACCAGATTATTTAACAGAATGGCCTACGTACCTATTTTATCTAATAATTGTCTACTTTAATATTTTTTTTTATTTTATTTGGTATATTATACAGCGTTACTACGGTTCTTAAATATTGTGAATTGACTCGTTTTAAGGTCCTATTTAACCTCCTCTCGGCTTTACGGGTAATTTTGTAATAGGTATAAAAAAGGTTTAAAAAAGGAACATGTTTTAGCAAATCATTTATTTTTTTATTTCTAACGTGAGTACTAAAATTTATTTCAACAGACTACAAAGAAAAAAACACAATGCAAAGAATTTACAACATCAGTAGTAACATTTGGTCCGAAAACCAAATCTGGTCCCAAAGCGAGACAATCGATCATTCGGCGGGCCATTAAAGAAATAATGTACGAAATGAACGTCCCAAACGAGATTTTGTTAATTAAAAATGTCAATCAAGTGTGTCGGCAAATGGTCGATTTAGTGTCTTTACTGGCATAGATTAAATGTTTTGTGTGTAATCAGAAGGGCAATTCTGGTTATATAAAATGTCCTACATACCTATTTATAGATTTAGTGTCACAAATGCCTATTGATATTTTTTAATCTCTTTACATTACGCTGAAGTTTTTTATGTTTAAGAGCATTACATTATCCATAATATCATTACGATCTTGTCCTAAATTGGCCTTCAGTATAAAAAATATTTAAGTAAAGAAATATACTTTTTAAAAAAGAAAAAATAACTTATTTTGGACTCACACAGGAAATTAAATAAAATGACAAACAGTATTTACTTTAGAAAATAAAAAAACCTGCACGACCCCAATTATGGTTTAATTAAGACAAAGTTCTGATCTACATTGTTGATTCAACTTAATCTTTGACCATCCAAGGTTTACTCGAAACAGATAAATCGAAAAATTAAAGGTACCTAATTATTTAAAACTTCACAGTTTATCGCTTCAGAAGAAACGTCCTTAATGAGCTAACAGCTTTACACTCATTGTGGGTTGAACACTTTTAAAGACAGATTTTAGAAAATATTTATTTCATCATCAAACACTCATTTTCACACATGACGAAGTAATTACCACTTAACCATGCTAAAAGTAGTTTCGTAGACAGATTTGTGATGTCTAATGCTAATGAAATTCTTATTGCCATGCATCGAAACTATAAGCATTATTTTTTACTCGGTTTTGTCAGCTTCGTTTTATATAGAAAAAAAAAATAATAAGGGTGACTCAAAAACTATGCTAACTATATATTTAAATTCTCTAAATCGTGTAAAGTAGACGAACAGTACCCTAAAGTCTACACCAAACATACTATAAATATCTGGTTCAATTGAAAGATGTTTTATTTAGTTGATAATCTTGTTGACTTCGCTAAATTAACTTTAAAATATTAGAATCGAAAATGCCAAAAAAATACAAAAAGATAGTTAAATAGTAGGTAAGGCATCATTCGACATCGAACTAACTGTAAAGTAAGTCATGTCAGTTGTGAAGCAAACACTTGCTTCTCAACCAACATGACTACTGACAAACTGACGTACCCATAAAGGCGTAAATTCAGAATGTGAAGGCAAATTTTGACCTGGCGGGTGGGACTCACGGTGACTTAGTGGTCATAGCATCTGGTGTATCTAAGCAGAAGACGCCTATTCGAATACTGTCCGCAGTCGATTTTTTTCTGCGCTAAATTAACTTTAAAATATTAGCATGGAAAATGCCAAAAAATACAAAAAAATAGGTAGTTGATAATGCCAAAACATTATAATTTCCAGTTGAAAGAATTATTAATAACCAACTTGTTTCTGTTGTTTTATCTTTGACTCTAATTTTTTTATTGAAAGGAGGAAATCGTCAATCTGCCTAAATTCTTCGTTACCACACTCTTTAATGAGCTAACAGCTTTCCGGCAAGACTTATTGTTATTTGAACACTTTGAAACGGACATAAGATTTTATAAGATATCATTCGTCGAAGATACGACATTAATTAATTGTACGTTAACGGCAAATGGACGTAAAGTACGACTTTAGCGATGGTTTTATCACTTGTAACTTGAGATCTGAAGGCTCATAGACGGGTAGACTTTTGCTTACACTGTTTACTACAAAAAATATTATATTGATCTTGCCAAAAGTACAATAAATAATTAGCCACTCGCTCCAGTTTCACCCGGGAATGTTCATTTAAGGGTGAAATTTCGAAAAATCTGTCATAAGTGGTGCTTAAAACATAAAAAGTATCAGCTACCAAATTTTCAAGTTTGTAGCCCCCAAGGTTTAGGCTCTGCATTGATGAAGTCTACTAGGACAATAATTATATTGTACATGTATAGATAGAGAGATATATTTTACGTCATACATACGTCAATAACAATATTTTTTTGCGTCATTAAAGGATTTTCAGTTACAGCTTTGATAATATGAATGATAAAAAAAAAGGTTTTATGTGTTTGTTATTAGTTAGGTTAATAAATAAACATGAGTTCGCGTGTCATGTTATAAATATTTGAATTACTGATAAAATACACACACCAAATATTCTTGCTTTACAAAAAAACTGAGATCCATTTCGCCAGAACAAGTTGTAGGCTCGATTTGACAAGACGCATAAAATAATTTCGTATGAGCTACGTAAAGTTGTCTCAACTGGAATGTTTGTGCAGAATACAACTAATATACCTTTTTACAATAGTACATTTTCTATATTAAATTTGCTGTTTGCACTTTGACATTACGTCTCTAAGAACTACCAATTCTAAATAACAGCCCGTCTACTCCCAGCCATAGGCGCTAGACGCCAATACCATTACGAATCGCAAAACGAGTGTAGAACGTGTTATTTTAAAAGATGGCTGAGTTAACTTAAGCGTTTACTTGTTCTAACGACGGTACCTATTCCCGCATTAAATCTATTAGACACTGCCTGAGAAGATTCTTGTTAGACATTTTCTTGTTCATCCATTTTCAGTTCTGTATCTTTATTTTCAATATCTGCAACTATAAAATTGACATTGACACTTTTCTATCTTATTTTTTTTGTCACGAATTGTTGCGGTCTCGCACAGAACAATTTACAAGGAACAAAGTACTCGTATATTGCTGAGATAAGGACCTATTCTGACATCGCACAAGATAACCTACTTACTGATTAAGACTTGAATCTATCGTTTTGATTTATTTGGTATTTTGTCTTGTGTTGTGACTGTCAGAATAAATTGTATTTCTTTCTTTTAAAAAATTATCTCATAATAAAGAATAAGAATAAAATAATTAAATCTTATAAATGTATGAGTCATCATCATCGAAAGCCCATATTCGTCTACTGCTGGACGTAGGGCTCTCCTTCTAAAAATGTAACAGTATTAATGTGTATTTACTTCGTTCTAAAAAATCTTTTTACCATTATTTAAACCCCAGTAAAGTCAATGTTAGCCAAAAAACACTTACTACGTGGTCTATGTGAATCTGTCTTCTTATCATCTTAATTCAATTATCTTTACAAATTAGTTTCGACGACCCAGGAAAATCTGTTTCTCCATTGATGCGATGATCTTCACTGCGGTCGAGGTCTTCTGGATAATATGTCTATGTATTTTGTATAACTTGGAAACAAAGGTTGATTTGTCTGAGGTGGGCAGTTACTGTGACGCTTGTGATATACAAAGATATAAATATTAGTGATAGCAAAAGTCTACCTCAAGCAGTATTAAAACCAGCGGCTGCTCAGTTTGCACCAAACAACTAAATTGCCTAGATCGGTGCCTTTGATGTCGAACTTCTCTTCCATATTGTGCCTTTTTAGGTGAGGCCTTTAAGTGGCCTTGTGTCTTAAAGTGACTTCAGAAATTTACTCTCTTCAAGTTTCATAGTTGATATTGTTGTTTTGCTACAGTTCTTATTTCCTTTCAAATATTTGAGCTCCAAGTTCCATGCATCTCTTCCATCATGGCTCACTGTAAAGGCTTACAGAGTGCACTCAAGTTGCTATAAATTTATGAAGTAATAAATTTTTGATAACGCCCGGTGGCCTCTTACGTAAATTGATATGACCATGTTTAAAGTTTTTGAATTTATTGTACGTTGTAAAAACTGTGCTTTGAACGATGTTTAGACTAGTGAAAAATATGGTTAGGAAATTGATACCGTAAAATTTTTATTTGTATTGAACTGTTATTTGATGCTAGTGAATTTGAATTATTTACGCAATCACCAATATAATAGACAATACCCTCTTAATGGTACACATATCAGATAGTTTTGAGTTAACGTTCATAAATAATGAATATTAATCTAAATGATAATAAAGAAAATTATTGAAAAGAAACTTATTGTCAAACGTAGTCTCAACAACAAATTAAATAAAGACCTTGAACAAGATTCACATAATACCAGATACATAATAATACCATGATAACACCAGAAAATAGAGAAATGAAAATCGCTGTGAAATTATAATTATGGTAGAACCAAAAATTTACTTTTTATATATATTTTTTTAAACTTCACATAATTATTATGCTGTATAAATTTGGTCGACCAAAGTATACTAAAAACGTATACCTACCTATAAAACCCAAAAACGCGACTCGCTGAAATGAAAAAAAAAAACCTTTAACACCGCGAATAAAGATTGATGAAGAATCAATCGAGGCATGTCCCGCAGATAAAGGCAATGTCCGTGCAATCAATTTTAATCTGTAAACTTTTCTTCCTCTCACACCTACACCTGGAGTTATAAGAAAGAAAGAGACAAATGTTTGTCTCCCAGTTTTGATATACCTTTCGCTATTATGGCGATGACGCCAGCCTACTTACAGAATTAAAGTCTGCTAAGGAAGATTGAGGAGGGCACCTTATCGGGCAAGACAATGATGTAACGAAAACACTGACGGATATTGTAAAAAATGTTACTTGTAATAGCTTACACTTGGATCATAGGAAATGATCGTAAGTGAGTAGGTAGCTGTTTCTCTTAAAGAAATTTCTTCGTGGCTTTGAAGCCCCTAAAACTTATTATATTTATAGTAATAGTATGAATATGTGAAATTAGGAGTCGTCATTACTAATATTTTTCTTTTAACCTGAAGTTATAGTAAGACTGTGATTGTGACAAAACATAGTCAAATATTTGTTTATGTTCAGAATTTCAAACTTTCTTTCTTAATATGACTTAAATTTGAAGTATCCTAAATGGCTTTATTAATAAGACCACTTAATATTGAGAGATGGATTACGAAGCCATACAGCTGTGTAGAAGTCACTTATCTTCCACATAAGCAGTAAGTCAACCAAGGAAAGTGGGTTAATACCACGTTGATAAGCATACGGCTATTAGATTTTTTAAACGGTTTCTAATATGTATTATCTAGCTTAGATAGCGAAAGATAGTTCCGTGTGTATCTAATAAAGGTTAAGGACATACTTATGTGGATATACATATTGAAAATGAAATAAAAGTATTTTTTACGAATTTTATCGCATCATACTTCAATTATTTAATTCCCAACGTTTCGGATCCTCTACAATACCTATACATGTCCACGTGTAGACTACATTACTTACTAATAGCTAACTTATATTATTATGTATTTTAGTTCATTTATTAGCGATTGAATTCACGCAGTACAGTTGTTTTAATAATTTTGTCTTAAAGTTGAAAATCTATCAAAGAAATTTGACAGATTGGGGTAGCTTGATGTGCTGGCCTCTGTACATAATTAAGATTATTTCAAATTGTTCTTTATCAACTATTTTTTCAGTTTCTATTTTGGAGAGTCCGTCGTTTATAGTGATTTATGGAAAATATAACCTCGTAATACTGAAAGTTAGTTCTTTGTATGAAAAATGTGTTGCTTGAATAATATGGTAAGTAGTTATATTATTATGGTCATTCGCCTAGCTACGTCTAGGACTACGCCTAGGACGTCTGTGGTCTAGTCGTTCGAGTACCGGACTGCTGATCATGGGGTCGTGGGTTCGATTCCCACAGGACACAAATATTTGTGTGGGTAAAACATGAGTATTTGTGTTTGTCTAGGTGTTTCTTATGTATTATAAGTATATATTTACAAAAAAAAAGTATATAAGTATTATATCCATTGTCTAGTACCCATACAAGCTCTGCTTAGTTTGGGACTAGATGGTGCTGTGTAAAAATGTCCCAAAAATATTTATTTATTTATTATTATAAGAGTTGTGGTGTAAACATGATGTTTACAAAACCTATAACCAAGCAATATACACAAAGTATTTCTCTACACTTTCAACACTTGAACATCAAGGGACAAACTATAAATTACATGCTTACAAAATCTGATAGGAATATACCTATTTCTTACTTAGAACCAGTCCACCAAGTATTTGTTCCGTGTTTGATCACTTTTTTTATTATTGTTTTCTTAGAGTAATTATTTTGCTATTTAAATATATCTAAATATGTTAAAGAGAACACCCCCGAATAAGCCAACAGAAATGCTGTATGATTCTGAGCCAGAAATAAATTCGGTAACACCACAGAATCTCTCCAATATCACTCAGAGGTTCAAACGCAAACATCAACAGGGTGACGACTTAAACGACTTTTTGGGAGAGATAAGAAAAATGATGACGGATTTTATTGAAAGCCAGGATAATAAGCACAAGGCATTAATGACTACAGTAAATGATATAAAGAGCCAAAATAATGAGATACAGAAGACTACCCAATTCCTTTCAGACAAATATGACGAATTACTGCGTAAAATGGGTCAACTAGAAAAAGAAAATAAAGAAAAACTAGCTTACATACAAATATTGGAGGAAAAAATAGAACATCTAGAAACGTTTAAATCATCTAGTCTGGAAATTAGAAATCTGCCTGCATGTCAAACTGAAAACAAAGTCACATTATCGGAGACCTTAATTAAGACTGGGAAGGTTCTGAATATCAAATTACAACAATCAGACATCAGAGATATTTACCGCCTGAAGTCCAAATCCGAGAAGAATAGTGGTACCGTAGTAGTAGACTTAACCACAGTTACCGCTAAAGATAACATTCTGGAAGCCTATAAAACCTACAACAGGAATAACGGGAAAAACAAATTATCTTCAAAAGATATACTGTTAGACGGTTCAGCAAATCCGATATACATGTCTGAAAGTTTGTCGGCTAAAAAGAGACGGTTATTTTATCTCGCCAGAGAGAAAGCGAAAACACTTGAATATATGTACTGTTGGATTTCTCACGGAAAGATCTTTTTGAGAAAAAAAGAGGGTATTCCTGCAATACGTATCGACACCGAAAATGATCTAAGCAAGTTAAAACGAATTATAGAATGACTAAATGTTACTAGTGAACAAGTCTGCTTTCCTGTTATTGTTATTTTCTGCATGCTTTTTTGTTATAAAACTCAAGTATTGATAGTCAGACTGACTATTGATATCTTTTTGTATTATAAATTTTATATGCTTATGGTTAATATTTGTAAAAACATACAGATATACACACATACATACACATTCACTCATTATGTAATACTAACATATACACAATTAGTAAGTAACATCTATTTAATTACCTTCCAAGCACGACTCTTTACGCAACATACACACAGCTTGTACATATTTGACAAGAAAAGGTTTACGCAGCATCAACTTATTCAATGCAGATTAATAATTAAAAACAGGCGACATTACATAGGCCAACCACTAGCATCTACATTACACTACTGGGTTTATTGCTCTTGAACACATCGTTAAATTAATTAAATTGATAAATTTAAATTCTATATTTAATGAAATAGATGCTACTGGTACAGCCTCGTGTTATATTTGTAAACCGGATCAATGTGATAGTATATTAAATGTAACTAGTGACTCGATAAAAATACTGCATATCAACATTCGTAGCGTAAATCGAAACTTTGATGAATTTAACGTATTTTTACACAGCATAAACATATTGCCGGAAATATTGGTCCTATCCGAATGTTGGCTAAGCAAAACATCAAATATCCCATTGCTGGACGGTTACACAGCCTACCATACAAAAAATATAATTAACCAAAATGACGGCATTATTGTCTACGTTAGATCAACACTACTACATTTGGTGATCGAACCACATGTTTCCGATGCAAACTGCTTAATTTGTAAAATTGATACCATTAATCTTGTAATAATTGCCTTGTATCGCCCACCTTGTAACCGTAATGTTGATAATTTTCTTGATGCTCTAGATAACACCCTCACATCTATATCGAACTATAAGAACATGATTCTCGTTGGTGATATCAATATAAATATTATTCCAACAGATTTAAATCAACAGGCCAACGAATATCTTAATTTGACAGCATTGCACGGTCTTCTGCCTACCCATAATCTGCCTACCCGTGAGAAGAGCTGTTTAGACCATATTTTATTAAAATCGGATCTTAAAACTATCACATTGGTATTTGAGACTTTTATAACCGATCATGCACCTGTTTTAATTAGTATTGAACTCACATCAAAATCACCCAAGCGTAATAATAGCTTTGTTAAAGTGGATTATCCATCTGTTTTTGCAGCTATTTTTAACACTGACTTCAACCCAGTAATGAACATGTGTGATGCGGAGAAAGCGGCTGATATGTTGGTTTCAATGATTAGGTCGACTATCCTTAGATATTCTATTACTCAGCTTATTCTCTCAAAGCTTCGGATTCTTAAACCATGGATAACTAATGGTCTACTGCGATGTATCCGCAATCGTGACTCAATGTGTCGAAAGTCGCAGAGCGAGCCTGAAAATCATGTCTTGAGACTAACTTATATCAGATACCGCAATTTCTGCAATAAGTTACTTAAAAGATTAAAAAAGACGTATGAAAAAAATGAATTCCAAAAAGCTCAAAATAACCCTAAAAAAACATGGAAGGTAATCAAAACTGTTATAAGCTCTGATTGCTCAAAAAACTCCTCTGGCCAACTTTTAAGCATGAACTCGGATGAAAATGTGTCAGTTAATAAGGTCAACGATTATTTTTCTAGCATAGGTAGAGAACTAGCACAAAAATTTGGTTCCATTTCCGATAATACACAAATACACGATGAAACTACTACTGCCAATTCCTTGGTACTTATGCCGACAGATGACTGTGAGGTTGAAGCTATAATTCGGGGCTTACGTACAGATACAGCTGTTGGTTGGGACTCCATCTCAACAAGACTGTTACAGAAGTGTTCAAGCACCCTCGTCCCAGTAATAACACACATATGTAATGTCTCAATGTCAAGTGGTATTTTCCCGAAATCTTTTAAAAGAGCTATTGTCCATCCTATCTTTAAGAGTGGCAACAGAGACAGTGTTAACAACTACAGGCCAATATCTGTTTTGCCTGCCATGTCTAAAATCCTTGAAAAGTTATTAAATACTCGTCTTGTAAATTTTTTGGAGAAAAACAGTATTTTGGCATCAAACCAGTTCGGTTTCAGACATGGAAAATCAACGGAGGATGCTGTGGCTTTTTTAGTTGATCAAGTAGTTAAATCTCTCGACAACAAACAGAAATGCTTAGGAGTCTTCCTTGATCTTACAAAGGCATTTGACACTGTCTTTGTTCCACTCCTCTTAACAAAGATGGAAATGATAGGAATCCGAGGTTATGCTCTCCGAATTTTTAGTGACTATCTATCTGGAAGAACACAATACGTCAAAATAGATTCGCTTATTAGTGACAATGCCTCTCTAGATTTCGGTGTACCTCAGGGTTCCGTCCTAGGCCCTACTCTCTTTCTCCTTTACATAAACTCTTTATGTAAACTTAATATCCCTAATTCCATCATTTGTACCTATGCAGATGACACTGCTTTGCTCATACATGGAAATAATTGGACCCAGGTGTTTGATAGAGCCGAATATGCCTTAAGACGTGTAATGCACTGGCTGTCTAATAATCGCTTAACCCTTAATCTTAATAAAACTACCTACCTAACCTTCTCTTTGACAACATCTACTCAGCCTTCTGAAGACTCTTTTGTTCTGAAAGCACATTCTTGCGAGCCAAGTAATTTAATTGAACCCTGTAGCTGCTCCATATTAACTAGATCGATCCAAACAAAATATCTAGGTGTACATATTGATAACTTACTAAGTTGGAAATGTCACATAACTACTCTTACTTCCCGTGTACGAAAAATTATCAATATATTTAAAAAATTGCGTCACTCTGCAGACCTCAACACCCTAAAAACTGTATACTATGCTTTGTGTCAGTCTATCCTAAGTTACTGTATATCCGTTTGGGGCGGGGCTGCAAAAACTCACGTACTGGCCCTAGAACGAGCACAAAGAGCTGTACTCAAAGTAATAACCTTCAAACCATTTAGGTATCCCACTTCTCAACTTTATGATGACTGCCAAATTCTTACTGTGAGACAGCTCTTTGTGCTGCAAATAATTTCCAGAAAGCACATTTCTTTGCAATATGATGCAAATTGTAATAAAAAACGTCGATCGTATAAAGTGTGTCAAACACAGGCCTTTAAAAGTTCTCTGGCTGCACGACACTACCATGTGATTAGCGGTCATCTCTATAACGCTCTAAACAAACACTGCAACATTTATCCTTTGTCTAGATTCGAGTGCAAAACGAAAGTATATAAATGGCTTCTGACTAAATCCTATGCTGAAACGGAAGACCTTTTAAAGTTAACAGTACTCTAATAGAATTCGTTCATGCTTTACTTTTACTTTATAACGTACACACACACTCACTCTCTCTCTCTCTCTCTCTCTCTCTCTCTCTCTCTCTCTCACACACACACAAACACACACACACACACACACGCGCACGCACGCGTGCAAGGAAGGAACCAAACATTTAATTTAACTTCATAATTTTTTTAATTTTGTAATTAACTATATTTCACATTTATAGCATACTACCATAAAAATAACTTCGTAGAAACTCACACGAGTTGCACCACATATTGTTTCATCATTTAATTGTGAGGGCCCTGGTGCCTAAAACTCAAGTTAAATCTTACCTTGGGTACCAGTGTTCAACTATTTTGTACCTATATAACCTGTATTAGTGGATAGTGTTTTTGTTTCTATAGTGTACTTTAATATGAAGAATAAATATTATTATTATTATTATTATTGTTCACTGTATTGATGTGTCAAGCAAGTGATTGATGATGCCTCACCTAAGTCCATGTCGGGTAGATGAATACGAATTACAAATAGAACCTTCACATGAACTCTAAGTGGATGTGGTAAGATTGAAAATATAATGGCGTGAGGTCAAAATATATTGGTTATATATTTTTGCACCGTCTTTGAAAGATGATATTGTGGTGAATTATATTGATGTGTTATTGCTTACAACAGTTTAAAGTATTGATGATTATTGGTAGAATAGGTTGCAATGAAGGCTGTAAAATTAAAAAATGAGGCACGTATTACAAGTGACTTCCAGAAAAAAAATACAGAATGACGTAACTGAGTAAGTATAGAAAATATTTTGTTTCCTTTTTTATTTAGGGGATCTATCGGGCAAAGGAATCCTTGAATTGTGCGTTAAAGTATTAAAGCTTTCGTTTTTAAGATACTGAGAAGTTTATTGTATATAGCACTATTCGTTTCCTTCAAGTAAGTAGGTACAGAGGCCAGGTTCATATTCAATTGGGAAAAATTGACAGTTTTAGTTAGCTTGACCTGCTGGCGTCTGTACATTGATGTATTACTGTGCACCCTTCTTCGTTTTATTTTATTTTATATAGCACACACATTTAACTAGGTATTATAAATTTATAACACAGAATTACTAAGGTAATACATTAAAACTTTAATATTATATATGCAAAAGTAAGTCTGTTTGTCTGTTTGTCTGTTACAATATCACGCCTAAAGCGCTGAACAGTTTTCGATAAAATTTAGAAGTAGATAGAAATTTAATTATGACAAAAATGAGGTGCATGTAAAATAGTCCAAATTACTGTCCCAAGTTTTGTACAAGCACAATTACTGTCCCATCCGCTGATACATCATTACCCCCTAACCCTCAAACGATATTTATCTACATTGTATACTTTATTTTACAAGTAGACAGCTAAGCCTTCGGCATTCTTAACCCTTCGGGCCCATAAAAAACATCATCAATACAAACCAATAAAAGTTTGTCATATTTCCCTCTTTATAGTCACATTGTAAGATAAGGCAGAAGACCAACTTGAGTCGGTTACGATTGAATTTCAACTACTGATTGATTGGTTTGATGAAGGTATTTTTAAGCGGCTTTATAATGAAGTTTGTTTAAAAGCCGATTTAAATTCTTTTCTATGTAGTATGTCTACACATTCTTTTTTAGCTACACACCGAGCTTCCTTTCCAAAGTATGTCTACACGTACTTTTGTTATTTACTAATTTCTATGGTATTTTTCTTATCGAACAGGGTACTTTACTCTTAAAATGGTCCCGATTGTAACGATAGTAGGTATTGACATCAACCCTACTAGTTAGGTATAAAGAATCCCTAAGTTAAGTAAATCGAAAATAAAAAATGGTCTCTTGTAAGCAATTCCGCTAGATCTATAACCATTCATTGATTCCAAAGAGACACTACACGAGAAAATATTATCATAACTAACAACACACACACCAGACTTGAAAATTATCTGTAGAAGCCAATTATGAGAACCGACCCAGTAGACACTGTAGATAGTTCAAACCTTAGTTGCTTAGTCATTACGCTTGACAATCCGGGAAGCTCAAGATCATGACACAAACCATCATCTACATAATTATAACAGCCAAAACAAAAGTAAACGGGACAACATCAAACTTCTCCAGTGCCAAATTGCGCGCGCATTTCTACGATATTTGTATTTCTTTCAACATCTATGTGTGCGTATTCGTTGCATTGTATAAAATTGGCATTCTGTATCGTGTATTCCGTCATAACGCCCACAGAATGTCTAAACAAAGACATCGTTATTTCCATGAATATTGTATGGTATTCCGTACAAATTAAAGGCCTCCGGCTGTTTCCTGGCTTACCGTTGCAGGTTTTAACATTTCGTTTGCGCGTAGGACCCCTGAGAACCAACAGATGTTTCTTGTGTCAGGTTCTGAAGGTATGAAGAAGCGGAGAGGTGCATTTATTAAAGTGACCATTGTATTACTTGCCAAGATTGATATGGTGGTCTTAGACGGTTACCGGAAACTTAGTAAGAGGAACCAAGGATCGTTCGTATTGGTACTAAATTAAAGAACCTTATGTCTGGAATAGTCTGATTATGAGGAAGATAAATTGCTCCGTAATTGAGCACCTAATGGGAGAGGCCTTTGCTCAATTACCAATACCTGTTAACCAGCCATAAATTCAAACTCCGAGCTACTACTGAAAATTCTCTTCTCGAAAAACTCAATTACGCTCGACCTGAAAATTGAACCCAAGATCTCATCCTCAACAGCTGCACTCGAAACTAGACCAAAGATGCAGTTATTTAAATTTCCTTTAAAAATCAATTTTATTTTCTACAAAGGTGTACAAAGCATATAAAAATTCTGGTACAATTCCATACCACATCATAATTTCTGTGATCCGCGTACCGCGATAGAGGCCGACGTTTATTAGTCTTTTCCCTAGCGAGGCGGTGTTTTTCTAAGGGGTCTGGCGCCCCATGCCATAAAAAATTCACGCTTCCACAGTAGCCTTTGGTTAGCCGTGGTTTTTCTTAACAGAACATATTGCGGGGCTTCCCAGTTGTGAATTTTTAAGTGCTTCAGAAATCGAATGTCGATTTTAAACGTCTTGTGTTATGCTTTATGGGTTTTTCATTGTGACTCCTTTATTATTTAAGTGTTTTTCATTCTAGTAATTTTTATTCTTTTCCGTATGGCCATTTGTCTTTGTGTTCATATAAAAACGTGTGCTTCCATAAAAATATTTCGTATTAGGTACTAGGCAGGTATTAATATTCGCATCTTATTTTTGGATATTACATTATATCAGAGTCTGAAATATACATATAGCATTTCATATATTTTTGTTATTATTTACTGTTTATTATTACTACTTATATATCATTATTATAATATTAAAATTATTATTATCCAAGCATATAGCTATTTTAGATATCTTTATCAATCCACATATTCGCCAAACTCCAACAGCTCTCGTGAGAAGGAATCGTATTGATAGTTGTGTTATGAACATTACTGCTTTATCCATTTATATTGTGTTGGTAGGCGTATACTGTAAAATGTCGAAGCGCATTCTGTTAGGTTCCTTCGCGTACTGATCATCATACTATAAATTGATTTTCAATGTGTAAGAATATTCACAGTGTTTAGTATGTTCGCTTGCTATAAACAATTATATAAAGATAACAAATTACTACCTTTCGTACTCGTAGCAGAAGATGCATACGTAGCCCCTACAATATATCCAAACGATGCACGTGAAGCTTGTCAACCCTGATCTCTCTTTAAAATTAGTTATCAGATAAAAAGCGACTGTAATACTCTGATTGCCTCAAGAAGTTATGGTGCAGTGCCCATAGCCCATATGGTATCATGTCCAGCGTGCCCCTACACCTGCATATATCTCAGCATCGTCATCATGTACATGTAGGTCTCTCTAATGGCCATATAGAAAATGCCGTGTGCCTAGTGGAATACTGTGCCACAAGTATTTGATTTTTTCATTCAGTTTCTTTTCGTTTAATCTTCTCTTTCCTTTTGCCATCGATACGATAACAAGAAGAAGACTGCAAATTGCCCATCTAACTTTCAAATTGAACCATATAAAATCACTCAGAAACATGCTAAAAATACTAAAAAGGCTCCACACAACAGGCGCAAGCGCTTCAACCACCGACTAAATTGAATATAGCCGACCACGCCCCTTACCTGTACCTCATTATGCCGCACGAATATTGAATAGCGTATAGAAAATACACAACGCGTTGCCGGACCGATTGGACAATTTACTACCACTGTTTTGACGATGTGAAATGTTCAGTGGATATGTATTGATTTGATGGAATAATATGGTGATTTTTGATAGCTTGTTACAACAATCCAAAAAATGGTATTAACGAAACTAAGAACAACTTTACATTCGTTTCTGATGGGAAATTATGATTTTTATAGAAGTTTTGATCCTCGTGATGTTAACATTCTCAACTTATGACTAGCTTATGTAAATTTCAAATGAAAGTATTGTATGGATTGATCTAAATAACGACATAATTATATTTATCTAATGAAGTAATATAAAATATCAACGGGTACCGTTACGTTTACGCTGATAAATTGTAGTGAACAAGTATCAAGCAAGGAGGATGCTTACTTCTTCTTGATCATCATTACTATCATCCTCTTTTCGACTATGGCTGATCATAGATCTCTTTTAGTTAATGTCTGGACATCCCAGCCGCTTTCCGCAAATCGTTACTCCGTCTTGCTTGTCTCAGACGCCCTGACACTACGGTTGACGTTCATTGTCTATTATTCGAGCAATGTGACCAGTCCATACAACTTCATCTTCCTGGAGCTATTTCGGTAACTTAATGCCTCTGACGGATTATTTTGTTGCGGATTCTGTCTTCTTAAGTTATTCATAGCAAAGGTCTCTTTACTATGATACAGGATAAAAAAGTTTTATCACCGTAATTTATTCTAAAAAATAATCTAAGTACTAACATCGTAAATAAAGCCACATTCCGGCTCCCAACTGCATATAATTTGCAACTCCATCAGCATAACTGTATAAATCATGATGTCAATTACTTAGGTGTCATAATCAATCTCTTAATATGGTCGGTAAAGTAAAATCGACACGTACCGATTAACCGCATACATTAATATTGGGACAATTATTACGAGTGGCGCCAAAACAAATTACTCATAATACTTGTAATATTCTAAACCCTTAAGAAATGTAGCTACAGAAGGTTAATTTTTTTTAACTAATGGGGCAAACGTGCGTACCTTTCGATCTATAAGCGCAACCTATGGACAACAAACAGGGTTCTCACGGGTCTCTTCTCTGAATGAGAGGGGTTAGTTAGGCTATAGTCTACCAGGCGATTCACTTATTTTTTAGCCAATTATTGTTTCGCCATGAAAACCTACTCCAAGATCCCGGCAATGCAATCGTCTAGTGGCAAACGTCTGTCGGCCGATCTCTGGAAGGGAAAGGAGTAGCTCAGAGGAGAGGTGAAGTATGAAGAGGCTTTGGTTCACTACTGGACAGCACAGCAGTGAAGATAACCAGTACTCACAGCATGTATGAATCCCTTCAAACAGTTCATATTCTGTACATTCATGTTTCATGGTGATGCCGATACTAGACACTGGTCGTGATTTAAACGCTTTAATTACAGCTATTACGATATTATTACCGTAGGCGCGTAAACCACAGAGGCGTAAACGACTTTTAAGGTGGAAAGCGTAAATTATAACTTGTAATTGTACTATGTGGTAATAAAAATGTATGATATGGTTATTTTGATGTTGGCGGTATTATCCATAAGTAATGAGCGTTTAGCTTTAGATGGTTATGACACGTTATGATAAAATTTTACTACTGGAATGGAAGTATGCTATGAGTAAAATTGATTGCCGAGATTACTGAAAAGATAATAGCTATAATTTTAACACAAGATGAACTATGAGTATTTCTTATTATAAAGCTTTTTCATTAGTATTATTTATTATTGTAAAGCTTTTTCCGTACACGATAGAAGAAGAAGAATATAAAGGTTTATATGGACAACTCAAGTTCTATATATTTGAGCAAAAAAGCTTAAATACTTAGATAAAGATATATAAATCTGCAAATAACTATTTTTTACAATAATCCACGAAGCTTTTCTAGTGTACATTCAACTTGTGGAAGTATTATCTTTGTCCATAATATCCACACTAGAGAAATATATTTTAAAAACAGTTAATCCATTTTGCATTTTCATCGCATACTAACGGACCTATTCACGCAAACGATAATTAAAATGAGTAATAGTTAACATCGAAATAAATTGAATTAGTGTTTGCTGACTATTAAATGGCTAGTAGTTCGAAATTGGTTTTATGTAGACGATATAGTTGTATCGACTGACCATTGTACTGGTAATAATTATTTGATGTTGGTATTTGGATTAAATTCAACGGTATGTTTTAATTGAAAAATAGTTTTGGACAACCAAAATGATTTTGTTGAGAAATTCAATGCAGTATGATGTACTTATATAATTAATTTAATCATCGGTCAGCGCAGTGCATTTTCATCAACGTTGCCTACTCTTTTATCTTCATGAATGTCCTTGACTCTCCTGTGGTAGGTATATCATGGTGAGCATAGACCACTAGATCAATAGAGCTATTTGCCTGACATATCCATGGTGATAGCAAGCACTTACTCGGGTGAGTTTGCCTTCTTAGGGTTGAAACATTTATGGCAGATTTAACACGAAAAAAACGTGAGCTTTGATATAGCCTTTATGCAGAGCCAAACTAAACATCCAAAAATCCTTATTTCTATCGTCTCGCACCATATCACCATCTGCACAGTCACAGATAAGGCTCAGCATCCTGTTTTGTCACGGCGAGATTAATTCACTTCACTAGTAATCCGAGCTAAGTGGCTTACGATATCTGATTCTATGTAGGTGGCACCTTATGTAAGCAGGGAAGTCGCTACAAAGTGACAACTCAATTGGAATAGTAAGGTGACTTTAAAGTGGAAATGGCTGCTAACTTTGTGAATGAATTTGAAAAGATTAATACTGCAACTATAATTTACTTTGAGCTTATCTAAGTAAAGTAGAGTAGGTTTATTTATTGTAGCCTGAAGGCTTATGATCAGTTCGATACCTTTATACATTTTCTTTTCTGTTGCATTCAGCGCTTCTAACAGAACCTCAATGAAAAACTTAATGCGATGTACCTACTCTGATGTACCCACTACCCATATTATATTGTAATGTAGCTTATGCCAAATCGAGAGATCTCAAAAAAGTATGTTGCAATGCCGTAGCTATATCACTGGCACTGCCATAGTCCATGCGCGAACATGACTCAAACTCAGGTACCTAGACCACTACCACTCCCTTTAAAGATAATATAATAAAAGTCATAATTACTGCAATTCCATAGCATGTGCCAATTTTCTTCATTGAGTCAATTTTCAGATGCCAATTTACAAAGCTAATCAACATTACCTACGACAATTACTTAACTTCAATGGAAACATTATGATGAAAGCCTGAATACAATTATCGAGTGATAGACCTGAACCAAGAGTAGTATCCAACGTCGTATGAGTCGAACAATTATTACAGGCTGATATAATTATCTAACTAAGCTAAGTGGAAAGTACTTGAGCTTAAACAAGTACACGGATCTAGTTGTTTAGGTTGTTATGCAGCCAATTAGTTGTCCAATTGGATTCAGGACTATAAATCTCTTCACGGGCAGTGATACTATTACACTAAAGTATAATTTAACTATTTTAACAGAGAGATCTATTGCTGGTGTTCATGACTGAAAACTTGGTTTTATAATGTTATTGTTATATGTAGTATTTATTAATGGCTAGTATTTAATTGCAAATCAAAAAAATGTTGTTTTGTATAAAAAATAATTCTCAATCCTAAGCAAAAATACTTACGTCCCCTACGTCCTGCCCTGAAATTAATAAAACCTTTTTAAAAAAAATTAAATCTACTAATTTTAGGAAAATATGACACACATTCACGCAAAGAGGTCAAATCATAATATCACATCGCACTAAGTTTTCTTCAGTGTTATACCCATAACAAAACCCATGTTACAAATATAAATTCCGTGAGAGTATCAAAATCACAACATAGAAACTCTTTTGCTTTACTGCTGTTACTGGAAATTTAGTCATCATCCTTGTAGCCTTTTTCTCGATTATGTTGGGGTCGGCTTCCAGTCTAACCAGATGCGACTATATATTAGTATTTTAGTCAAAGCTATGAGACCTCTGCAACCCAATTTTTTGGCAATATGTACAGATATCCTGAGGATATACTGGTTTTCAGGCTTTTTGGCATACTGACTATTGTCATAAGTGTTCGCCTGACAACGGGGACCGACGTCTTTACGAATTCTCCGAAGCACTGCAAACTAACAACGATACATTTAAACCTACGAGTACTATAGCATTATTGTTGCATTTTGTAAATTAAGTCCCATTATTTCTATTTGCTACAATATTACTTATACCAATACCTTTCTGGTCTGCGGCGTGTCCTTGTTCTAAAATACTATTACTATCAGCACTATTATCTCAGTTAATAATTCTATGATTAGACTGCTTAGCCTGTTTTGCCTGCAGGTTCAAATTCACACGGCCTTTCAGATTAGGCAAGCATGTTTCCTTTAGATAAATATTATAATTGTTGATAATTATTACATACTAAAGGGTATTAAAGGGTTAAAAAATTTCACTGCACATTTGATGTAGCGGTTAAGGTTGTAACCTCGTTACTAGCATTTTCGAGTGGACTCAATTCCCGTCGGAGACGAATCATCTTTGTATGATCAACAGTTTTACTCGAGATTAAAACATATCATCTTTCTATCGTAGTTGATTATATCGGAACGTTATATTGAGTGTCCGGGATATGTTTATTAAAATCAAACGCTATAATAAGATCCACTATCGTTTATTTGGAGGAAAAGTGCGATTATTAATGCTACAAACACTGTTTCACTACTGATTAATACCCTCCTACACGCTTCGCTTCGAATTCCCTTACTTAATACTTCTGTTAGTTCTAAAAGGAAATCTATGTAAATACACGAAACTACATCTTAAGCTCCATAAATACTCGAACACAAATACCGTACTAATGTTATTCACAAATTGATTAACCATTTATCTTTTATTGCAGTTGGTAGCGGGAATTCGATCGCGGCGTTGCATTTTCCTTGATAAAACGCCAGTTATGGATAGTTTATACCGACAGATTTCGTGTAATAAATGTTAGTTTGATTGGAATTTGGCCTTGGTTGGACTTCAAACAAAGCAGTACTGATAGTGGTAATAGTTTGTGATGGATTATGAGACAGGTGGTCTGTGATTAGTGTCGGAATTAAATACACCACTTGTTGATGTAGTGCTAGCAACAACGGAATAAGTTACTTAGTAGGCTACTTCTGGGTAAGCGTCCCCATCATCGACCGTATCATATCGTGGATAGTGGTCAAACGCAAGCGTCAAATAAAGGGAAAAGTACTGGTAATGGTGTCAATAAATAAAACTTCATGCACCATCGGAATTGTACTTGGATATGTAATCTAAATGATCAGAAAGGAGCTTATACTACAACAATTTGTTATGTGGGTAAAATTTCTGTCAGAGTCTCTTTATCTCTCGCAGTCATTTTCTATCTGTAATATCATTTATAAATTTTAAAGTACCGACAGTAACAGTATTCATACTAGGCAGATATGTGTTTTACAATATAGGATAAAATATGACCTAGCTTTTTGAAGAAAGAGCCATAGCAGCTTTGAGTTGACCAGTCCAAATTGACGGCACGCATACATCAGTCATAGCGCTAACCATTATTTAGGGACCTCAAGCTCAACTGACTATTCAGGCCCGGACTCCTCTTTCTCTGTCTTATTCGGACAATGAATCTGGCCATTTTTTTATAAACAGACTTGTAACTCATGTGTAATAATATATACATATAAAGTATGATTACATGTATAAAACTGGCAATATATTGGGTATTTTTAACACCAATCTTATGTTGTAACTTGTAACCACTCGCAATAACCCATGTCTTGCTGGGTGCGGTTAAAGTACCTTACAATGTTGAATGTAAATTAAGAATTGCTTCACAAGACTTTCAATCGTAACAATAAAGTTTGCAACCTGTTCGAAATTGGAGGAGCTCAACATTGTGTCAGGTAAAAATATAGCACAATATGTAGATACAATACTATATACGTATTATACGAATACCTATGACCATCAAAGTCAAAGTCAAATGTTTTATTTCATTTAGACCAATAAAATAGCATTTTTGAAAAGTCAAAATTAGTTGCACGGTTCCAAAAAGTGGGTCTTATGGAGAAGAACTGGCAAGAAACTCCATCGTTAGTCGTAAACAGAAACCTAAAAAGCCTGACAACTAGTCTATCCTACGGACTCGCTTCGTGTAGAATACTCATATTGAAATGCATCTGATTAGACTTTTAACTTTTTGGACCAACACAGTTGAAAGATTTGAGGATAATGATTTGATATGACAAAAACTGCGCAATCTAGACAGTGGAATAAATTAATAAATATGTAACACTTAAATCTATAATTTAAGTACATAAGTTGAAAACCATCGCTTATTAAACATTACAATACGGCTGTTTCACCCGTAATCCGGTTACGGTGTTATCGAATTAAGTCAATTGTGAAGTTACGACGCACTTTAACTGGTATTGTTCAGACTGTGGTCGTAAATACGGATATTTGTTTGATTGAATTAGTAGTTAGTGATGGGCTTCATCTATAAAGTTAGCATACGTGCCACGAAATAATTCTGTGTTTGCATAGATATCTCGTGACGAAACATTGGCTCAAGGTGAGAAAATGCAACTAATGCGATGGTAAATGCAAAAAGATATTATGTTAGAGAACTCATGTGAGTTCTTGTGGATGAGAATGTTATATGATCAGGATTGAATGACAGTAATTATTTTTACCCAATGAGGTCTTTTAAGTTAACCTTCATAATTAAATAGTAACTATATTTTTTATATTAGTTATTACATACCCCAAACTGATAGTGTATAAAATATTAACTCCGAAACTCAAATTTAATTAATATAATATACTAAAGTGTGAGATACATAAATACAAAAAAGAATTTTACCTATGATGTTTTTAGCTACAATAATTGAAGCTACTAGATATTACTAAAGGAAATATTTATTTTATCGTAATATAGTTAATTCCAGATCGTTGCCATCACTATAAGACCACGAAGCTATTAATGTCTTTGATTTTAATAAAGATAAAGATTACCATTTCGCAATGGTAGTAAACGCCCGCACTATAATGAAAGTAAACTTACTGATATCTTTGTTCTAATGGTTAGGTAATAGTCATCTATTATTTATTTACGATTGTAGTATCTAAACTAGAATTGCGTATTGTAATTACGTCATTCTCCCCAATGATTTTCCCTAGGACTATATACTTAATATTTTTAACTATCTGTTTAATGCGGTTTCATTTGCATTCCAAAGAGCTTTTCGTAAAAGGTACCGCATGTACTTCTTCAAGGTCTTATCTATCTCTGTAACAAATTTCATCAAAATCGCTACAGCGGTTTAGGCGTGAAGCGCAACAGACAACTAGAGATTTTTAGTGGGGATTTTAGTGGGAACGTTTTAGGAAAATAGACTACCTACTCCGATCATTTCGTGGTGTATCTTCAGAACCTATAGTCAAATACCAACTAAATGTAAATGGGACAAACTAAGAAATATATTTTATCAGATAAAAAAAGAAACATCGAAATCAATTCGCGAAGATATCGCGTAACATAACAGACAAAAGAAATATGCAGTAGCACTTCCTCTCGTTTTGAAGTCTGTTAAAAATAATAGGTATATTGTATTTATATTTCTAATAAAAACTTCTCCCAGACATTTCTCCATTCTAAAAGGTAATTGTTAATTGCAACAGAAAAGCTGAATTCACCCCGGTAAACAGAACTAACAAGGATTTATAAAATACAAGACGCATGTAAATACGTTTAGATAAGTCAGCCGCTGACAAATCCATTACTACACAGATAGGGTCTCAATAAAAGCAAGAAAAGAACTTACTCCGGTGTTAGTTAGGGCGGCTTGTACAAGCATGTCGATTAGCGATTGCGCACTGAATGCTCGTTTAGCACGAGGCGAGGCGAGTAGGCATTTAGGAATAGGCTTCACTAGATTTTATTTATCCAAATTCTTAGAAACAGCCTCATTAGCTTAGTGATCCTAAGTGCGACTGCTACGCTCGAGGTCCTAGGCTCGATTCTCAAGGCAATTGTTAGTGGGTTTTTCTATGAAATCTCAGCAGCTCTGAGATTAGATAATGTACACAGTTATTGCAATAGGCTCGCTCTCTATTGCATGGTCTCTAAAAATACCGGGGAACTGTGGGTGTACATTAGTACAGCTCTGCCTAACCCTTCGAGGAATACACGCATGATGTGGTATGCATATTCGCAGAACATAAAATCAATAATATTTGAAATTTTATGAGTAATTATGTAATTTTTTTATATCTCCATGTTCAATTTTAACAAACCTCAGCTTATGCTGTGCTGCTGTACTGTATTGACCACGTCCTCGGCACAACTGCCAAAAGCATGGTCGAATATAAATTTTGAATCTAGACTGACTTTCAGATGTAATAATTGCAAGCTACGTCTAAAGAAAATGGATGTCGACCCAAAAACAACTTAGTTGAGATGAACCTTTTTGAAAAATTTAAATTAATTTTGAATTCGAAACTAATATGAAATCATCGATATAACTTCATCACAAACTTTCAATAAATAGTAACATAACGAATAAAAAATAAAACTAAAAAAATACATTCAAAATTTCTTGGAATTAAGAATTCATACCTTTTTCTTTTTGACGTTCCTCGTACCTACCAAGATACTAGACAATTCTTATTTATCTTCTAGTATTTTATAGCTAGTTGACTAGCCCATTCAAACGGTGCATAGCTCTAGGTACACTTCGTAGCTGGTTTTAAAGTCAAAGCAATAAACGTCACTGTTGCATTGCAATTGTAAAGTGGCGCTTTTAAAACTGAACAAATCGCATTAAAGCGGTGCAAGGTGTGAAATACTAGAGATTAATATTAATAGTTCTATAAACTATCTGTATATGTCGATCACTGTTACTGTAAATAATTTATAGGTAATCCTTGTATGTACTAGTAGTAAAGTGATATTTAGCGGGACTACAGTAGCGCTATATTCACTTAATATAATATACCGCGATACTGACAATGGTCGTGTACACCTACGTACCAAATCACAATGCTGAAAATTTGTAAAATGTAATATCAATATAAATGTACTATTTTTTCAAGATATTTCATATTTCGAAAAAAACTGCTATTTATATTTATAGGAATAGGAATGTCCAGGAATTTATTTTAGCAATCTGTTTTATTAAATGTAGGTACTTACGATCTCTGTGAATAAAATGCTGCATATCATCTGTATTCAATCAATTCAATCTGTGTAATATGTATTCAAAGGTTTATTAATATACACATTTACTAATGTACACATTAGTACACCTCTGGCTGTGGCAAACAAGCATACGGCCCACCTGATGGTAAGCAGTTCCCGTAGCCTATAGACGCTCGCAACACCAGGAGACTTGCGCGTTGCCGACCCTGTAAAACGAAAGAGGAACACTACCGACACAACGTTTCCTCGAGGAGCACTGGCAACCTTGCTCACCGCAAGGAATACAACTCAGCTCAAAGCAGTGTTATTTTACTTCGATTTTCTGCAACGCGGAGGTACTTGCTCTGTCCGGCAACTATAATTTGAGAGCCACAACCACTATGCACTACATCTCTCAAAATCCTTTGTAAAATTCTAAGCCTTAACATACCTGCAGCTTCCATGTAATAGGGGAATAGCCATTAACCAGGAACAAATTCAAACCTGGTACTGATAATTTTAATGGACCTGACAATCGAACCCAGAATCTCTAGCGCAGCAGTAGCGCTTACGACCAACCAAGGTAATTAAATTTTATTCCATTCTATTCTAAACGGATCTTGAGAAATTTTGAAAAAATAATATTTTACACTTTCCTAGACTTAGGATTCAAATACACACATCATCGTGTCCTCATGTCGCACCTGCAACCGTTAGACCAGTGATGTTACCAATTAATAAAAAACATTTATTTTTAAGAAAATACTCACACCTATATTAACCGTTTGTATCGCTTCCCGCTTATAACTTTCTCCGCTGTTTGTTTCCCGTTTATCTGTCGACTTAATAAGGAAAGAATTTGCATTGCAATTGTTTTTACTGCTTGTTTTTAATTGACCAATGCAAATTGATTAAATAAAACTACAATTTACATTGCTGCATTTTTTGTTTACGTTGGCTTTGGGAGATAAAATCGGAAGGTTATTGGTAACCAGCATGAATGATAACATTTGCTTTTTTTTTGTTGAACATGCGGATTGGAATAATAACAGACATGTTGAGCAAGCGATTAGCGAATGTATTGCTTGCTTGGTATGTCGTTTCGTCTTTATGTAGTTTTATCCAAAGCTTTATACTTTTATTATTAAATAAATACTTTTTCGTATTAAATTTCGATACCTTTTCTATCGCACAAAAAATACATGCTATCACGTGAAGTTGCGGATACCAAACCCGTTGTACCATACAACGATACTTATAGAAAAAAAAAATAGAAGTATTACTTGTCATTAATCATCAAAGCATTTTTTGTCTACTTTTTTTAAAATATTAAATATATTGTGCATTGCTAAAAAACTAAAGATCTTTACATAAACAATAACAGACACAAAACTCGTATACTTTATTGTTTTCTTTTGTATAATTATCATATCAACCGGATAACTCCGGAGTAACCGAACATTTGCATCCATAATTCCCCTGTGTACATTTTACTACTCATAATTATACACCGAGCCTTTTCCCAACTATGTTGGGGTTGGTTTTCAGTCTAGTTGCGGCAGAATAATAGTATTTCACATGAAGCGATTGCCATAAGATCTCCGCAACCAAATTTCTGGGCAATACCGATATCCTGAGGAATGCTTTTTGTTATTCTGACTAACACTTACGATTGTCATAGATGTTTAAATTACTATCGGGACCGCGCTTTACGTGCTCTCCGAGGCACCATGTATCAAGAATAGTCACCCATCCACATACTAACCGCGGCTAACCACAGCTTAACCTTGCAGATTGGTAGTTATAACAGCCCCAAACCCTTCATTTAGTACATTTTACTACTAATGCATAATACAATAATATTAAAATCCTACACTAAACAGAGCCAACTGCGATCGATAAAGAGCGAAGGTGTCCTGTTTCGTTAAGTAAGACATTTTGCTGTTGACCACTTCTACACGCTTCTCGTAGGCGTGTGCAACTGCAATGGGGTTTATAATGTAGTTCGAGAATTGCCAACTTAATAAATAAATTATATTCTTATTGTTTGTATTTATGACGATATCTTTTTTCAAAACAGATTTTTTAAAGAATATAAGACTTTATGATGAACCTTGGCTCAAAAAATGATACATTACTTATTTTTTTATTTAAAGTCATAATTATTATATATGTATAGTGTATTATTCATTAAAGCAACCGTGACCCCCAGAGGGTCGAAACAAAATATAATTGTTCTTCTGGTATCTGCTAAATTGATCTTTGACGGGTTAATTAGTAGGTACAAATGTTTCAAAAACCTATATTTGGAGTTAGAATTATTTTAAACGAAGTCATTACAAGCATAGTGAGTATCAGTGACGGCGAATTATAAAAAAACTTATAAAAAAGCAAGATTTCGAGATAAGTTTAAAAAACAAAGGCGATCTATAAAGAGCGAAAGTGTCCTGTTTCGTTAAGTGAGACATTTTGCAGTTGAACGCGCTCACTCGTGGGCGTGTGCAATGGGCTTGTGGTCCAAGAATAACAAATACACGTAGATTTATAATTATTTCTATGAAAGTAAATATATTTGATTTTATTATTATAGCAAATCCATAATACTTATTCACGTTTTTATGTAATTTTATATACCTTAAAAATATTTAAAAAAAGTAGTTGTCCACCGGTACCGAAATTATTATTTATAATTAATAACGAGTTCTATTTCTATATTAATTGCTATGGATATTATTAATTATTGTTTGTACTACTCTAACCCTAACTAGGCCTAATCCATCTGATAGGAGCCCCGTGACTGTGATGATTTCACCAATAAGATAAATTGCGGTCACAGAGTGAGACATATCACTCGCATGACCGCGTCCGCTCGTGACCGTGTGTAATGAGGCTTATAATATGGTCCAAGTAGCGGTCGTGCGAATATTTAATAGACGGAGTGATCCGTAATTGATTGGAGACTGAGAAATGTGTTGAACAAAACACAATAATTATTTACATTGCGACACAACATCGACTTGTTAAAATGTGTTTAAATGATCTAAATCTTTTTACAGAATTACACAATGGTTGTCTGTAAGAAATTTCTTTTAGCGATGGGACCGCCAATTGTACTCTTTTTTATTTTTTCACTGTATCCTCTAGTATAAGTAATCAGTAATCTCTTTATTATATCTATCTACATATTTATTTGTCTTATTATTATGTTCGACTGACGTACATATAGACATCAGGACGTGATATAACTGCGGACTGCCTTGCCATATAGTTCGAGTACGCACGCCAAGGCACGCCTCTCTGGGTGTTCAAAATCTTGTATACCTTACTCTAAAACGCTAGGAAACCTGACTCAATGGAGAGTGAAATTTGCTAACCCGCACTAGGTCAGCAAGGAGGCTTCTGTACAGCTTAGCCCCTCTCACTTTCAGAGGGGTATGGGCCTATGCCCATACCCCTCCTAGCCTGCCACTGCTAGGCCTATGCCTAGCAGTGGCACAGTAAATGGACTAGTGATGTGTGGATATTTTAGGATCGCCCAACTAGCTTTTGACACAATTAAATACTTGGTGAGGTTGGGAGTTTGTTTAAAAATAACATAAAAAGCGTTGCCCCGCACTAGGATTTGTTTTTTTTTTGTACAAACGAAAATTTTCACATGCAGTGACACCCAGACCTGAAACACCTACCTACTTAATATTTGTTCTGTACGGGGATCGAACCTATAACCCGTGCTGTAGAATCCATTAGCTCAGCCACTGCGCCCAATGTACCGAATTGAGGGCTGGCTTTATAAATCGCTTGAATACTATAACTTGCATCTTATTTTGTAAGGTCGCTGTGACCCAATACTTATTATCAAGATAGCATTTTTACGCCCCGGCTAACCCTTTGTGAGTAACTCGATTGTTCATAATAACTATTAACAATAAAACTAGTGTATTTATTGTATCTTATCCAAAGAAAACATGTCTATAAAAGTCTTTGGGAGATTGCTAGATAGTATTAGTAACATCACGTCCATAGTACCTACTACATAGATTCCTTACGATACAGATCACAGTACGCAAATGTGCATAAGCAACAGGGTTTGTGAACATCGGCTTTTCCTTTTTTAAGCGCACGTCGCATTAACAAGTAATCTTTTATAACTACCTAAATATTTAGCTCAACCCTTATTTTGTATAATTATTTACTTTGGATAGGTACAATAAACTTTTATGATTTTTTTTTATATTAGCTGTACCCGCGACTTTGTCCGCGTGGAATTGAACATAAAAGTTAATCAGAAAATAAAAGTTTTTTTCTAAAATAAAAGTAGCCTAAGTTACTCCTTATTACATCAGCTACCTGCCAATAAAAGTCCTGCAAAATCGGTCTAGCCATTTGAAAGATTAGCCGGAACAAACAGACAGACAGAGAAAAATATTCATATGCATGTAGTAAAAAGCGGTTATTTCAATATTACAAACAGACACTCCAATTTTATTTATATGTAAGATAAGATAAGATTATAATAATATTACGAAGCCTGACTCCTGAAGTCCCTAGAATATGAATTTGAAATATTCTATTCTTATTATAATTATTATAATATAGGTAACCGTTAACCGTTTTGTATCTCGCACAACGACTGCAAAATGAAAACATAGTTCTCAATTAAATGAACCTACACTTATTTCCTAACCAGCCAGCTTATAAGATTGAATCTAATCCCATCAATAATACAATCTCTATTCAATATCTAGTGAAACTGTGACGTTAGTCCACAATGTATGGCCCTTAATCCTTTACCGTTTAAGGGCAAGTTCGCACCATAATAATAAACCGAGTATTTTCATTTGCATGCCAAGACACCTTATATTATTGGACAAGTCGAGTTTGTGACATCGCCTACGTAGTTTACGGTTATTTGAATATATAATCCAATAAATTATAGAAAAAAGCTATTTATTGTTGGGCTAACTGCTTCATTAGCCTAGTGGTCGTATGCGCCACTGTAATCCTAGAGATTCTGGGTTCGATCCCTAGGTCGAGCAAAGTGTTATTGGGGTTTTTGCTATGAAATGTTCAGTAGCAGCTCAGAGTTTGTTAAGCCTATCGTACGACATTACACACAGTGTATAGGGACCTAAACATACTGGTGAACTGTGGGTATTCATTAGTACACCACTGCCTAACTCTTCCAGAAATACAGTCATGGTGATGGGGCTGGTGACTGTATTATTTATGGAGTAATTCTCCTGTGTAGTTAATCACATTGGCAAATATTATATTACCTTCACTATTTAATTTATTAGTGGTTCAGTTTGAAAGAAACCTAATTTACCTTAATTAACCTAATTTTTTGCTACATTTGACTGCTGACTGCCAACCGGGGAGGCGGCAGGGTATGTCAAACTCGTACCGACTAAAAACCGCACTTTCCTTAACTTGCCCTATAGTCATGGCCATGGGATCCGTGAAATTCGCCACGACCATGACAGGCTGTGGTCCAGCTGTTGCTGGACCCCTTTACAGTTAACACTTGCCATATGGAATGCTATAAGTATGTTTGAATTTCAAAGTCAAAGTCAAATGTTTTATTTCAATTAGACCAATAAAATAGCACTTTTGAAAAGTCAAAACCAGTTACACGTTTCATGCAAGCAATTGACTCTTTCACACGGAACAAGATCCCCGTAGATTACAAAGTGTGCAAGGACGGAGTCTTGAACAATGAAAACATAGAAATTACTTATTCCACAAATATGTAGGACTCCGGAAAAAAAAAGAGAAGAAGAGATATAATATAGACAGATAGAGATTTATGATAGAGAAAATGAGAGATAGATTATGATTTATAGATAGAGATAAATAGAAAAAGAGAGAGACGAAACAAGCGTCTAAACATAACTTCAGTCTATAAACTTTTGATCCAGGTTAGGCGAGCATGTGAATATTTGTACTTGTAAAGGCACCAAGACGATGAGTTAATACCTAAAGAAGCTATAATTTATCATCATGTCAGCTGGCGCATGAATTATGGTTTGATTAAGCAAATATTTTTTCTATTACAGGATCACGAAAGTAGCAAAGCTGCGCTTCATCTTATATATTTTCACTTGCAGTTGCTGCTTATAAAAACTTTTTTTTAAGGTGTGAAAATTTGTCAAATTTTTGCACACAAATATTTGGTTTGGCGAATTTACTACACGAACCTTAACCGCTACACCAAATTTGCAGTCATTGTGGCTGGAGAGTATAAACCGTAATCCGAGTGACCCCAGAGGTCAAGGTCTGGTTGGCAAGATCAGAGTACAACGGTATGCCATCCAGCAGTAGCACCACACTAATATAATCATGTTGGCAACACTAAAACTATACATTGTCTTCACTTAAAGTGAAGATGAGGTCGTTTAGACGCTTACAACATTGAGTGGTGTCTCATGCACTGTAAGTCGCAGGTCCCAAGTCTGAGACCAAAGCTAACTACTTTTTGGAATACAGCCCCACCATCTTAGTGGGGATATCTGTTTTGCGGTTGTTGCATTACTGCGTATTAAGTCGATTTATTTGTGATAGGGAAATTATCGCAACACTTTAAAATTGTAGACTAAGGTTAAAAAAAAAACAAATTACAACTGATATACTTTTCCGGACGTAAATTTTTTTTGGACTTTCAAATCACGGGCAATAGAAAAAACTGTTCTAACCCTTTCACGGCACTAGAAACTAACAATTTGTTTAAAACCAGTAAATCTAAGGGCACAAAGTATCCCGAGGTTTATTTTAGAACGTGTTAAAATTCAAAACAATAGTTGTACTGTTTCCGTATTGACAGTCGCGTAGGGTTGCCTAGGAAGTTTCAGGTTCATTTTTATAGAGATAAAATAGATTTTAAAATAAATTAGAAATTTAAAGTAATAGGTAAGTGATTAAGAAAGCAAAAATATACCTAAATACTCTAATACTCACGCCACTTTCCCATGGCACGCAGAAACTACATAATGCCACTTGCTACAATTCTTGAATATATACTTCCTTTGCTTCGTCCATATTAAAAAAAAAAATCGATTATATTTTTTTATATTTATCTAAATCCATCAGAATGTTACACAGAACCACGGCCATTATTCTTGGAAATAGTGGTAACTTAAGATCAGGCTGTTGTCAGGATCAAAGTGATTGGTGTAGTAAGTACTCATGTGACAAGCAAGCACATTTTAAGCTTGCTCTTTAAGGCGATGGGCACACGGAGGTTTGGCATGCGTAAAGAATAATCTCACATCCGTCATTTTGTAGAAAACACTATGATTCCCGTATGATGACCAATTTACGATTTTAATAAAAATGGACACTGAAATACGTTTGGATTGAAATTGTAAAGTATCATCCTTATTTGAAGCACACAGCGCCACAAATTAGTGGCGTCAACATGTTGTAGAAACAGAACAGTAATGAGACAGCCCGCGACATGTTCACGGCTTATGTTTAACAATAGTTTAGCAGGAACCGTGTGAAGGAAATACATAGTGACATTGTTATACTTCTTAGGAAATATTCCGTTTTTCTAAGCTTTAGTATAATCACTATAATTAAAAAAAAACTTTATTCATAAAAAATGCACTTAAAAATTATTATCATCAAACTATTTTTTTCCTAAGTAGGTAACTCTGTCTATCTGTCTGTGCTTTCACGCCTAAACCGCTGAACCGATTTTCATGAAATTTTGCTTTTTGTATCTTTTGAGATTTGCGTGAAGGCGCAGGCAAAAGTTAGTGTTTTATAAAAACATTTAGGTAATCCTTTAAGTAATACATGTTGCTGTAACAAGGCTTCGTAGACATAACACGGCGTATAAAAAACATTAAAATTTAAATCGTTCTGTTTGTACTTTATAAAATACTCTTCAATTGCCAATAAAACTGCAAGTATTTATGCAATTACTCATAAACTATTTATAAAAAAAACTCCGCATAAATTCTTATATGAAACAATGACAAAGCCACAAAGAATCATAATAACACTACAATACAGCGTTCAAATAGCAGAAGCTATCGATTTGACTTGCCATTCTAGCCGTACTATTGAATATTGCATGAATCTTGTCATTTTCAAGACAGGTTCACTATAATGCATAGGTAAAGTTATGTTGGAGAAATCATAGAAGGGATTTTGTATTATCGTATTTTGCACCCATAATGAGGTACTTTAGCCATAATAGTCGAGAAGGAAGTAAGTGATGATATGATAACTGATAGAGCTGAATTGAGGGGAAGATGTAATATGCCGATCTAAAGTAAATAAGAAGACAAACACTAAGTTCGATTTTATTAATGATGCGTTTGTAATAATAACTACATTAGCATTTCAATCCCGTGTGTTTCGAAAAGTGTGTTAAGTCTGCTCATATAAATACTGCATAACATACCATCACGCCGTATTGTATTCCCCGAAGGGACCGTAGTTTCAAGTATGTTTAGGTCCACATAATAGTGGGCGAGCCTATTGCCAATAAACTACAAATCCAACCTCCTATGCTACTGATAATTTCATAGAAAAACCAAATAACACTGCTCGACCTGGAAATCGAACTTATGACCTCAAGCGTATCAGTCACATTTATAACCACTTAGCTAATGAGCCAATAATTGATTTTATATTACAATTATTCACGCATAACATTCTTTCCTAGCAAATTTTTACATTCTCACCTCACCGCACTGTTCCTGCCAACAATAAACTTGGAAAACAATGAATATCATCAAAGATTTCTATTTGTGGCTTCAGTTCAAGAACCTCATATTATTAGTTGCAGATTGCACACAACCTACTCATATGTGTATTCTGTCATGTGTTCACTTCCCATGATTTCATATTCACGGCGCCATCTTTTAATTTCTATTCCGGGATCCTTGGGTAAATGTCTGTCTTTGATGTGTCATTATTTTTCCTTGTGATGCTTTTACTGTGAATAAGTAAGGTAGTAATTATAGGGGTTGGTTGCTACTTTATTATAGTGTATCATCATAACATACTAATCATATTCCAATATTTAAATGAGAAATTTCGTGTTTGTTTCTTTGTGATAGAATTTGTGACTGATAAAACTTGTACTGACACCGATAGTATCGATGTGGACACTGATAGTACCGGTACTGACACTAAAAGTGTAGATGCTGACAACGACAGTATCAATGTCGACACTTTTAGTATTGTCGTATCGATGTCGACACTGATAAAAAAGAATACATACCAAATACTGACACCTATAGTTCCATTACTAACACCAATAATATCTATCATCCACAGTGTTAATATTTATACTGACACCCATAGTATCGATGGTGTAGATTGTTTCCGGTTTGATATAAGGACTACAAAAAAAACGAGACTGACAGCGTCGGTACTGACACCAATACAAAATAAAAATTGGAATAGTTTCCCAAACAATTAGAAAATTCGAGAAAGTCTTCCGGGTCAGTGGTAGTACATACTAGTTTAACTCGCGGTATTACTGCATTCTGAAATAAAATTATAAAGCCTAACAAAAGACAACTAACAGCGATTACCGATGACGTCACACGGCACGCTTCGCCAAGTATTCAAGTAAATATTGAACACTGTCTCGAGAACTGCGCAAACTTGCGCTAGACGCTATTATCTGATTTGTGTACTGCGCGAATATTGGAATTTTGTTCAATGATGGCTGCAAATAGTTTACATGCGGTTTTGGGGAGGGAATGTGTGAAATGATTGAAGATGTCGCTGATGGGAGTAATTCATAATAGAAATTGCGGAACAAGAACGGAAATGTGTTTGTTAAAATAGGTAAAATTATTGAGGCTTTAACTAGTACATGCTCTTCTTTTTCCGAAAACATCACTTTGTAAGTACATGATGTGTTACGTTTGTGTACTGTTTATATAGGTACATAAGAAATATTAAGTACATATGCAACAGTTTTTTTTTTGTTGTTTTATTATAAAATGTTTGCAAGAGAAGATTTTCAAAAAATAGTGACTACTACAGCAATTATCGGAAGTAGTTTGCTGTATTAAATAATTATTATAGCTGAAGATCAATGTCACCTACAATACTTGTATTGCTCCACCTGAAGATATGGATCATGAAATAATAGCTTAAGCTTACATTCTTAGCTAAAATATTCCTCAAGAAGAGTTTATAAAATAATTCCTTAACTTTTGTACAACATAATTGAATCCTCGAATTATACAAATTAATTCGCAACTTCCAAAAGGTTCGTATCATTTTTGATTTTGTCTTCATTTCAAACGCTGTACAACAATTTCAAAGAGAATCATCATTTTAAAACTTTTGAACTGAAAGTGAAAGTAATTTCTCGAATCGCTGATTCCAAAACATTGCTGGAAGCCAAACTCAAAAACAATAAACAGATTCCCGAAGGTTGCCTGCAAAAATTCCAATATAATTTTGCTGCCGGTAAAGCATTAAGTCGGAGGCTTCCCGTTTTGACCGTTTAAGTAATGGTATCAATCTATTCAATCGTATCTTTCAAATTATGGATAAAGGTATTGAAAGTTAGACTAAAGGTTAATCCTTAATTACAATTATTCCAAGTACTAACACGTAAAATGTAAATTTCTTGGTTATTTATAGATATTGTATTATACTTATTACGTCCGATTATATAAATTCTAATAGATGTCATAAGACAATCAATCATTGATATATAGGTACGACATTCAAATTTGTTACAAATGATAACGACATGTACTCATCGGATACAATATCTGTTACACCGCAGTCGCCATCAACCCTTAATATTTCTTATAAATATTCCCGCTGTGTTCCTATACAGATTTAATCTTCAAAAGGATTGTTTACAATAAACATTTTGATTCCAAGTTAACTGAAGGATCGAGGGGACCAACGGTCGGATCATTTACAATTCTAATTAATCCTTAGGCACCAAGATGAACGTCTTAACGTTTTGTTATAACTAAATTGGATGGACAGAAATTGTCCGAGCTTTGCATTCTGATGTACACGAACGAATTTCGTTGTTGGAATACTAATTTTGGTTTAGTTGAGTCATCTGTTTTTATTATCGTTACCAGCGCCAGAATTTTCCGAGAAATTAAGTTGTTTTGGTAATTGGGAAAGTTAGATTAATTTGGGTTGATTAATTAAAAGAATAAATTGTTACTAAAAGCCAACAAGCAACGGATGACTCTTGAGAATTGACACTACAAGCATTTATCTAAGCTTTTGTTTGTTGTTAACCTTTTTTCATCTTTGAGAAAGGGCAAGTTTAAGCAATTACCTTTATTCAACATTTCTGCTATTGTAGCTCTGAGTTTATCTCCCATAATTATGTATAAATCATTTTAGTACCTAACTTCTTTAAAAAAATTACAATCAAAATCACTGCATTATATATTCTACATAATTATTCTTCTACAAGATTTTTATTTCTTTAACAATAGTGCTAAAATAAAACTTGTTTAACAACACCTACAATCCGTACCACGAAAAAAAAAAACAAAGTAACACCACTGCACCCAAAGGCAGTGCATCAAAAAATCCCTCAGTGAAACCAAGTTAACGTCCTGTAACACGCAGCGCTAATTGGCAGCCATTGTCCTGGCGGTTGCATAGTAAAGCGTTCGTGACCGACATACCTACACAATTCGTTTACCTACGTACAACTAGATTAGCAGTTGAAGGTAGGATGAACCTTGATTTCTGGAGCATATTTGGCAAGCACTAGACTTGATTGAGAACAGTATTCAAGCTCGTGGAAATAATTGAAGTCACTTTTGTTAATGTCATAGGATAGCCAGAAACTATAGATTTCCACTTATTTCGATCCTAGTACATCACTTTCGCTTCATCTACATACATAGGTACATTATCCTCCTTATGCATGATCGTCGGCTTAGGGTGCTCTTAACCTGGTTTTTTTTTAAAACGAACATCTTACTTGTTTCGTAATCTCCGTGCATCTACACTACCATTCATAAACTATAACTATTCACAACTAATTCATAAACACTTCGATTAAGGATATTATTATCCCTAGATCGCAACTGCCAATTGATACTTGATATTTATAAAATTAAATAAACCTATTTTGAGTGCTCTCCTATCTTTTTAATTAAGCGTATTCCTCGATAATAGCCACTGCACCATCAGAAATCTAGTCTATAATTTGAACCAATGGCGATACACGACTTAAATTCTATTCAAAATATTTTCTCCATTCAAAGAAATATTCGATAGAACGCTTCACTGAATGCTATGCAGTGAACAGAACGGGCATGGACACAAAATACGGTGTATCCAAAAATGTGAATTTCTAACGACGTTCACGTGAAACTCGGACCTTGATAAGTCACTTTCCGATATGAAACGTAGGAATACAGAATGCGGGTGCTCCCGTTAATGTCATAGCTTTCTATGTTTGCTCAGTTAATGGCAACAGGCTCGTCCTCTATTACATGTGACCTAAACGTACCGGAGAACTGTACATTAGTAGTGCTCCTCTACCTAATGTGTCTGCCTGTTGGTATAGTGTTCTGTTATGTTTCTAAATTAAAAAAAAAATAATAATATACGATTAAATTATTTTCGTTTTCATTTGTTCGATATCGTGTTACGTTTGTAAGTTACATCAATTCAATTTCTTCTTTGATCTTGTGTTTGAAAGTTTAGCTACTGTGAGATAACCTGAACTTATTTTATAGGTCAATAGAATATTCTTAGTGACAACCCTGAATTTATTCACAGGCAAGACTACTACTCTGATCGTAATCTGTAAAATTACATAAGAAGTGACTAGGTGTGCATTCCTAAAACTATTAATGACGTTAATTCTTTTGATGCTCATATAATACCAATAATGTTTTTTTAATCAAATTACTTCTTACCTTCCTTAAAATTATAGGTATTTCTTAAAATTTGTTTTTCTTTGAATAAAAACATTATCCTTACCGGGAATATAACCCATCGTTCCAAGCCCACCTTCCATACATACTTCATAGCGAGTTTATGCCTACAAGAGCACGCCTAGAGGCCCAAATTGAATGGCCCTGCGTTTTTAGGTAATTGGAATCCAGGCCTGAATACTCAGCCAGATTAATATTGGCTATGTCGATGGTACGTGCGCCAATGTATGGATAAATGATTGCGTGGGCAATGGCTTAATAATAAATAGGTATTTTTTGCCAAAGGATTTTCTCGCCTTCGAAATATTTCTTCAGAATATCTAAGAGATTAAAGGAGGATAAGATGTCTTTTGAGAAAAAATAATTCTGATTAATAATAACATCTTAATCAGAATTATATTAGCTATATAATATTTGAAAATCTGGGATATTGAAAATCTTACTCAATACAATTCTAGAATAATAAGGTAAATATATTTACTAACTATAAGACTCCTATTAATGAGTCTGATAGCTATATCATGTATCAATTATATTATGTATCAATCATATATCATTATAAATAGCTATCAGACTCATTAATATATCAAAATAAATAATAATTGATTTTAGTATAGTTGTCGTGGGCTGAAGCTATGATTTTAGCCCATGACATTAGCATTATAGTATTTTTGAAATTAAACATAGATAACCTTTCTCAATTTAAAAGGATTACTCAATGTGCGTACGTTTATTAAAATTGACCAATCATACTTAGTTTTAAAAGTATTAAAATGTGTGTTCACATCATCCTTGAAAGATAATGTAAAGTGAAATTTAATATAAATTATAGTTATCTTACATATTTGTCGTCTAATCTTCTCTATTACTATTTTAATTACAACATGTTTTTAACTGGTCTTAAGATTTATCGTTTTGGCATTGTCAATCAAATTTCTTTAGCAGGAAGTGTTACTGTGCTTTATGTAACGAGGTTATTAATGGCGCGCTTTGCTTCTTATAAAAGCAAACTACAGTAGCAAAGGAATTAATGTAGGCAAAAATATTACTTCGATTCAATAAAACAGTTCATATTCATAATAATGATATCATCACAATTAAGAATAACGTCACGTAGTGCAGATATTATCTCCTTTTTAAAATAAACGTAACACAACCTACTCTCCTGCATTTAATTATTCCCCTAAGGGTCATTTACATGTGTATACGTGGGGGTATATTAGTACACATCTAACTAACTCTTCGGACAGTGGAGTTTACCAGTAAGTTTAGGTCTCATGTAATAGGTGTCGAGTCCATTGTCATAACCAATTACATCGCTCGATCTGGGAATCGAATTCAGGGCCGCAGTCGCGCTAACGACCACTACACTTATGAGGCAGTCAAAATAAAAAATATCAGTCATTACAATCATTTCATCATTTTTTACTATCTAGGGGTATCATGGGTACATGAACCGTACCTCAAAATTCAAACAATCATTTTACAACTACACTGTTCAGTCATCAATATTAGAAAAACATAGCTGGCATGGGATATCATATTTTTATTGCTTTAAGTTATCAAATAAATTGTAGGTACAAAAATTCCAATCAGAAGTTTCAATGCGAAAGCAAAAATTTCCAAGAATTCTATTAAATATTAACAAAAAATATTCAATACCTCCAAAATTCGACGTTGCTTATTATCTCGATACTCGAGAAACTCTTTTGAAAATTTCCAAAATGGCGATAATTTCAATAAATTTTAATAACACGGAACCCTTGCGAATGAAAAAAGGTAATATCAGTGATAGCTTTCAAGAGGGAGTCAAAGGGACGCAGCTGCTTTGGTTTCGCACGTCGCAATTACCTTGTTTTGAATAAAACTGTTTTCTTAAGAGCTTTGTGGAACCCTGATAAACGTATATTGACGCGAAATGGATTTTGATGAGATGGTTTAACTTGGTGATGTAATTATAACGAGATTTTATTTAACATCACGCAGTTAGTGATTTTTTTTTCTCGCATCATTACCTTCATCAACATCATCAATCAACCTATTTACCTTTTCACTGCTAGGCATAACAACTTTTATACCAAACTTTATTAGACTTGACTTCTAGTCTATTTAGATACGGCTGAATTTATTTTTTTAGACGATACGATTACCACCGTCTATTTCGGATTATGACTATCACAAAGATTCTTTTTTTTTTAATTTGAAACTTACAGAAGAACATTCACTCATATTTTTATCTTTTAAATACAAACACATCTTCCAACATTAAGTTTACTTTAACTAATGTTGTGACAATTTTATTTATTAAATCCACAAACACTGCATTCTTAACTCCCATTTTCTCTCCCTTCTCAACTAAATTATTATTTAACTCTCCTAAATCAATCACAGGTTAAAACTATGTCTGTGTTCTCATACTCAAAATACTTTCAACCACACTAACTCATACACCGCGGCCATAGATTACAGCTGTATATCATTGAGTTATTATGTAAATAGAGACACCGTGAAATAAAACTTTTTTAAACAAATTGTGGAGTACAAACTACAAAATTATTAATATCTGAATCATGAAAACTATACAACTATCATTATTTATTAGATAAAACAATTATTATATAAACCGTAACATATAAAATAAAATAATTATATAAAATCCTATAATTTTAAATTATAGATCGTAATCGGCAGAATATATAAGTTTAAGGTGTTTAAAATTAAATCAAAAGTACCTACAAGGAGAAGAGAGAAAGAAGACCTGAAGGAGAAGGCCACGGAGCGTGGATAATACCAGATTTTAACACACTCTAAGGAACTTTAAGAAGTTCCTTCAATTAGTTGATATCTTCCTTTTATGTATCTTATTTAATTTCTGATTCACACATGAAGGTATGCCCAAGTTATGAATTCAGACGTTTCTTTATTTTTTTTTTCTTCTTCTTTTCTCTTTTTTAAGACAGCTCTCGCACTAGGAGACAAACCATCTGTCGCGGGGGACTTTACAAACATATAATATGTATTAAATAATATATCCTTTAATATTAATAATATTAATAGACACAAAATACACCTAGACTTGAAATAAATATCTGTGATTCACACAAAGATTTTTTCGCGAGGGAATCAATCCTCTACAAATTTACGATAAGCGCTAAACCAAATGCTGCACATTCGGTTCAGAGGTTTAGCAAGCTTAGCTCTAAGCTTGTTGTCACTGTTCTACTCTAGTACAACGCCACTTAATGTCTCAATGTTCTCACTTGAACGATCCATCTCCCGTCCAAAAGTAACGGTGAACCTCTTAATTACTCGCTAAACGGCCCCTCAAATAAATCTTAGTAATGTCCCTTTAAAAAATTAACTCTAAGATGAATTGGGTCTGTTATAAATTTTGTTAGTTGAACCAGTAAATGGAGAGAAAGTAATGTGAGATTCAATTTACTCTATAGTTGGGTGTATTAATTATGATTTATTAGAATGTGATCATTTTGATTGAATTTTAGAAGTTTTTTTGATGTCAGTAAACTACATTCCTTAATCGAGAGTAAAAAAAGTAATTTTAATTACTTAATAAAAATAATATGTGTGTTATATTATAACCAGCAAATAACAACTTAACTTTTTTAAGTTTTTCGCATAGTAACAGTTATGTTATTTTGTAGTAATACATGGGAAGTAACACGAGAATAAACTATTTATAACATCGGACAGGTACCTATTTATTAATTAGTTACCTACTTGTTGGTAATGCTGAAAATATATTTTTTAAATATTTCTCTAACTACAAGGTATAACAGTTTTGCCCTTTAAACATTTACTAGATAGAGTTCCAAAGATGTACACAAAAATCGAGAATTTTTGCAGTGTGTATAAACTGCCAAAAAGTACCAAAAAACACTTAAACTTGAGCGAGACCAAATATAAAATCCAATTAAACGAACACAATATTTACTTTACCCGACACAGGCATAACTATATAGAGTAAGGGTGTGTACTGATTGAGTGGTTCCACCAAACAATACTGAAATTGTGTAGTTCGAGAACTGCGATCTTATTATTAAAGTTTATAGATATATGAGTTTATCTCGATGGAGTAAAACAGTCTCGGTTGTATGATGATATTAGATGTTACTAAGAAACCGTTTACTAATATTCTACTAGGGTCATAAGGCCGCTCTATATGAGTAAAAGACATAAAATATGATTCACATTAAAAAATTGCAAAGAAGCTGTTGTGGGTTCTACAAATAAATTAATTTCAGAGGAACTACTAAATGCTGCTCTTTGAGCTGCCCTAATATACAAAGTGGCATAATTACCGTGATATTTTCAATAAAACATACCATCAACATACCACGCCTGTATTCCGAAAAGAGTTAGTTAGAGGTGTATTAATATACACACCCACAAGAAAATCCCAATAATACTTTGCTCGACCTGGGAATCGAACCCACGACCAATATTGTAGCAGTCACACTTAGGACCATTAGACTATAAAGGTAGTTTTCAAGTTCTCCTTCAGTTTTCAATATTATTAAACTTGTGTAAGAATGCAGCTTAAAGATATTTAATAGACCAGTACATTAAAATTGTAACCTTGACTTGCCTTAGAGCAGGTACAGACGCCAGCGGGTCAACCTATCCAAAACTGTCAAAATTTCCCAAATGAATATGAACCTTATCAGTTTGTATTAAAGTTGTAAATCAATCAAATAAATTTGACTGATTGTGGTAGCTTGATGTGCTGGACTCTGTACATGCTTTATTTCCACAATCTTACCTTTTTTATTTTTATTCTACTAAGGTGGCAAACAAGCATACGGCCCACCTGATGGTAAGCAGTTACCGTAGCCTATAGACGCTTGCAACACCAGGAGTATCACTTGCGCGTTGCCCACCTCCATCTGAAACCTGTATGGAAAAAGTAATCAGAGTTCGTGTTCGCACCGAACATTGAATTGTCACATAGGGACGCACCTTTACCTGTTATACCGTAGTCATTAGGCATTCAATTAAGTAAAACGCATCAGTGTTTGCGGTACACTCCGCGCGCCCCGATATTTGCCGACATTTCAATACTGATGCCGCCAGCTTAGATTAGGACACTGTTGTTTGGTATAACAAGGAACGATTACATGAGAAAGGTGCTTTGTTGAGGAAATCACGCGTGTTTGGCTAGAGTAAATATTAATGTTGATTGGAACTCTTTTACAAAAAAACTTAACAGCTAGTAAAAAAAGGATTTTATATAAATAGGCTATTTAACTTAACGTAACTTCACGCCTGTATTTCTGAAAGGTTAGACAGAGGTATGCTGAAATACCTACATAGTTCGCTGGTACGTAAGATTCCTTGTAACAAATATCGAGCCGCTACAGAAACTTTCGTATAGAAGCCCAATAACGCTTTACTTGGAAATCGCTTTAACTACCAGGACGGGCACCAGGGTACCCCTAAGCATGAGATCTTGGGTCCTGGACCGAGGGCTATAAAACAAAAAGGAACTTCTAGAAAAGTCACCCTATGCTTCATCAGTTAATTGTATATGTGAAATTCGGTACAAGAGATTAAGACACATGATCCTTCAAGCCTTTTCCTGACTGTTTCAGGGTTGGTTTCCAATCTAACCAGATGCGGATAAATATCAGTATATTATACGTAGCGACTGCCATCAGACCTCCCTGCCATCAGACCTCCGCATCCAAATTCCTTAACAATGCGATATCCTGAACATAGACTGGTTGTCAGGCTTTTCATCCTTCTGACTACCACAAAATTGTCATAGATTTTCAGAAGACAAACGGGACCGATTGCTTTACCTGCTCTGAGGCAGTTGAGGCAAGAATGGTCATTCATCCACAGACTGACTCCGACTAGCGTAGCTCATCTTTCCTGACGGTTGATCAGCGTAGTTAATAATACTTATATTTTTAATATATACGTTTAATACGAAACACCGAGATAACCAGCAGGGGATCAGATCAGGGGATCCAACCGGAATAACACAATTAAACACTTATTTCCACCACATTAACATTTGTGGTCTGTTGAAATCGAACCCAAGACCTCATGACCTCATGGTACTTGAACGTCACTAAACCACAGATGTCGTCAAATTAAATCTGTCTCCACAATATTATAAGTTTTACATTTAAACAAAGTATGTATTGGTTCCTCATAGTTTTCAAGTCACGCATACGTAATAAGGCCAGGCTGAGCAGTTGCTAGACGGGTACTATTCCTGCATTTCCTACATCGAATGTCATACATGTGTTTGGTACAATGTAACGAGATGTTAAGGCGCTTTTATATACAACGTATTATAGTCTATTCCAATACTCATTATATAGAATTCACGACATATTTATCAAAATATCAAAGTTTTAACTAAATACCAACGGTATATGTTATACATACTCTTCATATTACTGATATCTCTTTGTATATTAATAACCTTTGTGTTTGAATATTTTAAGATTTTAAATGGGTTACCCTTTATATAGTTTCTATTGAAACAGACTTTAAGCTAATTAAAATAATTTCTAAACGATTTATGCTTGACCAAGTGCGATTTAGGTAGGAAATACCACTCAACCCACTCTAGCTAGCCCCCAACAGCGCCAAGCTGAGATTAAAACGAAAATTGCTACTTGACAAATCACATTATGATTTACGGACGCACAGGGGCTCGTGACTAAGTCCCAACTACGCTGATCATCCGACCTGTAAGGTTAAGCTGTTGATAGGTGACCATTCTGAATAATTCGACACCGCTCCGTGTCTCGGAGAGCAAGTAAATATGTCGGTCCCGGTTTTCATACGAGCATCTGTGACAGTCAGAAGCTCAAAAGGCCTGACCACTAGTCTATGGTTAGGATATCGCTATTACTAAGAAATTGGGCTCCGGAGGTCTGATGGCAGTCGCTTCGTATAAAATACTGATATTGAGCCGCATCTGGTTAGACTGGAAGCCGACCCCAACATAGAAAGGCTAGTGTAGGTATAAGATTCATCAAAAAGGCATTTTTGACTTGCCATTCGGCTGTAATCATGTGGACTCTCCCTTATGTTAAGTGTCATTATTCTGAATCGATACACACGGTCGAGTATGTAAGTGCTGAATCCAATGGAACACGAGATGGGACGCGTAATAGCGCGTCCCGTCTATATTTAATGGAAAACGACAGTTTTTTGTATCATCCAACTGCGCCAAACAAGAGAAGTTGGTAACGCAATGTCTTCCCGGGTTGTGAATCAATTTTGAATTTTAATTTATTTTTCTCTCCGGAAAACTAGTAACTTCCATATGAATTTGATTGGTGTCTCTTCCTAAAAAGTAAATTATAAGTTATTTAATAAGTACGGTTTCTGTATTTTTTCCATCCCTGGCCCACACAAGTCAACAAACCACACGAAATTTACAAACACATTTAAAGCAGCCAAAGAAATATTACTACTGGACTCTAAATTTATTCTTACTCATTAATGACATGACGGAACATACCGTCCAGATTATATCAATGAGCGGCAGATCTGTTTGAGATATCGCTGCAGGGACAATTTGTGTCCGTACTTTGCGTTGGCACTTGGAGAATTTTAACTGGAATACCGTCAGTGACTTCTGGGTAGCAGTTGTGATGGGTGGCAGAAGAGTAATTGATAGTAACGTATAATATAATGAAACGCAGAACAGCTGATTCACAATTTTAGTCATTACCTTAAGGTATAAATAATGTATTTACGAGAATAATTCATCGATTAATTAAATAGCAGCCTTAAATAACTTATACATATATATTTAGGGTTGGAAACCTACTGGTCATATAATTGGTGTGCCTAGCTCCTTTAGTGATGTGAAAAAAAAAAATGCTGACCTATTTATTTATTTATTTATATACACTTTATTGCACACCAGAACAAAATTACAAAAATAAAAAAAGCCACATAAAGAGTTGGTACAATGGGCGGTCTTATCGCACAAGGCGATCTCTTTCAGACAACCTTTGGATGGACTGAAGGAAAGGAAACACATTGGGTAGTTTAGGCGTACTAAAATTGAAAATTAATTATTATTTTATATAGTATGTAAGAAATAAGAATAAATAAATATATACTCATAAATATATAGGTACTTACATATTAAATATATATATATATATATAATTATAATATTAAATATATAAATATAATAATATATTAAGTTAAGGAAAATTAATGATGACAGTGCAAGCGAGTAGCAAGTTAAGCATTCTTGGATTTAAGGGAAAGATAATGATCTTTCACCAGCCTTTTAAAGATAGGTAACGATTGAGCTCGTCTAATGTTAATCGGCAAAGCGTTCCACAGCAGAGCCGCTTGAATCGTGAACGATTTCTTAAAAAAGCTGGTGGAGTGCATTTGAATTTTTAGTTTCAAGTTGTCCGAAGATCTCAAACATCTATTGTGAGTGTCGCAGAGGTACTCAAAGCGATCTTTTAGATAGAGCGGGGTGGAAGGGTTAAAAAGAATATTATATAAAAGAGAAAGAATACGAGCATTCCGGCGAAGGCGGATAGGCAGCCATTTGAGCTTAGCACGAAATTCAGAAACGTGATCATATTTGCGCAAACCAAATATAAATCTGATGCATAAGTTTTGGAGTCGCTCAAGTTTATCAAACTGCTCTTCGGTAAGATCAAGATAGCTGGCATCAGCGTAGTCTAGGATAGGAAGGAGAAGAGACCTACAACATTGAAAGTCGCATGTACCTTCAAATTCCACCGCAGTATCATCCAAAACATGGCAATAGTGCTTTGCGGCAGAAATAGAGACAGCTTAGCCTTTTTGCAATTGGGGTTGAGTCGGCTTTTAGTCTGAAAAGGTAATGCTATAATTGTATTATAACCAAGTTGCATCAGTTAGCCGAAAAGTAACGGGTACCCTGCGATCTCTTTGCCGTCTGAAAAATTTTCTACCACCGCGGACAAAAGCAATGCTTGTGGAGACCTTAATTTTTCCCACTATCGACTATGGGGATGTGTGTTACTTCGACCTGAATGCAGATCTACTCAATAAATTGGACCGACTTCTCAACAATTGCATTCGATTCGTATTTAATCTCCGTAAATATGACCATGTCTCAGAATATCGATCAAACCTGAAATGGCTGCCCATTCGCCAACGCAGAAATTGGAGAGCGCTGACTACTCTGTATAGTATACTTTTTTCTCCCAATTCTCCATCTTATTTATCTCCTCTTTTTCAGTATATTTCTTCCTTTCACAATAAACATCTTCGATCATCTAATAACCGTCTTCTTCAATGTCCCTCTCATCATTCTGACTTTGTACATTCTACCTTCTTCATTCAATCTATTCTACTGTGGAATGCTCTCCCTACTGAAATCAGACTGCTTAACAGTCGACTATCCTTCAAAACCTGTGTGCGCAAATATTTGCTGGACAAAACCTTATTAGATTCTTCTTGACACTGATTTCTCTTTTTCGTTTAACGTTATTTATTGTATATATTTATTTGTATATATTGGTTTTCTGTATTTATATAATGTATATAAATATTTGTGTAAAAATGTTTATGTAAGTTTATGCTTTTGAGCAATATTTTATAGTTGTTTGTAATTTCGCATCTTACCTCTCACCTCTAATCTTTGGTGCATCTACCATGACCGTCTCTGCATCACCCTAAGGTTGTCTGGTAGAAAATGCCTAAGGCATTAAGACCGCCTTTGTACACTTTTCTGTACAATAAGTATAAATAAATAAATAAATAAATATTATAAGTATTTTTACAAGCATAGCTGGCCCTAGGAATTAAAGGTAATGTTAACTCCGTAACAAAAATAGCCCGCTGACACAATCCCAATTTTCCCCTCACTGACATTAAAACAATGAACTTTAAATTTTATTTTCTCCTTTTTAGTTCCACAACGTCACGAACTTGTTGACAAAAAGTATTCTAAAAAAGAGGAAATCCTGCTGTGACATCTGTCATGTCGACTTCGTGTTAAGTTGGAACTTGTCCAGAATTTGCGACAATTGTCCCGGTTTTATTTTTAGGGGCACTCAACTGAATGCCGTTTACGGGAACTTATGTTGGTCGTAAAAATTTACTGCTTGCTTAATTAGGGCGTTGAGTTAAAGATTTGGGTGTGGTTGAAACAGGTGATATCATGTTTATTGTTAGGGGTGAGGACATTATTGAATGCTTTAAAATTCAGAAGCCAGCATTGTCTGATAATTTGATGTTGTATTAAATGTATATTTTTTTCCTTTTATACCGTTTAAAGACCATACAAACTGTCAAAAAAGTACAATTAAGTAACTTTTGCTATAAAAAAAATAAGCACTGTTTAACACATACGTAAATTTTAAGTTTTCTCTTTAATCTAATGCCCTATGTGATAGGTACTATTACTGCGCATGAATATATGGATAAGTAAATTTCTACTAATCTTATAATTATACATACCTAATCCCTTCTTCCCTACTAATATTATAAATGCGAAGGTAACTCTGTTTGTTTGTCTGTTACACTTTCGTTCCTAAACCACTGAAACGATTTTGTTGAAATTTGGTGTACCAAATTCTCCAAGGTCTAATCTATCTCTGTAGAGACAGATTTTACCTTGGCAAAGAATTTTGGTCTCAAAAAAACCTCTGGGATACGGGTGAAATTATCTAGGTATTATTATTTATATTAATAATAATTATAAATAATCATTGTAATAATGGTAATGTCAATAATAAAAATTACAATATTAATGTTATGGCTCAACATAATAATAATATTATTATATTACATTCTCATTATTTTCTGTGAAATTCAATATAACTTAGCATGTATTAGTTTTCATTCTTAACACCATTGTCTTAACTAATGCAACGTAATAAGACACCCTGTCATCACTTACAACACTCCGTTTAAATTAAAACCCTTTCAAGTTTATTTGCCCACTCACTATCTCCGCTCACTATGACAAATTTAAAGCCATCAAGAAAATTTCTCAACATTCAGACAATGGCACTATTGTCGACAATTTAGGTTAGGTAAGTTCACTCAACTCCGGCCCGTGCTCCCGTAGGATATACAATCCCTTCACTATCTACTGAGTTATCTTTTTCATATCCAACCGTATCTACTACATCGTTTTGTACTCTGATCATTGCATGTTACCTTTCCACAGCCTCCATTTCGTTTATATTAAGGGCAGCGTTGGATGTATCTACATCCGGTTCTGTTATATTTATGTTAGTTCGGTGGTGCATCAGTAACGTTATACCACGGAACCTCATGCGGTTTATACAGTAAACACAATATGAAGTGACTATTGACTATTCCTGTTCTCAAGCGGCGCTCGTCTTTTTAATTTTGCATTTTCTATATATACAGGCTAGGTTTCGGATTTCAAAAGCTTCTTTGAACTGTCTGGTTTTAACCTTTTATTATGAAATAATGAGAGCCCACGGGATCGAATTACCGTTCTTTATAATTTTGATTGACGTTTCATCGATATTCGTGCGTTTTTGGATTTCCTTGTTATTGAAAAATTTTGAATAGGGTTCTTTTGGTATGATGTGAAGATAAAATTAAGTAAGTTTTATACTTTGTGGACGATTTATGGGATTATGTTCTTCTTGTTTATATTGAAACTTGAAATCCTTCCATTTTTTAATATAAAATGGTAAGTAACTTACAAGAGTAACAATCGTTTTCTTTTAGCTTAAACTTTAAGGTGCCACTGCATCGTCAAATATTCTAGCACTAAACAATTATGTGCTAACGCCACTGGTATTGTCGGTGTTTATAGGCTGTGGTTATCACTTACCAACAGACGGCCCGTATGCTTGTTTGTCATCTTATCTAAAAAAAATCAAAAAGTCTTATCTCCAACAATCAATTACGAACTCTTTACAAATATTGTCCAAACAACGCCAGACGCAACTTCACACTTACCCTATAAAAGATACTAAGCACCGATTACTACAAAATTATCGATGTAGTAACCGTAAAATCGAAATCACTGGCTATCTGTGTTTATCTATTAGATAAGCAAATAGGTGAAGTGTCGATGCCGGCGATCGTAATCGATAAGGTATCTGATGAGGAAGTAGCGATCAGATAGCGATCGTGTGGGGTGTGGAAATTATAGATTAGTTGATATTTTATTTGACATGAGTTAATTGAAATGCATGTCAACTATGATTCGCAGAATTTGAATTGAATCTAAAAAAAAAAATTAATATTATAAGAGCAATGTTGATAATAATTCTACCAGGCAGAGACACGATTTAAGATGCCATAGGACAGTTAAAACTTATATATTATAGACAGACTCTTTAATAGTAATTATATTCTCATTGTGTTTTCATTCAAAGACCATTTATATTTACAGGATTTGATCCAATCTTTTGTCTATTAATTAAAATGTTCCTTAATTCTTCTTATCCTTAACTATACCCCCTTAATAATACCTTAATGATTACGCGATTCAAATAAGAAATCTATGAAAATATGTAAATACAAGGATAACAATAGTGAAACATTTCACAGCAACCAAAATTCAACTTTTGTAAAAATCAACCCTTACCGCGATCTCGGGTGGACGCCATACATTTTATTTATTCATTTAAGCTTGGGTATGTTAGACCGAATTGTGCATGTATTTTAAATGGATTAATTTGTGTCGCGCCCGTGACCCGCATCACGGGAGGGTTACGTCTGAAATTAGGGGCAAAATTGTTGACGTGGGTCATTGTGGTTCCATTAAATTTTTTGGTCCTTCAGCTTACTGAAAAAAAAATGATTTTGGGTACAATGATGGGATATTTTCGCAAATTAGTGTTGGTCAAAATGTCGTTTGGGATAGGGTAAAGATTCCTGGGGTAATGTCAGCAGTCACAAATAGGTACTTACATTTTTTTAATTTTAACGGTTTAAAGTTGGATTAGTCCAAAATAGCCTGTCTGACATTTACGCGAATATTATACATTAAACTTTTATTACAAAGTAGTTTTATTTAAAACTACTTATTACGGATTTTATCGCGTTATATTGATATTATTAGCCTAAAATCGCTAAAATGAAAGGGATGGATCGCTAAAGTGTGGCATTTGGTCCATCAGGGGGTAACAGCGACTTATGTAGAAAAAACTTTGGTTTTCATATTGTTAGATTTCTATAATTTTATCTTCTTACCGATTTCTATATATCTATGTTGTCATATACGCGAATAAAATGGCAGACCTAGCCATACTTGTGGCCTACTTTAAAAAAATAAAATTGTGTAAGTATTCGTTAAAATTTCGTTAACCTTTCAAAGTTACTTAGATAATTAAAATATGTTCACTTATTCTTTATTTACCTATTTATTTTTAACTGAACACATACACCTAATGATTCCATGTATGTTTAATTGTAATAAGTAAGTTTAAAAAAATATAATTGCATCAAATAAACTTTTAATTACTAAGCCATTCAACTTGTGCATTTAAAAAGCTTGCACAATCATCATGATCGTCAACGCATACAGTGTCCCACTGCTAGGCACGGGTCTCTTCTCTACCATAATAGTCTATAATCTATACTATATAGGCTATATAATCTACCACACTGGCCTAGTGTGGCTTCATACGCCTTCGAGAAAATCTCTCAGGCATGCGTCGCTCTTTTATTTAAAATTGTAAATACAAAACATTGAGCGTACTGGAAACTCCTCACTACTGCTAGTCGGTAAAGATACAACTGATTCTAAAAACGCAACGCACGTCCAAACTACAATTATTATAACCATATTTCGTAAGAACGCAACACTAAATTCTTTTAAACTAGAAGTAGAAACGTTTTACTGCCAATAAATCATAATTATACCATGGCTTCACACGTGTGTACTATATATATTAATTAACAATATCCCCGGGGCATATTTCTAGTGTAATTAGACACACCCCCGAATGTAGATGTTAAGGCATGTGTCTCCAATTACTCTTCACATTTAACTGCCGTGAGAAGTTGACGTTGTATATTTTAAATATTAAGGAAACGATTTTTTACATAGTTGTCAAAAATGAAACAACTTAAAGAATGACAAAGGGCAGGAAGTGAAAGACTATATTGTAGTTTATCGAATAATGGTAGTATCTTTTAAGAATTTGATGACTCTATAGACAGAATGATGAACTTATAAAATAATAATGATATTGTTTGTTGTAAATAAGTCTTATAAAACACTTTTACAAGTCAATGTTTTGAATTTTGAATGGTAGGTACTTAGATGGCTTTTGAGAAGAAACGCTGAAACAGACAGAGAATCGTGGTCTCTTTTAAGGTCCAGATATAGTAGTATCAAATATGTGAGTGTCACGATGGCGTTTTGAAGAAACAGCCACGCCGGCTTTGAGATGACCAGTCCCAGCCGAATTGTGGGTATATAAACACCTCTGCCTAACCCTTCAGGAATATAGGCGTGATGTTATGCAAAGTTTGCACAATCTACAACTTGTAGAATTTAGAAACCTTTGAGGAATGGCAAACGTTTTTGTGAATTGCGAAATTAAATTAAATGTTTATTACCTACACCTAAGGGGCCTAGCAAACGCCATCTTAATATAATATTAAAGTAAATACGCAACAATTACTCCAGTTTCCTTCACCACCCTATTTAAATCTGTTTATCTAGCCGAAAACTTTCCTCTCAAAAAATCGGGCGATCCAATTTCGTGAATATCAAATACGTGTTTCTTTTCCAACACCTCTTTTTTGCATTACCCTGGGTAATACAAATGGTAGTGGTGTGAACACATGAGGTGCGTTTACACCTCATACTTTTTAAAATGTTTTTCATGATATTCCTATAATGATGTGTTTTGTGCGGAGCATGTTAAAAATATTTTTCCTTCAATAAAACTTGGAGGGTCTATTGAAATATCAAAACTACACTGTAGCCTAATCCCACTCAATCTGAGAGGAGACCCGTGCCCAGCAGTGGGACGCCTAAATTATGGTTGAGCTACACAATGACTGATGCATGCATGCCGTCGGTTGGGATTGGTCTACTCAAAGCCGCTATGGCTCTTTCTTCAAAAGGCCATTTCAGACTTGGCCCTAGATTGTAAGACACATATTCGTTACTATTCTATGTCTGGACTTTAAAGAGACTATGATTCTCCGAGTTTGTTTCGGCGTTTCTCCTCAGAGGCCGTCAGTTAGGAAACGCCGGAGCCATCTAGCTTAAAAAAATGTTAAATATTGACTTGTAAAAGTGTCTTTAAAAGATCTATTTACATAAATGAATACCTATCATTTACAATATATGGGTTGATTATCTACTGTAATAGTTATCATCAAACCTGTACTGTCTCACTAGATGCATAGTCCTTTCACTGGTACTTATACATAGTACAGGTTCTCCCATATTAAGTACCAGTAGAACATTAATTGTTATCTTCTTTTAAGTTACATTAATTTGGACCTCCAATACCTATGTTATTTAACAGACCCTGCCTTATATGCTGTTATTGTTAATACTTTCGGCAATACTCGAGTTTCTATGTACCTACTTTTTATTCGATTGACGTATCATCAATGTAGAAAATCATATTATGAATATTGGTCTTTAGGCATGTAAATATTGCAGTAATTCTCAATGTGTACAATGCATTACCACATAAAGTTCATGCGATGCAAGTGAAAGCCTGCCAATATGAAGTGGTCTGCACTCACTGAACAGGTTTGTTTTTCATTTTCGGTAAAATATTCGATTGACTCTGTGTTGCTTTGAAATTTCGCCGAAATGAAATGTTTGAATATGGACGGGGTTTCAGAACTCGATGTTATTGATTATATATTAGCAGTGTTTCAAGACTGTAGCACGCGTGTACAGACTCATTATCATCCCAAGTCAGTTAATAACATAAGTATACACTATGGAGGACAAGCCGAAGACAGGGTGAAATGGCGCACATTAGGGGAGTCTTACGTCCAGTAGTAGACTTATGATGATGATGATAATGATACACTATGAATACTGTGATTCAAATAAAAGTTTACTGTGATGAGGAATTATTCATGAACTTAGAGAAAATATAAAGGCTCTTAATGGTTTGCTATTTCTATGCATTTTTTAGGAACAACAAATCTGCTTAATTGTTAAATGTGATTAAGTTAGTTGTCATGGAGAACTCTGTTCAAATCCGCATTTGTATGACTTTTACACAGTTTACAAGAAGTTCCTTCTTGGAAGGTGTAGGTATAAAAATTTAATGCACAATCATACACAACAACTACATAGATAAATGTGGTTCAAACAATGGCTGTTTCGCGGGCTGCACAATAAAGTTATCACTGCGGGGATTAAAACGGCAAACTCATTGTATGAAGTTATAACCTATGTGTTTTATGCTTCACTTCACATTAGCCCTACATCATACTCTCCACAAGTTTGCGGTTACGACATTACATCGTGAAACTTGGACAAAAAAAATTAAACATCCAGTAATCGACACAGTCGCCAGTAAATCTTCGGACCAATAAATGGTCGGCACCGGCGGCGAATCGAAAGGTGCTGCAATTAAATCCCACGAGATTAAATGGACTCCATCCATTTGTGGTCTTGGTCTTGACGGCTGGGGTATGAGATAAGCGTGTAGCAGGTGGGGAAGTTATACATTTTTGAAAGAAAAATTCAACATCGGCTTAGCATTATACGAATTAAAAAACTAGCTAATTTCGAATTTGAGGTCTAGATTTTTATTTCTGCTAATATATAACAAAGACTTAAACGGTATCGACACGCTATGTATGCGGATTGACAACAACAGATCAGCCTTAACCTTGATCAGCGTAGGAACGAAACAATAATTTTTCATTATCATGGACCTTAAATAACTAGAAGGTGTGTATGAGATTGTTATATAGCCTTTCGACTCAATAATGATCTTTGACTGATCTATTATAGGATTCTTTATGACATGACAGAATCACGCATGTAGTCCCCAAAGAGTAAGGCGCAGGTTTTAGGTACTTAATGCACACAGTTCGCTGGTATGTTTAGGTCCTATATAGGGAATGAGCCTAATGCCATCACCTCTCTATTAACAAATAGACTTCGCTACCACCTCTAACTTAATCCACGACCCACGGCAGTGTCCAATGGCTAAGTAATTAATGCTTTCATGTAACTTTCTTATGTGTAACGCTACTGGAGACACTGGGTGATTGGTAACAGATAAAGGAAGCTCCAACTCTTCTCCCTTTTTTCAATTCAATTAAGGAACCTATAAAAAATTAAGAGGCTATAGTCTGGGTCCATCCGAGTCTGCAGCTGTTAGTGGTAATAGTGTGTTATCTAAAAGGTCATCATAGTTATTTGGTGTTCTTAAAATTATTTCAAATTTATTTATTTTTGAGTGGTATGTTAAAACAATAGAACGGTTACAGCTGTAGTAGTACAAATTGTATCGCAGCTAGTTAGCGCCTACCTCCACCGGTTAGATTATGATATAATTATATTTTACATTGCAAATTAGATATTCAAAAGAAATACATAAATATACATTTCCGTTATTAGGCTAACATAAAAATGTTCTGATAATTATGTAAATTAAATGTAGAACTTAAAGTATCGAAAATGGTCTTAGTGATACTGTATCCGCAAATAAATAATAATAAAAATACATTACTTATGTACAAAAGAATTCATTAAATCTCTCTTATTCTGAGAGGAGACTCGATTCAGCAGTAAGATGGTACCTATATGAGTTGATGATGATGATGAAAAATATTCAGTTATGTCAAACTATTTCTGTCTTATGCTAGATTATAAGATGTTCTAGGTTGTTCCCCAATAGGTCTTCTCTTCGCCTCGATGGCATCGCCATCGCCTTGATAGAGAGAAACATAATTTCGTTGACTTAATTGATTAAACCTAGATTGAGTAAACGCAGCAAAATTTATTACCTGACTTTTACATATTAATCAACAACACTGTCGACAAACAAACCGCTAATTAAAAAAACAAACAAAAACATTAAAAATTAAAAAGGCTTTTGCATAGTTAACGCTTACATTAAACGGTCAGGTGGCATTTAGATTACTGTTATACTAAATTACCTTTTACCATCATAACCGAACGTAACATCAAAATAATAAAGTTCCAAATTGCTTGTTTTAAGTACTATAATAATACGGTCGTAACATAAACAGAAATGAGCCGTCGCTTGTCATCGACTCCTACTTTATTTCTTAAGCAATAACGTTCAAATTTGAACTTTTCACTACTGTAAAGCTTTGTGAAGCTTTAGCATAAATTAGCATGTGGCGAGTAGGGAGACAAGCCGTATCAATCACGATAAATACTATTTTGTAGTGACACTGGCCTCAGGCCTGCGTGCCTGATACTCCTTAACGAGCAACTTGTGATTTTTTAATGGCGTTGTCGTGAAAGTGTGCGACAAATGGATACTTGTATGTAAGACAGTGATATTTGCAAGTGTTGTCAGGCTATTTTAAGCGGGCTTTGAATATTTTGGCCTACTTAAAAAGATAAGGTTCTCAATTTGACTGTACAAAACTGCATATAAACATATTCCCCGAAGGGTTAGGCAGATCTCTACACTAATGTACACCCACAGTTTACCACAGGTCCCGTATAATGGGGGGCGAGCCTATTGCAATTAACGGTGCATGAATCCAAACTTTGAGCTGTTACTAAGAATTTCATAGAAAAGTTCAATATCACTTTGCTCGACCTGGGAATCGAACTCAGGATCATTGCTGTTACCATTGCTGTTCACCAGGCTAATGAGGTAGCTTTAGTGGGTGTATCTTACCTGATATCTTCGCCGTTCGTGAACCGATTTCCATGTTTTTTTTTTTTATGAATTTACTTCCTATAATTTCATCCCATCTATGTCTCTGATATTCAGTTTCGAAAATACACCATAAAATGCTTTAAATATGTTGACTTGTTTAAAAGTTAATTCATCATTAATTCTGAACATGGAATGAAACATTGAATACTGATTATTTTCAGCAATTGGGTCACGAAAATCAACTGCTAAACTCATACAGAAAGCTGCGTCCAGCAACTACTTCGAGATCGAAAGCGTTTGCAAGAATAATAATGGAGATTAATTTATAGAACTGACAATAATTAAATTAAGTATCAAAAATATGATGACACCTCATTATCCTTGTTACAACATCAAAACAAAGAGTTTTTCACTTTTCCCATCGCACTAGGAGGTAACCCGACAACACTTCTGAAAGAGTAATCTCCTAATACAAATAACCTAATTAGGCTGTTATCTCACGAGAATGCGCTTTGCTATCAATTTTACTATCTCGAAAGCGTGGGACAGCATTCTTTGTAACCAACCTAATCTTATTTATGGGGTGTTTATCCACCGTACAGATGTTTATCATTGAACTTTGGATGAGTTGCGCCACACAAAATATTTTGATCGTTTTTGAATGATGGAAAGTTTTGGACGGTTCTGGGCGAAGCGTTTGGTATGGCAGCTCATGACGATTGTTATCTTTATTGATGTATATCTGCTTTAGTTGCTTTGATTTCTAATATTTTGTATTAGATATTTTCTGATTTATTTTAAACTAATCTGAAACTCGTTCTCCAATGTCTGCTATTTATAATTATGACGCACTGGTCCCGTTAATAATTGGCTCATTGATCTTGTAATTTCAAATGTAACTGCTGAAGGTTTAATCTTGGTGTTGGTATGGGTACAGCTGCTGCTTACCATCAGATGCTCATATGAGCATTTCATAACAATGAAAACGATTTCGGTGACGTCTGCGACCTGGGAAAGTGGCAGGGTATGTCGGAATCGTACCTATTAAAAACTGCACTTGCCTTCCCTTCCTCTAAGTCTTGGCAAAGGGATTGGTGACATTCGTTCTCCTTTTAGCAATAGCTTTCTGGTCAATACCTGGATGCTTGTGCAAACCAGTTTAGCCTCAGGGTATTGGTATTACCCAAAAATTGGGTTGCGAAGGTCTGATGGCAGTCGCTTCGTGTAAAATACTGATATTCAGCCGCATCTGGTTAGACTGGAAGCCGACCCCAATATAGTTGGAGAAAGCTTCGGAGAAAGAAACCTGGGTGCTTGTAAAACCACGATAAGTGTCATAGGACAACATTATACAACTATTATTGTTTAGGAAGTAGAGAGTGCAGTTTTATGCTCCCGCAGTAAAACCCCAGTTCATTGGGTCATGGAGCCAGTGTGACGACCATTGTGGAAATTCTATTGTACCATAGCTTAGCTCAAAGTGATAGTATATTATACGAATTCAATGGGGATAAAGGGTTTATTATATGACGTCGAATTACCGTACGATTTACCGTTACGTAAAACATTAGGACAGCTTGTGGATGGATCCACAGTAGAATGAAACTATATTTGCATTGCGCACTAAAACAAGTAACAAATTGAATTATTATGCGTAATAATCAATCTTATAGAAAAATCTATAAATTTTTTAAAAATCTTTGCGGGCCAAAAGGCATAGGAATTTTCGTGCGGTAGGATAGAAACACATACAGTACAAACTTAAAAAAATTGTCTTAAGTGTATAGTATATATTAATAATGAGAATTTCTTTCTCTGGGGCCCTGACCACCGGTAGCTTGTATCCTGCTCTCAATGACGATCTTTATAGGTACTTACCATTGATAAAATGTTTAAACATAAAAAAAACGTATCAATGTGAAGAAAGTGAATAGGTATATTAAATATTTTTGGGACAATTTTACACAGCACCATCGAGTCCCAAACTAAGCAGAGACTTGTTGTACTATGGGTACTAGACAAGGAATATAATATTTATAATATTTTTTATTATAAATATAATATACTTATAAATAAATAAAAATAAAACTATAGAGACAGATCGTAATATTTTTATTTTAAAACAAGCTATTGGCAGATAATGACACCGGTCTGCAATTTCTTCCAGGCAAGATAACCTATTATTCTTTCAGTTGAAGGGTTCAAAAAGTCTAGAGACAAAATGTGCACTGAGCTTAGAATGACATTGTTATAGCACTTGTTCATTAGATGTAAGATGAGAGAAACTAGAAACTGTGTGTAGGGTACTTTACGAGCGAAGGCTGCGATGAAATTTACTGATACAAATAAATAGCGGTTAAGTACAAGGAAATATATATTTATGGCCTTCTAGTGAAAGGTAATTGCCATTATTAAAATAAAACGGACATTTCAGGGTTTCCAGATATATGATAGAAGCTCATTAGCTCTGTTTTATTAAACTCGTAATTTTGAAAATTTCTTGAAATCTTGTGATCATGGCGACGGGATCGATTGGTATAGTGGTCAATTATATGCAGCTGCATTCAGGGAGCTGAGGATTCACTCGCCCGCTGACGCTCGCCGCGAGAGGACGTATCGCTTGCGCTGCGCTCTCTCTAAGCTCGTCTCGCTGTGCCCCGCCACAGCGCTCCGCAGTCGTCCCGACTGCACCCACATATTTGATCAAAAGCTGCCTTTTTCAAGGCGGTGGCTGATTTTCTGTCTCTTGCGGACTTCGGTACGCTCGCGCTCTAGCCCCTTCAGGGAAAAACCACAGTTTCGTGGTCCTCGGTGGAAACCGTACGGTGCCAACGAAACCGAGTGAGGTGTGGACCCGATACACCCGCTAAGCCCCTTCTGGGTAAAGCAAAAATCGGAAGGAGCTAGGACCACCGGCCTTGGGGGGTCTCCTAGTCGACCCTAGCTCTAACCCCGTTCTCTTACAGCTCCTCTAGAATCGTACTAGTACGGTACTAGAGCATAGGAACCCGTTCGCACAATAAGACTGGCGACGGGAGACAAGCTAGGGTACACTACAGGTACTCACGCCTCCCTGCCTACACCCGGCAGGGAGGGTTCATTCACCCACACAACCCCGGGCCCATCCAACCCGGGGACGGTAGAGTTAGGATATACTAGAAATTCCCCTTTCCCCTTTGTCTCTCTCGGACATCTCGTCAAGATGTCCGACGCCAGCCTCATCATTTTCCTCAGGGAAGTCCTCTTAAAGGACCCCGAATTTTTGGCCAAATATGGCCCCAAGCTCCCACGTGAGCTAGCCCCTCGTCCCGCTCGCGCCCCCATCCCCGATAGCCCGGCCTCACCGGACGCAGATGTTCCTTCAATGGAACACCTGCGTAAACAACGAGATTCTCCGGAAAGCCCGGAGGCTCACTTTTACGACCCCGCTTTATTGTCCGGTTCCCCGATCCCCATCGCGAACAATAGGTTCTCAAGCCTATTGTCCGCCGATTCTGAGAATGTTGACACACGTGCGTCAACTTCTGTAGCCCCGCCACCGACCCAAACGGTGCCGATGGACACATCGGCACCGCTTGACTCAGAGTCCGAGTCATCCCTCTCGGACTCTAGCTCTAGTTCGGAATCCTCCGACGGATTCACTCCCGTAACAGGGAAGAAAAGGCCGCGTAAAGCTAAGGCCAACTCTGATGCCCCCGCTAAGGCCCCCAGGACCGCTGAGGTCACCGACTCCCCAGCCTCTCCTATCCCATCAACCTCCTCCCAGGTTGCTTCCACCCCTGCCCCTCGCCCTCGCTCTCAGCCTACTGAGAACGCACCCAAGAAGGGCAAAGCCCCACCCCCCGTCATTGTCCACGACAAAGAGTCGTGGGTCCCTATCTCCAAGATGTGTGTTGATCGCAAGATCAACTACACCTCTGCCCGTCCAATCCAAGAGGGTATCAAAGTTACCCTCTCAACCTCCACCGATTTTAGAGGTTTTACTAGCCTTCTTACGGAGCGTAAGATTAATTACCATACTTTTACGCTCGCGTCCGAGAAACCCCTACGCGTCATAATCCGCGGGATTCCCAAGGAGATTGACACGGAGGACGTACTCAGCGACCTTAAGTCGCAAAATATCCCCGCCTTGGAAATCCATCGCATGCACCGCGGCCGCGGTGGCATTCAGTACAATATGGTACTCGCCATTATCGAGCAATCGGAGGGCGCAAAGGCCATATTTAACATCCGATCCGTTTGCCACTTATCTGGTATTCGGATCGAAAAACCCCACAAGGGAGGTCCCATAGGGCAATGCCACAATTGCCAACTATACGGCCACGCATCCCGCAATTGTCACGCCAGATCAAGGTGTGTGAAATGCCTAGGCGATCACGCTACCGCAGACTGTAGTCGTCCTAAAGATAGGACACTATGCACGGAACCTCCCAGCTGTGTTCTGTGCGGGGAACAAGGCCACCCGGCTAACTACCGAGGCTGCGCTAAGGCCCCCAAAATTTCACCCAAGCACGCTAAACGTGCAGCCGATAAGACTCAGAGGGAAAGCCCCTCGGCCGCCCTCCCTGACCGTCTTAGCCCTCAAAGGCCCTCTCCCTGGAGCGCGCTGAACCACCAGCAAGCGTTTCCCCCACTTAAAACGCCACAGCATGTGGCTAACATCCCACCCTTAATGGGTACCCCCACCCCCGCTCACTGCGCGCCGGCTTCCCCGGCCGCTCTCGCGGTTGCCCCTTCAAGGCCCGCACAGGCCTCTCAGCCTGTGTTTGCGCCAGCACCCACGCAACCCCACGTTCCTGCCTCTGCCACCCCGGCAACAGGTAGGTCGTTGGGTGCTACTTTAAAAGCGTTCAGTGTCGCCCCCATTGAACGCATCACTACCATTGGCCACGCCCTCATAGCTAATGAGGGAAACGGCCTCAGCATTCTCAAAATCATATCTGAGAATGCTGACTTAATTGATGCATTCTCCCAGCTTAGGTTCTAAATGGCGGTGCACGTAGGTAGAACCAAACCCCGGTCCCTTAAAATAGGTTTTTTCAATGCGAATAGCATGAATGGTCAACGCGATGAGATCGCCACTTTCCTCCGCGACCATCAAATTGACATTTTCCTTATACAGGAGACCTTCCTCAAACCATCCAAGAGGAATCCTGGAATTGCAAACTATCATATAGTGCGCAATGACAGGACTCGTTCTCAAGGAGGTGGTACCCTCATATACTATAAAAGGTCCCTGTACTGCACTCCTATGGATAATCCTTCCCTCGAGCATATTGAGACCTCGATATGTCGAGTAGGCATGACCGGTCACCAACCGATAACTATCGTATCGGCTTATATCCCCCCTAGCAGCGCTAGGCTTCACATACGTCCCGACTTAGAAGCCCTCTTAGGCTTAGGTGACTCAGTTATCATAGCAGGTGACCTTAACGCGAAAAATGTCGCCTGGAATTGCCACTCGAACAACCAGAGAGGCAGAGAGCTTGATAACCTGAGCACCTTACTGAATTACGATATCATCGCCCCAATGATGCCCACCCACTATCCCGCTGACGTAAACCACAGACCTGACGTACTCGACATAGCCCTCTTAAAGAACGTAAACTTAGGTTTACGCTCTCTAGAGACGCTACAAGAGTTAGACTCCGACCACCGACCTGTGATCCTAGTATTAGGCCCCAGACTTGCCCCCTCAGATCCAGGTCAGCCCGCTCCAACAAAGGTGATAACGGATTGGAGGAAACTCGAGGAACGCCTCAAGTCGACTTCATCCGTTCACCTGGATGCCATCCCCGACTCTATAGTGTCAGTTGCCGACGCGACGGGCGCGATTGACTCCCTCACCGACCATGTACAATCCCTGTTGAACGAATGTTCACGACAGATTCCAGAGGAGTTTGATAACCGCTGGAATCTGCCGGAGGATGTGCGTGGCTTGGTGACGGAGAAGAACGCGGCCATCAGAGCGTACGACAATTTTCCTTGCGAGCCGAACCGCGCTCACATGCGCAATTTACAGCGTGCTGTAAAGAAACGCATAAATGAGCTGCGCGAGGCCCGCTGGGACAATTGGCTGAAGGACCTGGAGCCCACCCATCAGGCCTTCTGGCAGCTGACCCGGAAGCTCAAGTCCGACCAAGAGTCTACAATGCCCCCTCTGAACCGTCCTAATCAAAGGCCCGCCTTTGACGACGACGAAAAAGCCGAATGCCTAGCCGACAGTCTAGAGGCACAATGCTCGCCTAGCACTCTACCAGTAGACAAGGCCCACCTCAATGAGGTGAATGCCGAAGTCGAACGTAGAGTCGCCCTCTCGCTGTCCCCTGATAACCCTACGGCCCCCGTAAGTTCCACTCCCTCCCCCGCCCCCGACCCAGACGACCCCGTCCCCCCCGTCACTGCGGACGAAGTCCGGTCGATCGTACAGAACCTACGACCCAGGAAAGCCCCCGGCTCAGACGGCATCACCAACAAGGTGGTTAAGCTCTTCCCCGCCTCCCTGATCATTCTGATGACCGCCATCTTCAATGCGGCATTAAATAATAACATCTTCCCACAAGTGTGGAAAGAAGCTACCGTCATCGGTATCCCTAAACCCGGTAAACCCAGGTCTGAGCCCTCCAGTTATCGCCCCATAAGTCTCCTCAAAGTCCTTGGGAAGATCTATGAGCGGCTTATCTATGCCCGATTAAAGAAATTTGCCGAATCCCATAATCTCATTCCCGACGAGCAGTTTGGTTTTCGAACCAAACACTCTTGTATCCACCAAGTGCATCGCATAGTCGAACATATCAGCGCTGGATTCCAGCGCGGTATGACGACTGGCATGCTCTTCTTCGACGTGGCGAAAGCCTTCGACAAGGTCTGGCACAATGGCTTGATTTACAAGCTATATTCATTCAACGTGCCAGACCGTCTCGTGCTCATCATTCGAGATTTTCTGTCGAATCGCACCTTTCGCTATCGTATAGAGGGCGGCACACTCTCGTCCCCTCATCCTATCCGAGCCGGAGTCCCTCAGGGCTCCGTGCTCTCCCCTCTCCTTTTCACGCTGTACACCAGCGATATTCCAAAAAGATCCAAGTCGCAGTTGGCTCTATTCGCTGACGACACGGCTATATATTATTCCGGCATCAGCCTAACAAACATCACCAAAATTCTCCAATCCTCGGTCAATGCCCTAGGGAATTGGTTCAGGAAATGGAGAATAGAGGTGAATCCCTCCAAGAGCGCGGCGGTTCTCTTTCACAAGAGTTCCGACCTCTCCGCTCAAGCCCAACCCATCTCCCTCTTCGGCCAACAGATCCCTTGGGAAAAGAAAGCCAAATACCTGGGCGTGGTTCTAGATTACCGACTTACGTTCCGAGAGCACATAAAAACGGTGCGTTCGCGCGCCGCTTTTGCTCTAGGACGTCTACATGGCATGCTCAATGCACGCAGTAAACTCTCTCTTAAATACAAGGTGAGAATTTACGTGATGTGTATTCGCCCCATCATGACCTATGCGAGTGTCGTATTCGCTCACATAGAAAGTCCCGCTATCCATAGGATGCAGACCCTCCAAAACCGATTCATGCGCAAAGCCACGGGCGCCCCTTGGTACGTGCGCAATAGGGACCTTCACTTAGACCTAAAACTGCCTACCATCAAGCAGTTTATGAAACGCGCCTCTAAGCGCTATTTCGATTTGGCCCCCCTTCACCCTAATCCCCTTGTGGTCAGTAGCGTAGACTACAAACCCTCTCAGATAAGTAGAGTGCGCCGCCCAAGGCACGCACTCACTTACCCTGACGACCAAATTAACCTAGCGCAGGAGTCAAACAGAGTGACTAGCACTCTCAAAACACACGCACAAAAACGCCGCCCGATATACCGTCCTCGCCGGCGAGGCCCGTCGCGAAGACCCCATAACGGTAATCCTCCCCGTCCCTTGCTCGAGCCGGCCCGTGCCGAGCCAGTAGCTTTAAATTCGCCCCTAAATAATTTAAACCCAGATCCAGCCGTCCCTAGCTGCCCCCCCAGCAACGCCCTAAGCCGAGGTCCGTGTCCCGCAGGGGACGCCCTTAGCTGTGTTGCTTAGTTTATAAGTTGCCCCTGGCTGGAGGCATTTGGTGCCTCGCCACCTAGTCCGGTTAAGTTTTTAAAGCTCCCTCGAGCTAAAAACTATGTCCGACAAAAAAAAAAAAAAAAAAAAAAAAAAAAAGGAGCTGAGGATTCGATTTCCTCACGAAATAAACATTTGAATGACTGTTGTTACGGATCTGTTTGTCAGATTTATGTTGGTTTACGCACAGTCAAAGAGAACATTTAAGGACAATTTTTTTTTTGAGAATGCTATTCATTTTTATCATAGAATTTGCTAATCCACTGCTGATACGGGTTTCTTCTCAGAATGACTATAGTTACAATAGTTCAAAACACATTTACACATAAAAAAATGTTTACTACTTAGATTAAACGATTTAATAAAGCGGTATAAGTGTTCAATTTCTCCGGCAATTTGGTTGTACTGTAGTGTGAAATATTGATTACGTATCCGACGTTCTACGAATGTCGGAATATTCGAGCGTTAAATCGCAGCGGTGTTTGAGAAGCGTGAGACTTGTTCCGACATTGGTGTCCGACACTCCGAACTGTTTAGTGATGTGTACGGGATAAATATTATCGATAGAACTTTTATTTATTTCATAAATAAATACATTTTTGCGTCACTTACACAGCACCCGGTCCCCAACTAAGTATTATGGGCACTAGACAATGGATATAAATACATAATTATAATACATAAGAAACACCTTTTTTTATAGTACGGAAAATGCTCATGGATGGAAGCGGCAGGGTATGTCGCACTCGTACCGACTAAAAACCGCACTTTCCTTAACTTGCTTTATAGTCATGGCCATGAGATCCGTGAAATTCTTATGTCTGGTCGTAGTGACCATGAGAGACATAAGAAACACCTAGACATACACAATCACTTTGTTTTATATTCAAATAATTAAAGTACGGTAACCAGCACATTAGGTAGCCACAATCTGTCGGATTTCTTTAATAGATTGACCACTTTAATACAAAATAATAAAGTTCATTGTTGTTGGGAAGGTTTGACGTTTTGAATAGGTTGACGTGCTGGCGACTGTATATACTTATACTTACATTAAGGAACAATGTTTATAACAGGTGCTTATCCCCGCCGACAAAATGCTATGCAGTTTGGCGGGTTTTTGTTCCAAATAAATGATTTATTTATTTATTTATTATTTACTTACGATCATTATTTGTGTCCCAGGACACAAATATGTATGCGATGGAAATCGAACCCGTGATCAGCAGTCGAACATTCAAAACACTCGATCACAGACGTCGACGACGTTATACTACTATTATGGCCTTTACTTATTCCATATTAAAAATTATCATACATAATTTGACGTTATATTAATCAATATTAATAAGATATAATTTGAGTGGTTTCGGCTCAGCATCTTTTAAAACACAGTGAGATATTATTTTTATGCTTTTGAGACAATAAACTTTACATGTTACACATTTTTTTATGTTTTCATGGATCAATCTATCTTAAAATTACTCTAGAATCTTACAGATCTTAGTTTTTCTCCGTAGGAAACGTCTAATTTTGTACCGTGCACCTAGACTCGATTTTCCATAAGTGCTTGTGTATTAGTTTATATGAAAAAACAAAAACTATTTAAATTTTGATTTTGATATATAAATATATTCATGATTCATCATGAACATATTTATGTTCCCACTGTTGGGTAAGGACTTCATTTCAAACAATCGACATACTTAAATCCGTGAATATTTCCCGTGCCTAGCTGAAGAGTTAGCAGGATGTGTGACACGGTGCTCTTGAGGTAATTGCCGCATTTCACACTACACTCGGTCGCCGGATCTTGGAGCGATACTGCGATATCGTTGAGAAGTCATTTAGAAAGACAAACAAGACTCAGAAAACAGACGCTATCAAGCTTAAAAATTAGAGTATGCTGTTGTGGAGATCGGTAGTAAGAAATAACTGAGCTGATTACTTGGTCTGCAACGTTTTTATTTATTTAGTAGCTATCCCGGCAGACGCTGTCGTGAAACCCGATTGCAGCGCAACCTGAAACTCAAACACACACAAGAAATAAGTTCATAAAAATCGGGCAAGCCGTTTTTGAGTTTTAGCTGCTAGACTAGCGAACAGCAATTGATTTTTATACATAAAAAAATATTTAACAATGTTGGCTTCAAAGATGATGTAATGATATTGATTAAAAATAATATGTTGAGATGGCCCGGGCATGTTGACACTATATTTTTTATTAATTATTACTTTCATACTACCAGAATAACACCTCAACATCTATATCTGCCTTCAAATTTCTCACGTGGTCGAACTTATGAATGAGTAATCGCAACGGTTGGTGACGGTGGCAAATTGTGATCGATTAAACGTGTTAATTAAACATGATTGTTACTAATTAGTAGCTTGCCTTATCTAAAAGTTGCAAATGATTTTTTTTCTTTCGTTTGAAATCACTGTAAGTAATATTAAACAACTAAGCGCTTGCATGCTCTCGAGGTACAACCAATGTTACCACAGAAAAGTCAGCAGCAAATATAATAAGAGATCTTGTTTGTTTTTCAATATGAAAATCTATGCAAAATACTGTTTTTAAATTGAAACAAACAATCCTTTTGCAAATCATTTCGTTGTGTAATCGACTGTAAATCATGTTTTTTATCTTAATCCAATATTTCGTATTGGCTTACGAAGCGCGCAGGTTTTCCTCAAAACCGAGGGAAAAAATACATCTCAGAGACTTTGTATCGAATTTCTTAAGAGATTACAAATTCATCGTCGACATTATACAACTGATACTACCCCTTATACTCATGAAAATAAAGTTCAACCAGACTGAAAAGTTAAAAAGGTTTTAGAATAGGGCGACAGAAATATGGCGTTCGATGAATAGGAAATTAGATCGTGCAATGGGAATGAGATATTATAATAGATAGGATTTTCCTAAAGCGACGGAAGACTTATTTTTCTGTTTTTATCAATTCCGTTTTATTTTCATGATTGAAAAAAGAATGGTACTTACGTGACAGAGGTAAGACACAAGGCAAACAGTAGTGTAGGACAACGTTTAAATAAAAATTATAACAAATATTGGGGCTCATACAAAAATATTTAAATCTCCTTTGATCTTCCACAATACGCGCCAAATATAGAAATGACTGTTTCAGTAACGCGCCATCGCATCCCATTAAAAGCACGAGTGTTCGTTAATTTGACGACAAAGTTACGTTTCTGTAGGACCAAAAGAACTCAAAATTATGTTCTGCTGACGAGCTGTCACTGTAATTCTAACTATGTATTTTTATTGAGTGTGAATGAGTGATAATGGATTATTGGTAATTTTTAAGTAGTGGGAAGACCTTGTAGAGAATGGTCCCAAAAAGCCTTAAACCGTGAGTAGCGGAAAGAGGTTAGGGCGTGGTAATGAACATTTAAAAGAAATCTCCGAACTTGTTATTTCAAAAATCTCCTTTCCTATAGTAAAGCAATGTATGTACAAGTAAGAGAGATTATTATGTCACTTGAACTAAGTTAACCTTGAATTTCATTAATTATAAGAATCTTTAAAAACCAAACACTTACGCAAACATCGGGTGAAGTTCAGAATAAATACATTTCGGTCCCATGTAATATGGGGCGAGTCTATTGCCATTAACCGGGCACAAAGTCAAACTTCGAGCTGCTACTGAGAATTTCATAAAAAAAAACCCAATCTGCACGATCTGGGAAGAAATTCAAGCATAGCAGTCGCGCTAACATCCACTAGACTAATGGGTAGGTAATCTGCGTGACAGTTAAATTTTATTTGACCTTATTCCTATTTTAATAGAAGTTAAGAGGGAACACGAGCCTAATAAATAAAGTTGCTTGATGCCGCGACAAACTGTAAGCTTGTCTGATCCCTGCAAACTCCTTAACTCTGGGTGCCACCTAATTAAATGATTACCCGTCTGTGCCCGGCTTTGGGACTTACTGCCACGCTTTCTCTCATTGTATTTTTTGTGCTAACTGTCCTGATTATATGAAGTTGACGGCTTAATTAAGAGATTGTGTTTTCTTTTAATATTATGTTTTGTTCTCTTTCGAATAAGTCTTGGTTTATATTATGTTGTTGTTAGTCAGGGTGGTATGTTTTAAGTAATAAAGACGTTTATCAATCGATTTGTAAAGTTAAGCTCCACTTACCGCTGAAAGTCTATAGATGGGTGCCCATTCTTTGCACATGGATATCCCTCCGTGACTCCGTGAGAGAAAGTTTATAAAAACACCTATGACAATCGTTAGTAGTATCTATTCTGGAGAGCCTGACGAGTATGTAACGATACTCAGTTTATCCTTAGAATATCGGTATTACCTATACCTACTTCTGGTTACGCAGGTGTGATAACTGTAGCTCCATATTACTGATATTCAGCTGCATCTACTTGTAACGGAAGTCGACTTCAATATAGATGAGCCAGGACACCCCATTGAAGAATTTATAGTACCTCAAAGAGTAGTCAACAGGTTCTAAAATAAAATAGTTATATCTGACAATTATAAATATAATATCATGTTTCGCAATAAGGCAATAGCAAAACCCAAACATCGAACAAATAGGAAACACGTAAAACACAAACAATAAAAAAGCCTTCGTAATCTTAATACGAAATATTAATCTTCCTTTATTGCTAAGGCCCGGAGTAGACATAAAAATACATTTCTTGGCCATTGTAGGGGAGCGTCGGATCAGTGGGCAGGAAAGAATATTAGAATACCCGCATTGAAAACCTGGGATGAATTGAAAAACAACGCTTAGATATTGTATTTTGCTTTTTTTATTTCGAGAAGTTGTTTTTTATTGTGAAATAATACATGTTAATTGATGTGTTTTATCGTTAGTGGTGTGCCTATATTATATACATACTCATTTTGACTTTACTGTAAGCAACATCACATTTATGATTTCAAAGAGGACATTCTGGTACTCCAACATAAATATATTTTTCAAATAAAAAATATATTTATAGTTATTTAGCGAAGGAAAAATTCAACCGCGGGCAGGATTCGATTTTTTCCTTCGCTAAATAACTTTAAAATCTTAGCATGGAAAATGCCAAAAAAATACAAAAAGATAAATATATTTATGTTAGAGTACCACAAGGTAGTATTCTGGGGCCAAATTTGTTTTTCCAGTTACCAAAATAGAATATTTGTTTAGCAATTTACAATTTAATAGCCCTACAAACACTCGATAGACATCGGACACGTGGCTGGCCGAAATAGTCTTTACACATTATTATTTAATAAGTTGGTGTAGTTATTTCGCCAATACATCTGTTCAGCTAAAAGTACAGTCAACTCAAACATCTAGACGGTTAAGTTGACGTTTAAAACCATTAATTATTTTATGACATGGGTAAGATTTTAAACAAAGCGTGCCATCAGACCTCTACTACTTACTTACCACTGTACTACTTACTACTATATTAGTATAGATTATTGTTTAATTAAAACATAATAATTACTTTAATTGTTGTTTTTCCAATATTTACTGTTATGTTACATAAATTTTGAGTTTTATTTAATAAAAAAATACGCCCAAATAAGCGATTACCCTGAGGCGTATTATTATGGATTTCTCTGTTCTTTTGTTTTTAATTTTTGGTTAGTGTAACTACATTTTTGAATGCAGCTGAATAACAATATTTCTTTATTTTATTTTTCCTCTCATGAAGTTCGGTAGAGACATAAAATTTTGACTTCAGAAACAAGCAACAAGTACAAACAACCCGACAATCAATTTAGTACTTTTTACAACATACCTCCCTAAGAATTCTGTTATATCCGGGGAAAAACTTCCCTTGAGTGGAAATATCCGGGTCAATTGCTTCGGGCACTGTGAGTAAATAAATTAACCGCTATCGAATATCCTTACTTTTTACCCCGAGCTCGGGAGTCGATGGCATATGGGAAAGGTTTCGGGTGTCAGATTTCCTTCCTTGGATTTAAGAAATTTATTTTTTCTTCGTATTGTTGAGGATACGGATTAAGATTCTTTATTTCCCATAAGAATATAATATTCACTTCCATGAGAAACATACATAATTATTACATTTTAGTATCAGTTAACGCACGCAGGTAAACACGAATAAAAACACGACTATTACAATACAATTTCCTTTCACTATCATATGTTACATATTTACTGTAGTTCTATATTTACTTTTTAATTAATGTGAAATCCATCGAGAACAAGACAGTAAGCTATAATAAAGAATAAAGTATAAAGGATTTAATAAATTCAATGTTATTATATTGTATTATGGTCAATAAATTATTATATTAAAAAAAGAGTCATTTTTACACAGCACCATGTAATCCTTAACAAAGCAGAGCCTGTGCTATGGGTACTATACAATAGATTTAGATTTGCATAAGTAACACCCAGCCAAACAAACACTTAGTGCATCACGAATATGTAAAAACGAGCAAAAGTGCATATATCTAGGCCAATTAGTTTCATTCCAGGCAAGACAAGAAAAATAAGTCTACAGACGCACTGAGAACGCCTGATGAAGCTATAATTGGTCCATGAAAATTCTAATGAAGGGTAACTTCCCTCTCACCCTCAAGAAGGAACTCATGGATTCTGCCTATCCTCACCAACGGTGCTCAGACTTGGTCTTTGTTTGATACCTTCGTAACCATAATTATCATCTTTTGAAATCTATCTCTATTCCGAGGTCTCTTTCTTTCTTCTTTTATTTTTAAATGTTTATTTATAAGACTGCCTCATTAGTCTAGTGGTCCTAAGCGCGACTGCTACGCTAGAGGTCCTGGGTTCGATCCCCAGGTCGAGCAAAGTGTTATTGGGTTTTTCTATGAAATTCTTAGTAGCAGCTCGGAGTCTGGATTTGTGCCCGGTTAATGGCAATAGGCTCGCCCCCTATTACATAGGACCTAAACATACCGGCGAAATGTGGGTGTACATTAGTACACCTCTGCCTAACCCTTCGGGGAATACAGGCGTGATGGTATGTATATGTATGTATGTATTTATAAAACCTTTTTAAACACATACTCTTCACTGCTAATCTTCACTAGCCAGAACAGTTACTGCATATTTCCACAAATGTTCATATTTTTATTTTTTCCTCTTAAATCAAAGGAACACCATTTTTTATAGCACAATAACAGAATATTTGTAATTAATTATTGTTTGTGTATCTTTGTTATTTGTGCTGCAAACATAGAAAATAAACCAAACTATTTCCCTTGGGGTGAAATTGCGGGAAATTCTATCGGTTGTATCCAATTACTAGTGTGATTGACGTGCGGAAGAATGAGGCTTATTAACTGGAAAATAAGTATTATTTTGACGTTTTTTTCTAATAAGATAAATACAAAAAGTTCAGTTGGTTGCTACTTCAAATGATGAAGCAAGTCAATTGACAACTCTATTGGTAACTCACTAGTGGTCTGCTATTTAGCTGAACTGGGGCCTATTGGACACAATTTTTTATTTGTTTTCTTTTATTATGTTAGCAGTATTATTGTGTGCATTGAACATCATTGAAGCAGTGATAGCCTAGTGGTATGACCATTGGACTGCCAAGTCGAAGGTCTCGAGTTCGAACCTAAGGCTACTCACCTCTGACTATTCGAATTCATGTGCGTATTAATAATTAATTATCACTCGCTTAAATGGTGAAGGAAAACATCGTGAGGAAACCTGCATACCTTAGAGATTTTTCTCGACGGTTTGTGAAGTCTGCCAACCCGCACTAGGCCAGCGTGGTGGACTATTATATAGCCTAATCTCTTTCAATTTGAGAAGAGACTCCTGCTCAGCAGTGGGACAGTATGTGGGTTGATAATGTGTGCGTTGTCCATGACTGTGTCAATAAATCTTTTTCTATCTTTTATTGGCGCAGTGGTTAACCAATCGACTCCTGCACTATAAGTCGTGGGTTCATCCCCGCACGGAACGAACATTTTGTATATCTGTTCCGGGTACATACATATAGTTGTACCGGATCTAGGTGTTTGTATATGATTTGAGAAAAGTTTGTGTTTGTAAACGCACCCACAATACAGGAGAAAATTATAGTGTGAGATGAAAATACTGTCAATAAAATATTGATTCATACCAGATTACTCGTACCAGTGCATAATTGATGTACCTAACTATTCCATCACGTCTGCATTCCTCGAAGGATTACTCAGAGGTGACCTGCTAAATTTTTAAGGCCTTTGTAATAGTGACCAAGCCTATTACCATTAACTGAACACAGACCCTTAGATACTTATATAATTTATTTACACGCAAGAGAAAACTAAGTGGAAAGCCTAGAGTTCTTACCTAATAAGGAAAAACCAGAAGCAACTCAATTAGCCCACAATCCCCCAAAGCAATTTGTATCAATCGCAAATAAACTGAGGAAGTATAAAGAAATAAAGCGGCTTACAAACTTCCTATCCTTGGGGATACCTCACACTAGCGTGATTGAATTAGTTGAAACAAGTTCGGGTATCGTTAGTAACCCAAAGCTGATCTTGTGGGAAGTTTTATTTTATTGTGTTGTCAGTAAGAACCCTGTGAGAGCTGCTTCTTTAGTTCTAGGTTCAATATCATAAAATTCTCAGTACCAGCTCGGCGTTTTGATTTATGTGCCAGTTATTAGTAATAAGCTCGGCCGGCGGCGACACCGCCCATAGCTAACCAGTGGTGTATATGTCCCATGAGGTGTATTAAGAATCTACCTCTTTCTCAACGCTGTAAGTGCAAAGATTACTTAAATGGGTTACAAGGATCTTTAGGATTCAGTGAAACATATCACCACCTGACTAGATAATGGCCACAGTAGACGGCGCGCGCGTGCCTTCTATTAGGATGCGATTGAAGAGGTCCAGCGAAGGGTGGAGTATAACCTGTTGAGATCGTGGCGTATTTCATGGATCCCATGGCCATGACTGTAGGGTAAGTGATGGCAAGTGCGGTTTTTAGTCGGTACGAGTCCGGCATACCCTGCCGCTTCCCTAGTCGGCAGAAGAACCATTAGGATTTCCCGTACTTATAAAAAAGAGGTTCAATGGAACAGATAACGGCATTACGTAGTTCAGGGCTTTTATAATATTATTTATTTAAATTTTCTATAGAATTAAAGGTTCCATCCGAAATAGGTTGTTACTACTAACGTTAATACGCCAAACCTACCCTGCGACACTGGAAATTCGTTTTCGTATTTCGGTCTGCTCGTGACCTGAATCAGCTTAGCTTCATTCGATTTTCAGTAGCCGTACACGTCCTGTTTTTCAGCAATCATGAAAAATATTAATTTTATGTCGGCGCTAACTTTTCTAATCAAGCTTCATGTTTTTTTAATGAAAGTATATCTTGACTGTGGCCTCAAAATAGTATTTGACTAAATAAATTCGATGAATTTATCGTGATTTACATTTTGTATATTAAAAAGTTACATCAAAGGGTTTTATTTTTGTTTGTAACAGTAATCTAAAGAACTTGATTTATTTAAAATAACTATGTGCCTATGTCCCTTGATGTTATGTTGCATTCATAACGTATTTCCCAAGCCCGAGAGAAATTCCTAAAATCCTGTATCGGAAACTTAAAACTTCTAGTTGTAAGTTTGTAGGCGGTATACATAGTGTCTGTGTGATTAAGTGGTATTTTGTTTTTAAATATGCGGGCAAAGGCATCCTTGCATCTCCTTTATGATTCACCGCTTTTCCTACCCTCTGCGGCCTAGGTGTGGACGGCGGCGGGGCTACATTTCTTTCCCGCTGCAAAGAGGGTCTTGGGCGGCGGACTCGGGGTCGTTAGTCGCCCATTGCACATGGCCCTCCGGCAAGGTCTGTCAATAAGGAACAGAAAAATAAATAAAAAAATAGGTACTCCTCCTGTTTACGGATTCCTCTATTGATACTCTCCAATAAGGATAGCATCATTACCTTTGTAAAAATGACCATGATTCTCTGAGTTTGTTTCGGCGTTGGTTTTCAGTTAGTAAATCGGGCGCTATCTAGTAATAAAAATACAAAATATTGAGTTGTAAGTGTATTTTCTTTATTTAAAAAAATCTATCTACAGAAATAAATATAATGTACCTTATACCCAACCAGTAGCAGGATAGTGTGTTGATGTTTGGCTTAATTTCTGCCATAGAAGTCCCAATAATTAACCATTGAATTAATAGTTATCATACCATCACTACTGCTTTCTGCCTGTACTTTGTATAAATGACAATATAACCTATATTAAATTGAAGTTCATGTTTAAAAAAATATATTTTTTTTATATCATAAGAAAATAAAGTTTTACTTAGTTCAGTTTAGTAGCAAACAAAGCACAATAATTCTAGTATCAAGTTAATACAGAAATACTACAAAATTAATTATGGATATGTGAAAACAGTTTGTCCGCTACATCTGCCCATACGATACGCCCCCTCAAATGACAGTCCTGGACTGTCATATGACGTAAATCCCTTATTTTGTTTGAACTGCCATTCCTACGTTGAGGAACATTGTATATAATAATATAATATGATGTTCTCATTTGGTATAACCTACTTTATTTATATTTGCTGATATTTTTTCTTTTAAGTTTTTTTATATGTTGACGTCGGCGTTTGCATTTTTGCCGATTAATGACAATAGGTTCCCACCTTATTAAAATAGATCAGAATATTTTAAAACCTAAAAACTATAATACAACAGAGGTGTACCAATGTACGGAGACCAGCACATCCACAGATTGTGGTAGCTTACCACAATCTGTCAAATTTCTTTGATAGATTTTCAACTTTATTATATTAGATTAAGATTCATATACAATTGGAAAAAATTGACAGTTTTGTATAGCTTGACCTGCTGTACCTACACCCAGAATTCGCCAGTATGTTTAAGTCCTATGAAATAGGTAGCGAGCCTATTGCCATCAAACTGGAATAAATACAAACTCCGAGCTGATATTGAGAATTTAGTAGAAAATAACATTTTGCACGACCTGGGTATCGAACCCAAGACCTCTAGCGTAGCAGTCGCGTGAAGGACCACTAGGCTAACGAGGCAGTTAAAACCTAAAACATTTAATTAAACTAATCTCAGAGAATACAGTCGTAGTGTTATATTATAGTAGCTGACCCCGCAAACGTTGTTTTGCCATAAAAAAAAAATTAGGGGTATGAAAAATAGATGTTGGCCTATTCTCAGACCTCCCCGATAAGCACAAAAAATTTCATCAAAATCGGTCAAGCCGTTTCGGAGGAGTATGGCAACGAAAACTGTGACACGAGAATTTTATATATTAGATTTATTGAATTTATGTTTAGACGCAATGATCCTAGTCATTTGACTTTTGAAAAAGATTTTTCATGTAAATTTACAGGTCAGTCAAGCGTGACCAACATTAGCTCCATGGGGGACTTGTGAAAGGGGTCAATTTAATACACAAATGCATATTTGATGATCCTATAAGCCGGGAGGGTGTTGCCAAGCCATATAAGCTGAGATAAGCATGGTTTTAGTTGTACTGGGGCCAATATTAGTAAACTTTGTGTCAGTTGGTGCTATAAAATTTACACACGATCTATATATACATAAATAGATTTGCATGGTATGGTTACAGAAATACAATGCATAATACTAACAGTTTACGAACAAAAAGTATTGCATGGAAACGTATATTTTATAATTTGTCTACAATTGCACATCAAAAGCGATAAAAAAACTTTTTGCTAAGATCCACTGTATGAATTTCACTTATATTTCGATAACTTACTCAGAGATAAGAGAAATTGGGCAATTTATACCATTAAGTAAATATGGTTTTCATTTCTCATATTAAGATAATTACGTTTATTGAAGGGGACATCTACTTAACTATTTAACAATTAACCTAAATTCGCTACATTTTACTCTATTTTACCTTCAGAACCGAAATAGAATGTCAAATTCGTATCAACGTCATTGTCAAAGTTGCCTCAACTTCACAGGGAAAACTTTTCCATTATGAATCATGGACAAGCGGATAGATTTCTTTCACAGTTATTATTAATGATAAAATTTAAATTTTAACGCTTTCAGCCAGGGCGGAGTGTTCAAGCCAAAGAGTTCCTACAAACTTTTGAAAGTATAGCGATAACTTAGTGTGTGGTGCGAGTGATAACATAAATGAACAACATGACAAACAAAATTTATTTAAAAGCTGCATTTCACTGTATTTCCTAGATCATTCTCGATTTTATTATCCCATGTGACCATGGCGCAGACGGAGAGTAACTTGATAGGCATCTGCTATGACGTCATTTAGGGATTATGCATATAATTATGATAAAGTCATATTATATATGTCGGATCATATTTTATAGTACGGAAAATACTCACGGATCGTCCGTCAACCAGGGAGGCGGAGGAGGGAGGGAGGGTACAGAGTACAGGGGATGTCGGACTCCTACAAACTAAAAACCGAACTTGCCTTCATTTGCCCTATAGTAATGGCCATGGGATCAGTGAGATTCACCACGACCATGACAGGTTATGGTCCATAAGATGTATGGCAGAAGCGGAAGAAGTATGCGAGAATCGTAGCAAGTGGCGTTGTTTAGTTTATGCACCCATATGGGAAAAAAGTGAGAGTGTATGTTTGTATGTAATACAATTTCCACCTTTCTCTGTATCCGCTCCGCTCATAGTTTAGACCATAAGTGTAAAGACAATACAAAATTTAATTAAAGTTTAGTCTGGATAGTTTATTGGTTCCTTGCTGAGGTTTTGTTATATGAGAGCAGTTCTTTGTCTTTTCTTTGCTCAGTTGGATTTTTAGTGATGGGAACAACGAAGAGGGTCTGGTATCGTGTTGACCTATTGGTCAACTAAAAAGTATATCACTACTTATTAGTAGTGATATACTTTCTTTAAATAATAAAGAAATCGTTGCCCAACTCTATAATTTTTTCCTGTACCGTGAGTGCGTTTACAAATACAAATTTTCGCATACACAAATACCCAAAGAACGACAATGTGTAGGTGATTCGAATAATTCTTCCTTGCGGGATCGAACCCGCGACACATCATGGTGCTGGAGCCGATCACTCTGCCACAACGCCAAATGACTTTTCAATTCCTAGTGAATACTGATTATACAGTCGGAGTATAATGAAAATGGGGGTATCACATTCGTAAAAAGCGAAGCGTTGGCCCCTACGCGTTGGACCTGTGTCCCCGCGCAAGCCTGCCAAAGGACCGGATGTCTTCCTCACGGGAGGGGATACAAATAATATTTAAGTAAGTAATTATTTTATATTATAATATAGCTGTTTGGGCAATCAGTCTTCGCCTCTTAATTATCGCTAATACTCTATTAGTGCATCTACTTTGATCTTTTCACCAAAAGGTGGTGGTAGAGAATGCTTAATGGCGTTAAGACTGCATTTGTGTACTTTTTTGTATAGAAAGGATAAAAGAATTTTCAATAATACTTGTAGATAGATTAGAAGGTATTATGAATTCTAATAAGTGTTGCTAGGATTTTCAAATAAAATACTTAATATAATGAGAACAGGCAACAAACACAAGAAGGAAACGGAATGATAGCGAAAACTCAAAAGTATCCATGACATCTTGTCTTGAAACATTACTCAAACACTCCAGTAACAAGTTATATTTTTCATTTGGAACCGTCTGGAAGCACAATAGAGCCTTTGTGGCGGGTCTAACGAGAGCTTCTATCGGATGCCTTCACTCGCGCACACTTTGTGAAACTTTAGCCCGACTCTCGAAGAAGCTACGGCCATCAAAGTGAGTAGGATGCGTTTAATGTACCTTTAAGTTTATTGTAACGTTAAATAGTCACTTTTGTGTTTCATCATTTTCATTATTACAAAATTAAGAAGATAATTACAGCTTGATATTATACTTAAATTATTTTATAAAGATAATTTGAATACAATGAAATTTAAGTGTATTTTAAATTAACATGGCGCAAGAATTTACTTATCATCAATCTCTGAGAAGATAAATAGTTTTTTAAACACTAATTTTGGTTAATGTTTAAACAAGTTAAGAACTAGTAAATATCATCTTCTTAGCCTGTTCCCATCTATGTTGAGTTACGGATGTCAGTAGCCCAATTTACGTAATTAAAACCTTAGCGATGTCGCAGCGACTTAATCGTTGAAACAGTTTTCCTATTCACATCCGTGATCGAATCGTTTTCAAATCGTTGAACTATGTGATACAGTTCAATATTAGTATTAGTACCTACAGTTATTTTTCAATAGGACGACTTCCAAATCGCTCCGACTGACACATATGAATAGGAAAACTGTTTCAACAATTAAGTCGCTGCGATATCGCTACGGTTTTAATTACAAGAATCGGGCTACTGGAGTATCTACTTTAACACTTCTGCAACACAACTTCGGGGCAATAGCGACATCTTAAGAATATGCTGGTTGCCTTTTTTACCTGTATACTGTACTTGTACCCTTTCCTCGATTTATACGAACACTCTTTTGCTGATCTAGCTGATCAATAACGCCGCATTGCGTGCGCGCCGACGTCAGTGCATATTCGGATTGCAACCGAGTGCATTCGCCTTCCATTAAACATTTATCATATTTTTTTTGCGTAGCTTTTGGTATCGAAATACTATTTTTAGCAGATGAATCCAATCGTTTTAAGAGCTATCTTAGCAGCCATTACCACTTAGGTCGCGACCCGAACACCCTTTCTACTCTTTTTCGTTAGTAAAACGTTACCCAACGGTTACGTTAACGGTCACTAACGAAGTTTATCTCATCGTTAGAATTTAGAATATTTATAAAAATATTTACGTATTTAATGGTTATGACTATATAAAAAATTCAAATATTTGTTTTCTCTACCTAAACAGCTCTGCTCAACCAACAATATTAATATTCAAATACCTCGACACAATACCGAATCTTTCTCCAAGAAAGTTTCAGATACAAACCCAAAAGTACTTCAAAATAAGTAGGCGGCGAAAATAAAATTCAGAAAAAAAATTCGAAACATCTGTTGCCGACGTAATACGAAGACGCAAAATTTTGTGAGAGAGAGGACAAATTTATTCTGTCCCAAAAAGAGTAAATTACATGAAATATTGTCAGAGCCAAATGTTCGTGGAGAAGTTTCACGACGTACCAGGAAACGAATTGGTGTTCTCTTTGGAAATACCGTGCAGGGACGAACTTTGCTTGATTTGTCTAAAAAAGTATCACGGTTTCTGATTGCTAACCCTTTGTTTCAAGTGAAGAAACGACATCATTACTTTGCAGATCATATTTTGATACCTACACATCAAAGATTAAATAGATGTTTTAGATTTTTTTTTAAAGATCAATGTTACCCACACTTATTAAATAATTATTTTCTCCTGTCATTGAGATGTCTTCAAACTCAGTTCGTTTCATCAAATAGTTCCTATGCCATCCCATATGTTGGCAGCAATTCAAATAAGTGTTGCCTTAACACATAAAATGTATACTATTATTAGTAAGAAAGCTCAGGGTCACTCAGCGAACTGTGGCGATAGCTATGCTTAGTACTTAAGCAACTGAAACAGAAATGAGAAGATCCATATTATAGAAGAAATTGATATTGAGAGACAGAGGAGCCAACATGATAGGAACTATTTGATGAAACGCACAAATATATTTCTATTTTCAAACAAATATAATGTACAGTCAACAAAAGAGTTAAGTATACAGATAGCAAACGAAATATGCATTTTTATGCAGATTTCGACAGAAATAATTACGCGCCAAAGGGCGTATATGTAGCTGCTAACAATACTTACGTTTTGACACATATTGCATGATACATTATTACACTATTTTTATCAAAACACAGATTATTATTTAGCTGCCTGTATACCTAACTCTTTTGTTGACCGTACCTACCTATAGGGAATCTTCAAGTCACATTTCTTTAAAAAATATGTCTTTGTTTTTATGTTATATGAAAATATGTACATATTTTAAAGTAATTGTAGACTATCGTAATAGCATATTCTTGAAACTTGACTGGACAACCCGATCATTATCGTTGGCAGTGGTATGAATGTCAAACTGTCAATATGAAGGACATAATAATTTTGTAGCAGAAGTCTGAATCGATGGAGTTTAGTTGATGATAGCAGTTTAAGCGCCGGTTCTTCCAATTTGTCATGTCACGTGATATTCAGAAGCAAATTGAAAAATGCTGAACAATATGAGAATATAAATAATTTAACGACGTCTGGTATAATGGTTTTGAGTGTCGGACTGCTGTTCGCGGTCGTGAGTTCAATTCCTACACGACACAAATATTAATGTGATGAAGTGTTTGTGTGTGTTTCCTATTTATTATAAGTATGTATTTACAAAAAATATATGAGTAGGTATTAATGTCTAAACAATGACTGTGTAATAATGTATAATAATTATGTCAAAACGTTAGTTGTTAGATGCTTATATATCAAACTCTTTTATACAATATTTATGAATATCATAATGAGTATACATAATATGAATACCACATTTACGACTCATGTAGAGAGGCCAGCACATCAAGCTACCACAATCTGTGAAATTTCTTTGATGGATTTTCAACTATAATACAAAACAGTAAGGTTCATATTCCATTAGAAAAATTTGACAGTTTTGGATAGCTTGACTTGCTGGCGTCTGTACATACATAGGTATGAACGCAATAAAGTCGCAGTACTTAAATTTAAAATACATATTATATAAGTCTACAAACTAATAAAGATCACAGAAACATACAAACATACCATGGTGCCCATTATATTATATATTTATATTAATCTCCGAAGGGTTAGGCTGTACTTATAAATGTACAACCACAGTTCGTCGGTATGTTTAGTTCTCATGTAATAGGGGTGGGCCTATTGCCATTTAACCGGACACATATCCTTACTTCGAGCTGTTACCGACAATTTTAATAGAAAACCCTAATACTGCTCGACCTGGGAATTTAACCCAAACTCTAGCGTAGCAGTCGCACTTAGAACCACTAGATATACGACGCAGTTTAGATCATCATTATCATCATCATCAGCCTATACTAGTCGTGCTGCTAGACGTAGGCATCCCCTAATGTGCGCCATCTCATCCTGTCCTCGGCTTTTCGCATCCAGCTTCTACCAGCAGACTTTCGCAAATCATCACTCCATCTTGTCGGAGAACATTCTACACTACGTTTACCGAATCGCGGTCTCTACTCTAGAATAGGTCACATAGGTGTTTAAATCAGTTTAACTGAAATTACCAACATAAAATTAAAAGCCCAAGAATAACCCCATTCAAAACCTAGTTGTTCACAGAAAATTAAATTTCACTTTCAACCGACTGACGCATAAATATTTGAAGAGGACAATGTTATTTCAAAGCTACGTATTACCGTAATTACCCAGAATCCTGCAGGCTTCGCGATGCCACCCCTCGGTTTGGAATAATGATGGTATATTACTTTAACTAAACACACCTGAAATTCCCCTGTTCAAATCTTGGAGTTAAAGGAAGTGTGGGGTTGGAAAGGTGCTTATTTAGAATAAAACTGAAATATAAACGGATTGGTATTATGACTTGTGAATGGAAAATGAGGTGGGATAAGTTATTATTAACTAGCTGTTGCTCGCGGTTTCACTAAAAGACTTTTGGAGTCAAAAGGTAGCCTATATCCTCCTCCAAGGTCTAATCTATATCTGTATGAAATTTCATCAAAATCGGTTTAGTGGTTTAGGCGTGAAAGCGTAACAGACAGACAGAGTTACTTTCACATTTATAATATTAAGTAGGGATAATTTATTTATATCAGCTAAAAGGAACTTCATCAAATTCTATTGAAATGAGTTTGTACGATGTAAATATGGTAAGAGTGCCATAAACCTATTAAAACTAACAATATTATATATATAATATATATATTTATATAAATTCACAATATTGCCAGAAGTCGTATTGCATTGAGCATTTTCGAAGTAAAACTTACAATTTTGTATAAATGAGATACACTGAAAAGGATCGCCTTTTGTGAACTGTAAGGCATATCACTTTGTTTCAAAAGTCCTACTCGTACCTACAAAGACTGGTATAACAAACTTACAAATAATGCAAAAGATGCGAAAATGAAGTCTCTGCTAAAAGGAATAAGGAACTACAGTCATCAAATAAAAAGTTGTCTCAGCTATGAGACAACGTCATTTCAAAGGAGACTTAACAAGCTATCGAAGCTCCGCATAAATCGTTCAAATAAAATAGCCTATATACAGCATTGGGTATAATGTATGCAGTCGATTTTTTACTTTAGGTTGTATCTTTGTCTTCCTGACAAAATGGAAAAAACTTATTATACACTTCTTACTACTAATTGTATGATTATTAAAATCAATCAATGTAACACGTAACTTCATACAAGTATGACTAGTGATGTGAAAGCATTCTTTCATATTTATCGATGAAGCACGAGTGCAGTTCTAAAAGTCACTGATACGTACCACTCTAACTATTCCCAGTTGTCTTTAGCAAAGTATATTGAACTTATGATAATTATGATAATATTCTCAGTTTATTTGAAAAACATTAGTTCAATTTAATAGAGTAGGTATATGGGTCTAATAAGGTAAGGTGTTTTTACTAGGAGAATCCTAATTTGAGGATTGCTAATGATGATAAAATTGGTTAAAATAAAATACTTACGAAATAATTAATCAGCAGATTACTTGAGTAGGTATAAAATAAAATAGGAGTGTTCTTTGGTTTCAGTATATTAGGAAATCTATTTATTACTTAATACTTTGATATAGTAAGATCAAAACCAACTTCTTTTCTTGTTACCTACTGAGAAACTATGTACTCACATAAAACAAATGGATTAATAGCAAGAGATAAAACACTATCATTTGCAGATAAAAACAATACAATGTCTATTATTTTATCATAAATTGTTTTTTTGCTTGCAAGACCAAAGTCAACTAAATTTACAATTTGTTCGTGAATGTAATAGTTCTTTTTTTATTTTTTTTATTTTATCTAAAGAAGTACCTATATTTGTTATAAGATAATGCTGGCTTAATATTAAATACTATACCGACGCACGAGCAGAATCAGAATGCACTTTTACCACATCTTTCTAGGTAAAATGCGTAGTAGCTGCAAAGGGAGCATTTTAATCAAACAGGGATTCTTTAGCCATAGCTCTGACAGTGAGATATTAAAGTAAAACAAAACACTTTTGTTTGTCCCCTCACTCGTCCCCATGTGTAATTATTTGCTATTTTTTTAGCTTCCTCCATTTTTGAAGGTGTTTCTAGATAGTCTTTTTACACGTTTTGTAATGCTGTGTTTTTGCTCGTGGGGTTTTTTTTGGTGAAGGGTGAGAAATGAATGGGTGTGTGAAATGTATATAAGTATTATATCCATTGTCTAGTACCCATAGTACAAGCTCTGCTTAGTTTGGGACTAGATGGTGTTGTGTAAAAATGTCCCAAAAATATTATTATTATATTATTATGTGCTTTCCTCTGCCCACAGTTCAAAATTACAAGTTAAGATTATTGTTAATAATGGTTGTATTGGATTTCTAACAGTATGACAAGGAAAGTTGTATTCCCAAGGGATTCTATTAATGCACGCCCATAGTGTAATAATAGAGTATTTATAGTTTTTGCAATGATGTTAAATATAGCGGTGGCACACTGTAGGTCATCTAGTTTTACGAAGATGAAATGGGCTCAGGAGAATTAAATCGCGCAATAACAAAGCAGATTATGAGAAATGTTTATTAACCACTCTACACGCTCTTACAGAGCTTTCAATTGTATCTACTACATTTTTGGTAAGAAAAACACAGACAAAATATTAATATAAATACAAAATTTCATTTGTAGTTCTAAGTAAACTTAAACGTAAGCAAGCGCAACGTAGCAAAGACGCAAGCAGCGATTGTGCTTGTTTGTCACAAGGAATATGCATAAAACTTAAATTTGTCTGGAATATTTCTTCCCGAATCTTTATTGTCGCCACATTGCAGCTGAAAGGTTTTTTTTATTTAGTTCCTATTTAAACCGAAAATATAAAAAAGTGCAGAATAAGCGAGGGAAATTAAAACTTACGAAACGCGTCAACACTGGTCGCGACGAATTGTGACGTCACATGACAGAACATTGAAACGCCTACAGTAAACAAATATGGGACGCGTCATGTGACGTCATCCAAAACCCGCAAAAAAATTGTGGCGTTTGAAGGGCACAAATTAATTCAGTATTTTAAATATTATTAAAAAAAAATTTAGACTATTTATATTTTTTCATACGTTATAAAGATGTAATTTGTTTTAGTCATGCATATTACGTATAATGTGGTTGGTTTTATAATAACGAAAGCTTCTCACTGCTTACTGTGCAAAAACATGTGGGTTAAACAAATCCTTCATACTCCCATGGTTTTGGTAACAAAGGTACAGATATCGTCGGGTCACTAGGCTCCTCTAATCAGCTAATCTTTTGGAAAGTAATGGAGCGGAATAAAGGCACCGTTTGCGGTGGTCCTGAAGATGTAAAGTGGCGTGCACATTAAGTTGCGATTATTTTATATTTAGTAGCATCGTTTGGACAGCTATGGAGACTTTTTGAAGCATTTGATGGGGTTGTGCAATTATAAGAGAAAAGTTTTAATGTTATGGTTTCTCGAGATAGAACTTTTTTCAAATTAACACATTATCTTATTATTTATTTATTTCTCCAATGATGGGGATAGAATTTGGGGTCAAAATTATGACAACTCTCTCTCTCGATTAGAGTTTCGAGATGGTAAAGCTAATCAAGGTTACATCCCAGGAGAAAACCTCAAATAAAAAATATCAGGTTTCATCAGATTTCGATAAACCGATTTTGATGAAATTTTGTACAGAGATAGATTAGACCTGAAGAAGAATCTAATTATAAAATTATTAAAAATTAATTATTAAAAAAAGTCTTGATATCAGAGTGAAAAACTAGGTACAGGCAAAAGCTATTTAATAATAAATCTCAAAATTAGACCCTGCTCTTTCATATAATATTGGTTAAAGTTATACGTTTAATAAAAATTTAAAGTTCTCTTTGTGAAATTGACAGGTGCTTTAATATTAATTTAAAAACGTACCTAAATAACAAAGTCTGTCTAGACAAGTTTTTCACAAAGGTTTCATCAATTTTCCTTTTACAATAAATTTTCAGCATAGCTTACCATCACGCCTATTTTTCTTATACTAATAAGGTGGCAAACAAGCATACTGCCTACTTGATGGTAAACACCAGGGGTGTCACTTGCGCGTTGCCAACCCTGTAAAACGAAAGAGGAATTGTGGTTGGCAGTACAAGGGTCAAAGTCCCCCCACTGCCAACACAACGTTTCCTCGCGGAGCACTGGCAACCTTGCTCACCGTAAGAAACAACACAGCTCAAAGCAGTGTTATTTCACTTCTTTTTTCTGCAAGGCGGAGATACTTCTCCAGTTGGGCAGCTCCAATTTCAGTGGAATTACTACCTCTCTTATATGCCTATTTCCGGAAGGGTTAGGTAGAAGTTTATTAAATAATATAATATAATACATGATGATGAAACACGCAGACTAAAAAACACATAATATGTTCATCACATAAATATATTTAAATCCTGTGGGAATCTAACCCATGACCTCGTGATCAGCAATCCGACACTGGAACCACCAGACCACAGTCAACACTCATGTATTAATGTTAAGTTTGTCTTACTCCCGTTTAGTATACAATAACCTTAACAAGGGTCGTACCTTTAATTAACGATCGGTCAGGGAAAGCAACTGAAATAATTTAACCGCTGTAAATTACAGTTATGATAATAATGACTGTTATTTTGTTCATCCATTTTAACTTTGTTCTTCTGATAAAATTAATATTATTATTCAGGAATTTTGATAACTAACACGTATTCTTCATTTAGATATTTTTTATGCTCATTAGTCTAATAGTCATAATCGTTACTGCTACGCTAGAGGTCTTGGGTTCGATTCGAGGTCGAGCAGAGATGAAATTCTAAGTAGCAGCTCACAGTTTGGGTTTTTATCCCGTTATTCGTAATAGGCTTGTACATTATTACATGGGATCTAAACATACCGGCAAACTATAAAATGATATAGGAGAAAATCTTAGTGTGGCGCAACGTTCTTTGAAAAAACAAAAAAATTAAGGGTGAGTACAACTGTGCTTACCTCTTCAGGAAATACAGCCGTGATGTTATTTATTATATTTTATAATATTTAGAGTCACACGGCATTAGCTGACAACTGCGCGTAAAAACCGCAGGTACCAAGTGTTTTACTGCTCAATAGTCCAACATTACTCGAACAATGGCCATCCAAAGGAATTTTCACACATAAAAGTTAGAAAAGAACAAAAAATACCACGGTGGGAGAAAAGTACCTGCGTCACAATAAACCTATTCATAATAAACCTATTCATGTTTATAGACCTCTCAAAAGACCTCATTATTTTATTTTTGTACATAATTAAATGCTTACGTCATATGTGTCTAAATTGAAAAGTTCATATCTAAGTACGTACGGCACGTATACATGTGATACGTTGCCGATTACCAAGTTACCGTTAAACGATAAACACAGACATTTCGCAAATAGTCCATTTATGAAATTGTCCATCGTTAATCAGCAGTGTTTGATCCCGATTGTTTGCAAGAGTAAAATGCTAATTAGTGATTCGATTAAGTGATATCAGATTGAATTGTGATGGGTTGCAGCAAAATTGATTTGTGATAATTAAAATTCATTTTGCAATGAGTGTAAAGATTTTTTGTTTACTGTTGACATAATTATTTTGTACATAATTGATATCAAGCCATAAAAACTTTCAAAAGTCGGAGGCTGACATTTCGTTACTTTTTGTTTGTTTTAACTGCCTCGTTAGTCTAGTGGTCCTAAGCGCGAATGCTACGCTAGAGATCATGGGTTCGGTTTGATTCAAGTCAAGTAATGAGTTCTTCTATGGAACTATCAGTAGCAGCTCGCAGAGCCGGACTGTAAGTTTAGGGGGCCCTGGGCTAATAGTACTTAGGGGCCCACCTATTACTCAAACTACAGAAAAAAATGAGAGTAAAATATTTGATTTATGTTGACTTTGACTTGACTTAGCTGGGGGCCCCTTGAATCCACGGGGCCCTGGGCTGAAGCCCAAAAAGCCATATGGTAGATCCGGCCCTGGCAGCACGGAGTTTGGATTTGTGCCCGATTAAATGGCAATAGGCTCGCCCCCTGTGACATGGGACTTAAACATATCGACTGTTAATGTACAGAGGCCAGCACATGAAACTACCACAATCTGTCAAATTTCTTTGATTGATTTTCAACTTTAATGCTAACAAACTTTAACTGTGATAAGGTTCAATTGGTAAAATTTGTCAGTTTTGGATAGTTTGACCTGCAGATTTGACGTTTAGGGGAATATAGGCATGTTAAGTATCACTAAGTGATTGTCACAGGCGTCCGTATGACAACCGGGCCCGACAGTACCTGTAACGTGTTCTTCGAGCCACGGAAAAAATCTCGTTCCAGTAACTGGAATTCCAATAAAATTCAATTATATTATACCGGCGTTCCTAACAAGCCATTTCACTCAAGATACAAAATTGCGGATCATCTTTCAAGTATTTTTATCCAAACATTTCCGCGTAAGTATAAGCGACTATAGATACATGCTCATGTGAGATGTTTGCCAAATATATTAAGCGGTTGGCTAACTCAATTTTATGGGTGAAACGAGTTTTTGGGGGAGGCACGCGGAATTGGCTTTTGAAATTATCAGGATGTAAGGATTGTATGACATTGTCATCGTTGAGAATTTCATTTGTTGCGTATGTTGCTTTTATCTGTTGAGCGTTTTCATGATTCTAAAGGGAAACCGAAAAATTGTCTTCGAACTTATTTTTCCATAAGTAAAGTCACACAAAATGCTTCTTTAGAGCAACAAAGGTATTATAAACCCTATTACAGAAATATTGGATGTAAATTGTGACGTCTTAAAAACAAAAACTACTTCTTGTGATGTTATCAATGCCATCAAAAATATTAATGAAGATATTGCGTTTAAGGGCAATAGTCTCGCCCCTCTTACATGGAACCTAAACATACCGGTGATCTTTGGGTGTACATTGGCAAACCTCTACTTAACCCTTGCGGGAACACAGGCACGCTGGTATGTTATGGAGTTACGAAAGCTATGTAAATAAAATAAACATCATATTGTACAAAAAATCATAAAAGTTGAAGTTCAAAGAATCGTAGATCACTAACGAGGGATAGATATAAAGAACTCGCTTGAGCACACTTATAGTAAAGGTACACCACTCAATAAAGGGTAGGTACCCGGAATAACACACTTCTGGTGCTATGCAAATATTCCTGTTTGACTAAGGAAAATTGTACCGACAATCCTTTATGGGGTAAAGCTATAATATTTATATGGCGTGGATTTTGGAGATAGGTGTTTGTAGTGCAACCAAGCTTAAGAACCTCATTTGTATTGGATGGCAGTCATATTTTTTTTTTTTTGAATAAAGTAGTTTGTATGGATTGTATTTTTACATTTAATTTCTGCAGTGATAGCCTAGCGGTATGACCACTGGACTGCCAAGTCGAAGGTCTCGAGTTTGAACCCAAGGCACGCACCTCTGACTTTTTGAATTCATGTGCGTATTAATAATTAATTATCACTCGCTTAAACGGTGAAGGAAAACATCGTGAGGAAACCTGCATACCTTAGAGATTTTTCTCGACGGTTTGTGACGTCTGCCAACCCGCACTAGGCCAGCGTGATGGACTATAGCCTAATCCCTCTCAATATGAGGGGAGACCCGTGCCCAGCAGCGGGATAGTATATGGGTTGATGATGATTTAATTTCTTGTTGGCGCAGCACCTTCCACAGCTCTTTATTGAGAGGTAATTTTTGGATCTCCTTATTTGACACGACCATCAAATTCCCCTGATTTATGCTTTTTCAAGGCTTATCCCTTCATGTTCTTCTCTTTATCTTTCCTTCTATGATGTCTTTTATAAATCGTTGTAACATTTAGGGTAGTCTACCATTGTACCCCTTTTCAATCCTGGTATTTTGTATCCTTGACAGTGTACATGGTCACGGACAGACAATTACTAATGGTTTCCTTAGCACCAAGATCTAATATTTAACCTATAAAGAATCATTAGCAGATGCAATAGAAAAATAATCGTTAGAGTCGGCATTGCCCAGAAATTGGGTGGCGGAGGTCTGAAGGTAAAAATAATTGTTTTGTGAAGGGATCAAAGTTTCTTTTATGGATTGACTTTTGCAAACGCAGTATTAGATAACATAATAAATGTCAGTAATATACTATTCGTAACGCTACAGAAAGTCATTAGTCTAGTAGAGTGGTTATAGAAAAGTATCTTAGGCTACATACCTTCTTATTCGTTTAAAAAAAAAATATGTGAGAAGTATTTGAAACCACATATCGGGTATAAATAGAGGCCTAAATCACATTAGGCCTGTCTCTGACATAACTTAGAGTAGTACAACATCAAAAGGGGTTACTTGAATGGAGTTCTGCTTGAACAAAACAGTGCGTGAAGAGAAGCGACCTAAATCAATTGAGTGGGGAAAAATTGTATTGAGAACGTCTTATGTGATTACTGTGTCTAAAAGTGTTTCTCTGTTGTAACGGAGACATTAACACTAATGTTTTTATTTGTAAACTTCATATTAATAGTGAGTTTAAGTATAAGTGTTTTAACTTCGTTTGTTTTTTTTTAAGAATGAAGTAAGTAAGTAGTTTATTTTAGTAAAATTGTATAAAGTATTATGCATTTTCTAAAGTTATATTTTTGGTGGTGGTGTGCGGGCAGGAAACGAACTGAGCGCCTTGTGTTTTTTTTTGACAAACCCAGTTTTTCTTCTTTTACAAAAAAAAAGATTACGTATTTTTTATCACGTGAAAAAATCTCATGCTTCCCTAAAATATTTATTTTTATGTAACGATTTCGGCTTTACTAGAATTTACTTAAAAAAACTTATTCTTCACACTACATTGTTCGGTTGCATGAATCTACCAGGTTAGCATAAAAAATGAAGAAATTCCCAGTCTATTCACGAGAAAATGACTCAGTTGCACGTCATTTCAAGTCACAGTACATATCAACGCGTTACGCGCAAACTGAAACGGTAATGAAGTGAAAAATGATTTCAAACGGTCGACAGTCGCTTTGAACGTTCTTTTGTTTCACAATCTTTGTTGAAAGACGTTCTTTGAAATGGTTATTTTCTTTGAAAGTTGTTTTTTTTTAATGTGTGTGCAGTTTGAATGAATTTCACATAAGATTTTATGTCATCACTCAATTTATTTTGTATGCTCTCTATGGATGACATCATAATGAAAAGGTTAATAAAAAAAAAATTACTTGTCATGGGTACAAGATTTATTGGTAGGCTTTCCAGCTGTAATATTATTTTTTATGAACTTATAAATCCATTAAAAGCTAACAAAAAGCTAAAAAAACAATAATTATAATTCTTAAGATTTTGATATAGTCATGTTGTTTCATTGTGCCTCAAGTGCTACTCATATACTTCTCATTTTTCTAGTCTTTGAGAATTAACCCTGAATCTTTTTTTTTTATTTTTAGGTTGTAGGTAGTACCTACAACCTAAAAAAAACAAGGTTACACTATAGTCTCTAGGAGGTTTTGATAAATCATTGAGGTGTATTTCGATCTTATCATGTTAATTTCAAAATGCTAAAAGTCATTTAAATCTTTATTCCGGCAGAAGAAATGTCATTTGACACCGCATATTTTTCTGTTTCAATGACGAGCGGGTTACCAACAAAATATCAATATATCTATTACCCTCAATATTGATAAATGGTTGTCCAATGCCATGACTTGCTAACGGCGAGTGGTGTGTCATTTTTCATGGATTATTACTTTTATTGAACAACTTTTTCCTTATAAGTTTCATGCCTAATCACTGGAAGCTATTTGACGTTTAGTGGGATGGAGAAAGTCAGGCTGAAAAAGATAAAGGATACTTTATTTATTTATGTTTAATATAGGAATGTATAAAAGCAGTCATAATGGCTTACTTACTTTCTACCAAACAATCTTATGGTGATTCAGATACTTTCAAGGTAGATACACTTATTGTTGTATAGGCGAAGAGTCTTCACCGAAGGCTTTAAGTAATAAATATTTATACGAAGAAAAAAATATAATGTAAGATTTTATATTTTCCGTACTACCGCAACACGTGGGCAGATAAAGTTGGTTTACATAGAAAAACTTGTATCTAAACATAAAAGCGAAATACTAATGAATCACAAAATCTCAGATATATACCTGCTAAATAAAGTTTTTGGGAAATTCCCACAGGATTGGTAATAAATATGATCTATTTATTACCAATCCTGTGGGAATTTCCCGGTAATACGTGGTAGCATCATAAATGAAGTAACATTAAAACAAGAAGATTCTATTGACGCAGTAGCTTTTGTTTGAGGTGGATAAGCCTATGGACAAGCCGATCTGAAATAAATTAATAATTATTATTGGAGTGGTATAAACAAAATACATTCCCCTGCCAACGTTAAACATAATCCCATACTTGAAGTCCAATCAAAAAATCAGAAATAAATTCCTTCTCGGTCACCAGTACTATGAAGTTACAGCCAATATAACCCCGACCTTAAAGATTTTCCGCGCAAATAAGCAATATCGTAGTTTGTCCAAACACTTGTGTGCCAATAACCTGCACGTGTTGGCTCGTATCTCAATTTGATCGCACACTTATTGCCCTCCAAAATCCCTTCATGATCAACCCAAATCAAGCTCTCTACCTAAACAACAAAGTTCAAATTTCTGTCAAACCAGTTGAGAAGGTTTATCAGATTTTTTCCAGTTCAGTAGATGAATTAATATAAGATGAAAATGACAAGTAAGAATTTGATGCTGATAAACACTTATGAATATTTATTAATTTGTTCATAAATAGTGTTGTATTGCAGGGTTTCCTGCTATGAATCATGTGTATGAGAAATTCATTCATATTATCATGTATGGGATAGCGTACTTACTGTATTATCTTAATCATTATCGAAGATTTGCTAATTCTGACTGTTTTGTAGTTAATTTCGGCTGTTCGGTTTTAAACATTTCTTTAAACTTGAAAACAACAACATGAAAACATTTTATTTATACCTATATTATATTTTAATTATGACCGTACCTAAATAAGTATAACAGAAAGTACAGTTACAACATGAAATAATGTATAGTAAAGTGAAACTATAATATTACAACTGTTTTTTTAAATTCTGTATTGAATAAAATGAGTTTATTTTCATAGTGTTTTCATTCAAATTACTATTGTATCCTAAAAAAATACTATTTTACAGTTAAAATGTGTGAAAGGATCTTTCACCGAAAATGTCTATCCATAGATACATCACACTGCAGATTTTTTTACGTTTTCTGAATTCCGTCATTTTTTTCACAAACGACATGACACAAGCCCACAATTTGTCACAATTGTTCCACCCCTGCGTTTAATATATTTCCACGGCGGTCTCACGTTGGTCAACGTTCGCATGTTATTCGGAATATCCAGAACCCGAGAATTTGATTAAACATGGAACTGCTCTCTTCGCATACAGTTGCCATATTTCCTTATTTTGATTCTCTGTTTCTATGGTAGTATAGGTCTTGGTAGCAATTATTGTAATAAAAACTTTTTAAATAGCTCAAGCAGTTTAGGTGTCATTAAATTTTTATTTTCATCTTAGTATAGTAACCAGTTACTATAATTATGTTATTTATTATATATTGTGTGACTACTCTATTCAAAATAACACAATGGTGGAAACCATTATTTAATTTAGGTAGTTTTTTTAAATCAATGCTATTTTTCTTATTGTTGGTTCTGGGTTTAAGTAACTCATAGTATCTGCACCTTAACTTGGACAAAGATAAAATATACACATTAAAATTAATACGTCAAAATGTCGTAAAACGTATTAATTTTCAGTCCAATGTTTTCATTTCATATTTCCAAAAAGTCCTCTATAAAATTTTGAAAGATACGTTTTAGTCAAAACTGGTTGACCTTGGTACAAAGAGTCAATCTGGAATGGAGATGGGACCAAAGCAATATAACACTGCCATTACTACTAACACTGCTATGATTCCAATCGTTATATAATTCCATATAGCGGGAATCACACATTCATGGTACAATCAACGCATACCCATTCCGCGTCGCCTCACTAATTGTCATCAATTACACCCAGCATATTAATTTGCTGGCTTCCCTCCGTTCAATATATGTAAAGCTAGAAACCTTACTTTGTGCAGTCTACTGTAACTGAAGCTAGAATTATATCCGATGAGGTTCAATAACCTCATGTATGTATCATGTATTATTAAAAATTCTGAGCTATATCTTAAAATAAATGCAGTATATCTTGAAGAATGAGAGACTCATGAGGATATAAATTATTAAAGAATTAATAAGGATAAAGCAGAAGAATCATGATGATCATTATAAACTACTCTTTAAAATGTGAACATTGAAATTTCCATCACTTCAGAGACCATACATTTATAAAATAGAATTTACCTCAATATTCCAATTATTATTACTCATAAATCCTCTTGCAATAAACGCTTAGTACTCGGCAGTATTGTAAGCTATACTTGCTCATAAATTACTGGAGACGACGGAATTAATATAACCATCCACTTTAATACCTACACTGATATTAAAACTGTCTGAATTGCTCGCTTTTAACAAAAGATTTATTAGAAAATTTTGATTTTCAACCTGGGCTCTAATCTTCTATGACTGTTTCGAGATTCCCTGCTTCGACACTGTTTAATTTATTGGCTTTCTTGAATAATTATATTATTGAATCTCTTGTTGAATGCAGTTTTTTCTCGTATCTACTACTATTACTAAAATATTTATAGTGTTTTTTATATATACAGTATATTATTGTTCATTTAGTAATAGACTATTCTGGAGCCGTTTTCAAAACGGACATTTTGTTTTATATTTTAGTCATTAAATATTAGCATGGAAAATGCAAAAAAATACAGAAAGATACTGAAAAAAACCATTTTAATTCTGACACGCTAATATCAGATTAAAATAAAACTGCTTTTACGGATTTTATCTATTACATTTGATATTATAAACCTTGACGTTTCGAAAACCCTTTATGGTCAATATCACCATAATGTCTGTAGATTTATATCAAAGGTTTTCTATAACGCAGTGTCATGCAATGAAATAAGTATAGAAAAAGATGACATGAATAATACGTAAATGTAAATTCTTAATTTTCTTGGAAGTTGAATGTACTATTTCAAAGGAAATTGAAACGTTCGTCCGACGTTTCTAAGCAATGGTCTGTGACTTCAGATGTTCCGTGGTACAGATTTCCGATGTACCCATGGTTCTTATTTATGATGTTTGTAGTTTACTATTGAATGTTTAAATTTAATTATTGTTAGGTCCTTTATTTTGTCTCACTTATTTGGTTTAATGAACTATGATAGACAGACTCTATTTTAACTACCCAAGTGCGTGTGTGAGTAAATTATAAATTATAAAAAAAATTAATGTCCTAATTACATGTCTTGATTTTCACATTCTCGCAACATCCTGCAATGTAAATGTACTGAGTTCAACAATAAAGATTTTAATTTGAATTTAAATTTGTAAGGTTAATAAGCAATGTTCCTAATTAGTTTAAATACCACCAACGATAGAATTAAAATGATCCTACAACACATTTATTCAAATTTATTTTAATTATATTAAGGTAATAAACAGTCGACATTAACTGTAACACTACCTTTGTATCGTGATGATCATTAAACACAATAGATAAGTAATTATTTCGAACCTCGTGATTTCTTGAATGAATTAATAGAAATACTGTAAGAAAGTATGTAAGTAGTATACTTACGAAAGTAGTGTAAAAGCAGTGTTAAGTTGTTAGCCAATCACACAAGAACAAGATCGATCCATTATCCTACTTGACTCCTAACTTGCGTGAGATAAAACTATTGATTGATATATACCATGTTTTTACTTATCTTACAATTTATCTAACAGAGACATATTTATTAACACAAATAAATTGTTTACTATGCAAAACTAACTTCATTAATTTTCCTACAATCAAATCCCGATCGACATTACATGCTAAAATAGTCCATTACATGATATACATAACTCCTTAACTGTACCACAAAATTGGCATTAATCTACATAACTTGCCTATACAACTGTCATTAACCAGTGCATAGAGGTAGGCGCCTGAAGACAACTTATTGCCTATTCATAAGCTTTTAACAACATTGTTAATGCACTTAACATACTAGAATTTAGAAACTGCAATCCTTATTCCAATATCATTAAGTTTCAATTTAACATTACCAAAAGTTCTAAACATAAAATGTGGTTAGATGAAAGGTGCAAAATGTTTTGCTGTTACTAAAACTATTGATAAACAAATTTGATCCTTACAGTGTTTTGTATAAGGTGTAACTGAATTAAGTTTCTGCGTGCAGATTTAAAAGAATGTATTTATAGTAGCGGCTCTTCGGCTTGTCATTAGGCAATATTTGCAATGGTGCTCACCGGAATGTTTTCATGAATATTTTATAGTAAATACTGCTCAGTTTGCTGTGCAGTCATCACGGGTCGTTATAGAGCAGGCTTTATGTTTTTAATATTTGATATTAAATATGGATGAAGACGTTTGAGCGGTTTAACAACCTCAATTTCACGCCACTGAGCTGCAATTTACTGATAAATTACGTGACACACTCTTTTTAATCAAGGGGTAAAAAAAAATGGTATAATTATACCCCAATATTTTCAGAGCAAAAGGTTCATATATGAAACAGATACAATAATAATGATAGTATAAATATTGAGGCACCATCTAGTCCCAAACTAAGCAGAGCTTGTACTATGTTTACTAGACAATTGGTATAATACATTTTTTTTTGGACAATTTTACACAGCACCATCTGTCAGTCCCAAACTAAGCAGAGCTTGTACTATGGATACTATAGATAGATAATGGATATAATACTAATATACAATTTTTTTAATACATACTTAAAATAACATAGGAAGCACCCAGACAAACACAACCATTAAACCACAGACATCGTCAATAACATAAGAAACATATTATATTGAATATTACGTCCTTTAACCTAAATTAAAAATAATAGATTTATTATGTACTACTTTGAAGACATTGACTACATTTTGTTACTCTCGTGATTTTGGCATATAAAACCTACTTTATTTATGAGGTTGTTTCTTTTGACCCTAAAACATTGTCTCACACTTATATTTTCTCCCTTATAATTACTGCCTCATTAGCCTAGCGGTCATAAGCGCCACAGCTACACTTGCGGTCCCGGGTACGATTCCCATAAGATTTTTTATGAAAGTCTCAGTAGCAGCTCGGAGTTGTGCCCAGTTAAATGGTAATAGATTTGCCCCCTATTACATGGGTCTTAAACATACTGGTGAATTGTGCGTGTACATTTAGCTCCGCCTAACCATTTGGCGAATGCAAGAGTATTGGTATGTTATGTCATGTTATACTCAGACCCTGAACCCTTATCAGTCAAACTACAAATACCTAGGTGTACCGTGTAGGGATCGAACTGACAACCCATGGTGCAGAAGCCAATTGTTTAGCCACGACACCAAGCGGACCTCCGAATATAGTACCAACCTTCTTTGTAAAGTAGTGAATGTTACCGTAATACAACGTGTTTATTTTTTACAGGGTATGTCCCCGAAAAAAATATAATTAAATATCAAAGCCAAAAATCATCAGCTGTCATGTCAGGGAACCAGATTATTTAACAGAAAGGCCTACGTACCTATTTTACCTAATAATTGTCTACTTTAATAGTTTTTCTATTTTTCATTCATAATAATGTTGTTGTTTTCCTTTTTTTGGGGTATTTCATACAGCGTTACTACGGTTCTTAAATATTGTGAATGGACTCGTTATAAGGCCCCATTTAACCTCCTCTCGGCTTTACGCGTAGTTTTGTAACAGCCTGTATAGGAAGTTCCCAAGACCTTCTATTTTTTTACATACTCATAGATACGCCTTTACACGCCTTTTTCCCATAGGGCGGGATCTTTTGCTTCTTCCATGTTCATACATACTGTCACGCACCGGCTGTGATAGCCATGTGTGTGTGTGCTTGCCATTTTGTTTTTTTTTTTTTTTTTTTTTATTTCAATGCATTTGGTACGTATATTATGTTCATGGTATCCTTAGCATATTTCACCATGGGCTCTATGCCTCTAATTAATTCGCACCGTGCGGATACGGTGTAGAAATATTAATTAAAACCCTCGACACAGGGGGCATAGAACAGCTATGATAAGAAGCGACGTTATACCGTTTGTAAAACTGCCTACTAGATAAAGAAGCTCACGGATGCTACATTCATGATTTTATTGATTTCCAAGAAAGGACCTCTACCGTAGTAGTCGCGCTTACGACTGAGGCAGTTATTTTTTTTTATACCACAAGGTGGCAAACAAGGATACGGCCCACCTGATGGTAAGCGGTTACCGTAGCCTATAGCTACAACACTTGCAACACCAGAGGTAGGTATCACTTGCGCGTTGCCGAACCTGTAAAAATCTTATTACACCCTTCTTGAAGAACCCCATTTTGCGTTGCTATACTGCTAATTAGTTTATTAGCAGTTAATCATTGTATTAAGTTGTAAATATGACATTTATTTTATCTTTGTACCTATTAGGAGATTTTTTTATTAAGGTTATATTGAATCTAATTGCATTTGGTGAGTATTCACTTTACACCAAAATCAATAAACAAGGGAGTTTGTTGATTATGATTTGATTTTGTTTTTTTGTTGGTGGCTTTGATATATCAACCATTCTCCCAAAATTCAATTAAATACAAAAAAGGACGATACATATTAAGTGGCTTCTTCTACTTCTTCTTCTTCTCGTATAACACCTCTTATATTCCAAACTGCACTAGGCCGCGGCACTATGTTCGACTAATAGTCCTCTTATTCTGAGAGCAGCAGTAGATGGGTTGATGATAATGAAACCTCTGCCACCATCTTGATCTTTGCCGCTAAGGGATTTGCAGCCGATTTGCATATTTCTAAATTGAACGGCGAACTCTGCAGAAGTGTTTATGTTGTCGCCTGCGCCCGTTTATCTGCGCAATGGCATTGCGTTTATATACTAAATCGCAGCTAATAGATGGTCTGCCCAGTAGTTAGTATAAATTAGCAAAGGAGAAAACTGTTGTTTACACAATATTTTATGATTATTTATTATACATAGAAAAATGTGGGTAAGTGTATAAAATTTAGAATCGTGATTTTAAAGAAAATATAATGTATTAAACTTACGATAGGTAAGTACCTATCGTAAGTTTAATACATTATATTTTTCGTATAAGTAATTAAGTATACGTCTTGTCTAAAAAAATTAAAACATTAACTTGTAAAATCATCTAAGTATAAAATATTTGTTTTCAGAAATAAACATAATTTAATTTTATCAGTAAAACAGACGACCTCAGAATTCGGTACACCCGACGTTGTAGCCAACTAAGCCACCGAGATAATTTATCAAAGCATTTAATATCAAATTTTTCTACCACCTTTTCAGTCTTTAGGAAGGTCAGCAACTATCTATTGATGAACAAGAACATTATTATGTCCTTCAAACAACATTACAAAGCCGTACAATATTACCTTTTTTTTTTTGCACTAACGTGAGAAAAAATCGATCACAGTTCTGGATAATATAATTTCTATTAGTCTATGATATTTCCTTCTATAAATAGAACTTTTAAAGACACAAGTTTTGATTGTTTATTTCCTAGCTCTGAGACAGATCTCAGAGAACCATGATCTCTTTTAAAGTCCAGAGTAATTGTAAACAGTAAATACAATGGGTAACTGAAAACGTAGGACTGGTATTGCAGCTACCGTTTGCAATTACCCCTCACAACAACTGTTTGCCATTACCCTGGTTGACCCTACTATTATCACAGTGAGTTTCACATTGTATGTATTCAAGACACTTCTAAGACTCGACACTTGAAATATACCCGCATAATGCGTGATGGAACTTCGATAAAGGCGTATGAAGTCCCGCTGCTTCGCGGCTGGGCGCCTGGTCACAAAGTGTTAGAGTCAAGATGACTTAGTCTTGGAGTATTACTATAAGTTATGTCCTTTACGTGGTCCAACTTCTGATATGGGAAGACTTATGTTTCACGAGACAGGATTAAGATGATAACAGTTTCATTTTGTATGTATAAGTATGTACAATGCGCTTTATAGAGTAAATTTATACATTCATAGTTTAATCTAAAATTATATCCTTGAATTATAAAAGATTGCCCCAGTAATTACTGTTATTGAATGGGTGATAATTCTTAGCATGTTGAGACTCTTTTATGACTAGCAGAGCACGTTATTTTATAAATATCTGTGAAAAAAATTGGGTTGCCGAAGTCTAATGAAAGTTGCTTCCTTTTGTATCTGGTTAGACTAGAAGATCTCATTGACTCAAAACATAACATAGCTATCTTTTTGTATTTTTTTGGCATTTTCCATGCTATTTCTATGCTATTTTAGCGAAGGAAAAATTCGACCGCGGGCGGGCAGTATTCGAACCTGCGTCTTCTGGTTAGGTACACGTACACCAGACGCTGTGACCACTAAGCCACCGTGACTCCCACCCGCCATGTCGAATTTTTCCATCACATTCTGAATTTACGTCTTTATGGTGACGTGAGGAACACCTTTTGAAATGCAAGTTTTTGCTTTTCAACCGACACAACTTACTTTACAGTTAGTTCAATTTCGAACGATGCCACCTTACCTTCTAACTATATTTTTATATATTTTTGGCATTTTTCATGCTAAGATTTTAAACATAATAACAGGACTGCCATCAGACCTCCGCAAACCCAATTCTAGGTAATACCGATACCCTGAGGATAGACTGGTTGTCAGGCTTTTTAGGCTTCTGACTACCACTAACGATTGTCATAGGTGTTCGTATGACAACCGGGACCGACGACTATACGTGCTCTCCGATACACGAAGGGATCTCAATGTGTTAAGAATGGTCACATATCCACAGATTGACCTTGACCTTGCAGATCGGTTAATCAGCATAATTATGACTTAGTCGTTGTCTGGGTGTCTCTTATTTAATATAAGTATGTATTTACAAAAAAAAAAGTATATAAGTATTATATCCATTGTCTAGTACCTACCTATAGTACAAGCTCTGCTTAGTTTGGGACTAGATGGTGCTTGTAAAAATGTCCCAAACATTTAAAAAAAGATATGAGATATCACCATAAATATATAAAAAAAATACGGAAATTACAAATCGACTACAATTTCTCGTACAAAACGTTCACGCCTCGATATCTTAAATAATGTAAATTCATCGTACACTATACAGGTCAGGCTGTCATGTGGCGTATTGCCGAAACGTCCTCACGTACAGACAAGCAATGTTCCCCAAATGCGTATCGATTTCCATACGTTGTGATCTGAATTTTAAAGGGACAACAAACATTGTCTCCAATTTCGAATATGCTTTTTGCTGTAAATGTTTTATGAAACGATATTCTATAATATCTCACTAATTAGGCTGCGATTATAAGATCCTGATTAGATTAGAGAATAGGTACCTACGTAGTAAAATGACTAATTCTAAAAGGCATACATCATCTTCATAACCTTTTTCCAACGTTGTGCTGAATAGTGCTGCTTTCGTATTTAACACGAAACCCATTTTTTTTATTCACGATAAGCCTACGCTTGATCACTAGTTCGCCTGATGTTAAGCGACACTGCGATCTACGGTGGAGTGCGCTTGCCCAGAAGAAACCGATTCACTCGAGATTTAAAGACACCCAGATTACAGTTATTGGGGAAGGCCCAATTAGGAAGCTCATTCTACATTTCAGCGGTACGCATGATGAAAGTTGACTTAAAGCGTTTCGTTCGGGTTTTTGGGATGTCCACCATGAATCGATCAATTCCAAGGCGATACCGATATCTTGAAGGTAGACCTGTTGCCAGGCTTTTTGGGGCTCCGAAAATCACTATAGATTATCCAAGGTACGTATCTCAAAATGACAGCGACTATTGTAGGTTAACCTTTCAGGTCGGTTGATTAGCGTAGTTATATCTGAGCCATGACTCCCTTAAAAGGCTACCTGTTCCACCTCTTTACTCCTAAAAAAAGGCATAATATTATTTTAAATAAGACTTTTGTATACATAGTTACACTGTATATTTTTTGTGAGCGATTGTACTTTGGTTCCAACCAATAAAATTGCGATTTCCGACAAAAATCCTTGGCCAAACACACAGTTATTAAACTTGGTGTTTACACAGTGAGATCATCGGAGTCGGGCCCAAATATTAAAGTTGGCCCAAAGAAATATATTGCGCGGTAACCGAGGATTAGCCCGATGTCAACACTGTTCCGCTTACTGTGTAGGTACACTGCAGTGCAAAATTAGATAGCTCATTTAGCAGCAGTAGTACCTATTCAATTCTTGGCATTCTGATATAATATGTAGGTAACACCCATTTTGATCTAGGTGAACCATACAGTACAGTCATTATCATTCAGATTACCATATATTTTTAAAACTTATCAAGGAACCAGTTTAAATGTAAATGTGGTAATAGACTTGTGGTAGGATTTTACATTTAAGAAATTGGCAAATTCTTCTTGTTTCAAGTGACATGGCCGATTTCAGTGTAACAGGTGTTCAGTTGGTGAAAAAAAGTAAGTTTCTGGTGAATATTCTTAAGATCTACATACTATATCTGAATTTGGAATATTTGCTAGCAGTTTTTATTATTACTAAGTGTTCTGTAAAATATGTTAAAAGATTTTTTGTATTTAGTTTCTGTATAACCTAATATTTGTACCGTTACTTCTTTCGTAAAGTTTTAAAAGAGTGTGGGTAATTACTGTATCACATATTTGATAAATATAGTCATTGCCATACCATCAAATTAATTATTGGCAAATGGCAAATGATACAGCTACTGCCTGGATAATTTAAGATTTAAAAATCTCGTGTTTGTTACCGAACTTTTCCGAAACGGCCTGACCAATTTTTATGAAAAATGCGTATATTTGGTAGGTCTGAGAATAGGTCGTATAGGATAGGATAGGTCGATAAGAGTAGCCCTCTTCAGATTTTTTATGGTAAAATAACGTATGCCGCTAGTATTTAAAATTATTTTTTAGAAAAGGACAACGTCAAATGAGTGACAACTGTTTAGTATTAATCAGATATTTCCAAGATAGTATTACAAAACAGTAGTCAGAAAAAGATAATTAATTGAAAGAAGAAAATGGAGAGAGAGGTGAAAAAACTGAGAAGAATAGGTATCTAATAAAGAACAAAGAGAGTGGAGTTAAAATAAATTCAAACCGAAGTAATCGAAAAAAACACTGTTTTAGTCATGCTTGTGCAGTGTGCAAGCACATCATTATTAAATACAAAGTTGAATGCAGTGTCAGTCATCTATCCTTGCACTTGCGGTGTTTGCCCGATATCCACAAAAATAATATACCAGATGATGTTACAAAGTTGATGAATCTGATGATGTGAAGAGTTATATTTAAATGTACAAAATTTTGATTTTTAATTATTTATATTACAATTATGGTCAAGAACCTTGTGCCATTTTGGGCCCTTTTTCAATATTGTTCAACAGTGATGAGTTATATGAAGCTCGTAAAGTGTACTTTATTTCATTTTATGGCAGCTAAGTTCTAATCCAGCGCAAAATTGGTGTTTTCGTACATCCAAAAACAATATTGCAAATGAAAAATTCATGACATATTTTATGTAATGCACATTTTTTCATTTAATTAAAAATGATAATTAATTAATTACAGAATGGTAAATATTGTCTTGGTCTAGTACAATCTTTTTCAGGTGTGATTGTGATGTTTGTATTTTGAAAATGATTTATTTTCGTTCGATTTTATTTGAACATTAATTGCCGGGGTTTCATCACTGTTGGACAACTTTAAAAAGTGTGCCTAGTGTTCATACAAAAGTGCCTATGCTTCTTTACTGATGACTGCAAGTTGTTGTAATGTAGGGTATGTTTATGTGCCTAACTGCATACGTGTATATCATGTCAAGTAAATATCTATAGTCACCAATAAACCACGTAACTAGCTACACGTTGTTTTTACCTCCTTATCCGGGCAATAACTATACTGTTTACCCTACTTTTTATTTAACAAAGTATTTAACAGATATGGACATAAACATAACCTACCATCACTGCTGTATTCTCCATCGGATCCTACGGATCGTAGTGCCTGCGATGATTCGCGAGATTATTGAAATAAAAAGACCCAAACAACAGAGAAGGTGACTGGCTCAAACTGCAGTTATTGTAATTATCAAACTAGTCCGCAGTATATGAAAGTTGGCGGTGTTATTCCACGCTTCGTATTTCTTTTCTGTTCCCCAATGAGTTCCACATACATATTGTAATAATATGTTATTATTAATTTATTTAATTCCGTTGTTATACGGTGTGAGGAGCGCAATATTCTACGATTCGTATACTAGAAAAGAAATTTCTAAAGAAGAAGTGAAAAGGCACGATAAGACTAATACTACTTTGTGAGTAATTTTCTGTTCTTTTTATTGGAATTATTTTATAATGGGACAATATTATTTTGATCCTGTAAAATCAAACTGATCTATTGTAAATAAGCATTTTTTTAAATAAAATTATGATGTATTATTTATGTTTAATCTTTATATTATAAATAAATAAAATAAATATAAATATTTTTGGGACATTTTACACAACACTATCTAGTCCCAAACTAAGCAGAGCTTGTACTATGGGTACTAGACAATGGATATAATACTTATATACTTTTTTTTTTGTAAATACATACTTAGGTATAATACATTATTGCATCTATATTAGTTAATCTGAGGATAATTTTAAATGGAATATAATAAACCGCGCATCAAAAATACTGATTGCGCATCAAAAACACTGATTGAGCAGCAAAACACAGATACCGGTTAGGTTAGGTTAGAACTGTGAACTGAACCAAATCTGAATAATACCGAATCTGAAAACCAAGAAAGTGTATTAAATATCTAACAGTATAGTATAATTGATTTATTTGATGAGCAAATTTAGTATGCAATTCAGTATTTTTGGTGCTAATTTCGAATATTTTGATTGAAAAAAGGGGATTTACAGTTAAAGTATTAAATACCACCCATTTTAAATTAACTGCATTCAAAGTAACATGATAATTATGTTCAAATGTACTCAATTAATATGTGGTATACAAAAAGAATATTTGATCCTCTTGTTGACTATTTGGTCTTTTTTAGGGTTCCGTACCTCAAAAGGAAAACACGGAACCCTTATAGGATCACTTTGTTGTCCGTTCGTCTGTTAAGATCCTTTTTCTCAGGAACGCGTGGTGGTATCAAGCTAAAATTTATTTCAAATACTCAGGTCTACTGTCCCTTGGACCTGTGAAAAAATTAAACTTCAAATGTAATCAAAAGATACAGCCGTTTATGCTGCAAATTTCCGCAAATTTTCGAAACTCACAAGGGAATCAAAACCTATAGGGTACTTCCCGTGAACTCAGAATCTTGAAATTTGGTACGAAGCAACCTCTTATAGCACAGATAAAGGAAAAAATAATAAACGTTTCTTATTTAAGCTTAATAACTAATTTCTTAAATTAATGTAAGTATACCTAAGTAATTTTGAGTCGGCGCCAGACATTACGTCAGTTTGATAATGACTCACCAGCGTGAACAGACCTGACGTTCCCGAAGATAAGAAGAGAACCAATCCAGCGCATAACGAGAGACCATAAGATGTTTGCTTCGCGCTCGTATGGCGATATATAAAATATTATTATTATATTATATACTAGCTTCCGCCCGCGGCTTCGCCCGCATGGTTTGTTGATAAAAAAGTAGCCAATATCCTTCTCCAGGCTACAGACTATCCATATCAAATTTTATCACTACAATATGCTCCTGTAAACTATGTTACATGATTTGTTTCGTTCAGCGAAAACATGTAGATTTTCAGAATACGAAACACGTGAGCAAGCTACGTAGAGCTGACCATGGGAAAAACATGGTGTGCCTAAACGTATCCCTGCTATCTTTAAAGTTTGGCCTTGCGATTTATTGATCGTCATTGAAAACGCAACCTTTAATGGGAACTGCAGACGCTTAAAATTAAAGGGTAAGTTATTGGGTATTATTGGGATGCGTGATATAAGCACATTATCACCCTTAGCTTCGCCAGTTAAAATTGTAGCCTTCACAATATGCCTCCCTAGTTCAATGACTCGCAATCTTATTATTGCATAATCTCGGTGCATCCAGGTTGCGCATTAACAAAACGGGTATACCTACCTTTAACTCAAGCTTATGGGATGGCACCCCGGATAGCTCCAAAGAGTTAAGAAACTCCACGGGGTAGCTCGTACAGTCATCGGATGACATGACTGTGTCGATGGAGTTGTACGTTGAAGTATCGCTGGTTATTTCGTCCAAGATTTTTTTATTAATTTTGGCAACTGTCTCATTTCTTGGTGCCAATATGGTTCTTTCGCACAGCCAATTTTCATCCAGGATGTTTTGTTCTAAATTAGTAAAAACTTGTGCAATAAGCGCATCTTCCGAATCCACAACATGACAAAATTGGTTGGTAAATAGAACCATACCTTCATGGTCAGTTTCTATTCGACCTTCACCTATCTCGAGCAGTTTCTCAGCGTACGCTCCCGACTCTACATCACTAAATAACTGGACACGCATGTTAGTGGTGAGGTGCAGTTTTTGAACTTTGTTCCATACATATGATGATTTCAGACATGCGTTAATTTCATCCGCTGCAGTGCCTCGCTCGATGACAGGCAAAGTCTGCCTAAAGTCCCCAGCCAATAAAACCACCACACCACCCATTAACGTTTCATTGCTGTGTATATCTTGAAGACAGCGATCAAGACTTTCGATGGCGCGTTTGTGTGACATAGTACACTCGTCCCACACGATAAGCTATGACGCTCCACTCAAGTCAATCTTATCGTGATATATTTCTTAAACTATTCGTCTAAATTACTTAGTGTAAAAGACAAAGTTGGTCTTCATTAAATACTGAATGCATTAAAAGTATCAGTTTTCATAAAAATTAGCTAAATATTCTAAAATGAGCATTGTAAAAAAGTATCAAATTTAAATGTATTTATGGCTTATAATTTGTGATATATTGGCTTCCACATAAAAGATAGATATATGCTGTCGCTGACTTTTATTTAGAACTGTTTATGGCAAACAATCCCACGATACATTATCTTCATTTAACTTCAACGGTTTAGGCAGCGCACGCCAAGATAGCTCTCAGAGGGTAGGATTTTTTCCGATTTACTTGATACTTATCGTAACATTATGGCCAAAATTACACAAAATATTTATAGATTGTAGCCTATGTGTTATTCTGATGTATAAGCTATATTACTGTAAAGTTTCATCAAAATCCGTTCCGTAGTTTTAGCGTGAAAGAGTAACAAACATCCATCCATCCATCCATCCATCCATCCATCCTCACAAACTTTCACATTTATAATATTAGTAGGAAGTAGGATAGTAGGATAGTAGGATAGGATAGTAGGAAGTAGGATAGGATTAGTAGGAAGTAGGATAGGAAGTAGGAAGTAGGATTATTATAATAATATTTTATAAATTTAATGAATACGTCTTGTCGCAACGACAACTCGAATGACAACCGGTATATCGACGGAGTAATTTTATTTATATACCACCTTTGAAAATCTAATTCTTATAATAAACATGAACAATTAAATGAAAATAATTATAACAATGTCTTAAATACATTTCAGATTACCGAAATAGGTATGGGACCTCTTCAGCATGTGTCCGATATAATGACAAATGATTTGGCCAAGAACCGGTACTTGGGGTTCCAACCTTATGTCAAATAAAGGGAGTATTGTGTCGGCAAATCAATTCGTAGCTTTGAAGATCTGCAAGGCATCATCGATCCTGAGGTAATTTTCAAGTAAATTTTCAGTATTTAGGTTTATTAGAGAATTACTTACTTTCATCAGACAGTAAGGCTAATGAAAAGTGTTACTTTAGATACTAAATTAAGCATTATGTTCCCAAACATATAAAACAAAACGTATTCATACGTTTTATTTTATATGTAAGAAACTACGTCGATTTTTGGATTTAAATTTTGGTCCTGAAGACGGCCGTCAATGCCAAGGAAGCCTGGTGCTATGGTTTAAATGCTTTCCGTTAGTTTATTAGTGGAAAGTAATAAGAAAGGCAGCAATAGGATCACATAGATTAAAGAAAGAAAAAAATATATAAAATTCTCAGTAACAATTTATAATGGTATAGGTTCGCCTCCTATTAAATGAAAATTAAAGACATACTGGCAAACTGTAGGTGAATACTTAGGTATACCTCTGCTTAATCTTTCAGTGTTACAGGTAAGATGGTAAATAAATATATAAATGAGGTCCAAAAATAATAGTTTTTGTATATTATATTTAAATTAATTCTTGGACATTGCAGAGAATAGAAATTTTAAAAGAAGTCTATGAGAACGTGAAAGACATTGATTTATTGGCTGGGATTTGGGTCGAAAAACCAATACATGGTGGTTATGTACCTGAAACGTTCTACTGCTTAGTGATAGAGCAGATGAAACGGAACACAGTTTCTGACAGACATTGGTATGAGAGATCTGACCGACCCAACGCATTTATCTCTGGTAAGTCGTACAAGCATAAATACCTAATTAACAACTATATTAGATAAGCCGCCATGAAAATAGCGCAGAATCGCTAGTTAGCAAATAAATAAAAATAGAAATTACTATTGTTTAGGTACCAGGTCGGCAGCTTGACTAGGCATATGTTTATTTATTTTATTTTAATGTATTCAATGTCTTGCCAAGCAGGTTTCTAATAGCGTACACTAGTATTTAGATTCATTGTTCTGTGCATCTCTCCTGTATCTACCTTAGTGCAAAACAATATATTGCGTACGCTTAGATTCTGTAACTGTATTTTAATTATTGTATCGTAAAAATTTTAATAGTATTAAAATCAAGCCTAGTGGACCTTAAAAGGACTTCTCATATAAAATATTATACATTGAAATAAAACTACTTTTTACGGATTTTATCGGGTTATATTGATATTATTAATCCCGGCGTTTCGGACCCTTCAGGACAATATAACGCGATAAAATCCGTAAACAGTTTAAGTCAGTATATGTTTGGAGTTTTGAGTTATAAGACCCAAAGTAAGTAAGTAAGTATATTTATACTTCACTATACTGGCTAGCTTTGCTATGGGCGTACGACACCATTACATTTCTGTCTAACCGTTTACTAATATAAACATAATTATATAAATAATATTACTGGGTTTGCAATGAATTAAAAATTGGATGTACGTTTATGAAGTTATTTTATTATTTTTCAGCACAACTCGCTAAAATTCGGAAGGCCTCCGTCGCAAGAATCCTTTGTGACGTGGGAGATACTGTTGAAAGAATACAGCCTCGAGCTTTCCTAAAATCTGGATACAAGTAAGTCATATATCATATCTAATATAAATTAATTATTATCTTAGGAGTAAAAATCTAACAATGAATTACTTTCATTTTTACTCGGTATACGTATTTTAATAATATATACATATATATAATTTCTTATATATTATAAGTATTTACTTACAAAAAAAGTATATAAGTATTATATCCATTGTCTAGTACCCATAGTACAAGCTCTGCTTAGTTTGGGACTAGATGGTGTGGTGTAAAATGTCCCAAAAATATTAAATTCAAAATTCAAATTCAAATTCTTTTATTACCATAAATAAACCTAATATAATAAAAGGGAGAAATTGCTTAGGTGTACCTTATGTAAATGCTTATCACTAAAGTGTCTCCATTAAACTGTTGTGTTTAAAACAAGAAAATTTTATCTATAGATTATTTTTAGCAGTATCGTTCCGTACCCTCCGAACTAGTGAAGACTGTATCTCGGAAGGTAACTGTTCATTAGTGCCAATAATATCCTATATTACAAAAATTAAATAAAAATTAGATAAAATTAAATAAGAATATATGTGGAGATGGCATTTAAGTTTTTCTATTGGATAGATAAATCGCTGGGGTTATAGTTTAAGGTATCAAGAAGGGATTCGGTGGCGTCATAGTTTAGTGATTGAAGGTAATTAAAAATAGCTCGTTTGCAATTTATTTTGGTTAAGCTAGGAAGATTTGGAATTTTTCTAGCAAGTCTATTATAAATCAAGGGTCCAAGAAACATAACAAATCTTTGTGCAAAAGTTGTTCTGCATAGTGGAGCCGTAAAAACCCTATCTTTGCGCCGTTTATTATTAAAGGAAACAATATGGCATGCATTTTTGTGTTGGTCTACCGCCGTTTGTAAAATAAATAGTTGTCTTATGGTGAGCGTCATCGATACTCCGTATAACTGTGACGTGGGAAATAAAAATGGCTTAAAGTACATTACTTTGAGTACGATACGCTGCGCCCTTTCCAACATTAGTAGGGTGGTTTTACAACAGCCGCCCCAACACATAACGCAGTACGTGAGAATGGACTCACACAGGGCCAGATAAATAGAGTTTAATTGTTTAGTGTCACAAATATACCGCAGCGTCTTAAATACAAAAATAAATTTTCTGATACGCGATGATAGGCTTTTTACGTGTGTTTTAAAATTTAGGTTGCTGTCTAGTTGTATTCCTAAATATTTAATTGATGTGACTGAGCTGATAGTAGGACAGTTACATGAGGCATTGACAATATTATTATGTGCGTTGTCGGTATTGCAGTAATGTAATTTAATATTGTATTTGTTTTTCGGAGGTTGACCATCGGCTCTAATGCTAAAGTTTATGTAATTTGTCTTGGATATGTTAAGTGAGAGAAGGTTGTTGTCAAGCCATTTAGCTACTAATTTTAGCCCTTTATTAGCACTTGAATACACGTCATCCCATGTTTTTCCTCTAAATAATAATACAGTGTCATCTGCATAAGCAGTTATAATACCATTTTCCAAGTCCAAATTGCACAAGTCATTTACGTAAACAATGAAAAGAGACGGTGCAAGCACACTGCCCTGCGGGACACCATAAGTTATGCGTTCCGTGGTAGAGCTTCGATGTTCGCCTACCTGTATTATTTGGGTTCTATTGGTTAAATAGTCAGTGAGGAGACTTAATGGTTTTCCACGGATTCCAATCTGATTAAGTTTATTAATTAGTATGGGAATTGAAACAGTATCAAAAGCCTTTGATAAATCTAAAAATATTGCTAAACATTTATCTTTGGCATCTAGAGTTCTAGTAATGTTTGATGTTAAAGTAAGAACAGCTTCCTGTGTTGATATGTTTCTACGAAAACCGAATTGATTTCTTGAAATTAGTTCTTTACTCTCTAAATAATTTCTTAATCTATGGTTTATTGCTTTTTCAATTATTTTAGATAAGCTGGTTAACAATGAAATGGGTCTGTAATTTACTATATCAGATTTGTGTCCTTTTTTAAATATTGGGATGATTTTAGATTTTTTTAAAGGCTCAGGGAATAACCCGCTTTCGAAACAAGCATTGCATATGATTGATATAGGTTGAGCCAGGACATCAACTCCGATCTTATAAATATTAACAGGAATCTCATCCCAGCCCGTGCTAGAACTGTTTTTTAGAGACTTTATTATGATAAATATTATGTTATTATTATTATTTCTACGTACCTGGTCTACGGTGATTGTTCGATACCATATATATAAAGTGGTTCATAATGCAGAAATTATCTTTGGCGGTTAGAAAGTATTGACTAGTAACGTATTACATTGCTTTCATCTATAATAAAATAAACAGAAAGTTAAATATATATTCCAGATTACTTCGCGACAATAAAAAAACTATAACCGAATGGCTTAAAACTCTTAACTATGAGGAAACTGAGGATATCTTGGTAAGACTGGGCTAAAATAAAAAAAAAAAAAAGAAAAGTATTAATAATAATAAAAAAACAGCCCTTTCATACATTCATGCACGCACGCACACCCACACACCCACACCCACACACACCCACCCACCCACACACACACACACACACACACACACACACACACACACACACACACACACACACACACACACACACAACGTACTTAGAATCAGATATCATATTTACCGTTACATGTACTAACTTTTCGCTCTTTTACCTTTGTGTTATATACCTTCAATAATTAAGTAGTTTCTTATGCCAACACTGTTTGTCTCGAAACTATGTAACTAGCAACTAAGGGAAGTAGCGAGGTAGTCCCAACACAAGTATTTCTTAACTTACTGGGGCTGCCTCAATTTATGTAAAATGATCATGTTTGAGACACAATAAAAACTTTATTATTATTTATTTATACATTCAACTCCTCCTCCATTATCTTTTTCGTTTTTTTCCTTTTTTTGTACCATTAAGTTGCCAAACAAGCCCACCTGACGTTAAGCGGTTACCGTAGCCTATAGACGCTTGTAACATGGGCTATCACTTGCTATAGTTTATAAAATAGGCAATGTTTATATTTTCAGTATGACAATCAATTTTACTTCTTATTTTGTTTCAGCAACCAAATGTGTCATTGCGACCAAATCGCCAAAATTGATTATTCGGCATGGAAAGACGAGAAATGCGGAGTTGAAACGAACTATGCTGCTTAAAACCATGTGATTTTAGATTCATTGAAACAGATCAATGGGAACCAGTTTGGCTGGTGATAAATTGAAATTTTATATGTAGATCATTCAAAATTGTATGTTGTTATTTAATTATTATCGTTGGATACTTCTGAATTATAATTAAGTATACCTACTTTAAACTTTTCTTTTGTAATTTATCGTCATCAGGTAGGCGCAGCACGTTCCTTTATTCCTTTCGTCCCTGTCAGTCGTCTTTGATTCTGATCGATCATTTTTCAGGGATTTTGAGAAAGAATTTAACAGTTAATTATATAATTTTGTGGTTGTTCTATTACTAGATGGGGACACTTCTGACGTATTAGATTTACATTTTGTACAAGTGCACGTTTGTGTTAGCGTAGTGGCTTAGCGCGGCGCAACAGTCACCTCACCACACGCACTCAGGACGGAACGGATAATTCACCTGGACACTTGATTGCCTTTTCCTTAAAGGATCCTCAGTAAGAGGCCAAAATTGTCCTCGGTTTGAGGTCAGATATTGCACCAGGAGGGATAATATTATCACAAATTTTAAAGTTATTTAGAAAAGGAAAAATTCGACATGACGGGTAGGAGTCGCGGTGGCTTAGTGGTCATAGCGTCTGGTGTACCTAACCAGAAGACGCAGGTTCGAATCCTGCCCGCGGTCCAATTTTTCCTTTTCTAAATAACTTTAAAATCTTAGCATGGAAAATGCCAAAAATATACAAAAAGATAGTTACAAGGTAAGGTGGCATCGTTCGACATTTAACTAACTGTAAAGTAAGTTGTGTCGGTTGAAAAGCAAAAAAAACTTGCATTTCAATAGGTGTTACTGACGTCACCATAAAGACGTAAATTCAGTATGGGAAGGAAAAATTCGACATGACGGGTAGGAGTCGCGGTGGCTTAGTGGTCATAGCGTCTGGTGTACCTAACCAGAAGACGCAGGTTCGAATCCTGCCCGCGGTCCAATTTTTCCTTTTCTAAATAACTTTAAAATCTTAGCATGGAAAATGCCAAAAATATACAAAAAGATAGTTACAAGGTAAGGTGGCATCGTTCGACATTTAACTAACTGTAAAGTAAGTTGTGTCGGTTGAAAAGCAAAAAAACTTGCATTTCAATAGGTGTTACTGACGTCACCATAAAGACGTAAATTCAGTATGGGAAGGAAAAATTCGACATGACGGGTAGGAGTCGCGGTGGCTTAGTGGTCATAGCGTCTGGTGTACCTAACCAGAAGACGCAGGTTCGAATCCTGCCCGCGGTCCAATTTTTCCTTTTCTAAATAACTTTAAAATCTTAGCATGGAAAATGCCAAAAATATACAAAAAGATAATTATCACAAATGCCATCCTGAAACAGAACAGTTATGTTTATGCCCTACCACCTCTCCGCCTAGGATTTGTAAACTTTACCTAAAGTTTTGGAACAAATAGTAAATAAAATGGTAGTCTCTTCTAGAAAAAAAAACCACACTCCAAAAAGATTGGATTTAGAGAAGAAAAATCCACCGAAGGTGTCGGTTTGAGGTTCGATCAAAGACAGACATGTGTTAGATAATTTTTTGACCTCCAAAAGGCATTCGGTAGATATTATTTCATTAAAAATCCTATTAACCAGACTAGATAACGTGAGCATACGTGGCTACGTAAGGACTATTTTTCCAACTGATCAAGATCTCGGAGTCTTCCGGTGAACGAGTATAAGAGAGATATATAAAGTCTTGTAACATTTGTGAGCACAAAATTGTAATTGACCGACTATATGACGACATTATACGTGTCTTAAAAGACGCTGCCGCTCAAACGAATGGAAAACGCGAGTCTAAGCATAGAGGGAAACCTAGGGTTGTGTGTGGCTGGAATCAGTATGTGAGAGAAGCTCACTGGGACGCCAGGCTTAAATATAGTACATGGCTGCTACATAACAAGCCTTCTTCAGGCCAAGTTTACCATTTAATGTGTGAATCGCGTCGTGTTTATAAGGGTAGGCTTAAATGGTGTCAGAAGAACCAAGATCAAATAAAAATGGATTTGATAGCCAAACATCGAGCCGGTAAAAACTTTGGTGAGTTCTGGAAAGCCACAGGAAAGTTGGATGTTAGGCCTGGCTTGCCAGCGAGTGTGGGCGGTGTTAGCGACCCAGAAGAGATCGCTAATATGTTTATGAAACAGTTTCAAGTACGATCTCCTTTGGGCCCGTCAGTAGTAACGGTCGATCCTGAGCCCATCGGTCGGGGAGATGTGTCTCTGATGCGTTTTACAGCGAGTCAGATCAAAGCTGTCATTAAAGAAGTGAGTCGAGGCAAGTCTCCTGGACATGATGGGATCAGCATCGAACATCTTAAATATGCTGGTTTTCACCTTCCGAGAGTCCTGTCCTTGTTGTTTAACTTATGCATCAGTCACTCTTATTTACCGGCTGAACTTATGAAAACCACTGTTGTGCCTATAGTGAAGAACAGGACAGGAGACATCTCGGATGTGGGAAATTACCGTCCTATCTCTCTTGCCACAACGGTTGCCAAGGTGTTGGACAGCTTACTTGATTCATGCTTGCAAAAGTATCTCAATATACATGATGCGCAGTTTGGGTTTCGGCCCGGACTTTCTACTGAGAGCGCGATTTTGAGTCTCAAGTATGCTGTCCAATACTACACCAGCCGCAAGACTCCGGTATACGCCTGTTTCCTGGACCTTTCCAAAGCCTTCGATCTCGTATCATATGATGTGCTTTGGAGAAAGCTAGTGGACAGTGGTGTGCCGGGGGAAATAACCAATATTTTTAAGTTTTGGTATGCAAACCAGACTAACCTGGTTAGATGGTCTAACTCTTTTTCAGAGGCATACAGGCTGGAGTGCGGGGTGAGGCAGGGGGGGTTAACCTCTCCCAAGCTCTTCAATCTGTATGTCAATGACCTTATTGTCGGTCTCAGCAGCATGCGTGTCGGATGCCGGGTGGGGGGTGTTAGTATCAATAACATCAGCTACGCGGACGACATGGTGCTGCTGAGCCCGTCAGTACGCGGTCTGAGGGAGATGCTTAGGCTCTGCGATACCTATGCCACGAAACATGGTTTAGTGTATAATGTTAAGAAGAGCGAGTACATGGTCTTTAAGGCCGCCGGTAGAAGTCCTGAGACTATTCCACCCATTACCCTAAATGGTATGAATGTCAATCGGGTGTACCAATTTAAATATCTTGGGCATTATCTTACCGACGACCTTAAAGACGATGTAGATATAGAAAGGGAGCGTAGGGCTCTGGCAGTTCGTGGTAATATGCTCGCCCGTAGGTTCGCCCGCTGTACGGACCTAGTCAAAGTTACGCTCTTTAAGGCGTACTGTCAGGGAATGTACACGGGCGGTATGTGGGCGGCGTATGCCAAGAAGTCGCTAGATACCCTGCGCGTCCAATATAACAACATTTTCAGGATGATGTTGAGACTTCCTCGCTGGTGCAGTGCTTCCTCAATGTTCGCGCAGGCGCATACTGACGGCTTCCATGCCGTCATACGAAAAAAGGTTGCGTCGTTGATGAGGAGAGTGCGAGGAAGTCACAACAGTATTCTGAAAGTGGTAGCCGAAGACCTGAGCGCGCCTGTGTTGAAGCACCTCGTCCGGGTGATGATCAAGTAAAACTTGTGTCTTAAGTTCGGACGGAGTGCTTCTGCACATTAGCTTAAACTAGCTTATATAAACATTGTTACTAACACTAGTTTTTAAGTCATTACTAACACAAATTGGATCTTATTGTTGTCCGAATAAAGAAATTTATTATTATTAAAGCTTCGTGTTTTCTGAACCATCTTTTGATCAAGTTAATGTAAGAGATGCGTACCTCTGACTATTCGAAATCATGTTCGTATTTATAATTAGTTAGCTTATACGGTGAAGGTAAACATCGTGAGGAAACTTGCATGCCTTAGAGATGTTGTACTTATACAAGTAATCTTAGCTTCATTATCACACTTAGGTACATACTGAATACTGCGGAAATATAAACTACGGTTGCGTAACACAATGAAACTCAAAAATAAAATAACAAACAATAGTAGCAAAGACTTAATATAAATCTCACAATCTAAGTAGGTACCTATATTTGTTTGACAGCACTGTAGTATTGTGGCAAGTTACTTCAAGGCTATTTCGACAATATTAAACCTATTTCAGTTCTAGAGGACATTGGCAGTCTTATTTTAGCGGATGAAGCGTGAACTTAAACTTCTTGGACAAACTATCTTTCTCATAGACTTTTTTCTACCAACTATGTTGGGGACGGCTTCCAGTGTAACCAGATGCGGCTATATATCAGTATTTTAGACGAAACGACTACCATCAGACATCTGCTACCTAATTCCGGGGATACCTAATACCGATATTCTGAGGATAGACTGGTTGCCTGGACTTTTGGCGTTTTGACTACCACTAACAGTTGTTATAGATGTTCGTAATACAACCGGGACCGAAGGTTTTTTATATCACAGGGGGAACAAAAATATAAAATAAATGTTTCAGTGTGACTGAAATATGTATTTTATATTTTTACGACCTCTGTGGTTTAGCGGTTCGAGTCCGGACTGCTGATCATGTGGTCATAGGTTCGATTCCCACAGGACACAAATATTTGTGTGGATTAAACACGAGTATTTGTGTTTGTCTGGGTGTTTCTTATATATTATAAGTATGTATTTACAAAAAAGTATTTAAGTATTATGTCCATTGTCTTGTACCCATAGTACAAGCTCTGCTTAGTTTGGGACTAGATGGTGTTGTGTAAAGATGTCCCAAAAATATTATTATATTATTATTATTATTTTTGTTCCACCTGCGGTAACAAATTTTGAGTCAGGGCCAAATAAATTCGACTTTAAAAATAATTATGATCTTGTCTCGTTAATTAATTTGTCAGGCACCGACTTAAAATTTGTTATTAAGACTAAAATTTACGCTTCTCAGTTTTTGCTATCTTCGTTTTTTGTTAAAATTTTATTGGTCATCATCATCATCAACCCATATACTGTCCCACTTCTGGGCACGGGTCTCCTCTCATATTGAGAGGGATTAGACTATAGTCCACCACGCTGGCCTAGTGCGGGTTGGCAGCCTTCACAAACCGTTGAGAAAAGTCTCTAAGGTATGCAGGTTTCCTCGCGATGTTTTCCTTCACCGTTTAAGCGAGTGATAATTAATTATTAATACGCACATGAATTCTAAAAGTCAGAGGTGCGTGCCTTGGGTTCGAACTCGAGACCTTCGACTTGGCAGTCCAATGGTCATACCACTAGGCTATCACTGCACGTCATTATTATTGGTCATGATCAAGTCTATCTCATTTACCGTAGAATCATTGGGACTCATTCAGGTCCATTTCCTGTAATGTAGCTTTTGAGTTCATCTTGTAGAGTTCCTCTTTTTACAGAGAGTCAGACAGCTTCTGTCCCTTGGAGTTCCGTTGCCTGTAACCAAATTGCCACACTCTCTACTCACCATGCCATTGTGTGCCCAGCTTCGCATGGAAAACCATAGTATCGTATGCCCCCCACAAGAGTGAAGTGTGATTTGAAAGTATGTACGGGCCCACTACTGTCCCCATTCATACGCTTAACTTCATCATCTGGCTATATTGGGGTCTCAGTCGGTGCGTAGACCTGTATAACCTTCAGAGATTGGATATTCTGAGTATAAGGTACGCTACTCTACTCGGCACACTACTTGGAAAACGATGCCACCTTGATACAGATGATCGCTGTCAGCACTAGAAAATATTACAAGATATTAGGATCATTGAATCCTCGCCCTCTCCTCGAAATTCTGATAGCAGAATTTCGCGGAGGCACCGCCGTTATAAAAGGCCAGCGGTTTGTGAACACACACTTAACAAACCCAGTACTACATAAGATTAGGAGACGTCTGTGGTCTGGTTGCTCGCGTGTCGAACTGCTGATCACAAGTTTTTTTTTTTAAATGAATATTTTGGGACATTTTTACACAGCATCATCTAGTCCCAAACTAAGCAGAGCTTGTACTATGGGTACTAGACAATAGATATAATACCTATATATTTTTTTGTAAATATATACTTATAATACATAAGAAACACCCAGACAAACACAAGTACTCATGTTTTACCCACACAAATATTTGTGTCCTGTGGGAATCCAACCCACGACCCCATGATCATCAGTCCGGTACTTGAACCACTAGACCACAGATGTCATCCAAGGTTCGATTCCCAGAGAACACAAATATTTATGTAATAAACATAAGTTTTGGAACGAAGTTCCTTATCGCGCGTTGTGAAAGGGGGCTAGACGGAAAAAAATCTTACGAAAGTTGTCACGACACTTTTTTTTCGAAATTCAAATATTGTTGACAAGCATTCAAATATTATTGAGTGAATGACAATATTTGAATTTCGCGCGTTGTGAATTGTTGAGTGTATACAGGTTTTTTTTATTTTTAATTATTAAATTTTAATGAAAGGAACTTCGTTCCATCCGGGTCTCCCTTGACACCTCTCAAGTTTTTTTTTTTATATTTGTCTGGGTGTTTGTTATGTATTAGGAATAAGTATGTATTTACAAAAAAAAAGTACATAAGTATTATATCCATAGTACAAGCTCTGCATAGTTTGGGACTAGATGGTGCTGTGTAAAATTGACCAGGAATATCTGTTATTATGATGTAGGTATTTATTATTAGATAAACCAAGTTCTTGCAGAAAAAAAACAATTCCTGTGTAAAATGATTCTCAAGGCTATTATTTTTAATTAAAAGATACCAAAACAATAGATGAGGTGGCCTAACTCGTCGTTTTTTTTAAAAAATAACGTATTAGTAAAAAACCAGTTCTCAAAATATAAAAGTTGTTGATTTTATTCTATCCTTCGTATTTCTGTTCCGTTTCTCAATGAGTGCATGCATACTGTAACAATTATGTTATTTTTTATTTATTTAATTCCGCTGTTATACGGTGTGAGAGGCGCGATATTCTACGACTCGTATACTGGAAAAGAAATTACTAAAGAAGAAGTGAAAAGGCACGACAAGACTAATACTACTTTGTGAGTATTTTTTTATTTTAATTGTTATTGGAATTTATTTTATATTAGTATCCTCCGAGCCTTTTTTAAACTACATTTGTGGTCGGCTACTAGTTTCGATATCAGTATTTTACTCGAAGCGACTTTTTAACCGATATATACATCAAACAGCATTGTTCACATGAACTATTCAAAACAAAATCGTAAACCAAGATTAACATTGTAAGCGTTATTTAGCAAAGGAAAAATTCGACCGCGGGCAGGATTCGAACTAGACGCTATGACCAGTAAGCCACCGTGACTCCTACCCGCCATCTCGATTGTTTTATCGTAAGCTTGTTTTTTTTTAAAGAGTGTCCATGGATTTTCGTTTCGGTATTTCAATAGGTACCTATAAGACACACTTTTTGGAACCGTGCAACTAGGTTTGACTTACTACTACTCCTAAAAGATTACCAAAAGTATCGTTTAATGGTCTTAAAATAAAATATTTGATTTTGTTTTTTTTTTAAATTTCGATTTATTTATTTTCTGTTTTGGTGATATTTATTATAGAAAATACATTTTTTTATATTTTTCAAATAAAACATGTAACATACTTCAGACATATTACTTAAGAGACTCGATGATATGTTATATTTTTTTATATTTGAGTGCAGTTGGTGCGTGAGCGAAATTGAGCCATGTGACCCCAACGAAGGCAGACGTGTCGATGGCTCGTGCAACAACCTGCAGCACCCCTCCCTGGGAACCCTCACACTCCTCTTGTAAGAGTACTGCCTCCTGTGTTTGATAAGAGTAAGTAGTTCTCTTGTATAGTGCTATCATATCATACGTTTCAAGAGAGGTAGGGCATAGTAGGAGTAATTCCACTCAAATTGGAGCTGCCCGACTGGGGAAGTACCTTCGCCTTGCAGAAAATCGAAGTAAAATAACACTGCTTTGAGCTGTGTTGTGTTTCTTACGGTGAGCAAGGTTGCCAGGGCTCCACGAGGAAACGTTGTGTTGGCAGTGGGGGGACTTTGACCCTTATACTGCCAACCCAACTATTCCTCTTTCAATACAGGGTCGGCAACGCGCAAGTGATACTCCTGGTGTTGCAAGCGTCTATAGGCTACGGTAACCGCTTACCATCAGGTGGGCTGTATGCTTGTTTGCCAACTTAGTAGAATAAAAAAAATATATATAACCATAGCCTTTACTTTTTTAATCGGCTGTGCCGCGGATTGTGGGTTCAGTCGTCACAGAACACATATTTTTACGACCTACAGTAGTTGTTCCGTGTGTTAGTGTATGTGAAAATTTTGTGTGTGTGTAAATGACTGACGGCCCTGAGTCCGCCATCCAAGATCCAAGGCCCTTTGCGGTGGGAGAGATATGTGGCCCCACCGTCCACACCTCGGCTGCAGAGGGTAGGGAAAGCAGCGTATCGTAATACAGACACTTCTCTCCCCTTGCGGCCCTACCGTGTGTGCAGTTATGCGGCTGCGACGAACTGTGAGAGAGAGAACTGTGAGTAAACAAGTGCATTAGTGCATCTCTGTCTTACCATTCGGGGAATATGGGCTCAAAAACATTCCCATGCACTTTGTGGGTTGACGAGACTTGCTAGGTGGTTATAGAAAGCACATTAGTGGTTAACTTCCAGTGAATCATCAATCATTTCATAGTTTCATCACCTATAAACCAAAAAAATTGAATTGAATATTATAAAAGTACCGAATTCGTTTTCTTCTAGATTTTGAGCCGAAGAAAGCGGAGTCTGGCAATGACCTGCCCCTTGCGAGGTATATCAGGACTCGTCTTGTATCAGTCGGTCGAGTCCCCAGCCGGGTGTTCACAACTCTGACTAATCATTACCTCAACTTCATGACAGCGGATATCGTGTCGTTACATGATACAAGTATGTTATCTACTTATTGTCATAAGCTAAATCTGTGACAGCCTGGTGAAAATAATCATTGGACTATACAAGTCATAAGTCTCGAGTTCGAATCCGAGAGACGGTCTCTTTTGGATTTACCGCAATCATGCGTGTTTTAAAGGAGAACTTCGTGAGGAAACCTGCACGTTTGAGACTTTTTCGACGGTATGTTAAGTCAATCCAGAATAGCTCATGGTGGTCGATAACAATAAGACTAATCTATAAATTTTAAAAAGAAACCCAACTCGATGAAAAACGAAATAATTATCCATAATCCAACGAGAAGTGACACAGGGAAGTGATATATAACCGACCCTTGTGGAAGTCTATGGTGGAGGCCTTTGTTTTTTTAAGACCTCTTTACACGGGACAGGACAGTAAATAGGTATCTAACACAATATCATAATGTGTAGTCAGTCAGACGTCAAATTATGATATTGTGTACGACCAATAAGACCATTATGTTTTTAATAACACCATTGATCTAGCCGGTACGGCTGCTAGGTGGTCAAGTTCTGTGTTTCATTCCCAGGTCAATCGAAGGCTTCATGGGTCAAAATATACTGGCATACTGCAGGTGTACTTTACTATACTTCTGTCTTATTCTATTGTAAATACAGGCGTGATACTGATGGTATCTTAGAAAATAATTTCTAGTCACTATATTATTCTGTCATAAAAAAAAATTACAGTCAACTACGTACTGTGGAAGCCATATTGCTGTACTGAAAGAGGCAAAAAGGACTACATGTGCGTCCCCAACAAAATTCCTGATGATGACCCGGTCCATCGCTTCTCGGGAGTACGCTGTCTGAATATGACAAGACCTGAAACCTTCCAAAGCGTTGGATGTGTTAAGAATAACACTACACCTGAAAGAGTACGTATTATTTTCAGATCATTCGACCGATTGTTTTGGATTCATCATATAGGGTTTGCAATTCGGAAAATCGGATCCGGTAATCCGGCGGAATTATGCGCAAAAAAAAAGAATATAACTACACTTAAATAATACCAGATGGTATCATTAAATTTGATACAATGTTTTATCTGGCCGGTTTTTATTAATTTTATATTTAAAGGTATTGTTGTTCCAGATCATAACATCAACTCCACTATTAGACCTATCAGGTGTATATGGCAATCTCATACCCGACTTATTGAAAAAAGGGCGACTGTTCCAAGGTGGTTTGTTGAAGTTCGAAGAAGAGGAAGGCAAGATATGGCCACCCAGTTCTAAGACCACAGCCAATATCTGCTTATTAAATCAAAAACCTCGCGAGAGCAGGTGTCATGTAGTGCGTGAGTATTATTTTTTATGTGTAGCATAATATTTATTAAATAAGTGGAATATGGTAAAAAAATGGTCATCCTTATGGGTATCTCAGACTTATACCCACCAAAAGTAATACTGTACAGTTATTATTTATAACTGCACAGTTCAGTTCGTTATTTAGAAAACCATCCCAATTTAAAATACTAGTTTTTTCAAATTGCGATCATCACTTTCCAGCTGAGGATGGTGGGAACTCTCTAGCTGGGATCAACCTGTTTTCAGTGTGGTTTTGGAGATACCACAACTTCATCGCTAAACAGCTGACTGCCATCAATCCTTGTTGGGATGACAATAAGTTGTTTGATACCGCAAGAGATATCAATATAGCTGTGTTTCTACAAATTTTTTACTATGAATTGATGCCAATTTTCTTCGGTTAGTATCAGAAGCAAAACGGATATGAAAATTGCTTTGTGCTTGTTGTTTTTATTTTCTTTAAAAAACCATGTGTGTTGCGGCGAGGAGTCGTCTGAGATGAAAATCAACTTACAATTCGTGTAACTAACAACTGCGGCGACGACGCTAGAAGAGCGCGTGTGCGCGACGGACGCAAGCGGCGCGGCGCATAGACGCGTGCATACGAGTTGGTTGATTTTGGGTGGACCCGTTCACGGCCGTATTTATAGCACAGCCATGCATATAGCACCACTTTACTTCGGCATGAAGATATTCACTTTTTTATCTTGAAATAATTATTAAGTTTAAGTAGCTACACTGGATGACAGTGGTATCCATTTCATAACTTTACAAAAAAAATAATTACAGTTAATATTGATATTTAAGGAAGTCAAACAATGGGAAATGATATTGTTTGAAACTAACCACTTTATTTACAATTACAGGGTATGATAATATGGTAAAAGATGGCGTGATCACACCCACAGGTGGTTTCCGAGATACTTATGATCCAAAAGTTTTACCTCAAATGTATTTGGAATATCCTTTCGTTTTGAGATGGGTGCATACTATCCAAAACGGAGATTTGAAGTATGTGTGGTTTTGTATATTTCTAGAGATCCCTGTTCTTTGCTTCGCTAGAAAGTTTCAATCAAATCAATGCTCTCCAAAAGCTCTTGACTATATATATAGGCATATTTAAATCATGTTTCTATACTGCAACAAATAAATAAATTGTTATTTTAAGGATGTACGATAAGGACGGGCACTACATGAGACAGGTGCCTATTGTCAACCTCACGTTGAGAACTGGGTTCTTTGGAGTTGACAATAATATGGACTATCTGACCCAAGGCAGCTTCAGACAAAGCAGTGGTAAGGTGGACTACATAGCTGATCCTGATGTTAGTATTATTATTAATAGATACCTACTTATTATATAATCACCTCGGTAAATCTCATTGTTATAATAAACGTGAATAAATAAGTTAAAAGAATCATAATAATATCTTATATGCCTATATTTCAGATTACCGAAATGGGTTTGGGACCTTATCAGCATGTATCCGACTTGATGACAAATGATTTGGCCAAAAACCGATATTTCGGGTTCCAACCTTATGTCAAATACAGGGAGTTTTGTTTCGGCAAACCAATTCGTAGCTTTAAAGATCTGCAAGGCATCATTGATTCTGAGGTAATGAATAAATTGTTCAGCATACGTATTTATTGGGAAATTATAACCTTTCACAAAATCAAGCGTATGTTTGCAAACATTGTAAAAAACTAATTCAATGGTCAAGTTTTACATTTTAATCGGACTTTGACGCTGAGGAAACCCAGAACATGCTGGCGGGATGATTTGGATACTTTCCAGATAGCTTCGCTTTAGACAGGAGATCAAGAGAATAGATAGGGAAGACATTTGCAGTGGGGTCTTATCGGTTAAAGGAACAACAAATATATATAAAAACAAAATGCGCAGTCACAATTTATGCTCGGTTACTGGTATAGATAGGTTCATCATCATCATCGTCCGCACCAACGATTGGGTAAAAGCCTCTTTTCTGTAATTCCAATTTCCTCGCTTTTGTGCCAGTGAAATGAGAATTAAAGACATATCGGCGAACTGTAAGTTTACAGGTACAAATCGGCCCAATCTTTCGGATAAAAGCGAAATGGTACAGAGGCCAGCACATCAAGCTACCACAATCTGTTAAATTTCTTAGATTTATTTTCAACTGTAATAAAAAACAATAAGGTTCATATTCATTTCGGAAAATTTGACAGTTTTGGATAGCTGCTGGCGTCTGTACATAAATATGTAAATGACGTCCAAAAAAATATAGTTTGCTATAAATATTTAAATTAGTTCTTGGAAATTGCAGAGAATAGAAATTCTAAAAGAACTGTATGAGGAGGTGGGAGACATAGACCTTATGGCTGGTATTTGGGTAGAAAAACCAGTACACGGAGGTTATGCACCTGAAACGTTCTACTGCTTAGTGAAGGAGCAGATGAAACGGAATACAATTTCTGATAGACATTGGTATGAGAGTCCTGACCGACCCAACGCATTTAAATCTGGTAAGCCATACAAACGTAAATACCTAATTTTCATTTATTGCAGCATAGATTTAGCAAAAGTCATAATGAAAACAGCGCAGAATCGCTCGCTAGACTACTAGGTACCAGATTACAAATATTCACATTGTTGTAATTAACTTAAAAACAGAAATAACTGTTCATAGTGACACATTACCAGTAGCTCGGTAGCTTGACTAGGTATATTTTTATTTAATTTATTTTAATATATTCAGTGAAATTCCCACGCCGGTTTCTCTTACCGTAGACTATTATTTAGATTCATTGTTATGTGCATCTCTATCAGTATCAACGTTAGTGTAAAACAAAATATTGCACACGCTTAGATTTTATCTGTTTTTTAATTGTTTCGTGTCTTAAAATGTTAATGGTAGTAAAATTATGCCCAATGAGTGCAAAAACTACTTCTCAGTTTCAGTTAGTATCTGATGGAGTTTTGATTGACTAGACTGGCTAGCTAAGCTTCGGGTGAACGACAGTATTTCTGTCGAACCATTTAAAAATATAGGCATAATGATATAAATAAATAATATTACTGGGTATGCAATGAATTAGAAATTGGATGTTTTTACGAAGATATTTTATAACTTTTCAGCTCAACTGGCTGAAATTCGGAAGGCCTCTGTCGCAAGAATCATGTGTGACGTTGGAGATACTGTTGAAAGAATACAGCCCCGAGCTTTCTTAAAATCGGGATACGAGTAAGTTATCTATCATCTAATTATAACACTCGTATATATCTTCTCTGAGGAGTAAACATCTAAAAGACAAATTGATACATGATCACTTTTTCTTGATACATGATTCACATAAGTACTGTTAACGGCACGATATATATTTCGTTTAAATTTGTACCTACTTATTTTAATAATTAAAATAAAAGTAGGTGTACGTACGAGTGAGATGTAGTATGTATGTATTTTCGCGCGACTTGAGCGGCATGCTCGCATGGTAACATAGGCAGTCGACCGACGCTAACCGCCGCGCCAATTCGTACATCTCGCTCACGCGTTGCACTCCGTTTTCGACCTAGATGCTTGTGTTGCTTATTTACCATCTCCGTCCTTTACTAGTACTATAATTAATAAATTATATTACTAATTTTACACTCTTTTGATAAAGAGAGTGTAAAATTAGTAAAGAACTGGTAGATTGTAAGTTCTGAATTACATACCACTCCCGAACAAATAGTGTCATAAGTGGTCCGTAGTGCTGAAGTTATCATTAACGGCTAGTTAAGTATTGGTCAGTGACGTATTATATCCAACTCCTTTGGCACCATTGGCATCTTTTTAGATAACCTTATTATTTTCAATCTAACAACCAATTTTACTTCTTTTTTTGTTTCAGCAATCAAATGTGTCCTTGCGACCAAATCGTCAAAATTGATTATTCGGCATGGAAAGACGAGATATGCAGAGATGCAACGAACTGTGCTTCATAGAAATATGTGATATTAGATTTATTAAATAGGAACCAATTATTTGGCTTGTGAAAGCTATAAATTTTAATTATAAATCATAATCATAATTGTTCCTTTTGAAATTATAAGATTTTAAATAATAATTGTTAGTTATTTCCTAACTAAAATTAAATATACGTACTTAAAAACTCTTTTTTATTTTTCAGTAATTTATCATCAGCATACTCGTGCCCAAATTTATTCGGGGTTGGCCTGTTCTTTTCTTTCATTCATGCCAGTCAACCGTCACAATATCATTCACTCCCTTTCCCTTTAGATCAATCTTTTTTCTGACATCGTGAGAGAAAAATTGTAACAGTTTATGATATAATTTAGTTGGGCTTCTATTACTAGGTACCTATAGTGCTTTGAATATGACTAGAGGAATTAAGAAATCGTTCACAAAATTGGGTTCAGGGACAGTTAACATACCAGTTTTTATTACAATAATTTCAATGTACGGACACACGTTTTCTACGACTTTATCATATTATAGATATTATGATGTATGTTTATTAATATACACATTACAATATTATAAATATTTATTACATATACATTAGTTTTTTCCAAAAAAAACGTATAATTACATTTTTTTTAATGATATGTTGTTACGGGGTGACAAAACCTATTAAGTTTTAAGTTTAATAACATTGTTTATTTTTAAGTAGTAAATAATTAACTACTTTTAAATTACTGCTATTGTTCTTTTTTTGTTACCGCGCAAACGTACGGAAGATGAAGACGATGTTCACTTCATTTTTTTTTACATATAACCCTTTGTTTTTGGGATGGGTTCCATCACATATAGGCCTGAAAGGCAATGATGGGGCTGATCGCTTAGCAAAATTGGGCATCACAAATGGGAAACAGCTAAGTGTTCAACTGTATTATGCAGATATACTACCTAGACATAAGAAATGATGCCATGAACTGTGGAAGGAATACTTTAATGAACTATCAAAAGAGAAGGGAATTTGGTACAGAACTATTGTATCAGAACCACTTCATGGACCATGGTTTAACAATAGTAAATTAGGTAGAAATTTTTTGATAATAGCTCACAGATTGAGGTCCGGCCATATGCCGCTGAACAAATTTGCATTTCTTGTTAAAAAAAAATTCACCAAATTGTGAAGAGTGTGGAACAGTAGAGGATCTTGTGCACTTATAGATGGAATGTAGTCGGTATCAGGTGCCTAGGCATGACTTGTTGAGAGATCTTCATTTGAACAGATATGATATAGGCACATTCCATCATACATATATTGGCGCTACGTAATGATTGAGCTCCCTAAATTATAAAATTATGGTTGAGCTACACAATGACTGATGCATGCGAGCCGTCGCACAGTGGGCTGAAACGGGCCGGTAAAGGACTTAGCATTTAAAAAAAAAAAGTTTCTTTTTCTGAAATTTTAAATATTGTGTTGGATTTTTCTATCGATTATAAGTAATTATTTCTATGAGGGTCGTTCAGATAACTTAGTATTTCCAGAGTTATAAATATCCAAAGTAATTTTTGTATGAAGCAAAAGAAAAAAATGTGAAAATCTCGAAATTCTCAAATTTTCTCAAAGAATTGACTCTACGTATGCATAGTACGTATATTTGTCCTATTTTAGCGCCTATTCTCGGGTTGCGATTTTCTGCGATTTGGTCGCAATTTCAAATTTTGTTCTCTATTCCACACCACCATAGAGGTTAAGAACTAGGCGCGTTTTTTTTATGTAGTGGTCTCCCCTTTAGGCCTAATCCACTAAGGACTAATAAAATAAATAAATAAGTAAAAATCACAATCACTACTGGCCACTGCACTGTTTTAATCTAATCACTGTCAAGGGTATCCACATTAACGAATGCAAAATTTTCGTATTCGTCATCATCAAATGTTTCCGCTTGTTCAATTATTAATAAACTTTGTGCTTCTACTGACAAAGTTTTATGTTTTCTGCGAAGTTTGTGACGTTTCGCTGAGATGAGTGGATCAGAGCTGGTCAATAAATTATTTAAAATGTCTTCATTTGTAGTTTTTCTACTGCATTTCCTGGAATGGTGTTGGCGGTATCTACGAAAGTCTTTATTTCTAGCTTCAGCAGCTTCTTCAGATAGCTTTCCAATTGGTATTAGACCAAAACTTTCAATAATAGCTGCACCATGCATAAGAACTTTATGAACACTTGAAGGCATATAATACCAGCTATATAATTCCAAATACAGTTGCATGGTCACTTGAGCATATTTGTGAAATTTCGCTGTGTCAATGTGGTAACCTGATGAAATTGCCTCTAAAATGATTGCAAATCGCCTTATTAATTCTTCACTAACACCAGTTATCTCAGCAGTCATGTTTGGATATGCAAAAAATCTTCTAGCAGTATTTCCGTCATTTGTGGAGCCGTGCCCTTGTTTAACAACATCAATCAGAAGTCCCATTCTATTTTTAAAAGCGTCTTGTATGTCTTTCTTTCTTCTTTCCATGATGCACTTGTTGTCTCCCTTTACTGTCCATGTCTGTATCGTTAATCTGTAGGCTATATGCAGAATGCATTCCATCATTCGTATCCAGGTATGCAATGATGACAATCCGTATTTACAGAGATCTGGATCAGTCGGTTTTGATGCAATTAAGGGCAAATTATTCATCTCTGTTGGAGTGGCTTTACAAATGTCGCATCTCTGAGATGAAGTATCACATAAAATTGATGTTGCTTTTCCGTCTATCATAGTCATTAATAAAGAGTGTGAAATTTTTATTTCTCCAACTTCTGTTTTCACTAAATTTACAATCTCTTCCTCAATAGCACTTTTTTCCCGCAATATCGTTATTTTATTTTCTTTCACAAATTCGAAAAAGATTGGACGACACCAGTAAGATGAATTTGGTGAATCGTTTTGCCAGATAACTTGTTCGCCGCACACTAATTTTATTGGCACTAAACTACCCATAAATATGCTTGAATCGTCAAGTTGACTTTCTTGTTCATCGTCTGTTTGCATTTTTTGTTTGTAATTGGCTTGATTAGAAGCACCGTCAAATCCCCACTTACTGATTAGTGTAAATTCTTTACAACCACTATCTATGACGAGTGACGTCATTATTCTTGTTGTCGTTATATCCAATAGAGCTTGTAACTTTATTTTAGCTGAGGTTTCTGTCACTGTAATAGCATCTTTTGGTGGATAGCATTTCTGTTTCGCATGTTGCACTTGATAATAAGATGGAAATATATTACTGTCTTTTTCGTTAACACTTTTTCTTAAAGTATTGTATTGCCACTTGGTCAGCTTAAGTGATAAAAATAACCCTAAAGCCTCATCCGGAGAAAACACAGGTTTTGTTTCTTTAACAGATATGCACTTTTTAACTTTTTTTACATCTAGGGGATTCTTTAGTAAATGTTCTAGTATTTTAGCAACCTCCTCATTCCCATCCGCTTTCAACTGCTCAAAATATGCATATTTTATTTCGTCCGAAGATAAATGAAAGTTTTCTGCACGTCTTTTTTTCTGTTTAGGCGCTAATTCACAAAAAGGTTTTCTTGGGGTTTGTTCGGTGGAGACACCGACAGAAACTTTTGATGGTGATACATACTGAGTTGATGTACTCGGTACTGGTTGATCTTGATTACTGCCTATTAAACACTTAATAATGTCTGGCCATATTATGTTTTCTTGTAACCATTCACTATTTTTAGTTCTGAATATATTTTCTTTACGATAAGCGTTTTCCCATCTTCTATTTAAATTATAACAAAATTTTGCACAAAACAACTTTAAGGTCTTTTCGTGATCATCACTTAATTCGACTAAAAATTGAGATCTTATCTCACTACACAAACTGTCATTATTTTTAATACTGCCACTGTTTTTTAAAATAACGAAAAGATCAAGGTTTGTCACTAAATTTTCAAACATTTTCACATTGTCACTAAATTTTCAAACATTTTCATACAAAATAACAAATAAGTAAGTAATGAATGTGTGGGGGTAGTGCGTCTATTATGGTGGGTAATAGAACACTGAAGTACTTTTGAATGCAACCGAACATTCCGTAGGTACCCTATCATTGTACCAATCACGTTACGACACGTCATAACTTGTTGTTGCGCTCGCGCACTCTTATCCCTTGATTCCCGGAAATAAGTCTCAAAACAAATTACGTCATACCTGCCTATGGTGGTGGAAAATGTCGAACATTGTTTTTTTTTTAAGAACTAAGTAGGTATTGAGGTTTTCAGGCCGTTTAGTATACATTATTTTAAATTTCAATTTAATTGGAATAAATTGCTTAACTAAAATAACATGACTCTTCATACAAATTTGATATGGCTATATCTCCGAAAGTACTCGTTAAATTAAAAAAAGTCAAAGAATAAAAACGTTTTAAATTTATGCCTAGATACCAAAAAAATACATCTGATCTCTTAAGACCCAACCTTGTAATCCCAGCCCACTGTGCGTCGGTTGGGACTGGTCTACTCAAAGCCGCTATGGATCTTTCTTCAAAAGGCCATTTCAGACTTTGCCCTACATTGTAAGACACATATTTGTTATTATACCTACTATGTCTGGACTTTAAAAGAGACTATGATTCTCTGAGTTTGTTTCGGCGTTTCTTCTCAGAGGTCGTCAGTTAGGAAATGCCGGAGCCATCTAGCTTAAAAAAATGTTAAATATTGACTTGTAAAAGTGTCTAAAAGATCTATTTACAGAAATAAATATCATTTATCATTTAATTCTGAGGCTGCTTTGAAGTTGTATAAGTTTGTAAAATTGCGTTTAGATAACTAGTAATAGGATTAAGTTAGTTAGTAAGTGAGGTAATGTTAATATAAGGTACGATGGGACTGACATGTACCAAAGGTATAAAAGTCCCTAAATAAAATAAAGAGAAAAAAAAAATTGTACCATCATTTACACAATCCTAATTAACAATATCATTTCATGGATTGTAGAAAATACATATACCTATACGAACGGTCACCCATCTCTAGACTGACCGCGGCAAGCGCAACTAAAAGTTGCAGATCGGTTGACCAGCGTAATTATTACTTAGCCATGAAACTCTTAATCGAATCCAAATAAACTCAATCACATAAGTAGAATCATGCGAAACATGCAATGTAGATTTTAGAACAAAGAGAAGTAAATAAGCAACATTGACCTAGATAGACAAACAGTACCTTGAAATCTGTTTGTAATAGGCGTTAAAACACGCTAAAACTACTCTATAATTAAGGATCTGCGTATACTTACAAAACAATATTAACAAATTATTGACGATACAGTGGACAAGAGGGGCTCGTGGCTAAGTAATAACTTCGCTGATCAACAGATCGGCAAGGTTAAGCTGCGCTAGTCGCGGTCAGTCTGTGGATGGGTGACCATTCTTAACAGTTCGAGACCCCACCGTGCCGCGGAGAGCACGTAAAGCCGGTCCCGGTTGTCATGAATAATCGTTAGTGGTAGTCAGAAGCCCAAAAAGCCTGAAAACCAGTCTATCCTCAGGGTATCGATATTACCCAAAAATTGTGTTGCGGAGGTCTGATGGCAGTCGCTTCGTGTAAAATACTGATATTCAGCCGCATCTGGTTAGACTGGAAGCCGACCCCAATATAATTGAGAAAAGGCTCGGAGAAAAAAAGAGAGATCGATGACACAGTGGTTAAGTGATCGATTTCTTTGCCGTGCGTTGTAGGTTCGATTCCCGCATGGAACAAAATATTTGTATGACCTACAGGTAGTTGGTGTTTGTACACGCACCCACGAAACAAAAATCCTAGCATCGGGCAATATTTAAAAAAACACTAAGTACTTATAAAACGTTAAACTATTGATCAAAATCAAAACTCATAGTAGGACAAACTAAAATTATAAGACACTAAACTTATGTACATAATAATTAATTATTACTCGCTTAAACGGTTAAGGAAAACATCGTGAGGAAACCTGTATACCTGAGAGATTTTTCTCAACAGTTTGTGAAGTCTGCCAACCCGCACTAGGCCAACGTGGTGTATACTATAGCCAAATCCTTCTCATCCTGAGAGGAGACCCGTGCCAGGCAGTGGGACAGTATATCGGTTGTTGATGGCTATAAATATTAAATTTCCATGATAATATTTTCAATAAATTTAAATGATAATATTTTCAACTTTTTAATAATAATATATATTTTTTTTTGGGTCATTTTTTTACACAACACCATCTAGTCCCAAACAAAGCAGAGCTTGTACTATGGGTACTAGACAATGGATATAATACTTATATACTTTTTTTTTGTGAATACATACTTATAACCGACAAACTGCCTTGCAGTTTGGCAGATGTAATTTTATGAGCCCTGTAATTTCTTTTTTCAATAAATTAAAAAAAAATAATAATAATACATAAGAAACACCCAGACAAACACAAATACTCATGTTTTATCCACACAAATATTTGTGTCCTGTGGGAATCGAACCCACGACCCCATGATCAGCAGTCCGGCACTCGAACCGCTAGACCACAGAGGTTGTCAAAGTGGTCTAGCGACAACTAGACCACTTTACATGTGGTCTAGTTGTCGCACATGTACATGTGTACATTATGTGTACCATAATGTACATGTGTACATTATGTGTACCATAATGTACACATGTATGGTATGTGTACATTTTTATGGTTTAGTATTTAGTGTACATTTTTATGACCTGTACAACCTAGGTTATGTAAATAAACAAATTTGATTCAATTTGATGGGCTGCATGCTTGTGGGTGGTGTTTTCCGACTAAGAGTTACACCTAAAACCCATTTGGAAAATTTCTTTTGATAGAAAGAAGAAAGAAAGAAAGAAAAGATATTTATTTGGCCAAAAACACGTGAGACCTTACGAGTACACATAAATGAAAATAAAATCCATAAACATGCAACACTTAAAATAAAGTGTAAAATAAAAAAAATAAAGAAATACTAAAAAGGTTATGCATGTGTCTCACGGCTGGGCCAAATGGGTCTCCAGATCAGCATAATGCCAAACACAATTAGTGCTTGACGCTGGTTTTTATCTGGAGCCCTATACTGTAAAAGGTATCCATCAAATCGAGTAATTTTGTCAAACTGCTGATGTACCGTTAATCAAGTTGTTAAAAGTTGGTTATTTTAAAAATAAAGGTAAATCGGTCTTACATTAAGATAAGTACACTGGTTTATCATGTTGAGTATTTAACCTGTAATGAAAAACATCGATAAGCTGACTGGTTCCAAGTATTTCCATCGCAAACTTTTTAGACCCCATGATCGATTCAAGTACTTCCAAATGTTACTTGACGTTTAGTGCTTGATATGACAACGATAAACTTAACATATACAACATTATTATTAGTATATGCGAAACCTGAAACACGTGTCTAGTATTTTTATGTAAATAATCTATGTACAAAATTTCAAAACTTGTATCATGAAAAATCACAAAGTTATAAGCTTGTTAAGTTACCTGGTTGTCCGTACAAAAACATGCTCATCACGCGCGGGCGCCGCCGGCGCGGCGCTCATTGATAATAATGTGGCAGTAGGTACCTAACCGTACGGCGATTTCCGATTGCATTGTATTTAACTGATGATACATCACACTTTCCACATTTTCCATCACACTTGCAGTCCTTGAACTGTCGTAATGATCAAGTGTAGGTAGACATTAATAAGTACTTTATTTGTAAATGCAGCCGTAAGTCATTAAATGTAGTCAATGCGATATGTTGTACCTTATACCAAACACTGTAAGTTCAAAATGGATGAAAAGTGTTAAACATCGCACTACTTAACCACAACAGGCTGTAGGTACAAATAAAAACGTGTGTTCATGTGTGTGACGATACTTTAATGTCAGATAGCTCCTCGTGCCGCACTGCCAGGAATACGTTATCACTTATCACCACAAACCGCTAGTATCCGTACCATTTCTTACACGAACACTATGCTTTTTACATACGATAGGTACACGTCAACCGAAACACAACTGCCGCGCGCTCGCGTTATCACCACAAACCGCTACTGTACGTACCATTTCTTAAACGAACACTACCTATGCTTTTTACATACGATAGGTACAGATCAACCGAAATGCTTGCGCTCGCGGTCGCGCTCTCGTTTTGTACCTACTTATCTGAACGGGAGCGACATACGTGCACACTTCCCTATAGCTGCCGGGCGACTGAAGTGGTTGCCTGGTTGGTTCACCCCCGGGCCCCGCCCGCCCCACTGCGCCCGCGCTGACCGCTCAGTGTCAGTGACCTGTGTTGCGCGCATATGATTGCGATTAGGTACTTAGTGTCGCTCGGTGTCCTACTCGTAACATTTTTTAAATGTTTTTGGGACAAAATGTAACATGATGTAAAAATTATTGGAATCGATTTAGTTACTGATTCTGAACAAACTATATTCAGGTTTCGCATATACTAATAATAATGTTGTATAATACTAGCTGTACCCGCGACTTCGTCCGCGTGGAATTTAACAAAAAAGTTAATTAGTAAGTAAAAGATTTTTTCTAAAATAAAAGTAGCCTATGTTACTCCTTATTACATCAGCTACCTGCCAATAAAAGTCCCGTCAAAATCGGTCCAGCCATTTCAGAGATTAGCCGGAACAAACAGACAGACAGACAAACATTTAAAAAAATGTTATTTTGGTGTATGTACCGTATACATATTATTCATATCCATGTAGTAAAAAGTGGTTATTTCAAGAACAGACACTCCAGACCAATTTTGATTATATGTATAGATGTATCTATACATCTATACATATAAATAAAATTGGAGTGTATAGATATTATTATAAAATCGTAGAAACCTGTATCAGTAAGTTTCCCAATTGAATATGAACGTTATTATTTTGCATTAAAGCTGAAATTCAATCAAAGAAATTTGACAAGTTGTGGTAGCTTGATATGCATTGAAAATATTAAAAAAGAAATCAAGTGGTCAAAGTTTATAGCTATCTTTTATATACCCTTACAAAAATAAATTACTATTGACCTTAAATTAAAAGGAACTTTTTGATTCTACGATTAATAAATTTAACTAAAACCTTTATAAAAATCTAAATTAATAGGTAGGTATAAATTATTTTTTATTTAAAATTTTACAAATTTCTTGTCGATACATTTCGATTGGTATTAATTAGGTTATTTATTCATCATAATATAATTAAAAAAAAGTTTTACGACACAGAAGCGTTATCTTCAACTAAATTTGCATACAAATTATTTATTCAGCTAAAAGCAAGTTCCTTTGGGTCATCAGACTGTATGAAGCATGAGCAAGTTGGAGGGATGAATCATAAATTCACAACATGATTCACGGTCGCTAAAAAAGTAGTGATAGCCATTGGACTGTCGAATCCAAGGCACACCTGACATTTCAAATACATAGCATCACGCCTGTATTCCCCGAAGGGTTAGGTAGAGGTGTACTAATGTACGCCCACATTTCGCCGGTATGTTTTAGGTCCCATGTAGTGAGCCTATTGCCATTAACCGGGCACAAATCCAGTCTCCGAGCTGCTACTGAGAATTTCATAGAAAAACCCAATAACACTTTGCTCGACCTGGGGATCGAACCCAGGACCTCTAGCTTAGCAGCACTTAGGACCACTAGACTAATGAGGCAGTCAAATACATGTTCGTATTAATAATTAATTGTCACTCGCTTAAACGGTCGAGGAAAACAGAGTTAGAAACCTGCATGCCTTAGAGATTTTCTCGACGGCGAGTGAAGTCTGCCAACCCGTTATAAGCCAGCGTGGCCTAACAGCCTACCCTCTCATTCTGTGAGGAGACCCGTGCCCAGCAGTGGGACAGTAAATGGATTGATGGTTAACACGGCTACACAATGGGCCATACATTTCCAGTATAAGCTGATCTTGCAATGTATAGGCTTTTCATACACTTACAAGTCAGCAGCCCCTGACTTCCGCTTACCGTTTTCACGTCCTTGCTGCACGGATAAGAATTAGGGTTCTGCAATTGACGGTGCAAAAATTAAAATAATTTTAAATTTTGATTATTTGAAGAATTGCTCACGACACATTGAGACCCTTCCCTGAACCGGAGTTATCATACGAACATCTATGATAATCGTAGTTAGATGCCTCAAAAGCCTATATAATAGCCTCAGGATATCGGTATTACCTACTCAGGAAAGGGTTGGAGGTCTGATGGGAGTCTATCAGGTTTCATGATTAATCAGTGGGTCGCTGAGTGTAAAATATTTATATTTAGTCCCGTCTGGTTAGACTGGAAACTCACCTCAATATAGTTGGAGGATGAGCAGATGACCAATTTCTGACATCGGTATATGGTTTATCGGTCTCTTCGGTGATCTTAGGTGGACTAAAGCAGTAACCGAATGGTGGCCAAGGGATATAAAACGATCGCAGGGCAGACCAACAGCTCGATGGTCGGATGATATTGTGATCCCTCACAGTCAGTGGGAAATCAGTGAATGCGACTTGCTCAAGATCGACAACAGTGGCAGGGTAGAGAAGAAGCCTTCACTCAGCAGTGGGTGCTACCAGCTGAATAGATAGATAGATTGAGGTCGGCCTCCATTTAAACCAAATGCACCTGAACAAGATTACTACAATGATCAAGTACATATTTTTATTATTAAAACAACAAAACATACCTGAATTTTCACGCATGAATTCCGCGCAGGGTTAGGCAAACATTATATTATGACATTGTTACTCACCCACAATTCGCCGATACGTTTAGAACATAATGTGTAACCTATTACAGGGGCGAGAGTTTTTATTATTTATAATTTTATTGATTTCTTTATAACGTTAGTCATGATATTTGTATAGTATATTTGTAAAGTACTTATATGTAAGTATAATATATACTTAAATAGTTTAGGCAATAATATTCGCGTTATACCTCTCACATCTACCATTGTAGTGCATCTACCGTGATCATCTCTTCACCACATAAAGGTTGTCTGGTAGATAATGCCTAAAGCATTAAGACCGCCTTTGTACACTTTTGTACATTAAGAATAAAATAAAATATAACAGTCATTATACCAAAAACATGTATATATCTATTAAGTACGGAACTCTCAATAACCGAATTCGTTGTTGTTTTTTTTTCATAAACATAGTTATTAACAGTTAGTATCAAACCAGTCCTAAATATATAGCAGTTGTTGATTTTATTACGCGCTTCGTATTTCTGTTCCGTTTCTCAATGAGTGCATACATACTGTAATAATCATGTTATTTTTAATTTATTTCATTCCATTGTTATACGGTGTGAGAGGCGCGATATTCTACGACTCGTATACTGGAAGAGAAATTACTAAAGAAGAAGTGAAAAGGCATGACAAGACTAATACTACTTTGTGAGTAATTTAGCTGTTTATTTTATCGGGATTTATTTTTATTTATTACATTTTATTTTTTTAAGTATGTAATATATATTTAAATAATAATAAATCGCATTGATATCGTATTTCCCGATCCCGTGGGAAATACACAAATTTCCTTTCATACAAACCTTGTCCTGACAATTACGAACCCCAAAAAAAAACTGGCAAATCGGTAGAGCCCTTCCCAATTATAATCTTACATACGTATGGCAATTAATTTGTATTTATATTTATGTTATTATTAATGATATTTTATATAGATAAACTTTTATTTTATAGCTTTTTAAATTAAAAATACATACATATTTTTATTTAAAAAGAGTTTAGTTGAAGAGAGATCTAGTAATTTTGGCAAATCATAAGGAAATTTCTCAAAATACTTTCTTAGTACTCTATAGAGAAACTAGTATTAAAATTTCATGTTACTAGGCCATGTATTTACTCCTTTTTTATGATTAATTAGAGAATCATATTTCTCTATATATATATATATATATATATTTGAATTGTGGATAGAGATTATTCTTAATACATAACATGATTATGAATCATCGAGAAAACCTCTCAAACTTTATAGAGAAACTAGTATTAAAATTTAATGTTACTTTACTTATTAGAGAATGGTATTTCTCTTCTATATATGTATATTTATTTGAATTGTGGATAGAGATTTTTCTTAATACATTATATGATTATGAATCGTCGAGAAAATCTTTCAAGGATTAGCGTCAAGGTTTTCTTACAATCATCACTGATTCACAGAGACATAAATAATTCTAATTATTAATTGTACGCAGAGAAAATATTATAACAACATAGTAATAAACCTATCTGGTAACAAATTATAAACACAATGTAACATCTTAATGTATTATATACAAATAATAATAATATGAACAGCTCAATTTAATCACATACATAATAATCATTATGTAAGTTTATAACAAAACGATTGATTAAAAATTATAATTGAAAGACCTTATGAACGTATACTGGATAATGCCGAACATTGGTATTTTTAATGTTTTTTTTGATTTCATGTTTTTCAATCGCTTAAAAACATGTGATCATCGGGGGTTACACTGCTTATATGACTAAATAAAACAACTAGTACTAAATAAAAAAGTTAATGGTTAATTAAACAAACTCATGACGTTCTATACCCAACAAAAATCTCCCTTTAATATATCTCACTCTCAAGGATTAGTTAAGATAAGAACTTTATTTGCAACAAATAAGGGTACATATTACGGATATGGAAGAGGACGTCTGTGGTCTAGTGGTTTAGTTGTCAAACTGCTTTTCACGAGGTCATGGATTCGATTCCCTAAAGACACAAATATTTATGTGATTAACATAATCGTTTGTGTTTGTCTGGCTGTTTCTTATGTAGGCATAAGTACGTTTTACAAAAAAAATATAAGTATTATATCTATTACTTAGTACCCATAGTACAAACTCTGCTTAGTTTGAGAATAGATGGTGCTGTGTATGTCCCAAATATTTATTTATTTAGATGGTTCTAGAGCAATATTGTCAAAATAGGTACCACGTTATTATACCATACAATGGTGTGCAAAAGAAAAATGAATTAACTTAATAATTATGATTAAATAAATGAGAAGAACACAGAAAATATTCATTTTACAGTACCTTTGTTTTCTTTATATAAAGAAAACATGCAAAATTAATTTAATAATCATCATTCATTTGGCTAAATTTATATTAAAAAATGAGATAATATAAAATAACACGAATAACATTATTGTTGAATAAACATTATTATAATTACAATTTTACGCTCCGTTTAGAAAATCCTTATTAATAATATTATTATTTATTTTTTATTAATTTTCCAGCCATGTATTAAAGTTTATACTTCTTCTTTTTTTGGGAGATTAGTATTTTCCGCTACTTTATTACATTATATATTATACTTCTATAAGTATACTGGTGACTATTCACAGGATAGCAATTGGTGTTGAAATATCTACTTTTAATGTTATGTAATAGTAATTTTTTTGGATGTCTTTCGTATTAAATCCATAGTGATCTCCAGTGGTTTTAAATAAATGTGGGTGCTTTTTATTTACAAACACAATATTCGTATATTATACAGATGGTGCAATCAAGAGTGATTTAATTGTGTATGTAATTGTTAGTTGGGCTACATTGCAAATTGCTTGAATGCATGGTTTTTTTTTAACCTGTTAATATATTTTATTGAATTGTTTGTAGTATCCCATACGGCAGTCTAAACACACTTGCCCAGAGGAGTGAGAAAAACCATGTCAGTATAATAAGATTAAATGTTTTGCATTTCTAACGTATTCTATAAAGCCATCAGCGGCCATCAGGCCGCTACAGAAAAACCCGTGTGTGGGTATACGGGGCCAATCATGATTATTTTATTAATAATTTTTCACTTTCCGTTTGCTGTTGATACGATACTATAAGAAAATGTATTTTGTAGAATCAAAATACCATAGACTTTTAGATTGCACTTACCACCTACTGTGCCAATGCTTTACCTACAGCATTATAGACGCACTTACACTTTATAGTACAAAAGAAATTGATTCGTAGATATTATTGATAATAATTATAGAACATAAATACAGTTATAATCCTTCGGGGAAGTTATTATCATTATCATCAACCCATGTACTATCCCACTGCTGGGTACGGGTCTCCTCTCATATTGAGAGGCATTAGGCCATAGTCCCCCACGCTGGCCTAGTGCGGGTTGGCAGACTTCACAAACCGTCGAGGAAAATCTCTAAGGTATGCAGGTTTCCTCACGATGTTTTCCTTCACCGTTTAAGAGAGTGATAATTAACTATTAATACGCACATGAATTCGAAAAGTCAGAGGTGCGTGCCTTGGGTTCGAACTCGAGACCTTCGACTTGGCAGTCCAATGGTCATACCACTAGGTTATCACTGCTTTTTGATTATTATATGTAATGTATAATATTTGAGTTTAGTTGGTGCGTGAACGAGATTCAGCCATGTGACCCCAATGAAGGCAGGCGGGTAGATGGCTCGTGCAACAACCTGCAGCACCCCTCCCGAGGAACCTCTCACACGCCTTTTGTTAGAGTACTGCCTCCTGTGTTTGATAAGAGTAAGTAGTTCTCTTGTACAATTCTATCATAATACATAATTATAGGATGGAGATGACAATCCCTACTAATTATAAATGCGAAAGTGACTGTATCTGTCTATCTGATACGCCTTCACGAAACCACTGAACCGATTATTATAATATTATAGTATTATTAGACCTTGGAGAAAGACATGGGCTATCTTTTGAGGCAATAAGCCCTTCAGGGTACGGATCAAACCGTTGGCAACAGCTATACTATTATAAATAAAACAGCACTCGTCTTGTTTGACGATACGTTTGGCATAGTAGTTGAGCGATCAGCCTCTGCACCAATGTGGGCTCGATCCCCGCCGAATATTTTTTTCTGTGAACTACAGGTAGGTTCCGGGTCTAGGTATTTCTGTATGTGAAAATTTGTATTCCTTAACACACCAACAGAAAATTGGTGTGAGGTAATGTTGATTTAAAAATAAAAAATTAAGTAATTATTCAATTATTCAAGTAATTGATTTTTTCTAGATTTCGAACCAAAAAAAGCGGCGTCTGGCAGTGATCTACCTCTAGCGAGGTACCTTAGGACTCGCCTTATATCAGTCGGTCGAGTCCCCAGCCGGATGTTCACAACTCTGGCTATTCATTATTTCGTCTTCATGTCAGCTGATATCGTATCGTTACATGATACAGGTATGTTATCTACTTATTGCTATAAGCGAAACTTGGTGAAAGGACTACTGGGCTATACAAGTTATAAGTCCTGGGTTTGAATCTAAGAGATCATCTCTGACTTAACAACAACAACGACGACCTCAGCAATCATGTGCGTATTAAAGGAAAACTTCGTGAGGAAACCTATATGCCTGAAAGACTTTCTCGACGATTTATAAAGTCTGCCAACCCAGAATAGGCTAGCGTGGTAGACTATACCTACAGCCTAATCTCATTCTAAGAAGAGACGTGTGCCCTGTTAATGGGTTAATAATTATGATAAACGAAATATGCGTAGATCGGCCTCCAACGAGATGGATAGACCTGGTAAAGGTCACTGAGAGTGTTGGATTCAGCTGGCAAATAACCGTTCCTTGTGGAAGTCTATGAGGGAGGCCTTAGTTCAATATTGGATCTCTTCTGGTTGATTTGATACTGGTTTATATGATGAAGGTGAAGATTAATTTAAAGCATAAATATTTTGAATTGTTTGGTTCACCTGTGTAGTCAGTCAGTCATCAAGTTGTTATTGTGTAGTATCAATTATATCATTGTGTGTTTTATAAATGACCATTGATCTTGTGATTTCCAACATTGCTGATAAGTGAATCCTGGTTTCGATTCCCAGATTTTCATAACGTGGGACATAATATACTGGTAAACTGCAGTGTACATTAGTATGCTTCTGTTTTATTCTTGTCTTATTCTCTGTAAAATACAGGCTTGAGAGGTACTAATGGTATCTTATTATGTTTTATCAACAAAACACAGTTAATTTCTAATCAAAGATATTCTTCTAAAAGTGACAAAAACTAAATCAAATTTACAGTCAACTACGTAGCATGGAGGCCATATTGCTGTACTGAAAGAGGCAAAAAGGATTATATGTGCGTCCCCAACAAAATTCCTGATGATGACCCGGTCCATCGCTTCTCGGGAGTACGCTGTCTGAATATGACAAGACCTGAGACTTTCCAAAGCATTGGATGCGTCAAGAATGGAACTACACCTGAAAGAGTATGTAATCTTTTGAGATAATCAATCTGGGAAGGCTGAAATGTATGAACATGGATATGTTCATACATTTCAAAGGCTGAACGGGTCGCTAAATAATATAATGTGCCCACTACTGTTTAAAAGTTGGAAATTGAAAGGTCAATAATCAATCTTTTTTGCATTGTTTGGCATTTTCCATGCTAAGATTTTAAAGTTATTTTAGTGAAGCAAATTTCGACCGCGGTCAAATCTTTCCTGAGCTAAAATTACTTTAAAATCAATAATCAGTTGGTTTATCGAAATGTGAATTTTTAAATCGTGTTCGACCATCGCCAGCGTAATTAGTTGAAGGAAAACTTCGTTTGGAAACCATAACAGAGATTTTCTCAGTGTCTGGAGTGGAGTCTATTATATAATTATAATATCAACACGAATCACAATTAGGTCATAAATTCATAGGCAAGAAACAAATTATGTGCTATAAATTAATAGGAATATAATTACGCTTAAGTTATTTACATTATTTAATGTGAGGTTGTATCATTAAATTATGTATACAAGCATAAATTTGGCAGTTTTTCATTCTAGTTTAAATTCAGAAGAAAATTATTAAAATTTAACTCAGTAATTATTTCTACTCTGATCGTTTTTGTTGTAGTTAATTACAAGTTATCTTGATCAGTCGCGATTTTAAATTATTTGCAGTTCCCTTATTTAATCGTTATATAATAGCTATATTTTATTATTTATACTCATTGTTTTTATAGTTCTTTTTGTTTCGACTTTGACTTTGAACGTCTAAGGTTTGATGGAAGTTTCCTCTCGTCTAAAATACTGATATTCAGCTACATCTGGTTGGATTAGAAGCCGACCCCAACTTAGTTGTGAAAAAATTATTGGCCCTAGGATTGGACCTTGTGGTATACCGATTACATTGACATAATCAATTATATTTATTCCTGTAAATTAATATTTTAAAGACATTCTTAAATGTATACATAATTTATTATTTCAATGCAATTGTAATAGAGGTCCTCAACTTCTCTGCAAAGAACCCCCCAATAAACTCAGAGAATTGTCTCTTTTAAGTTCCAGGTATAATCGTATAAAATATTATGTCTCACAGTGCAGCGCAATGACTGATATGACTTTTCTATATAAAGAACTATAGCGGCTTTGTTACATACCTACTGTATTAGAATATTTGCGTAGGACTCATAAAAAATCTCAAAGCAATAGACGCTCATAATTAAGTGTTGTAACTGCGTCACTGCCTGTATTCTTGACGTTATGGGGTTATGTACTTACTGCATATTATGAATGTATTAACAATAGAATAGTCATTACATAAGTAGATAACCAACGTCCCACGGCTTTACTCGCATTGGTCTCAATAATTAATCGTATATCGTGGAAACTGCTAATACGTAGTAATGTGTAGTAGTAATAATGTAGTCTCGATGTAGTCTATACAACGTAGTTTACTTTGGGCTACGCGTACATAGGCATTCACTGGATGCTAATTATATTTTTAACTAGGTATAGTAAAATGTGCCAAATTATCAGTTGTTATTATATACATATATAAATTACCACTAATTAACCTGTTCCAACAACATTAGTATAGACGTAATCTTCTCTTTTACCGAAATTGAAGTTCAGTATCACTCGTACTGATAATTAGTTGACCATTAATAGATTACAACTTCCTTTAAACTTGACTTTGAAATGGGTCAGTAATTTTTAATTGTATTGTTATAATTTATTTAATTTATATAGCTAAGTGAAGACATCTCTAGACATATAACTTTATTGTCCTTATTGTTTAATATAAACATTTTGTTGTTCTAGATCGTCTCATCAACTCCACTATTAGACCTATCTGTTATATACGGCAATCTCTTACCGGAGTTAATGCAGAAAGGGCGATTATTCCAAGGTGGTTTGTTGAAGTTCGAAGAAGAGGAAGGCAGGATATGGCCACCCAGTTCGAAGACCACAGCCAATGTTTGCTTATTAAATCAAAAACCTCGGGAAAATAGATGTCATTCAATGCGTGAGTAATATTTGTTTTAATATTGTTTATGAAATATGTGGAATATCCTCCAAAATACTCCCAATCTAGGAAGGTAGTGATAATGTAATACTGATATTGCTTATTGGCTTTACTCCGTTATTTATTCGGGCGGAGTTTGATTATAAATAGTTTTTAGGCATAGAAATTTAAATTTAATGAATAGGTTTCTTAGAAGGTGTACATGTTAGTAAATCTTCACTTACTTAATTTTACTATTTTCATTGCATCCAGGAATCACAACCGTTACTTCCAGAGATTTTTTTGTGTATTGTTTAGATTAGTATTATTTATAATTGTTAGTTATTTTAAATAATATTCTGTTATTTTACACTATTAATCAGAAAAATGATTCCAATTTAAGACTGATTTTATTGTAATTTTTCGTTATCTCTTTCCAGCCGAGGATGGTGGGAACACTCTAGCTGGGATTAACCTCGTTACAGTGTGGTTTTGGAGACACCATAACTTCATTGCTAAACAGTTGGCTGCCGTCAATCCTTGTTGGGACGACAACAAATTGTTTGATACCGCAAGAGATATCAATATAGCTGTGTCTCTACAAATTTATTATTATGAATTGTTGCCAATTTACTTAGGTAAGTATCAGTAGCCAAACGAATACGAAATTGTTTTGTTTCAATTGTTAAGCAAGTTGCATTGACAGTAATAGCTACAAATTAATATATTCATCTAACTGAAAAACATGGCGTGACTTTTGAAGCAATGGCTTTGAGGTTGTTGAAACCATTACGATTATAACGATTTCGTAACACAAATACTACTTAACTACCGTAATAAGTGAGAGCCAAGGAGTAAAACAATAAGTATTGTAATTATTTGAATCAACTATTTTATTAACAATTACAGGGTATGATAATATGGTAAACGATGACGTGATCACACCCACAGGCGGTTTCCGAGACACATATGATCCAAATGTTTTACCACAACTTTCTTTGGAGTATCCTTTCGTTTTGAGATGGGTGCATACTTTACAAGACGGACCTTTAAAGTATGTATGGTTTTTTATATATATGTAAATCAAGACCTGATCTTTGCATGGATAAATGTTTTTAGTTATCAGTCAATTTCAAAATCCCACAATTCTATTTTAAAATGTACTAAAATTATTGCAGTGAATGTTAAGTGAACTCTTCATTGTGTATACGTAGTGAAGAGGTTAATTAATCAATTAATCTCTTAATTGTATACCTAGTGAAGGTACTTTAAATCATGTTAATATTCAACAACCGCATAAATAAACTGTTATTTTAAGGATGTACGATAAGGACGGTCACTACATGAGACAGGTGCCTATTGTCAACCTCACGTTGAGAACTGGGTTCTTCGGAGTTGACAACAATATGGACTATTTGACCCAGGGCAGCTTCAGACAAGGCAGTGCTAAGGTGGACTACATTGCTGATCCTGATGTTAGTATTATTATTAATAAATATTTCGTATGATTGGCTAGTCTCTAGTAAAATAAATCAGTGAAGGTTATATATAAACAAACAACACACAAACTTATCCAGCATGAGGTTGGTATTGTATTTGGTATTGATGCATGCATTTTAAAGATATAAATTATAGCGCCATAAAAATTCGATCTCAAGCAGGGTGAGAACTTAAAGAACGTTGGTTTTAAAATCTCATTGTTATATTAAACGAAACAAATATAAAAACGTCATAGCAATATTGTATAAAAGAAATACATTTCAGATTACCGAAGTGGGTATGGGACCTCATCAGCATGTGTCCGACTTGATGACAAATGATTTGGCTAAGAACCGGTACTTCGGGTTCCAGCCTTATGTCAAATACAGAGAGTTTTGTTTCGGCAAACCAATTCGTAGCTTTGAAGATCTGCAAGGCATCATTGATCCTGAGGTACGTAATTAATATTAATACAAAATCATTTTACTGGAAGGCAAGACTCAATAAAAATGTTACATAAAGATCTCAAATTTAGCATAATTATGTTCCGACGCCTGACAGATTGACTTTCGATAGTACTCAACAAATATCAGTGGAAAGAGATAGGGGAGAGCTTTGCAACCGCAAAGTGATACCCCTGGTACTGCAAGTGCCTATAGGCTACGATAACTGTTTACCATTAGGTGGGCGGTATGATTGTTTGCCACCTTAGTGGTATAATAAATTGAAAATGACGTCTAAAGAACGAGTTTTAGTATTAATTTAAATTACTTATTGAACATTACAGAGAATAGAAATCCTGAAAGAAATGTATGAGGACGTGGGAGATATTGATCTTTTAGCTGGTATTTGGGTAGAAAGACCAATACAAGGAGGTTTTGTACCTGGAACGTTCTACTGCTTAGTGATAGAGCAGATGAAACGGAACACAGTTTCTGATAGACATTGGTATGAGAGTCCTGACCGACCCAACGCGTTTGACTTTGGTAAGCCAATAATAGATGATTAAATACTTACCAGTGATAGCCTTAGATACTTAGAAGCAGTGATAGCCTAGTGGTATGACCATTGGACTGCCAAGTAGAAGGTCTCGAGTTCGAACCCAAGGCACGCACCTCTGACTTTTCGAATTCATGTGCGCATTAATAACTAATTTATCACTCGCTTAAACGGTGAAGGAAAACATCGTGAGGAAACCTGCATACCTTAGAGATTTTTCTCGACGGTTTGTGAAGTCTGCCAACCCGCACTAGGCCAGCGTGGTGGACTATAGTTTAATCCCTCTCAATATGAGAGGAGACCCGTGTCCAGCAGTGGGACAGTATATGGGTTGATGATGATGAAATACTTACCTAATTTATCATTTCCTGTGGCCTAGATTTGGTAAAATCATCATTAAAAATCTCAGAATTACTAGCTAGATCAGCTGGATCCCGAATTACATAATATGTATTTAATTTTTTTGTACAAACATAAATAATCTGTTTTAATGTATTCAGTGAACTTCCCACGCGGGTTTCTGTTATTGTACATTAGTTTTAAATTCATTGTCAGTAGCCATCTTTGTGCAAAACAAGATATTGTACACGTTTAAATTATGTAATTTATATTTTTTTATATTCAAGATTAGTATTACTAAAATAAAATCTATTAGACTGGAACACGACTGGTCTATGTGAGTCAGTTCAGAGTTTGGGTTTGTGTCTAGTGCCATATTGACTTTTTTTATAGGACCTAAATAATATTATATTGACTATGTACAACGGCAATACACTGCACTACTATTTAACATATTCACCATCGCCACAAATGAAGGTAACATACGGATGCCGCCTACGTTTTCTATGGAGTCGCTAGGCGGGTACCCGGTACTGCATACGACATAAGGTGAACTCGCCCGGCTGGTACGGTGGCATCTTACGAACATTTTTTGAGGACTCGCGAGGCGGGTCTGGCGTTGAATGTGTTAAAACACATTACAGGCATGAAACTGTCTGTGCAAATAGGCATCTATTTGCATACAATTGAATGCACATTTAAGAACTTTTTTTTTCAGCCCAACTCACTGAAATTCGGAAGGCCTCTGTCGCAAGATTTCTTTGTGACGTTGGCGATACTGTTGAAAGAATACAGCCCCGAGCTTTCCTTAAACCTGGATACAAGTAAGTCATTTATTAAACCTAAGAGGAAACTATTAAGGCTTTCAATAACCAATCTACCTATATCTGTTTTTTTCCTACTAGTTACAGTAATTTGACATAAACTCCATTCACAATGTGTCAAAATTCTATCCGTAATCGGGAAAATAAGATATCGATCAGTTATTGATACCGTCCTTTTCAAAGGCAAATTACTTTCACTTTTTTTTTGATAAACGGTTTAAATCATAGTAGAATAACATCTTACACCAAGTATTTTCTTCTCAAGATGCCTCGCGAAAAATGTATGGAAAATGCATTTTACTAGGGTAACTCATTTACACACAGTGACAACATAACGCCAGACTGTAGGTACAGACCCCAGCAGGTCAAGCTATCCGAAACTGGCAAATTTTCCCAATTGAGCATGAACCTGATTACTATGTATTAAAGTTGAAAATCTATCAAAGAAATTTGACCGATTGGGGTAGCTTCATGTCCGTCACCGCGAAGCAAACAACTCACCTCGCTGTCAGGGGAAGATTATACCTGGCGTAGCTTTTTATTCTACCATGGTAGATTGCTATTAGTGGTCAGGTGCCATAGTCATTTTTATTTTTTTGACACATTGGCCTTTGGTCGTGCGTCGTTATTTCTGTGAAAATAAATAATTTTCTTTCTTTCTGCTTCTTCTTTCCATTATATTTCACTCATTTGTTACTACTATTATTAGCCTTATTATTTTCAGTATAGCAACCAATTTAACTTTTTTTTTGTTTCAGTAACCAAATATGTCCTTGCGACCAAATCGCCAAAATTAATTATTGGGCATGGATGGACGAGAAATGCAGAGTTAATCCTAACTATGCTTCATAAAATCATTATAAGTAGTATCAGAACATTTTAGTATTGGATTTAATGTCATTTGGTTTACTTTAAAATTAAAAAGTTTTAAATATTTATTGTTTATTGTTGATTTTGATCTTCACCATCCTCCTTCCCTTGTCCTAATTTATTTTTTCATCCGAAGGAGTTCGCATTCGTTTTCGCACCGATGGCAATATGTTTCAATCTAACCAGATTTAAGGCCTGCACTAAAGTATCGTACGCACTGATCACTGAGATGATGTATGGAGATGACTTATGCTTCGTCGCGGAATCCCCAGGTAGCCTGCAGCAGCTAATGTCTGATTTTCACGAGGTTAACCAAAAATTTGCCCTGAAGATTAATGTCAAGAAGACAAAGGTAATTTTTTTGAGAATTTGGTTTGAATTGATAACTATGACATCACAAGAAGGCCTATTCTTATTTGAAATGCATAGTTCATCATGTGTGTTTGTGTGTTTGATGCCATACATAATGTATGTGGTCTGTGATGCTAAAATTATCATTAGAGGCTAGTAAGTGTTGGATCACTGACATACTAGGCAACTTACTAGGTATGATTATTTTTATTTGTTTTCAATACAACAACCAAATGTTTTTTTTTTGTTTTAAGAACCAGATTTTTCTTGCGACCGAATCGCCAAAATTGATTATCGAAATGGAAAGACGAGTAGGTAATTCAGAGTTAAAACGAAATAATTATTCTTCATAAACACATGTAATCTTTTAAATAGGAACCGGATTGGTTGGAGTTATCTATTAATATTTAAGATGAATAATATATTGGATTTGGATTTTTCAAGAATTCAATGATTTTTAATAATTACTATTGGTTATTTTCAAACTAGAATTAATCAAAACCTTTCTTTCAACCACTGATAGAAAAAAGAATGTATAAGCTATTGATAAAATTAGGCTGCACGTTATAAGTAGGTACAGACGCCAGCAGGTCTAGCTATCCAAAACTGTCAAATTTTCCCAATTGAATATGAACCTTATTGTTTTGTATTAAAGTTGAAATCAATCAAAGAAATTTGACAGATTGCGGTAGCTTGATGTGCTGTCCTCTGTAACATAATTCTTAAATATTAAAAGATAAATATTAATTAATGTCATAAGCGATGAATAAATTTATATAAATCATCTAGACTTATATAAATTTAGAAAAGATTATCTCTTCTGAAAAAATACGATCCTAATAAATGGGTTAGTAACCTGTAAATGAACTCACATACTGACATCATCAAAAACAAGTTCCCATGATTCCGCATATTAAAGGAACCAAAAATTTCCCCATAACACTTTGACTTGTAGATACGCGAGAATGCTCTCTATATTTTTTATTGTTGGATTTATATGTGATGTGAAGGCAGCTTTGTTCTTTGATTCTTACCATGGAGTTCCTATCGGTATTGATCAAGTGAAACGCCATAGTAAGACTAATACAACGTTGTAAGTACAATACTTTTATGTTATTTTTAGTTTGTTAACTACATATTTTCTAAAGTTTTTTATGTTCCTCTACCAAGTTACAAATTTTTCTATTAAGTGCTAATCTACGTTACATAAAATTTCCTTAGCTGTGTTTTTCTTTTAATCTATCAAGGATCAAATAAGATATATAGTAGAATATAAATTAATTCGGACCTCTACAGGGTCACAGTCTATGGTATTAAATTAATCCACTTTCAAAATAAAAATAAATTACAACATAATCTATCATCATTATATCGTATACCTACTGATATGCAACTACAGTTCTCTAATATTTTTTTAAACCAAAAATGTACAATACAATATCTTTGTTTGTCCGAATATGGTTATAACAGGTCTTAAAATTAGAACATCATAATTCCTGCCATTTGTGGCGTGCAAATTAACAAAAGAACAATTTATTGTATTAAATTTAGAACTCATAAATATTAGATTAATTATAAGTATAGAATAATTAAAATGTTTATTAGAAATGTATATTTAGTAGCTGTTAAACATATTATACAATTTTTATTGCATGAAAAAATGAATTAAAATGTAATGGATTTCTATGTGTCGTTCAAAAAGTCACTAAATAGGGAACAAGCCTTTTTTTAATTCCGAGCGATCACAACTCAAATTTGAAATTAATTTTACCTTATTCTACGGGTAGGTTTTTGTAACCACATTTGTTTTTAATCATTCAGTTTGATATGTACCCCAATTTGCACAATACGTCCAGTATTGTGCAAATTGGGGTACAACGATTAATTATAATTACACCTTAAAAATGTGATATTATCTTCAAATGTATTTATTGTTGGTCCTAGTTGGTGTGTAACTGAGATCGAGCCATGTGATCCTCTCGAAGGTAGAAGGGTAGATGGGTCCTGCAATAACTTAAGATACCCTTCCAGGGGTGCTAGTCACACACCCTTCACTAGACTGTTGCCACCAGTTTACGATAAAAGTACGAATATATTTGTTCATTTTTGATTTTTACTGTCTTTTCGTGTAATGCAAAATGTTTGTCTTTAGCTTTTAATTAATAATGTATAGGACTTTACTTATTTATTATAAATGAGTGCTATTTTATTTAGAAAAAATATTATTTTAACTAATAATTATTTAAAATGCAGTGATATGGGTATGACCATTGGATAGCCAAATCAGAGGTCGAATTTAAGGCACAAACCTCTGACTTTTCGAAGTCATGTGCGTATTAATAAATTAATTATAAATCGCTTAAACGATGGAGGAAAAAATCGTGGGGAAACTTGCGTGTCTGATTCTTTCTCGACGGCGTGTGACAGCGTGGAATACTATGGCCTAATCCCTCTTATTCTGAAAGGAGACCCGTACCCAGCATAGGACAGTATTTGGGTTGTTGATGATTTGACGAAAATGTTGCTGACAAGCTCTCATTATTATTTAGAATGTCTGTATAGATGTAGTCATGCTTGCTTGTTATACTCATAGCTATCCCCTTTAAGCTATACTCATGTTTTTCTGTGTAGAAAATGCTCTAAATAATTGATTACTATCGGCATTAAGTTTTATACATATTATACTTACATATATATTTTTTTATAGATTTTGAACCGAAGAAAACAGCATCAGGCAATGATATGCCCCTTGCTCGATACCTTAGAACCCGTCTCGTGTCAGTCGGCAAAGTCCCCAGTCAGGTGTTCACGCAACTAGCGATACACAACTTTGTCTTCATGTCCGCTGATGTCGTTTCTCTGCATGATACAAGTAAAAAATTAATACTTTTCTCTCATAATTAATGTTAGCGTCAGTTTTTGATATTGCTAATATTATTCTTTAGGTTGGCGTCTGTATGCTTGAGTCTAATAGAACTTACTAGTTTAAAAACTAGAAGATTTCAATATGAACATTTATTAAGCACAGAATAGCTTGTAAGTAGTCGAGATGTAGAGTACTCGTCTATAGAGATTACATTATATTTTCTACCAAGTTTTCTATTATTTTGAATAAATATGGAACAGCCTGTTGACTGCATTTCAGGTCGCAGTGGGTTTTCGGAAACAAAACACTGCTTCATTCCTATTTAGGTAAAATTCTTAAGAAAGTATTTTAAGCTCGATTTTCTTCGATTCCTGTTTAAGCCAATTAACAAAAAAAATTGCTATTTTGAATAATAGATTTAGATATTGAAAAGGATTCTGTAACATAATATTATCTTTCCAGTAAACTATATAGCATGGAGGCCATATTGTTGTACTCAGAAGGGCAAAACGGATTCGTATTGTGTCCCAAACAAGATACCTGAAGACGATCCTGTTCATCGTTTCTCCGGAGTCCGATGTTTGAACATGACTAGACCTGAGTCTTTCCAAAGTATTGGGTGTCTGCCAAAGGGTACAACGCCAGAAAGAGTAAGTATGAGTATTATATAGTTTATGAATTTAAACAAAAACAAAAGTTATGCAAATTTTTATATTCGATGCATTTGAAACTTTCATTATAAATGCATAATATTTTACCTAGTGGCATATCAGAATTAGTAAAAGGTACTCTAATCCAAAATGTAAAACTTAAATAATAGATATTAATTTCTCTGAATCTATCTATTTTATGATCTTTTAAGACACTTCTACATAGTCCTACTTCTTCAAAGTTATAAATTGAAATGAAAGCAGCATTAAACGCGTCCACTAGTTCGATACACCGAACGCCTTAGCCAACTAAGCTATAGAGATCAAATTTCTGTGATTTTGCTGTTCTCTTGGACATTACTCGGCTTTAAGTGACATTATCTGTTGATAAACCAATCAATCGAGTCGGTCTCTAAAATTGAGAACCTATCTAACTTAAGAGTTACACCAAAATATAGTTAGAGACACAAAAATAATATCTAATTAGTGTGTTTTGATAGTATTGTTTTATATGACCAACTAAAAAACAAAATGGACTCATTTATTTTGAAGATAATTTCATCGACACCCCTCTTGGATTTATCCACCATATACGGCAACTTTTTAAAGCCTTTAGAACAAAAAGGTAGGCTTTACCGAGGTGGTTTACTGAAGTTCGAAGTGGAAAACGGAAGGATATGGCCACCAAGTAGCAAGACATCAGCAAACGTTTGTTTTTTAAATCAACGGCCTCATGAGAGTAGATGCCATAACATGCGTAAGTAATATTCTTGAAATACACTATTTAAAAATTTCAAAATATTTACCTACATTTCAATATAAAAAAAGCGTAAAGGAATGCTGTAATTATTAACAAATTGAACACATACTTTATGAATATTAGCAATATTATTATTAAGTAGGTATTAACTACCTACTGTTTGAAGTTAAGCAAACTCTGTCAGCCCACTCTGGGCGAATATGGGAGGGTTTGGGCATGTACTGTTTGAAGGCATGACAGGAAATAAATACGTCTGAGCTAGACAAACTTCTCGCTTTATAATATAATCTAGGATCATTCGTAAAATTCTGTCCTAAACAACTACATATACGAAAATACTTACATAAAAAATGTAGACCAATTGAGAATCGAGATCGAGATTGAAAACGTCATAAATAGTAATACATCATGTTATAATGTAAATTAAGTCACTATAAAAACGATAAACTCATCAAATTAGATATAGCTTTTAAGTTCAATGACCGACTCATAAAATTTAGCACTCAAAGTAAAATATTTTAATGGGCTAACTTTACATAATTATTAACACTTATATTATATTACGTAATAAATAATAAGTAATGATAAATGATATTTATTTCTGTAAATAGATTTTTTAAAGACACTTTTACAATTCAATATTTTACATCTTTTTTAAGCAAAATTTTATATCAAGAATTAGAACAAATTCATTCAAGAAATTTTATCAGATCTTCAAGATATTATTTTTCTGGCGCGGTTGTAGTGAATGTCTTCACCATTCTTATCGCCTCGAATATAATAGGGCAAAGAAAGGCAAGTTTGTCGGTACAAGTCGGACATTACCGCGGACCGCCGCCTTCTCTAGTGATCTATAAATGTTTCCTATTTTATAAAAAAGGACATTCTTTTGAATCTCCAATTATTTTGAATTACCAGCATCAGCTTAAACTTTATCAACACCATTTTTTTTGGGTAATTCTTGCCAGCTGGGGAGGGCAGGGTATGCTCTGTCTGACTCATACCGACTATAAATCGCACCTTCCTTCCGTTGCCCTACAGTCAAGCCCATGGAATTTGTCCCCACCATGCCAGTACCTATATCAACACTCTACTTCATCTATAATTGTACTAGAAATGTTTGTAGTCTTTTCATTCTTATTAGGCGCCGACTTCTTAACCCTAATTATTAGAAATTCATCAATAAGGTTAGGTCGGCTATAACCTTTCCTGTATTAATAAGTATTTCTTTCTCTTACAGCAGAAGACGGTGGAAACACATTAGCTGGTATCAACATCATGGCTGTTTGGTTCTGGAGAAACCATAATTTAATTGCCACAAAACTGTCGGCTGTTAACCCGTGTTGGAACGATAAGAAACTGTTCAATACTGCCAGAGATATAAACATTGCTTTCTCTTTGCAGATCTATTACTATGAGTTAATGCCATTATTTTTAGGTGAGATGTTTTCTTGTTAATTTCAGGAGAAATGTAAAATAACCAGTTCTGCAATATTCGTTACATTTTTTCCCAATATCGTGTTAATTGATTACATTATGTACACATTCTAAAAACAATCTTAAATAAAATCTATAAAGTTATTGATAAGAGAAAAAATGAAACCCTGACTTCTCAAAGCAAACTAAATATAATCTACCTGTATAGGTAGATATATAGTTTGATAGAGAAGTCAGGTAGCTATAATCTAAAACAACTGTGTATTAATTTAGACGAAAACAACGAATTTTGTTAGTACCTCAAATACCATGAATCTTTAACGGGATATCGACAAAAATTACGCAATTTCAGTATTTAGTTAATACTTACTATTAATACTCAATTCGTTTCTTCAGTTTATCAAATCTTTTACATTTAATTAAGTATGCAATAAAGACACAAAAGTAAAATTAAAATCACTAAGAAACTCATTTCCAGGTCAAAGACTTTTAATAGAGTTAAAACCTACAACATATGATAATGCTATTATTAAATTTAAAACGAACTTAATAACGTCAATCATATAATTTTGTATGCTGAGGTAGGTATTTAGTAATTAAATCTGAAAATTTAAGCTTATAATACTGTTACAGGATATGAAAACCTAGTGAATGATGCAGTGATTACTCCAACTGGAGGATTCAGGGATATCTACAATGAAAACGTTCCTCCCCAACTGTCTCTGGAATATCCGTTTGCATTGAGATGGGTGCATACCCTTCAAGAAGGTTCTTTAAAGTAAGAAATTTAAAGTTGGTTTGGAAAAACGATCTTTTCCAAAATTTTAAGTCAGACTTCGAATTCAGGATGGATTATAGCTTAACTCCTTTAGCATCGATTACGATCTATAGTGTCAAAATACTACAATTTATATAATTTTATCTGATATCTTATTTGTTTTAGCGTTTTTAAGTATTTAATCTTGGAGTGAGTTAGATTTGCTTAATTTAATTGTTTAAAAAGATAATTTCTGCTTATAAATTATTTGACGTAATTAAAATTAATTTGTTAATTTTAAGAATGTACGATCCAGACGGCTTTTATCTCAAGCAATACCCAGTTGTAAACCTAACATTGAGAACTGGGTTCTTTGCGGTGGATAATAACATTGACTTCGTCACACAGGGTAGTTTTAGACAAGGATGCGCCAACGTAGACTATATTGCTGATCCTGATGTGAGTATGTTAAATAATAATAATAAATAAATATTCTTGGACAATTTTACACAGCACCATCTAGTCCCAAATTAAGCAGAGCTTGTACTTTGGGTATTAGACAATGGATATAATACTTACATACTTGTTTCGTAAATAAATACTTATGATACATAAGAAACACCCAGATAAATACAAACACTTCATCACATAAATATTTGTGTTCTGTGGAAATCGAACCCACAACCTCGTGGTTAGCAGTCCGACACGCGAACCACTAGATTTCAGTCGTCAGTATGGTTAAAAATGCTGCTACTTTAATGAAATCGAAGCAAAGGCCTCCTAATAGTCATAAAAACTACAGGAACTGAATATGATCTAACAGTTGGTCGCAATAACAAATCTGGCACCAAATTTACTACATGATCTAGGTACATTATATAACAGCTTTCACGTATAAAAATATCTTTATGAGTCATACTTGCAGATCTATCTGAGATATTTATTGGTTTTAGATCACAGAACAAGGCCTTGGCCCCCATCAGAAGGTTTCAGACTTGATGACCAATGACATGGCCAAGAATCGGTATTTTGGTTTCCAACCTTATGTCAAATATAGACAGGTGTGTTTTGGGAAGTCGATCCGCACGTTCAATGATCTTCATGGAATCATAGATCCAGAGGTACTTTCCATTTACTTTTTTTATAGCTCCGTCTTCCAAATTTGACCTATCAAAGATTAATTTGTGGACAGAACAGAAAACAAATACTCCTTTAATGTATTAACAAAAATTGTATATCTACTGGTGTGGTGTTGCCCGCGTTAAGCCATTTTTTCCTAACACCATATTATATAGTCACCAAGGAATAAGTAACTAGACTATCTCGGTACCTACTAATAAAAAATAAGCCAAGTGTACTGAGGAAACCAGAAGCACTCGACAAAGGTTCAGTGGTGATGGTCATCACCGATCATCGTTAATTAATTCATTGATCACCCATTACAATAATTATGGTAATACTATAAAAAAATATAAAATTACAGAGAATAGAAATCCTAAGAGATGTTTACGAGAAAGTAGAAGACATTGATCTTATGGCTGGTATGTGGGTAGAAAGGCCGATTAAAGGTGGATTTGTTCCATCAACATTCTACTGTCTTGTGATAGACCAGCTACGGCGCAACGTCATTTCCGACAGACATTGGTACGAGAGACACAACCGACCTAATGCATTCACTACGGGTATGGCTTACTTATATTATTATTGAAATAAAACTACTTTTTAAGGATTTTATAGTTACATTATGTTGATATTATTTACTTAATTCTCTAATTTTCGAAAGTAAGTATGTTTTTTGAGAAAGTCTATGGAATTTCTTATTTCATTAATATTCAGCCGTCTCTGGTTAGACTGAAAGCCGACTGATCCTAACAAAGTTGAGAAAAGACAAGCAGAATGAGTTCAATGGAATTTCTTGAATGCAACTATTTTGAATCTTTTTTAAAGTAATTTGAAATTTGTAATGGTGTAATTGAAGTAAATCATTTTGACTTGGACCAAGTAAATTACGTCTTTTTGTATATTTTTGGCATTTTCCATGCTAAGATTTTAAAGTTATTTAGAAAAGGAAAAATTGGACCGCGGGCAGGATTCGAACCTGCGTCTTCTGGTTAGGTACACCAGACGCTATGACCACTAAGCCACCGCGATACCTACCCGTTATGTCGAATTTTTCCTTCACATCCTGAATTTACGTCTTTATGGTGACGTCAGTAACACCTATTCGGTTCGAATCCTGCCCGCGGTCCAATTTTTCCTTTTCTAAATAACTTTAAAATTACGTCTTTACAAATTCGTTGTGTGGAATGAAATAATGACAATATGCAAAACTTATCATAACTTATGGGACCAACTCTAAAATTGGTTAAAAAAACAGGTGTTTCATAGAACGTGATAAAATACTTAACAAGTGTTTTATATTCACATCACTAATAAAGTCTTACAATGATTTCTGAGATTCGATTAATTATTTTTCAATAAAAAGAACATCAATTAATACCACCACTAAATATGGGCTTATTTTTTGTCTCACTCACAAACTTTAAGAGAGATAGGGCATAGTGGGAGTAATTCCACTCAAATTGGAGCTGCCCGACTGGGGAAGTACCTCCGCCTTGCAGAAAATCGAAGTAAAATAACACTCCTTTGAGCTGTTGTGTTTCTTACGGTGGCAGTGGGGGGACTTTGACCCTTATACTGCCAACCCAACTATTCCTCTTTCAATACAGGGTCGGCAACGCGCAAGCTACTACTCCTGTAATACTCCTGGTGTTGCAAGCGTCTATAGGCTACGGTAACCGCTTACCATCAGGTGGGCCGTATGCTTGTTTGCCACCTTAGTACAATAAAAAAAAACACATATACGATTCTACTTTGATATCGTGATTTCTTAAGTATGTACCTATATTTATCCCGTTTCTGAATGAATAACAATCTTTTAGAGAATTTGATATTTCACAGGTCAATTAGCTGAGATAAGGCAAATGTCAATTGCAAGACTTCTTTGCGATGTAGGGGACACAGTGACGAGAATTCAACCAAGTGCTTTCTTAAAAACAGGAATCAAGTAAGAAACATTATTAATTATACAAGTTTCTCGAGGAAATGGGACACCTGCTTAAATGGGCATAAGGGCTTAAGGGCATAATAAAAATACTCTAATAGAAAAATATTTTTGGAAAAATCTGTTGTCTGTTTTAGAGTTCCGTCTAAAAGTTTGAGTTAAATCACCATAATTATTGCACATAAAAGCAAAAGATTTTTGAACCCGACATATTTCTTATTCCTTCCTGTTTAAAGTCATTCAGGTCATGAGCTGTGTGTGCACACTGTCCTTTAAATACCGTATAAAAATCAATTCTTCAAAATATATTTACGTTAATACAATATTTAAGCATTTTCATGTAGACTCCATCTACAGACGCCAGCAGGTCCAGCTATCCAAGACTGTCAATTTTTTCCAATTGAATATGAACCTTATATTTTTGTATTAAAGTTGAAAATCAATCAAAGAAATTTGACAGATTGTGGTAGCTTGATGTGCTGGCCTCTGTACTTAATAATAACAAGATTAGTCAATCCAGTTTAGTCTAATGCGTACTTATATAAAAAAGTTATCTTTAACCCGACTTTTAGGAGGAGGTAAATAAGGTATTTTGACAGTGAAGCTTTGTTTCTCAAAAACATGAATTGAAGGCGGTTTTTTATTAAAAGAATGAACAAAATTAAAGTAGTGAAAAGAAAGAAAAAACATTATTCTTGACGCTAATTACTTGTCACTATCTAAGTATTTTCGTTGCATTACGCGTTTTTTGGATATACTTTTATTTATATTTTAGACATAAATTGTAATTTAAAATGTTTTAACTTTCAGCAATAAAATAACCGACTGCAACAACATCCCTCAAATAGACTACAGAGCATGGAAAGATGGAACCTGTAAACAGCCTTTATATTGGAGCCAATACAGTTAGATGTATAATAATAAATATTTGAGGCATTTTACACAGCATTAACTAGTCCCAAAGAAAACAGCTTGTGTTTGGCTTCTAGACAATGGACATAACATATTGATTTCTGACATTCACGCGAATTTTATCGCGTTATATGGTTTTGATATTATTAAACCCTTTACAGCGTCCATAGTCACGGGTAGACGGACAGTACAGACAGACTACCTGTGACCATGGACGCTGTGAAGGGTCCGAAACGTCAGGATTAATAATATCAATATAACGCGATAAAATCCGTAAAAAGTAGTTTTATTTCAATGAAACACTTATATAATCATCAACATCAGCCTATATTGTTCCGTTGCTGGCCGTAGGCCTCCCTTAATGTGCACCATTTTACCTTGTCCTCGGCTATTCGCATCCATCTTCTGGCAGCAACCTTTAACAAATCATCACTCCTTCTTGCCGGAGGGCGTCCTACACTACGTTTGCCGAGTCGCAATGTCCACTTGAGGACACGTCTATCCCAGTGGTTGTTGGTTCTTCTACAGATCTGGCCAGCCCACTGCCACAACAGCTTGCTAATCCGGTGTGCTATGTCGGCTACATTGGTTCTCTGTCGGATAACCTCGTTGTAGATTTTATCCTTCAGAGAAACTCCAAAAGTCGCTCAGCTCGCTCCATAGCACGCTCAGAGACTTTAAATTGGTGGACCAACCGCACTGTTAGTGTCCACGTCTCAGTGCCGTAGGTCATCACAGTTAGAACGCAATGATTGAAAACTTTGGTTTCCATACTTTTCGGTATAGGTAATGAAAAGACTTGAAGTAGCTTATAATACATACTTATTACTATCACTACATAGTTTTGATGCGGTTTTTTTTAATAGATAGAGTGATTCAAGAGGAAGGTTTATATGTATAATACATGTATGTTATTAGTACATTGCACCCGTGGGAAGCGGGGGCGGGTCGCTAGTAATCCTCAAGAAACACCCAGATAACACAAGAACTTATGTTCTTCAGCTAAAATATGTATGTCCTGTGGGAATCGAACCCACGACCACGTGATCAGCAATCTGACACTTAACCTACAGAGCATAGACGTCGTCAGAATAAATTATAATTATAGATATAAAATAATCTCCATAATATCCGAGGTGTTTGACTTTTCAAAACCGGTTGCAACTAGTAAAACGAAGTTATTAACCTCTCGTCTCAAAATATGTAATATTATAATGGCTAAGTAATAACTATGCTAATCAATCGACTTGCAAGGTTAAGCCGCGCTTGCCGCGGTCAGTCTGATTGAGTGAGCATTCTTAACACATCGAGACCCTTCCATGCTTCGGAGAGCATACCCTTCCATGCTTCGGAGAGTATGTAAACCCGTCGGTCTCGGTGTCATACGAACACCTAAGACAATCGTTAGTGGTAGTTAGGAGCCCAAAACGCCTGACAATCTGTGTATCCTTAAGATATCGGAGTTGCGGAGGTCTCATTTCGTGTAAAATACTGATATACAGCCGCATTTGGTTAGACTGGAAGCCGACCTCATAACCCAACCCAACATAGATACCTATATTATAATGAATCGTAAAAGTAGTTATTGTATTATCATTACTCATCATTAACATTATTTATCCTAAAAAGAAAACTAACTAGCAGTAAAGTACTCCCCCCTCTCCTATTTCTGTCCCTTTTCATGTTTACTAATAGTATCTAATTTAAATTTACAAATTATAATTATAATTGGACAGACCTAAAATGTCTTTTATATGCGGATAAAAATTCAGTTTTTAATTAATGGAAGTGTTTTAAAGTGGGTAATGATTTTATTCCGTTGATTTATTTATTTTCATGCATAAAATTACTAAAATAAATAAAACATATTATTATCACGTAATACGGTTTAAACTTAATTATTATTTACTGCTAGATATTTATCGACTTCTGAGCACTGCACATGTTATAACCTAATAAAAAAAACTATAAAACCCCAAACATTTTATGATCTGTCTAGTTATTTTTTTTAAATCAGTGATAAATTTGTTATAGCCCAATTTTAAAAAAGAACAAGGTTCCACCGAGATTTGAACTCGGATCGCTGGATTCAAAGTCCAGAGTGCTAACCATTACACCATGGAACCGGTTGCTTAGCGACGCAAAATAGCGGTCCCCTTTCACTAAAGCTCTTGCTATGACGTCACTTATTGTTACCTATCACATTTTGTTATTTTTGCCATCCTCACTATATTACAGTAGCATGGTTAGTATATTTATTTATACTATTTGTTCACCAAATAATACATAGAAGACATGAAATAATTCAATTAAAAACATACAATGGGTTGCGTTCTCGATTACTGCAATTTCGTCCATAGGCAACCTTAGAATTCTTAGTAATTTTTTTTAGCACATCTCTGTGAGAATAGACGTTAAGCACGTTAAGGTTCCCGTTGTTCTATTCGAATACTTACCACAATAGTTAATTATAGTCAAAGGCCATATAAACTTGACAACTAGTTTTTCTGTGTTGGTATTTTTAGTGGTCTAATTTTTGACTGGAAGCAAACCCCAAAATTTTTCGGGAAACCATTGTTCCTGAAATCAGCGCTAGAGGCACTATACCGGTTTTAAATATAATTATGCAACGATATACTAGCGACTATCGACTCCTACTGAGTCTAATAATTTCCCACCTCTACACCATAAAGTCGGAGGATATCGTGGAGTACGTGCCAAAGCATTATGAACACTCCAAGAGGGCGGCTACTGCAATCACATCGTAACATTGACTTCAAGGCATTTGTAGTACGACTAGTTGCTTGCTATCTGATACACCCTTGGAAGAGGTCTTTTGGCCGCAGGAAGTGGGAGAACGACTACCTGCTTGCTATCTGCACCCTTGGAAGAGGACTTTTGGCCGCAGGAAGTGGAAGAAAGACTACCTGCTTGCTATCTGGACCCTTGGAAGAGGACTTTTGGCCGCAGGAAGTGGGAGAACGACTACCTGCTTGCTATCTGCACCCTTGGAAGAGGACTTTTGGCCGCAGGAAGTGGAAGAAAGACTACCTGCTTGTTATCTGGACCCTTGGAAGAGGACTTTTGGCCGCAGGAAGTGGGAGAACGACTACCTGCTTGCTATCTGGACCCTTGGAAGAGGTCTTTTGGCCGCAGGACGTGATATTCCGTCGCTTCCGCGGACAACGGACCAGTGCCGCTTGATCACACTGTGCTTAGTGAAGGGTTTTACTCAAACAGGTTTAAGTTTTCCATCAAATTAATTAAATGATTGAATAAGCATCAATTCTATTAAAATAAAGTATCCTGTTAATAAAGAGTTTTTTTTTTATTATTATAACTAAACTCCTGGTTGGGGTACAAGTGTCGGCAGTTTAATATGATGGCATGGGCTATATACTACACTTACAGGATAAGCTAGTACAGACGCCAGCAGGTCAAGCTATCCAAAACTGTCAAATTTTCCCAATTGAATATGAACCTTTTACAGATTGTGGTAGCTTGATGTGCTGGCCACTGTACTACTGGATTGTCCCATTATACTATGAGTCTCTTATAATTGTAGGTATCCTTCAATGTCCAGTAATCACAATATGGTTCCAGATAATTTTAAAATAGTTTCCATGGAGATTCTTGACAGATTCATCCCCATAGCGTCTACTTTTTTGAACCGTACAACTATAGTCCTAACGTTTCATAAACGTTTGTAAAAGCTTATTTGCCAAACCAGCACTCACAATTAAAATAAATATGACATGTAATTTGAGTGCTGGTTTTAACAGCTTTTAAGATTAATATTTTGTGGTTAACACGACATTTTACAATGTTGGTTTTCCGTGAGACAGTAAGAAGTTAGTATTCACACGATCCATTAGAAATGTCGATTGGAAAGATTCTTGAATTGATAACAACGTGAATGGATCCATCTGGAAGAGTAAGTAATGGCAGAAGTAGATGCATGGGTGCGTCGCGGTAAATAATGAAAACTAAGAGTACCTACGAACTGTTAAGTACTATTATGAAGTATGTACCTACCTAGTACCTATAGATAGATGTAGAGCTTAATATAAAATAAATTAACATAAAGTAGTACAATTGCGGGTTTATCTCTAATAGCAATAAGTATGTAGATCATTGAGACACTTTCAATTTTGTAGATGGCGCCACTAGTCACATTGTAATATTATTAAATCATTAAATACTAGAAGTTACATCAGAAGCCCCGTATACTATTCCCAGGTAAAGCAATGTTATTAGGTTTGTCTGTTAAATTGTCAATAGCAGCTCGAATTTCGATTTGTGACCGGTGAATGGCAATAAGCTCGCCCTCTATTTCATGGGACCTAAACATAACGGCAAACTATGGCTGTAAATTAGCATACTTCTGCCAAATACTTCGGAAAATATAGGCGTGATGTCGTTATATCACTTGATATGGGAATCGAACCCAATGTCCTCGGCCTCAGTGGGCGGCTCAGTCGACCGCGCATCGGGTTCAGCCACGACTAGACCAAGTTTCCCTATACAAGAAGTAATTCTACAGACTGTTTTTTTTTTTTTTGACTGCAGTTTATATTCTATTTTCTTCAAACTTAGTAAAGAAAATGTAAAGAAAGTTTATGAAACTCGTTCGGACGTCTTGACGTCACAAGTTCTTTGTTGTTTAATATTTGCATGATATTGCGTTTCTGCGAGCTGTGCGCCGTACGACGCGCAATATTGCTTTCATACGTCTGATTTGCTCAAGTATTCCTTAGAAAACAATATTATTAATATTTTTTCTTTAGAAGCAGTGATATGACCAGTAGACTGCTACGTTAAAGGCCTTGAGTTCGAATCCAAGGTCCGCACCTTTGACTTTTCAAATTCATGTGCGTATTTAATAATCAATTGACATTAAACGGTGGAGGAAAAAATCGTGAGGAAACCTGCATAACTTTGAGTTTTTTATTCGTCGGTGTGTGAAGTCTGCCAACCCGCACTAGGCCTGCGTGGTGGACCATACCCTAATCCCTCTCATCCTGAGAGTAGACCCGTGCGCAGCAGTGCGGCAGTATACCTATGGGTTGATGATATTTCTTTAACAGGATTAGGATGTCAACTCTGTTGGTGATAGAATCGTTGCGCTATTAAAATCAGTAGTTATTCTTCATCTTTTGCTTAATAATGTGCTGGAGGCACGGTGGGGGCAACGTGTGGTTAGAACTTGTCACTCATCTATTGACTAAACGCGGAAAGCGCATTTTAACGTTCCAGATCGATTGAGCCACATATTAATGATTACTTAGCCACGAGCCCCTCCAAAGAATTATTGTAATATCATTGAATAGAGGCCAGCACATCAAGCTACCACAATCTGTCAACTTTCTTTGATCGATTTTCAACTTTAATACAAAAGTTCAAGGTTTATATTCAATTGATACCGTCATGACATTATTCCCCAAAGGGGTAGTAGGCAGAGGACTAGACCTTCGTCGGTATGTTTAGGTGCCATGTAATAGCAAGTAAGAGAGGTAGCGCATAGTGGGAGTAATTTCACTCAAATTGCCGAGCCGAGCGGCCGACTGGGGAAGTACCTCCGCCTTAGTCGTTATAATCAAAGTGAATTAACACTGCTTTGAGCTGCGTTGTATTTATTACGGTGAGCAAGGTTCCCAGTACTCTGTGAGGAAACATTGTGTTGGCAGTGGGGGGACTTTGATAATTACACCGCCAACCCAACTATTCCTCTTTCATTTTACAGGATTAGCAACGCGCCAGTAATACCCCTGTTAGAAGCTTCTATAGGCTACGGTAACCGCTTACTACCAGGTGGGCCGTATACTTGTTTGCCACCTTAGTGACACAAAAAAATGTAATAGCTATAAAGAAAAACCCAATTACACTGGTCGACATAAGAACTGAATCCAGGATCTCTATCGTAGCAACAATGATACGTCAAAAAAAATTACAATTACCCTCATATCAAAACTTATCTGTCTATAATCAACCCTTCCTGTCTCCTGCACTGGCTGTGCTGGTCGTTTGCCCAACAGTGCGAGTGACGCAAACAGTTAATTACTGTACCAAACTGCTGACGTCGACACGTGTACCTCGTTATGTTCACACATTGGTCTTGACCGGTGTGGGATGGTCTAAGATGGCGTTGACAGCGAGATAGACAAAGATATGTTTTTCTAGGTAACACATCAATAAACATATTTTCACTTGACAAGCAACGATCGATACGCAAACTTATAATTTGACAAACTTGCATTTCATATAAAAAAAAATGCATCTCGCAAACTTCTACTGAAATAATTTTCTCGAATATTTTCATTTGGTAACGTATAAATAAAAGAATAAAATGCATTTATTTCAGGCCCAGAACCCACAAAATGAATAAAATAATCATAGAAATAAATACAAACTAAGAAATAAAAAATACAATACAATAAATTTGACAATTTACATCATTATCATTTGTCAATATTTTTAATAACAACTTGCTGAGTTTTTCTAAGGTGATACCACCATATATAGGCAAATATTTTGCAACTCAGTAATAATGTACTAACATAATTGTGATCCGGTTTGCAAGGACAGCCAACTAGCCAGTGAAATTACTGCATACGAGATTTAATAACTGGGATGCTAAAATACGTCTATCAGCTACGGCTACCCCTTACCATCAGGCGGCTCATATTATATATAAGTGGTCATGAGTCATAATAATGTCATTAGATTTGTGTCGCTAAAGACTTTGCTTCCATGAAACTAATTGTCTCAGTAGGCGGCGCTCGTATTAGTCTGCACGCGCCTTTAAACAGGAAGCCTCACCCCATGGGTCTGGTAACTGTTCTGGAGCCGCAGTATGTCTATGATAGGGCAAGTATAATTTCTAGTCGGTAGGAGTCCAAAATACCCTGCCACTTAGGAAAGGTCAGGTCATTGGCTTGTCTATGAAATTCTCAGTACTCTGTTCTCTGCTACTTGCGTTCTCAAATTCAAAACTAAGCATAGTTTTGAATTTGAATGGAAAAACGCTCTAATTTCATGCATTACACCAATCGAATAATTAATCGATCGAATGGAGTTGGTCTAATGGGCGAGAACTTTGAAACGGCTGTTTTCAAATTAATTGCTATAACTAAAGTAAATACTGCCTCATCAGTGTAGTGCAGGTCGCAAGTGCGGTTGCTCTCGCGAGGTCCTGGATTCAAAGCCCAAGTCGAATAAAGCGTTATTGGATTTTTAATTAGCAGTTTAGAGTTTGATATAGTTATTTTCTGGCGTAGAGGGCGCTCAGGTTCCTCACCACGGGGTTTGGGCTCGATACCTACACGGAAATGAGATCTGTAGGTACAAATACCTATTTGAATGACCTACAGGTTGTAAGTTCCGAGTCAAAGTGTTCTATTATTTGCTAATTTTGCTATGCTACGTAGGATTAGGGAAGACACTGTTTCCTGACATACCTGCAGGTTGTTACCCAGTTCAGGAGACAGAGCTCTCTTGTATTGTGACAATTTGGTTGTTAATAAACGTTATTTTTTTTATTTATTTAAAACTTTGTTTTGGTAAACGCACCCACGATACGGGATAAAATCCAAATAGGTCAAAAAATTTTTTTTAAGAAATTTGGAAGGGTTTTTGCAAAATGGACCCCTTAAAAATTCAGAGTAATGTAATTTAAAAAAATCGCAAAAAAGGCTACGGTTGTATCTAAATTCCATTTCATACGGGACATAACAGCACCATCAATCAACTTTAGCTATCCAAATAAAAACCTACCACGGTTTCTCGTCAGGGACCCACGTCTGTCAAATCCCGCCGACCCGTCAATTAGTCACCCCAGTGATTATTATTCACACGCGGCCGACCCTAGCATCTGGTCCTAATGATCGCAAAGCACGCCCGTGGTAGGGGATGCGTGTTCCAATTATTGCTATATGTCAAAAAAATTGATACCTACTGATTTAGAAAATATGAAAATGACGTATAGAGGTATTTTTATCCTTATTTTTTAAAAATATTTAAAGAAATGCTGAGGATATTTTTTGGAATACAAATTTCAAAATGTTAGTCAGTGAGATTCACAATCCCAGACGAATGGCTTAAATGAGGACTTTAAACAATCTCAAAAAGTTTTATTTTATTTATTAATTTAGGGAACATTAACTATACTAACTTATATATTATATTATAAATGATTGATGAGTAGGTCCCTATCAAAGACCAAAAAGTAGATACAATAGGAAAACTTGAGAATTCTCCAATTATTTATAATAGTATAATTAAAATATATTATTAGATAGGGTCTTAATAATAAGACATAGTAGCACACTTTAGTAATACCCTTATTTTTGAAATTCCGTAGCCATTGAAGCCAAATGAAGATAAAAAAAAAAACAAATAAACCCAGAGATACAACACGTCACCACCAGAAAAAATATAATTTCCCCGCTCTGTCTACCGGAATAACGAACAATGTAAAATGAACTTGATATCTCGGATAGCCCGTACAATTTTGTTCATTTAACAGATATTGCATGGGTCAAGTTTGGGTGGACTTTCATACCTCGAACGAAATACAGGACGGTTGAAAAATACAATAATTTTAATTACAAAAAGGCAGAACACTCAATGCAAATAATAGCAATGTGCCGTAAATAATTAAACAAAGGTTGTTTAATTATTTACGGCATTAATAAATGGATTATTCCATAAAATAATGTGACATTTGAAAACGACGTTAAGTTGAGTATTGCACAAGCCCCTTTTTTTAATTATTGTGGAGAAATTTTCTATAATTTCGCCAAGAAATTATTATTATGATTGGTAACAGAATTTTCAAACTGGGGTTAAATTACTTGTTTCAGTTTCAAAGGGATAAGCTTCAGTAAGTAGTTATTATAAAAAAACAGCCTGTATATGTCATTTTGCAACATGGCTACAGCGGGACGCTGTCAGGCACACGCAGCTATTTTAACATCGCTTCACTGACTTATCATGTTTTATTTTAATATTTTTATAGAATATAATAGGTTATGAACTATGAAGTTTATTCCCTACAACATGGTTGAGTCGAACAGCGCCGATACAAACGTTATACTCGTGAACCCGTCAGGGCTGGTCGGATCTTACTGTCAATGGCAATCTTTATATACTGGATTAATTATTATTGAATAGGTATATCAAACTGCATTGTTCTCCACTTTTTAGAACCGTGCAACTAGTTTGGAATTTTCAAAAATAGTGTTTTAATAGTCTAATTGAAATAAAATATTTGACTTTAACTTTATAAAAAAAATATCAACGATTCCCATTAAATGGGAAGCAAAGAGTTTGATATCGGGATGGACCACTATGAAAATCAGTAAATTAAAAATAAAAACAATTTATTAGGTGAAAATAAAATAAAACCTTCAATGGTTTGCGCTGTGCGTGTGGTTCTTAATTTGATCCAACAAATATATCGCGGTGGCTTAGTGGTCATAGCGTCTGGTGTACCTAACTAGAAGACGCAGGTTCGAATCCTGCCCGCGGTCGAATTTTTCCTTTATTTAGGTACAGTTACTTTATTTATTGTATTTTATGTATACTTCTAAAATAAATAAGTGTCCCACAAAACTGTATTTATAAACAGTTTGACCATGGGAGACCACTTTATTTATTAACTTCTACAAAAATAATCCTATTTTAAACATATTAACTCTCCCAGTTCAATTAACTATATTATCCTATTCTACCATCAGCGTACAGTTTGCGGTTTAGCACCTACTAATTGGACACCACAAATTGGTTGTCAACGGTGCAACTATGGAGAAACACCAGCGTACTACTATCTATGGTGTATTCAATTGTATTGTTTTAATTATGTATTAGAATAACTTGAATTCAATATTCAATGAATAAATTCGAGTAATAAATGTAGAACTTTCATGCAGAACTATACGAAAAAGGGATAGCATTAATAATTAGATAAAAGTGGCGGGATTCTGTTAAAGCGGACATGATGAAAAAAAAAGAAAGCGAGACTGGATGAAAAGGACATACTGCGCCGACCCCAAATAAATTGGGACAAGGGCAGGAAGATGTTACATACCATCACGCCTGTATTCCCCGAAGGGTTAGGCAGAGGTGTACTTTGTTAGGTACCAATAATATCGAGTGTCTATTATAAATTCAAGTCACAAAACCATACTAAAAGTTACTACTGAGAATTTCCTAGGGAAAACTGATTAACACTTGGGGGGAATTGAACCCAAGACCTCACACATAGCAGCCACACTTGCAACCACTATCATAGTCCAGCTTATCCAGTCCATAGCTTATCCAATATCAATTCAAAACCAAAATTAAAGTATGTCACAAAAGAAAACAGGCTTTGAAAGTATCATTGCCAGCGATAAACACAGGACACTTGGCCGACGGATGTGCAGCTGTTTATGTGTCGATATAGAAGTCAATAAAGTTGCGATTGTCAGAACCGTTCAGAATTCCATCGGCGATCGCTGACTCAATCGCTGACCGTTTTACATGCGACGCTCGTGCGAGATTTTCGGAGTAGACGGCCGGGGTTACTTCTTGTCTTGATAAAATTATATTTTATTATTTCGATTATTTTTCATTGCACTATTATTTTCTGTATTAATTAAATCGCATATAGCTCGTATTCTTCAAAAGATTAATACACATTACTAGGTATGCTAGTATTCCCCACCCGGTATAGGTGCCAACGACATCGGAAATCGGTTATTATTATATTTTTTATTAAGTACCTATAAGAATTAAAGAATATTGTTTTCGTTATCTAACTTATTTCTTTTATTTACAGTCCTGCCTTGTCTGTAGATAATGCTTAAATACATAAGATTTCTTAAACTGATCGACTTTTAAGTTACAACCATTAAACGATACCTCTTGACCAAAGCCTTAGGTTTCAGTAGACGCTTGATCTTGAGCAATATTCTATTACATAACAATAATTTGCATGTATATTATTGTACATTATGTAGGTATACATTACCATTGGCGTATTTGATTTAGGTTTAAAGAAACTTTATTCCCAATAAAAACATAATGTCACTTACTTGAGAACAATACTAAAATGTTAAAATTACCATAAGTTTGTCGTCGTCAGTTACAAATTAGATGCACATTGAACATATTTAATAATGCAGTTATAGATATATTTCTGCTTTAGAAAAAGGAGTTCAGCAAACTCTCGGTACAGCAACATCCTATTACCAGTTAACAATGTAAACTGAAAATAAAAGAAGGAAAAATAACTCTCTTTTGTCCAAATAATTCGGCGTTTCTTCCGCAGCGTTCGAACCGCTGGTCTGCACCCGTGCCCCGAGCTCGTTTGACACTGCCATTCCTTTATCTGATTTACACTACATCTGTGCATTCTTTAGTCTGGCGAATTTCCTATCAGCATTTACATACATCGTTGCGCTTTCAATTGCCGTGTATCCTGTAATTCTTTGCTGTCGACGTGTCGTGTGGATAGATGTGTGTCAGTGTCGGTTTTTAAATATGTCATTAGCTTTTGTTTTGAAGGTAGTACCACCACTGCTGAGCAAGAGCTCTAAGAGATATAGAGGAGATTAAGCGTCATCTTCACTGGGCTAGTGCTGGACTACTAGACTTTACAGACATTTTAGACTATCCGCTCCATTGCACCCAGTGGTCCAACGCAAGTCCAATATAAAAAGTAAATAAAATTAATAATTGATATTAATTAATTATTAATATCCAATTTATAAAACTGTGGAAGTAAATTTACTATATCTTGCCTTTCGAGGGCTAGCCTTTTTAATAGTAGGCTGAATAGAAAAATCAATGATGCGTAAATACGTAAGTATAACTTTTTAGCCATCCACTTGAATATAATTGCAACTATACGTATCTACTCTGGTAGCCCTAAGAGGTAAACTGAGTTTTCTCAAAGTAAAATACATCAAACAAAATAAAACTGTCGTCACACATTTCCCTTTTGAAATACAAAAAGTATTGTATTACTAAATAAGCGAGGGACCAACTGTTTATACGTTTAGTATTAACAAACTTACTATCCTTGATTCCTTTAAAATGTAACCCTATGTCTAGTACGGTAAGGTAGATGACAACAGCATATGTAAATTTGCAGCCCCCATGTATTTTTATTAGGTTTTCCAGTGTAGGGTAGGTCGGGGGGACGTTGCTATGGCAACGGCACGGCTGTCACTGATGGAGAACAATTCACTTTGTTTTATGTTATGAAATGGAAATAATGAAAGGTTGGAATTTTATAAGCTTCACAGAATATTCTAGAATAATAATCATCAACCCATTTACCGTTCCACTTGTAACATCGGTCTCCTTTCAAAATAAGAGGGGTTAGACCGCCGTACTAGCGTGTGGGTTGGCAGACAGAATGTTTACCCTACCTGATAGTAAGCAGTAACCAAGATTTTGTATGTATCAGAATTACCGGTGGTATCATAGTGTGTTTTAATCTTGTGACAATTGTTAAGCCTCATTTGCCTAGTAATTTCCCAAATTGGACCGGAACACAAGATGTAAGATCATACACAGACGAACTTCTTTCACCTTTCGCCTCTGAATAAGGGTTATATTTATAAAAGAAAAAAATATATATTGCCACGTGTACAACCGCCTCTTTCCATCTTCTTCAACATATTACCAACTCGCCTATTCAAAGCCTTCATAACATCAACAGAGAAGCACTTGCTCCTAACATGTTTATCGGTGATTAAGAGCTCATTGCGACCGATTCAACCGCAAACAGTTTGCCAAGTTCGCAAATTGAGGGTATTCATACAATGCAGAACGATGTTCGGTTGCGTTCAGAGAGACTTAGAGACGATTTAGTAGTTGTGAATGTCTATTATATTAGAACTTGCGTTTACCCGCAGTTTTATTCGAATCTCAAATTACTTCATATGACAAGAGTCCTTTATCAGGATGCAAATTTATCTCCTTACCAAGTTAGGCTTGACCGAGTTAGTTTTGCATCTAAAGACAGACATACTTTTATATTGAAATAAAACCACTTTTTACGGATTTTATCACATCATATTAATGTCATGTCGGAGATCAGATAAAACTTTCAACAACTGCAGAAATTCAATCTATCATCATATCAGCCACAAAAGGGCCACTGCTGAATAAATCCCTCCCCGATAGACTTTCAAAACCTTACAATAGGCAGTCGTGTATCAGGATAATACCCCTTCATGCATTATACAAAGTAATAACGTTCCATCTCCTATAATAGCACTTCACTTTAGACACGTAATAAAAGTCAAGGAGCCAACAGAGGGACACTAAATAAAGCATACAGATTCCCATATAAATTCTACATCTGGAAATAGCTCAAGCACAAGTAGATTTGACAATTTATTACACATCATAACAGCATTAAGTGCTTCTCAGAAACAGTTATAACTCATTTAAATGGAAGATGGAAATAACTAAGCTTTATACTAGTGTAACTATCTAATTAAACATGTTCATCTAGCTGAATTCGGTTTGGTTGTCCGTGTTCAGAATTTAGCGACATATCCATATTTACCAAATAGTATGAATGCCAAAGCAAATCTTTATGTCTGTTACCTTATCATACCTTAACCTCTACACTAATTTCTATAAAATATAATTGATATTACAAGGATATAGATTGCAGATAGAGAAAGACATAGGTTATCTGTTGTCTCAAAACAATGACTATGAAATTGAGAGTAAGAATTAGTATGGGTATAATATCTGAATGAATTGTTATTAGTTAGTTAAACTAAAGCGATGTCGTAAAGAGGAAGGACAAAATATGATAAGGTTATTATTCTTAAGAAAATTTTATCTTGTAGTCTACAAGTATATATTTTATATATCGGTTGGTGACATCTCAGAGACTACAAGTTTATCTCTAAACTTTGTTTAGGTGTTGAAAGTTTTTGTTGGTATTGGAAACTACTCTCCATCAGCTGGCAGTCGAGGATCGTGGTTGACACATTTCGTATCATAAAAAATTACTTCCTTGTCTATGAATACAGTAGACTCTCTTTTTCCTTGCATATCAACAATTTGTTATGAGTTTCACAAGTCAAATAAGTATTAACAATTCCAGTTTTCCTTGAGTATAATTGTATATTTTGTATAATATTTCACCACCTTGATAAATTTGATCCTGAACAAAGGAACTTTAATCAAATAAATTATTCTCAAAAAATCGCAGGACTCACCGCGGGGCGTCAGAATACTGCAAAGTGAAATTCCTTTTCAATTATAACCAACCTAAATTGAATTTCAACTCTAAAATATACGGTGCAGAGTTCGAAATTGCTTGTTAATTAACGCCAATTACCTGACCGGTCATACGCTTAGTGCTGCCAGTTTTCCAAGTAATATAGCAATCATTCATTCCTTTTGGTGTATGACATTCATGAGAGATTAATGTGTCGCGATTCTCATAACAAGTTGAAATATTAATTTTAACATTTGTCTTACATTTTCATGCTGGGACGTGGACAGGAAGATAATTAAATATTAGATTAAATTGAGAAAGACTAGCTACAAGAGTTCAGGGAAGTCAGAGGCAACTGATATTAGAAGAAAAAAACATCTATTCCATCTATTCTGTATCGGACCGTCCGCGTACATTCAAATTTAAAGGCTTTATTTCAATTTCACCTGATTTCAAGTACTTTTGTTGAATTGTCAAAAACTAGATGCATTAACCAGCTTCTTTGGCTAGGTTATAGACTTGTTTAGTGTAGCGCCAATACAAACATGCTGAAAGAAGCCGGGACGAAAGGTTTGTTCATGCATCCATCACCCATCTTCCATGGTCGATCAGGACTGGTGATAGAGATCAGTGTGGGCGCACCTAATGCCTATTTGGTTCTTACTGTGCACACTTTTTACTGTGGCAAATATGATTTTTATGCTGAATAGATAATAAGGCTCTTAAGATCTGAATAATTCATTTATGATTTGCGAAAAGAAATCACAGATCTGTGTGTAACTAGAGCTATTGAGGATAGCAGTTTGGAAAAAAAAAACAATTGAACATACCGTCACCATGGTACAGAGGCCAGCACATCAAGCTACCACAATCTGTCAAATTGCTTTGATAGATTTTCAACTTTAAAGCAACATAATAAGGTTCATTTTTAATTGGGAATATTTGACAGTTTTGGATAGGTTGACCTGCAGCTGGCGTCTGTACTCCCCGATAGGTTAGGCAGGATGGACTGCTGCCTTCACAATTTGCCGGTACGTTTAGGTCCCATGTAATAGAGAGCGAGCCTATTGTATTTCGTCGTGCACAAATCCAAACTCCAAACTGCGACTGTAAGATATACTTGGATATTCCAAAATGACTACATTCTCCGTCTAGAATTGAAATCGCAATGGAATGCATGAAATAGTATGCAGATAATAGTTTAAAACAGGCGTTATCGAAGCGGTATGCGTATATTTGTATTTTTTTAAAGAGTAGTCTTCCTGATAAGTGTCTTTATATTATACCAGAAACGTATACGGTACACGGTAACGGTACCTAACCAGAAGACGCAGGTTCGAATTCTGCCGGCGGTCGAATTTTTCCTTCGCTAAATAACATTAAACCAGAAAGTTTATACTTTCCAATTAGACACTTTAAGCAATTATTACTGAGGAATGAATATTCATTTATAGAGTGCTATTAAGTTACAACCTTGAATATTGTACGCCATTGATACAACCACCTTGAAGACAAATAAATATGAAATATCATATTAATTCCTCTTATCTCGAAAGCAATACAGAGCTACATCTCCATACATTATGGATAACCATCTTGACGTTCAGATACCGATCAACGCTGTAAACAGAATACAGTCGTCACCGCCCATCCCGTGTTTATGTCCGTCGTAAAAATATGATATAAATATCATCTAAGAATGATATTTTGATGTTAAGGGCAGGCTGTTTTGTGGACCGTTTTATTACTTCAGTCTTTACTCAAGTATTCGGTTTTGAAATGGCTTGAAAAGGGTTCCCAGGTTATTTTAGTTATTTATAAATACAAATTTCTGGAATGCCACAGGGATGCATTTTAGGTTCGTTTTGTTTTACTAGTTTTTATGGTTTTTCACTGTTTCTGGTGAACTGATAGAACTTCTTTTTTATTTTGCTTCTTACCAATGGTTTGAAGATTTAGGTATTAAACAAACTATAAGCTATGACAAATGTGAACCTAAATATATAAAGACATGAAAACGGTTAGTTAAATGATACAGAACCAGACACTGAAGAATGATTTGTCACTATAGCAAATTGTGGAAAACTCAATTCGTATTACGTACTAATCTGATCTGACTATGACACAGAACAAATTGTAATAACTACTACTATCAGTTATTACTAAGTCAGCTGATAGTTATCCTTAGTAGTAAGAAATAAATAGTTTATTAAATTTATTATATTTTGTTTCTATAAGCCTTACCTTTAACCCGTTCATACCTGTACAATCACGCGAACGAATACCTCATGCGATCGAACACTTGTTGATGTAATAAATCGTACAGCACCCGAGGGTTAAGTCGTAATAATAATTACGAATCACTAATGAATTGCCTTTAATTGCTCCTCGGATGTTTTAATTTGCTATGTGGCTACTATTTTAATAGAGTGAACTACGAATTTGTTTTTAATTGAAGTCAAATTTTATTACAATCTCGTCATTTGATCAATAAAAAAATTATAATATAAAAAAGAACAATTATTTTAATGAAGATATCAGTAATACCTACTTAATACAACAAATTACAAAAAATTAAGCGTTTAACAAGCATAGTGAGTACATATAGATTACCAGATTCTATTTTGTAGTAATTTTCTAAAGTGACAGTGTCATGGTTATCTGAGTACATAATTAACATAATAAGCTGCTGATGGGCACTAGTGTCGGTAAAAAAAAATAGCCAGAAGTACTACTGGTATACATCCTTCACAGTAGCTACCCTTCTAGTATTTCAATCATCTTCTTTTATTTAAGATCTCAGATCTCACTGTTCTCTATTACCTCTTTATATTTTTTCTTATCAATCATACGTACTTAAAATGTTCATTATATTATGTATGTAGCAAAATTGAAGCAGTTATAGCCTATCCGTATGACCATTGGACTGCCAAGTCGAAGGTCTCGAGTTCGAATCCAAGGCACGCACCTCTGACTTTTCGAAATCATGTGCGTATTAATAATTAATTATCGCTCGCTTAAATGGTGAAGGAAAACATCGTGAGGAAACCTGCATGCCTTAGAGATTTTCTCGACGGCGTGTGAAGTCTGCTAACCCGCACTAGGCCATCGTGGTGGACTATAGGCTAATTCCTCTCATTCTGTGAGAGGAGACCCGTGCCCAGCATTGGGACTGTATATGGGTTGATGATGATGATGTGATGATGAACAAAATTGCAATAAAAGTACACTAAGTGGTCATGCTGCAGTCCGTCTGCCAAATATTCTGTCGGTAAGCAAAAATGTCTGACATTATCGTGTGTTCATGAGGAATCAAGATAACAACGCACTAGTGATGAGACTGATGTCGTTGGGGTCTATATGCTATTTTTTAATACCACTAAGTTGGTATCACCCGATTATTTTTAAGCGGTTACCGCAGCCTATTGACGCTTACAACATCAGGTGTATCACTTACGCGTTGCCGGCCCTGTAAAACGAAAGAGAAATAGTTGGATTGGCAGTTTAAGAGTCAAAGTCAAAGGGCCACTGCCAATACAACGTTTCCTCGCGCACTGCTGCGCGGCTGTGTTTTCTTGCCATCATGTAACCCGTGTTCTTTTTTATCATAAAAATTATATTAGGTACAATTGGAACTGTAGGGAAGAGAGAAATTAAACACGAGATTGATGGAATAGTGTTGACTGTTTATTAAGGTGCAACCAAATATACTACACCACAGGAACATTCTGAATATCCCAAAATGACTACTAGGTCTAAGTACATAAATCTAATATTACGCTCACTAAGACAGAGATATGTAACTGTATGCAAATTGTTTTAACCCCCGAATACATTAGGTAAAGTCGGAATAATTAATTGGAATCCTACGGCCTTGTATTCACAAGGTTGCTAGATACCTACAGACATAAGGACTGCATATAGCTGAATGATATTAAATGATGATGTTCAATTAATTCAGGACAAAATTTTAAACACTGCAAACACCACGTGTGTTGGCAGTAGAGGGACTGTAACCGTTATACTGCCTACCCAACTAGTCCTTTTTCATTTTACAGAATCGCCTGGTGTTGCAATCGACTATAGGTTATGGTAACCAGTTACCATCAGGTGGGCCGTATATTCGCAAATGACAGTCGCAAAGATTGAGACACCTTTTTCTGCGGTTGCCTTAACTACTACTAAACCTCTACCTAACCAGACGCCAATCCAAACTCAGAGCTGCTGCTGATGATATTGAAAACTTCCTAATAGAACATCTTAGTAACACTCCTCGAACTGGAAAATCTAGAACTCAAGTCCAGTAGTCGCGCATGCAATCAAAGAGACAGTCATACGAAAATGCAATACAAAGAAGTCTAAAAAGCTCATGAAAAGTCAACGGTTTCATAAAATATTGACATCATTCGTTGCAACCCCTTGTTTTCTCAAGGAAATTGGCATGATCCCCAGTAAGGGACGCATTAAGTAAACTTTCTTAGAACGACTACATAATTGATGACGTAATGCAGGGTAATAATTTATATGTGTATCTTTAAGTTAATTCTATTAAGAGAAGTAATAGAAATTGTAATGGCCTGTTGGAAATTGTCATTTAATTTTTTGTAAATACTATAGGAGGCGCTGGAAGCGAATGACGTAACAACTTCTTAGACGAAACGGCCAGCAACACTTCGACCAAATGTGATCTGTTGTGTTGTCCCCAGCATGGTACATTCCTTACTCTTCAAAGACGTGGTTCATGAAGGCGGCTAGCCCACTAAGAGGAAGGAACCTGTAGTCCTCTGGCTTCGGGTATCCGTTGCCGAGATGACTCATCCGTTTTGTCGCTAGGACGTTACAATCACACAAGATGTGCTGCATGGTTTCCCTGAATTCACTACAAGCTCTACAATCATTGTTCAAGGTCAGCTTCATTTTATGGAGCATGTTATTTGTTGTAAAATGCCCTGTAAAGGCTCCGATGACAGCTCGGGCTTTGTCCCTTCTATTTTAGAGTATGAATTTGGAGATGCGTGTGGTGATGCTGCCGAAAAATTTTCGTGAGTACTCTAGCCCTAAGCTATTGTACCACTACTTACTTAGTAATACTAAGTTCGTCATGGTTGTGGTGAATGTTAAGAATCGTATAGCCGTATCTATATGGAAAGTTAAGGGGATTACGGTTTTTAGTCGGTATGTATTCGACATACCCTGCCACCTCCCCGGGTGGCGGATCCATGAGTATTTTCCGGATAAATAGGGAAAAGGCTTTTTGAACGTCATTTCTACATTTTGGACAGCCCTCAGAATTCTAGCGTTTGTCTGTCTTAAGTTTGATACGACCTGAGAATCAAAGCCCAGGACCTCTCACTCAACAGCCATGCTTGCGACCGACAAGGCAGTCAAACGTATATTTCCTCCCCTTTTATATTCATCTGGGGTAAAACAACCCCGTAATAAAATGATGCATTATTAAATTCGTTTTGATGTACCGAATAAACAAGATCTCATGACGAAATTCAGTTTCATACATTCTTTATATTTTTTTTGTATGATCTATCTTTATATAAAATACCCTGAGGAGTTGACTTTAGGGAGTTTCTTTTTAAAAATCTATTTATAAAACTGTAAGCAGAAATAGAGGCGACACTGACCCCTGGCTAATAGATTTTATTTACAAATATTATATGTTTGTAATGTCTTTTATATTCATCATCATCAACCCATATACTGTCCCACTGCTGGGCACGGGTCTCCTCTCATATTGAGAGGGATTAGGCTATAGTTCGCAGTTGGCAGACTTCACAAACCGTCGAGAAAATTCTCTAAGGTATGCAGATTTCCTCACGATGTTTTCCTTCACCGTTTATATTCATATTAAATAAGAATTATTAAGGAACATCCTCAATATGAAGCCAAAGCTAAGTAATTGTGTAACTAGGTTAAAGACCTACAGTAAGTACTTGTAGTTGATTTTTTACAAAATATACTACATAATAACCAAAAAAAGGTCTGGATCTGGATTATTCTATAAATACAAACATGATACAGAAGTAACCCTAGGACCACTTAACATTTAAGTAGGACAAAAGTCAAAATCAAATAATTGTTTCAAACCATTATTGAATGTGCTTTTGAACTAACCTAATTGCAATATTCCAAACTATGGATCTTATGGAGAAGAATCACCAATAAATTGTGGGTCTTATGGAGAAGAATTTCCAACAATTTGCGAGTCTTATGGAGAAGAATTCCATAGACTTATACGCCTTCAATTAATTAATGTTTTTCTTTTGTTTAAATATTTTATTCTGATAGTGCATAAGAATGACTATCTCACTGCTGTATGACTGCCTCATTAGTCTAGTGGTCCTAGGCGCGACTGCTACGCTAGAGGTCCTGGGTTCGATCCCCAGGTCGAGCAAAGTGTTATTGGGTTTTTCTATGAAATTCTCAGTAGCAGCTCGGAGTCTGGATTTGTGCCCGGTTAATGGCAATAGGCTCGCCCCCTATTACATGGGACCTAAACATACCGGCGAAATGTGGGTGTACATTAGTACACCTCTGCCTAACCCTTCGGGGAATACAAGCGTGATGGTATGTATGTAGTGCATAAGAAATGGTTCGACGAGCGCCACGGTCAGTCTGATGGGTGGCCTATCTTACCACATCGAGCCACCTCCGTTTCTCGGAGAGCTCGTAAAGCCATCGGTCCCAGTTGTCATACAAACATCTATGACAATGGTTAGTAGTGGTCAGAAGCCCAAAAAACCTGACAACTAGTCTATACTCAGGATACCGGTATTGCTCAGAAATTGGGTTGCAGAGGTCTGATTGCAGTTACTTCATATAAAATACTGATGTTCAGCCGCATCTAGTTAAAATAAAAGCCGACTCCAAAATAGTTGGGGGTTACTGTATGAGAAAAATAAAGAGATAAACTTTACTGCCAAAGTTTTTTTTAATGTCGCTTTTCTCTGCTTTGTATTTTATATTGTAATGGACACATTCATTATATTATATCTTCTCAAATAAAATCGAATACAACATTTCCTTCTATAAATACTATCTATCAGTCCCATTAAAGACGCATTAAGCACTTAAAAGGGTGTTTCAAATGTGAGGAATGAAGTTCTTATTTATAGGTCGCTCGTATTTTGACTGGAATTGTACGTAGAAGTATAAATTGTTGGAGAAAATCATCTGGAATTTAGAACATTAAATGGGGTGATCGTTGCTAAATAATATTGAGTATGGACTAAGCTCATCCATCGATCTAAGCCGCATTTATCGTGGTCAATCTATTGATGGGGGATAATTCTCAATACATCGAAAAATCATCTTAAAACACATGCGAGCCTTCGATTAGGATATGAGGCAATACCTCATCAATTAAAGGGGTCTAGCGACGGCTAGGCCACAGCCTGTCATGGTCGTGGCGGATTTCATGGAACCCATGGCAATGGATAAAATCATATTTCAGGATTATGGCGCCTATTATATTTGTAATAAACTTTGTCGCACAAAGCAATAAAAGGTAATATGAAAATGTAAAGCAATATAATAAGTAGGTATATAAAGTAATGTTTTAAAGAAAATAGTCGGACATGATCGAACGCTTTAGCTAACGCTACATCGACATTTTCTGATGATAAACTCTGAAATTAAACGCCGAAACAAACTCGTGATCTCTAAAGTCCAGAGATAGTATTATTAAATACGCATGCGTCAATCTTTGCGTAGTTTGACCATAAATTAGATATTCCTGACACTGACTCTAAAAACTGTCATAGACTAAAATGACTATCACCCTCAGAAGTGTCAGCTAACTAAAATTATATTACGCATCCATAAATTGAGCGCATCGCTGCTTTACCACGAGGTATCTACGAAGATACATGATTACTTGATTAGTATTCAAGAACATTATTTATAATACCTATAGTGATACCATAATATTTATTGCTTTGCACGGATAATATTATATTAATTATAAATTATAACCTATTTTATGCGCTGATAATGTAGATTTATATCGGTGAAAGAATTTCTAAAATTGGTTAAGTATTTTTTGAGTTTCTCCTTTAACAACAAACACAAAATATCTCATATATTTTTTTTATTATAATAATGCTTGACAGAGTTGCCACAACATTAATAAAATGAATAAACAAAAACAAAATCGTTCACTTCACACCGCTGTCACATCACTTTGACCAGTTACCATCGTTTGTTACCTTAACAACAAATATCAACCTTATGATTTAAAATATAAAGAAGAATATCGTACGAAGCAAGTTACAGTCTTGGCGAAATAAATAGACAACTTAATGTCACGCTGTCATTCACAGATTATGCAAAGCAGCCAAGTTATTTTTTTTCTATTACCATAATACGCGTGTCAGAATGTTTGATGTAATGAAGCAACGTGGGAAAGACTAACAAGGCCTATACAGCCCTGTGTCTATAACATACGTTTTACATAGAATAATAGACTTTATTGCTAACGGAATAACTTTGAAAATGAAAGGCCTGCGATATTATGCGGGTGTGTTTGTCCGTTTGTACCAACTCAAATTATCAAATTTCAGAGATATCATGTTTCTGCAACCGGCCCCTTTTTGTTCTAATGTAAGTAATTGATTTCTAGTTGTATATAATCATAATGGTAACCGCCGCACTCACACATCTTCGTTAACCTTAGTGTTAACCTATTGCCCTAAGATCACTGTGGATATTCAGATTCAGTGGTTGGCACACTGATCACTTCATCAAATAACAGACAAGTTGAGTAGACGAATATCAATACATTGAGTTCACAGCGTCGGTACTCGGAACCCATTGCTTGATTTCCAATTCACAAAAATATTCTAATAAAAAAGATTTTTTATTAGATGAAAAAAAAAACATTAAGGTTAATAAAAAAACATAGTTATGGATCTGACTCTATATATGATAATTATCTGAACTTTACGAGAAGAGGCACGAGACTTGGTAAATTTCTTAAAAGTTTTTTTGTATAATTACTTAATTGACAATGGAAGTCTATTTAATAATATAATAATAATAATATTTTTGGGACATTTTACACAACACCATCTAGTCCCAAACTAAGCAGAGCTTGTACTATGGGTACTAGACAATGGATATAATACTTATATACATAAGAAACACCCAGACACACAAATACTCATGTTTTATCCACACAAATATTTGTGTCCTGTGGGAATCGAACCCACGACCCCATAATCAGCAGTTGAACCGCTATACCACAGAGTTCAAGCTTATTAGCTATTTAGCTCATGAATGCATGAATTAATGATATTTATTTCTGTAAATAGATCTTTTAAAGACACTTTTACAAGTTAATATTTTGCTTTTTTTAAGATAGATGTCACTAGCATTTCCTAACTGACAGCCTCTGAGTGCGGCGGATAGTGTGTGCTTTTTAAAACCTGTTTTTCGGTTATTGTCGGCAATTGTCGGCTTCCCTCGTTGGTCAAATTATCATATATTTTGTAATACAGGATGTTTAGTATCAGTTTACACACCTCATTAGTATACAAATGATAAATTGACTTTCATTTGAACGGTAAAACGAAAACTTTCTGAATATGAATCACATTCACATGAAATATTTTTAATGTAATAAGGCCAGACACTGTCTTTAATCATTTTTTATACTGAAATAAAAGATGTTCTTATTCAAGGCATGTTCAAACAAGAGTAGGTACCTACTGTGCTATCCTTCGTTCTACTTAATTATAGTTGCCGTAATAGAAACAAAGTCTATCCTCAGGATATCTGTATTACCCAGATATTATATTGGGTTGCGGAGGTCTGATGGAAGTCGTTGGACAGGATGGGTTTCCATTCTAATTTCTATTTTAAGAGACATTATTTAAAAAAAATAACCTATATAGGTGCCAGCATGCGTCAAACTAGTCCTTAGCTTCGCTTTTTGTTTTTTAAATGTCTTACATAGTAAGTGGTATTACTTTTTAAGTTTATTGTAAATAATTTATGTGGAATATATTTTTATAAATAATTATTTATATTATTTACAACAATCTATCGTATACATAATCCTAAAATATTACCTATATTTACAAATCTATAATATTATTCTACATCGTTCTACTCTGTGACCTACTGCGTGACTGAAACTTTTATTATTTGGTTTTTTATAAAACTTCTTTTTTGCGGATTTTATAGCACAATTTTGATATTACTAAATCTCGCCAAGTTTTTTATAATTGAATGTCTTTTAATCGCATACATGCCAGAAATCAGTAAATTTGTACTTCATTTTAATGATAAAACTCGCCAAATGTCTGTCCAAAACCTAATTTATTTCCACATATCAGTTTCAGTTCCGCTTCGACCTGTCATTTCGAACTTCGGAAACACTCGTAACAGTTCGTGTAAATACGTGGAATTTAAGTGCGCAGGAGTGGCGCATGTCTCGTGCCAATTATAAGAGCTGACTGAAATATGTGAATGGCGTTATGGTACTGGCAATCGCGAAATTATTTAAGGACCGATTTTACTGAAATGAAAATTTACCGTTGGAAAATAATAATATAATAATAATAATAATATTTTTGGGACATTTTTACACAGCACCATCTAGTCCCAAACTAAGCAGAGCTTGTACTATGGGTACTAGACAATGGATATAATACTTATATACTTTTTTTTTGTAAATACATACTTATAATACATAAGAAACACCCAGACAAACACAAATACTCATGTTTTATCCACACAAATATTTGCGTCCTGTGGGAATCGAACCCACGACCCTATGATCAGCAGTCCGGCACTCGAACCGCTAGACCACAGAGGTCGTCAAATGAGTTGAAATGTTTTTTTATTTAACCAGTCAAACAGCTCGATCGAATTCAGAAAAACCATAGCAGTTTATGTGTTATTAAGCATAACTTTAGCTTAATTGTTCACAGTTGCGGTGAATCTGCGTAAAACACTATATTTTTTTATTTTTTATTAATCGTTTGTCATCTGATAATTGAAATTACTTACGATAATTGACTCTTTTCACAAGGCTGATTCATGTATGACCGAAAATCTATTTAAGGAAATAAAAAGTAGGTAAGTAAACAGGATCCGAGACAGAGATTTTCATTTCCGTCTAACTACATCTTAAAAGTACAATTTGTAAATGAATCATGGGCCGACAATATAAAAAAAAGATCCTTGACGAAAGACTTGATGGGCATAACTCTGTAAATTCATTTGTGTTGACAAGAACAAAGTATTTTGCTCTCAAATGTACCAGCATGGTACGCTTACTTTGACTAATGTGTCCCACTGTACTGCGTTAAACAAACAGACAGTACGCGACATTTGAGCTTAATTTAACATACCTAACACGCGGATGTCTTAATGACTAATACTGAGGTTTTATTTATTTAGACAAGAATATCCAGAAATTTATTAAGATCAAAGTAAAGTTTGACTGGTGATCAATTATTTTTGTCTTCTTTTTTAATAGCCGTACACGGTAATAGGAATGTAATATTATAATGAACATTTTCAGGAAAAGCTACAGCTCTAATAAAGAAATGTACAGACGCCAGGAGGTCAAACTATCCAAAACTGTCAATTTTTCCCAATTGAATATGAATCTTATTGTTTTGCATTAAAGTTGAAAATTTATCAAAGAATTATGACGGATTCATTTTTTGTACCTACTATTATGTTGTATTAAAAGTAAATCCTACAGATTTGTAGGATTTTTGCAGGAGATTTGCAGATGTTTAATTTCGTTTTGGTTACAGATCGTTCGACATTTGTAGGAAAAATGCATTCCATTTCAATCCATTAGAATAAGAAAATGTTTTAAAACTTTAATTTAGCTGATGCTTTTTAATTGTGAATAATAATAAAATGATTTAATTTTAAATTTGATCAAATCTTGTATTTTTCATTAACAAATCAGTGTAACACTCAATTTACGCAACCATACCTACTTTTTTATACTTACTTACAAACTTTTTATAGTCATCAAATTATAAGTCTACGAGAATCTGTTCCAATTATTTTTTTATTCATCTCAGGGACGTTTTGTGTAATTTTTTTAATTAACTTCAATTAAATTTGTATTATTCAGTTCTACTTCGGAAGGGAGTTCCGTTCAAAACTTTGTCCTCTAATTTCTTTTTTGCTAATTAAAAGCGAGTTTTCAAATTTCGAATTCTTTGGTTGAGCTGCTTTGCTTTAGGGTGGGTTGCAAGTTTGTTGGTGACATTTTTTATTTATTTATTTTATATTATAAAAGTATCCTTAGCTTGCTTTCCACAAGTCTTAATATTTATTTTATACGTGTTATTTACACCAGAGTCAGCCATTTAAAATAGCTGTTCTCCTGATGGTAAGTGACAAAGGTCAATGTACAGCGTAGCTCGTACATACCTGCTTCTCATTTCAATTTCACGAGTATCCTAATGTTGCCCTTACTGGATGTCAGGCTTCTTTAGGGAGAGAGTCAAATAGTACCCTCTTGCAACATAACGCAATGGTCTCTTGAAAGTGACCAATGTTTATAGGTACTCTTAGGCGATAACTTGTAAACATTTTAATACACTAATAAGGACTAAGTCTTGAGATAGAGTTCAGTAGATGAAACACCCTCCTATTTTGAAGCACCTTTTCCTTTTAAGAATGTAAAATTACTAATTCAAAGCATAAAATAAGCCTTAAATTAAAGGGCTGTATTATCTCCTAAATTGTAAAAGACAGAATATGGTTCTAAATACCGTCAGGGTAAAACACCGACAATTTTAAAGGGTATTTTCAAAGCCAATTTATTTTCCACGATTCTATCGGACACTGGTCTGCTTCAATGACGATCTGAACCAGATAAGCCTCAACTTTCAGTGCAAACAATCGTAAAACATTGCGCAAACATCTAGCAGTCCTCCTAACAATAGGTCCACGGACAAAATCGTATAGCCTCCTTACGGAACTCGTAGACATTTCTAATAGCCCTTAAGAGTGAGGCAAACAGTTTTACTCCATTGTCCACTTCACTCGACATTGTTACTTGATAACAATCTTACTTTTTACCTCCGTGCTTAACAACTTCCAACCTTACCTTAAGAATATAGAGGTTTCTCCATGTGCAGGAATAACGTAGTATACCGATCGTGCCGTTTCCATGGTAACTGGTATAGTCCAAGAATTTTTTCGAAATATATTTGCAGGAGTTTGGACTTTCTACCTTGGGAAGTAAGGGTGGCTGTCGTGTGGATGGAATCTGCGTAGGATATTTTTATTATAGGAAGAATATTTTTCTGCAATTGAATTTTTATTTAGTTGGAATCGATGACATGATTACTGCTAGATACCCACGTATTTTTAGCTGTTATATTTTAATGCAGTATTTTCATTCAGACATTTTTGGGTCCTGTTTCTAGGGTAAGTTTTTTAAATTTACTTTATAAAGGTGGGGAAAAACCTCGAATTTACACAATGACTGGAATAGAGATTTCTGTATTATTTTCAGGTGAGGGAGAAGGTTCTTCTTCACTAGAGCAACAAGTCTCTTAGTTTGTTTAGAAGCTCTTGCACAGCTAAATAATACAAATACAGCAAAGAAAATGATGACTCATTTATTTAGCTATACTACCTATAACATACTTTTTAAGCGTTTTGTCAACGTTAGGACTTTATCTTGTATCGTGGGTGCGTTTACATACTTAAACACTCAGACCCCAAACAACCTTTACGCCATTTCATTACATACTTTAAGGTGTTTATTTCTTACAAGACTACTCATACCGAATGGTCCAAAGGCAAATGTGGGATACTAGGTTATAGTACCTAATAGGCATTTTATGATGGGCTATCCCCAAAATGATAAAAGATATCCCAATAATTACAAGAGAAAAGGTTGCCAGTGCTCCGCGAGGAAACTTTGTGTTGACAATAGGGAGAATTTGACCCTGATACTGCCAATCTAAATATTCCTCTTTCGTTTTACAGGGTCGCGTAACGCGCAAGTGATACCCTTGGTGTTGCAAGCGTCTATACGGTAACCGCTTACCATCAGATGGGCTGTATGCTTGTTTGACACCAAATATTAAATTTTACGTTTTCAGTTGAATTTTTTGAGACTACTAGCAGCTGCTCACGGTTTCACTCGCGTCCTTCAGGGCTTTTTGAGGTAGTCGATTTCATTCTCCAAGGTCTAACCTATCTCTGTACCAAATTTCATGTAAATCGGTTCAGCAGTTTAGGCGTGAAAGCGTAACAGACTGATAGACAATTTCGTATTTCTAATAGTATAGTCGACAGAGAGTCTTCAACAGAGAGCGCGACAGTATAGGAAGATGATATTTTTTTTATTAACCATCAGTGTGTTAATTAAGACTTTCTTGTCTAGATTAGATCATAATATGAAAATACAATTTGCTATACTTAACGTATTGGGATATCAGCTCTATGGTTGCAGTGTTATTGTCTATTTTTATTCGAAGGCGTTTTGTTATGAAAATAAAGCGGGCGGAGCGACAACACATTGAATTGTGCCCGTCTTTTAACCATTGTTAGGGAACTTGCACATTCTCGAAGGTTCATTTTATATTATATAATATAACGTGACGTTATTTTAAGGAAATGTTGAATTAAATGTCGTATATGTGTAGCTTAATCCCTCTCAATATGAGAGGAGACCCGTGCCCAGCAGTGGGACAATATATATATGGGTTGATCATAAATATGTCCGGCAATCATTTATTTTTTATATTGTGATCTTATTTTTATGTTAGACAAGCGTAAATGTACTTGATATTTTTAGATGCTCTTGTCCTACTTTATTTAATGTTATTTAAGTAAAAAAATATCTACGAATTATTTGTGCTACGTAGGTTCTGAAGTATAGAATAAGGGAATTAATCGTAGATTATTTTTGTCTGGTAAAACAAATGTGTCATATTATAATATCATCCTGATTATTAGATTTCATACCATCACACCTGTATTAGGAGAGGCCTACGTCCAACAGTGGACGAATATGGGCTGATGATGATGATGAGGGCACACAGAAGTTAAACCGTTTATGTGAGTGTTAATTACAATAAATATACCAATAATTCGGAAATTCGGATTTCCAGTCGAGATCTCCGACTTGGAATCACTGCTTATCACTTTTTTGTAATAACTATCTAAATCATATAAAACACATTTGACTTTGGAAAACCGCAATGAATTAATCAAAATAAATAAAAAAACACTAGTGTAACAGCTTCTTAACATTGAAATATCTGCGCTTGATATTTTCTCCACAGTTTCCGTTATCTTATAGTGTGCAATAAATACTTCAAGTCAACCGTCACAACGGGGCATCTCCGTATGACTGCAGACTAAATAAATAAAACACAAAAATTTGGTACAATATAGATTTTAATGTAGTTTGTTCTGCTTGGTATACGACGATACGTTTGGCGTTGTGTTAAGCGTTTAACTTCTGTACAGTGGGTTGCAGATTCGATTCTCGCATGGAACAAAATATTTGTATGACCTACAAGTAGTTGTTCCTGGCCTGGTTTTTTTATTTTATTTATATGTTATACTTATTACTTTACATTAGACATTCTAAAGATGCAAACATAAACTCATTCGAGTTTTACCGTGCATCTGTATCATCAATACAAAAAACATGACAAACAACTTCGATTTTACATCAGTAAGACGAGGGTAGATAGATACCAAATAATAGTTACCGTAATAAGTGAACGAACTTTTTTTTTATAAAGAAAAATTATGCAGTCTTTGGTCACACAGACTGAGTTAAATCAACTGAGTCTTTATAAATTAATACCTTTGATAAATGATATTTATTTCTGCAAATCGATCTTGATTTTACAAGTCTATGTTTTACATACATTTTGTTAAGCTAGATGAATCCGGCATTTCCTAACTGACGACCTCTCAGAAGAAATATCGAAACAAACTCAGAGAATCATAGTCTCTTTTAAATTCTAGACATAGTATATTAGCAAACATGTGAGTGTTACAATGCAGGGCAATGTCTGAAATGCCCTTTTGAAGAAAGTGCCTCTGTAGGTACTCAAAGCTACTTGGCTTTTGTGTTTTGTGTAACTTTGTCCGTCTGTCAGATACACTTTCATGCCTAAACCGCGAAACCGATTTTGATGAAATTTGGTACAGAGATAAACAAAATCTTGAAAAAAGACAAAAGCTACCTTTTTTGTCAAAAAGCGCTTAAAGATGCGGTTGAAACTACGAACAACTGCTAGTAATACATATAGCAACTCAAGGAACAATGGCTGACCATGATAATGAGACAGAATTTCAAAAACAGATGAATTAAAACGAAAACATACAAACGATCAATCAGCAGACGGTACAAATGCGCACAGTTAACACACAACGTCGGTAATCCTTTAATTGATGCGACGCCGCGCTTTGGCGCATGGTAATGCTGATCTGCAACGAGTGATGGGAGGGATGAGTGGAAGGTATTGTTGAGTCAATCGATACAAACTGTGGCACAGCACTATTACGATTTGTGCGGGGATGTAAATCCCCTCACGAATTTAGCTGTCTGGGATGTCGTAATTAACTCATATGAGCCTGAAATGCTATCGTTATTTGTGCTCAATTCTTAATAATATTTCACGATTTCTTTATCTTTTTATGGCTCAATGGCTCAAGTAATGCGCAAATTGGTGTTGCTAGCTAGGTTAAAATAATTACTACATAAGGCAAAGTTTATTTCTTTAGATTATAATGAAGTAATTGCCTCTTCCTAAAATTAAATCTGAACAAATATACCACGGGAAGGATTCGAATTTATGTTTGCTGATTATCTCTTATCACTTATCGGTGAAGGAGAACTATTTGACCATAGATTTCATAGTGACCATAGAGATAGATCACTATGAAATCTCTATACCTAAGGGATACTCCAGAATCTTCACTGTACCAAATAACTCTTGCTAGACCTTTCTCTCTCTTACTGATTCAGATAAGTAATAGAGAGAAGGGTCCATTAACTCCGTAAATCTAACAGACTATAAATACTAGTTAGTATACTTATTGATAATAGTTTTGGCATAATAACCTAATTAGAACTACCAATTTAATTGGTACGTTCTGGTCACAGAACAACTGTATCGGATTAACAGCAGTCGGTTATCCTTTAATTGATGCAACACGACCCATTGTTCAGATTCAATCCGATGAGCGATTTAAATCACTGTTTGTTGAAGCACTTTGAGTGTATCGCTTTCATTGGTGTACAATATTGTAACTAAAATTGTCTATATAAGCTATAGAGATGAAATGGAAATGCCTCCGCCTTGCAGAAAATCGAAGTGAATCTAACACTGCTTAGAGCTGTATTATGTTTCTTATGGTGAGCAAGTTTGCCAGTGCTTCACGAATCGTTGTGTTGACAGTGGGGAGACTCTGACCCTTATACTGCCAACCCAACTATTTCTCTCTCCTTTTACAGGGTTGGCAACGAGCAAGTGATACCCCTGGTGTTGCAAGCGTCTATAGGCTACGGTAACCGCTTACCATCAGGTGGACCGTATGCTTGTTTACCAACTTAGTGATATTAAAATGGATAATTTCCAGCCCATTCTAACCTATGATAAAATTATACTTATAATTCCGATCAACGGTATCCATTTACCAGTCAAGCATATAATAACACAGCTAAGGGAAAACCTCAATAGCAGTACTTTTCACACCAGTGTGGTGTCAATTTTATGTAAATAAACATAGGTCAGACTCTGTCATTACTGTCAACGTGTCTGTGCTAAATAACAGCGTGTGAGTAGGAATGTCCCGGCGACTGCAAACTATCAATTATTGTTGCACTGCAGGGTACGAGGCTTCAAAACTGGCGAATTCTCAATTGATACATTGGTTGATAGATTGACTCTACTGCACTGGGTCTATTCTCGTAAAACATTAGCACGCCTATATTCTCCACGCTTATAGGTTAGGTAAAGGTGCATTAATTTACACCCGCAGTTTACTGGTATATTTATGTCCCATGTAATAGGGAGCAAGTCTATTACCTTCAACTGGGCACAAATTTAAACTCCGAGCTGCTAAAACCCAGTAACACTGTGCTCGATCTGGGAATCCAGGACCTCTAGCGATAGGACCGCTAGACTAATAAGGCAAATACACTAATAACTGGAAATATTATTTCTAGCTAAAGGTATAAAATCATTAGGTTAACACAACAAAAAACCAAGACTAAAGAAATTAAATCCCATTAGGCTATATCCAGCAAGGTAACAGCAATAACAGAAATTACCTTTGCTAAAGTAGGTAACTTTTAAACTGCCTCGACTAAGTTCATCGGCGCAATTCAAATTTAGAACCTCTGTTAACCAATCAAATATTGGCACACCAAATCGCTTCCCTCATAGCCACTTACGAACTGGTGCACGGCAAACGTTAATTAGCAAGAGGCGGCAATTTGCGGTCTTCAAATTGACTGACTCGGTGTTTGAGTGAGGAGGCCCAATCGGTACTGCTGCCGGCTGTATCAATTATACAGTTTGTGCGTTTATGAATTGAGCAAAATAATATTATGTTTGTTTTGTTAAGGTTTTAAAAAGGCAAAGGTTTGACTTTGACTGCGACATTTTAAATGTTTTATTTAAATTAGTCCCACGACAGGCTTAATTCCTCTCAATCTGAGAGGAGATCCGTGCGCAGCAGTGGGACAGCATATGGGTTGATGATGATAATCCAGAATGGGTTAAGCAGAGGTGTATTCATGTATATCCACAGTTTGCAGGTATATTAAGGTCCTTTGTAATAGAGGGTGAGCCTATTACACGGGCACAACGCCAAACTCCGAACCAACCGACACAACAACCAAATATTATTGGGTTTCCAATATTTGGTAATTGGTTCCACATAGTAGTTGGGTAAAAACCCAATAACATTTGGGTCGACCTGGGAATCGAACCCAGGAGCTCAAGAGAACCAATCGAGCTTTCGACTAGTGTAATGAAGCAGATATTCACTTTTTTTTTAATATATAATTTCTATACGCGTGTGTACTGTAACTTTGTCGATTATTTATTTTTAAAAAATCCTGAGAGAAATTCTTATGCTTTGAATAGAGATAGCAATCCGAATATTCATAGCACAAGATATCCAAAAAGTTTCCGGGCCATCCATCAGGGGCAGACAGTAAACACGGTATTTGTATGCATTTCACTGCATTCAATATGCGAGCAATCGCGTGCTTCAGCCATTTGCTTCTAAATGTACGCGACGGAGTTTTTGGTACTTGTTTTCTGGTAAAAACATGTGGAGAAGAGGAGCACGTTAAATGTCGCATACGTGATATATTTAACATCATGAATAAAATTGGCGAAGGAGTAAGCAAAGACGCAAGTACCATGAATTCTACCAGTCATACATTCTGCAATAAGTTTCAAGTCAGGATACATCGCAATTTAAGTACCTACGTAAATATGTATAACTGCAATTATTATTATAAGCTAAAATAGAATAATACAATGTGGATTAAGGCTTATTTCCAACAACATGCCATCCTACTATTCGTTGAAACGTGGGGATTATTCAAACCAAATATAGACAAATGACATTGAAGCAGTAAATAAAAAAGATAACATTAATAATATATACTGTTTTCTATTATAAGAATACATAACTACTTCCTTTACTTTAACTGTAGTATTTTATAAAATTGTAAATAGCTTCTACTGTTTTAAGCTAAAATAAAACTTATAGCGGCATTGGAGCTTAAATTAGAACTATAGCGTTCATTACAGTAGTGCAATGCGCGCTCGACTACGGACGTGTTTTGTGCTGCTCGGCACGAATATTTAATTCGCGTTTTGCGCGGCGGTAGCCGCTGCCGTCTATTGCGTCGCTATGAGTTCACAGCAACTCATAGCCAACGAGCTGTTGGCGTTCGTTCAGCATGCTATCGATTATATGGACGAAGTCAGCATCATGCAGATCTGCAAGTCGTCCTACAAAGAGGAGGAGGTAAGCAGTGCCAAGTTGCTGCTATTCCAAACTCTCGGAAGAGTCGACCAGATGCCGTCCCGCCGGAGGGATGGAACAGAAAAGAGCGTCCAGGACATCATCACCCTGTTCAAGGAGGTCGACCCAGATGATGTGCCCGCTTTCGTGGCGAAGGAGCTGCATAAGCTGCCCCCCGTCACGTTCGACCACGTCGACGTCACCAGGTTGCTGAAGGATATAACGTCCCTGAAAGCCAGCCTGGCCGAAGTACAGTCCAAGTTGGAGATGTCTAACAACACCATAGGGGAACTTCGTGCCGAAGTAGTATTATTACGCAACACTGTTTCGACAAGTAGGTCGCCTGACGTCTCTAATGTGAACACACGTCGCGGGGCACAAAATGCCACCATCGGCAGTTTTGAGTCGGCGAGTTCAGCTCATGCGTCACCAACCGCCGATTTAGCTTGCGAAGCAACATGCGCCGCCGCCGTCCCTGCCCCGACAGAGGTAACGTCACATGTAGGTACATCGACCCCCACACGTGCCTACGCAGCAATTGTCGCAACCAGCAAATCCGCTGGATTGCAGACTACGACATCAAATAAAATAGGGGGTAAGCAGAGCCGCTCCGAATCAAAGGGGAAGGTTTTGCAAGACGGCGGTCCAGGGGACCAGGGAGACAAGGATGGTTTCATCAAGGTGGAGAAGAAAAAGAAGAAGCCTAACCGTCTGAACAAGTGCGGGACTGCACCGACCGGACCGAAACACCTGCTGCGTCCTGCAGTACCAGTGACGCCGCTCTACGTGTCCAGGCTGCATTACTCTACAAAAAGCGAGGAGATTGTAGAGTATATTGCAATTAAGAGCAATCTCACTCTGAGGGTCGAACGGTTAGACTCTAGTCACAATGTGAATTTCAGTTCTTTTGTGATTAGAGTACCGACCGAACATCTGTCGACTTTCATGAAGGAAGAGTTTTGGCCGAAAGGTGTACTATTCCGGCGGTTCCGAGGCCGGATACCTAACACCGAGCGACGCACGACGAATTTACGTGTGGAATAATAATACTTAGTTTTGTTATTGTTGTATATATTTTATAGTATTTTATTTTTTGTTCTATTTTATATTGTATTATTAATATAAATAAAATAAAAAAAAAAATTACAAATTGACGTTTCAAAGGAGCTGGAAGTGTCTTGTGTATTTTTATTGATCTAAAGTTTTAATATTGAGAAAGTTAGAGCATCTAGCAACGATGATTGGAGATATACCGTGTAATATACAAGCTGTAAAATTTATCCGTTTTATTTGCGGGTATCGTCAAAACCTTGACGGATCATACAGAAATCGCTTACTTGCATTATGTTCGATACTAATAGCTTCAACAATAGTTTATTTCTGTTGTAATTCAGGATCGATAATGAGTTTTGCTGACAAAATTAGCGGTGGAATCGAATATGGAATTTATTTTTTGGTATCATTTCAAACCAAAGATCTATTCATCTACCGTTATTACAAATGCATTTATGCTATCGATAATTTGGATGGCGCTAAGGAGATGTATCGAAGATTGGGTTATTTTTTAAATTTCTATATATTTTTCAGTGTTGGATTACAGATAATAACTACATGGTTGTATTGCTACCTTGAAACTAAAGTTTGTTTTGATCAATCTTTCAGTTTTGCATTTGTCAGCTTTTTAATTCTCGCTTATGATGTTGGGAAATATTATATGATTCTTATATTTTCTCTACTATATTGTCGAGTTAAATTGATGAGGATTAGTTTGGAAAATGCTAGTCTTGACAATGCGTCAAGAAATAAATTTTCACTCTATAAGTATGTACCAATGTATGAAGCTCTACTTGATGATAACAATGTGAATTATCCTGTTAAAGTATTGGTACGTATTTACTTGTTTTTATTGTTTCTTTCTCCAAGCCTTTTCCCAACTATGTTGGATTCGGCTTCCAGTTTAACCAGATGCTGAATATGATATCTGCCACCAAACCTCCGCAACCAAACCAACCCCCAATTTCAGGGCAGTACCGATATCCTGAGGATAGACTAGTTGTCTGTTTTTTTGGGCTTCTGACTACCACTAATGAATACCGTAAGTGTTCGTATGACAAACAGTACTGACAGCTTTATGTGTTTACCGATGCACGGAGGGATCTCGATGCATTAATAATGGTCACCCATCCACAGACTGACTGCGGCCAGCGTAGCTTAACCTTGCAGATCAGTACTTAGCCATTTTACGTAGTAAAATTACGATAATTTAGTATCATCATCTTTTCATATAAAAAGCCCACACACAACATAAACTATTTGCCAAAAGGGTAGACAGGAGCGTACAGTAGATAGGGATACCTGCAATTATAAATCTAACTCATCACAGCATTTTTTTTTCAGCTCGCTGTCACATTGCTGAATAACATAAGGAGAATAATCTTTAAAACGTTTCAAGACATTAGTTATTGGAAAGAAAATGTAAGTACTTCGAACTGGTTTCTACCACGTTCCTATACAACATTAGCATGGTGAAGGTTCCACTTTTGTCGAGTTGATATAGGCTACATGGTTTATGTCGTGCAAAAGAGATTATAAATATTAAATAAATGTAAGCAAGACGAAGCAGTGATGGCCTAGTGATATGACCATTGGACTCCAAGACGACATTGGACGCCAAGTCAAAGATTTGACTGAGTTCAAATACAAGGGACGCACCTATGACTTTTCTAAATCATGTGGTAACCCACATGATTATCATAACTAATTATCACTTGCTTAAACGGTGAAGGAAAACCTGCATGCCTGAGAGATTTCGAGGAAGTCTGCCAACCCGCATTGTGTTGGCCAGCGTTGTGGACGATGGCCTAATCCCTATCGTACACTATATGGGCTGGTGATGGTGACGCAAGATGGAAGTTATGGTTTTTAAAAAGGATGGAGATGTATGTGTGTGTGATATAAATATAGAAGATAAGGCTGTTGAACAAATGAATAAGTTTGTTTAATTGGGAAGTATGTTTACGAGAGATGGTAAGATTTATGCGTAGAAAAGATAGCGAATGGAGCTAGACATACGGTTGTCGCTAACCAGTCAGTGTCAAAAAGGCTGGCTATCCACGCACTGCACTTATGTATGGAAGTGAATATTGAGTATGTCAGAATAAATATGAAAGTAAATTAAATACTTTTACTAAATATTAAACCTGACTAACTTGACCAAAAATGAATGACTTTGTAGCGACATCTACCGCGCTACATAGAACTACGAAGGCCTGAATCGCGCAAGCAACATTCGCAACGAAGAGTTGCATATATACAACCGCCCGACATCAACCGTCGGGCCGTGGCCCGCCACATCACCCGCCTGGTTGGAGGATCCTCCCTTTTCGTCGGAGGGGCAACACACCTCGCCTCTCCACATTGGTGACCCCGACGTGATCCCAGTGTTTCCACACTGGTGACCCCGAGCAGAACATCAGCGCAGCCTTCCGGAGACCAGCACCTTCGTCATCACCTTCTCCTCACAGCAGCCTTCAACAGCATCGAGCAGCGAGTCACACAGCCAGCCAGCACTCTTCCGGCTTCAACGGGCAGCCTGACCACATGCCTGCAGCAGACATGCAGCCTGGTCAGAACCCTCAGCCGACATCAGCGACTTGGCACAGCACACTGCACTTCGGCCGGTCAACAAGCAGAGGCTATCTCTCCTAGTCGACGCAGCAGCCAGCCACTACGCTTCGCTACGCTTCACTGCACTACCTCGACTCACTGAGGTCTACGCAGCATCGCCCCGACTCACTGGGGACTCATCGCACTCACCGCTCACAGTCCCGACTCACTGCGGACTACGCGGCATCCGTTCCGACTCACTGGAACTCGCACTCCTGGCACTGGCAAGCTCTTCAGACGCACTGACCGCTGACTCATCTGGATCATCGACCTCCGGTCTCGGGGGGGAGTGATGTAGCGACATCTACCGCGCTACATAGAACTACGAAGGCTTGAATCGCGCAAGCAACATTCGCAACGAAGAGTTGCATATATACAACCGCGCGACATCAACCGTCGGGCCGTGGCCCGCCAGGCACATCACCCGCCTGGTTGGAGGATCCTCCCTTTTCGTCGGAGGGGCAACACACCTCGCCTCTCCACATTGGTGACCCCGACGTGATCCCAGTGTTTCCACACTGGTGACCCCGAGCAGAACATCAGCGCAGCCTTCCGGAGACCAGCACCTTCGTCATCACCTTCTCCTCACAGCAGCCTTCAACAGCATCGAGCAGCGAGTCACACAGCCAGCCAGCACTCTTCCGGCTTCAACGGGCAGCCTGACCACATGCCTGCAGCAGACATGCAGCCTGGTCAGAACCCTCAGCCGACATCAGCGACTTGGCACAGCACACTGCACTTCGGCCGGTCAACAAGCAGAGGCTATCTCTCCTAGTCGACGCAGCAGCCAGCCACTACGCTTCGCTACGCTTCACTGCACTACCTCGACTCACTGAGGTCTACGCAGCATCGCCCCGACTCACTGGGGACTCATCGCACTCACCGCTCACAGTCCCGACTCACTGCGGACTACGCGGCATCCGTTCCGACTCACTGGAACTCGCACTCCTGGCACTGGCAAGCTCTTCAGACGCACTGACCGCTGACTCATCTGGATCATCGACCTCCGGTCTCGGGGGGGAGTGATGTAGCGACATCTACCGCGCTACATAGAACTACGAAGGCTTGAATCGCGCAAGCAACATTCGCAACGAAGAGTTGCATATATACAACCGCCCGACATCAACCGTCGGGCCGTGGCCCGCCAGGCACAACACCCGCCTGGTTGGAGGATCCTCCCTTTTCGTTGGAGGGGCAATACACCTCGCCTCTCCACAATTTCATCGAACACTATAAAAAGAATTTCAATTTTTCAGGATTTAAATGTGTTTCAATTTATGTTTATGATCTTATATATATTACAACATTTCATGAGTATCATAGTATCTGCAGTAGCTTTGGACCTGACAGCTGAAAATGTTAAGGCTACCAAAGTTATTTGCACTGAAAAGAGCATCTACAGTGTCAGTAAGTATATATTTTTTAATGGGACTCCTTTCGTATAGATAAAGCTCGATAATGTTAATTATTCTTTGGGTATACCGCAGGGCTATATACTTGACCCTTTTCTATTTTTGTTGTCTTCTTAATTAGACAATTTTATACGTGAATGGGTATTTTCATAAATATTTTTAAAATCAATTGTTGGGGATTTGGTATTTATTCTCAGATAAATAACATCATAGTTCATTAAGCTAGCCTAGTGAGGGGTAAAGAGGCTGCAAAATATCCAAACATCTAATGTGTTTTTTTTGTTATGCAGATGAACGGCAGCATAGTGAACTTCAAAAACTGTTACGTATTATAGAGAACCGCCCTTTAGATTTCTCTGTTGGACACGCCACACCGCTAAGTATTCCGGTTTTACTCAGCTTTTGGTCTTTTACAATCATCAACATCATCGCTGTTTTGCAAATCAAGAGCTATTACTCTTAAAATGTAGCAATTAGTGTTTTGTGTTATCATCATCTCTAATAAAGGTATTGGAAAGTGAATAATTAGTTTGTTTACATTTATCATTTTTAGTATAGAGTCAATATTGCATAACTACCTCGTTACTCCTGTGGTCATAATCGCGACGCTAGAGGTCTTTGGTGGAATCGAGCAACTTGAATGGGTTTAGCAGCTAGCAGTAGTAGCTCGGAGTTTGGACTTGTGCCCGGTTAATGGCAATAGGCTCGCCCCCTATTACATGGGACCTAAACATACGGGTGAACTGTGAATCTACATTGGTACACCTCTGTTTAACTAAAGCAAAGTAACCAGCAGTATATACAACACTTCTCGGTTGAAATTGGTAGTAAAAATAACGAAATTTTATCCCAACTTTGATATACTGCTTTGTCCAATAAATGTCTACAATATCTCCCCTAACAAGCCTCCATGCAACAACAAACAGTTAAAATCGAATCCATCACCTCATTGCAAATCTAAAACTTTCTCAAATACTCCACGTTACACCCCTGATGCCTATACAACTCAAAAACTATACGGTAACAAACAAAAAGAACCCTTATTGCCTTTAACATAAAATCTATTAAAACTGTAAACATTACTGGTCAATGAACAAATTTATTAAAACCGATATAGCATTCAATGTTCAATCTTGGTAGCATTAATATAAAGCTGAATTTAGTGGTAAATATATTGTGGTACGTCAGTGGACCCTCGTTGCATTGTTTGAGAAGACGTTTAGGAAGAATGTCGCAGCGATTTCGGATATGTCAGTCGCGGCCGCCTGTCACGTCATGTGGCAGAGTGTTAGGGAGCCAGAGGCCACGAAACCAGCGGGCATAACTTAAATAGTGTACAAGAAAAAAACATAAAAAAGCTAAAAAAGTTTGTTTCCACATCTCAAGGTAATATGGATAAATAGAATATTCTTGATTGTGCACCAAGAACCTTACAAAGTTTTTGGTGCACAATCAAGAATATTCTACATGAAACTAGTAAACGTAAAGTAGTAGAATTGGCGGTGTAATTGCTAAAAGCAATTTCTTACAGACAACAATTGGATGGACACGGATCATGGAAGAAAACATAAATGTTGTGGCCAAATTTAAAGTGTGTATGTTAACTTAGAGCTACATTTTTTAATAACTGATGAAAGCATTACAATAAGAACATACAGACGGAGCAGATGTATAATCATTGTACACTTTTAATTCTACAATGATAATAATACCGGGTCCAATGATGAACCTTAATCTATCTTAGAAACCACTCCAACACACAAAAAAAATCATGGAAATTGGTACAGCCATTTTTCAGTTTTTAGCGAGACTACCGAACAGCAATTGATTTTGATACACATCTAAAGATTAAGATCTATTTTTGCATAGTTTTCGTCTATTGCACATCTTCTTGAAATCTTTGTGCACTGCATTACGTACTGAAATTTCGTGGCTTACAAATCCGTCGTCTTCCCTACCATCAAGTGATTGCTTACAGTAGGAGGGTAGATTGAATAACGTTTTGTTTATTTTTTCTTCGACCTACTCGTAAACAATAGTCTCCGGTTTCTCAGATTATGGAACATAAGCCCTCCTTCTAAGACACCATCTAAGTCGTTACTAATGTTTTTATGATGCTTATTGGATTTTAATATTATCTGGATGTACGGTAGAGGCCGATTTGATTCCCAGGTTTTTTTTTATACCGCTAAGGTGGCAAACAAACATACGGCCCACCGATGGTAAGCGGTTACCGTAGACGCTTGCAACACCAGGGGTATCACTTGCGCGCTGCCGACCCTGTAAAACGAAAGAGGATTGGTTCATCATCATCAACCCATATACTGTCCCACTGCTGGGCACGGGTCTCCTCTCATATTGAGAGGGATTAGGCAGTAGTCCACCACGCTGGCCTAGTGCGGGTTGGCAGACTTCACAAACCGTCGAGAAAAATCTCTAAGGTATGCAGGTTTCCTCACGATGTTTTCCTTCACCGTTTAAGCGAGTGATAATTAATTATTAATACGCACAAATGAATTCGAAAAGTCAGAGGTGCGAGCCTTGGGTTCGAACTCGAGACCTTCGCCTTGGCAGTCCAATGGTCATACCGCTAAGCTATCACTGCTTGTTAGAGGAATGGTTGGGTTAGCAGTATAAGGGTCAAAGTCTATGAAATTCTTAGTACCAGCTTGGGGTTTGGATTTAGTATTTTTAAAAAGGTGCCCCACACTAGGATTTTCACCTGTATCGTTGGTGCGTTTACAAACACAAACTTTCACATACACAAACACCCACACCCGGAACAACTACCTGTAGGTCATACAAATATTTGATCCGTGTTAGATTTAGGTTAGATCCCTTAGTTAGGTTAGATCACCATCTAACCCACAACCCGTGGCGCAGAAGCCGATCGCTCAGCCGCTGCGCCAAACGTGTCGTCGGATATGATTAGGCTCGCCCCTTATTACACATTACCTAACCATACCGGTGAACTGTGGCTGTACATTATATCTGTGCGTAAGCACAGATATAATGATATAATGATATAATGATATATATCATATAATGATATAATGATATATAGATATAATGATATAACAGATATAATGATATATATCATATAATGATATAATGATATATAGATATAATGATATAACAGATATAATGATATAATATTCCCCGAAGAGGTAACTCTTCGGGGAATACAGTTGTAATGGTATGTCCGATAGAATGAAATGTTAATCTTACTTATTGTCTTAATTTATTAACATATAAATGAAATCCAGCATTTTGAACAACTGTAGTTGATGTATTTATTATGTTTGGAAATACACGTGTGTAATATATGAACGCATGGCCGTGAAGTTCATTATTATGCTAATATTCATCCAAAAAAACGTGATACTAAGTAAGTATTCGTAGTATCACGTTTTTTCGTGGCGTGTGTTGACGAAATGTTTCACAAGGTTTTATTTTATATTAATTTACGAAATAATTTTGCTGTTACTTATAATAAATAAATAAATTTAAGTCGAAAACTACTTCAAACGACCCTAATAATTAGGCTACCTCAAACGAGTCTGATAATTATTATCAGACTCGTTTGAGGTAGCCTTGATAAGAGACACTTATCGTTATCGATTCTAACGTTAAAGGAGGTTATCAAAAGTCTATACAACTCAGCCCAAATTTGTACCTGAGGTACATGATAGCTGTCAAGTTGACAGTTTTTACTATCAAATAATAATATAATAATAATATAATATTTTTGGGACATTTTACACAACACCTGCATCTAGTCCCAAACTAAGCAGAGCTTGTACTATGGGTACTAGACTATGGATATAATACTTATATACACTTTTTTTGTAAATACATACTTATAATACATAAGAAACACCCAGACAAACACAAATACTCATGTTTTATCCACACAAATATTTGTGTCTTGTGGGAATCGAACCCACGACCCCATGACCAGCAGTCTGGCACTCGAACCGTTAGACCACAGAGGTCGTCAATATAAGAGGTCGTATATATTATCAGCGACGAACATAAGTTCTTATATATGAGCTAGCTCTTATATATGAGGGTGGTAGCCAGCTTTGTGCAGTATTAGTGATACAACACGCGATAACATCAAGCGAGTATCTCAGCATAGACTGTGGCAAACATACTGACACCAAGTTGTCATGAATTTAAAACCCATAATAGTTATTGTTTACACACGTGTTATTAAGATTAAAATTTAAAAGTAAAATTATAAGTACATAGCGCAATCAATACTTTTTTCCAAAGTAAATAACAAGTCTGTCATTTTTTTGGGTTCACATTGAGACGATTAAGGATATAATATGGAACCTTTTTTTTTTCTTGTGAAAAAAAAGGTTCCATATAGAAGTTCTCTTTCCTAGAAGAAAATGCATAATTATGTCGGACTCCTAACAACTCAAAAAAAAACCTACTACTATTCACTTGATTTCCCGCATTTACTCTTCTTTCCACATCCGCATCAATCTTACCATCCCTTGTAAATATACTTCCCAAATAAACAAATTCATTCACTTGCTCTATACTTTACTCTTCTTCTACTTTTTTTTAATATTATCGCGTTGACGTTTCGGACCCTTAACAGCGTCCATGGTCACGGGTAGACTCTACGTAAAAAGTACTTTTATTTCAATGTATAATATTTGCGTTAATGTCAAAAATGAATGTCATTATATTTTTGAAAATATTAAATATTTTGTAGAAGGAAAGAAAAATTAAGAAAATCGCGCAAGAAAGTAGAAAATTTCAGAAAACCTAACGAAAACATACTTCTTAACCATGCAGACGAAGTTGCGGGCAAAAGCTAGTAGAAAATAATGTTACCCAACTATTCCTCTTACATTGAAATAAAACTACTTTTTACGGATTTTATCGCGTATATTGATATTATTAATCCCGACGTTTCGGACCCTTTACAGCGTCCATGGTCACGGGTAGACTACCCGTAAAATACGCGACAAAATCCGTAAAAAGTAGTTTTATTTCAATGTATAATATTCGCGTAAATGTCAGAAATCAATATATTCCTCTTACGTTTTACAGGGTCGGCATCGCGCTAGTGATAGGTACCCCTGGTATTACAAGAGTCTATATATAGGCTACGATAATGCTTGCTACCTTGCGATTACTATCACGTAGGCCGTATGCTTGTTTGCCATCTTAGTGGTATAAAAAACATTTGTGTAATCATCTATTGTAAAATGTTGTTAATTAATTATTATTATTATTTACGCAAGGTGGTTAAAAACATAATTTTTCACAGTCACTTATCTAACAAATATTTATTAAACATAACTTTGGGTATGGCAGGTAAGTAAGAAGATAATATTATTAGTAAACCCAGTTTGTGTGTCTGTCTGTGTGTTTGTATGTATGCATGCATGTGTATGTGCGTGAATGCGTGAGTGCGTGCATGCATTCGTGCTTGTGTATGTGTGCAAGCTTGTGTTGTACTATTTACTATTACGTTCCTTCTTTCTTCCAGTTGATTTTATTTATGCTATGAAAAAAAATACTACAGAACCTGAAAACGAAATAAAAAAAAAACAAGTATAAAATTTACACAAATGTTTTATTTCATTGTGTTGGCCGGTAAATAAAAGAGCTGACAATTCCGACAGCCGTCATTCAGCGATCAATTGGGAAGATGGAGAACATATTATTCGTTACAACATTCTTCACATCCCTGTCTTGTGTGTTGGGGAATTCTACATACTACAGCACTTATTATGGCTTTAATTTGACCACAGAACAAGTTGCTGAGTACACCGCTAACAACACACTCGCGTAAGTAGTTTTCATTTATTATTACTGCCGTAATAGTCTAGTAGTCCTAAGCGCGATTGCTACGCTAGAGGTCCTGGGAACCGATTCCCAGGTCTAACAATATTATAGGGTTTTTTATGAAATTCTCAGTAGGTGCCTCGGTGTCTTAGTTGGGTAAAGCGTCCGGTGTACTTAACCGGAAGGATACCGGTTCGAATTCTACCTGAGATTGGATTTTTCTTTAGCTAAAATTTGTTTTAAAATGTAAAAAAAATAACAAGCTTTTTTAAAAACAGGAATTGCACAATCGTGGTGGAAGCATGCAACAGTACCGAAGGCAGGCGTATAGATGGGACATGTAATAATTTAGACTATCCTTCTTTTGGAGGCAGCCGTACTCATTTCATAAGACACCTTCCGGCTGCTTACAATAAAACTTCTGAGTCAGGTAATAGGATCTTTATTTTTTTACCTAACTGCATTATAGCTCTGAGGTTTAATTTAATTTTAATTTTACATACGTACCTATGTGGGTATGTATAATAATAATAAATAATATAAATATTCTTGGACAATTTTACACAGCACCATCTAGTCACAAACTAGGCAGAGCTTGTACTATGGGTACTAGACAATGGATATAATACTTAGATATTTGGGTTTTTTTGTAAATACATACTTATAATATACAGGATATAAGTATGTATTTACAAAAAAAACCGTAAAGCCGAAAGGAGGTAAAATGGTGCCTTATAACGAGGCCATTCACAATATTTAAGAACTGTAGTAACGCTGTAAGTATAACATACCCCGAAAAAAGGAACCCAACAACATTTATAAATGAAAAATATAAAAACTATTAAAGTAGACAATTATTAGGTAAAATAGGTACGTAGGCCTTTCTGTTAAATAATCTGGTTCCTGACATGACAGCTTACTAGGGTTGACAAAATTTTTGGCTTTGATAATTAATTAAATTTTTACGGGGTATTTTGTAACACGTTGTATAAGAAACACCCAGATAAACACAAACACTTGTGTTCATCAGATCAATACTTGTGTTCTGTGGGAATCGAACCCACGACTTCTTGATCAGCAGTCCGTCACGCGAACCACCAGACTGTATGTAAGGTGTCTGTGTCTATGTTAACTTCAAGAGGCTTAACGAGTGAAACAATTTAAACAAATAAGGTGGCACTTGATCTCCCTCAGAGCTTTTTCCCAACTATGTTGTGTTTGGCTTCCAGTCTTACCAAAAGAAGCTGAATATCAGTATTTTACACGAAGCGACTGCCATCAGACCGCAACCCAACTTCTGGGTAATACCGATATCCTAGTTTGACTTTTTGGGCTCCTGACTACTGATTAACGATAATTATATATTGTTTTTATTTGCTACGGAAAATACAGTACTTATCACATTAGGTACATAATATTTTTATGGAAAAATAGTAACAAATGTGAGTAAATAACCAAAACATTTTACACAGAATATACATCTAGAATATATTTTTCAATATCATGATATTTTTATAATTCAACTAATTGTCTCAATGGTTTTTTTTAATATTTTGGTGGGAAGGGCAAACATATAAATATGATGGAAGCGCTTTTTAATAGCTCTTTGTATGTCTGTGCCGAATTGCTTGCAAGCATGCATTATTGCGACAAGAGGTGACGGCAAATGGAGGACTTGTACGCATCCCACGAGGACTGTAGTTCTAGGCACTGTAGCGACATCTATCACATTACGTGGAACTACGAACAAATCCTGAATCACGCTATCAAAATTCTCAACACTAGTCGCACACGCCCGACTTCTTTGGATGCAGGGGCAACACACCTCGCCTCTCCACACTGGTAACCAGTGTTATCTATATATACACATATTATATCTCCACGGCACTATGTAACATCATTATAGGTGTTCGTTTGACAACCATGACCAACGTTTATGTGCTCTCCAAGTCACGGAGTGATTTCGATATGTTAAAAATGGTCACCTATCCACAGACTAACCCCGACTAGCGCAGCTTAACCTTGTAGATCGATTGATAAATTGATTTGATTGATGATGAGTTATAACTTAGCAACTATAACATAATTTATGTACTTGAATTATAATATTAAATAAATAGATATATAATAATTATTATTCAATATAACTTCCACAGAGTTTGATCCCAGGCTGTCAGTATCTGGTAATCCACTCCCCCTGGCTCGAAAAGTCCGCACTGCTATTTTCGCTGAAGGTCGTGTGGGGGATGGGAAAATAAGCAGCTTAACCAATCATTTAGCAGTTGTATATTTTACTGACGTCACGAATACCCGTGATACAAGTAAGTATCCGTTTTTTTATTTATTAATAATAGCTGACTCGGCAGATGTTGTCCTATCTGAATTATACAAAAAACCCATAGAAAAAGCATTTTTTCCTTTTCCGGAATTTTCCGGGCAACTTAAAATTTTCCCATATTAATTTTAAGTAGGTAACCACTTTTGTGTCCCACTACTGTTCCATGGTACATAGCAAAATTAAAAATATCAAAAATCCGACTTCATAAAAAGTGACCTTAAAATAAAAATGGAAAAGAAAAAAAGGCCGAGTAGTCTAGAACTCTGTTAAGTTTCAGAAAAGTGTACTAAGTCACTAGCCTCATATACTTTCTAATTATTGTTTTTTATATACTTACCACCTACCTAATATGTATTAATTTTTAAAATCGCTTATGTATAAATGGCATAAACTTCAACAATACGAAATTGGTAAGACTGGCTCCTGTAATACAGTTCATACTAGCACAGGAGTCAGGGTTCTAAGAAATTAATGTGACCATTTTGTGTCATTTATAGACAATAAAGCAATAAATAAATTAATCGATACACACAACACAAATTATAATAAATTCTAATGCGGAACATAGCAACTTAATAGTCGGGAAAATTAGATCCGGTTTAGATTTTATTATGGGTAATTTATACATATAATTACTGTTCCAACATTCTTGTAGGTCATTTTAGTAATTGTCAGGACAAGGTTTGCATATTATTATTTTTTTTTTTTTTAAAATAACGTTGCACTACACTAGCATTTTCTCCGGTATCATGGATGCATTTACAAACACAAATGTGTGTGAAAGACGAAATGGTACGGAATGAATTAAATGATGAGATGACAGCTGAAGGAAAAATACGGAAAAATACGTACTTCGCTAACCGAAGCTGTGTTAAATTATTTCTAGCAAACTATGTCTCTTGGAGGCCATATTGCTGTAAAGCAGAGGGTGCAAGCGACAGTGCATGCGTCCCTAATCTAGTGCCGGAAGATGACTATGTGCACCGTTTCTCCGGCATCCGATGCCTGAACATGACCAGGCCGCTAACGTATCAGACATCTGGATGTTTACCTAACACGACTACGCCTATGAGAGTAAGTATTTTAGAATTTCAAGGCGTTTACAAGACCGGTGAGTTACGAGTTCAGTTCTCAGGTCGACCTATGAAATTCTCGGAAGCAGCTCGGAGTTATACATAGTTTCATCATCATCATCATCATCTTATACTGTCCCACTGCTGGGCACGGGTCTTCTCTCATATTGAGAGGGATTAGGCTATAGTCCACCACGCTGGCCTAGTGGGGGTTGACAGACTTCACAAACCGTCGAGAAAAATATCTAAGGTATGCAGGTTTCCTCACGATGTTTTCCTTCACCGTTTAAGCGAGTGACAATTAATTATTAATACACACATGAATTCGAAAAGTCAGAGGTGCGTGCCTTGGGTTCGAACTCGAGACCTTCGACTTGGCAGTACAATGGTCATACCACTCAATAAATTATCACTCGCTTAGACAGTGACAAAAAACATTGTGAGGAAACCTGCATACCTTAGAGATTTTTCTCAACGGTTTGTGAAGTCTGCCAACCCGCACTAGGCCAGCGTGGCAGACTATCCTACTAGATCATCAGACATCTAGACATCTAGACTAGCCTAATCCCTCTCAATATAAGAGGAGACCCGTGCCCAGCAGTGGGACAGTATATGGGTTGATGAGGACTACCATAATGTTAGTACGGAGTTACATACTCCATTTTCAGACCAGTTTGTAACTAATGACTATTTAGGTACATAGATATAAAATATTGAACTGCAGTAAAACCTTCAAATGTTTTATTATTTCACAATTCATAATTTCCAGATTGTAGACGCAACCCCGACGATGGACTTGTCACCTGTGTATGGTAACGTTGTAGAACCAGCTAGAAGAACTTATTCCGGTGGAAAGCTGGTCACTGTGACTGTCAACAACAGAACATACCCGGATACGTGTGAGTACACTTTTGTAATAATATAACGTAACGTCCATCTAAGATATACATTTTAACTAAAAAAAAATTCAATCTGATGTCGAGTACATTGACGTCACATAAACGACAAATGTGGAAGAGAAAGGAGGTCATCAAAAGCCCAAATTTGTACCTGAGGTACATGACAGCTGTCAAGTTGACAGTTTTTACTATGAAACCACTATGAAACTATAGTGCCAAAATTACGTGCGTTTGACATTTCAAAACTGACACTGACAGCTGCAGATAGCTATCAAATTGATAGTTTTACTATAAAAACACTACAAAACTGATACAGGTGTGTTAAAATGGTGTGCGTTTTTTCAAATTTAAAGTTATTTTTTCTCATCGCCTAGTGAGCATACAAAAAATATGATAAGAATTTAAAAACTGACTTATCGAGTTTTTCTTTCGCTAAAATGTTTATCTTTGAAAAATTTTTACATGCGTTAATTCCAAGTATAATTAAAAATACTGCATAAGTACATTTAATTAATCCCAATCATGTGGATATTTGTAACAATCTTAACGCATGCCTATATAATTGTCTGCCAAATTTCAAGTTACTAAACCTTCAATTATTAATCAGGTCAATAAGTGATACTCCGCTTTTTGTACTAGCATTACCCTGCGTTTCCTTTACTCGTTTTCTACCTTTTTCTGTTTTTTTTTGTCATATACGTTCATAGGCGGGACCCACAAATGTTACAACACAATCAGATGTATAGAAACGAATAGGTAGTTAGGTACACATAATTTTATATTTTATTTGTACAAATATTCAGCTGCTTCCGAAATAATAAAAAGATCACGTCATCTCAACACAAAACATGTGTAAATACAAATACAGACATTATGTATTTAAATTGCAAAGTATATTAAAATTTCTGTAGTTTACATTTTGTAATTGTTTTTAATGACGCACTACCTAAAATATACACAAGATCTTCCGCATCGTGATCTTTCGTGCAACTTTTCGTCTGTTACGACTATTGTAAGCCTGGTATATCCCACTACTGGGCAAAAATGCCTCCATCTATCTCAATCCTGTACCAATTAGTCTTACTTACTTTTTATAAAAAAAAAATATTTTCTTTTTATTCAAAATTTAAAAACAAATTGGGGCTCATCTCACTGCAACCACTCGACTCAAGCTCGACTGCTGAACGTACAGTTCTGGGTTCGATTCTCTGGTCAGGAGCAGTGTTATTGTGTTTGTCCTTTTAGAAACTCTCAACAACAGCTCTAAGTTTCGATTCAGCACTTACAAAATAATAACTGGCAAATTGTGGACGTACAGAGGCCTGCACATCAAGCTACCACAATTTGTCAAATTTCTTTGGTTGATTTTCAACTTTAATCCAAAAAGATAAGGTTCATATTCAATTGGGAAAATTTGACAGTTTTGGATAGCTTGACGTGCTGGCGTCTGTACATCAAGGTACCTATCTCTGCCTTCCCCCTCGGCAGAATAGAGTCATGATGATATTATATGCTGTGTATTTTTTTAGCTAATATAGATTTACTTCTTGGCATCAATTTCTTCGGTATTATTTGGTACTGGAGGCACCACAATTATATTGCGACTCAATTGGCTGAAGTGAATCCTACTTGGACTGATGATCAGCTTTTCGAGAAGGCCAGAGAAATCAACATCGCCTTTGCTGTAGAAATATTTTATTACGAGCTCATGGGCACTTTGATGGGTGAGTTCCTATTCTTATCTAATCTGGAAGGCTGATAATATATCCACTTTTGTTGTGATACCACAAAAAGCAGTGATTGACGGTTTGTGAAGTCTGTCAACCCCCACTAGGCCAGCGTGGTGGACTATAGCCTAATCCCTCTCAATATGAGAGGAGACCCGTGCCCAGCAGTGGGACAATATAAGATGATGATGACAACTGAGCCATGTATCACAAACTTTTGAAAAAAAGATACCCTCTGTTTTTTTATTTTAACTTTAGGCTTTTTATAAGACAATAATTTGTGTACCTAGTTAAATGTATTTTATAACAAATCTGTTCAGCGAGGTTTAAGCATGATAAGGTAACAGAAAAACAGAGGTACTTATTCATTTATAATGCACCTAAATTATTAATTTATTTTTTATTCTTCAAAGGTACTAAAAACTTAGTAGCGGATGGAATACTATCAAACTGTACCGGTTTAAGAGATATTTATAATAAGACTGTACTGCCGCAAGTATCAATCGAGTTTACAATTGCAATGCGATGGATGCACTCTATGCAAGAAGGAACAATGAGGTCAGTTAAAAAATGTTTACTTCCTTTTTTATTGGAGCGACAGGCATTGCTAAAATGCTTTGTTGGCAGAATTGCTAACATAGAAAGCCGTTACCTCCTTCTGTGAGAGTTTCATGCTCCAAAAGGAGGCAACTGAGACGGTTCGGGTGAGGGCCGATCCCGCTCGTACCTAAAGGTAATCACCTTGGTGCCCAGTCCAGCTAGACGAACGAGAAATACCTGCTAGAGGTCCACTAGTAGAGGATAATTTTAGGGTTGCGGGTGCATACAATAACTCGATGAGTTCGTATCTCAGAAGGATGTCAGCAAAGCTGCGAAATTTGGTGACGTGAAAAGCACAAGAGGGCAACCGTGCACCGGTGCGTTCATTAAATATCTACTAGCGTGGAACTAGAGTTGGCGGTGTGTTTTTAGTCGGTACGAATTCATCATAACGATCCAATATCTCTTTTATGAAACGGAAGACTTTAAAATGAGGATTTTAAATTTAAAAAAATACCTATACTGCCTGACTGAATGACTGAATGAATTGTGGCACAAGTTAAAATATTTGAAATTATGAGTTGGTAATAGTTTCTCGTTCTAAAATAAGTACTTTGTTTTATATAAAAAACTCCTAGCGTATTCAGAATATTATACCTATTTTGACGTGTGTCACTATTGAATTCACACTTTCTCCTGTATCGTGGATGCTTTCTAAATGTCGTAGCAGTATGCTATTTATTGTTAATAAGTATTATTATAATTTTGTATCTTTTATAAAATACCTGTATGAACCCAGAGTAAATTTATATATTTATACTTTATTCTACACAAGGTAGTAATTATTCATATTACACACAAAGCATTTTGCATTTGAAGACATACATTGGGCGAAATTAACGCGATCTGCGATTACTTCTAGAGAATGTTTTTTTTTTCTTGTTTATAATTATTCAACTTGTTTAATGACAGCGGTCTCACTTATTTTAGGATGTATTACACAAATGGAACGTATATATCATCATACAAAGCCGTGGATCTCACGGGGAATACGAATTTCCTGCTAGAGAATGATACCATGACATATATAACTCAAGGTTGCCTTAGGCAACCGACTGGCAAAATAAATGATTTTGTCGTGGATCCAGATGTAAGTAATTTTATTCTTCTTAACGAAAACAACATTTTAAATCTAAATATATATTGTGAATACAAACATCGAACATGATTGGGTCATACGTTTGGACGCGAGTTGGAAAGGCAGACACGAATATAGTTTCACAACTGTCATTACTATCCCAGTAGCTATCGGGATCAATTAGGCCGCCGCCGCACCCTCCCCCCGTCGAGTTCTGTACGAACGATTTTATTAAGTAGGTAACGTTTGTAAAGTTCTCCCAACATCGACCATACAACGCCATCAACATGTTCAACGAACACAGTGGTCGATGTTCATTACCTACGCACAAGCAAAAAAGTTGTTAAAATACCTATGTTTGTATGTGGGTTCTCAAGTCAAGCAGTGTTATTGGGATTTTTCAAGAAATTCTCAGTAGCAGCTCAGAGTTTGGATTTGTGCACGGTAATGCTTATTGCCATTAACCGGGCACAAATCCGCCCCGAACTGTTGGTTTACATTACTATACAACTCTGCTTTTGTTTTGGGTTTTGGGGAATGATAGACACAGTTCTTCCCTCCATGTGCTAGTGACAGCCGCCGGGGTGGTGTTACTGAGTAAGAATCCAACACTTCGGTCTGTAGACCGGTAGCCTTTTGAAAGTTTTCCCCCGTAAATATTTATCATCATCATCATCATATTAGACTTCCACGGTTACAAGCCGGCTTATAAATATATAAGGCCAGTAATATCCTTCGTTGCACCCGAATGAATGTTACTGGCCTTTAGCGGTTTAAAAGTAAAATACTTTAATATTTTTTTCCAAAATTTTGCTCTGTGGCCAATCAATGCCAGCATTTATTTGTTTCAGATTGTACAGAGAGGTCTCAGCAAATTACAACTTAGCAATGACATTATGACAAATGATTTAGCTAAAAATCGCTATTTTGGCCTCCAGGGCTACATTTATTACAGAAATTACTGCTTTGGAGATAATATCACCTGTTTTGATGATTTGATCGGTATTATTGATCCAGAGGTGAGAATTTAAAATATTTTATGAATACTTTAAGCTCAACGATTTTTATTAAAAATTGAATATTATTGGTCCAATGGTGAGCTGAGCTTGACGTCGGTTTCTATTCTCTGGTTGAGCGAAATTCTTAGTAGCAGTGCAGAGATTGGTTTTGTGCCCGGTTATATAGAAAATATAATTATATTTATTTGAATGGATGTCCATAGAAAAACTTTAATTAATTTAAACACTCAAAATTCCAGATGGTAGATATATTAAGGGATACTTACGAATACGTAGAAAACCTTGATTTACTAGCAGGTATATGGGCGGAGAAAACCAAAGAAGATAGTTATGTACCTCCAACCTTCTACTGTATAGTAGCTGAGCAGTTAAAGCGTACACAAGTTTCGGATAGACATTGGCATGAGAGCCCTAACAGACCCAATGCACTTACTGAGGGTGAGTTCCACATATTTTTAAAGTATTAACCGACATCATAAAAAGAGGAGAGATTATGAATTCGACTATTTTTTTGTGTCTATGTTACCAGATCTCTTCGCAAATTGTGAACCAATTTTAACGCTTATTTCTTTATTTGACAGAAAAAACAAAGTTTTTCTAGTATATATTTTTTCTTTGCTTTTACTGTCTTATTTTTTACTGTCCAATGGCAATGTGAGAGCATGGAACTGTCGACAACGATAAAACATCGGAATATATAAAATTATATAAGTAGTAAATGTCATCATATATTGTAAAAAGAATTATTCGAAATTATTTCGTATATCGTAAAGATTATCTGACATTGCTTAGAGGAACCATAGATTCTAATATAACATCGAAACGACACTTTATCTATTGTTAAATCTTGCAGTCACATGTTACCGTTTATGACAAAATTATCGAATGTTATCATATTATTTTTAAGGATTTTGTTTGTTGTAAACTTTTTTCACAATAACTTACTCTTTTGATATTTCTGTGAACAGCACAATATCTGGAAATAAAAAAGGCGTCGGCAGCACGCCTGATGTGTAACGTCGGTGATGACGTAACTATGATACAGCCGAAGGCTTTAGAAATAGAGTCACCTGAGTATGTACAATTTATCATTATTATCATCCACAGTTAATTAAAAACCTTCCTTTACTTATGGCATTTTTTCCTGTCCTGTGATAATCTCATCTACGTCATAAACATCATCAACCCATATACTGTCCCACTGCTGGGCACGTTCACCATGCTGCTGGCCTAATGTAGGTTAATAGACTTCAAACGCCGTAAAGAAAATCGTTTCAACAGGTCTTACTCTGAGAGGAGACACGTGTTCAGCAGTGGGATAATATACAGGTTGGTGATGATGAAACACAGGATTTTTGTTTTCAAAGTATTTTGGTTTGTGCTGAAATTTTGCATAAAGGTTTCGCCCCGTATATCCGTAATCGTCGTATAATGTGATAAAAATGCCAACTGTGCTCTCTTAACTCTTGTAACGTTCCAATTTCTCGCTATAAGCCTTTTTATTGTACAATCAAGAATATTCTTAATCCAATATGGATTATATAATATAATAAAGTTGAATACATTTTTGTTTGTGTGTTTGAACACGCTAGCATGTTTGAAACTATAATACCAGTCAGGTTTGAAAAAATATTTTTGCATTTGATAACCTAATTCTCGAAAAAGGTTATTTAACATCATGCTACCACCCTTAGGAGCAATGCAAAAAAGAAAAAGTCAGGTTGAGTGAAGCCGCACCACACAATAATTAGTATATCTGTATTTATATATCCTACTAATACTTTAATGTCTCTCTTTCAGTAACGTAATGGTTAGCTGTGATGAAATTCCAGCTATGAACTTTAGTGCTTGGGAAGATACAAATTGAAGGCATTACATCTGTCGGATCAATTAGTGTCTAATAATTTACCCAGGGGTAAATTACACCTTGTGTGCTGTTAAACTTTTTTTAAAGAAAATAAAAAACATTGTATTATTTTTTCAGTTGGTCCAATATTTGGAGTTATTCTTTTAAAACGTAATGTTTAACCGGTCTTTATTTATATCACACAAATATTAAATTAACAAGAAAGTGTGCTTTTACAATTTATAGCAAAAACACGTGTTTCATTTGAAAAATCTCCAAATCATTGTGTGCATACCTTTGTATTATATTAAATGAGATCTAAACTAATCGCCGAAGTGTAGATTTACGAGTATATTAAATAATCCCCTGACCGGGTTGGGCAGAGGTTTAATAATGTAAATCTTCGGGGATGCAGATGAACTGGTTACAAATATGTAACTAGGTATATCCAAACTCCAACCTGCTACTGGAAATTTTATAGAAGTACTCAATAATACTTTGCTCGACTTGGGAATGGAACCCTTAGCTTTGCAGTTGCGCTTACAACCACTACGCTAATGAGGTGATAGTAGTAACAAGAGTACAAAATAATAAATCAATAGAGGAACTAGCTTATCAAGCAGAGCAGTGTTTTACTGCTCTGTCCCCTCAAAAGCCCTCAAAAAATCGATTTATAACAATACTCCCATCAAAGTTGAATGCCGTCAATCAATACTGTTTGAACTAAAATGCAAGGTAGCTCGAAAAGGGCAAGGGGATCGCTAGGTAAACAGCGGGGGCCCGCTGCGGGTAATTTACCAATTTACCCCAGCTCTGGTAAGCTAAAGGTTTGAGTACTGAAACTAGTGGCTTGAAATTCTATCGTAGGCTTTCTTTAGGCTCTAACTAGAATTATTTCGATATAAGCAGATGTCATTATTAGGATAGAAGTAATTTATATTTTTTGTGGGCGGTTGTTCTTTCAAGGACGAATTTCTCTCTCTCTCTCTCTCTCGATTGCTCTATTTTTTTTCTCTCTATCTAACCAATGTGATCCCACTGCTGAGCAAAGTTGTCCCTCATATGCTTCCACTGATCTCTGTTCAGTTCTATCGAATCCAATCACATCGGAAAGCGTCCAAATTATCTAAATATAATATTTTAAAGTTATTTAGAAAAGGAAAAATACGACCGCGGGCAGGATTCGAACCTGCGTCTTCTGGTTCGGTACACCAGACGCTATGACCACTAAGCCACCGCGATACCTACCCGTCATGTCGAATTTTTCCTTCACATACTGAATTTACGTCTTTATGGTGACGTAAATTCAGTATGTGAAGTATACGAAATCTTAGCATGGAAAATGCCAAAAATATACAAAAAGATAAATATAATATTATATTGATTTCTTATTGATATTTTATCAATAAATGTCGGTCGTTAGGTCTTTGGTTGCACCATAAAATTTGGTCTACGTCAAAAGCCTTATGTAACACCGTGCCATAATTTATCCCTATACGTCGCAATCGACGGAATACTTTGGTTTTAATTTGTTTTGTATCAAGTTGTCAGTTTTCGTGGTGGTTACTGTGTGAAGGATATGCAAACAGCAATACAGTCGACGCATATCAACGGTCCGACTGTACAGGCTTGAGCTATGAAATATTAATTTAATTGTTAATTCCCATGCAATATTAAATGAGACTACAAGGGTTTCGCTTTTGCCCTTTTGCGTACTTATATGACTTCACAGTATACATACCATCACGCATGTAGGTATTCCCCGAAGGGTTAGGCAAAGGTGTAGTACCTAACACTGTTCGCCGGAATGTTTAGTCCCATGTAATAGGGGGCGAGCCTATTGCCATTCAACGGGCACAGATCCGAGTACCGAGCTGCTACTGAGAATTTTTTATAGAAAAACGCAATAACGCATATTGATTTCTGACATTTACGCGAATATTATACATTGAAATATAACTGACTTGGACTTATCTCGTTAAATTGTATATAACGAAGTAGTTTCACATTATACTTACCTACTCATTTATTACTTAAGGTTAGCAATGACTTCACGAAAAATAATAAAATGCTGTTGAATTACATTTCTGAATTAATCCTAATTTACAATTTCATTGCGTCACAGATTATATACTTTGATGATGAGACATGCGAGAGATTTGACGAGATACTTTGATGCTACTCGTTATGACAGTAATTTAGAATATATTTCCTATAATTGCGTATTATTATTATGTTTATGAGCAGTGATAGCCATCTGACTGCCAAGTCAAAGGTCTCTAGTTCGAATCCAAGGCACACACCTCTGACTTTTCGAATTTATGTGCGTATTAATAATTCATCATCATTCGCTTAAACGTTGAAGAAAAATATCGTGAGGAAACCTGCATGGCTTAGATATTTTTTTCGACGGTGTGTGAAATCTGCCAACCCGCACTAGGCCAGCGTGCGGGCTATGAATAGTGGATTAAGGTTATCCTAATCCCTCTGAATCCAAGAGGAGACCAGCAGTGAGACAGTTCCTATAGGGGTTGATAATGATGACTCTATCTTTTTGCATTATCGAAGCTAAGATTTCAGTTATTTTAGCGAAGCAAATTAATAGATTTCACTGAAGTCACCATATGGACGTAAACTCAGAATGTGAAGGCAAATTTCGACCTGGTGGGATTTGCGGTCGCGGTGGCTTAGTGGTCATAGCGTCTGCTTTATTTAACCGAAAGATGATGATTAAGTCTTATACTTTGGTCTAAAACCCAAATTAATATTTTTAAAATGTGACTCAGTCTTTTGTTTTTAAACAGTAAATAAAATTATAAAAATAAAATACCTGTACTATCTTGCTGTTGACATTAAACGGAAATATTTATTGGATATATTTCTAAATGGCTAAAATGAAAATATTCTCGATTGAAGACCACGCACTGGAAAATCCGAAATAAGGTTCTCCAACGAGACGGACAGACGATATGGCAAAGGTCACGGGAGTTGTTGGATGCTGGAGTCGAAACAGCTGCAACAAACTAGCCAGCGAAACCTAAACCAATAAGCCACATCTTTTACATTTATATATAGGTACTTTTAATAAATAATAACATACCATCATACCATCAAGCCTGTATTCTCGGAAAGGTTAGACAGAGGTGCACTAATGTACACCCGGGTGATTCTACAAAAATTGGGCAACTCAATGTCATCAGCCAATATATACAAAGTCTTATGATATTTAATTGAAATAACAATTTATTTTAAAACAATGAAAAGTCCTTTATTTGGTCACCCAATTTCACTTCTTCATTTTAAATACAAGTTAATAAAAAAACAAAATTAATACTTAAAACGTCAGTCCTTTGGCATGTCACAATCCCGAAAACCACCAATCAACTGACTATCCATTAAACATTATCATTGATTTAAGAAAACTTACTAATTTACTTCAATCTGTGATGTACATAGTATTATATACTACAACTTTCATAATGCAATGTTCTCAATTTTATTTTTAAAAAAATAAGAAACTTTGTGTTTAGTTTCATCCGTCAGTCCGTTGTGTGTTCTTTAAATTTGAAATTCGAGCCAAATATCACCGAGTCAAGGTCAAATCCCTGTCTAAGTTTTAATGTTGGTAATGAAGTTAGTTGCGGACCGCAAAATTTTGACGACCGCCATAACTGTACCAGTGCTTCGGTTGTGTTTGTCGTCTATACACGTGCTAAGCCAGTCAACATTTCAGTCCATTGGTGAGTCGTTATTTTCTTGTTAATCTGAGGTTCAATTTCATTTATACATAGTTAACTATGATTTGTTAAAATGTAGTTTGTTGATATTCGAAATTACCAAAAAAAGCATTAGTTCTGTTTATAACCTCAAATTATGTCTTTTTTGTCAGTCCGTTGGCGTCAGTCCTTTGTCAGGTATCGCGCCAGAGGACTGACGTGTCTCCGTAGTACTGATGTTTTTTTTTGTTTTAGAGCACTTTTATCTTAATTGCTACCGTGTATAAGCATTTCTATTTTATATTTCAGTTTAAAACATCATGCGGTACGCTAAAAGTAATTTGACTAGGTAAGAAATATTTTAAAAAAAGAGAGAAGCCGAAAAGGCTCGCTTGGCCAGAATTAAAAGTGACCCCATTAAATTAGCGGAATACAAACAAATCCTTCAGTACTTAAGGAAAAAAGAGAAAGGACAAAGAAAAAATCTTGAAGACATGACACCACGAGAGCAACGAATAACTAGAAAAAAATGGAAAAATTATTCATTAAACTACAGGCAAAGAAAACAGCTATTGAAACAAACCACTAATAATTTTATACGCCAGAATACTCCTCCACCAATTTACGACGAAATTATTATTAATGAAGCAATCAGACCTGTTATTAACGAAGACCAAAGAGCAAAAGAAGCTAAAAGGAGAAGTGGAAGACAGAGAAAATCTAGAAACAGGGAAATAAAAAAGATGGAGGCTATAATTAAAATTATTTTAATTATTGCTATCTCTTTTGATGCTTTTAAGGCATAGCTTATTATATTTACTTGATTTTTTAGAAAAATACGTACCGTAATACCGTTAAGTAAAATTACCTCAAAATAATATAAAATTTAAGTGATATAACATTATAAAAATGTCAAAAGGCTGTTAAGAAGACTGAGATAGTTGACTTTCATAGTTATTATATTGATATTGTTCTTAATTTCATGATAATTAGTACTTTTAAGATAAATTATAGATTAATATTACAGATAATTATAGATTGTTAGATTTTTGTTTCTATTGTTTGTTGATTACTTGAAATATTAAGTAAAACTAAGTCAAAGTAGTAAAAGCTAAGTAAATAACGTTACGTTAAATGTCAAAAGGCTGTATTGAAAATTGAGATAGTATTTTCTCCGAGTATTACATATTAATAATTATTTTTAATTGTTACTAAGTGATTTTAATACTTAAAAGACATGTGCCATTATTAAAACTAAGAGATTTGTACAAATTTTTATTAAATTTCATTATAATTCTTACAAAATGTTGTATTTTATCAGTACTATGTTAGCCTCGTCAGTCCCCTGGCAGTCAAATTCAGAAAATTTTAAATAACTCCCAATCTACTTAAAAAAGTGACTGGCCCGATTTGGAACAGTATAATCATTAGATTAGCCATCATATGCACCCGAATTTTTAATAATTTGATTTAATAACTACAGTAAACAAAATATCCTCAAGAGTTTATCAACCTTTTTGAGTTAGTCAACCTTTGTATAATCACCCACCCACATTTCGCCGGTATGTTTAGGTCCCATGATATAGGGGGTGAGCCTATTGCCATTAACAGGGCACAATCCAGACTCTTAACACTTTCCTCGACCTGGGGCGTGACCCACATAACGTTGAATAATGTTACCGTACTAAAAAAAACGCTTATTAACTCATTAAATTAATTTCTTTGTTAAGGTATAGGTATTTTATTTATATTATAAGAAAAATAACAAACCTGTGTTACTTTTTGACGCACGTCCAACAATAAAACAAAGTCGGTGTAATACCAGAATTAATATCGGCGAGTCACTGTAATAAGGACAGATGGCGCCACTTTGTCTCGCTCACTGGGACAGCCGGAAAAATCTGTAAACTGGTTTGTGGGGCAAGACATTTCCCGGAAAATAATCGAAGCAATTTAAAAATTAAGTCTTCAATTAAAACAAGCTAGAGACTGCTTTGACTCAAACCTTACGACATTTTGAAACAAAACAACATCAAAAACTCAATCGTCTATCAAGATTGTTGTTATTTTTCTTATCTATATTTGGAAATATTTGTATTTTATTTATTTTTGAATATTTTTTTTAATGCAATAAGGACATATTCACATTATTTAGAATAGACTTATCAAATAATACTTACATATTTACAAAAAAAAAACGGATCATGGGGTCCGTGTGCCCGTTTCATTTTCAAGGAGATTACACTATAATCATATTTTTTTAAGGAGTTTCTATGGGGTTTCTTGCCGATTCTTCTCCATAAGACCCACTTTTTGGACGTGCAACTACTTTTGACTTTTCAAAAGTGTTTTAATGGTCTAATTGAATTTAAATATTGGATTTTGACTTTGACTGGTCGACTATTCCCTTGACCAGGGGGCTGGCCTGTTTCTAACGGTACGTAGCATAAGCATTATTGCCCTGCAAGGTGGCAATCCTGCCAGTATTTTGGCCTTCTGGGCACATTGCCGGACGACAGCGATGTCAAGGAATACTTTGACATTTACCAAGCGTTTTTTTGTTATGATATATTATTCCGAAATACCATAAATAATTACTTAGTCTTTTTCGATTTATTCTCTTTATTACAAGACCAAATTCCTATCAAAACTAAGATTTCTACCGACATCGTTACCTACCTATTTACGTGAAATAGCGTGAACATTTTACAAAGTAAGTACCTAACTCAATCGGTCATAAGAGCACAGAAACCTATAGTTGAAGTCGTAAATATTCGCATTTCCAATGCAACAATGTTACTATTACGTTCGAGCAAATTCGACTGACTTGAGAATATCGCCCGGTCAAAGCTTTCCTGGTAGAGCGTGAACTACGATTCTCGGAAGAAATTAAAATTAAGAGACGTTATAATAGGTAGAAAACGCGCACTATATAAAATTTACAAATTGTATTAATGTGATGTAAAGACTGCACTGAAGCACAGATTATCGAATATTAACTGCCAAGCTTCATTTATACGATGCGAGAAATATCGTGCGAGTTGCGGTGCATTGCGGGCCGCGCGGCTATGGTATCATAAGTGGTAGATTATGTCATGTCCTAAATGTGACTGCTATGCGAGAGATCTTGGGTTTGATTTTCAGGTCGAACAAAGTGTTGAACAAAGTTGTGATTTCTAAAAAAACATCTACGTTGTTAATGGCACTTATAAAATGTAAGTATGAAATTCGCCATTCCGAATTAGACACGCGTGGTGAACTATAAGTAGTAGGCTAGTCACGACGCTTATTCGGATTAGGAATAAGCGTGATAGGATCCTATCACTCTTATTCTGAGAGGAGACCCGTTCCCAGCAGTGGGACAGTACATGGGTTCATGATGATTATTTGGGACATTTTACACTGTCATCATCAGAGCAAATTAAGCAGATAAATGATATTTATTTCTGCAAATAGATCGTTTAAAGACGCTTTTTATGTTAATGTTTTATGGCGCCAGTTATTTATTATTTAATTAATACTAGAACTAGTAATATAATAATAATGTATTATGTATGCAAATATCACAAAAAATATAAAATAAATGTACTTACATATTTAATATGCAATTTACATAAAATCGTCTTCATTTTCATATTAGCATCGCATCTTCAATCATGTATGATCTTTGTCAGCACTCGGCAAAGTTGTGGGAATCAGCGAGCTTCCGCGTCATAAATCAGTTTAGCGTCTCCTACGACCTACGGGGAACAGCGTCGGAAATGATTTAAAACATAATTTTATTTATTTACACTTTTATACATATTAACAGTCCCACGATTTTTATTATATCTAATGTATAAAATTTCCATGTCACAATGTTAGTTACCGTACTCCTCCAAAACGGCTGGACCGATTTGTATGAAATTTTGTGTGCATATCGGGGAGGTCTAAAAAAAAATATTATTTTTTAGTCTACTATACAATCGTAATTACACATTTTATAAAAATAATAATAAGGTGATCACTGGCGGTGAGTTTACTTCTAACTAATTTTTACGACTGTTCGCTTCAAGTTTTTTTTTGGAATATCTCATTGAAACAAAGAAAAATAACAACAAACATAAAGATATCACCATAATCTTTATAACCTAACCCGTTTACTTCCACCTGGATCAAATACACCCGTTAACGTTTAAAGGTAAAATTAGTTAATTAAAAAATGCAAGTACCCCCCAAACCGGCGTCTCCGAGTTTAATGAAACAAGAAAATATAAAAAAAATAAACAGAGAAATTGTTCTTAATAAACTTGTCACGCGAGAGGGCGAAAGTTAATTTCCTGTTTCGTCCAATCTACAAAACAAATGGGATTTCAACCAGTGTGATGCGAGCGATATAGTTCGTTTACCGCCTAATATCGCAACATCGTTAGTAAAGTCAAAGTAAAAGTTAAAATAATTTATTCTAAATAGACTACTAATACTAGGTAGTACTTTTTTAACGTAACTACTTAACTTTAAATTCATTTCCACTAGTTATAAGATTATAAGTTTATTTTTAATTGTATTTGAAATTTGTGTTTTTTGAAATACACCGATTTGATTACTTATTACATACTTCTCGTATATATTTATTCTCCTAGATTATATTTTTAAACATCTTTACAAAAAATCATTAAAAAAAAATATCACTATAATATAGTTATTATTTGGTACTATTACTATGTCCCTTATTTATCTACTTTCTTATTATTTACATTTTTAAATATTTTTATAAAAAAACAAAAAACCATTAAGAAATATAAAAAATAGAAGCTCACCGGTATCGGGAACAGGGTCCAAGCTACTGGCCGTCAGAGCTACAGAGAGAGGAACCTCCTAACAATAAGAGCCGTATCCAGCAGTACTGCTTTCTGGATCAAGCCCTAGACCCAACCGCGTAACGAGAGCCTCCTAAGGTGGTTAAGGTGTATTACTATTAATAACGTAATTTTTACAGCCCCAAAAATGCCCCCAAAAAGGCTACTATGGAACAGAGTGTAGCTAGAAAATTTTGAGCTTGTTGGCGTTAAAATAATCTCTTCAGGTAATTAATTAATCGAACTATTAACCTGAAGAATACAAATTCATTAGAGTCGATACATAATGAGGTCATATCACTCACTTGATATAGTTACGTTACATATTAGACTTGTAAAAAAATGTGATAGAAGAACTTATCTCCTGAAATTCGATTGTTTGTTCATTCACCCTTTATGTGTTCCTAGACTATTCATTCCATTGCGATGAAAGGAATCGGACAAAAAAAAAATAAGATGCAATTTTTTGCAAATTGTATCGAAACAAGATAGATCGAAATTGAGGTTGTCCTAAACCGAACCTCATTCGTATGCCACTGGTATAGAATACGAATAAGGTATAAATCCACATTTATAAGTATTAGTCTGGGTGTTCCTTGTATATATTATAAGTAGTTATTTATGTAAAAATTAAAAGTATCTTACATATAAGTATTATATCCATTGACTAGTAACCATAGTACAACATCTGCTTAGTTTGAGAAAAGATGTGGTGCTATGTAAAACTGTCCCAAATATTTGTTTATTCACAATCAGTCAATTACATGTATGGTTTTGGTGGTTCCTACATTAAGCTCAGAGCTTGTATCGCAGATACCAATAAAGGTTTTTAGTAAATTCACTCTAAATAAATAGCTTTCGATGTGCAACATTCCCAACAGGGAAAAATTAGTGTTTTATTGGCGACCACGGTGCCGTCGGCCGTCGCGGTGTTATTTACCCCACGACGAGGGAAGGTTAAAAAGCCTTGTCGACTTAATGTGATTTAAGTTGAGCACCAAGATTTCCTGTTGCTAAACATTCGGTTACGCTTTTTTGTTCCAAAGTGAGTTTTCTTTGGGTTTTTGACTGTGTGTTGTTCTGTGATTATTTTTTGAATAATTATAGAATCAGTTAGTGAATGAATTATTTATTTGCTATAAATAAATGGTGTGACGTATTTACAGCGTAAGATGAGATTAAATAGTAAGATAATTTTACTCTTTTTAATTTTATGAAGGTAACAATATTTATCGAAGAAACTGTCTGTTGAAAAGCATATTATTCCAGATGTCCTATTTGATCCAGATTCCAAAATGATTACAATAGTATAATTATGACAAGATTTATACCAGATCTGTAAAGTTTCAATACATCTCCATAGATAGATTGAAAATTTGCAGACCAATTATAATTTGTCACGCAAAATTAATATGGATTAATTTAGCGTGACAAATTATAATTGGACTTGGACTTGAGGTGTCGGGTTCGATTCTCAGGTCGAGCAGTCTTATTGGATTTATATAGATATTTAGATATTGGAACAGTGAATTTCAGTCGCCAATTATGATCGTACTCGTATAGCTCTCAAGTGGTATAGTATAGCTAGCAGTACTCTAAGCTCATTCACTTGTGAGCAATGTGCTATCAACCTAGTTTCTAACTGACACCACGAACTTCGCAAGTTGCGCAGCATCTTCACTACGTATATTTCCCTAGTGGGAACATATAACTTTAACTAAGGTGAATTAGTTGCAAGTTTATCTTGAATTTATTTACTACCATAATGTTTACGAAGTTTCTGATTTTTACTACTTATACCTGTCTATTTTGATGACGTCATAGTTTTACAGATCAAAGAGAATCTCTACTTCACTTACTCTTTTTATAGTGCAGAAAGTCCTAAGGCTTTTTCCCCCGCCAGGGGAGGTAATGGGATATGTCGAGCTCAAAGGTAAACCTACCAAATACTGAAAATATTGGTATAAAAATAACTCTAAGTTTGGGTATATTAATTATGTTTTACAGAATACAGTTCATGAGAAGCTAAAAAAATAAATTATAGCTACTTTGTATACACCGATTGTGTTGTCGTCGATCGCACAACGAACAGTCCTAATCTCAGTATCCCTTTTCACTTTCAAAACATCAAAAATGTTATCACAATCCAGCTAATAAATAAGTCTTTACGACAAAAAATCCTTGCAAAACCACAAGAAACAAGACGCCTAATCACGGTATACAGAATGTCCCCCAGCAATTTTGAAAATCACAAAATTAGTGCTTTCAATGAGAAATCGTTGCACCATAATTGCAGTTTGAAAGTTTGAGGGGCTGTTGATCAACCCCCTTGTTCATCCAGGGATTACCCATTGATTAAAGGGATTAAATTTGTGGGGGAAACCTGTAATGAAGATGTTATTATTACTGGCGTGTAAATTTTGATTGCCTTTGAAGGAAATTGGGGTAATTAAAAGTCGATGGTAACGTGTGGGGCGGGAAGTGAATCGTGTTTTGCAAATTGTATTATTTGAGCCTGTGGTTAGAGGCGTCGGTGTAGATATTCTATCCCATTATTATCACACTATTAATAAAAAGGCGAAAGTTTATGAGTGTGTATGTTTGTTACTCTTTCACGCTAAAACTACTGAACGGATTCTTATGAAATTTCACAGTATTATTATTTAAACATCAGAATAACATATAGGCTATAATTTATAACGATTATGAGTTAATTATAGTTAAAAATAACTTTTCCACGCGGACGAAGTCGCGGGCAGAAGCTAATTGAATATAATTATTGAATTCTTTGTGCTGTTACTATAGGCTGAATTTTCATATTAGTTGTTATATTTTGGGATTTTTTGGGGTTGGGGTTCCCTATTAAATGGGACCTAAAATATTTGAGTTAAATGTGGGTGCATATACACCTGCTTAACATTCTTCCTAATAATTTCTTCCTTAATATTCCAATATCCCAGGGCCGCAAGACGTTACTTATTTTCTCAAAAATAATATGCACGGCATAAAGTAGTGTTAGTACGTAGGTACTATGAGTGTATACATATTTGTTAGCTTGGGCCGACAGCCCTGGGAAAATAAGTAACGTCTGGTAACCCTGGGATCTTGCTCTATAATCCTTTGGGATATCCTGAAGGTGACCTGGTGGTCAGGATTTTTGGATTTCTGAATACCACTAACGATTGTCATAACTGCTTGTATAACAGCAATTCAATTCTGATGGTAATGGAGCATCATACTGTCACCCAGTTGGAGGTTTTTCGGCTATGCAAAACTATATCTCCTGTTTCAATTATGACGATGGAACTTGTTGCAATTTCAGAAGCCTTAAATTATATTAATGGTATGAACGGCCAACATTTTGTTGTAATCACAGACTCAAAAAGCGCTTTGCAGCATTTGGCTCGATGCGCCTCTGGATACAGAGGTGTATCGATAGCCTATGCTGTTATTAAAAAAGTTCGAGAAATATGTAAATCAAAAAATCTGAGATTGCAATGGACTCCATCGCATATTAATATTAGAGGTAACGAGGAAGCTGACCGATTGGCCAAGTTAGCAATTACAGAAGGGGAACATATCAATGTTAAAACAAATTACTCGGAATTAATTTACAAGTTTAAAGCTAATTGTTGTGGTAAATGGAAAGAGTATTTTGATGAAAATTCAAAAATAAAAGGTATATGGTATAAGACCATACAGTCTGAGCCTCCTCATATACCGTGGTTTGGTAATCTAAAAATAAGTAGATCTTGTGTTACAATGGCTCATAGGTTACGTTCTGGTCACGTTCCATCAAGAAAGTTTGAACATTTAATGCGGAGGTCAAACTCCCCAAACTGTGAAATATGTACTATTGTAGATGATGTACAACATTTGTTGATGGAATGTGTCAAAAACCAAAATAAAAGAACTGAAATTATGGAACAGTTAAGAATAAACCGTTGGGATGTCAGTAGTATTTAAAGTATTTTGGCTACATCGGAACGGGCTATGAGACTATATGATCTAGCACTTTGTCGTCGTAATTCGTAAGTAATTATAAGTTGATTTATACATGTTAAGGCCTAATGGGACTGACATATTCTTGTAGAATAAAAGTCCTTTATAAAAATAAAGAATAAAAAAAAAAACAGCAACTTCTTCTCCAAGGCACAGAGACTGTACTGAAACTCTGGGGACATTACTGAAGCATAATTTATTACGTAGCCCCTCTAAATATAACATACATAAAAACATACTACCTCGCCTGTTTACCCCGAAGGGTATGACAGAGGAGTATTAATAGAAACCCACAGTTCGTTGGTAATTTTAGATCCCATAAAATAAGGGGCGAGCCTATTGACATTAACCGGGCACAAATCCAAATTCAATCCAAGTTTCATAGAAAAACCGAATACCTTTGCTCGACCAGAGATAACGAAGCAGTAATATAACTACACACATAATTTTAATTGAAAGATATGTAGCAAGTAAATGGACGCACGAGCTTAACGCACCACAACACAGCACAGTCTAGCAACCACCATAAACGGTTTATGACGACATAAACGTCAGTAGGACGAGCTTCATCCTTACTTACTAAATGCACTCGTAAATTAAGAATTTTATGCTAGCTTTATGAAACCATTTGGCGAGTCTTCGTTCATTTGTGTATCTGTTGATATGACTCTGATTTTAATGTTAAAGACTTGTGAGCAATGTTTTATGACATCATAATTATTATTACCACGTTTACGGTCCCACTACTGGCCAAGGATCTCTATGAAATTCTCATTAGCAGCTCGAAGTTTGGACTTGTTCCCGGTTAAAACATGTGGAAGCAATTTCTGTAACATAATTGTTCCTTACCAATTGTTATTTATTATTATTCTGTAAGCTTTCCTTATAAATAAATAATGGGAACAGGCTCGCCTCATTTTACATGAGACCTAAACACTTGATAAAGCTCTGCCTAACCCTTCATACAGGCGTGATGGTATGTTATATTATGTGTTAGATATAACACGCACATGATATATGTAACTGTGAGAATTTTCATTAATATTTTTTAATTTGCAACAAATATTGATATGTTATTAAGTCAATATACAAACTAAAAGTTGACTTTCCTCGAGTTGCACTATTCATAATCGATTTCGAATCTAATCATCTTGCTACAAACAATTGCAATCAATCCATTTAGATTTTATCAATCCTATTCCACCTATGAAATATTCGGAACATCTCGATACTAGTTCAGAGGCGGAAACAATAAGATAATCGATTGAAATCCCTCCGCAATGCACTAGGGAAGAGAATCGGGTACGGTATTCGATTCAATCGAGACGATTACTGATTGAATATCGGAATTGTTCAGGCGTTATGACTTGTTTGTTTCCAACTAATGTTTGGAGAGGTGTATCAGTTATTAATATGAGATTATTATTTTACTTATGTATACTAGCAATGACATTCTAATTATATGTAGAGCGATTATGTGTATAATTGTATATGTCTAAATAACAACTACTTACTATTATTCTGAGATATTTCGGTCAGTGGCTATGATTTACCATACTTAGAGCTCATAAAAACATCGATTGCCTTATTGATCTTATTGGTCGTATGCGCGACTGCTACACTAGAGGAACTGGGTTGGATTCCCAGGTCGAACAAAGTTTTATTGGGGTTTTCTATAAATTTCTCATTCTAATTTTCGACTCGCCCACTATTACATGGGACATAAACATCCGGTATATACAATACTCCACTCGCCACTCGTTGCGTTAGAGTTCACCACTAAACCCTGCACTACTATGAACTACAGGATTTTCTTATGGGTGAGCTCCTTTATTTCATCTGGACTTACGGGTGTTTTCCTAAATGAGTCCTGCGCTTGTGTATTAGGGCCCCACCTTCCCCCAGAAGATGAAGAGGTATAAGTTCTGGTCATACTGCAGTTCGTCAAGGGTGAATCACTGCACTTTAATATTCTGCCAATAAGCTAAATTTAAGTATTTAGAAAAGGAAAAATTCGACCGCGGGCAGGAATTTTTCGAAGGTCGAATTTTTCCTTTTCTAAATACTTAACTTTAAAATCTTAGCATGGAAAATGTCAAAAATATACAAAAAGATAATAAACTAAATGTAAAATTCTGTTCCCGTTCGGAGGGCAATTTCGTAGCTAGTGAAACTACTCGGCAAATAAGTCTTAACAAGTAACTCAGAAGAGTGATACCACATGTGTTGCTGGCGTTAACCTTTTGACCGCTGCGGATATATATAGACGTCAAATTAAAACTTGCTCACTACGCCAACGACGGCATGGCACGTCGAAAATACAAATTTTTTTTGTTCAAAATTAATATACAAAATTATGTTTCGGGCTTTCGGACTCTTTACAGCGTCTACCCGTCTACCCGTGACCATGGACGCTGTAAAGGCTCCGAAACGTCGGGATTTATAATATCAATATAACGCGATAAAATCCGTAAAAAGTAATTTTATTTCAATGTATAATATTCGCGTAAATGTCAGAAATCAATATGTTTATAGTATTTTTTTTAACCTATTATTAGATATTAAATTTTATCGCTTGGCGTAGAGAACACAGCTTTTCGTTATTGACGTGGCGGTCAAAAGGTAATAGGCTGCGGTTGACGCTTACCATCAGGCAGCCAGTTTATTTGTTTATCATATCATCGCAATACAAAAAAATACAACTATAACATCAGTTGCATCGTTCTCAACAAAACAAACACTAGTTACGGTCGATGCATTCAACGCCAATCGACCATGTGAAATAACACTTCATCATTTGAATTCGGCGTCGCGCCCATACGGTAATACGTCATATCAATAGCGACTAATGACCTGCAGTTAATTAGGCGTCATTGAGCGCATCAGCATCGAATGCAGTGGCCGTACATTGTTGTAAGTTTTTGTTGATATTACTATTAATTAGGTAGGCTCTACATAAGTAGAGCCTGCGGTGGTATCACCCTTATCCTTTGCGTAAGGTATGTGAATTGAAAGTGAGTATTTCTGATGATTGATGAAAAATTAAATTTATGAAAATTCTCAGTAGCAGCACGGAGTCTCGATGGCAATGGCAATAGGCTCGCCCCCTATTACATGGGACCTAAAGCATGACGACGAAATGTGGGTGTACATTAGTACACCTCTGCCTAACCCTTCGGGGAATACATGCGTGATGGTATGTATGAAAAATGAAATTTATGAATAAATCAACCTAAATATTATTAATTTTGACATCATTTATATTTCTTTTATCAAATACTTATACCAAACTTAGTTATTCTATCGTATAATACCCAAGAATAATATAGGTAGTTTTAAATGTCAACTTTTTTCTACTCGGGTTGTTGCGCTACAAGACGAACACGACGACAGTAAATTAACAATATATAAGTCCAAGCGAGTATCTAATGGCTGTACGATCACCACATCGTCACGAGAGTCTGACAAACAATGTGTCCCCGCACTGCGATGACGTCATTTGCCACTGTTTGCTATTTGGCCGTAATTGAGGACTGCGTTTGACTTGGAGATCAAAACATTAGGTACACTAGCTAATCCTATGAACATAGTCCGAGAATTGGACGTAATTTTGAAATTCAGAAATTCGTAATCTTTAGGTGCTGGTATTATAAATGCGAAAGTAAGTATGTTTGTTTGTAATGCTTTCACGCCTAAACCGATGTTAAAGAAACATGCGGGTCACCTGATGGTAAATGACTACCGCTACCCATAGACATCAGTGACATTTTAGCTATTACCAATGTGTTGCCGGTGAAAACATTTTTAAAGTTGCCGCACCTGGAAGCAACCCCAGTATCTATAGTTTGGAAAAGGCTCGGAGGAAAGGAGTATAATATACTTCTTATAATGTTGTATACTATATAATTATATTATTATAGTAGTTTCGGGCAATAATCGTAAATCAAGAATATTTGCCTTTTACCTCTGAATCACACTATTAATGCATCTTTGCACGTTGATCCGCTCTGCGTCACCCAAAAGTGGTCTGGTAGAAAATGCGTAATGGTATTAAGACCGCATTTGTATACTTTTGTACATTAAGAATAAATAACAGTTCCACACAAGGTACGCGTACATAATTACAATATATAATATAATGATGTGTGACAGCAATCAACTAATAAACAACTAACACGATACACTACACAAAATAAGGAAAATTACTAAGTAGTAAAATGCATAAAAATATAATTACTCTTTCATTACATTTTCTATGATAATGGAGTTTTTGAAAAAGAACAATGTTTTACCTATGTATTTTTTGATGTACCAATAAAACTACTTTTTACGGATTTTATCGCGTATATTGATATTATTAATCCCGACGTTTCGGACCCTTTACAGCGTCCATGGTCACGGGTAGACTAAAGGTAAAATCCGTAAAAAGTAGTTTTATTTCAATGTATAATATTCGCGTAAATGTCAGAAATCAATATGTACCAATAAAGTCTTATATAAATTTATTTTTTTTGGACCCACGCCTATGCTACGTCTATGTGATTCCCAAAAAAATAATAGCAAAGACGCCAACAATAAATGAATCATGAATATGGAACAAACAAAGTTCCAACATAGAAACACAAATATCCCTAACTAGATGTGCCCTGTGGTTTCACCCGCCCTGCCTTTTCCTTTTTGCTCGAGTCTTAAGGGTAGTAGCGTTAACGTGATATTAAATACCCTATAACCTTCTGTGAGGATTGTGTTATCAAATGCAAAAATATTTTATCAAATACAACTGGTAATATATTGATTTCTGACATTTACACGAATATTATACATTGAAATAAAACTATTTTTACGGATTTTGTCGCGTATATGGACCCTTTACAGCGTCCATGGTCACGGGTCACGGGTCAGTCTACCCGTGACCATGGACGCTGTAAAGGGTCCGAAACGTCGGGATTAATAATATCAATATACGCGATAAAATCCGTAAAAAGTAGTTTTATTACAACTGGTAATTTCAGTGATAATCGCATTCAAACAAACAAACAAACAAAAACCTCTTCAGCATTATTGTATTATTATAGATATCGCTATGACTCATCGTTAATGGGAACTATTAACCGAAACCCACACCATGATTACCTATTTTCTTCCAAGAATAAGAAAACGAATGGAAAGATATAACCGATTTTTCTTTTATTTCCAGATGACGTCAGAGTATTTTGATTTGACGGTTCTTCGATGGTGACTGAAAGAAGACGCGGAGCTTAAACCGGTGAGTCATGAAATTCAGGATATAAGACCCATATAATTATTGTAATAGCTCGTCAGGCAGGCCTACTTCGAGAATATACTTGTACCAGTAATAGTGATCTCATCTCGATTGGGTCTCCTTCGGCTTATCTCGCCATCTCTCGGTAAAGTGTCGGATTCTTTTGCCTGAATCAAAAGACTTCGTTAGTTTTTGATCCATCATAGCTGTGTATCAACTGATACACCGACTGTCTACATTGTATGGCTTTCCCAAGGCTTTCAAATTGTCCGAAAATCTCGGCGAAGGGCTTTCGGCGAGTGTATACACAATTCAGTTTAACGGGTCAACTAGTTTAATATAATTAGCAATAACCGAAGCATGGTTGCGGTGCGACATGTCGCGAAATACCGCGTGTCGTGCGCAAGTCGTACGCGACAGCCAGACACATCCGACGTGCATGTCTGACGATACCACGACGTATACTCGCACCACTAAAATGACGCTGGACGCGAACAACAAAGTAAAGACTGGTTAGAGGCATTCGGTACCTCGTTACCAAGTCTCCAAGTCAATTTCATCGCCTCGAAATAATAACTCAAGGCCGTTAAAAAAATGTTCCGACTAATTTTGTCGAATCTCTTTCGTCTTTCAGTAGGCATGATCTTGTTAGTAAGCAATTGTTAAATATTCAGATAATAATGATTGCAACATAATAAAGATTAATGATTAAATAATACTTTGACACTAAACTAAACTAAACTGACTTCTTACGCAAATATTAGACATTTATATAAAACTCCTGTTTTACGATCAAATTTTGTTCTACACATGATCATGGAAGGTATAAATAATCCAATTTATTACTATCAAATAGAACACGATACAATCTGCATTTTTTTTTTATTTATGACAGTCTTCCTGCGGAAATAACTTCGTTTTTATGTATTGGAAAATGAAGGTGTTAGTTCTTGCTCGTTTTCCATTGCCATTAAAATTAAGCAGCATTTTAGCGGCGCCTATTGCTAAACTCGCAGTCGGCACGTCGAGTCCGCTGCAATCGAACATCTCTGGAACATTCTGTAGGTTATACTACCAAATAACAGATAACTGCCTTTCAATAGACTCCACTCTAAACTCAACCCTAGAATGACTATGTATAGGGTTGATAATCCCCTATATTGCTAAGGCATTTATCAGGAAGCTTGCAAGGAGAAATGCGTCGGTACATACTTGTGAATGGAGCATCATTTCTGGATATTTCACGTAAAGATTCTTGTGTTTCAGATAGCAAGAAATAAGTATGCAATTAATATATTACAGGTTCTACTTAAATAACTGATTCAAAGAAAATTATAATAACAAAATAGATGATATAAAATATAATAAAAAATATGTAGATAAACCTGGGGGAGGCCAAGGGACCATATTAGCTATAGTAAAGCTAAGTGATTAACTTTTCTCTTGAGCGTTCATGTAGCTCTGACAAAAGTTTAGCGAAAACTAGACAACGACGATTTTGGTAATTTTTACATAAAATATTATTAATTCCCAATACAATAACCTACTAACATTGACCGACCAGGGAATCGAAGTTTCTCAGTAGCTCGGAGTTTAAATACAATTGGCTCGCACCGTATTACATAGAACCTAAATCGTACCGAAGAACTTTGTGCGATCTTTAAGTACAGCTCTGTCTTACTCTTTTGGGAATGTTGGCGTGATGGCATGTGTAGAATTTATCATATCAATACGTTAACAGCCACAACTAAACGTTTAGGGGGCTGGTCAGCTCTTACTGTCAATGGCAATCTTTTTAATTTATTTTTTCTGTTTATTATACTGAATTAATTTATTAGTAGGTACACAACAAACTGCATTGTTCAAATTAACTATTCATACCAGTCTGTGGGTATCATATTTGCAGAGATCCTACAGCGCTCTCCGCGTTCAGTATAACAACGCGCTGAGGGCGCTGCTCCGGATGCCTCGCTTCTGCAGCGCATCGGGAATGTTCGCGAGCGTCCGCATTGACTGTTTTTATGCCAGTATGCGCAAGAGGGCCACCTCGATAGCGAGTAGAGTGCGGGGCAGCGGCAACGGTCTCCTTTCAGTTATTGCCAGCAGGTTGGACGGGCCGTTCATGCAGCACTGGCAGGCCTTACATGCACCCATATATCAAGCTTGGGGCAGGTAGTAAATGAATTAAATGATTCTGACATGATTTAATTCATTTACTACTTAATTTCGTTATTTACTATTTATATTATTTAATTTTAATTTAATTGTAGGTATCTTTAGAAAAATATGGACTGATTTATTATCTGAAATAAAATTATTATTATTATTATTCTCTTTATTCATTTATATATACATATTATTGATATTTTTAAATATTTAACAAATAGTATAAAAAGATTGTAAAACATTTAAAAATATAAAAAATAGTAGCCCACCGGTATCGGGAACAGTATCCAAGCTACCGGTGGTCAGGGCCCCAGCGAGAGGAACCTCCTGACGATGCGCGCCGTGTCCAGGAGTACCGCCTTCTGCATCAGACCCTTGACCCAGCCGCCTAACGAAAGCCTCCTCAGATGTAAGTCGAGGCTCTTGGCTATTAGACCATTGGCTGAAACGACTATCGGCACAATGACTGCTGAATCCACATCCCACATGTCGACAACCTCGCGCGCCAAATCAAGATATTTACTTTGTTTATCTTTCTCAGCTTTCACGAGATTCTCGTCATGCGGGATGGTGATATCAATAATCATTGCGCGACGTTCTGATCGATCTATCACCACTACATCAGGCTTATTGGCCATAATAGTCCTGTCAGTGATAACAGATCGATCCCAGTATAAGGTGACATGGCCATTTTCGAGAACTGGGTCGGGCACATACCTGTAGTACGCTACTTCTGAGTCCACAAGGCTGTATTTCAGGGCAAGTTGTTGATGGATAATCCTGGCCACTAGATTGTGTCGGTGCAAGTACTCTGTGTTAGCTAGACGAGAACAACCAGAGATAATGTGACGGATAGATTCACCAGGACAGTGGCATGCCCGACAAATGTCAACTGTGCCATCCTTCACGATATACTTCCGATAGTTATTCGTCATCATAACTTCATCCATAATTGCACAAACAAATCCTTCGGTCTCCCCGAAGAGGTCACCGAAGCGTAACCAGGCCACGGACGCTAACAGATCAACATCAGGCCCATGTAAGGCCCGAAAAAAGCGTCCGTGGAGTTCCTTACTCTGCCATACCACCATGCGATCATTAGTGCTTAGTACTTGAGGTTTGCGCCAGTTCTCTTTAGCTAAGGTAAGCGGGGTAAGTCCTTTATCCACTGCGACGACATTTCGATGCATCCCCACGTCAGCATGGAGAAAATAATCTCTGAGGCTGCATATCTCACGGTTGTGGAGGGTCTTAGCATTCAAAAAGCCGCGACCCCCACATTTCCGCGGGATGTACAACCTCATCACTGACGAGCGTGGGTGATGCATACGATATGACGTCAGCAGTGTGCGGACTCTCCTATCCAGGGCGTCAAGCTCAGTCTGCGTCCACTTGACTATGCCGAAAGAATATATTAAGACTGGCATAACCCAACCGTTGAAGGCACGCACCTTGTTTGCGCCTGACAAAAGACTGTTGAAAACTTTTCTCAGGCGGCAGAAGAAGCGTTCCCGCAACGATTGTTTTATGTCAGCCTCACTGATTCCCAATGCCTCCGACATACCCAAGTACTTATAAGTTTCAGTTGAGGAAAGGGATCGAAGGTGTATGGTGTCCGAGAGCTGGGTTCCCGGGGACTCCACAATCCCCCCTCGCTTCACATGCATGATGGCACATTTGTCCACACCAAACTCCATTTTAATGGAGCCACTAAATTCTACAGTTAACTTTAGTAGCTCCATCAAATGGGAATGGTTATGGGCAAACAGCTTTAGGTCATCCATGTAAAGGAGGTGGGATATTGTCTGATCACCTCTTCTCAACCTATAACCCAGCCCTGAACCCTCTAATAATGTGCTCAGAGGGTTCAAGGCTAAGCAAAACCATAGCGGGCTCAGACTATCGCCCTGAAATATACCTCGCTCAATCCTAATCAGTTCATCGCTACCTTGGATTTGTCGACATCCTGGATAGTGAAGGACTGTACTCCATTGCCGCATACATGACATTAGGAAGGTGCGTAGTGTTGTATTTATTTTATACAACTCCATCACCCTCATAAGCCATGTATGAGGTACCGAGTCATAAGCCTTCTTGTAATCAATCCAACATGTAGACATATCCTTTCTAAAGCGGCGAACTTGCTGATTAATGGCCATGTCAATGAGAAGTAGCTCTTTAGTGCCACGGGACCCATTCCTACATCCATTCTGAGAAGCAGACATAATGTTATTGTTTTCAATATGTTGATTAATTTTCGCCCTCAAAATGGATGTAAGAAGTTTATAGACCGTCGGCAAACACGTGATCGGTCTATAATTTTTCGGATCCGCCGCACTTCCCGATTTATAGAGCAGGTGGGTAATACCGGTCGTTAAGAACGTGGGCAAGGATGCTGACTCCAAAGATGACTGGAATTGTGAGGCCAAGCAAGCATGTGAACTGCGTAACCACTTTATCCAATAATTGTGCAGTCCATCCGGTCCTGGGGATTTCCAATTGGACATCGGATTGACTGCATTGGTTACGTCTTGCGTGCTTATATGTATGTCCTCCATTTCTTCAATTGGTTCACATGCTAGCTGAACCTCACGCATCCAATCACCCTCGATGTGATCCACAGGCGCCGACCAAATACTGCGCCAAAATGCATTGACAGCTTCATTATCTGGCCGGCACGTGTCAGCCTCACCTTGGTCAGGATGTTCCCAAGTTCTGTATACCCCCCTTTCATTACTCCGGAACATGCGATTCTGGTTGAATCGATCCACCCGCTTTTTATACCGACGGATACGGCTAGCCCATGCGCAAACTTTCTGCTTCAAGGAGTCAATACGCTCCATAACGTGATACGTGTAATCTCGGGGTGCAATATTAGTCCCCGAGAATATTCGCCGTACAAATCGCATTACTCTAGGGCGAGTATTGCCCTCCTTGAAGCTAGTTAGTTTGCCGATGAGTACTCTGGTATCCCCGATACGACGCTCAATCCTACACTGCCAGGCTGGTACGGCGGACCTTGGTCGTGTAGCTTTGACTGTGTTTGGAAATTTAACATTAGCTACACGACATGCCGCAACAGCAGCACAGTACAGAATCGAGTGTGTATCGTTAATATCTTCACTGCTATCAAAATAATTTGACAGCAGTGAATCCAGAGCACACACCATCGCACTGTTTTTATTACACATGGGCAAGCGTGGTAGCCGAGGTCTCAGCGCCTGTGGTGTAAATCGATACTCCCGAATCGCATTCTCCAAAGCACTTCTCAATTTATCGTTATACTGGGTACCTACAGATAGAGCCGTATCGCCGTCTTCCCCTACGGTATTGGTGAGCTGTGGTGGTGCCACATTATTTACTTGTGGCTGCAACGTGGCCTGAGTCGGGGTAGCGGCAACATGACTGTTCTGCATGTCAGTACGTAGTCTATCAAGCACGACGTCATCCAACCTATGATCTCGTTGTATGACTCGCACCTGATCCGATAGTCGTTGCGCCGAGACGTTGACGGATGGTTCAAGTGTCTGAAACAGAGAAAGCATCCGACCACGGTACGCGGTCAGGTTAGTTCCTCCCTCAGTAGCCCCAAAGTATGCGCGCATGACATTTTCATTAATTGAATTGGTCCATCTCATGCGCTGCACACTTCCACCGGGAGCGGGGACACTGCCAGAGGCCGGTGGGCCTCGTGGTCCCAAGCAATCCAGTGGCCGGCGACCTCCACGCCGACGTACAGGTGGTGGCGACGTGGGTGGAGAGTAATATTCGTCGCTCGAGCTCGACGCAACTGCAGCCTCCGGGGTTCCAGGTTGTCCGGTTTCCAGTGGTTGCGAGGCGGAGCTGAGCGACGAATCCGGGGATGGTGGGCGTGCGTTTCTGAGTTTGGCTTTTGATCTCGTCAACATGTTCCTTTTATTTTCGTAGGTGAATGAACATGACGTTTAAAACGTCATGTCCTCTGATTTGCTTGATTTTGATTACTGTTTATTTTTCGTTTTCGTTTTATTATTATTATTATTATAACAAAAATTGTAAACTAAGATTAACATTATAATCATGTTTTTTTAAAAAGAGTATCTATGGAGTTTCTTGTCGGTTTTTCTCCATAAGACCCACTTCTTGGCACCGTGCAACTAGTTTTGACTTTTCAAAAGTTTTGCTATTTTAATGATTTAATTGAAATAAAACATTTGACTTTGTCTTAACAGCTACAACCCTAAGCTACCACCTCAAAATCTATATTGAAAACCGCTCCGAAATCGTCCATTACCAGCGATGCATGGAAAGTGGTATTAAGGTAATAGTTTCTCAGAACTGACAGAACAATTAACTTAATGAATATGCGGGTAGTTGTGAGCAAACAGTCGGCGTCTGGCTCGACGGCGGTATACATACTGCTGTAGCTATGAACGGTTGTGCAGTTTATATTTTTTGATGCACTAATTAACGCTCTATTCGCGTATATTTGATACAGTTTTGGATTCACTATGCTACACTTGCCGCGATTATTCTTGGAGAGTATGCCATGCCTCGGAGAGCACGTAAAGTCGTTTGTCCCGGTAGTCATACAAACACATAATTGACATATTCTCAGGATATCGGTATTACCCAGAAATTGAACAATAACGAGGTTTAGGTTATATTACCATGTAAACTATTAAGTTACATTTAAGTACAGCAAAAGAAAAGAAAAATGGAGCGCTAATGTAAGAACACACGCAGTCAACGTCTGCTAAAACACTTACCACCCAAGAAATCAAAACAAACACCAAATAATAAATTCAATATGGCTGCTAGTGATTCAATAAATCAATATTATTCACTGTCGCATTGAACAATCACGCATACGCCACATAATTGCCTAATTGATTGATTAGTGGTACCCATTAGGTACGTCCGCTGCAATTACTTTAATGTAGATATGGCTAGTATAGACAATCAAATGTGAATATTTTTAAAGTGAACAGGGAAAATGCCTTATGAAATGTTTTCAATAAAATGATCATAAATTAAGATTATTTATTTATTTAATTTTGCACTTATTTATTGTACCATGTAGTTTATAGAAAATATACCCAGTATCTATAATTAACTTAAACATACATAGACCCTGTAAAGGTGTTGCAAGATTAATTTGACGGTGGTTATTTCTTTTTTATGTAACCTCTTCTGTGTCCTAATGCAGGGCAAAGGCCTCCCCTATCTTAGTCCAGGACTCTCTATCCTGAGCTTCTTCATACCACGTTGGCAAAAAGCGATCGAGATCATCTCGCCAACGTCCCCTCGGTGGGTAAATAATAATTTATATTTAAAAAATAGTTCATAAGATCAGATTAAAAAAACAGCTCTCGAATTAGGGAACAACCCCTTTGTCGCGATAGAATTCCTGAACATATAACATTAATGGACACAAATAACACACAGACTGGAAATCAATATCTGTGGAACACAGCACACAAAGATTTGTCTCGGGTGGGAATCGAACTCACGATACTTAGGCAACAGTACTGCTGACTTCTTCTTCTTAAATATTTTCTCACTGCTTAGGATCGTCACTCTGTTTCATCTATCGATTATGTCTCCATTTTTTTTTATGGAAGATGGAGGCAAGCGAGCAAGCGGGTCACCTGATGGTAAGTGATCACCGCCGCACATTGTCACCCGCAACACCAGAGGGTTGCAAGTGCGAATTTGTTACGATCAGGCACTTGATGGAGTGCAGCGCTAACGGGTATCTCCAGCTCTTCAGATATCTGATTCGTACAAAACTTTTTCGGCTCCAGCCTTCGTCTAGATCTTTTGCCCTCGACTCTTCCTGGATCAATCGTTTCAGATTATCGATTTCTACGGGCAATGTGGCCGCATCATGCGCTGTAGGTAGTGTTGACTACGTTTATCGTTAAACCGAACGTGCAGTCTTGTAGTGTTTTTTTTTAAATCATTCGTGTTCCAGATAAGTGTGCATTTACACTCTTTGTCCTGTAGTATGGTGCGGGTGACAGTTGCCTGTATGACGTATTGTATGTATTATGTTTAATGTACTGCAGTTATTAATGATTTAATATATTACAAATGTAGTACACCTGCAATACTAAGTCATGATTTGTAAATCGCGGCAACTTTCAATAGTGAAACGAAATTTTACTGAACTGTCACCCTCACCATGGTACAGCGCAAAGAGTGTAGTGAATAAATTTACATAAGCATATGGTAGTGACCGTACTCTCCTATAGATAGATATCTATTTACTACTATTACCTGCACGAGACTATTTTTGTACACAGCACACTGACAAATTAGTGATAGCCTACTGAAAAAATAATACCACTTTATTTTTTGTCATGCGTCTTTTTTCCTTTTTGTTCGGCTCCTCTTAGTCGTAGCGTGATCTTATATAGCTTATAATCTTCCTCGATAAATGGACTATACAACACAATAAGATTTTTTTAATTCGAACCAGTAGTTCTTGAGATTGGCACGTTCAACAAACAGACAAACAAACTTCAGCTTTATAATACAATATTGCTCAGTACTGTTGGCCTATAACGTATATAAAGCAATATTACAAAAAAACGTAACTAAGAATGCGATCTTAGATTCAATTCTCAAGTCGAGCAAAATGTTATTGGGGTTGTTTCATTAGGAAATTGCAGTAGCAGTTCGGAATTTGAATTTGTGACCGATTAATAGCTACAGCTTACAAAATATATCAGCGGACAGTGGGTGTGTACACCCACTAGAGATGTATCTCTGCCGTAACCTGCAGGGTATAAGGTCGTGATGGTACTAGGATTCCTTCCCGGAAAATTCTTAGTCACCCCATTCCGAGTGATATCTTTGTTTGTATTACTCATTCTTCCCCGGAATAATAGCGAGTAGATTACTCATATCTAGTCTCGTGTATTCCGAGAACATACTTAATAACAAGGTTATTCATGCTTTGATTCCCGAAATCGCTTTTGTATAGGGATTATTTTCATACCATTTTCCCATCTATGTTGGAGTCGAGTAAGTCTAACCAGGTGCGGCTGAATATCAGTATTTTACACAAACCACCATCACACGTCTGCTTTCCAATTTCTGGCCACTACTAAATTACCTACATGAATAAAATTTATGTAGGTACCTATCATTTTATAGGTACATTTTGTTTTGGTTATTGATACAATATTTTTTTGTATTATTATTATTTTTAAACAAATATGTTAGTGTAAGCTTGAAGCTTTTAATAAAAGGCATACAAACCTATTCCTAGCGCTGAATAGAAACAACCTGCTCATTGAGACATGAGCCTTAACAGGACACTGTTGCTTGAACAAGCACATGTTTAACACGCGAACCTGTCGGCGTTGTGAGGAGGCTGAAGAAACGCCACTTCACCTTCTGGGAGAATAGGGATCGCTAATACACAAGCGCAGTACCTACTCATCTAGGGAAACATATCTTAAGCCCGGATATAAAGGAGTTTACCCCTAAGCAAATCCTGCAGTTTATAGTAAAGAAAGAAAAAACATTTATTTGCCGCAGAAACACATACAAGCAAAGTTAATTAAGTAAGTACGATGTACAACAGGGTTGTAGTAGCCACAGGGTTTAGCGGTGAATTCTAATTCAACGAGTGGCGATCACAATAGACCGGCTACGGTCGCAATGATACCATAGCCGCAAATCAACAATAAAAAAAACCGGCCAAGTGCGAGTCGGACTCGCGCACCGAGGGTTCCGTACAAACCTGTAGGTATACTTTTGATTGCGTTGACATAGAAGTTTGATTTTGTTACAGCTTAAAGGTATTATAGACCTGAGTATTTGATATGAAATTCAATTTAATATCTCTACGCGTTCATGAGGAAAGGGGTAGTAACTGTAAAATTATTAAAAATATTTTTATTATATGATGTAACTAAAAATGTACGGTTTTCGCACTGTTTCCTTTATCTGTGCTATAAGACGTTGCTTTGTACCAAATTTTAAGATTCTTAGTTCACGGGAAGTACCCTGTAGGTTTTGATTCCCTTGCGAGTATCGAAAATTTGCGGAAATTTGCGGCATAAAAGGCGGTATCTTTTGGTTGCATTGGCTTAGAAGTTTGATATTTTTACAGCTCTAAGGGACAGTAGAGTTGAGTATTTGATATAAATTCACGCGTTCCTGAGAAAAAGGGTCTTGACAGACGGACAGACGGACAGACGGACGGACGGACAGACGGACAGACGGACAGACGGACAACAAAGTGATCCTATAAGGGTGTGGAGAGGCGAGGTGTATTGCCCCTCCAACGAAAAAGGAGGATCCTCCAACCAGGCGGGTGCTTTGCCTGGCGGGCCACGGCCCGACGGTTGATGTCGGGCGGTTGTATATATGTAATTTTTCGTTGCGAATGTTGCTTGCATGATTCAGGCCTTCGTAGTTCTATGTAGCGCGGTAGATGTCGCTACAAGGGTTCCATTTTTGCCTTTGAGGTACGAAACCCTAAAAATAGTGTAATCTATCACTGCTCCTAATACATATATATATCTTAAGGATAAATTGGATTTAATCCAGTTTATCCAAAAAACAGTGATAGCCCAGTTATAAATATGACCATCGGACTATCGTCAAAGGTATCGAGTTCGAATCCAAGGCACGCACCTCTTGACTTTTCGAATTTATCTGCGTATTAATACTTAATTATACCACGAAGGAAATCATTGTGAACCTGCATGCCTTAGAGATTTTTCTCGACGGTGTGTGAAGTCTACCAACCTGCACTAGACCAGCGTGGTGGATTAAAGCCTAATTGAGAGGACCCGTGCCCAGCAGTGGGACAGTATATGGGTTGATGATGATGTAATAATGAGTATAGCCCAACTTGTATACGTACATTTTATATCCCATATAGTCCCATCGCCCAACAATTAACCTCAAAATACTCAGTATCAATTAAAATAACTCAAACCTGCAATCAATATACAGGGTGTCCAAAAAATAAAAATCCTTAACCTCGTTTATAATACTAAAGTACTTAAAGTGTCCCAATTAGTGAGTTTTAAGTGACAAATGAGAGCAGTTAAAGGAACTTTGAACTTGTTTTAGTCATACAATTTGAATAATGGGCTCATACAAAAATAGCTTTGATTTGTTGCTCGGAATGAATGCCTTTTTGTAGTGACGAGACGGATACGATTCGACATGGGCGTTAGGTCATAATAATATTAACGTAGGATTTATTTTCATCATTTTTCAATTTTAATCTTAGAACAGTTCTTCAGTGCTATAGCTTTGTTTAATGTAATTTATATCGTGTTAACCAAGAGACTCACTATATTTCTACGGCTCATGTTTTTGTGTTATTAGGTACAAATGAAACATTTTAGTACCCGATAATACAATGTGTTTGTTTGTATAACTTACCATTGTGCATTGTAACTGTTGCTTCAACTTATCCTATTTCTTTGGAGATCTTGCACATCACAAGGAGATATACCTACCTTTTTTTTGTAGGATGTCTGACAAAGGAACATTCTATGCAAGGAACGAAGAAGGCTATGTGGAAATAGGTTAACTAGTATAAATATCGTACACTATAAAAGTATGTGCATTTTATTATTAGCTGTTATCTAACATTTACAAGTATTTGAAATTGTTTTAAGTGGTTAATTTTTATTGGGTGATCGGACACTGTTACAACGCGTCGGGTTATTGACGTTACTTATACAACACAGAAAAAAGGATAGAAAATCTAGTCTGAACAAAACTCACGGAATGCAGTCACCACATTATTTCATCGTTTTTACAACAACATTTACGTTAGGCATAGGCGTATTTCTGTACATCCACAGTTCACCATGTGTTTAGAACTTATGTAATATAATAGAGATCGAGACCAGACTCCGAGCTTTGAACTTAATAGAAAATAATATATACTCCTGGGCCCGAATCCTTAATATATTATACAAACTCAAATTTTCACATATACAAACATACACACTGGGCTTCCCTAGTTAAGCTCCAGTCCACCACAGATAAACCATTATTGTCTATTCCCATTCTCTATTCTGTTCTGTACCTACTCTTTATTTTGTGGTGTTTTTTTTATTATTATTATATTGTTTGACTGCGGGGCACGATCAAACGATATTCCTAGTGTAACTGTTATAATTTTAATAATTATAAAATAAAACTTCACTTACCTACAATATCTATAGATGCAACTATGTATTGCTTTATTAGATTATAATTTGCTCAAGTTTAACCAATTCAATGGTTATTCAGAATTATTTTTTATAATTTAAAAAAGGAACTTCTATTTAGCATCCTTTTTCCTCATACAATAATATGAAGTTGACCTTCTGTCCAATTCACTGCCCACACAGACATTCAATCACATACATTGACCATCCCGCTGAGTTCCCTTGCATTAAAGTAATTAGATACGTTGAATTAATAACCGGCTACTGTATTCACTTAGTGTCTTTACGGTTGAATTGTTACGACTAGAGTGGCACTCATGGTATCCATTAAGGGGCATTAACTTTGCAAATGCTTTAGTAAGGGTTAAAGATCGAAATAATAATTCCGAAGCTCGATAGAAGATCAGTGATTAATTGATTATCATCATCAATATCACAGCATTGAGATGACAGGAAACAAAGGTAAATAAATATTTAGCTTCATTCATTTATGATTATTGATTATTTGAGTGAGATATGTATACCTTTGAGATAATTAAGATAATTTTACCTGTTTCAATCCATTATCAATAATCGATTATACGATTATCAACATCACTATCTTCTTCTTTCGATCTTGAATCGATCAGTTGGAATAGGATACTCTTGAGAACGGATACATTGTACCTAGTCTTTGTGACAAAGTACTTGATATGTGACTAATGAAGATCAATGACACTGTTCGTAAGGTGCAGGTAATCCAGATAGAAAATTAAAATTTTCCAAAATTTTTTATTTTTATTTATTTAATAACCAACTTATACTTAATTAATTTAAGTATGAAATTTAAAATTAATTTAAGTATGAAAACCTAATGAGACGTGTCAATTGTATGTGAGTGAACTTAGCAGATCATTGTCCAGCAGATCAAAAATAAATGTGAGTTCTTTTCGCATGCACCATAGTTCTACAGTTCCTGATACTTTTCAAGAATAGTTCTGGGGGTTTTCTATGAAAAAAATAATTGACAAAATAATCTGCCAACTTCCCGTAGCAGATCATTGTCCAGCAGATCATAACCAAATGTGATTTTCTTGTGAATGCAGCTGAATTCTACAGTTCCTGATACTTTTCAAGAATAGTTCTAGCGTTTTTAAAAAACTCAAGTGGCAGCATGATTTTCCAAGTTGTGTGGAAAAGTCAAAAACCATCTATTTCAATAGTTTCAACCCACTCTAGAGGCTAGAACTTTCTTGTTTCTCATAGATCCGTATGTGAACTACGACATGAAACCTGATTTGATTCCAGAATTCACGGCAGAGTCCCAGTAGATCATGGTTGTATGGGTGAAAAATCGAAAAAAAACTTTTAATCGTTTCATACCACTCAAAATCATAGAACTCTCTTGTTTCTCACAGATCCGTATCAGAACTACAACATAGAACCTTATTTGATTCCAGAACTCACAGCAGAGTCCCAGCAGATCGTGGTTATATGGGTGAAAAGTCGAAAAAATAAAATTTTTATTGTTTCATACCATTCCAAAACATAGAACACGCACACGCAGACGCACACAGGACTCCACAAGACAGGCTCGACCTACTGTGGATTTCAGTAGCAAAAAATGTTCCTCTGTATAATTTAAAATGTAAAATGTACCTATGTAAATTAGAATTTATTAATAATTAGATTTTAAGGAAATGTAAAACAGTTACTGGTAAATAAATTATTATTAATATAGGTCCCTATATTAATAATAATTTATAACAGTCAGAATCGGGACCCATTATTGAGAAAATTGGATCCGGTCTAGAATTTTTAATGGGAGTCAGGAACAGACATACTGTTAAAGTTGCTTTGTTCCTGACTCTTGTTTTATCTTTTTTTTCTTTTCGGTCTGTTTTTTTTTAATTTACGTTTCTAACTCTCAGTCAGAAAGTCAAGCCCCACCAGGTAGCGCTTTGTCTAGCCGCTTCGATATACATGTGTTTATATGTACCAGGCCACTCAGAAAGTTTTGCGACAAAAAGGTTTTCTGTAATATAAGACACTGGCCACTTGTAATTATTTTGAAAACTTCGATTATTTAAAAGTAAAAATACCACTGTTAGATTTTCAAATTTCCCTCCGCATTTTTTTGAGAGCCAATTCAAATTTTCTTGTCTCATTAAAAATGGATCTGCATCGAAAACATTTTCGTGCAATGATTTTTTATGATTTCAAATGTGGCTCAAAACCTGATGAGTCATTTGATCGACTTCGAATTGCTTTTATGGATGTACGACCTTCAAAAGCAACCATCTACCACTGGTATAGTGAGTTTAAACGCGGTCGTCTTACTTTGGCGGATGAACAAAGGAGTGATCGTCCTACGACGGCTGTCACCAAAGAAAGTGTGTTGTCAGTAAAATAATTCGGAGTACATAAGTGTAACTTAAGGAGTACATTTGTACATACCTATGTACTCCTTAAATACACCTTATGTACTCCTTGTGTACTCCTTGTGTACTCCTTATGTACTCCTTGTGTACTCCTTATGTACTCCTTGTGAGTAGACAACGACAACAACAAGTACATAAGGAGTACCTTATGTACTCGTTATGTACTCCTTGTGTACTCCTTATGTACTCCTTATGTACTCCTTATGTACTCCTTATGTACTCCTTATGTACTCGTTATGTACTCCTTGTGTACTCCTTATGTACTCCTTATGTACTCCTTATGTACTCCTTATGTACTCCTTATGTACTCCTTATGTACTCCTTATGTACTCCTTATGTACTCCTTATGTATGTTTTCTTTAAGATCTAATTATTAATTCTAATTTTCATAGGTACATTTTACATTTTAAATTATACAAAGGAACATTTTTTTGCTACTGAAATCCACACTAGGTCGAGCCTGTCTCGTGGAGTCCTGTTTGCGTGCGCGTGTTCGTGTGTTCTATGTTTTGGTATGGTATGAAACAATTAAAATATTTTGTTCGAATTTTCACCCATATAACCATGATCTGCTGGGACTTTTCTGAGAGTTCTGGAATCAAATAAGGTTCTATGCTGTAGTTCTGATAAGGATCTATGAGAAACAAGAGAGTTCTATGATTTTCAGTGGTATGAAACTATTAATTTTTTTTTTTCGATTTTTCACTTATAAATGGCCATAATTTGCTGGGACTCTGCCGTGAATCTGGAATCAAACCAGGTTTCATGTCGTAGTTCTCATACGGATCTATGAGAAACAAGAAAGTTCTAGCCTCTAAAGTGGGTTGAAAGTATTGAAATAGATATTTTTCGACTTTTCCACACAACTTGGAAAATCATGCTGCCATCTTGCTGGCACCTGGGCATCGATCTTGGATGACCATAATCTCCTCACTCAAAGAAAAAACTTGACTCCCAACGTTAGAGACTGGATCAGAATGAATTAATGAAAAAGAAAGTCGATGTTACAAATTAATTTATTTAATATCACAGATTTAAATACAAAATTTACATTCGGTTAGTATCTACACACCTAAATAATATCCTGATTGTATTCAGTGAAAACGGCACTATGCTTTTTTATATTGACACATCATATTAAAAGCCATACAACCCTATAGTGACAACAAGTAACAAACAAGGCACTGTCACAGGCCTTTATAAAATGTCCTTCAGCAAAAGGCACACGGTTTGTGCCTTATAAATGCCTTTTCCCTCATTTGCATCCTTTTCCAATAACTCAATGCTACATGGCGGGTAGGTATCGCGGTGGCTTAGTGGTCATAGCGTCTGGTGTACCTAACCAGAAGACGCAGGTTCGAATCCTGCCCGCAGTCGAATTTTTCCTTTGCTTAATAACTTTAAAATTTTAGCATGGAAAATGCCAAAAAAATACAAAAAGATAACTCAATGCTATATTTTCTTTGAATACAGTCAGTATTATACAAAGCTAATAATAATAAAAAATAATAATTATAAATGCGTATCAAATTGGCAGTTATTTCATTGTTTTATTCAGTCTTTTTTTTTAATAAAAGAATTCACGGTTCTTGTATTTAATATCGGAGTACAATATGACATGCTGCAATATATTTTTATAAAATGCATTATTTTTACCAAATAATAAGTTTATTTTAAAATACGTCATGATTTTTAGACCTTTTTTTATTTAATTTCGCAACCCCATCCGGAATGTCAGTTTAACTTCCAGAATAAAAAATATAGTTAAATTATGTTTGTATAATATTAATATGTTAACAATCCGGTAACATATAATAAAATAATCTGTTTTTTATTAGCCGGTTTACCTTTACATTAAACAATTATAGGTGCACAATAATTATTATGCTTTCATTCAAAACTTCCTATTGTTTTGTATAATTTATGTTACATGAATGTATTAATGGGCTTAAACAATGTAAACTATAAACCAATGGGTTGGACTTTAAAATTGAATCAGTATTTTTAATCCATCATCAATAATGTTTTGGACTACTTTAGAATAACCGTACCAATTCATTACTTTATAAAAAAAAACTTTTTCAAATCACCACAAAAACCAAAAAATATAAAAAATTGCTAATAATATCCACGAATATATGAGAATGATAAATAAATAACAATAATATTATATGATACAATGATAACAGTTTTTATTTTCATTACAACCTGTTTGTTGGGCACATCCTAACGTACTAATGGGAATTAAACACAACATTATAAGACTTCGTCCAGAAACAGTATTGGGGGCTAAAATACTCGATTTTTGATAAACCTTATTATGATACACAATATTATGATTTGAAAATTACTGACGATCAGGGGGGAATTATTAAAATAATGATATAATAAATAGAAGAAATATAACAGTTTAAAGTACAATAGTATATAATCTGAATACATTTGATGAATCATATTACGATTCACGGACATAATAAATGCATTTCCAATATAACTTGACCTCGCATTGTATAAGCTTTTCATACACTTGAGGGCAGCTTAGTACTGGAAATTATGGCACGTTGTATAGTCCTATTATTTTTTATTTATTTTTTAATTTCCAGTATAAACTGCTCTCTAAGTATATGATAAACCTATACATTGCGGGGTCAGCTTATACTGACAAACCCCTGTTATGTGTTCATTATTAATTGTGGCATTTTTAGCCCCCAAGAGTTTACACTATAAAATGTACAAGGTCATATTATTATAGTTCCTTACATGAGAATCTATGACATCATGTCACGCGACTCTAGTGACATCTGATGGAACTACGGACAACATAATCTTTGTGCGAATTTCTATAATAGAACAACCTCTATGTTGTTACCTACGTCACCGACGACAATGTCTTTGTAACATTCTGTGGCTTAAATTTCGTACCAAATCCTAAAAGCTAGTAAAAGCTCCATTTGAGTCCGGAAAAAAATCCCTTAACGAAAATTCCCATCAGTTTTTTAAAAGAACAACGTCTAAAATTACTTGACAATAGTCAAACATATCTTGTCTCTGTAGCTTGTGTCCAGGTGGCCAGTCGGTAACGTCACCGCCACATCGACCTTCGACATCGATGTGGGGGATGCTGTGACCAGCTCTGCAAGCTGTGATGAGCATTCGCTTGATCTGGATGTCATTGTCCTGGCTGTGAACATAATGAGGTTATAATTCACTTATTACCTGCTTTATAATTATAGAGGTGCAGAGATTCTATGTTGAACTGAAATTAAAACATTCTTAAGGTTAAGAATAAATAGTTCATACATTCTTTGAAGGTACGAATAGCGCGATGTCTTAACCATCGGCTTGTGGGCCACGACGGAACGAATGGTATTTGTGTTTATAAACGCACTCGAAACACAAAAAAAATATATATTAAATTAGAATCAGTTCTTTATTCTTTTTGCTCATGCTACTGGATTCGTCTGGGATTTACATTATTGGCAAATATGAGTCAACATTGGCGTTCTCGTGTGAAGGGCAATGTAGCCAGTGGAATTACTGGCAATGAGGTCTTAATATTAAACGCGCTAGCCGTTACACTACTACATTTTGCTACGCTGCTGTGTATGTTATAATATTTTTTTTTTTTTTGGAACATTTTACACAACATCATCTAGTCCCAAACTAAGCAGAGCTTGTACTATGGGTACTAGACAATGGATATAATACTTAAATATACTTTTTTTTTGTGAATACATACTTATAATACATAAGAAACACTCAGACAAACACAAATACTCATGTTTTATCCACACAAATATTTGTGTCCTGTGGGAATCGAACCCACGACCCCATGATCAGCAATCCGGCACTCGAACCGCTAGACCACAGAGGTCGTCAATTTAAGTTATGTATAGGCTACGGCTGTCAAATGTCTTCAAGCGTCTCGTTCGTACACTTATCTGTCATCTTATAATAAAAAAAATCTGGAATCGAATTTTAAAACATGTTTGAAATTAGATTCCTTTTAAATCACAAAATACCACACAGATATTTGCTAATTATTAAAAAAATAACAACAATATAATACTCACAATTGGTGTAACAACTGGACGCAGAATCCCCGGAAGGGCTGTAAGGCTTCATCTCGTAATGGTTACTTCCGGCTGACGACTGATGTCTACTCCGGTTCCCAAATGGGGATGAATAGCTAGGGGTGGAAGAATAATGGCACATAAACCAAATGGATGTGAAAAGTTATTACTATACAAACAACAATATCTCATAACATCACTTTTTATGTTACGACCTTTTTCTTTTTCAGCGAACAGTACTTAGGCCCCTAGGTATTATTCAAACGAAAGTATTAGAAAAATCCGGAACTATAAAAGTAGATTGCGCAATATTATTTGAATACTCGGACGTTTGTATGAAAGTATTGGTTTTTATGACTTCAAACAAAACACTGGAAGGGTATATATTATATTCATACACAAAATAATACCTATGTTGGGGATCAGAATAGGTTTTGGCGCTTTGTTGAAAAGTTAATAATAATAATGAGCCCTCCCTGACTTATTTTTTAAGTGTTTTATTATAATTTTATCTTAGGTATTTGTTAATATTTAAAAATATCAAACATAATGTACTTACATCAGCAAATACAAGAAATAATAATAAGTATCAGTCAGTATATACTGTCCCACTGCTGGGCACGGGTCTCCTCTCATATTGAGAGGGGTTAGGATATAGTCCACCACGCTGGCCTAGTGCGGGTTGGCAGACTTCACACACCGTCGAGAAAAATCTCTAAGGTATGCAGGTTTCCTCACGATGTTTTCTTTCACCGTTTAAACGAGTGATTTAATTATTAATACGCACATGAATTCGAAAATTCAGAGGTGCGTGCCTTAGGTTCGAACTCGAGACCTTCGACTTGGCAGTCCAATGGTCATACCGCTTGGCTATCACTGCTTATTCTAATAATAAGTATGTTCGGTACAAATTATGTGCATTTACAACACACCTAAGAATAATACGATATTGTTTTTTCGATAAATCATAAATTGTATAAGTTTACTAGCGAGTAGTGACAACCCCGCCATTGCAAGGACAAAGCCTTTCAGCCATTCTTAAGGATTGAGCTATCAAATACAAAAAGTTTTTTCAAATCTAACATTACCAGGGAAGAGCACGCTCAAACAAAAAACTAACTTTAGCTTTACTTATTTAAACACACATTGGCAATACTTCGACCAACGAGTATACCTACCGAGTCAATGTAATCCTATGATCATGAACGCTCTTTATTGTTTATGTTTTTTTTTTATTTATTATAACACGTTTTGATTGATTGTCGTGCAAAAAGACGGTTGCTGACATCTGCTTTAGCTTGGTGTTGCTGTTCGAAACTTGTAGTTTAAAACATGGATTGTATTGGGACTGTTTCCATGTCTACAGTTTTGTATTTACTCTACCGCTCACCTGTCTCTAACATGGGGCATGTCGTAGTGATTGTCAGGTCCTTGCATCCAGTACTCGTTGCAGGTCCTCGTCAGATCAGGAGCGGTGCTGCCCTTGTCCCTGCCTGAATGTGTCTTTGGTAAACCTATGTAAATTATATAATATTGCTTATTTTCTGTTGCAGTTGATAAAACTGTAATATTAAAGTTTAAATTTGGTAGGAATCTAGTGACTAAAATTTAAACACGACGTTATTTAAAATACATTTTTTTAATACACTCCAAAGAGGACTTTAATGTAATGATTAAAAAATTGACTTTTCCACGTGCAAAAAATGCATAATAATATATCTGTTTATTTTCTCATCACAATATTTAACAGAAGACTAGTTTCGTGAATTACTGGTGCCTGATGTAGGTTTGTACAGCACCCTGTACAAACACATATACATATATACACGATAAGAAAACAATTGTGTAAGTAAATTTTGATAGCATCATCACCTATTCTCCCAGCAGAGTATCCAGGTCTGCTCCTGTACTTGCACCACACGTACAAGATGGCGACGCCGGCAATCAACATGGCGACCGTGATACCGATACCCACATACAGTGTTGTATTGTTGGTGTAGAACCCTAAATATAATAAGTGTTAACTTAAAGAAGTAAGAAAAAGAAAGACATTTATATTAACAGAATTGAAAAGAAATATAATATTATCATTCACATTAGAACATTTGCTAAGGCGTCAGGTTGCAAGTTTTAGGGTTCTTAATTTAAAATTATAACGGAAGTATTAAACCTGGCCTTTTTAACCTCCGGGGTAGTTAAATATACAGTTGCAAATGTTGTTCTTACTCATGCCAGTAGTGCACAGACCGTCAACACAGGCGGCATGTTGCAACGTAGATCCCTGGCAGTTATTGCCGGAGCACTGTCGTCTCCTTATCCTCACGCAGTCCCCGCTGCAGGTAGACCACGAACTCCATGATGACCAGGAACCGGCTTTAGAGAAATTAATGTAGCATAGAGAGGTGAACTATTACTACTGTACCCATAACCACAGTTCGCCGGTATGTTGTTTGGCCCTATGTTATAAAGAGGCAGGCTATTTTTACTGGGTAAAAGAAAGTATCAATGTTCTGTGTATCAAGTTTCCCATGACAATAAGATATAATATTTTTAAAGACGAGAGTTAAGAACTGAACATAATAATAATCACGATAAAAACAATATTTCCTATGAGCTATTTGGTGATTAAAGAAGTATTGGACATACAATATAACCACGACAAAAATAATATTTCATAAGAGTTATTTGATGACTAGAGAAGTATTAAACATACAATATAACCACGACAAAAACAATATTTAATAAGGATTAATATGTGACTAGACAAGAATTGGACATACAATAACCACGGTAGAAAACAATATTTGAAAGGGGTTATTTAGTGACACATCGTACTTTTGCTTTTAGATAGCACAGACTGAGCGCCCCTAACGATCGGGGAGTTACTTTTCATTCATCCCTTGCGATGTGTGCAAGGGTTATGTCAGAGACAATTTTGTTCATTTCAAGGACATACACACTAATATTTATACCTCGTTTTATCCGACTATAAAAAAGGAAGAGGTTCACAGTTTGTATGTTTGTTTTTTCGTGTGTTACAATGATCTCTTCGCCAATTACAATGTTTCTTTCTTTTTATCTAAAATAATACGAGTAGGAATACTTCCTAGTTGTCCCTAAATTTATTAACACCACAAAATGCTTGACGTCTTTCTTTTTCTAAATGTACCGCACATCAAATTACGAAATGTTTCTCAATTTTATTGTTAGATATTCATTATTCTAATTTAATTGATGATGACTTCGAATGATTTAATGACGTCTTGGATTCAAACATTATCATTGCCATTCTTTTTCAAAATGACGTACTTATAATTATCACTAAAATTAAATGAGCTTACCATTCTGACATGTAACACAATCCTCATCGCTCTGTGAGGCGTGCCCTCTGCACGGCGCACCGCCATTGGCTGGCGGGGGCTCAGTGCAGCTGCGCGAGCGCCGACGGCCGCTCGTAGAGGACCCACACCGACACGGTGCCCAGGCTGACCATTCTGACCAGCCACCGTTTACTATACAACAAATATTGCAATGTGAAGTTTAATGATTTTAGGTATACAAATTTTACCGTAAGAGAAAAAGAGTAGGAATATATTCTGGTAATAGACCAGATAAGCCAGTCGGCAGGTTGATAGTGCAGTCGACTCAGGGTGTATGGAACGATCATTTGTGGACGTCTGTGGTCTAGTGGTTCGTATGTCGTCCTGCTGATCATGGGGTCGTGGGTTCGATTCCCACAGGACACAAATATTTGTGTGGTTAAAACATAAGTGTTTGTGTTTGTTTGTGTCTGGGTGTTTCTATGTATTGTGTGTATTTACAAAAAAAAAGTATATAAGTATTATATCCATTGTCTAGTACCCATAGTACAAGCTCTGCTTAGTTTGGGACTAAATGTAAAATTGTCCAAGAATATTTATTATTATTATTTGTATCATGATATACAAATTTGAATGTTTTAATGTTATAAAGGCAGATACTACCGGCAATTTTGGATGTATAATATTGTAACTTAAAAAGTTTTGTAACTTATTTCTGATTTTAGTTCTAGGCTACAACTGATAGGTTTAGTTGAATATTGAAATGTAATACTAAAAAGAAATTTATAATGTTAAATACATTATAAGCTGAAGATAGAGAACAGTGGCGATTGCTCCACCGACAAGAGCTGAGCTCTTAAATTGAAGAAGAAATACATTAGTAGCAAAACCTTTAAATAAAGCATACAGCTAGTTGGTAACACTATGTATCCCATATCAACGACTTTCATAACAAAATACAATATAAATTACATCACCACAATGGGTGCACCAACGTTTATTACCAATAATATAAAAGTTTTGATAACATACCGTAGACAGACAAAACAGCGACGTCGGATTCCCGACGTCCGGCGATGTTCTCTGCCACACAGGTGTAGTTCGCCATGTCCTAGAGATTGAATTTATCGATGAGGTTTGGTCTAGAAATCAAACGAGTGATGAATATGACTGTAAAGAGATGGAAAGGTAGAGGATCAGCAGGGATACCAAAGAAAATGTGGATGGATTATGTAAACGATGATATGATGGAAAAGGGAGTGAATGATGAAGTTATGGCTGACAGGCATGAATGGAAAAAAAGGACATGCTACGCCGACCCCAAATTGGGACAAGAGCAGGAAGATGAGAGTGAGTCAAGGAATCATTATTCAATTAATATCACTAGTGAGAAACTTCATAGAAAAACCAAATAACAATTAACTCGACTTCGAAATCAAACCTAGGAACTCACAATGAAATACAAGAAATGCCTAAGCTAGAAATTGAAAGAAAAGGAAGGCAGAAAAAGACATAAAGACACATAAAGAAAATCTTCAGCTTACTTGCAAACCAACTTTTGGAAGCACTAGGGTTTCTACTGTTGGTTCAATAGTGACTCCATTCCTGGTCCATTTGATGGTTGGAGGTGGTGCTGCTGGTGGTGGTACACATCTGAAGGTAACCCCTCTGCCAGCTTCTATAGTAGCTGATAGAGGCTGCTGTAGAAATTGCTTCTTAATATCTAAGGGGTAAAGGGAATTTTAAGGAAAACGTTTCATTTTAGTTTTAAATAAAAATGTAGCTACAGACGCCAAGCTATCATATAGGTCAAGCTATCCAAATCTGTAAAATTTTCCCAATTGGAAATGCACCTTATAGCTTTGTATTAAAGTTGAATATCTATCAAAGAATAGAAATAATAAATTTTGTTTTTTTTTTTTATTTAGACTACCAAAATATTTTTATGACAAACGAGAAGAATAGGAAGAAGAAAACTATAATATAAGAAAGATGAAGGTAACAAATTAAAAACATGATAAAAATAAATTATTCGCGGGCGCTGGGACCCTACGTGACTTAGCATGTAGTTTACCCCACATCACATTGAATTTTTATAAAAATGAAACAAATTATAAAAAATTAACTGCCAAGTTAACAGGAACTTAAAATAAGCGCTGAAATAAGTGGTGAAATAAGCGCTACGTGACTTAGCATGTAGTTTACCCCACATCACATTGAATTTTTATAAAAATGAAACTAATTATAAATTATTTGATTATAATTTACAAGCATCTAAATCAACATGACGATGAGAAGCATTGCTATTATGTTTATACGATTACATTACTTATCGCTTTCAAAGACAAAAACCAAGGAGACGCAAAATAACTAACACAAGCATGAAAACTATAAAATCTCGCGTTTCATGGACTTATGTCAAATGAAATCGTCAACAAATAGAAAATTTACAAGCGAGCCACTTTCTTTCGAGACTTTCACTAGAACAAACGCAGATCCACCCTCATATCACAAATAGAAAGCTAGTGAGCATTCATCAAAGTGCAAAGTGCTCGAGTTAACGAGCGGAAATAATGTTTCCTCGATATAATGGTTCCGCTACCCACCCTGTTAAAAAACGAGGGATGAAAATAAAAATAGTCGTAAAAACATTTTGGACACTTATCTTGGAGTTGTATCGTTAAAAGTTGAAATTTTAGATGTGCAAACAGTTAAGAAAATAACAAAATTGTGACCAATTACTAAAACAAGAACTTCTTAATTCTTACTTATTCAGAAATAGTTTTATATTTTTCAGAAGCAGTTTCGACATCTTTTCTCTCATCGTGGATATTTAAGTATATTTTCAAAGCGAATACGTTTACTCCTGTTAGTATTGCCTCAATATTCTATTTTCCCTCTTACCTCCCACATCTAAGCCACATGTCTACACATCTCCAGTTCCATTGAAAAGTAATAAAGTCGTTAAAATATTCCAACTTTCCGAACTGTCATTTCGTTGATTATTTCTTTCGTTAACATGGCGTGTCGCGTCTCGGCGTGGGGTGTTTATTTCTAGACAATGGGTGTGCCCCTTAATTGTCTGCACTCCATTTTATTTTCGTATTTCTTCTTATTGTTACAATTTATGCGTTACGTCTCGGAGTTTTGTGTTACATTTGTCTGTTTTCTGCTTTGTTTTATTTCTGAAGTGCGATTTAATTATGAAGTTATTATGAGTGTATTCAGTGCTTTATTTAAACTTTTCGTGCTAAGTTAATTAATGTCTCTCCTGTCACTGCGACATTTCGAAGCACATTAATCGAATACTGCACTTTAAAACTTTGATAATAAATCAAAGGAATTGACTTACGTTCCAGACGACGAATTAAGTTTATATTTGAAAGGAAGGTAAAATCTACACTAAATCATTTAAGTTAATTTAAAAAGTTTACTACCAGATCGTTTAAGCAAAACAAACGAGAAATTAAAACAGTTACAACAAAGGTCAACAACTAGAAGATAATATAGATAATAGTACTTAAGTGTAAGACATAAGTGCAAGTTCCAAGCGACAAAAACAAGTTTAAGTACTCGTAAATGCGGCAACCTGTCCTGTAAGCCTAACACGATACTGTTATACGAGTCTTCTTTAACTTAACTAGTGTGACTGCTTAGAATTCAGTCCGCTGCACAAAAGGCCAAGATGGGTGAATTAAATTAGTCGCTCAGAGGCGGTAAACTGCGCTTTGAATACATTTGGCGTATAAAATGCCAATACGTGGTCGCAACATGCTTCTTTAAACACATTTGATAAAAGAATCTTAATGCATGGTAATCTACTTCAGCAATACAGGGATAGCGCCTAATCATTATAAATTTCTACTGAGCTTTGTGTAAATAGTAATCTGAAAGGCTATAAGGGTTATAGCAAAATGACGACGATATGCATTGGAGAATTATATCCAAAAAGGAGAAAGTATAAAGTAGGCTTATATCCAGAACTAGGATGATGATGAATGAAAGGGACAAAATGCATTATAATTTTTAATGCATATAACTGCCTCATTAGCCTGGTGGTCCCAAGCGTGACATGCTAGAGGAGCTGCCCAGATGGAGCACAGTATTTGAAAATTATTTTGATTTGTGTATGAAATCTCAATAACAGCTCGCCTCGCTCGCGAAAGCCTAGGCGCGTTCTTTTATAACTCTCCGTGCTTGGTAGGTATGTACTTCTTAATCTTTACGAGCTGACAGTGATCACTGAGTAGGAATCCATACGACCATCCTACAATCTAAGTTCAAATCATGACAACTATGACAAGAATAGATAATTATTTGCAAAGATTGTCAGCGATCACGTGATGTTAATTCTGTGACCATTTTTACACATTTTCACTTGAGCAGAAAAGCACATAAAGAAAATTAAATGTAGCAATGCCTACGATATAATTTATCAGTACAGTGTATTCTAAAAAAAATATCAATAATTCAGTTCTTTAGAACCTACCCATAACTTAAAAAATATTGATCTCAAAACTGCTCCAAGCGAGTCGTTTACTAAATAATAGAAACATTCAAATATTAATCGGTATTAATGTGAACATCGTTAAGGAGCGGAAACTATTAACTTGTTGAAACAAAATGTATTTATAAAAACAAAACTGAACTCGGCGTAGCTTTCAATTTACTTATGATGGTCGTAAAATTTTTAATTTCACCTGTTTGGATATTTATGAGAAAGGGCATGCTTCGGTAAAACACAAAGGAAATAAAATGACTATGTTGCAACTGTAAAATTTTAATTTCGGGCGTCTTCACGCACTCTTTCCTGATTTTTTCATTACTAAATGCTTGCTTGCTAGGAAAAACTATGTTGAGATTTTAGAAAGTTTATTCTTAAATAGTTATACAGGGATTGATTCTGATAAAGTTTCTATCACACTAAATACAGTGTGATTCTTCATAATGTGCACATATTCTTCAAGGGAATCTATGCTTAATTTTATCGACAAAACCATATTTGAAAATAAAAAAATCCTAAATTTATTGACACCTGTGTAAATAAAACGGTTTACCTTTTAAACTAAATGATCTATCATAACAAAACAAACTCAATAATGATTACTATTAATTAGGCGTCTAAATTGGGGAATAAACTGTGCTCAATTGAAAATTATTATGGTCTTTTTAACAAAAATCTGCTTTTTTTCTACTAATTTTTGTTTACACGAGTGTCGCAGTAGCAAACAATAAATTTAAAGTATGGTATTTGTCGATAAAATTAAGCATATTTTCCCTTATTTTAATATGTGCCCATTATGAAAACTCACACTGTATATACCAAAGCAAAAATTATGTCATAGTTAGACAATTTCCAAGATCAGGTATTTTCGTCACTTAAATCTTAAAATCATACTACTATATAAAAATTTTGAGTATCAATTCCTGTTGCTTGCTTAGAGATTTACCTATAAACAACATCAAAACTCTTTACTAAAAATTAACATCTACATGATTATTAAGAGTTTAATTACTTACTGTGTTTTAATTATAGACTTCGGTTCAGTTTTAATTGCATTCCACAATTTTGTTTTCGTATTTTAATTTTAAATTGTTAAATACCAAACAGCACTTTTGAATTTGTTTAGCTTTGTTTTAACGTTTGTTAGTTTTAACTTTGTACTAAAACCTAGTTACAAAGTTTACGGCTAACTTGGCATGCAGACCCAGTTGCCGAGGAAAACATTTCTAAGTGTAAGATGTCGCCAAACTACATTGTGAATGGTGTATACGAGCCGGTCACACTGAGGCCAACTGCGACAGGATCATAGGTTTGAGATTATATAGCCCTGTTTGCACATAGAATAGAAGAAAATAGGAAGAATTCGTAAAGATGGTGGAATGGTTTAAGGACCAACATAACAAATAATACATTAAAGTCAGTATGCAATAAGATATTTAAATTCGGAGAAATAATAGCAAAGTAATGAAACCTAATCAAGAAGCAAAATACACTGATAGACTAAATAATGATAATAATAATAAGACTAGTTATTATACCGTACATCGAACAGAAGAACATAGTAATAATGCCTTCGATAGATATTCCACCTATAAGACGTAGAATGGGAACGAGGAATTCGACATCACAGGTAGTGGTTTTGGTAAAGCTAGTAGCTTAGTTGGCTAAAACTTCCGTTGTACTTAATCGGATGGAGATTCCAATCCTGCCTGAGATCGAATATTTCTTTCGCTAAAATTAATATCTTTAAAAATGCTTAGTGTGCGTTAATGCCAAATATAAAAAAAAAGTATCTTTAATGACAAAACTTACATGCATATTCAATTAAAACACCTTGACTTCTGATCTTGCCTTTACTGTTCCACGCGTAACATTCACAGCTATACTTCGCATTAACACCATCTAACTCATTTCTGGTAACATTGAGTTCTGCTTCAACAACCCTCACACCATTATGGGGATCCACGTGCTCCAACTGAACAGTCTTATCAGACCTTACATCATTACATCTAAAATAGACTTGAAGAGCATTTGCAGCTCTACAAAGTAGATTAGCTGGCCGATTTCTTAGGACATAAGAATTTTTGGGTTCTAGAAGGAATATTGGTAGGCCGTCTATCGTTTCATCGTTTTCTGGTAGAGGTATGTAATCATCTTCTTCTTCTGTCTCTGTTTTGAAGTCGGAGAGGTATGGGTCGAAGTTCAACAGACCATCTGGATGTATGTATTCAGGTCTGGTTTCCTTTGTTGTGTGTTCTGGATCTGAAACAAATGAATAGGGTTACGATCAATTATCACGATTTAATTAATAATTTAGGTGGCAATATCAAAAAGTGGTTACATTATTTATTCAATTACCACTTTAGAACATCGTAAACTCATTTACTAAATGGTGGCACTGGACACGCGTCTGATTCATTTTAATCTACCCAGTTAAACAAAATGTAAGATATACTTCAAAGTAAGATACTATTAAGACTCTGTACAATTTTAAATTCCATTTGTCGGTATTTCAAAGAATGCATTTAACCTACATCAGTAGCCGTCTTTTGGTTGATAAATAGTTGAGATTACAGCGAGTAGAGCCAGCCGGTGCTACTGCGTGTTTAACTAAGATCATAAATATTTAAGCGCGCATATCTGGTCTATGAAAATAGACTAGATAGTGGCGTAATCAAGGATGCCCATTTATGATTCATGAAGCATGCTACCTTAAATTTCTAATGTAATTTAGTAAGTTCATAAAAAGAAACGGTGACCGTCTCGAGAGTCGAAACAATTGACAATCGGTCTAATGAGACCCATCTTATGTTTTTTATACCACTAAGGTGGCAAACAAGCATACGGCCCACCTGCTCGTAAGCGGTTACCTATAGAAGCTTGTAACATCAGTGGTATCACTTGCGCGTTGCCGACCCTGTAAAACGAAAGAGGAATAGTTGGGTTGACAAGTAAAAAGTTCCCCCCACTGCAACATCAACGTTTCCTCGCGGAGCACTGCCAACCTTGCTCACCGTAAGAAACACAAGACAGCTCAAAGTAGTACAATTGATGATTTTATGGCTAAAATCAATTTAAATCAAAACCATTGGATGGACACGGATCATGTACGAAAACATAAATGGGCAGTTGGTTGGTTAGACATGCGCAGCTTAATGATAAATGAAGAATGAATGAAAGATGGAGAGACAACTACCTAACAAATCGCGTGGTTTGTGATCTCGTCTCTCCTTCTCTGTTGTACCTACCTATTTCAGTATTAAACCACAATCGGCTATCGCATTTCGGTCCAATATACTTACCCACCTGTCAATCCCTCACGCTCGGTTACACACGGAACTCAACGATGCGTTCTAAGCGCACACAGACTATCTCTTCACACTGCTAGCTATATGTCATCACATGGTTTCGGCACATAGTTTCGGCATAAATTGTAAAATTGATTACCGAATGTTTCCTAAATTTCCTTCATATTCATATACCCAGTGTCATACAGCGAATTGTGTACATTCGTACAGAAATCGAAATTTAACTTTTTTTATTGCTATAAATGTGTCAGAAACATTTTATTATATTTATTTATTACTAGTGGACCCGACAGAAGTTGTCCTGCATAATAATAATAATAAAGCGCCATCTACCGGGTCCAATTGTAAATCTAAACCATCCAGGGCGCCACTCAACTGCATACAAAAAAAAACATTAAAATCGGTCCAGCCGTTTAAGAGGAGTTCACACGTACAGTAGAATTATATAAGTAAAGAAAGATTATATTGTGAAAGAGGTTTATGTGGAGTTTAGAGTACTTATTCATTAATTGCATGAAATGAAATATGGATATATCTCGTACTTTGGCAAGCTTATAATTTGACTTGAAATTAAACTCAGCTGATGCATGATAGTTGTTGCAAGATTTCTTTCTCTATAGGAATTTATGTTCAATCAAAATATTAATTTGTACAACCTAGGGTTGTCATTATTAGCTTTTAAATATTCAACTTAACTTCAAGCCTCCAGAGATCACGAGCTGAACCATAATAATAATCTTGAGTTAACTATAAATATCCTAATAACCATGAAAATTACAAACCACTTATTATTTTAAAATGCACCAATGGAAATAATCACCCTTGCGTGACTCAACCCTATAATTGAATCCGCGACTGGTCACAGTTGGTACATTACGTAGGTACGTCTCTAGGTACATTTTTAGAATCATAATTGATGTAATTGTATCATTATCCAATACACAAGTTGACTTTTAAGTAACTGCTATTGGCAGTGTGATGTCAACCAGCTTGAGCGTTTACCGCGCATACACGTTCTTAAATTATAATAAATATTTGTGTATACAACGTGTTACAAAATATCCCCTAAAAATATAATTAATTATCAAAGCCAAAAATTTTGTCAGCTGTCACGTCAGGGAACCAGATTATTTAACAGAAAGGCCTACGTATCTATTTTACCTAATAATTGTCTACTTTAATAGTTTTTCTATTTTCATCCATAAATGTTGTTGTTTTCCTTTTTTTTGGGTATGTTATACAGCGTTACTACGGTTCTTAAATATTGTGAATGGACTCGTTATATGGCCCCATTTAACCTCCTCTCGACTTTACGGGTAGTTTTGCAACACACTGCATAATAAATAGGTAGCTTACGTGGGTTCTGTGTAAACGGTTTTCTTGTACAGACGCCAGCAGGTCAAGCTATCCAAAACTGTCAAATTTTTCCAATTGAATATGAACAAGACTTGAATTTATGAATAAGACTTTGTATTAAAGTTGAAAATCAATCAAAGAAATTTAACAGATTGTGGTTGGTTGATGTTGGTTGATGATGGGCCTCTGTACTATTTACAATTATAATATTTTGTATTTACTATACATAAGCACAGGTGGGTCGATGATATAGTGAAGTGTGCTGGAAGGATCTGGATGAGATTGGCGCAGGATAGGGATAAATGTCGTAAAAGGGAGAAGGCTTATGCCCTGCAGTGGGTCAATAAAAGCTGTGGATGATGATGATGATGATAAGCACAGAAATAAATATTCAGATACGAACTTAATGTCCTGGACATTCCCTACCAGGCGATCATAAGATGATATAGACTATAGAGACAACACAAACGTGACAAATTCATTAACAGCACGTAAGAATACTACAATTGTAAACTACTTAAAATGTTCACCTACATAAAATTGAATAAATACATTTTCATGCCTACAATAATAATGTTTATAATTTTTATTATCTAGGAAGTTCCCAGAGATTCTCCCAGAACTAAAACTAAAGAGATTTCTAGTAAGTAGCAGTACATACTTATCAAGTATATACATTGATTGCTTAATTACTGACACCTATTACAAATTATGCGAAGGTAATGAATTCTTACGTAATATCCCCTTTTTTAAACACGAGAACATTCTGGTGTGAGGAAATTACGTAACGAGATTTACGTGGAGTTAATTTCAAATTGATTAAATTTAATTACGAGACGAGTTTCCTCTTCTTATTTGATGCAATCGTAAAACATGCAAAACCTCAAATTAATTTTGTAATGGACTAGCTTTCGTCTACTACGTGATCACAATCAAAATAGCCTATAGCACTCGGTATAGGGTAATGTAGCTATCTATTGGTGGAATAATGTTCAGAATTGGATCGTTGGTTCCAGAGATTACCCCCTACATTCAAACTCGCAAACTAACAAATATTACTTTATAATATGTACTTACTATTGAAGCTGTGATTTCACAAGTCTTTGTCCGGTCTAAGAATTAGCTATTAGTTTTCAATCCCGCACGAATTTTCATAATTTCTCATAAAATTTTGTTAAAAAGCTTAAAAAAAAACATTGCCCCATTCTAGGATTTGCTCCTATCGTGGGTTCATTTACAAACACAAACTTTCACCAACTACCTGTAGATCATACAAATATTTGTTACATGGGGATCGAACCCACAACCCCTGGTGTAGAAGACGATCGCTCAGCGGCTGCGCCAAACACCATTTGTTGTGACAGGTTAAAATAAACAATAACATGTATAAACATAATTACGTTACGTTAGTTCTATTTATACATTAAAACTATTACAGTAAAATATTCTCCACATAGTACTCTTAAACCAACTACTTACTCCTACTGACAGGATGTCAAGCCATCGCTTACGCGCGTAGTAACCTGTTCCTCTCAGGACAGCGCCGGCGCAGAATAATAAGTAGGCGATACATTCCATATTTTCATTCATATCGGTAAGACGTTTATTGCATGTAATTAGATAATGCTAGTGCTCTTGAATTTTATACGTCAAAATGGTTTCACTTGGCAAAGGTTAGTGCTAAATTTATTTATGTCAGGAATGTATTAAAACATTTCTCACATCGTTGTATACAGGGTTAATAGGAAAATCTAATCAGTTTCTTTTGTCCACTTTATGAAACATAACTGTGTACTAATTGTGCAACAGTTTGCCGGTATATTTAGGTCCCATTTAATGGAGCGCGCCTGTTACTATTAACCGGGCACATATCCAAACTCCAAGCTGCTACTAATTTCATAGAAAATCCCAATAACACTTTGCTCGACCTGGGAATCGAACCCTAAACCTCTAGCGTAGCAGTCGCGGTTAAGACCACTAGACTAACGAGGCAGTTAGTATACTTTATGTAATATACTTAATAATTTCTCTCCTGGAAAGACATTTAAGAATGAAAAATTTCCTCTCCGCTTGTAGAGAAGAAACGAGTATTATAAAAGTTCCTCTTAGTTTGCAAACCTCGCATGTAAGTATCAATATATATAGTCATCTCCTCCTCTTTTTGGACACTGTGCTTTGTTGATCTATTCGTCGTTCTGGGTTTCTTTCCCAATCTACACATTCCAATTATCAACAGTTTTCCCTTCGGGTCGTTCTTATTCCTTCTCAATAACGGCGATTTTTGTAGTGCAATTTGGTTGTCGTGTGTACTCAAATCTTCCTCCAATATTTGTAAGGTCTCTGGTATGTCGCCTCCTACGGTGATTTAAGTGGTGACTAAGGGAACGAAACAATTCCACAGTAAGGACCCATTACTTAAAACCTCGTACTGTGAAAATCCAGCTTCATTCTCAAGTCAAACTGCGAGACATTTTGCATAGAGATCAAGATCGTCGAATCTATCTAGTTTATAAGCTCCAATTACCCTTACGTTTAGACAAATATCGACAGTTTAGTGTTATATTGTTGAAATTACTGCATTTACAGGTTTAAATTTGTTTGTAGAAAAATGGTAAAAAAAAATATTTTTTTGTAATAGCAGAACTTATTCGACACTATTCCTCAAACATTATATATAATATCCCACTGCTGGGTACGGGTCTCCTCTTAGAATGAGAGAGGTTATGCATGGTCCACCACGCTGGTCTAATGCGGGTGTGGTTATATCATAATAAAGACAGTTAAAGCATAGCCTTGCTAAAAAACTAATACTTTTTTGAGCCCAACTGGCTCAAAAAAAAGTATTAGGTAATTACAGCTTTTTGCTAGAGATTTTCGTAGTGGAGGAAGTTCGCGCATGTAAAATTGTATGAAATTGTCCTACGAGAACGTCCCAAATATTTGGCCAACTTACGTATCGGTAACCATACTTGACTTCTCTGCGAATCTCTTCGAAACTAGGCATGATATTATGTTATTCATCATATAAAAATTAAGCATAATTTTTTTTTATTGTGCCTACTAAACTTATTTCGTATAAAATGGACGGGAGTATCCACCTTAAGTACGTCTTACACGAGTGGATGAGCAGCTGCATTTGCTGACAATAGCAATACTCCGATTACAAATCCTGTCACACGAGGGGATCTCGGCTTTGTCTCCTCATTGTAGCAATCTATGAACAGGATCAAATTCGTCAGGAGATGGGTATCTTAGGACTGATTATGTAAGTGTACTGTTTGTGAATGTACATTAGTAGACTATTAAAAAATATTTTTAAGGTGATCGGCTCCGCTCATGCGGCTGCGAGCTGAGTTTGTCTGGGGTAGTACGGTCGCCAGCGCATCATGTTACCACAAACTGTCAAATTTGTTCATTCGATATTGAACTTAACCACCAACATTTTAAAGTTTAAAATTATTTGGAGAAATTTGTCAGTTTTGTTTAACCTGATGTGCTGGCAAAAATTCTGCCGCTAAGCAACAATGTAAGTATGTACAAACTTTATTAATACTGCGCGTAAGGTCTTAAGATGACAACGCACGAGTGATACCACTTGTGTTACTTGCGTCTATAGGCTGCGGTTGTCGCTTACCATCAGGAGGCCCATATTATACGGGATTGTACATAACTCAAAAAAAAATAGTCGTTCTTTAAATTTAATTGTACATAAAAGGAAGCCACCCAATACCGTATCGTATTACGTATGTATCAAGCGTATACGAAAAAAATCTCCTACTAAGCTGTACTGTGCCCAACAGGGTCCATAATTGATTCCTAGATTTAAGCCTACCATATCTGTTTTATATATTTTTGTACATTATGGAATGCAATAAATGAATATGAATATGAATATGAAAATGTAAAAAACATTGTAACGTAAATTCTTGAGCGGGGTTTTCTAATATCAATCAATAATTTCCTCCAGGAAGGGACGCCCTAGAAAAACTTACACCGAAGTTCGGTTTAGTTCTTCAAAAAGGTCAGGTGCCTAAAACCTACTCGCGACCAGCGTATGTGTATGACAAAATGTATGAATGTGGACGAAGCGAAGAAGTATTCAAGAATCGTAGTAAGTGGCGTTCTTTAGCTAGTGCTAACCCCGATGGGAAAAAAACGTGAGTGTATGTATGAATTTAATTAATAACTCATTATTGGATGTACAGAGGCCCGCACATCAAGCTACCACAATCTGTCAAATTTCTTTGATAGATTTTCAACTTTAACACAAAGTGTTAAGGTTCATGTTCAATTGGGAAAATTTGACAGTTTTGGATAGGTTGTCCTGCTGCCGTCTGTACATCACAGTACGTCTCTGCCTAACTCTTCGGGAATAAAGGCATGATGATACGGTTAAATCTTATATTTTATCTCACCAGAATCCATTTAGACAGCTTCCGATGTTCCAATTCTGACGTTCCAATCATACAAGACCCTTGGTTGTCTGTAAGAGATTGCTTTTAGCGATAAGACCGCCCACTGTACGGTCAACAAAAGACTTAGGTATAATGGCTAATTAATAATCTGTGTTTTGATAAAGATAGTGTAATAATGTATCACGCAATATGTGTCAAAACGTAGGTATTGTAAGCAGCTACATACCTAACCCTTTGGCGCGTAAATTATTTCTGTCGAAATCTGTATAAAAATAAATATTATTTCGTTTGCTATCTGTATACTTAACTCTTGTTGACTGTACCATTCTATCACTACATAGTATAAAACAAAATCGCTTTCTCTGTCCCTCTATCCCTATGTATGCTTAAATCTTTAAAACTACGCAACGGATTTTGATGCGGTTTTTTTTAATAGATAGAGTGATTTAAAAGGAAGGTTTATATGTATAAAACATGTATATTGCACCAGTGCGAAGCGGGGGCGGGTCGCAAGTCATTTATAAAAATGTACTTGGCATTTGTATAAGGTGTACAATAAAGAATATTCTAAGACTCCAAAATTTTTGGATTATGTTGACCCTGTCCTACTATATATGTTTAGGTATACTTAGGTCTCATCTAATAGGGGGCGTCCCTGTTGCCATTAGGCGAGCCAATTGATTAATTTCAATAAATAATCGTCCTTAATAATATGACCAATGTTAATTTAGCTTACAGGATGTGTAAATGTACTTCAACGATCATGGCTAGGTACATAATTACAAATAAAATGTAAGCGCACATCCTCAAGATATAATTAGACGAGATCAAGTGGTAATAGATTCAATTAGTGTTTATATCTTGCGGTTACTGAGAGGAGCTCGTGGATAACTTATAACTAAGCTGCTCAACCGATCGATATGATTTTAAGAGAGAAAACATTGGTAGGGCATAGTGGGAGTAATTCCACTCAAATTGGAGCTGCCTGACTCGGGAAGTACCTTGCAGAAAATCGAAGTGAAATAACACTGCTTTGAGCTTAGTTGTGTTCCTTACGGTGAGTAAGGTTGCCAGTGTTCCGCGAGGAAACGTTGTGTTGGGAGTGGGGGGACTTTGACCCTTATACTGCCAACCTAACCATTCCTCTTTCGTTTTACAGAGTCGGCAACGCGCAAGTGATACCCCTGGTGTTGCAGGCGTCTATAGGCTACGGTAACCGCTTAGGTACCATCAGGTGGGCCGTATTCTTGTTTGCCATCTTAGTGGTATAAAAAAGAAGATCTGCAAGGTTAAGCTACGCTATCCGCAGTCAGTCTGTGTATGGGTGACGATACTTAACACACTGAGACCCCTCCGTGCCTCGGAGAGCACGTAAAGCCACCAGTCTCGGTTGTTATACGAACATATACAACTATCGTTAGTGGTAGTCAGGTTTTCATGATGTGGAATTGTAGAATTTCAATCTCAGTTCGGAGATCAGCTGGGAAAAGGCCGCTTTTGAATGGCCCTTTTAGGCATAAACCTGTTTTTTTTTAAACTGACATTCCTATCGCAAATGCACAACAGAGGAGCTAAAATGAACATTTCTGATGAATCACAATATGATTCACGCACTCACGGCTTTTGAAACTGCCATACGACGTCTGTGGTCTAGTGGTTCTAGTGTCGGACTGCTGATATTAGTGGTGGGTTCGATTCCCAAAGGACACAAATATTTATGTGATGACCATAAATGTTTGTTTATCTGGGTATTTCATATGTATTTATGTAGTGTCGTATATACATAAGTATTGTATCCATTGTCTAGTACCCATAGTACAGTCAGCAAAAAAAGTCGTTGAACATGTTGCAAGCAACCTTCACAGGTGGGAAGGTTGTGCGAAATCATTGCGTAGATGAACATTAAATATTTACCTTATTTTCATAATAAAAAAAAGATATCTGGACAAGTTTTGGAGCTGCCATGTTTTCAAAATTTAGCTGTGTTCAGCGAATTTCGTTGCTGACCGTACAAGCTCTGCTTTGTTTGTGACTAGACCGTGATGTGTAAATATTTCATTTATTATTTTAAAGACACCTCTCTCACTAGGGTGTGCAAGTTCTGTGTCACGACACAGAACTTGGGGACTTTACAAGCATAATTAACAGACTGAAGATACACCCAGATGAAACAAATACCTGTAGATCAAACAAAGATTTCATCTCTGGTGGGAATTGAACCTAATACTTACCTACCTACCTACAACTGCCAATACACAAAGGTAAGTAGCTATAAGTAGCATGGTGCGGGTAACAGTTCAGTAGGTAACATTTCGTTTCACTCTTGAAAGTTGCCGCGATTTACAAATTATGACTTACAATTTAGCTGTACCACATTCGATATATATTATATCATTAATAACTGTAGCAAATTAAACATAATACATACAATACGTCATACAGGCAACTGTCACCCGCACCATGCTACAGCGCAAATAGGTAACGCCAAACGCGTAGTCGAATATCTGTTTCATTTCATCTCTTTGTCTTGGTGACAAGAAAATGAAAATCCAGGATAAAGACTATATCTCAATGGCTTTGTTGATGTCTTTAACACATTTTAATATGGTAACGAATGAAGATCAATAACACAGGTATGAAAATACTTCCTTGATTTTATTTTAAACTATTGGTATAAATATCTTATAAGGTGTCTAAAACAACAAACATAACTGGTACTCGTGATTTTTTAAGAAATATGAAACATTAAACTCTCTTTTATTCAATCAATAAACACATAAAAACGATGACAGTTGGGCTCCAACAATAACCCTATCACTACGCGCCTCTAACGGGCAAAGGGTTGATAACAAAAGCACCCCTTAAACACAAACTAACCAGTATATTATTCATGCATTAAGTTGAATCAGATTAAGTATTATAACAATCGTCTTACCTCCATTCATAACATTTCGGGCACACATGATGAAAACCAAAAAAATCCTCAAAGTCCGTTTCAAAATCATCACTGTTTCAGAATTCACTGTAACTCATTCAGTATTTTATCGGGATATTTGTCGTAAAAAGCGCGAATTAATGAATAAACGAACGTGCGCGCGTCGCGGCGGTCCGCGGGTTACTGAATCTACCCCATACGTCATGGTGATACATTGTATGGCCTGCATGGGGCCCATAGGAGGTAAAGTTCTCCCAATTAATATTAATTACGTTTCCTGTTTTAATTTTTTGTCTAATGAGACTAGAAATTGGAACAATTGAAGAGCAAACAGAACGTTTAAATATGCTGCGAGAAAATTAGCGTGTGAAGATTGTAAATGGAAGAATATTTTGGTCTATTTATTAAGCAATATATAGCAGAAGAGTACTTTACAAATTATTTCATTCATACCTTGGATTCGTTATTGGAAAAGTCAACCTAGACAGCATGCAACCCTATAAGGTTACTTAAAATTATTTAAGTAATCCAAAACTCCAAATCACTTGGTTCTAAACTGAAAAATTAGAATTTCTTAGGTATTCGTTAAAACCCACAAGTCATTATTACTACCTAAGTATCATAACCTTTTCAATACTACATAACTATGCTTGTTTACTATCTTACAATGCGTTTCGTAACCAAAAATTTTAAATCAATGAAGTAAAACTCGTGAATCTTTTGAAGACTTTTATTTACTATACCGTACTCAATGTTCAAAAGGTTGTAATAAACTTACAGAGGTACATCCTCTTAGCGCCATCTATATTTAAAATAGTAGAAACTCGAACCGTTAAACTTCACATCAAAAGCTCTCGCTAGTAAAGCTCCAACCAATGAAAGTTCGGCACTGTGTTACCATATTAGTTCTAAATCTACTTCATAGATGGCGCTTAATCGAGTAGTTGAAATTAAAGTCGATAGGGTTCAGTTTCAAATTCTGTGAAAACAGCGCTACCTATTGTTATTCAGCGAGTGCTGTTAATAAAGGGTGCGTTCCCTTCAGGAAGAAAAGACGCGCGGACTACAATTTTGTCCTACTAGATGGCAGGACGAGAAAAAATCTCTGGAGTAACGCTAACTACTTAAATATTTTTAAGCCATTTTTACACCGCACCTAAAATAAGCAGAACTTGTACTATTTGTACTAGATATACATAATATTATATGTATATTTTTTTAAAATAGATGCTTATAATAATTAAGTATATAAGAAATACCCAGACAAACACAAACACTACGTTCATCGTATAGTACATTTGTGTCCTGTGGGAATCGAACCCACGACCTCGTGATGAGCAGTCCCACACTCGAATAACGAGCCCGCAGACGTCGTCAAACTCAGTAAGTAGTATGTACCTACGCGATTGTAGGCAAGAGTCTCAGAAAAACTTGGGGCTGGGTCTAAGTTTGATAAAAACTATTTATTTGAATATTTTAGCACATTATTGATTTTCGACACGCGAATATTAGAAATTAAATAACTGCTTTTTACCGACATTAACGCGCGCGTTATCGACGGCGAAGTACCAAAACCTTCTAACTAACACAGACCAAATTTTACACAAAGTGAAAAAAAAAGTTTAGTTTCCTGTAACTGTATAAATATGAAACTAAAATATTCCGCGGACAAATAATAGTCGTGTTGTACGTAGATAGGAGATATTGCCATTAATCATGATCATAAGTGAATTCAGTAAGAATTCATATATTCATATGTCCACGCCATAAATAGTCTTTTGTGAGTACCTACTACTCAAAAAAGAGTATTTACCTGTTTTATAAATATAGAATATATTTTTTGACAATTAAAAAACAATTGAAAAGAATTTTTTTAAAATTTGTTATTATTATAAATAATTACATTGTTTTTATTGTGTAACTACAGTTTATAAAAAATCGTATACATATAAGTAATTAACTAATTAGTTTGTGCCAGGATCTACCTGATCCAACATTATCTTCATAATCTAAGTCTTTGAACTTGGTTATAGGTAGATATTACTAAACAATTTTCCCACAAACGTCTACGTTTAAAATTCCAAATGATTGATTTCAAATTCAAACTCGGAGGAGCAGTGTTGCCAACATTGAATATTGATTGCACAAAAGGCGTTTGGCGCCAAAGCGTATTCTCAATTCAAAATTATTCGCGAACGATCGACTCCTTTTGATGGCGCAAAAATATGTAAGTAGCTGAATTCGTCAGTCACATTTTTATTCCGAATAACATTTTCTATTTCGCTTGCACTTCTTGAGAGATTATTCCCCTCTCTCTCTTAATTTGCGGTACGGAAATTCAAATTTGACGGGTTGGCTCGCCTTTCCGCTGAATTTTGAAGTATAATGAGCCTTTAAAGGTGGAACAATCAATAAAATATCAAAGGTTTACTTATTTTACGAAAAGCCTTCGCTTTGTTGGAATATTTTACATTTCCATAATTTTTTTCAGAGTAAAGATGACTAGTTGCGGATTTATAACACTTGAAACAGCATTGCCACGTTGTAAGGAAAGGAATAGCATCCAATTATTTAATTCATTAAACAACCGTCATCCTCCAGGGGGTCGGTCGAACAATTGTTTTTCTATTGTGTCTACTAAAATTGTTAACAACTGTCAAGTCAAAGAATTGATAAAACAGTCTAAATTTTTCTATACAAAGTACAAAGGCCAGCACATCAAGCTACCACAATCTGTCAAATTTCTTTGATTGATTTTCAACTTTAATACAAAAGAATAAGGTTCATATTCAATTGGGAAAATTTGACATTTTCGGATAGCTTGACCTGCTGGCGTCTATACATGTTTATCAATTTTGATCAGTTTGGTAATTTGATGCAACGCGAAGTCTATTTGCGACCGACTGCAGATGGTAATGTCGGTTAATGTGTTAGAAAAATATAGCTGAGGAGGCTGTATATAATTTATTGATGTTGCATTCGAGATAAATAAAACCGTTAAATACGATCAACACTGAAACTATGTAATTTCATCCAAAATATTCCAAAAATAATATCCGAGCTGGTAGACTCTCGAACCGATTATCATAATAGTTTAGCTAGCAAAGTGGATAAAATGGACAAACTTAAGTAAATCCGTATTTGCGGGGACGCGGACGGTTGTTAGAGACACTCGAACTAAGTTTGTACTGAGCCGCTCGAGTGCTTGGGACTTTTAGATTGTACGATAAAAATAATCAACTGAATGAAAAACTGCGACAGATTCCTGTTAATTTTTTTTCTAGACATATTTCCTTTCATAAATACTCACTATTTCTGCTGAAAAAAAAAAACAATGAAAATAATTGCTGTGTTTTTTCATAGTGAGTTTTTGAGCGAGTGAGAAGCACATCAGTGTTTCTTTCGTATCAGTTTCGTGTCAGCATAAATCGTGTTTTCCAAATCGATGAATATGAACATAATTATTTTCCAAAAGGTTACGCTGCAGATTCTATCTGCTCCTGAGAACTTCCTAATATAAAAAAACTTAACTTTCTCTCAGATCAGGACATTATAGGCACAGCCGTGCATGTGACAGTAAGACCAAGTGCAACTAGACTTTAGACTTTTCAAAAGTGCTATTTCAATGGTCTAATTGAAATAAAATATTTGACTTTGACTAAAACGGTCGGATCAGTAAACATTAGAAACAAAACGCAAATCATGTCGTCCCCGCCTCGTGCATCCTAAACATCTTTACACAAGACGTGTCAACTCTGTATACATTGTTCTGTTATAGGTTCTTCTTCAGTATCCACGTCACGCGCTGCAAACGAATGCGGGACGACCACGACGCGTCTCCAATTGTTCGAATCTTGGAGCTTAACTCGATCAAGCGGGTTTAGTTGCCAAGTGATAAACCGCTTACAGACCGCACTCTTGCAGCTCACGGTTGATTGGGGGTCGATAGCACGTTTGTAGGTCTGCTAGAGCAAAGAAAGGTTTAAGTGATTACGTTGTATAAATAAGATTTGGGTGGTGCTAAGTGGGTTATTGAGTCGGCTAGCATTACAATGTTTCACGGTTAGGTTACCAACTTATAGCTGATATTATTATCATTAGCATCAAACCATATACTGTCCCACTGCTGGGCACAGGTTTCCTCTCAGAATGAGAGAGATTACGTTATAGCCTCAAAGCTGGCCTAGAGCGGGTTGGCAGACTTCACACGCCGTCGAGAAAATATCTCAGACATGCAAGTTTCCTCACGATGTTCTCCTTCAATGTTTAAGCGAGTGATAAGTAATTATTAAAACACACATGATTTCGAAAAGCCAGAGCTGCGTGTTTTGGGTCCGAGTGACCTTTGACTTGGCAGTGAAATGGTCATAACCCTAGGCTATAAATCATATTAAAGAAGTTTTGATTTAAAGTCTTTTTATGTATCACGTATCTCATTTCAAATGAAAATGAAAGTGGTCAATGAAAATAATGGTATTTTTTTTTCAAAGTACTACAACAAAAATGCACTTGTTTCATTAAAAAATCATACATAATCCTCTGTAATCCTCACCACTTGTGTCATCAACTTATTTTATCTTCTGTCTCGCTCGGACACAACTGTCAACATTCCCACAGACTATACGCGAACTTTATTAATTTATTTTTTCTCATCGAATTAAAACCTTTAGCTGATTATCTTTTATCGGTTTTTCGTTGCTGTTATAAATAAAATAATTTATTATTTTGGTGTTCAGTAAGCTGATGTGTTTTCACGCTGCAACGATCTTGAATGAACGTTTCATTTTTTGGCGAGTGATGTTCATTTTGATAAAGCGTATTAATAAAATGAGTAACAGTGTTTGTGACCACAGGTGCACATTTATTGTGTCAAGTGTGAATTATCATAAAAATTGTTTATTTGCTGCCTCATTAGTCCAGTGGTCCTAAGCGTACTGCTACGCTAGAGGTCCTGGGTTCGATCCCCAGGTTGAGCAATGTGCTATTGGGTTTTTCTATGAAATTCTCAGTAGCAGCTCGGAGTCTGGATTTGTGCCCGGTTATTGGCAATAGGCTCGCCCCCTATTACATGGGACCTAAAAATACCGGCGAAATGTGGGTATACATTAGTACACCTCTGCCTAACTCTTCGGGGAATACAGGCGTGATGGTATGTATTGTTTATTTAATATGATTTGCTACAATTTATTGTGGCCGACACTACCGAATGACACTTAGGTATTTATGGAAGTGAAAGTTAGTTATGGCAGAAGTTAGTTATGATATTATTTTATCTTGAGGATAGAATGTTTGTCATGCTTTCTGACTACTAACGATATCATTGTCATAGGTGTTCGTATTACAACCGACACTGCCAGCTTTTTTAAACGATTGTTTTCGATACGATTTGCCGAGTGATCTCGATGTGTTAATAATGGTCACCCATCCACAGACTGTTCGCGGCTATCGTAGCTTAACCTTGCAGATCGGGTGTTCAGCGCAATTATTACTTAGACATGGGCCCCTTTAGAAAATATCCGATAAGCTCAAAATAGATTTGAAAACCAAGCTCCGTAAGGGCAGTAATCCTGTGGCAGCTAACCGATATAGCATCGCGTTTGAGCTGTGAGCTACGGATATAATCCGCGAACAACCCCGCCCTACCCTTTAACCAATACGTGACCACAAGCATTATGTGCTATGATGTAAGAAGATATGGATGAGGTAATCGTTTTTTTTTTTTTTCATCATACAAACTTTTCAGAATACTTACGCTTTTTTAAAGCTAAAAATGTCGACTACTAGACTAAGACTATTTCCAAAGAGAACCAATAACAATGTTTTTAGTTCAAATTCTGTAGTTCAAAATTATGTACCTAAGTAAAATTGGTATACTTTTCAAGTCTACAAGTTTACCGTAATTTGATGTTGCATTAGTGGAAAAAACTGTAAGTAAATGTTACGTATCTAAAAATAAGATAAATGAAAAAGGTAAAAAAGGATTTTATAAACAAGACTTCATACAGCTAAACCTAAATAATTTAATTAGCTGTATGTACTTACAATAGAAAAAAAAAACGATATTACTAAATAATATTTCTTTATACCGCCTCCGAAATAACCACATCTGCGGCCCTCAGCAGGCTTGTCTCTTGTCTCTCACAATCGGCTCAGTGTCCGGCGTACCGTAAAATTGTATTTGACGTTCACTCGGACGCGGGGAGAGCGGGCAAATTAACGCAGCTTAGGAGGAAATCTCCGTGTTATGATATTGTGGCGTTTGCCGCGCGATGATCGCTTTAAGTATGTTACCGGATTTATTAAGTGGATTTTTTCGACAGGTGGGTTTAAAATGTTTTGTTTTTTTAAGGGGTTAACTAATTGATGATATCCTTGTGAATTGGTGTTCAGAAAAACGTTTTGCGTAAGGCTGGTAGCTAAAAGCTTGATAAATTTCTGTTCGGTTTGACATAAAGCTCCAGTTGTCATTCTGACAGACAGATAATTGAATTTAGAACTCCAGTTTTTATTAACCTCTCTAAACTAACACCTTGTAAGTTATGGTTACAACTGCAGCAAAAAAAATCTAATTTTGTCAATTTTATGCACTTGAATGGATTGATATATAAAAAATACAGTATTACCTGTATATAGTACAGAAGCCAGCATATCAAATTACCCCAACGTGTCAAATTTATTTGATAAATTTTCAACTTTAATACAAAAATATAAGGTTCATGTTCAATTTGGAAAATTTGACAGTTTTGGATAGCTTGACCTGCCTGTCGTCTGTACCTATCTAATAACGAGTCCGCAAAAATAGAAAATTATCTAGGTATAGTATGTACCTACATCAATGATTTTCAAATTTTGTAGCTATCGATCGTCAGCACATTTGTGTACTACTTTCTTTTATTGTGAAAACCTATGTTGCAATACAAAATGGCAAATACGGAAATTCGTCAAAAATGTGTAGGTACCTACAACGTGCAATTTTCTTTTTCACTCGCAATTTATAGTGGGTGCATATTTCGTGGCAGTCTGCAGCCCGGTCTCTGGGGGGTTGATAAAAAGTGACGCTAAAACGTCTCTCATTCGCCCGGAGTGAGAAAATCATATTCTGTTAAACTCGTTATGTGTCCACGACTCGCCTTGTAGCGCTGACCCAGCAGAAGAAAGAATAGAATGGAATGGCTACCAATTTTTTATGTGATTAAAATGTAATTTATAGTTTTGTTGGATTTGTTATTATTTCAGCCCAAATTGTCATTATTTGGGTGCAACTTGCACAAGATAGGCAACAGTGGCAGAATAGAGTAGAGGCCTTTACTCAGCAGTGAGTGTTAACGGCTGGATAGATAGATAGATAGTTTGAAGTTGTCACAAAATTAGGAATAGAATTAGGAAAGGCCTAATACCGGTTTAACATGCCAACTTGCAACAGCTAGATATTATGTTAACGTTCATAGTAACTGAACGATCCGCTTTTAGGTCAATTGTTCGATTTACAGCTAGGTCTTTTTATATTATGCCACTCACTAGGATTTTATGTTGTATCGTGTGTGCGTTTACAAACACAAATTAGTTCATACAAACTCGGAACAAATACTATAAAATATACTGTCCCGAGTAAAATATAAGATTAGGTATATGTCTATGAATTCGTGTATAGTTGAAAATTGAGTGTTCACATAAGTAGAATACATAGAACAATAATAAAACATATCACTATTTCATACGTAATAACGTCGAGTGTCACGCAGTGGTCGGTGTACGGCCTCGAAATCGCTGGGCCTCGAAATTATTTGTTAGTCGTATCAATATTAATCAAACACAGCTACTTCGCTGTGAAAGCAATACTGTATTGAGTTTTTAGTGCTCGCAGGGCTCAACTGTCGAGTGATAACGCAAAATATTGGGTACGGAACCTTTTTATCGGCGAATGTGGGCGATGATTGATTTTTTGATTGGACTACTGTCGTGCCCTACTTACACGGGAGATCCTTTTTGTAGGGGTTAAAGAAATATGTTGTTTAAAAGTAGAATAGAAATATAAGTTTTTCTTCTAAGACATGATGTAAAATAAAAATTGAATTGTTGGGTTCAGTTAGCATTCAGATGACAAATAAAATAATTTAACTTTACAATAATAAGGTAATAGATATGCCTCCAAATTGTAGTGATTTGATTGTTGTTTTTTAAATCTGAACTGAAAAGCTACTTAATTAGGTACCTACTCAAAATACACCATTTTTATACACTGAAAAAACATTAGGTATTTGGTGTATGTGGTCTAGTAGTTCGAGTCGCAAGTTCGATTCCCTTATTATTTCTGTAATGAAAGTAATACGTGTCTGTGTTTGTCTGGGTGTTACAGATGTATTAATAGTATTATTTGGAATATTATGTAACCTAAAGGGTGGAAACCTGGTGTCCTGAAATACAGGCTCCAAGCCTAGTTTAGGCACCAGTCTCCCGCAATATACTTACTGTATCCACCTGTTCCCTAAAATATGCACTCCATGTGTATTGTAGCGAGAAAATAAATAAATTATTATTCTCTTTATTCATTTATATATACATATTATTAATATTTTTAAATATTTAACAAATAGTATAAAAAGATAAATTATTAAAAGGTAAATTATTATTATTATTATTAAAAGTATACAAAAAAGTAGTATATTATATGTATAAGTATTATATCCATTGTCTAGTACCCATAGTACAAGCTTGCTCAGTTTGTCCCAAATATTTATAATTATTATTACCGTCTGGTGTCTGACAATCAACTCCGAAGCTAATTACAGAAACGCATCTATAAATAATAAAATCTAGACTGGAGAAAACTGTCCCAGTAACGTCTTATTTTATCTTAAGTAATAGTCTTATTTTATCTTTTCGGTTTTTTATTATTTACAATATGGCGCCATTATGTATTTTTATTATTGTCATGTCTTAACACTCGCAAGATTACATCAACAAGAGACAAATCAATTGACGTAAGAATAATCAAAATTAACCCACGAGTTTAGTCTCTACAGTGTCACAAAGGAACACATACATAGATACATGACATAGTCTGATACACACTTTAAAAGAACAACAAATTCAATATTCATGAAATCGGAATATCCTACAGTCTATAATTACTTATTTTTAGGGTTGTTATGTGTTATTTTATACCGTACATAGCGCGTACTTGATTTTTCTTACACCTTACTTGTACAAAAGTCCTACTTGAAATTTATTTCGCACAATTTGCCCAAAACTTCTGCTCTAGGTTCAATTAATACAAAAAGTACTCAAAATCAATATTCTCACAGGAAAAAAACCAGCAACGACCACCGCACTCCATAGTGGGACAAATGTTGGGAAAATTAATAAAAAAACAATAGGAACTCTCCTGAAACCACTGAGCCGGTGTCTCTTATAATTATTGAACATTTTTATTCATTTATTTTGATCAATTCAAGTCAAGCACCTATCGCATTGCACGGGTTGAGAACTTTACCAATTTATTAAACACTTTGCAAAATGTATTCTCAACTCTATGTATGAAGCTATAAGGGTAATGATTTGATTGCTCGAGGATAAATATATGTTGGTAAGGGGTGTGTAAGTGGTTATTGGAAAAATGGCTTTTGTAGAACTCTTAAAATATTGGTCGAGAGGTTCTCGTTGCAAGACGACACGATTTTAGTATTAATATCGCACAAAAGGAGTATTGTTTGAGTTTTGTTTGTGGGAATTATTTACAGAAGTGGGTTTAATTACGGGGCTTTCAAAATTAAAAAGTTTCAGGCGTGGCTTTGACAAGAGTAAATATAAAATTTCATTTATACTGGGCTAATAAGCCTTCCAAACTGCCTCATAAGCCTAGTGATCATAAGCGCGACTTACGTTTGAAGGTCAGGGTTCGATTCCTAAGTCGAGAAAAGTGTTATTTGGGTTTTTCTATGAAAGTTGATAAAGTAGCTCGCATAACATAAGTACACCTCTGCAGGCAGGAACTCTAACCTGCATTGTACATCGGACTTTTGAGCGTACCTAGAAAACTTTGGACCACGTAGATAAAAGATGTCTACAAAAACGAATACCTACACATACCAAGAACAAGGTCCCATCAAATACCTATATCTAAGCTAGTAATAACACGCGCCTACTGCTTCTACGGTGTTTTTATGGCACTGTGTGGGTAGTATGATAAGGATGAGGGTTATGAAGGTTTTTTTATGATGAGGTGAACAGCTGACACCCTCTATGAAGGTCACCACTATCTCTGGTCACCTGCAATATGAATGAGGGACAGATATCTTCAGTTTCAGCATGACCCACATAAAGTTATTAAGCAAAGGAAAAATTCGAACCTGCGTCTTCTCACGTGACCATAAAGACGTAAATTCAGAATGTGAAGGCAAAATTCGACATGGCGGGTAGGTATCGCGGTGGCTTAGTGGTCATAGCATCTGGTGTACCTAACCAGCAGACGCAGGTTCGAATCCTGACCGCGGTCGAATTTTTCCTTTGCTTAATAACTTTAAAATCTTAGCATGGACAATGCCAAAAAATACAAAAAGATATGACCCACATAATATATAAAAATATGTAAGTTATTTATTTGCATACTACATGTAACTCTTCTGTTTGTTCGTAAGAAATGCTTTGTAAATATTGAACTAACCTTTTTTACAGCTAAAATCTACCCGTGAGTACCCAAGTATTAATTAATTTTCCTATTAAATACTTCCAAACCAAATTATATAATATCTCACAGACTTATAAAATAATATAGAACAGTACTCCGTGTTAGATAATAATAAGGTATACGTATATATTTTACGTCGCGAACATTTGAGGGTGTCGGCTTTTCTCGCTATCTCCACCGGCCGTGGTTTGACCGACATATTCTTAGCGCTTGCCTTCGAAACCTTGGCACAGAGAAGTGGAGTCGGTTACACTATTTTTTTTTTTATGTATTAGGTATTTTGACTGCACCTTTGGCCTAGCGGTTAAAGTGTGATCCACAGCTCTTTTTATCGAATCTGGGTGTACTTTGTGTATGTTAATTATATGTTTGTAAAGTCCTCGGCAACACAGTGCTTGATACCTTGTGCGGGAGCAGCCTTTTAAAAATAAATTGCTAGATTTTCGTAAGATATAATAAATCACCTGAAGATATATTTCAGTATGACAATAACTGAGAATAATATGGAGTTTTTAAAAAAGTACAGCCTTATACCGTTAAAAACATATTACTAAACACATTAGGGTTTTTCTCCATAGAAAAATAAATTAATATCAATAACAGCTTAACTACAGCATTAACAGTTTAACAGACTAATCCAAACCAGCGCTCATATCAGGGCTACTAATCAAACTAATTACTACAATGACGAAGTCTCTTAGTTTCTAGTGATTTGAGGGTAGGATTGCTGATCTAGAGGTCGAGGGTTCGATTCCTACAATATTTATGTGATCAACATAAGTGTTTGTGTTAGTGTCTTTCTTATATATTACGAATACATTGAAATACCGTACCTCACAGTACCTATGAATACAAAATCTGCTCATTTAGTGACTAGTTGTTGCTGTGTAAAATGCCGTAAATACATATTTATTCAATAAGCGTAACTTCTGAGTGTGAATGTTCGCTCTTTAACTTCTTCCTTCTAATGAGAAAGCCAAAACCACAAGCGTGTGCTGCGAGTTATACTGACGTTGACCTATCGCTGCTGTTAAAAGAGAACACTAAATAAAACGGTCGAAAAACAAAGAGAATATAAATTTTCTTTCTAAAAAATTCTACTTTTGAAAGAGAAAACAATTGTAGCCTTTATAGCGTTTCTATTCATCTCTTGTTCTAAAAGAACGAATATATTTTTACGATTGCCACGCCATCACACTCAATCCGATGAGTTAGTGTCGCAGAGCGCGCGCAACATACGCTGTTCTATATTCAAATTGAACGGCGCGCCGAGACCGTCGCCATTTTGTCGTCGTCACCCGAATAAGATGGCCGACGGTAAGAGGCTTAGAGGAAATGTGGTCGGTATGTTTATTGAGTGGATTTTGAACTGTATTTTAAATAAATGTTGTTATGAAGGAACTTGAAAAATCTCAATTGAATTAACATGATGTATTCTTGTCCTGCTCCCAAAAACATTTAACAAGAATCATATCTAATGATATCTAGAACAAAAAGTACAAGTGAAGATTTGTCTTAATTGAAAATATTTTATGCAGATGCTTGTAGTCATCCCGAGCTGACATTTTATTTCTACTCATTTCAGTCTTTCAGTAATACACCTATTCATACTAGAAGAATGTTTTAATATAATTTTGATCGAAATGATTATCAATAATAGGTCTGTTGTATCTTCTATAGCGCTATTTGAAACCTAAATTTTGCAAAACCTACATTTATAATTTACGTACGAAGTATCTTGACACTCCTTAAATGTGAGGGTTGTCCCATACAATATTACAATATGATGTCATACATTATTACCTGAATAAACTAATAGCAACTCGAGGGACAGACGATTTGATGACCCTAATGTTATCACTCTCGATAATGTCTTCGCATTCGATTTAAAAAATGAATTAATTTTAAATTATAGTTGGGTTATAGTAAAGTAATTATAGTAGAATTTGAATACACTTGCTTACAAGTACGATCGGTACCTCGTCTCTCTAATTTTGATCAGTAAAAATACACAAAGAATCAAAACATAAAAAGGACCTTATTTTTAAAGATGTAGGCACCATTTTCACAACAATCGATACACAATAAGTCGTCAAGAAGTCTGAAATGCATAAAACCTTAACGAGCATACAACTAAGGGCGCTAAACAATCGCTTTGTTGAAGCAATGAAGACGTATTAGGGCTGAGGGTTACAAGTCTTTCTATTTTACATACTGTAATATTGAATCATGTTAAAATATAATAAAACTAAGTACCTATAATGATTATACCTAACTTTTAAATTAAAGTATTGTAGATACAAACATAACATTATATTATTAAAATATCTGTTTGTTATTTAAGTCGTAAAGGATATTGATAATGTTATTTCTCTTGCCATGATACCATTTTCATATAAGTTTACAGAAGAACATTATCGAACTTTCAATAACAATTACCATTGAGCTAATTCAGGGCAGCCCTAACCGTGCGTTCGGCGTGACAATGGCCCGACTGAATAGTTATCTGTTTAAACCTGGATTAGCACTCGATAAACCATGATTAATAGACGTGCCGACGGACCGTACCGTCCGCATACCAACTTGTGATATTTATTGAGGGGCAAAGTTAAGTTTTATTTCTTGTCATAGAATATATTTCAGAAAATGTTGTACTTGTGGCATTTTTCTTAGAGGAAATGGAAAATAACATTGTTTTCTTTTCATTCAGTGTTTTTCCTAAACCGAAGTATAATAATTAAGGTTAATCTAAGCTAAAATGAGGAAAAGTTACAATGCTCTTGTGATTTTTTTTCCTCTTTTATAACACAACTTTACACAAATGTAATTTTCCAATAGTCACTATTTTCTTGAACAGTGATTACTTAGTAATATGATCAATAAACTGTCAAGTAAAAGCAGGTCTCGAGTTCGAAGCCAGGGACGCACCTCTGACTTTTCAAAATCATGTGCGTATTACGGTAAAGGACATGATCGTGAGGAAACCTGCATGCCTTGGAGATTTTCTTGACGGCGCGGCATGTGAAGTCTGAGAATAAAAATATAAATTACAAAAGACAATCATAATCAATGCCTGGACTGCACATGGAATTAAAAATTACAGAAATCTTAATTATAAGTTGCTGCATTATTTATGCAATTTATTTGCTAATTTAATTTGCTGTCGGTACGAGTCCGTGCGTATTCTGCGCGATGCGCGGAAGGTTGCGGCGTGCGGCAAACAGATAGTGCCGGACCGCGGCAAAAGTTGGGATTACCGCCGCGCGGATTATTTATGGCGCCCAGCGGACATGTGCGGACATTTTTTCCCAGTTATTATTTAATTATTTCTGGGGTAATTATGAGAAAGAACTCTTATTTTGCAATTTATTTAAAATTGACATTCTTATACGTATGTAGCCGCAAGCGCCAAAAGGTCAATCCCTTATCCATTCTTAGTACATTATAAAACCTGCATCCAAAAAACAAAATTAAACCTCTATTTACGTTATGATCACTAAGATCTGGATTACTTTCTAGAAACATCAAAAATATTTAGTTACGATCACCAACAAAAGTCGCTGAACACAACCAAATTTTGACAACATCACTACACCAAAACTTTTAATTAAATTCTGATTAAGAAGCAAGTAAAAAAAGTCAACTTGCTACTGCACTAATCGTGCTTCTGTGATCTTTCTATCTATTCAGCCGGTAACGCCCATTGCTGAGTGAAGGCCTTGTTTCTATTCCACCACTGTTGCCAATCTTCTGCAAGCCACACCCACAAATTCACAATATCGTCCGACCGTCGCTCGTCGGGCGATCGTTTTATATCTCTTAGCCATTATACGGTTACTGATTTAGTGGTTTCCACTTCCATATTTGATTCAATGTAAAGTTTTCAGCATTCACTCCACTGTTAGACTCCACTGACCACTACCACAGTGTTAGACTATAGTCTGCAAAGAACGGAGAGAGCCCATAATATTAAATTCACAATAGTTCAATATTCAACATGTTAATCTTAGATTAAATTACAATATCGTGTAGCCGGCTCTAGCACGCCTCGAGTTCAGTCGGAGCGGTTCCTTCGCATATGTATGCGCATATACAGTGTGAACTAAATCTAACACGCCTTTTTACACTACTGTAAAAGCATCCATGAAAATCAACTTGTTTTACATTTTTGGTCATTTAGCTAAGTCAACGCACGACTATCAACATTTTGGACGCTTCAGAGCGTCTAAAAAGTTGATATCAAAAATATCAATAAAACGCGATTAAATCTGTAAAAAGTAGTTTTATTTAAACTATAACGAAGTTTGCGGCTTTGTTTTTTGTCGCTTAAACAAATATCAACAATTTTTAACTGAATTCTTCATAATTGTTTGTGTGACATTGTATTATATTAAATGTTATTCATCGAAATCATTATTTTAGCGTTGTTAATATTTATTAATACATACCTATTTAGGTATTATTTAAAAAAAAAAAAATTGCCTGCAATAAACTTTTATGAGTACGTTATTATTGAATATGGGCCTTACATATATAAGTAGGTATAAATAGAGGTACAGATCTTGAGTTATGAGTGAAAGAGACAGCTTGTGCAATGTCAAACATCATTACGTTAGTTTTAGCATAGAAGTCACGATTCATACCCGTCTCTATACAAAACTAGGATCCTAATAAGCACCTTTTGTTTCCTTTTCTAATTTATTTTCCTTCTTTATTAATTTAGTTACAAGGTTTAAAACAATTTACTTCTTATTATGGAATAGTTTAACCTAGTATTGTAAACTAAAATAGAACCAACCACCCTGTATATGACAAGACACAATGATACACAGGTTTATGTAAACTCAGCCGGTGGGAGCCACATGTCGGCCCACACCTGACGGTCGAACACACCCTGTATAATTCCGATCTTAATTAAACACTGTGTTAATCTGTTTCTGCTCAGGATTAGGTGAATTGATATTTTAAGGGCACCTTTATTCATTTATTTGAACCGTTCCCAACTATGTTGGGGTCGGTTGCCAGTGTAACCAGATGCGGATGAATATCAGTATTTTATACGAAGCCACTGCCATCAAACCTCCTCAACCTAATTTCTTGCCAATTGATATTTCTTGCCTTAATAATATTTTGGGACATTTTTACACCACACCATCTAGTCCCAAACTAAGCAGAGCTTGTACTATGGGTACTAGACAATGGATATATACTACTCATATACTTTTTTTTGTAAATACATACTTATAATACATAAAAAAACACCCAAACAAACACAAATACTCATGTTTTATCCACACAAATATTTGTGTCCTGTGGGAATCGAATACACGACCCCATGATCAGCAGTCCGGCACTCGAACCGCTAGACCACAGAGGTCATCGTCGTCGTTTATCTTGAGGATAGACTGGTTGTCAGGCTCTTTGGAATTCTGACTAACACTTGTCACGATTGTCATAGGTGTTCGCATGACAAGCAAGACTAAAGATTTTATTATTTATAATATGCTGGTAGATAGAGAACCCTGCATCGAAGAACAATGGGTACGTTCACTCATTGACCACATTACTGTACATCATGGTAACACTGTGATTTGAGGGGTTGATCGTTTTTGCTTTGTTTAATTTCGGCTAGATGTCAAATGATACTAAGTATAAAAAATTCTCAAATTAGAACGTTACTGTTTTTTATAAGAAAACTCTAATGTCACATAGCGGACATACTATTACGCCCGTATTACCCAAAAGGATTGGGCAGAGATGTGCAAATGTAATAGGAGGCGATCCTTTTGCTGTTAAGGGAACACTAATCTAAACTCCAAGCTGCTGCTGTGAATTTAATAGAAAAATCCAATAGCACTACACGATCTGGGAATAGATCCCAGAACCTCGTAGCTGTTGCGCTTACAACCACTAGTCTAATGAAGCAGGTAATATTATAAATTTCATTTCTATAAAGTCAGTGATTGCCTAGTGATATGACCATTGGACAAGTCGAAGGTCTCGAGTTCGAACCCAGGGCACGCACCTCTGACTTGTCGAAATCATGTGCGTTTTAATAATAATTAATTATCACTCGCTTAAACGGTGAAGGAAAACATCGTGAGGAAACCTGCATGCCTTAGAGATTTTCTCGAGATGTGAAGTCTGCAAACCCGCATTAGGCCAGCGTGGTGGACTATAGAAAAAGTCCTCTCATTTTCTGAGAGGAAATTCGTGCTCAGCAGTGGGACAGTATATGGGTTGATGATTACATTATGAAAGTCATTCTTTAAAACCATTACTTAAAATAAAAATTCAATTCACAAAAGCGCATTACACAATACCACCACCAAAACTCAGAACCGATTGTAACCACCATTCATTACAATTGGATCGCGCAAATGTTCTCACATCGATATGAAATCGAATTAAAATCGTTATTGAATTTGTAAGTATCGAGTTCGTTGTCCAATGGAGCGTGGTTTAATGACGATATTATACGAATGTGAGGAACAACTGTTCGGAAGTGAGAGAAAATATTGAGGAGTGGTATATACTTTCAATGGGTTTCCTGATTGGATTGCATTGTCTGTATGTTTGTCACTATTGGGATGATTTAAATATTCGTTAATCAACTACCTCATTAGCCTTGTGATACCTTAGTATCACAAGGCGTAGCGTAGCACTACTGCTACGCTACGCCTTAGTAGCTTAAGAGCTACCTCTTAAGCTACTGCTACGCTAGAGGTCCTGGATTCGATTCCCAGATTGAGCAGTGTTATAGGTTTTTGCTATGAAATTCTAAGTAGCAGCTCAAAGTATGGATTTGTGCCCGGTTAATGGCAATAGGAGCCCCCTATTAGGTACATAGGATCTAAACATACCGGCGAACTGTTGGTGTATTCTGGTACATCTCTGCCTAACTCTTCGGGGAATACGTGGTAGTCGTGATGGTATTACGTAAGTCATTTGAATTTATAGCTTAATCGGAATATTCTACAGATCACATTCGATCATACAGATCGCCTGCACATCAAGCTACCACAATCTGTCAAATTTCTTTGATTGATTTTCAACTTTAATACAAACCAACAAGGTTCATATTCAATTGAGAAAATTAGACAGTTTTGGATATCTTGACCTGCTGGCGTCTGTACATGGCTCAGGTTTTTTAAAACCTCGTCATAACATTTTCATATCTAGGGTAGAAAATCCTCATAACTCATTCTAATCCGAAAAATAACATCAACATTGGCATTCGTCAACTACGAAGGCATTCTTGATATCGGCGATGACGATTATAATATTTCATATAACTAGATTCTCAACAGATTGATTCACTGCACAGCGCTGACTTCTTACATCTTAAGTGCACTTGAGCATATCTTAAAGTTTATGCATGAAGTGATAAAAATATAAGATTATTTTGTTGCACTAAATTATTGACAAGTAGCGATCTAAAGGTCAATCTGCGCTAACCGCGGTCAGCCTGTGGATGGTTAATCATTATTAATATTGGAGAGCACGTGAAGCTGTTGGTCCCAGTTGCCCTGCGAACATCTATGATAAGCGTTAGTGGTCGTCTCAAGTCAAAATAGCCTGATAACCAGTCTATGCTTAGGATATCGGTACTGCCCAGAAATTAGGTTGCAGAGGTCTGATGGTAATCGCTCCGTGTAAAATTATGATATTCAGCGGTATCTGGTTAGACTGAAAGTCCATAATACTTACCAGTGATGATTAGTTAAATACTTGAATAAAATCTATTTGTTCCGTAACAAATCATACAAAAACCCCTTTACTCGAATAAATCATATTTAAAAAAAATGCCTATCGCTTCATTTGGACCAGCGCATGCCGCTAAATGCGATCAAATCTAACAAAACATAAATTTAAATTTAGAAACGTAGGGTGTAAACCCTTTGTGTTTCGAAAATCAAGCGGCGTAAGCGACAACAGATCAAACACGCCACTAAATACGTTCTAACTGATTTTATTACTTATTAACAGTTCCATCACCGAGTTTGACTACAAAATTTTAAAAAGTATCATGGTAAGCGTTCAATGGAGTTGAAACAAATTTATTTGCACGGTTAGATTTTTCCGATATTTATTGCGGGATGCGTCCAACGGTTGAGAGTTTTGAACATTTTCGAGCGACGAATCCGCTTTAAGCGCTGTTTTTACAAAAAAGAGTTTAATAGAATTTGGCGTATCTTACTAATGGAACGGTTGGCGTAATGAAATAAGGTATTTCTGCTCGTAATGGCGAATGTTGGAGACGATTTATTAAAAAATCGCTCGTTTTTCAATATGCGGCTACGATTTTGAATCTGTTGGTTTATTTTTGTTCGCGTTCGATTTTAGCTGTTCTAATTGAAAAGGGATCCGATTGGTAATTAAAAAGATAAGCTGCTGATTAGAAATTTAACTGCTTGCTACTTACTTTTTTGGAGCATCAAGGATCAGAAATGCACAATAGAAAAAAAAATCTACTCGTTATTTGGTCTCAACTATCCACAAAGTTTTGTATTTGACAGTTAACTCAACTGAAATATTTGTAAAGAAAAATCTTTCAGAAAAGAAGCCTCAATTGTGCCAAATCTTGCATAAAAATCTCCAAAAAGAGCGAATCAGTGAAACAATAAAATTAAGCATTATAAAAACACCTCGACCGAATTATCTTAATCTGCTTCCATATACCAACTGTCAAGTTAAAAAAAGAAAAAAACCCAGAGCTTTATCGCCAATCTCGACGAACAAAGGGGGGAAGATATTTAGCATAATGAGTGACATTCCACGGACCGTTTAGAGAAAACGAGATGGCGGTATACGGAATACTGGAAGCTAGAATGAGAGGTATAAAGATTTAGAGAGAACAATATCGCAATCTTGTTTCTGGGTCATTTCCTTTAATTAGTGGAGGACAGCAGGATTGCTACGTTGCGCTGAGTTACTGCCGGATGCGACTGGTTAACGTGTGAAGGGTTAGCGTTTGTGTAGATTACTGGTGATTTGCGAAGATAACCTAAAAACTATACTGTACTGTGTTGTCCCCGAAGGGTTAGGCGAAGGTGTGTAGACATACAGTTCGCTAGTTGTCATCATAATTACCGATAGGAGGTAGGCTCACTGCGGAGATCGTCTGGTCACCACATTATTCTTGTGTTCCATTTGAGGGACAATGTAGCCAGTATATTACTGGACATATGAGACTTATTCTTAAGATGACAACGCGCTAGTAATACTACTAGTATTACTGGCGTCTATAGGCTACGGCTGCTGCTTATCATCAGGTGGCCTGTATGTAGGCCTGTGCTTTTTCCGAGCATACAGGCCACCAAAAAATCCAAGCTCTTACTAATTTCATAGAAAATCTCAATAATACTACTGCTCGACTTTGGAATGGAATCTAGAACCTCTGCAGGATATCTCCTGCAGTGCTAGATGACATAGAATGCCATTGTGCTCACAGCCTGAGATCTAATATCGTCAGCCAGTCCTTGGCCTCTGGAATCATGAATAATAATGACTGGCTTTTGCCCGCGACTTCGTCCGCGTGAAAAAGTTACTTTTAATTATCATTGTAATTTGGCAAATTACCTCAAAATCATAATAAATTATAGCCAATATGTTACTCTGATGAATAAATAATAATACTGTACAGTTTTATCAAAATCCGTTTAATAGTTTTAACGTGAGAGAGTAACAAACATCCATCCATCCATACTCACAAACTTTCACATTTATAATATTAAGTAGTATAGGATAATGGCCCGATTAATCAAAATTGTATGCGAAGCATGATCACTGGCTATGTTGACGAAAACGTAAATAGTTATGTCATTAGCTATAACAATTGTATATTCAATACCATCATAACCGCAAGTAATTAGAACAACCCCTACAGATTACAGAATTTTTTCGGCCGTAGAAGTGCCCACATTCACACGAATTGAAATTCTCCGATAATAAAGTGTGGTCCCATCCAACTAAACAATCCTGCGATAGTCTGCATAGACCTTAAGATGTAACAGCTATGATTCATGACGCCACAGCTCACTGGAGACAGAATGCTGATGTGTCCGACTGCGAAGCTGTTATTCGTTTATTTACAGTGGTCTACCCGCAGTGTGTTCGATAGCTTGGAACTAAAATGACGTAAAAGCCGCAAGGCTTTATGGTGCTTATGTTTTAAATTCAAGGTTTTGGTGTACTGAGAGGTGTGTAGAAGAAATATGACTTAAATAATTAATCATTAGTCAGCTTCGAGGATCATTAAAGGTAAATTTCGCTTGCTGTCATATGTTATTAAACTGCTTACTTACCTCGTACTCAAGAGTCGGGGACCAGAATGTTTAGCAACCGTGACCTAACCGTTTTTATTGAGGGTGTGGGAAATCCTCATGAATTATCTGCCACACGAGTAGATGGCAGGATATGTCGTTCTCGTACAGACAAAAACCATCTCCTCAAGTTACGGCAATGGGATTCGCAAAGTTTGCCTTAAAATAGAAATTGACATGACTGTATTGAAAAAGGTTTGCAGAGGTCTGATTATATGTAGGTATTTTAAAATGGTGTTATTATTAAAATATTTCCAAAATCTGCACGAATTTAAATGGAATCTGCCTTCACAAACAATACAAGCCCACAAAACACAGTATCTATCACAGACGATATGTCCCAACATTTTCAACCACCATTAATATTATTAAACAAAGACAACCCGTTTACAACTGCGCGGTTAGCAAGAATCTTTCCATCGAATTAACCCTACAAAACCGACTGTGGGTCATAACGACCGCGCGGAGGGCGACGCGGTTGTTACATTAAATTGAGACATTTAACATTGAGAGCCTTTTGTGTTAATGGTTAACACGGATGACACCGAGCTTGATAAATACGGAACTGTGTCTAAAGTGTATGGATGGGATGAGCGAAATGTTAGCTTAATCAGCGTGAATGTATCTGACGCACGTCAAATTTTACTTATGACATTGATATTAGAATTGACGACGGAGATTCATCTACACTAATGTTATAAAGAAGTAAAATTTGTTATTGTACCGATTCTGAAAATTCTTTCACAGATAGAAAGCTACAAGAAGTTGCAGTAAATGATAAGAATTAAATAAAGTATGAATAAGATTAATTCGTTTTTGCTAGCGATATCTTAACTGTAGTTGATCGGATATTAGATAGATATTAGATACTTAGATTATCGGACTTTAGACGATGACGAAGAGAAGGTAAAATACCATTAAGTTAACGTCAAGGTTCCATGCAAGAAAACTGAATATCATCCAAGAAGGTTTATTTAAATTTTTAAGAAGAAAGAAAGAAAAATTAATTTATTTATAAAATACACCAGAGTACATCAAATAAAATAAAATGCAATACTTACTTACTAATGTTGGCTTCGCTAATTAAGGTTTGGTATTGCCACGTTAGGTATCTACTCTATCTACACATAATACTTACAGTTACATAAAATAAAAAATAAAAACACCAAACCGTTTAGTACCAGATGCTTTTTTTACATTATAATAATAATGTAAAAAAGAGCGTAGCATACGCACAATGTGACAAGGTCTACTTACTCATATATTTTGATACCGAAATTCAACGATACTTGATAGCAATGAGGTAATATCAGAATAATAGAAAATACAACAGCTTCCCAACAAAGGCCATCATTCAACACTAACTTGGCAATAACCAAAAAACTTGGCGCCAAAAACTGCAGAATTAATTAACTCAGTTCTATCAATATGCTCTCACATTACTTGGCAGAGTCAGAGTCTTGGCTGGATGGGGGAGAAAATCAACAAAAAATAGTTCATAAATCATAGCGGGCAGACGGGCGGGCCGTAGGATTCTGAATACGTAATGAGCTCTCATTCATTTGAGGGTTACCGGCTACATTTTTATCATTTCGTATGGATTTTTTTTGCGTTATTTGTGAAAAATATTACGTGTTTTGGCAGTTCTAAGCTTGTATTTGTACCTAAGGCAGTTTACCAATTTGGAATTGTCTGATTCTGTTTTGAGATTGGAAAAAAATGGAAGTCGTCATTGTAAAATGCAGCAACTATTGCCGCCTAGAGCATTCAGGTCGGTACACCCTAAAAAAAACATATAGACACACCTGTATTCCCGAAAGGTAGGCAAAGGGTTCGCTGGTTTGTTTAGGTTCCATGTAATAGGTTGCAAGCCTATTACCAATGATCGGGAACCATTACAAAACACACCCTTAAGAAGGTTGAATCTCGGTAGTGAGAAACCCTGCCTCCTAAACTAGTGAAAAACCTGTAACTAAGAAGTCAGTGTTCTACTGTTACATTTTATTCAAGTACTCCTTTTCTGTGTGTGTAGTTCATAATTAATCTAATTGCATTATTAGGATTTGATTTCATTTGCTTCAAATGCTCGACAAACAATACCAGGTAAACATTCTAATTACAAATAATCAACAAAAGAAACCTCAGCCACCTCTCCCTTTTCCTGTACCGTGGGGGGCATTTATTCACGCAGTGCTTCCTGCCCTGTGTTCAAAGGCATTGTATTTTTTCCCAGGGAACGTTTTCTCTTCATTTGTTTCCCTTTTTTTCAGCTTCAGGATTTCTTGAACCCATATTTCACGCTCATATTGTCCCCAATTTGCATCTAGACTCCGCAAGAGTTTGTTTGCTTTACTTTTTAAAGGTACAATTTTGGAAGCTTTTGTTGTATTTTTGCTGAGGTGCTTTTTTGTTCGGAGGAGTGCTTTGAGAGGAAGATTATTTGTGGCATCCGGCTTGTGTATTTGTCTTTCGATTAAAATTTATGCTCTGAATTTTGAGTTGTTCATGCTTATATATGTTCTAGTTTCTGTATGATATTCGAGGTCATTTCAATGTGACGTATTTAAATGATAAATAATATTTATTTATTTAAATGGTTTAAAGACACTTTTACAAGTCAATGTTTTAAATATGTTTTTAAGGTAGATGACGCCGAGATTATATTTTCATTAGACTCAATGTGTTGGTCGTTAAAAATATAAAGGCTTATTAAAGATTTTTTTTTCTGTGTTACCATTAATTAACCATTTATACTTGCAAGCAAATAGTCTTGCAGTGTAAAAATCACAGGCTATTAATATTCATACATACCTTAAATAGGTATTGAATACTTTTTTTAAAACTACAAAAAACAAATGCGAATGCCCTTCCCATTACAAATTCTGCTGATCCCTTAAACCCAGCATGACACACAAGCAAGCAACTATCCCTAAACACCACATATGCCTAAGTGGGTCGTCATAATTAAAAGCCGACCACTCGACTTGGGGGTAACTTAATGCAATTACAGCTGAATTTTTCGCGACATATGGCGGTGGATGCGCTTGCGATGTAGGGTGAACTAAACGACGATGATGAACGAATGAGTATTCATAGTTTTATGGTTTTTAGATATCGATTTTATATGGGTTTTTAAAACATTTGGTTAGCGCACTGTAATAATAAATAATATACGTATCAGACTGCCTCATTAGTCTAGTGGTCCTAAGCGCGACTGCTACGCTAGAGGTCCTGGGTTCGATCCCCAGGTCGAGCAAAGTGTTATTGGGTTTTTCTATGAAATTCTCAGTAGCAGCTCGGAGTCTGGATTTGTGCCCGGTTAATGGCAATAGGCTCGCCCCCTATTACATGGGACCTAAACATACCGGCGCAATGTGGGTGTACATTAGTACTCCTCTGCCTAACCTTTCGGGGAATACAGGCGTGATGGTATGTATGTATTTGACTCATCTCAACCTATTCACCAATCAGTCATTACCTTGCTTCACCTGTCATTACAACATAATCTTACCAATAATTATTCTGTCAACTTCATTTGCAAGTCCGTGTATACTTTTCCCGCTTGACTAATTATGCGAAATGTATTTTGTATTGATAATTCAGTTTGTTGCTTACTGAAAGCGAGCTTCATGACATGACAGAGCGACAGAGATTTTAAATCTGATCTGACCATCCTAGTCCCATTTGGAATGAGTATTTTCATACACGGACTTCCGTGTATACTTTTCCCGCTTGACTAATTATGCGAAATGTATTTTGTATTGATAATTCAGTTTGTTGCTTACTGAAAGCGAGCTTCATGACATGACAGAGCGACAGAGATTTTAAATCTGATCTGAACATCCTAGTCCCATTTGGAATGAGTATTTTCATATTTTGAAATAAAACTACTTTTTACGGATTTTATCGCGTATATTGATATTATTAATCCCGACGTTTCGGACCCTTTACAGCGTCCATGGTCACGGGTAGACTCGGGGTACATGGTCAGTCCATGGGTAGACTGACCATGTACCCCGAGTCTACCCGTATATCTATCCCAATATCAATATACGCGATAAAATCCGTAAAAAGTAGTTTTATTTCAATGTATAATATTCGCGTAAATGTCAGAAATCAATGTATTTTCATATTGCTAAATTTCAGAATGATAATAGGTGACTTGATTGGCTGCTTACGTTATACGGCCAAAAAAAACAGACTTCCACCAACATTTACTTCTATCATTTGACAGTATTAGAAGCCCTACTCTATTTTCATTAGCGTAGGGCGTTGTCCCCTGGGCCTTAAGCCCAAAGGTACATATGGCGTGTAAATGCTCATCGTATTGAGAGGCAGCCCTTCACAGGAGGGCATAAAAAATATTGATGTGGTTGCAAATAGTTGTACAATGTTATTGTGGGTTTTTAGAAGTGTTTAGTTGGTGGTTAGCAGGGTTCCAAACTAACTAAATTGAACACAGTCTGTCATATAGCATCGCAATGGTATTATTTTTATTAAAATTTATAATTATGTTATAAAGTATTGCAATGTGCCTACTAAGAAGAATCTAAAATGACAGATATTCAAAACATTTTTCTACGTAGTAGACTTTTGATAACTCTGAAAAGACTGAGAAGTAGTACTGCGAGGAAGTGCTGCAAAATATATTTAACCGATATTACACCTAAGTCGGGTAACCAGACGCCATTTGTGACAGTTTGTGTTGACTTTATTTTCGTTCGTTTTTGTGTTTCTTTTGCCGTAAATTGTGTTAATTAGTTATTATTCCGTTTATTCGTTGTTTATATTGATTGTTAGTTGTATTGTTATTAATTTTAATTATTAAAATGAGTGCTCCCGAGCCAGGTACTAGCCGTGCATACATTTCGATCACCAAAGCAAATACCAATTCCAGAAGGGCCTCTTTCGCCATTGGACAAAATGTACAATTATAAACATACATAAATATGTCGAGAAAATATGGTCCAAAGATTGTTAGAAAGATTATTAAAAGGTATATTCATTTCACTCCCAATTCATAAGATACAATTGTAATAAAAGGTTGAACAGCCCTGACGACCGCCATTTTTATTGTTTACCTTTAGTTAAGTACCTAACCAAATGAAGTATAGTTTGGATGTATGTACTTTGTGTCAATTAAAGTCCTGGGATTCGCACCCAAAATTTCAAGCGTAGCAGACCATTAGGCAAATGAGGTTGATTAATTTGAATCATAATTATAATTCATCTATAGCGGCTTTTTAACCGCTATTGTTATATTTTTTCAAGTTATCAAGATAGATCAATTCAATCAATATAATATTATATTACCGACCACAAATTCTAAAAACAACTTCGCCAATACCTAAAAGCTTTCATCTGGTTTACTTCAAACGAGAGCTCCGATTGTAATGATAACTGCCCTAGGGGATGGTCTGCGACCATTATACTTATTGTGATCAAATGGCAGTACACCAGCGCATATGTTGTATTATCGTGAAGTGCAATCCCTTGCCCGACTAGTCTTGATACTTCGATTTTTATTTTATTTTCTACGATAGAAAAAAAGCATAACTATGCTAAACAACCGATCTGCAAGGTTACTCTGTGCCAATATGGGTCATTCTATGGATGGGTGACCATTCTTAACATACAAGACCCCTCCATGCCTCGGAGAGCACTGAAATCCCTTAAAGTCCCGGTTGACGCACGAACGACTATGAAAATCGTTAGTGGTAGTCAGAAGCCCAAAAAGCCTGACAACCGGTCTATCCTCAGGATATTGGTGTTGTATTCTATCACAATCAGTATACAAATAATATTATTCAAGCTTTTTGACAGTCATTACAGTATTCGCTTTATCTCGTAGGTATCAAAATTACCAGCAGTCGAATTTTTCCTTCGCTAAAATAACTGTAAGTATCAAAATTGTTCACCCGCTGACTCATTGCTTCATTGTCAGAATGTACAATATGCATTATTGCGGCACATTGTTCAAAATGTTGTTTATTTGCGCAAGCGCATCGAGACGTAGTCGTGAAGTGGGTACATTACCACAGATGTGTGCAAAAGCTTTAATAAATATTTTAAAAAAAACAAGAATATGAAACAGAGTTATTCTGTCGGGGGCGTGATCATTTACTTATTGTGTGTAACACACTAAGTATAGAAAACATATTTATGACCCTCCGGACCACAACACTAACCGGACACACTAACTGTGACCACAGTTTCTTCGATGAATTTATAATGTAAGAAAACAGTTCAACCTGATTAGCCAATCGTTACTTCACCAAAAAGTTCAACGGTCTTTTGACAGAATGTGTAAAAGTTCTTCTTTACAAAATTACCACCAGCATCCTCTCCTAGTCATTGATCGCCCAGCTTGTAAGGCCGATGCAATACGAATCTCTTGAAATCGTATTTAACGCGTCGCATATGGTAATGGAGTACCACCATGAGGGCGTATTGTCCAAGTCGGCTTTTACACCATATGGTCCAAAAATTCATAAACAAGTGTTCACCAAATCTCACTTTAATGCCTTGCGATCACTCATACGTTTAGTTTTAAACAACATAGAACGCAACTTAAACTTTAACTGTGGGTAATAAAGTTGAAAATTGTTTTGGACCTAAGTAATCAAAATTTTTGTGAAAAAATGGATCAAACAAATATCAACCTTAGCCTTAGGAAGGGAAAATCTAAATTTGTCAAAGCAGAATCGAATGGTAATACAAAAGTATTGAACGCAAGTTTTAAATGCGACAAAACTACTATAAACGAGCTTGTCAACGCACATACTTATCACAAATTTGGTCTTAGCAACCCTATAAATAAAGTCACAATTGCTCTGAAGCCAATAATAAAAGAATTTCTACAATTAATAGGGTGAATGATCCAAAGGCCATTGAGAGCACAAAAGGGATGATTACGCAGCAGGGCTATATTGTTGGTGATCAGGACACCATATGGTAGGTTGGTATTAGAAACGTTCTGTATTATGGGGATTAAACTGAGCATATTTTAATAAGCATTACAGGTGTTGTTTTGATATGTGAGGTCCTTGTTTGTTTAATAGACACGCAATGCATTGTTAATGTCCAATAAAATGCTGCCTGGTGGCTTAATTATGAGGTTTCTTTTTTTTTTCAAGAAGGCACCTCATTTTCCATTTTATATACCCATATATTTACGGCGTGGGTAAAATTATTATTATTAAAAGTATATTTCCTTCGTCTTTATCCAAATCCAAATTTGTTGTGTATTTGACCGATCATAATGTGATTGACCTCGATGATAAGGCGTCAGGTGAATATTTGACAATCTGTACAATTGCGATTAGTTGTTTTCATACGATGATTATTAAAATACGTCTTGCACTTATTACGATTTAAGATAATCCAAACGCAATCAAAGAGAACAAGCTAAAAGAAAAGAAAAGAATAAACAATACTTTCACATTCACACCCACTTCATCATTGTCTGGATACAATCGACTGTGTTCCTAAGGGACGCGTCACAGAACGATCGTTCAATCCGAACAACATTAGCAGTAGCGACTAATCTGTCGGGACATGTCCACGAACCGATCGCAATCAAACTTGCACATGTGAACTTTGCTCCAACATCATCCGTCACTAGTTAGAATTAATTTTTCTTGGATCTTTTTCTCAACGGGTTAGGTAGATATGGTACAAGTTGATTGGACAGCGGCTGATGCGAGAAAAGTGTTTTTATGGGTATCACAAATAAACGGATTTGATTTTACTCAGCCATTTTTAAGAATTTTCGTCTAATATATATATATATCCTTCTGCTTCAGCTTCTGCTCTTCAACTCCCTACTATTACTCCGAATCTAACCATCAGATTATTTCTTTTGCAATATTAATCAACTGCTTTCCGAACTTCTATAAGTTTTGTAGTGTTAGTAATAAACATTAGTTACATATACTTATAAATTAATAGTAAGTTGTTAATAAAGGCTTTCAAAGTCATGATTTGATTCCCCTGTGCATACACATTGTCATATACACACACTGATCAATTAGTGTAATGAATTTTATCGCTGTTAATTATTATAGTCTAAGTCCTTAAGAGTTGAAAGATATTTTATCTTCCCGCTAGAAAAACTAGGTTTCTATCAAAAACCTAATCCAGCTAATAAATAAAACATTTGACACATTTATATCACCCTTTTAAGCCCAGCTCCTATTAATTCAATATACCAAATAAATAATTTCCTAATCTAATGTTTATCAGATCACATTGGTGCAATAACGATATATCCAGGACCACTGCTTACCCTCATGACACGTGCGAGAATATCCGAAGCGTGTGTCACCAATTACTTATCAAAGAATATTTAAGGACATTTATCGATAAACGATTTAAGCTCAATTTATTGATATTTGACGATATGTTGATACTTATATTAAAGAAATTTAGTTTGGGGGAAGGAATCAGTATTTTTTAATAATATACTTTACTTTGACGGATGGGAGGTCTCTTGGCTATGTTATAACTACGGTGATCAGTGGATCGTTGCGCTAGCCACGGTTAGTCTGTGAATGAGTGACCATTCTTAACACATCGAGGCCCATCCATACCTCGGAGAGCACGTCAAGACGTTGGTCACGGTTGTTATGCGATCACCGGACATAGTTAAACGAAAAGAATCCAATCCACACAAAGTCACTTTCGAGATATTGACGTTTGAAATTTGGAAGATATTTCTTCATTGATATTCATTTTAAAATTAATCGAAAGTATGATGATATGTTAGGAATTATACACCTTTTTTATTGTTAACAGAATAGTCAAGCGTAATATTCTATTTTCCGAGGAATATGTAAATTTATACGGTTGGATCCTTTTCGAAAAATTACAGTTTCTATAGCGCATGCTCTAATCTTATTTTCTTTAAAACGCCCCAAGTAATAAAGTGTGTATAAAAACCTTATTCTATGAAATAATAGTACATTATGGTACAAGTGTGTAATGTTGGTGATTATCACCGAGGCGCCATTGTTTTAAGAGAGCCGAGGAGGGTAATCATCAATACACACGTGTATCATACGACGTTTTTCAACACACTTGTGAAGAAAATAACTATAATTTCAACTGTGAAAACGAATTGTGAAAAATTTTTCGCAATGGCGGGAAAAAATAATCAGCTGTTTTCCTAAACAATGGCGATCGGCCATAGGCTAAAAGAATGAGGTTTCATTTTTTTTGGATTTTCGCGGATAACGTTATGCCACATACAAAATGGGGAATCCAAAGTTTTCTTTGAGAAAACAAAAGTTATATTTGAGTAAAAGTTTTATTCATTAAAAACGTACAAGTTGAAATTATCTATTTAAATACGAAGTTGCATGAAATGAGCCAGCAATAGGTACATTAATTTATTTGTACTATTTATTGAATACGATCTTTTTTGTATCGAAACTTTTTTAAGAACAAAGCAACTCAAATAATAAAATAAAAAAAACCCTATAACTCACTTGTGAATAATAGCAATGAAAAAGTCACAGTTTGATTATAGGTGTCATTACGTGCCTAATTGCGGTGAAATAAGAGTCATTTTATGAGCAAGTGTGTTGAAAAATACATTTATTTTGTTTTAATAATTTTGATTAAACCTTAGACATAATCATGGCAACATAAACATCTCAAAATCAACAAAACAAAATATCAAAATTGACAAAACAATATCTCTAGAAATAAAAAACCTGCCTTAACTTGCCTTATATTTTAATAATTTCTAACTTCACGTTAATGAACTTTCGGTCTTCCATTTTTTTAGGATAAAAAATATCGTATGATATCGCTTGGGTCGTTTTCCCAGAATAATTTAATTTCATTTTGGATAAAAATCTAATCAATAAGGATACACCAAGCACTCTGGATCGTTTTCGTTGACATATTTATTGGAATAATATATAAAAATAAATTTATCGAAAAGGATCCTAGCATTCTGGATTGTTTTAATTGTTTTATTTAGGTGTACTCAAAAAAAGGTTCCAAGCAAAGTGGATCATTTTAGTGTTTTTATTATGGAACTCCATCACCAACTGGTGATGAACAAATTGTAATTACGCAAAAAGAATCCAGACTTCTTGATTTGTTTTACTTAATCGATTGGTGATACTGGTTAAGAACCAGGAAGGTTGTATTGTTCAAGGTGATTTATTCTTTTTAAGTGCCATACATCTGGCTTGGGTCTGACGTTGATAAACAGCGATATACAGCTGTTTTTGCTTAGATCTTTTTTACTAGACGATAGTATTGATATTTAGAATCAGTTTGGTGCACTCAACTCATTTTTGACCATATTGTGGATTCGATCCTTTTCGTTTAACTACGTCCCTTTGACAATCGTCAGTGGTAGGTCAGAAGGTCAGGTCAGAAGTCCAAAAAGCTTGACAACTATTCCTCAGAATATCGCTATTGCCTAGAAATTAGGTTGCGGAGCTTTGATGGCAGTCGCTTCGAGTAAAATACTGATATTCAGCTACATCTAGTTAGACTGGCAGCCGACCCAATCGCCACAGCCAGACACAAAAGCAAAGTCCACAGGAGGTCCACTGCTGAACAAATGCCTCTCCCCTAGACTTCAGCAAGGACCGGTATATGCCGCCTGCATCCAACGACTTCGAGCGACCTGTACCAGGTCGTCTGTACATCTCGTTGGAGGCCGTCCTACTCTGTCCTATTTTTATTTTATTTAAATTTATTTCTTTGGAGAAAGGAGCATTATGATCACGTCTGTTTAACACAAGAAAATATTTAAAACTTGTTTGACTTACGATTAAACAGGTTTGCGTTGTTACTAGTCCATTACTTAGTTTAGTTGAAGTTGAAGATATCTACAATATCCATTTTGCCAAAATTCTATTAAATACTTAATTGAATTTTGCCTATATAACTGCCTCGTTAGTCTAGCGGTCGTAAGCTCGACTGCTGCAAAAGAGGTCCTAGGTGCGATTCTCAGATTAAGCAAAGTGTTATTGAGTTTTTCTATGAAATTCTCAGTAGCAGCTCGGAGTTTGGATTTCTGCCCGATTAATGGCAATGACTCACGAACTTTGGGTTTAAATTAGTACACCTCCGACTAAACCCTTACTTAAGTATTTTTTTACAAAAATCTTTTGCCTTATTTCATCTTTCATTTAATAAACTTAAAATTAAGAGACTTATGGGAATCAAAGGATAAAAAGCAAAGTTATACTCTCATACCTAGCCATAAGCACTCAAGTCAAGTGCGAATCGTTTTTCCCAGACCTATCGTTCCATCAATCTCCGTAACAGGCTGACTCGTCATTGACATCTTATTAAGTGTAAACGACGACAAATGTCCCCGCGAAGATTGGTCGAGAACGTCAATCCGGCAGTCTTGGAACAAATCTTTGCTTCTTCACAAGTAGAACAGGGTTTATACCTAACATATATATAGATAAAGATACTGTAAGGCTTTGGATTAGACGGAATATCGTAGTTTTGGGGTTATATGGGGACATAATATTATGATTACTGTCTATACTGATGTTATCACAATATTAATCCAAGAAAATTGAGGTTTAATGCTTTAATTAAATAATTAATGAATTTTCAAAATTCATCAGCTCGTTATTTTATTTTAATAAACTATGTACAGAAAGCTTACCGCTAAAATACAGATAGTAAAGAGATTATCAAAAGAAGGCCAATAAAAGTAGGTACAAGTGATCAGTGGAGGTCAGAATTGGACCTTTTTAGTTTGTATGGCATTAGACTTTCACAAATGTCAATAGACGTTGACAAATGAATTTCATTTGATAAAGTCTATAAAAAGCAATTGACATATTACAATTTATGTGTTTTTGTTTGATATTGACAGTTTTAACGGAAACAATGAATAATAAATTAATTAATCTCACACTTTGCCGTACACGCAATATTCAGGGGTATCCACAAAGTTTTTTCTTGTTGTATTAATATAATGATAACATAAGTATTTGTATGGACAAGAGCCAACTAATCTTTCGCCAGTTATGTATTGAAAAATTCTGCTATAGAATTCACTGTTCCTCAGATCCTGATATATCAGAAGTTATATAAAAATATATTATTTTCCAAAAAGAAGTCATTTTTAGCTTGCGAATCTCTTTTATGTTGGCAGCGAAGACAAATGACTCTCGGGCCCCGCCAATTCTCTCTTCGTCCATCCCAAACACATTTTTTACTTGTACCTTATCATTTTTTATACAATCTGTATACAATAGATGAATAAAGTCTTCTAAGATAACAATTTTAGTGAACAAATGTTGCATCATCATCAATCATTAAATTGGCGATATCTGAACACAGACATTCGATATAAAGTATTGACTTTTGACGCACACAAAAATATTATATTACTTGAACGGTCACAACTGCAGTTTAATAATAATATTGTTGCAAGTATTATAATTCTTGCATAATAACCATAAATTACAATGATTATTACGTGTAAATACGTACGATGCTCTACGGACTCAAATTTATAAAAATAAATGCATTACAATAACACATTAACATTACTAGTTTATAAAATAAATCTCAAAAACACTACTTACAAAACCATATTTATTCCAACTAAGTAATCCTTATAATATTTCTTAAAATTTTCTCATTAACACCCCGAGCAAAATAAATGGAACAGATTTTCATTGAAAGCCAACGAATGGCCAAAAAAATGGCTAAAATCTGACAAATGGTTTTCCTTTAACGTCTGCGCCCATCTTATTATCGTTACCCACTACCGAACAGAACTCATTTGGATCTTCTTTTAACTTTCCTATAAATAACTCATCATTCAACTACATACTCTGTATTCTTACTTTTATGACCGATTTCACTTTGGCAATTTTTACCGTATTAGCTTCAATCGCAGTTAAAGGATTTACGATTTTATTACTTTCTTTTTTAAGCTCAATTTCGAGTGTAACATCTCCAAGTACGATATCAATTTGAGGAGAAGCGTCTGTGTTAATAGCATTATTCGCAATCTCATCTATACAGTCGGGGGTTAGGCCGACTATATGAAGTATCATTTTTTATGCGACATATAAAACATATTTATTGCAATCATAATCGTTTCAGTTTCTCTAGTGTCATGTTTGGGTGAGATAAATAGAAGATAATGGTTGGAAAAACTTTTTTTAGTGGTTAACTTAGTTTACTTATTTTTTATTTTTGTTAGTCTATAAATATGAGATTATTAGGTAATTTTCGTATGATAAATGAATCAGAATAAAAACATGAATTACTAAGAGACTTTCCATTTGATTCATTTTAAAATAGCAAGATAATGTCATACAAGCCTAAAAATAATATTTTTGTGAGATGTAATACTTTTACTTTACTAAGAAATAATATAATTATATAAACTCTATTCCAAGATGATAAAAACAATAATTTTGCTGACCGTACATGTTGAATAGCAAAGTAAACCGCGGTTTTCAATATCGCGCCGCTATTGTCAAGCTGACCCTACCACAACTCAATGCGCTCTCAATTCACAGCAGTTATTATTATCTTGACCTGGTGATTGAGCTCTCCTGCTCTCTATCGTCGTAAAGCCCTCTTATTGGCCGCCTCATTCCTTTCACGCCTCCCGGTCGACGCTTATTGGTCCGTCTCGCCACGCCTTCACAACTTCAAACGCTCTGTTAAGGGCAGTTCAAAACCCCACTTATATATTTTTCACCCTTATGTTACTCACATTCGTATTGCAGCCGTCGGGTAGTACGCACGCGTCTTCTCCATACCGCCGCGATATAAGTGCGAAAAGTTTCGAGTTCGTGTGCTGTTAATTAAATGAATAAACAATGACAATGGACGTTCAAAATAGCTATCAAAATTATAAAGAAACGTCTCCTGATTCTAAAGACACTAATTTAAATATTGAAAGTGCTAGAACTTCGCAAATCAAACCGGAGATGCAGTCAACTGTTCTCAATTCTGGAAAAGCTTCGAAAAGGTCTTTTGATGTGGCCTTTTTGATGATGCCGGATGAAAAGGTACGACCAAAACCACCAGAACGTCAACTGAGAGTCTCAAAGCAGCTTTTTCACAATGAGGAGTGGGAGCAGGTGCCTAAAAGGATGCCAGAAATTTACAAGCACAGTGATTACTCGAGTGATACAATGGACTTGAAGGACCAAGATGACGATCGGATCTGCGCGAACAACAACATATCTCCGAGCTTCGGATCCGATATAAATATTGACGTCGGGACAGATGAGTATCCAGGCAAGGTTATGTATTGTAGTGACTCGGACAATTCTGAGCGATCAAGAAGTCGGCCGAATTCCAATGAAAGTGCAGCGCGCCAGCCGAAGTTTTTACCAGAATATAAGAATAAAATTTTTGATGATCCAACTTTGATAAGCATGCAGTCACGAGCAAGGTACGAAAAATACTCGGAGAAGTCAGAGATGTCACCCAAAAGCGCGTTTACCAAAGTATCCAACTTTGCCATTCGATCACCGAATCCATCGGTCAGTCCCGACAATCTGCTTTACCAGAACTCTGTAAGCCCGCCGCTATCCGCATCCAGTCCACCGTCAAGTTCTTTCAACAAGACAACAGGGTTCAGCAATCTTCTTACACCAGCTCATCTGATAAATGGAAGCAACTTTTTTAAAGGCCAGAATGTGCCTTCATCGTCACCAAACTATCCAGACGCAGCGTTGCACCAGAGATCTGCGGGATATAATAAAAATTTGGAGTACCAAGATAAACATGACACAAAAACTCCTCAAATGTCGCCAAATAAAATGAATTTTCTACCGTTTAGGCCGGAAATACCGTATCTTCAAGCTGGGTCTTCGTACCCCTTTGGTGTTCAGAACTTCCAGCCACCCAATTCCGATTTCATGAAGTTTCCTGTGCCTCCGAGAGAGAATCCTTTAATTGCAAATCCCGCTGCAGCCATCCTGAGTACGTTGTTGCCTCCAACTTTAGCGGCATTCTCTCTTCCGTCGCAAAACGTGTGCGCGAAATGCAGCATCAGTTTTCGTATGACTTCTGATCTGGTTTATCACATGAGAACTCATCATAAGAGTGAGTCGGCGATCGACCCACACAGGAGAAAACGGGAAGAGAAACTTAAATGTCCCGTTTGTAATGAAAGCTTTCGGGAGAGGCACCACCTAACAAGACACATGACAGCACATCAGGACAAAGAAGGTGATTTAGATGAAGTCCCAGCGGGACATAAGAAAAGCAAACAGTTTTACTCACACCATGGTAGTTCCCTCATACATAAATAAAATAATGTTAATGAAAGGAGCGTTGAAACATTATCCAAAAATATATTATGGAAATTAATGTCTTTAAAACTGCGAAACGAGAAGTGAGTCTAATATAATTGAATGTATAATAAACTTAGTGTTCAACTTTAAAATGAGATTGCTTCTACTGTCGAAGACGTAGGTAATGTAAATTATTGTTCGTTCGTTTAAATACTCATTTTTGAATGTAATAAAATTAGTATGAATATAATTAGGGGAATGGCTCTGTTCGTGAGTTCGTTCCATTGTTTCGATAATGTTTATTGTTGTTATCACCTAATCTACGTGCAATATTAGTTGTTAAGTAATTATTTTGTAAATATTAGTTTTAGTAGCGGATCATTAATTACAGAGATTTAAAAGTCAACTTTTATTTTATTTTTGTACCTTTATTTTTTTCTTTTATCGTTTTATTTAATTATCATGTTAGTGTAAATGATTGCAGGCAGGATTTATATAATTCTAATCTCAAATAGTTTGTGTACAAGACTTCATAAAATATTCAACTGTTTCTATTAAACTAATATTTTTTGTCTTTTCTAAATAACATTTCTAACATCTGACATGTTAATAAATATTTTGACTCGACTTGACTTACAAGTTTTTCTACCATTTATTTAATTCAAATTACAATTCATCTTGAAATGCGCCCTTGGGAATAATCAAGGTACTAGTAATACAAAATCCAATTTGCTTTATAGCTTCCACAATTAAAACAATTACTATTCACCATACACCCTTCGATATGAAATATATCTGATGCATAGCTTTCCTCTCAGCATTAGACTCGCTAACAGGGCGAAGCGTAGCGAATTTATGCGTAGGGCGACAGATATAGACGTCATTGTACCCTTGTTTTGGCTGATTTGATTTAAAATAATGTTCTATTTTGTTATCTTTATGATTTTATTTATATTTTGGGGTGAGCAAATGTCGGGGTAATAAACGATTACTAAGAAAAGGTATCCACATATAGCAGAACAAGCTGTTGCCGGTGATTTCACCCGCATCCTAAAAGGCTTTTTGAAACAAAAGGTAGCCCTTATGTCCTTTTCTAAAGTTTAATCTATCTCTGTACTAAATTTCAACAAAATCGGTTTATCGGTTTAGCCGTGAAAGCGTAACATACAGACAGAGTTACTTTCGCATTTACAATATTAGTGGGAATTGCATTTTGATATTGATTCTACAGGTATTTCTATTGATTCTCATAACACTACATAGGTAATATTGATAAATTATTGCAGTATTTGCATTAATCTAGGTACATAACATAACGAAATAAACGAAGAAACATCCTTATAGCTACCTTTTTTTTCTTACAATGTAGACATGTAATTTTGGTAAATTTATTAGCCTGCAGAATTTCAACAAACAAAAAGCTTGCTTTTCTATACTAACAAGCTTATCAAGTGATTTAATATTTTAATTATTAGAAGTGATTATAATTAAAGTTATTAAGCAAAGGAAAAATTCGACCGCGTGCAGGATTCGAACCTGCGTCTTCTGGTTAGGTACACCAGACGCTATGACCACTAAGCCACCGCGATACCTACCCGCCATGTCGAATTTTGCCTTCGCTTTCTGAATTTACGTCTTTATGGTGACGTCAAAAAAAAAATACAAAAAGATGATTATAATTACTTCTAGATTAGGGCTCAATATAATCATTCCTAACATACACATTAATAATATCTCTTACAGCTATTCCCACACTAACACGATTCATACCAAACTATATCACATACTTAATTAATAATCAGATTCATCATCACATCAATCTGCCCAATGATTCCATAGAAAAGTTGCTTCCCTTCTATGGTGTTATGGCGTTACTAAGAGCCCGTGACGAAATCCTTGTGAACAGTGCGATTCCCATGTTCCGTGGACGTTAGCACTAATGTAGGTTAGTTCGGATCGTTGGCAGGACGACCGTGGAAAATGGCTATGGGAAATTAAGACCAGATTTCGTGATTATAGAGCATGGAGAAACTAATAAAGGGTTTGCATTTCGTATGCCAAACATTTATATTTTGGTCTTGAATGACAATTCGACAAAAAATAACTTTAATAGATACAATGCCATTAAACAATATAACAAAGATGTTGAAACTGTATGGAAACAAGAAACAGTTAAATTCATTCAAACAACAAAACAAAGGATACAGTGCTAATATACTCATAGGTACATATTATATACAGGGGTACTCAAATTAGGGGCAGACTTTACGGTTCACAGAAGGTGTAGTTAAAGTTCAACCCAAATTCAATGGTGTAGTGAACGCTAAACGTGGACCGCAGCACCAAAAACCTGCAAACAAAACCAACAAGTATACGTAATTCAACTTTTATTTCGACCAACGTCCGCATAACACGAAATTCTAAAATGGAAAACTTGAAACAAACATGCACTGGTAAGTACATCTGTGGATCGTAAATGTGGAAACTTCTGTGTGTCCTGTAAGTGCGAACAGGACAATATTTTTGGTGGTCTGCCGAAGCGTGAGTAATTCAATAGAAAATATTCATACTCGGGACGGAGACCGGCGCCCCTTTACACGATTGTACGGCGTGTTGTTTTTTGGAGGTCAAAAAGTTGTACATGTTTTAATGATAAATGATATTTATTTCTGTAAATAGTTCTTTTATTGACACTTTTACAAGTCAATGTTTGATTAGTAATAGATGAAGCCGATATTTCCTAGTGATGACCTCTGACAAGAAACGCCGAATCAAAGTCAGGGTATCCTAGATATATTTTATGGAGGAACACGCTATCTCCCAGGATATATAGCAGGGTTAGTGATTAATGTAAGCATAAATCCAGCCACAAGTAACCACTGACAAAAATGGCTCTTAATTTATAATCATCTGTAAGTGAAGGACCACTACATGCAGTTGCAGTTTTGTGATTATTTTTTGGTGGATGAATACACCAAAAAATAATACACAATAATACACAATATATAATATTATATGAATATCCAGCGCTTTATAAACCAAGACCATAGTTTTTCTTTAGGAAGTGAATTATTGTGAATCTGACTGGTATCTTGTTTTGTCTTATTTATTAATATTTTACTTTGTGAATGACCAAACTTGTTGTTATTATAGAAGAGCTTTATTTTTTAGCTGTTATAATTTTTAAAATATTCACTAAATGGAACTAATCTCGCATCTAAACTCTCCACCATCCTGTATTTATAGCGTTAGCAGACGCCAGTAGTAAGACGGATGTGTCGCGTAACACACATATTTGAATATGAGGTGCTCCCGCACTCCAAGATGTGCAGCTTAGAACCCAAGTTTGCCCTTACGACCTGAACCAGTTCGTTGCCTGTGCGACAAAGTTTTTGGGCTTCAATCACAGAAGTTTGTGAAGAACTAAAGAGGCAGTCTTGGTGATAGTCAATTTTGTTCGCTGGTAGGCGATTAAGGACACTTTTCAATATCATTTAGGCAATTTAGTCTTATTATTGAATGAAACCTGGGTAAGATATACACTCCAATACTGCCGTCCTTACGAAAAGTGCAATAACTAGGTTAAACATAATTTCGAGAAAAGCGCGGGTAAAGATTTTATTTTTTGTTTTGTTTTTATCTCCGTCACTATACACGGTATCGAGTTGAAACTTTCACTACATGTTATATAATAATGAAGAGTATATTATGTGGTACTTAATGTTTGTTCCCGCATTTATTCGCACTATAAAAATCGATTATAAATACTATAATGTTAAGTACTATTACTATGTAGAAAGAATGTTTACTAGTCATAACCGCATTATGTAACCTATTTATTGCATTATTGGTTAGGAAACCAACATGATGCATTTTTGAGTAGCAATTAGTATTTTTTATGAACTGTTTCCTAACCAAAGGTGCATTAAGTTTCTTATTTATTGCGGTTTTCATTAGTAAGAGACAAGTTTAAATATCATCATAAATGCAATAACTCAAACTTATTGCACTGATAACTAGTAAATGAATATTACAAATGACGAAATATGCTAATTTTATATGTAGTAACTATACTTATTGCAGATATAGTTAGTAAAATTACTTAATAACTTAAGTATTGTTATTCGTATCTATAGTTATATCGGTCTTGATAAGTACATCTTAAAGCACCGACCTAGATATTGCAGTAGGTCTTAGTATTAAAACCGGCTTCGTCATAGATACGTAAAAACTGTCTAAGAAGAATATATAGATCTCGTTCTGCAAATTCCTAATATGTACTTAACTCAATTCGGCGCAAAACTCGAGTTATTGCACTTTTCGTAAGAACGGCAGAATGGCAAGACTAACCAAGAGACTGTAACTTGAACCAGTAATTAGTTTTATTTTATTTCTATTCAAGTAAGAAAGTTATTCCAGCAGCGAGATGGGCAGGCGACATTGTTAGCACTACAGGCCGAACATAGTTGAGATCGGAAGTTGAAGCAATGGGTGAAGTCAGGCTGCGAATGATAATGATGATGAAGAAAGTTAAATAAGAATTTGTGTTTTTCAGACAGTCCAGTTTTGAGACACTGTATTGAAACTAGCGACTTTATCTCCGGTCGAATACAACCAAATAATAATAATAATAATAATAATAATAGCCTTTTTATTCCTGAACATAGGGTTACAAGAGGTCCCTAAGTTCGGTTTGCCTTCTGGCATAGGCCTCCTCCAGTTCCTTCCAATGGGTCCTATCCCTTGCCACTCTCAACCAGAGTGGTCCCGCTGTCTGTTTCAAGCCATCTTCCCATCTCCTGACTTGACGACCTCTACTTCTTTTGCCAACTCTTGGTTGCCAGAGGGTAACTTGTTTGCTCCATTTGTCGATGGGGTGGCGCAGCATGTGTCCAGTCCATCTCCATTTTTGGACATCTATCCGGGTAAGGATATCTGTGAGTTTCGTTCTTGTTCTTATGTCTATGTTCCTGACTCTGTCTTTGATTTTTAACCCTAGCATGCTTCTTTCCATGGCACGTTGACACTTTGCTAGCCTTTCCCTGTGATGAAGTGTTAACGACCAAGTTTCACAGCCGTAAGTAAGAGCTGGTAGAATACAGGTCTCAAATGTTTTCTTTTTTATGTGATTGCCTAAATCCTTACTTTTCATAATTTCTTTCAGTGACCAGTATTTTCTCCAACCTTGGGCTATTCGCCTGTTTATTTCCTGAGTCATTTCATTTGAAGGTGATATTATCTGTCCTAAGTAAATATATTCTTTGACATACTCGATCTTGTTGCCATCTACCATAATATCTGCTTCCCTTGAATTTGTTATTAATTTTGTTTTACTGGCATTGATTTCCAGACCAACTTCCCTACTTTTACTTGCTAGGCTCTGCATCATTTGTTCTATTGCTGCTGGGTCCTCTTCAAGAAGCACCAAATCATCGGCAAATCTTAAATGGTTTAGGCGGGCTCCATTAATGTTCAGACCTAAGTGGTCCCAGTTCAATTGTCTAAAAATGTGCTCGAGTACGGTGTTAAATAACGTAGGAGAGAGAGGATCGCCTTGGCGTACACCCTTTTTGATTGGGAATGATTCTCCTGTTGTTTCAATTTTGATACTGGCCTTGCTGGACTTGTATATACTTTTAAGTATTTCTATGTAGTTGCTCTGGACCCCCTGTCGTTCAAGACTCCACCATATGTGTTGGTGCCTGAGACTGTCGAATGCCTTTGAGTAATCGATAAACGCCAAGTAGATTTGTTTATTGTATTCGTTATATTTCTGCAACAACTGTTTTATTGTATGAATATGATCTATTGTGCTGAAGCCTTTTCTGAATCCTGCCTGTTCTATGGGTTGGTTTTCGTTTAGTACTAGTGATATTCTTTCCAGGATCACTTTAGCGAATACTTTGTATATGTTTGATATTAAAGAAATTGGCCTATAGTTCCCAATCTCGTCTCTAGGGCCTTTTTTGTGCAGTAGAATTATGTGGCACTCTGTCCATTCTTCTGGAATTTGCCTTGTTTGTAAAATTTCGTTGAAAAGTTTTGCTAGCACAGGGCTGATTTCCTCTATGGTTCCCTTGAGCATTTCATTAGGTATCTTGTCCGGCCCTGGGGCCTTCTCAAGTTTTTGAGATTTTATTGCCTTGAATACCTCTGAGGCGAGGATTTCTGGTACCTCATCTACTTTGTTGTCTATTGCTTTGGTTTCTTCCTGAATTGGGGCCAGCCCTGAGTCGAATTTATCAGAGTACAGTAAGCGGTAATAGTCCGTAGCTAGTTTTTGTATTGAGAGACGATTCGTTAGGTAAGATTCGCGTTGCTTTAGTTTCGTTATCCATTCTTTGCCATGTTCGCTTAGTTGTTTCATAGCCTTTTTTGTTCCTCCTGTTCTTGTTATATTTTCTTCCAAAACTCTATTTCTTTTCTCCTTACGGTCTTTCCTCATATTTTCTTTGATTTTCTTGCTAAGGTTTGTAATTTTTTGCCGTCTTTCTTTATCCCCTTTATTTGATATTAGTGTTCTTCTTTCCTCTAGTAGTTCTAGTGTTTCTTTGCTTATATAGCTCTCTTTACTTCTAGGTTTGCTGACTAGCATCTCTTTCAATTTGTTTTGTAGTCTCCTGTATTTAGTCCCAGTTTCTACGTCAGAGGTAATAATTTCGGTGAGTGATTCTATTTTGCGGGGTTCAGTGGGATGATTGTGTTCTGATATTTGATGCAGCTTCTTATTGTTTAGGTTTTTCCTGAATCTTTTGGCTTGATTTAAGCTTAGGCAGCTTCTTACCATGCGGTGGTCTGTGTTAAAGTTGAGATTTTTAACTATGTTAGTATCTGTGAACGCGCTTGCTTTGTTGGTTATAATAAAGTCAATTTCAGTTTTGTATTTTGCACCTGGGGAGGACCACGTCCATTTGCTTTTAGGGTTTTTGTAAAAACAGGAGTTCATTAAAATAAGGTTATTTTCCATCATGAATTCTACTAGTTTCTGTCCATTTTGGCTTCTTTTTCCATGCCCGAACTTCCCTATTGTGGGTTCTTCTCCTATTTGCCTTTCTCCAACCTGTGCGTTGAAGTCGCCCATGATTATTATGTTGCTGCTGTAATGCAGTTTTATTGCTTCCGAGATACTCTCATAGAAATATTCTATGTCTGGTCTCTCCGCTTGTTCTGTTGGGGCGTAAATTTGAAAGATGGCCCAGTTTTTCTTGTACCCCGGGAATTTTAAATGTACTACCGCAATTCTGTCAGAAACTCCTTCAAATCCCGTAATGTTCTTCTTCCATTTAGATTTAATAAGGAAACCCACTCCTCTTTGTCCGGTGTGTTCACCTTTATGAAACATGATATAGCCGTTCTTCTCTGCTATCCCTTCTCCTGGTCTTCTCATCTCGCTGATGCCCATTATGTCCCATTTTAAGTTAGATATGGCTATTTCTAGTTCTTTTAGGCTCTCTTCTGTTCTTAGTGTCCTAGTATTCAGTGTGCTGACATATATATGTTCAGAGTTCTTTTTACCTTGTTTTATTTTTATTGTATTCTTCTTGTGCTTGTTTTTTGTAGATTGGTTTTCTTTTGAGTGTTTCGAATTATACTGTTTTGATTTGGATGGAGGGTGTTTGTCTTCTTCCCCCACGGTGACAAGCCGGCTTGGGGTGCGATTTATGAGTGTTGTGTTTGGTGATGTGGTTGTTGGGGTTGTTTGGATCCGGGTGTCGCAAATTAGTTTTTTGAGAGATTTGATAGTGAGGCTGATCTCCCGCGCTCTACATAGTTCAGTATATTTGGTCTGATTATTTCCTTTGATGCAGTTTTAGAGGAGGCGTTGTTCAAGTTGGTCGATGAGCTTTGGGTATTAGATGCGTTGGCTTTCTTTTGTGATGGTGTTTTCGGTGATCCTGAAAACTCTCTTTTCCTCTTTTCTCTGTTGCTTTCATATGTTTTCTTTATTATGAGTTTATCGTATTTTATGAACGCTATATTCCCCTTTTTCTTTTCCTCTTCAACTTGCAGCTGCAGTTGTTTGCGTTTTTCTATTATTTCTTTAGGGTAGTCCTCTTTAATATTTATACCTTCTTGTAGGTTAGCTCTGTTTCGCAGAATCATATGTTTTTTCCATGTAGTTGTGAGTGAGACTACAACAGGGCGGTTTTTATCGTGTTCTTTTTTACCGATTCTGTAGAGGTTATTAACTTCGAAGGCTTCAAAATGTACTCCCATTTCTATTATAATGTCTTTTATGTAGTCTACTAGCTCCGCTTCTGTTGTTGCTTTCCCTTCCTCGATGCCGAAAAAGACAAGGTTATTTTTGCGCTTTTCCTTATCAATGAGTTTAAGTTTAAACTCTAGCTCATTTATTTTATTTTTGAGTTGGGCATTTTCTTCAGTGATCGCTTTAAGCTTTTCATCTAGTGCTTCCATGACATTTTGTGTTACTGAAGTTGTTATAACTTTTGTTTGTTCGTCTAGCTTTTCGTTTAATTTTGCCAATAGTAATTCCATACTTTTATCCATTTTTTTATTTTTATGGCAACACTTGATTCGCTATAGCAACACTTGTTTTGTTGTGGCAACCCTAGTTTTATTGTGGGAACACTTGTTTTGCTGTGGCAACACTTGTTTTGTTGTTTGTTATGTTGGTACTGCAGTATCCACTCTATAGTCTATCGATTTGCCACTAATGACACTTGACAATATTTTGTAGGTTAGAATGTTTACATGTGAGGTTGATTTGTTCTCGCAGTTCTAACACTTTTCTGCAATTTTATCACTGATCACGTATCTTGTTCTTTGTTGCAGTCTGTAAAACGTATGACACACTTTGTTGGCACTATTTTACACTATTTATTTTTTATTTTTCGCGGAGCTCTGTGACGTGCGTATTCGCTGGTCGACAACCATAGACCACTCCAATATTATAACCTAAAACTACCAACAGATGGATATAAATGACTCAGGCTAGACGAATCGTTCAAAACATTAGACGGTCATGCATAATCAATGCAGACGCAATATTTTCCACTCAAATAGCTACACAGAATACGAAAAATAATAAATATGTATTTTGCTGAACGCATTTACAAGATTACAATATTAGCGAGCACGTCCTCACGCTACGAACGCGTCATTACAAATGATAAATAGTCGGCACACTTCGATAATCAAATTCTAATTTCGAATCTGCTCTACCCTCGCGAATATTTTTTTTTGAAGCAAGGGAAAGGCGGCAGGCAGCCTGTTTTGTATTGTGAGAAGATTGTGACTTTATTAACCGTGAACGAATGGTCTCTTTAACCGATTCACCACGGAGGCCACGTGACCCGGAACCGATTATGGTTCCGTACCCGATTTGTATGTATTTGTATGTAAATTGGTGCGTGGGGTGAAGAGATAACCGGGCGTGTTTGATAGGGATCTCTGTTATTGAATTAAGTGTTGGCGTTTAGTGATTGTTTGGATGAATGTCTGTCTTTGTTGGAGGTTTTTTGTAAGTCTTACCATTATAATTTTATTTTCATTATGATGACAAACAAGCATACGGGGCCGCTTGATGCCAACAGTGGTGTCGCAAATTCAGTAATTTCAGTGGTAGCACAGTATTGCTGCCGGTGAATAATTTGGGAGTGCGGTGGTAACACCTGAAAATTAAATACTCGTTTTTCATTTTTCTGTCATGATACTTATTTATTAATATTATAACAAACAACAATAAGTACTTCTTAATTAAGAGTTATTGAGTTGGCTAATGTTTTAGGCCTAATTCGAAGTACCATTTTATAGTTGAGTGAAATATTTTGATAAGTCAGTAAGCTGATCTCCCTGGAATGATCCTTACCACTCAATCATATTTTTTACATCTGCCAATATAGGAAATATTGGCAGAATCAATGCAGGTAGGTTATGATTCCATAAAAGCTGGTGGGTCCCAAGAGTATTTGTTGTGTGTTGCGTTATTCAACGAATTATTCTGATTTCCACTTAACTCAGTATGTTTATTGTATGTAACATTTAAAATAATGTATTCTCTAATTATGCAACCAACATAATAGTACCAGGCTATCATAAGTAAGAGGAACAATAGCAATGAGCGCTTCCTACTCAGACATAGGGTGGGCAAGAACAGACGGAAAGCATTGGACACGCTAGCCGAATCCAAGATACTGTTGTCGTTTAATTGTTAGGGTAATATCATAATGTGTCTTCAGCTAGGAATATCAAGAAAACAATCTTGATAAATGATATTTATTCCTGTAAATAGATCTTTTAAAGACACTATTACAAGTCAATATTAAATTAATAATATTAGATGACGCCGGCATTTCCTAGCTGACAACCTTTGAGAAGAAACACCGAAACAAACTCAGAGTATCACGCTCTCTTTTATAGTCCAGACAGTAACAGTATTCAATGCTTAGGTATATGTGTTTTACAATGTAGGCAAATCTGATCTGGCGTTTTGAAAAAAGAGCCGAGCAGAGAGCAGCTTTGACTTGATCAGTCCTTATTGACGGCACGCATACATCAGTCATCGTGTAGCTCAACCATCATAAAAAATCATTTAGTAGAGTTTATAAGTCCCCATGTTTCGGTTCCTTTACAGCATCAATGATCAAGGGAAGTCTGAGTTTTAGGGTGCTAAAGAATTAGACACTAATATTTATCTAGACGTGGTCTCCACTCTAAAATGAGCTTGCTCCAGGCTCTATGTGCGATGTAACCAGCCAACTTTTATAGACAGTTTGAATATCAGCGAAATGTGGTCTAGTTCGAGGTCTGGTCTATCGCGAAGTCGTGGCTTCGATTCCCACAGGACAAAAATATTTATATGAGCAACATAAGTGTTTGTGTTTGTCTGGGTGTATTACATAAGCTAGACCAGCGTGGTGGACTATAGCCTAATCCCTCTCATTCTGTGAGTGGAGACCCGTGTCCAGCAGTGGGGCTGTATATGTGTTAATAATGATTATTATTACAAGCTTGTGTTTACAAAATAAAAGTGTAATATATAAGTCTATTGTCTAGTACCCATAGTTCAAGCTCTGCTTAGTTTGGGACTAGATAGTGCTGTGTAAAAATGTTACAAAGATTTATCTATTTATTAAATAAATAGAAGCCTACGTAATAAAGGGTCGTGTACAATGAAGTACAACGGAAGGTCCCAAAATATTTTACTCTATTGTTAGTGTGTAGTGACGACGGATGGGGAAGTGCGTTAGTTCCTCTTATTTACGATACCTACGCCTTTGTCTTGTGGTTGGAAAAGGTACAGAAATAGTTAAGGTAAAATAGATAGGGTTTTGGGTGTGTGGATGAAAAATTTGTTTACATTATACTGACAACACCGGTTAGGAAAGTACTCTATTAAATTATTTGGTTAAAGAACTTTATTTTTATAAGAAATAATATTTCACTCAATGAGATACAAATATTATAATATACTTCAAAAAATGTATGAGCTACCTATTGTTACAATTTTATTGTTTATTTATTGTTTAATTATATTTTTTTATACAAGCCAAACGAAAAGTTTTACAGTGTTACTTACATTGTTTTAGTATAGTTACGGACTCTATAGTTAAAAAAATTTTGTTAAAATTATTAAAAAAAAATGCTGATTTAATTTCGTTAGTAGAAAAATATAATAATTTATTATCATTACAGTCCCACTGTTGGACTAGAGCCTACATTGAAATAGAGATTAAGCTGAAGTCACGCTGGGCCATTTAATTTGGAGGAAGTGTACGAAACGTATTTGCCCAGGAGGAAGAGGGAAGAAGAACTAAGAAATAAAATCTAAAATAGCCCAATTCTTATTAAAAATTATGTACCTATATATTTTTGTGTGATAGTATTTTATATAATATATTACGTTACGTTAATGCTAAATACATTAGAAATCATATTTGTAATTTTAAGTTGAAATGCCTTTTTCAGATTTAAGGGGTATATTCAGCCAGAAACTGAAATATTTTGAACTTTCTACTCTTCTCTTTAACACATTAAATATTATTATAATAATTATTTACTTAAACAAAATTATTTCGGGAACTATTTTAAGATATTCCTGCTTCCATACTCCAAGATATAGTCCCAACAAAATGTAAATAAGGTGTTATAAATCAGGTTTATTTTGAACAGTATCCGCTCCGAGCCAACCATCTGCTAATTCAGTGAAAACAGTAGCTGCTTTATATTCTAATTTATTTGTATTATATTATATTAAAATGTCATGCGATAAATTTATATATGAAATACAGAGTTCTTTATCTATATATTATTACATGAAGTGAAAACTTTGTACCTACTCTTTTTTAAGAATATTGTGCGCTCATGGAGTGTGCGATTCGACGTAGTAAAAGTAAATATGAAGGAGCACTTCTTCAGAAAGCTAAAATATATGTATAAATAAGTGTTACAATTAATTATTCTCTTCATTAATTAGGTACTACTATAGTATACAGTAAGTATTAATAGGTAATAAATTGCTCAGTGTACCTACATATCGATCATTCGACCAGTATTGTAACTTGTTGAGGTTCTGTAAGGAATAGGTGACATAATATTAGTAATGATTCTTCCTCGAGGTAAGGTCACGCCATAGAAAGAGGTTTTTTTCACGGCGGAACCATGTAGCTACCTATATGCGCGAATGGATTGAAGTATTGTGGAGGGTACTCTACGACTCGCAAACTTAAGCTTCTATTTATGTCAAATATCGATAAGAGCATTACGATTAGATTCGTTCCTGTATCTTAGTCTGTACTTCGTAAAACAGCTTGATATCGAAGACAGCAGAAGTGAAACATAATTTTGAAAATGTTACTCGAGAAATCGCTCAGTAGGTAATGTATGAAGTTGACGTTTCATTGACATCTGTCATCGATACCACGCTATGCATATAGAAGTATTTATGTGATGATTGTGGTAGAATGAACTTACGCTAGGTATTCTCTTCCCATTCCGCGGACGAATGCTACAGCGCTCCCGTAGTCCCGACAGTAAAGAGGTGACGCGAAACGCCGAGGTTGGTTTTAGTCGGTAGATCGCTCTCTTCAGAATGGACTACCGGACCACTGCTCTCCCCGGAGCGGTGGTCCGGTATTCTCTTCCTATCTTGGTGTGCCGTGACGTCACGAAAGTCACGATCAATGTTGCCGTTGCTTGATAACTTCAATACAAATTAAGGAGATTTTATAATTGAACATTACTACGAACCAACCCCGTGACCTAGCTGTTACAGGAAGATAATAGGTACTTTTTTATAGTTCGCAAAATCCTAATAGATCGTCTGCCAGGGGAGGGGGCAGGGGGCAGGGTATGTCGGACTCGCACCGACTAAAAACAGCAATTGCCTTCACTTGCCCTATAGAATGCCATGGGATCCGTGAAATTCGCCACGACCATGATAGACGGTGGTCCAGCAGACCCTGGACCGCTTCAAATAGCGAGGCATTAAATCAAACAATTAGTAATTAGAGACGATTAAAGGTGGCAGCGATTTAATAATTATAGCCACGTGCCATAAAATATTTAATGTCACACACACATATATTTGTTCACGTGTCATGCATAATATTAACCTGGTTCATTACTAAATTTGGCGCACAATAACACCACATTTGCTGGCAATTTGTAAATAATCGTTCCCAAAACACCGAAACAATAAAGTTTGTAGCGAAATAGCGTACAGTTGACAAAACACCGCATCTATTTAGCATATGAATTAAATACGGTGAAATATGGTTTAAATTAATATGGATATGCCGCCGCGCAGAGCTGTTACTGGTGTGTTCCGGTTTGTCCTCATTTTGATGAAAAGTAGTAAGCAAAATGTAATTATGTCTTTTCAAAATTCTATAATATATACATACATATAGTATGAGGGGCTCGTGGTTATGTAATAACTCCGATGATCAACCGATCTGCAAAGTTAAGCTACGGTAGCGGTCAACGTTTTAAAATTAATAATACCTAGAACCAATTATGGCAAGTTAAGCATAATTATATGAGGGGATTAAACTATAAAATAGCCTTCCTGAAGATATAATTAACAGTCAAAGCTTATAATTTTTAATTAATTTAAAATAAAATAAAAACTTTTGGAACTATTTGTTAAACAAAAAAAAATAATAAAATTTTAAGATCCTAGCATACTTAAATACCAAAATTGTTTAAACACAGATTGCATGCTTAACCTTTTAACCGCCACGTCAATAACGAAAATCCGTGTTGTCTACGCCAAGCGACTAATTCTAGTATAGTATAAAAAAAACAATAAATTTTTGTAGGTATAGGTATTTATTTTGAACTAAAAAAAAGTGGTATTTTTGACGTGCCATGCCGTCGTTGGCGTCGTGAGCAAATTTTCATTTGACGACTATACACGTCCGTGGCGGCAAAAGGTTAAATATATATTTATATTACTTTTCTCAATGTAAGTGAACTATAAATATGTTCTTTTTGACGAAATAATAATGTCTTTAAACTAAACGTGAGGCTATACAGATTGCCATACGAACACCTATATAATAACAATCGTTAGTGGTAGTCAAAAGCCCAAAAAGCCTGACAAGCCTGACTCTGTCCTCCGGATATCGGTATTACCCAGAAATTTGGTTGCGGAAGTCTGATGGCAGGTGCTTCGTATATAATACTGATATTCACCGTATCTGGTTAGACTGGAAGCTAACACAACATAGTTATGTATATAGAATAGTGCAGTGATAGCCTAGTGGTGTGACCATTGGACTGCCAAGTCGAAGGTCTCGAGTTCGAACCCAAGGCACGCACCTCTAACTTTTCAAATTCATGTGCGTATTAATAATTAATTATCACTCGCTTAAACGGTGAAGGAAAACATCGTGAGGAAACCTGCATACCTTAGAGATTTTTCTCGACGGCTTGTGAAGTCTGCCAACCCGCACTAGGCCAGCGTGGTGGACTATAGCCTAATCCCTCTCAATATGAGAGGAGACCCGTGCCCAGCAGTGGAACAGTATATGGGTTGATGATGATGATTCTTCTTTACTTAGCAAACACGTGCTTGGACCTGGAAACTGAACCCGGGATGCGTACTCAGCTGTGGTTTCATTGCGGTATATTTAGTAGTAAGGTCATAAGTGGAACCCATCTGAAAGTAAGTCGAAAGTAATAGGCGGCGTCCCGCGACAATATTCACTGAATACATTATATTTTGTCTTGCTTTACTGTTGGTACTTAGCTAACTACTCGCTCTTAGGTATGAGTATGTATATTGAATACTTATATTATATTGTATAATTTACTTTTGAATGTAAAGTTCGACTCGCCGCTTTGTAATTTTGGTGCATATGTGTTAACGGCGCAGTTTAGTAAAAAGGCTAGCCCGTTAATTGAAAGGCTACTTAAACTAGTTGACTGCGATAAAATAACTAATGAGGATCAATATTCTTCAAAACAAAGTACCAATTTTAAAGGAACAATCTTCTAAATAGTTCTCGTCGAGAATGAACTACAAATTCGTCCGGCTCCTATAAAATTGAATTTAGCGTGATCCATTAAGGTTCGATTCTGGATCGTAAATCGGATATCACATTAGCTTGATGTATGAAGTGACGCGGGGTACTTATATGCGGTGTTAAGGCGATGTTGTGTGAATTTGAGGAAATAACTTAAAAGAACGGCTCAAATAACTGTAATGGTGATAATAAAATATTTGTTTTTTTTTGTAGTTTAAAACTCATAGCAGATAGTTCTTTTAAAAAAACGTATTTCCCGTAATTCAGAACAATATCACCTAATGAAGGTGGTAATATGTAGAAAAATATGTTGCGTTATGATTTCTCTCTCTAGAATATTCTCTCTGTATAGAATAGATTTCTATGTAAAGAATGTCTAATTACTTATGTAAATTAATAATTAAATACATTTGAGTCTGTCACTACTATAATTCCACTAGCCAAACAATTAATTGTTCATTAAGGATTTTAAAATTACAACATTCAGAGATCTTTCATTTCCAAATTTTTCCAGATTTTTTTTCAAGCATTTTCTGTCATACTAAATAACTGCGCCTTAAATAAAAATATGATTACTAGTTGTCAAACGTTCGCGATGTCGTCTGATCCCTGATTTATAGATTACTGAGAATGTGCTCAACTTGATTGTGTGTTTGATAGAGTACCCGCGATACCTAATATATCGCTCTCAAGAAATAATTGGCAAGTATTTTAGACATAACTCTTACTAAAAACCATTCACAGACAGTGTTTTGTGCAGTTATATTGTTTATTTGTTCAGATTCATTGTAATGTTTGACATCAGTAGAGGAAAGGTACCAATTATGGAATACGTGCCTAATATGGAATACCACAATATTTCTTCTTCCTTCTACCCGCATTCAACGGAATACGGGTAGAAGGAAGAGGGAGAAGAAGAAGAAGGGAGGGGCAACTACATATCCGCTTGAATTATTTGGGACGCTTGGTTTTAGAAATATTGTGGTATTCCATATTAGGCACGTATTCCATAATTGGTACCTTTCCTCTAGTTTGGTAGGTTGATACCAATTAATTATTATCGCGGTAAAGGAAAACCTGCATGCCTTAGAGATTTTTCTCGACGGTTTATGAAGTCTGCCAACCCGCATTAGGCCAGCGTGGTGGACTATAGCCTAATCCCTCTTATTCTGAGAGGAGACCCGTGCCCAGCAGTGGGACAGTATAGGTGTTGATGATAAAGTTGGATTCAAATTCGAACCCTTTGACTTGGCAGATCAATGCTCATACCACTTTGCTATCACGCTTTTATTTTCAATATGTATGCAATTAAACAATATATTAAAAGGTAGAAAACTGATCTGGAAAACCTTTAAATGTATGATAAATTTTATTTTTGCGTGTTTATTTTTCTATGTTTCTTTCTGTCTCTAAAATTCTGTGTAGGTATGTTACGTAAAAGTGTAAAGGTATATATGTAAAAGTGTAGAAACAAATACACATTCCAAGTGGTATAAGGCCATAAAACCAGCGGGCCGTCACGATAGCGACGTAAAATATTGACAGCCGCCACGCAAATATTGCGTGTACGAAATAAAACGCCGATATGTTGGAGAGAATGGAAGAATATTTTTGTTTAGTTGGTGGTTTGAATGTGTTTTGTTTTAGTTTTTCAAGATTTCTATCATTGAAGGGCGTATTGGAGAATTTCTTTTTTTTTTGTTTTTGCAGCAGTAACAGTTATCTTGTATTACTGGAGTTATAATTATATTATTTAAACATAAACAACGATATTCTAGACTTCTTTCCTCCTAGTGTTTTTGCTGTGGAGAATCTGTTACAGTTATATATACAAATTTATAATTTATTTCACCTGGAGTTGTACATTTTATATAACAACATTATATATGTCGCTATATTAATGGTGAATACATTTTTAAACCTGAAATAATTATAGAAACTGACCGTCTTTTAAATTCAATATACTAATTGAAACCTTGTATCAATAGTAAGTATTTTGTAATATGAGTAGGTATAAGTAAAATAAAATTTCTTTCTCAAAAACATTGCATGCGAATTGAATCGCGTAATCATTTTTATTTTTTGTGACAGAGTAAATAAAAACAATACAACCTGTAAAATAAACAAAAGCCTATCATTAATCTTATACAAAAAGGTGCAATACATTGCTGAAAGCTTTTTTCAGTTGTCACCGGACAGGCCGCCCGGACGACGGAAACGGCCGAATCGCTTCGGTGACGGGTTGGCAATTGACGCGTGCTGTCTCTATCTAAAGTATGATGTTGGATAGAGATGGAGAGAGTTTTAAAGCGCAAATTGAGAGAGGCATCGTTGCCGGTGGCCCTGCAGGAAACAATACTCGATTCGATGAATTAATGACGACCAGGGGTGCACAAATTGGGTGTAGGTACAATGGATAATAGGTGTATTAGCTTCTGTACACTGGCCTGTGATTAAACAGTTATAGTATAATGACGCAGTGATTGTAAGATGTGACGTCAAAGAAGAATTACTAAAAGATACGAAGAAAGTTAAATATATAGTAACAAATTACATAATATGCCTTACTTTCTTGTCGGTACTTATAAACATTGAAATAAAACCACTTTTTACAGATTTTATCGCGTTAAGTATCATTATCCGCCGAGCCTTTTCCCATGTATGTTACGTCTAACCAGATGCGGCTGAATATCATAATTTTACACGAAGCGACTGCCATCATATCTCAATTTCTGGCCAATGCCGACATTCTGAGGATAGACTGGTTGTCAAACTTGTTGGTGTATTGGTGTTAAGTATATTGATATTACTTTCAAAATTCCCGACGTTTTGGATACTTAAGCATCCTGTTCACGGGTAGACTGAGATGTTGGATACCGTATAAGAAAAGTGACGGTTTATGCTGTTTAGTAAGACAGCAAGGGTTTTAAATACCACAATATCAACGGTTTAAATCAATGTTGCGTACCTCTGTCCACCAATATTTTAGTAAAACAATGCAATGGTTGTGCTACGACGAAGCTCTGGTCGTTCAGATCAACCTGCGGATGTTCCCTATACGATACGAACATGTCATACTGGAGACGGAACAGTTCGATTACTGAGACACGGAAATCTGAAGGTATCTTTCATTGTTTCTTAAGCGATAAGATCACCCTTTGCACGTATGTTGTTACAGGTATATTTTAATTTGTAAGTACTTTTAGTGTACTGAAGTACTGGTGATTGACAAAGCGCTTCTACTTTTCTTATGCGTACCGCTAAACAGTGGAATTCCCAGTTCCCCGCCCAGTTACAATCTGGGAGTCTACTAGTGAATAGGTTACTTCTAGGCAAGCGTACTCCATTGTCGACCGAATCGTGTCACTCAGGTGAGGTACTGGTTAAGCGCAAGCCTATTATGCATAAAAAAAAGTGCAATGAATAAATCATAAACATTAATTCACTTTCAGAAACGAACAAAAAGAACTTAAAGACTTAAGACTTCAAGCATTGGGTTTATAGTTATTTAGCGAAGGAAAAATTCGACCGCGGGCAGGATTCGAACCTGCGTCTTCTGGTTAGGTACACCAGACGCTATGACCGCTAAGCCACCGCGAGTCCCACCCGCCATGACGAATTTTGCCTTCACATTCAGTGAAGCTGGACTCGCGGTGGCTTAGCGGTCATAGCGTCTGGTGTACCTAACCAGAAGACGCAGGTTCGAATCCTGCCCGCGGTCGAATTTTTCCTTCGCTAAATAACTTTAAAATCTTAGCATGGAAAATGCCAAAAAAATACAAAAAGATCATTGGGTTTATGTTCAGAAACGTGACCATCACACACCAACTAACTGTATAAAACCATATTGGGAAGGTAAAAAATAATGTAAAAGAACTTGTGTAATACTACATGTAAAAATATTAGTATGATGATTACATGTAAAAATATTAATATGATTATACAGACGAATTAGGAACTTCTCCTTTAGTGTTGTGCTTGTGTAAGTGTGCGTGTGCGCTTAAGTGTCCCTTCGGTGCCGTATTGAAGTCACTTAAAAATAACAATCAAAATAATTTTGATAAATAATAACAAAATAATTCTGATCTTTACTGACCAACGCTACAATGTCAAAACAGTAATCGACTCGAGGGCTCCGTATAATATCTTTATTTTTTATTGTAACGGAACAGAGGCCAAACCCTTAACAATCTATGGTAAGTAGTTTCACCAAAAAAAACCTCATAAAAATTATAACAACAAATACTCTTCCAATATTTCTTAGTTTTTTTCAAAAATAGAATCAGAAGTGAAGCTACCTAACCCGTCATTACTGGGTCCGTTCCGGCGCGCGTCCGGTGATCGGAATTAGAATGGCGCGCAGAACCGTTCCGATCATTACGCGTTCCGGACCGGCGGCCGATGTAACGACTAATTGTGGATACGGCAGCGCCTTTTGTTTGTACGGCAATAGATTATGTCGAGGTTAGATTTAGAATTATATTTGGCTGTTAAAGCTTTGTTATTGTTGTTTTATGATAGCATTTTAGCTATTTCTACATCCTGAAAAGCTTGAAATAGGTTATCAAAATTTAGTTAGATAGATCTAAGGTATATAGTGCTGTTTGACAGTAAAATTGATTAGATTAATATCATTTAAAATTCTTTTTACAAGGAGTATTATTTTTTTAGCGTTAAGGTTTAGTACCTATACGTTAATTCTATTAAAATAATACTCCTTCTATAAGTTGAATTTTTCATTCGCTAAAATGTATAATATAAATGGACTTTGAAATGTGCCACTATTGTCAGTAGAGTTATTAGAGTTATAACTAAGAACATATCAACCATAACTATATCTGACCCGAGTACCTTTTATTAGAGATGTAATATACATCTAAACTTCCCAGTTTTTGACATAATAAAATACTCCATAGGCCTCGCCCTATGGAGACTATTTTGGTGTCTCAGAATCGCAATGCGATGACTTCAGAATTATTGATTTTTGACAGTTATGTCTAAGAAATCTGTCAGTTATGTCATTAAATAAAATTAAAAGAGCGTTCGGCCTCTGATATCATTCTATCGCACTAATCCAAAAGGGAAAAGTATGGTCTACTAACAATACGGTAAAATGTATAAAAAAACTGTTCCTAAGCAATAACTTCTTAAAAATATACTTAAATATCCTTCTCGAAATGTCATTCGATCCTTACCAAAATTAGAACATAGATATATAAATTAGACCAATAACAATTAAAAATCATACTAAATTCTCAAAGCGAATTCAATGAAAGTTTCAGAGCAGAGTCTCATCGCCCACAAATCACGAACAAAATGGTAACTAGATAAAAACATCATTGAGAACAAAACCGCGAACTTTGTGAGTCTAATAACTGCTGAGAGAGTTAATGACTTATGCCGGTGAAGTGTGAACGCACTTTCAATGTTTTTGAGTGTGGCTTCCCTTTAAATGGTTGGTTGGTAATGTTTTACGAATGTTGGTTTTGTTGTTCAGAGTGTGCGAAATTACAGAAGCAAGAAAATATGCTATAAAAGGTTTAAATACCTAAGTATCTTCTGAATAGAAAAAGTCACGGTGTTAGACAGTTATTCAGGAAATAATCTAAAACAGCTAATTAATAAAATAAAATGTTTGATTTAAAATTTATTTTCTTTTAAGAATATATAAATGAAAGAAAAACACGAAATCCAGATTATTTAATTCAATAGAGTCGCTTATTCTCCATACTAAAACTTGGCTCTATTTTCCTTATTTATGTTTTTATTAGAACATTAACTTCCTGAACTGCCGAATAAGGAACAACAAATCTACAAAGGAAACGGCAAAACATTATGTACTTAAATCCAAACGAACTATCGCGGTAGGCGGCACTTCGGCCATTATCTTATCGAGCGCGCAACGAATCAGTGGGCACGCGAGTTACGGCCGTCGCCGAACGCAGCCGAAGTTTGGCGAGGGAAACGTTTCAAAATTCGAATCCTAAAAACTGTTGTTAAGGGGTTGCACTATTCGTTTTAAAAATGATTTCATTTGTTTTCTGGAATACTCACTTAACAAAAAAAATACTTTTAGATTCCTATCATTATAATGAACGAAATGACCAAGGAGGCAATAGATGATTTGTGTCCTGCCAAAAACATTTACATACGTTCAGTAATAGATCACATTGCGGCTATCATTACGCTTAATGAATTTGAATCCTACACCAGACAATGAATGTTTTTGCGATCAACAGATATTTATTAAGAGTCTGTATGTACTTTGTACCAGTTAATTTGTATGTGTGTAGAGTCCTCCGCATCAGGAGGCCTACGTGATACTGAAGCTGTTTTCAAAAATAAAAGAACATAATATAACCTACGACTGTTGAACTGTGGGTTTACCAATGTATACCAATAGGGGGGGAACCTATTGCCTTTAACGGGGCGCAAATTAAAACTCCGAGCTGCTGCTGAGAATTTCATAGACAAACCAATAACACTTTGCTCGACCTCGGAATCAAATCCAGGACCTCTCACGTTGCGATTATGACTCCTAGACTAATGAGGCAGAAAAATAAATACAATAATTTACTATAATGTTTCTGTAAACTTAACAAGTGTTTTTTTAGCTATTCTAAATTTACTGACATCCCCTTAAGCGGCTCACCTGCTAATCGTCACACAACAGTGTCCTAACACTCGTACGAGTGTGTCGACGCGTTAAACCAGATACCGTAATGACGCCCGAACAAATGGCATGGAACGATTCCAATTCTTTTATTTTAATGTGCGTCTGATTAGGAAAGAGGATTTCAAATTTTATGCCTGTGTCTGCGATATGGAATTTTAAAAATAGAACAGTAGACACCTTCGCAATGTAATGTCCTGTTGATGTTGGCGTTCTGTGTCTGGTCGTTTTATTCCCTACAACCTGGTTGAGTCGGACGGCGCTGATACACACGTCATGCTCGTGAACGGGTACCGTCTGTCGGGGCTGGTCAGCTCTTACTATCAATGGAAATCTTTCTCTGATTAATTATTAGTTTAGACATCAAACTGCATTGTTCTTGTGTAGTATTTAGAACATAATTGTAAACCAAGAGACCACTGTAATCATGTTTTAAAGGAGTGCCTATGGAGTTTCTTGTCGGTTCTTCTCAATAAGAGCCACTTTTCGGAACCGTGCAACGTTTGACTTTTGAAAAGTGCAATTTTAATGGCCTAATTGGAATAAACGAATGGAATAACGCCAACCCGCACTAAGCCAGCGTGGTCAACTATATCCTATACCCTCTCATTCTGTGAGAGGAGACCCGTGCCCAGCAGTGGGACAGTGTAAGGGTTGATGATGAATTGGAATAAAATATTTGACTTTGACTTTAGGAAGGTTAAAGTTATCCAGACTTGGGCCCAGTAGGGTGTTTGCTACATGCGCATCTACTAGTGGGAAACAAATAGTAGCCTCTCTAGTCTCAATGATGTCCAGTAGTTGTACCAGATCATAGCCCATCATTATCGTGATCGTTAGTATAGTGGTCGTGCGACTGCTATGCTAGAGGTCTTGCGTTCGATTCCCAGGCCGAGCAGATTCCCAGAAATTCTCAGTAGCAGGTCGAAGTTTGGATTTATGCTCGGTTAATGGCCCTATTACATGGGATCTAAATATTTAGATCCCATGTAATAGGACCAGTTCATCGCACAGTTCACCGGTATATACCGGTGAACTGTGCCTAACCCTTTGGGAAATACGAGGGAGATGGTATATTATTTGTTCTTAACTTCTGCAGTTATCATCGCTACAAATATAATTTTAGTGTAAACTTTATTCGTCCCAAATAAACGTTATTATTATTATATGTATCTATGTACAGCCGATAGCAGATCAAGGTATACAAAACTGTCAATTTTTACCATTTGAAAATGAACCTTATTAATTGTATTAAAGTTGAAAATTTATCAAAAAAAATTTGACAGATTGGGGTAGCTTGAAGTGCATGCCTCTGTACATTGAATTGTTATAAGTGTATTTAAAAAAAATATTGTATTGTGTTGCATGGATTAAATTTCATTACTAGGTCTGCTCTCGAAATTGTTATAGCTAAGTCGATACATTCTACATAAATACCACATACCTACTCATACAGCTGTCACTAATCATAAAAAACACAATAAAATCCCTACTAATATTATAAATGCGAAAGTAACTCTGTCTGTCTGTCTGTTACGCTTTCACGTCTAAATCACTGAACTGATTTTAATGAAATTTGGTACAGAGATAGAGTTGACCTTGAGAAAGAACATAGGATAGTTTTTATCTCGGACTTTTGAAGAGTTCTCTTGGAAACGCGATATAACCGAACTCGACGCGGGCGAAGCCGCGGGCGGAAAACTAGTATAATATAAATTAATGGGTGTATCCCTGTGGTAAATTTAACTGGCCAGTTTGTGTATTTATATTATTTATCACTACATTTTCTTACGTATTGTTTAAGTCTAACTATTAATATGTACTATTTTTTAATAAGTGTATGCATGCTTCGTCACTAGACGACATCTTTGTTTATATAGTTTCGTAATTTTTTGTTTTCTCATATCAGTGAACTGTAATTGTTCTTTTGAGAATAAAAAAAAAATTTAAACCTAAACTTCTTTTTGTTATTACCTACATCATTCCGTACATTTAAAATAAAGTTGTTAGGTTATTGAAATCTAACTTCGACAATGTTAAATTAGGCCCGAATATAGCCGCAATAGCCCAGTGTAACGGTGTCTGTTTAATATTTATGAGTTTCGCAAAACGCATCAGCGTGCGGTTTGTTTAATAGCGTTGTTTTTAAACGACTATTTGACGGGGAGAGAAACCCTTTAGGCTAAAACTGGGGAGCGGTAGGGTTGCCACGTAAGACACGTTGCTTACATTAAATAGAAAAACTAAGACCGTATTTTTCTAAGTTTTATTATTGTATGGGTGCCTCATTATGCCTCATTAGCTTCGTAATCGTAAGCAGGACTGCTATACTTGTGATCCTGGGTTTGATTCCCAGGTCAAGCAAAGTGTTATTGGATTTTTCTATGAAGTTCTCAGTAGCACTCACAATTCAGGGTATAAATTTGTACCCGGTTAATGGCAGCTCGCCCCCTATTACTTGGGGCCTAAACGTACCAGCAAACTGTGGGTACACTTCTGTCTGGCCCTTCAGAGACTACATGCGTAATGGTATGTTGTATATGTTTTATGGTAGAAAGCAATGTTTTCTGTCTGCTGTTCACACGCCAACACAACCAGCTGTTGAATTGAGTAATCATATGAAAAATCTTGATTTTGTTTCATTAAATTGTGTTATTCCTTAAAATAGCAAGCTACAGCAACAACTCGCTACTTATATTATGTGTTTTATAAATTTATTCGAGCCAGTGTGCCAGCCCTATGGATTCTCGTTGCTGCGCTAAACGGTAGCGTACCCGCTCAAACCGCGTTACACCGTCATCTTCCAACACAATCTTCTTTAACTGATTTATGTACCAATTGATATCCAAACTTTTTTAATACAAAAAAAAACTAAATTGTTCTACCTATACGTAAAGAACCATTATAAAATTAAACAATTTGCTTTGAATTTCCAGGAAATGACTAATTTTGAACCGTGCACCTCGACTCAAAATTTCCTAAGTGCCTGTATATGGTTACATACTATATAACCATATACCATACCAGGCATTTATGAAATTTCGAGTTCGAATCAAAATAGTTTTATTATCTTTTCTAAAACAGTCGAATCTCTCATATCAACTGATTAGCATAACATACCATCACGCCTGTATTCCTTGAAGAGTTAGGCAGGGGTGTTCTAATGTACACCCACAGTTCGCAGGTCCCACGTAAGAGGGGGCGAGCCTATTGCCATTAACCGGGTTCAAAACAAAATCCAAACTTAGCTGCTACTGAGAATTTCATAGCAAAAGCCAATAACATTGCTCGACTTCGGAGTTAAACCAAGGACCTCCAACGCAGTTAGATTATTGAGCGTCGATTTTATTTAGCCACAAGGCCCCGTATATTTTTTTATATTCCATTCTCTTTTCAAATATTCTAAAATGTCACCACGAGTGTAGCACTTCCATTACACTGTATAACAAGTTAAATAACATCACAACAGTTGTCTAAGTTAAAACGGATCTGGTATTTGCATATTCCAATCTCGTAGAGCCTGCGGCTACGCGCCACGTAGTCCCCGGCTACGCGCTACGTAGCCCGGCTACGCGCTACGTAGATATGGTCCGAAAAAATAAGTTTGGTATCATTGTTGATGATATGATAGGGTATTGCAATAATTTTTACTTCCACTTACATTTTTATTATTGATATTATAAAGTTGTGTAATTTTTGACAAGCGCTGAAAAGATGGCTCTTTCTAGAGGCCACTTCAGATTTGCCTACATTGTAAAACACATATTATGTTAAGCACTGAATACTGTTACTGTCTGGAGTGGACCATGGTTCTCTGAGTTTGTTTTGGCGTTTCTTTTTAGAAGTCGTCAGCATGTTTGCTACACGTATCCACTCAAAATTCTACCATGTTCTCCATAGGCTGCATACAATAAAACGCCTATAAACGCGGTGCCAGCCCGCCCGCCGGTTAGGCGCCGCCCTAACTTTCCGTTTCAAGCCATTAACGGAAGGGTTTGCCAATTAAACAGTTTTACATGGCTTTAGCTCGATTTTATTGTGGTTGAAATTTGCATGAAAATAAGCTGAAATAGGATGAGAGGTTAGTTATGTTTTCCCACGATTCAATATGTGTTGTGATATTTTTGAAGTTATAAATTTATGTAGGTATATTATATACATATATATGTATAAAGGTAATGATTATAATCTCTACTAATATTATAAATGCGAAATTAACTATGTCTATCTGTTTGCTACGCTTTCACGCCTAAAACGCTGAATCGATTCTAATGAAATTTGGTACAGAGATAGATTAAAAAACCCCTTAGCAAATCTTGCAGTTTAGCAGTAAACTCTTACTCGTCTACTATACCATTGAGTCAGTTGCTTCCCCAATTCGTGCAAAACCATAAATCATGAGCAATCAAAATACGAAAGGTGGTGTCACTGGGCTAAACGTCTTCTCCAAATCAGGGGGCAGCGCTGAATCATATTTTGTTGTGTAATGAAATGCGGATGAAATACTCTACATAATTTACGCACTGGGTTGAATAAACGCAACGACTAAATCGAAAAGATTTACCCAAATTTGGATTCATTACAGAAGACAAAAAAAAACAGACTGCATACTTTTAATATGATTAGATCGAATTAGCATACAGTAAGAGATAGATGGAGAGATGCAGGGAAGCCTTGCCCAGCAGTGGGATACTAATCGTTATCGTAATCGTACAGAGGACTCGGAATAATATTTATAAAAAGTATTCTTACTCCGAGCCATTTCCCAACATGTTGAGCTCGGCCTCCAGTCTAGGCAGGTGTGGCAGTATATTACTAAGAGTGACTGCTATCAGACCTCCGTAACCCAATTTCTAGGTAATCCCAATATTCTGAGGATATATCCTCAGGATATCAAAAAGCCTGACAACCAGTTGACCAGTTCGAGATTCTGGGGGTCTACTCCCTAAGCACGAAGTCCGTAGTTTCGACCTTAGTTACGGGCGTTTCCTACTCCGTATCACCTACGGACGGATGATTCGTTCGGGGCCGGAACTAAGAATGAATGACAACACAATAAATTTGACAGTTGTCCCTAGTCTCAATGTGTTTTTACCCTTTCGAAAAATTTAATTTGACACTTGTTTTATCAGATTCCGAAGTTTCGGAGAACTTTCGAACGACTCGTAACTTCGTTGACGGAGATAGGGAGTAGACCCTCTGACCACCACTAAGGATTGTCCTTCTCCTTTTCGTTTCCTTTATAAGAGATAGGTTAGCGTTTGATCACAATCCCACCTGATGGTAAGCGACGATGTGGTCTAAGATGTAGCACGCTTACCTAGAAGATACCTATTCACTCGTGACTTGAAGACCCTCAAATTTTACACGTCAGGAAATACAGACTCATGCAGCTAATTCCATTCCCTCGCTGTATGGATAAGGAATTGTCATAAGTATTGGTATGACAACAGGGACCGCGTGTATAAAATCTAATTTTATATACTTGTCTTTTTCTATAGAACGGAAGCTCCAACTAATGTGATGCTGCTTTTTCAAAATATTTAAGGTCATGAGTTCTCCACTATTCGTAAGAGCAGAAACCGCTTGCGTTACCCACACATAGTGCGTCTGGCCATTAGCGAATGACGATAGCTACGCATCAATCATAGCACAGCCAATTCATTACCACCACTCGGCGCAGATTGCCCGAAAGCATTATGTCCATTCATTCATAGACCTTTTAATTTTTGCTCATTTTTAGACAACATAACATAGGTGACATACCTATTTTTCCCGAAGGGGTAGACAGATGTATACTAATATAACCTACAGTTTGCAGGTAGGTTTATAGGCCATTAACCGAGCACAAACCCGAGCTGCTACTGAAAATTTCATAGAAAAACCCAATACCACTGCTCGACCTCAGAATCGAACCCAGTATACGAAACTGCTTCGATAGACAGTCCTGTTCACGACCACTAGGCTATTGAGGTAGTCTTTCAGCTTTCAGTTATTGGACAAAATGACTAAAACAGTAATAAGGATAAAAGATTTCTTTGATCCTGAATGAAACTTGTGGCCAGAATTTTGTCATGCTACAAGTTATGGATTTTATATAACGGGGAAATACTACAGACATTTGTATTTGTACTTCGATGAAGCCTACTTTGGTCAAACATACTTTAAACTTGCAGTGTGAGTAGCCAAGTCAGACCACCTCTGATCACCCCTTACTTTACGAATTCATGATTGTGCGTATTAATAATTAATTATCACTCGCTTAAACAGTGAAGGAAAACGTCGTGAGGAAACCTGAATGCCTCACAATTTTTTCTCGACGCTGTGTGAAGTCTGCCAACCCACACTAGGCCAGCGTCGTGGACTATAGCCCAATCCATCTCAATCTGAGACCCGTGCCGTGGGACAGTATATGGGTTGAAGATTAAGAAGTGCGTAAGTAATACTCGCAGAAACAACTACAAAACAAAAGAAGCAGATTTCCTTAAAAATATAGATAGATCATAGTATGATCGATCACGTATGTGACGTATCGCTGTGTTCATATTGTGACGACAACTTTGTCAGTCGCATATGTGATGGTTCTGACGTCACAGTGCAATCTAGTAAATGGTTACATTGAAGTACGAATAAAAAATCTGAAGATCTTATGGTATTGTCTATATGAACCAATTTTTCTGTGATATTTATATATCATATTGTACCTACTTGTGTTCAGTTATATTCACACGAATTTTCAACTTCATATTTCTACTTTCTCGAATTCTTATTTAAATGGCAACACACGCAGTTTAATTCATTAATTGCTAACAATATTGCAAGCAACGATTTGATTTCTAAATATTTTTCAGTATTAAATGTTTCTCTTTGTCTTTAAGTCTCGAGACTTAAAGACAAAGAGAAGTGTGGTAAGTGTTGAGTCGACTCAACACTTACCACATCCATTTCATCATCTTTCGCCCCAATCCGTCTGACAGGTCCACTGCGTCCCGTTGTCCAATTTAATTATATTTGTCGGGTCGCCAGCCATTTTTAATATTTCCTCTCATGTCCTGGCGCATACGTACAGTGGAACTCTTGCCAAAATTTATATCTGACCTGAAGACAGCATTTCATTAGAAGGATATTATTTTCTTGTGCCATATTGAATTGAATGAAAGAGGTGTCTTTTGAATTGCTGATCAGGTTTTTTCAAAAAAAGGAAAGAAATGGACTTCAATGGCGGAAATGTTCCATGTCAATTGGGTCGGTGTCACCTAATCTACCAGTTCGTGCTGTGAAAAAGAGATTAGCCACTCAGTAGGGATATAGACATCAACATTCACTTGTTAACCTGATTGTTTTCCTTGGGAACTGGAGATAAGGAGCGCAAGTATGAGAAAAATGAAAAAAATGGGAGAAAGCTTTTTCAGAAGACCAGGACAATTCTTGCTGAAAAAATCCTTGTTGTGGCTCCTCTTGTTTCCAATTCATTGCTTGCTTGTAGGTGCCTCCAAGAGTCGTTAATCGTCCAACACACCCGGAGAAGTCAGCTTCACTATCTTACGGCTTATCTTTTTATCATCGTATGAACGAAGTTCATGTAGCTCATGTTAATATGACAGAATAATAATTGCTTGCTTGAGGTAGTTCACTAGAAATAGGTGCCTAAAATAAAAAAAGGATTTATTGCACAACATGTGAAAAAAAATTTGAAAATAAATAAAAACAAAAGCAGTCTTATTGCGAAAACAATAAGCCTATACATAGATATATTCCCAAATACATTTAAATATTAGACTAATACTTTTCAACCTCTTTGCACGATCATACATTAAGACCTGCCTTCTTCTGCCTCATGTAAATCATAGTACACCACTTAAACAATACGTTGACTACAATAGCTCCATTTAATCACGAAGTAGCTTATTGCAGTAACGTTGTTACGACGCCCTCTGCCCCACTGTGATGCAGTAAATTTCAATCAAAATGATGGTAACTGCCGGACGGACGCGCAGGTCTATTCTGGGGTAGATTTGCGATGTAGAAACGAGAACGAATCCGTTGGTTTTCAAGTAAAGTAACAGAACAACGAAATATATGACTTGCGTAGCTGTTAAGGTACCGTTCACTTGACACTGTCGTCATGCTCCCACTTTTATCATAATTTACTTGGGCATTACGTATGTAGCAGAACGTTTTTTTCATGAATCTATCAGAGTAGTTCTTATCTTCCTTTCGTATCATTGTTATCTTTCATACAATCCATTCGTCTCTTTCCACTTAAGGGTAGAGTGTATCTTTATGGTAACTTGTCCTATATCGCTGCCGATCACCTTACACCATACCTTACATGTCCAAATATCCATAGCAAAAACGGTTACTATACAATTTTTCAGCCACCGACGCTAATTTGAAACTGCCTGCCTGTTATACATTATAATATGAGTATATGTAATCGAAGTGAAATAACATTGTTTTTTAACTGTGTTGTGTTCCTTACGGTGAGTAAGGTCGCTACGCCAGGAAACGTTGTGTTGGCAGTGGGGAACTTTGACCCTTATACTGCCAACCCAACTATTCCTTTTTCGTTTTACAGGGTCGGCAACACGCCTCTGGTGTTACAAGTGTCTATAGGCTAAGGTGGTCTTTATGGTTATTTGCCACCTTAGTGGCATAAAAAAAAATATCCTTATTTCGAAAATTCGCATCTCAAATGATTGTATGAATTACCTTTTATGCATCACTTTTGTAGACCAACATTTCGATCCATACAAGACAGCTAGCGTTATCATGTTATATGAGAAACGGTAACGGTAGTTTTGTTCGGTTTTTAAAACATTTCCACTATGCCAGGCTATGAATTTAGAAACACAAATTCTCACACACAAAAACTAGGATCCGGAACAACTGACTGTAGGCAATCAAAATATTTTAGCCATCAAGGAATAGAACCCAAGTATATTATATATATTACTATAACTATGTATACCGAATACAATATTACTCCCAGAATCTGCCGTCCGGCGGGCGGCGACGGGTAGATGAAATATGCGGCCCGTGTCGAGCAGAGACTACACGACACGACACTTTAAAATATTAACACTGTATATAATATACGAATAACTGGATTATCTGCGTTGTTTGAACCAGTTTAGTGTATGAAAAACGTTGCAAACTGGGCAGTTTTGGAGCTTGCTGTAGCATTTTTGGAAATATGTGACGGCCGTCCTCTAAAAAATTTGCAAAATTCGCTTGACTTTTATTGCACCAAAATTGTCAAAGTCTACTTATCATTTTTGACGTTTCTAATGAATATCAATAAACGTCAAATTAAAAATCAAACTATAAATTATTTCACCATGTCCGAATAATCGCTACTCCCTGAATAAATTCAAAAATGGAACACCTATTTATATGAGATTAACCACGAAGTAAATTAACGGGAACTTACTCGGAGGTGATGAAAAAGGTCCTAAGTCGATTCTATTTTTAAAGTTACACACGGCAAAGGTAGAACGGCAGTCGAGAACTGTCTGTCTGTCTTCTGTGACTACCACTGTGAACGAACGGCTTATGTGCCCATACGATCATACGATGCATGAAGACCCCTTCTGAAAAGGTCTTCATGTGCTAAGTATGGTTACCAATATAAACAGTGGACGCGGCGACAAAGACCCTAAACTAGTCTTAATTAAGCCATCAGCAGACGACTTCGGACTGAAGATTGACTTCTGCAACTCTAAAACTGGTACCGTAAAAAACTTGCTCTAACCCTCCATACCTAAACCAGGGAATAAACAAAATAACAAAACGATATAACAATTTTCTCACCCAACTGTAATGGGGAACAGTTTGTCGCTAACGCTTTTGAAACATGGGCAATAACTTTAAGAGTGTTCGCTATGAAGTACGGTAAGCGACAATACGCCTCAACTGGGATATAGGTTGAAGCAGAGAGGACAAGATTTTATGGAGGAATTTAAAAAAATAATTCGAGAAACAATTTGTTTTTAACCGGCTGCCGAAGTGTAATGCTTTTCGAGCGTATGTATGTACGAATATGTATCTATTTTAAATGTTTTTGGTAAAGTAGGTATTACGTACAGTATATAATTATAAGTACAAAATGTTTCTCCCACCCAAATGCATAACAGTTTGTTGGCAGCAATACATTTTGCAACAAAAATGCTAACATTTTTGTTGCAAAATGTATTTTGTAAGTTTGTAAGTTTTTATTTCTTGTTTTGCACTTTTTAGTTTGTATTTTTTAACGCAGTTTAATTCTTCTACAGGTAGTATGACGAGAAACGTCCGAAGCCTACGTGATGGTAAGTCATTGCCTTTGCCCATATCAATTCTAGATTTTTTTTAAAATGAGTAATAAGCGATTTTTTGACGATTGCGCGACGCAAAGGGGAGTAATGTGTTTATCAGCCTGTTAGTTCCTTTATGGCATTTAGAGACCAAACACCATCACGTTCTACTACCGCACCACCAGACACCGCAGTAGAGTCCACCCGTATTACCTCGAATCGATCTCATCCAGCACAGTCCGCTTCCAAAGATCATTCCTACCACGTACTATCAGGCTCTGGAATGATCTACCTGCTGCGATGTTCCTCGTGCGTTATAACATGTCCTTCTTCAAACGAGGCCTAAAAAGAGCTCTCTACCACACACAGTAGGCGGCGGCACAGCTCTGTCCCCGACGTTGCTGATGTCCACGGGCGGTGGTGACCACTTACCATCAGGTGGGCCACTAGCTCGTCTGCCACTGTAGGCAATAAAAAAAAACGCGTGGGCCGATATTTATGATTCTTTCCTCATTCAGTTTGTCTTAATCTTACGAATGTTAATAAAGACAGTAGACCCATTATTGGCAAAAATTGATCCGGTCTATAATTTCTAATAGGTTCCGACTGTTTCTGTCGCTATGTTCCAGACGTCATGATTTTTTCTTTTCTGTACTTTTTTATTTCGTACATCTTTGTATCTTTTGGCAACAATATGCGGGAACAATCCGACGTAAAAGCCTCTCCGTATGCTAGTATTTGTACATAATGCACATAAAATGGCCACGTCCGAGGTATAACGGATACCTTATAGCTAAGTAATTGAATTGCGAGATGGAAATATTAGGTAAGTAGTTCCATGCTAAACGAAAAGAAGCTTGTGATTTGGAAGTATAAATAATACAATATGGAGGATTAAGTATGAATTTTTTAAGTACGAATATCTATATATAATATCTGTAATATAATATCTGTCGCCATCACGCCTATATTCCCCGAAGAGCTAACAGTTCCCCGGTATGTTTAGGTCCCATGTAAATATGTAATAGAGGGCGAGCATAATACCATTAAATGGGCACAATTTTGAACTGCTACTGAAAATTTCATAGAAAAGCCGAATAAAACTTTGCTCGACCTGGGAAGTCGAGATTTTTTTTTACTAGGAACATCTCAACAATAGCTAAAAATATGGATTTGTGCCCGGTTCGGGGAAATAGTCTTACTCTCTTGGAGGTAGAAGGCTACCTACCGATTACAAACTGCATTTACCTTCCCTTGGCGTATATAACATAGCCATTGAGATTCGCCTCGATCACATATACGTCTAAACAAATGATAGCGTGGCAGTACATGTTGAAAAGTAAATAAAGATATGAGAAGTAGTGCCTAGTTACCTACCAAAGAGTATATAATACGGCTCGAAAACCGCAATAAACAAGTATACCTGTGCCACACATCCATAAAGCACGTGCCGATTCCACTTCCGCTCCGCCCCCACTTCCGGTGCGGGGCCGCGGGGCGCGCGCCCCGTATGTAAATGTAACGACTCGTAGATACCGACTTGTTTATGTGATTTAATACCGACTCCGTTTCAACGACCACGACATGTTTATGGCCTTATAATAAGTGTTGGTTTTAATTTTTATGTGGAAAGTTCGCCATGGAACAAACGTCAACACCAAAGTTGTGGACCACTGATAACGTGTTACCATGTTTCTGTAGTGTTGCCGAGGCATAAATATAACTAGCGATTTTGGTGTTACCACGCTTAAGTAATTATTGAGTATAAATATATGTACCTGTTTGTTAATTTATTTATTTAATACTTTATGCACAAACATAGTACAAAGGCGGACTTCATGCCTAAGGCATTTTCTACCAAGCGACCTTAGGGTGATGTAGAGACAGAATTGGTAGGTGCACTAATATTGTTAATCTGTTACCTTTTCGCTTAAACCACTGAACAGATTTTGATAACATTCGGCAAGCAGATAGCAGATAGAAGAAGAAGATAGCATCCTAAAAGAAACTCTTCTTAGCAATTGTTTAAATTTCATAAATGGGAACACAGTGAGTTCTTTGAAACGTATGAAACTTCTATTGATTTCGACCCAGACTGCTGTATACTCCGCTACATAGTCATCTAAGGTGCATTACAACTAAGTGTTCTTGTTTTTCAAAACAGACTTTGTTCCAACAGAACAGGGGCCTGAAATATGTTATTATCATATTCAAGTCCCAAGGAATGAGATGTCCGTAGTATAGTTTTACGCCCCGACTCCGCCTCCCTATTACCTCGCCGCCCGCGGCTTTGTGGTTACTAGGGACAAGACATGGATGTAGAGCGAATGGAAGAGCTATAAAAATGTTAATAGATGTGGAACACTCAATGCTCTTCACTAGTTTTTTAAATTATATTTCGTACTTTAACCTATGTCTATAGATAAAATTCGGAGGTGCACTCCCCAGTTCAGTACCTACACCAGGTAATTTAGCTAACCAAGGTATTAAAAGGCAGGGTTAGCCAATGTATGCTGCCCCATGGGATATTGTTCACAAAAAATATAACACCAATTATAAATACCTCCTAATTAAAATTACTGAACTGTGTTTAAATTAAAGTTTTTTCGCTTAATCATAATAATGATTAAAAACGTAATTCGTAGTCAGAAACCCAAAAGTCTAAGGAGAAGTTTATCCATAACGGATTTAACGGACGGACGGTCCAATTCTGTTACTAAGCAGATAAACTGTAGCCGAACTTAGGAAAAGGTTAGGAAGATGATGGGTTAGGTACCTATTCTGACATTGCTTCGGTATTTCAGGTATTGGCAATTTTGTATCCTATTAAAATAAGTGGCTTATTAGTCTGGTATAAACACAACTGCGCCGCTAGAGGTCCTGGGTTCGATTCCCTGGGCGATATGGAGTTTTTCTAAAATTCTCAGTTTGGCCGGTTAATGGCAATAGGTTCGTCCATTTTACATAGAACTTAAACTTACCTGCGAACTGTGAGTTTACCTACATAAGTACCTACACCTCTGGTTAACCCTTCGGGGAATATAGGCATCATGGTTTGTACGAATATGATATGATGATATCATTATTATTTTCCCTTTTGATATTAAGTGCATCGTATTATCTCTTGACATATCTAGAACTTTAAATCTGTTAAAACCCGGTGTGCAAGATAAAAAATAGGAAGAGGTCTCGCGTAAAATATGTAACTTACATATTGACAGCGGTGGGGCGGCCATATTGAATGAGCGGACTACACTGATGGCCTCTGCTTCAGTATAAGGAAGCACACTAACAAAATACACGATTTAAACAAATGATAATAACATGACCATCATACCTGCAACCCCGAAGGCTAGGCAGAGGGGTAGATGTAATACAGCCATAGTTTGCCAGTTTGGTTTTATGCCTCATTAAAGCCACAGCCACTTTTGCATCCTTTATTTGAGGTGGAATGTTGTTCCAACTTTTGGAAGCTGCGTAATGAAAACTGCCTCTATTCCAATCTATATATCCAGCTGCTACTGAAAATTTCATAGAAAAACACAATAACACTGCTCAAACAGGCTAAAATGTGGCCAATGAGGCTTAATTGCGGATGTAAAATTAAACAATTACAAAATACAAAAATATCTTATATTTTTGTTGTGTTGTGTTTTATATTTTTTTGCCAATACAATATGTTTGTATTTTGTAATAATTGTGTTTAATTTTACCAACAGCCGTCATACAATGAATCGTAAAAAATATATATATGTACTCAGCATTAGATACCATAAAATAAAACCCAAAGATGACCTTAAAAAATAAAAACGAAAACAAAAACAAAAACAGAATGAAAATGAAAATGAGCCAATAACTGAAAAAAAGTGTTTCCCCGTCGCACTGGGGCACGGCAGACAGGGGTCAGTCCGGATCCAATTTATGCACAATCTTACCTTCCTTATGATAGTGAATATTGAACACAAATAGGATTTAAGAAATTCGAGGCTTAAGCGGTCCTTGATTTCAAAACGTGTTTGCAACAAGACTGGACTTTAAAAGAGACCATGATTTTTTCTCTTAGGTCGTCAGCTAGGATATTATTAATTAAATATTGACTTGTAAAAGTATCTCTAAAAGATCTATTTAATAAGAAATAAATATCATTTAAAGATTTATGTAGACCTAGCTGCTGCCCGCAATTTCACTCGTATTTCAAGTGAGTTTTCAGACAAAATATGTCCTTCTCCAATGTCTAATCTATATCTGTGCCAAATATCATCAAAATCTGATCAGCGGTTTACGCGTGAAAGTGTAACATAAAGACAGAGTTACTTACCCTTTTTAAATATTAAGTAGTAGGGATTGTGGGTGCTAAGAATCTTTGTTCCAGTCCCAGGTTCTAGGCTTGACTAATTTTCAGTCGTAAATAGTTTATAATTTGTGTTAATTTAATCAAAAGATAATTATTTTAAGGAATTTATTGGTATTCAATCACAAAAAATACTCTTGTTGGTTGACCAATCGTCATTGCACATACAGCCTGTTGAAAAATAGTATGCAAAACATAACACACCTCTGGCGTTTCAAAATTATATTTCAAAATTATTATTAACATTTGGCACACTTACAAATGTTGCGTTTCGTTAAGTTTTTCCCATTATTTGACCAATTTTAACCCTAGATTTTAAGAAGCAGTGAGAGCCTAGTGGTATGACCATAGGACTGGCAAGACAAAAGTCTCTAAGTTCGAATCCAAGGCTCACTTCTGACTTTTCAAAATCATGTGTGTATTAATAATTAATTATCACTCGATTACGATAACAGTGAAAGAAAACATCGTGAGGAAACTTGCATACCTGATAGACTTACTCGACGGGGCATGCGAAGTCTGCTAACCCGCAATCGCCAGCGTGGTTGCCTATAGGCTAATCCTTTTCATTCTGAGAGGAGACGCGTGCCCAGCAGTGGAACAACAAATGATGACATAAAATTGTAAGTAGGTAACATACAATACAGCATTATAGAACTGGAAAACAAAGTAGGTAGGTACCACCTACGTAATTCAGTCTCACCCCAGATACCTATAAATTAAAGCAGCAAGGAATATGCATAATAATATATGTTATATGAGCTCCGTACAAACAAACAGTTGTTCTAGCGAGTATAACGCAGGAAGTGTGGTACCGCACACAATGTCTTATGTTCAACCGAGTGGATGTGCTATGAGGTGCGAATGTCGCGAACATGGAGAAGGCATATAGTATGTTTAGATACTCATGCAACCCTGTTCGTCCAAGGTATAGGTCCCATTGCTGGCCACGGGTCTCCTCTCAGGATAGGAGGGATTAGTCTATAGTCCACCTCGCTGCCCTAATGCGGGTTGGCAGACTTCACACACCTTCAAGAAAATCTCTTTCTCACGATGTTTTCCTTCACCGTTAAAGCGAATGATAATTAATTAATAATACACACATGATTTTGAAAAGTCAGAAGTGCGCCTTGGATTTGAACTTAGAGACTTTTGTCTTGCCAGTCCTATGGTCATACCACTAGGCTCTCACTGCTTCTTAAAATCTAGGTTTAAAATTGATCAAATTCTGGGAAAAACTTAACGAAATGCAACATTTGTAAGTGTGCCAAATGTAATATCAATCGAAAACCTACAATCCGATGGACCTGGTGGAAATGCATTGACAATCAAAAATCGTGACACTCAAAGCTAAGGTTGGCCATGGATGTCCCATATCCAATCTTAGTATTGAGTGTCCTGATTTTATTAATAACTAATAATAACTTAACTTCGATCAACTTCACGAGTAGTGTAGTGCCGAAAAAAGAGCTGAAAGCTGCAGTCTACTAGCAGAATAATACAATAACTAGGGAAATATCTAACTTTGCTGTTTCGTCACATAAAACGATACCTAAAACTGCTTAAGAAGCTCATCGGTCTCAATCTAGTTAACATCGTGTGTGTTATGTGCCTTCTATACCGCATCCGTACACGTGTGTTCCCACATCCGCGTCCGCGCCCCACCGCCGCCACTCACATGGGAGTTATGCAGATTCGCTCGGTATTTATCGTGAAACTTCAACAGATACGGGCCGACACCGCGAATCTGATTCCGTTTGTACTATCAACCAGATTTATTGACTGTAATAATGTTATTGGACGTTTGTTTTCTGGCGTACATTTTCGTGATAAACAATAGGTATGTTTGGCATGTATCAGATTTTGGGGATGTTACGTATGTAGATGTTGCAGATATCTACGCTGTGTACGAAATTTGGGATATTTGTTTATGCAAGGTTGGGAAAATTGAAAAAAGGAGAGAGGAGAATCGAAGCGTCAAAAAACAAAGTAACCAAGTTTATTTTTCGCTAGATACTAAAAAACATATTTAATAATAATATTTTGCGTCAAAAGTCTGAAGAACACGGTAAGCTTTGATTTTTAAAACTAGACGTTTAACTCCTCAGTCTTGATTGACAAAAATCTCAATGAAAAATACTACTTAAGCCGAAACCACAGACTTCTTCTCTTTTACCCTTCCCTAACAATCCGTAACTAAAGAATCCTTCTTATCAAGGAGCGTGATATTTTACGTCACTGCGTACTTACCTCCATCCTCTCTCGTATTCAGAAGGTGTTGCCAGTCATTACTCGCAGCAATATAGATGTTTAAGTGAGCATTTAATATTTTATTAGCAAGATTCGCGGCGAACGCGCTGTTCACTAGGGTTGTCTATAAGAAAAAGTGTTATATATTGTGGACAGAACAAGACTTTTGACATTTTAAGTCTAGAAGACAAACAGCACATCCAGAGATCGATCAATTTAAAATGCCAGCTGAAGATGACAAAGTGGATTCTGATACCGAATTGATATAAGTATTTTTAGTTATACGTATAAAATACATAACCCAATTTAGAATGAGTCTCTTTCAAAATCCAGAAATAGGAAACCCAGGTCAAGATTTACAGAAAAAAATCAGAAATACTAGATACAAAAGAAAGTTTGTATCATATATGTGGCTAGAAAGGAAATTCAATTACTCGTAAGTCTCACTTGAGTCTGTGTGTTGTCTTTGACTAGTGCTGCCACCCCTAAAGCACAAGAAGCGTTCGCCACTGTTATCTAGATCACGTAACGCGGATCGGGCTCGCGCCTTGCATATTCCTCGCTTTTAAACCTTATCGTTTTATATAAATTAATTGCGCGGAACAGAGATTTTGGTGGTTACAGCGCTCTGTGTACTTACTCCGAAGGCCTTGAAGGCAGCGACTTTAAAGATAGGTTTAGGCATTAGAAAAGTTTGAAATCACCAAAAAACGAAGCAACAATAGATAGACGTGTGCTTGGTGTGCATCAGAATGGCGGGTGTATGACTACAAATGGCCATGCGATATGCGTGTGAGGAATGTACCGAATGTACGTACAATTTGAAGCAATGTAATATTTTAAAACCACAGTTTTTATGTCATATAATTCGCAGTTCTAAATAAGTATAATATTATTTAGAAAAGGAAAAATTGGACCGCGGGCAGGATTCGAACCTGCGTCTTCTGGTTCAGTGCAGGTTCGAATCCTGCCCGCGGTCCAATTTTTCCTTTTCTAAATAACTTTAAAATCTTAGCATGGAAAATGCCAAAAATATACAAAAAAAAAGATAAATATAATATTGTTCAGCTAGGAAATGCCGGCGCCATCCAGTATTCATTAAATGTTGACTTATAAAAGTGTCTTTAAAAGATATATTTGCAAAAATAAATATGATTCATCATCTATCATTGTCTGATATAAAATGACTTTCAAAATATTCCTGTGCGCTTGGACAAAAACAGTTCTCTTGTTTATTTGGAGAGTGTTAAATGTCCCAAATATTTATCGGATAATCCCTTTGACCATGTCTGCTGATCCTGCTTTATTTCTTGTATCCACATCAAGGTGAATTCCAAAACACACTGAAATATAGTCCAGTATTTTGCCAGAATCGCCTTGTAGCTCCTAGTAATCATATATCATTGCTTGTGTGCGCCATTTCACCGATATACCTAATTGTATTAAAGAGGGTTGCTGCTACTATAGATTAGATAAAGTAGCAGCAAGCCTCTTTGAGTATTAAACTTCTATACCAAAATATAGTGTGCACTGGCTGAGATATAGCAATGGTAAATTTAAGGAAAATTAAAATTTTACACATATTGTTACATAAATTAATAGACAGAAATAATGTATCGCTGGGGTAACAAACCCCAGCGACACATTATTTTACCGCTCCTTTTTCTCAGCTGAAACACTAGGAGCCGCTATAGGGCGGGCGTGTTGGAGGCTATCTCAATGTAATGTAAATATAAAATGACATTCAAAAAGTCCTAATTAGTAGTATATCTTGATTAAATTATTTTGACTTTGACTTTATAAGGTGACCTCCAGGTCCGCTTATACCGGAAACGAATGGCCTGTTGTATAACCCAGTGTCATCATAATTATTGTGATTCATCAAGTGGCGATTTTAACCCGTGTCATACCGCAATCTGCCCGCAGTAGATGTAGGTACTTATACTATACCAACACCACAAATAAAGATAACATTATAAATGTAAAAATAACTTCAATTAACTCAAGTCCGTTATGCTGGTCGCTCTAATCATACTCGCGCATTTAAGAGCTCCACCATACTTCTTAGTTATCTAGCTTGTTGGTTAATTGAAACCATTTTGCGATGATTTGAAGATATCATAAAATTTACTACTCTTTTGAATTCGAATATCGGTATTCAGGGGTACTTACCTACGGCAGATAAAATTATTCGGTAATTTAAATTGATATAAAGGTATTTACATAAAATACTCTTTTCTCGTTAGTTACGTTAGTATTAAAATGATAAGTAAATAAAAAATACCTAATTACCTTAACTACCTCATTAGTCTAGTGGTCCTAAGTGCGACTGCTACGCTAGAGGGTTCGATTCCAAGGTCGAGCAAAGTGAAATTGTATTTTTCTATGAAATTCTCAGTAGCAGCTCGCGGAGTATGAATTTTTACTCGGTTAATTACTATAAACTGGTCACCTCTTACATGGGGCCTAACATATCGGCGATCTGCGAGTGTACCTTCAGCGAATAAAGGCTCGTTATATAGGTAGTTAATGTGGTTACTTCTTACAAAATCAATCGCGTTATGAAACCGAACTGAAACAACAAAAAATAAATAAATATACGGACGAAAAATAATAAGCAGTGTGATCAAACTTTGTCACCCTATTCCAACCAATATCGCGTTTATAGTTAGAGAATAGTCCCCCCGGGACATTATAACTAGCCAATGATTATTTTGTTTCGCTGTGCGAGGGTCCAATTCTGGTAACGGTGGCAATATTTGGAACAAAAAACGGATGAATTCAGAACCATTCAATAACTGAAGTTGGTTTACCCGTTCAGTTGAGAAATATTTCTTCTTCATTGAAGTATGATGAAGCTGAATCTAAGAATGGAGTAGGTTCAGCTCATGCTGCAGAGTTTGGGGATGGTGCCAGCATATCGCCAAATATTCTGTCGCTAAGCAATAATGTGCTCTAACATTATTGTGTTCCGGTTTGAAGTGCAATGAAGCCAGTGAAATTATTGTTTGTGAATAAATAAATTATATTGGGCCTATAAGACTTGACAACTGAGGTCTCACGATGATAGCGTAATACTGGTGTTTAGTCCTCTATTATAGAGGCTAGGCTACGGCTGCCACTTACCAGAGTATTCCTCTTTCAGCACCAATTTTTTCAGAACCTATGATTCGAGTACCTAAGCTGTTCCACTTGAGAGGTGCTTAAACAATTTGTGCTGAAAAAAATAGTGCCGAAAGAGGAATACTCCCACTTACCATCAGGAGACCCGTACACTTGTTTGTCATCAAGAAATGTTCACTTGTCTCCATTATAAGTGACTCAAAATACTTCAACATCAAATTCAATCCAACCATACTCAGAATAAGCACCCTCTCGCCCCCCGCCTCCTCTTAAGATGCTCATAAACATGTTTTTGTCGCAATAAAAATGATAAATCATCCGGTTTTTTATTTGGTCAATCAGTAGATACAGTGTTTTCCCCATTGACGGATAAAATCTATGGAGTCACAGTTTTTCTTTAATGGAGGAAAAAGTCGACGGAGTAATAAGAAAAGTCCGATTATGATTGATGGTGTTATGATAAGGGGTAGTTCTCTTTATTGGTAAACAGCTTTTCTGTAAATCTTTCTGTGAAGAATTCAGGACTAGTAATGTCGAAATTAAAAGTATTGAGACTCCATCTCCGCTGCTGTTCTACATTTAATTTAATAATAAATATACTTATTAATATTTACCATAATAATCGAATATTTAGTGCTCTGCGCGTGAATCTACACCATTTTTTTAATTCTGTTGGTCTAATGCTATTTAGAGGTCTTATCTATTTAACTAAAAACGCTTTTTCTAAATAAGTCGATAGGTACAAAATAATAAAATCATGTCTTAATACTTCTAGCGAGCACAAAGGAAATAATGTATTACCTAGAATGATTATAAATTATGTGGGGCCATTCTGCTAACAAAGCTTACGTTATGCCTTATTAAGTATGCGACGAAAACAATCGATGAATTATTGCAGAATACGACCGCAAATAAGCATCATTATTTTCTTTATTAATATTACTTAGGAATGCCTTCTAACTTTGTTTTTACACAATCTTTAGAAAATAATAGGTAAATAATATTATCTACGCTATCATATGATGACGTTGAAAACATTATCATTAGAGTGTGCTAACTCATGACACACACACACACACGCACGCATGCACGCACGCACACGCACACACACAAATACGCACACACAGACACTCACATACGCACACACACTCACACACGCACACACACACACCCAAACACACACACACATACGAAAACGCTAATACTGAGAGAGAGAGAGAAATAAAGAAAAGTCTAGTTAATTCAAAGTAATCTCTAGGTATATGTATTCAATCTCTCAACTAACATTTGATTTTTATATGTAAGAAGGTATTCATTATTAAATTGTAATCTTGAAAATCATTGTCTGGTGATTAAGGGAAGAAGCGAGCCAACCCTGACAGAAGTATTTATATTACTTAATTGGGCTGTCTCAATTTTGTGTAAAATGCAATGTACAAGATTCAATAAAGTTATAATAGGATCTACTCAATAATATTATTTTCTGAGAATATATTTATACGGGTAGGTTACTTATGTACTCCTTATGTAGGTACTCCTTATGTACTCCTTATGTAGGTACTCCTTATGTAGGTACTCCTTATGTAGGTACTCCTTATGTAGGTACTCCTTATGTAGGTACTCCTTATGTAGGTACTCCTTATGTAGGTACTCCTTATGTAGGTACTCCTTATGTAGGTACTCCTTATGTACTCCTTATGTACTCCTTATGTACTCCTTATGTACTCCTTATGTACTCCTTATGTACTCCTTATGTACTCCTTATGTACTCCTTATGTACTCCTTATGTACTCCTTATGTACTCCTTATGTACTCCTTATGTACTCCTTATGTACTCCTTATGTACTCCTTATGTACTCCTTATGTACTCCTTATGTACTCCTTATGTACTCCTTATCTACTTAGATTACCTACCTACTTTTTTATGTTATAAGTTAGAAGACGATGACAACGAAGTTTTTTGGTATTTTTATATACACACGCTTACCTATATTTTTATATTAACAATAATCGCAATTTTTATATCAATAGCACTAGCACTAACCATATAAATTTTAATGGTTGCTTTTTTTTACTTCTGAAGCGGTCTTGGGCCGACGGACGACACAGCAGTTTATTTTCTACGGTTTCTGTAATTATTGGCTTGATTAATTATGTACCTTAACTACCAGCAAACAGATTACTTTCACATTTGGAAAGAAATAAGTTTATTTGGTAGTACAGTCAGCAACGAAAGTTGCGGAACACAGCTAAATTTTGAAGACATCACAGCTCCCAAAACTTGGCAAGAGGTTTTTTCCTATTATGATAACCTAAATATGAAATGGTCATTTAGTAATTAAGTATTTCGCATAACCTTCACGGGTCAGTAACTTCATACATATTAAAAAACCAACATGTTTTTATTTTAATTTTTTTGGTGATGGGTTTGCGTTTGACCTCAGATTTTTGTTTGATCTCACCTGATGGTAAGCGAGGATGAGGTCGAAGATGGAACACGCTTACCCAGAAAATGCCTGTTCACTCTTACTTTAAAGATACCAAGGTTATATGAGTCCGGGAATACAGACGCAGGGAGAGCATTCCATTCTTCCTCCATGGTTAGCGAGTTTCGTTGCTTGCTGACTGTACACAGTGACAGTTTACGCACGAACAGTTTTATATATATCTAGTTATGTAGGTAGAGGTATTTATTGAGTCATTAGTAACAAAAGCCTTGATAGCCTAGTAATATAAGCATTGAACTCAAAGGTCTCGAGTTTAAATTCAAGGCACGCACCTCTGACTTTTCGGACAACATTATCATCAGTTAAAGACAACATCGTAAGGAATCATACATGTTTAAGAGCTTTTCTCGACTGTGAAGTCTGCCAACCCATATTAGGCCAGTTTAGTGGACTATGTATGGTACTTCTCATGCTGAGAGTAATACGGGTCTGAGAGTTGTCTGAGTCCATGGCCAGCAGAGAGACAGTATTGAAATTAGTACCTACTTAACAAGTACTAAGTTAATGCTTAAAGTTTGTGAGTATGATAATAACGAAGTAGTTTCAAGTAAATCAAATTATCATGTTTACAGCCTGAAAGAGTGACACTCCGTTTTATCCACACCAAAGTTGAAACACTAAAATATTATATTTTCGTCCCCCAACAAAAACTAGTTAAACAAAACGATACAATAAGTCTCAACAATAAACAGATAACAAAAATTAACTTTACAACTATTGTACAGACATTTCGTTCCTTATTATTTATCCCGTTCACCGTTTTCCAAAACATAACACTGTGTAATATTTCTCGTCGAAATTTTAGAAATAAATGAAACACTGTGTTTGAAAGTCATGGTGTGTTTTTGAAGGAAAAGTTTACATTATGGTGTTGGAATCGGCGCCAAGTTTTGATGATCATGGTTTTATTAACCAATATTGGCTGACAGAATTTGGCGGAGGGTGGTTGGACTATGGGACGTTTGTTAATCTGAAGTTTAACGATTTATCCGAACCATTGTTTGAATATACATAAAAAAATGTTAAGTACAAAAACGGAATGTGCGACTATTTTTAAACCAGCAACATGTTTTATTGCATTACTTGCTTAATTAATTTGATAAAACTTATATTTAGAAACTGCAGAATAAAAGTACTAGTCTTGGGCTTGTGGCTAATGGCTAAGTAATAATTCGCTGATCAACCGATCTGCAAGGTTAAGCTACGCTTGTCGAGGCTATGAATGAGTGACTTTTCTTAACATATCGAGACCTCCCCATACCTCGACGAGCACGTCAATCCGGTCTCACTTTTCATAAATATAAACAGCTATTAAAATCGTTATAATTATAGTGGTAGTCAGAACCCTAAAAAGCCTGACGACTGATTGTCAGGCTTTTTGGGGTTCTGATACCACTATTCTTAGGATATCGGTATCACCCGGGAATTGGGTTGCGAGAAATCTGGTCTGAAGACAGTCACAGTGTAAAATAGGCACTGATATTCAGCCGCATCTGGTTAGGCTTTAAGCCGACTTTAAAATAGTAGGGAAAACGCTCGGAGGATGATGGATATAAGGAATAAGTTTTACATTGATAGCATTACATTGATTTACTCGTAAAATTCTGTACCTTCAGTGAAAAGTGATATAAACCGAAAATCATGGTTTTGAGAAAAAACGCTTTAAAGTTTTAAAAAATTCTGACTCTTTTTCTACTTTACTAAAATAAGAACTGATTACTGTTATTGATAAACAATATCTTAAAAAAACAAATAGTGAAAAAAGAAATGGATGATTTTGTGTAGTTTTTTTTTAATTTAATAAAATATCCAGATGTATCACTTAACACAAGACATCATTATCAATAATTTGCGTGTCATTTAATTTAAAATTACTTGAACTCTTTTACACATCGTTTTTGGTTTGGTGTTGAATGATTCTATACTTCGTATTTTGGTAGGTTTGTACTTGAAGGAGATATTAAAACAAAAAGTTGTAAAATTAATATTGTTAATTAGAGTATTAAACATTGTGATCGATATTGTAATTAAGAAAATGTAAGACAAATTGAATTGAAATCATTATACACCCGTATAATACTTATGATGTAATGTGCATAATGATACAAACTGTTGTTCATTTTGATATGTTTTGAAAATATTAAAGTATTTATTGATATAAGTGCAATACAGATATCATAATCATCATCATCATATCAGCCTATTGCCGTCCACTGCTGGACAAACGTGGTCTCCACTCTAACACTCGTCTGCCCCAACGATCGTCTGTGCGTTTGCAGACATGGCCAGCCCACTTCCACTTCAGCGTGCTTGTTCTTTGGCGAATGACTTTGTTGCGAATTCTATCCACCAAAGAAACTCCAGGCATTGCTCTCTCCATTGCACGCCAAGAAACCTTGAATTTTTGGACCAGTCCCATGATGAGTGTCCACGTTTGGGCTCCATAAGTCATCACGGGTAGGACACACTGGTTATAGACCCTGGTCTTTAGGGATTGTGGGATCGACTAATCAAAGATATCACGCAGCTTCTCGAATGCCGCCCAGCCCAGGTGTATTCTTCTGGCCGCCACCTTCTCGAAGTTATGCCGCCCCAGTTGAATAGTTTGGCCAAGATATATGTATTCTTGCACTACTTCGAGGGCAGAGCCATTTACGTATACAGGTATCAGGATGACATAATCATTGCCAAAAGCCAAACCAAAGTCATGTACTTTGGTTTTATCCAGGTTCATCCTGAGACCCACCTGCCTTGAAGAATCGCCAAGGCTGTTCAGCATCACTTCCAGCTTCTGCAGAGATTCTGCCATGATGACAATGTCATCCGCAAATCAGAGGTGCGAGATGTACTGACCGTTAATATTTATGCCTCGTCCTTTCCAGTTAAGCGTCTTGAAAACGTCCTCAAACGTGTTCGTAAACAGTTTCGGAGAGATGACGTCTCTCTGTCTTACCCCTCGACGCAGTTGGATTGGTTTTGTACTCTGGTCTTGTACTTAGACGGTCATCGTTGCGGCATTATACAGATATTTCAGCACCTCAACGTCATACGCTAGGCAGAGAGGCTGATTATATTCCTCGGTCTTTTGTATGATTTACCTCAAGGTGTGTATGTGGTCCACGGTGCTGTAGCCTTTCCGAAAACCGGCTTGCTCCGGTGGCCGGAAGTCATCGAACTTTTGGGCAAGACTATTTGAGACAACCCTCGACAACAACTAGTAAACATGTCCCAGGAGTGATATGGGCGCAGCCAGCTTCGACCTGTGGCAGTGTTAGTGCGCGCTCGTTCTATTTTGACCTTTATATCCAGAGTGCTTCTTACCAGTCGGTGATTACTTCCGGTATTGACCCTATTGATCACAGAGATATCTCTGAATACCTGGCGCTTGTTAGACATAACGAAGTCGATCTCGTTCTTTGTCATGTTATCGGGGCTTCGCCAGGTCCACTTCCTTTGAGGCTTCTTCTGGAAGAAAGAGTTCATCAGAAAAAGCCCCTGTACCTCGAGAAAGTTTACCAGCATTTGCCCCTTGTGATTTCTGTGTCCATAGCCGAATGGACCCACTTTCGACTCGCCGCTCTCTTGTACTCCCACTTTAGCGTTTAAGTCACCCATAACAACAGTATAGAATATCGCGGTGGCTTAGTGGTCATAGCGTCTGGCTTACCTAACCAGAAGACGCAGGTTCGAATCCTGCCCGCGGTTGAATTTTTCCTTTTCTAAATAACTTTGGCTTGTGTATAAGACGAAGGCCACTAAGTATGTATATATATAACTATTAGCGTTGTATGCATAAGCTGTGGGAAAACATTATTAAATAAATAAATAAACTTTAACAGTATAGAATGTTTTGGTACGAGACATAGCTTTCACTATGTCTTCGTACATGGCCTCGACTTCGTCGTCAGGGTGTGCGGACGTTGGTGGATCTTTTTACGAAATGTAGCCACTCTTAAGGTCAAAGTTGACACAAAATTGGTATCGTCGCAATTTATAGTCTACGCAATTCATATCAGCGAACTGTGGGTGTACATTGGTACACCTCTGCCTAACCCTTTGGGGACAGTCACCATGATGATATGTATGTATGTGTTATAGTTTAGGATTCGGATAGAAATCTATTTCAGATATGTACTAAAATTACCTCATGCACATAATAATGTTTAATTTATTATGATAAGTTACATAACTCCTAAAATATCACCTATCCTAAAATATCAGACACAATAATATCACCACGAATTAAACGTTATTTGTGTAAAATGATATAAGTCAGTTACCTTACACATTATTTTGCTACCGAAAATACGACGTACTAGCTAAAATGCAATCGCAAGACTAACTTCCTCAACAATCACTTGTTCTAATTTCCAATATATGAATCTCACTCGACGCGGGTAAGTGGGATGCGAGAGGCGAGCCCGATTCACAGGCTGCTACCCCCGCCCGCTGCACTAAGAACTTGTATCACAATACACTTATTCTATCGTATAAACAAGTTCTATTAAAATTAATATTTTTTGTTTTAAATACATTTATATTATTATACACGTATTCCAAAATTATGTAAATATTGATACAATTAAATCGGAGTCAGATATCACAATGAATTTGATTAGAAAATAAAATGTAAATTGATATATTAAGAGTTGTATCATTATACACATTTTTGATCCTACAAATATCTACATTTATTGTGATTTAAATATAATTATACCGGTTTTCACAAAAATGAATAGAGCCAACAATACAATGTTTAATAATAAAAGTGTAATTATATCAGTTTGTACTAATTCACATCTAAATAATTCGGTCGCGTAATAGGAGTTATTTATATTCGTATTAATATACATTAAGAAAATTGAAATATTTGTTCAGTTCACTTTGATATTAATACAGTTGTATTTAATTACACATTAATAAATGTAAAAAAAACCTAGTTATAGCACTGTACACCAAAATTAACTTGCTCAATTTGAACCTTAGAGGGGTGTGAATAAGATCAAAAAATAGCATTTTTTTTTCTGTGGTACTTAGTGCAAAAATATTAAAAGTGCTATAAGTCAAGATGTATCACTTTTCACTGAAGGTACAGAATTATGTGAATAGGTCCTGAAATGTGTTTATGTTCAGGTTAGATTGATATCCATGAAGCTTCTAAAATTTTAAAATCGAAGGTTAAATAATTTTAACCGATGATTCAGATCCACGGTATTCGGTGCAACCAGGCGTCATAAGGTTCCCCAGAGAGCGGCAGTTAGTCGCGGCGTCGCCTCTTGATTGGGATCGTCGTAAACCGATCCACGCCAACTATTCTAGGTACTAGGGAGATTTCTGCTTCTTGTCGATGGATGAACAATTTTAATTTCGGAAATTTTAAACAAAAAAAATTTAACTGCTAGAACAAGAGAACACAGCATTCAACCTAGACCCTCACATATCCCCTGGCTGGTTTATGGGTAACGATAAAGAAAGCTATTAGTGTGTATAAGCGATAATTTTAAAGCCATTGTATATCATTTCAATCATTCCGTTAAGTGAACGAACCTAATTCAGTCACCATTCGCAACCGGCCAGTGTAACACGTAGGTATCTATTTCTATTATTGTACAGAAGCCAGCACATCAAGCTACTCCAATCTGTCAAATTAATTTCTGTGATAGATTTTAAACTTTAATACAAAGTTATAGGGTTAGGGGAAAAATTGACAGTTTTGGATAGCTTGACCTGCTGGCGTCTGTACCGATTACATCTGCAAATAAATGCAAACTTTTTGAATTAATAAATTGAGGATGTATTACATAATAAAATAAATTATCATGTTATTCAAACGACCACTTTACTAATAGGCTAATAGGAATTTAACCCTGGGTTCATTGTGGATAAACATTAGTACACCTGTACCTAACTTTTCGGGGACTACAGGCGTGATGGTATGATACGCCTCGTTGAAATGTAGTCACAGAGTGTGGACGTGGCGCACACCTTTTCAGACAACAATTTGGGCCTTTTATAACATTGTATGAAAATTCTACTTGTAATAATATTTTGGCGACGCAATATAATTAGGCCCACAATATAAAATGGAGCTATGATGGACCGACCGTGAAAATAATGTTTAGGTACCTATCTACTCATTAACACAAATACCAAGATGCAGGTAAGCTTTCTAGTTCAGTTAAGTCCATGTTTCAGGAGTTGGAAACTTTACTAACTAAAGAAGAATTCTGTAAATAAATAAACGGCAAAATATAAAGAGAAAACCAACATTCGGACCTCAGCGGGTTAACAACTACTTTCTGCATGGGCAGAAATTACATATTTCTGCACATGCAGAAAGTAGTTGTTAACCCGCCGGTAACTGCACAAAAAAATCAAATAACGTATAATAGGTATAATCTAGTCCAAAGTCTGCGTACATTTCTTTTTAATAGTAACATTGGTAGCAAAGCAAACTTAGATAATGAAAACATCGAATGGCTTCACAGCACTACCCATTCACAGCTTTGAATTAAACCGAGAGACTAAAATTTGTAGTATTTACAGTGTACGATTTGTGTGGCACCTAATGTTTTTTTTTAAGTCAAATCATATTTATTTATATATTCTTTATTGTACACCTTAATAATACATACACCTAAGTACTTAATGTAAAAATTACCATATTCAATCATAATACCTGCGCACTTTAACGCTACATAATTATACATTTATTGTGGGGACCGGATCCAATTCTTGAAATAAATAGAGCTTTTATCGTTAAACTTTATCTACTTACATAGAATCTACCCTAATCTACGTCGACCTACACTTCTACACTTATATTAAAAAGAGGAAAGATTTTTATGTTTACAACGAATAAACTCAAAAATTATTAGACTGATTTCAAAAATTCTTTCACCACTGAGTAACATAGGTTGTATTTACGTATAAGTAATAATTATGCATTTTACTAGGTAGTACCTACATAATAATTTCATCTCTTCAATTACCTCCTTGCAGAAAAAATATAGACCTGTATGAACACAGGTAAGCTTACATAAAGGTATAAAATATTTTTTTCGACCTACCTACTATACTGTAATCAACTTGAAACATAGTCCCATAACCGTACCGTATCGGCATCGTTCTCCTTCGCTCTAAAGTTCCCCGAATCAAATTCTCAAACTATGAATATTCGGAGCAAACCTATGTGTTTTGTTTGACAACTTATTGGCGCAGAAACTGTTGTTGTCGGCATTATTTTGGCGCTTGTTTTGTTCGCCAGTAAAGTAAACGATTGTGACCACCAAACGACATTCTGTGAGAATACGAAAACAAGTTTACTTACCTAGATTTTGAATGGGGGTAGGAAGAACCTACTTATTCAAATTAGTAAAATATTTAAGTAAGTAAGAATTTCGATAAGGACGAACATTTAAAGAATTTATTTGTTGGAAGATACCTACTTAATTAAAAATTAAAACCGTTTAACAAACCACAGAAGGTGCTAACAAACTTGCAAACTTGCCTTCCGAGAACAGCCTACTGTATGTATGTATTGTATAATCTACTTTAGGTGTTGGTTCTATGAAACATTGTTTGTTTTATTTGACTTCTAAAACGAAAAACCAAAGACTAGTCGCTCTATCTAGCTGCAGCTACGATAAACTGCAATACTCCGTATCGCTGCTGCTGCTGCCATCTATGATTTGTATTATCGAAGCAATTGGTAGGTAGCATTATTACAAAACTGGTTCTTGTGCAGTTTTTATGTTGGCTACTAGATGGCAGTGACAATTTTATAAAAAACCATTGTCTACATCTGTTATTATTTCAAGCTTTCTTATTAAACATACTAATATTAAAAAGAAAAAAACTAATTTAAATAATAAATCTGTCAAACAATGAATTTAGTTGTATTTGCAGGTGTTTGTACTTAACACACACATCTTTTTCAATTTTGACTTTTCAAGAGTACCTAAGAATTTTAATATTCAAAAAAACACTTGACTTAATCTGAAAAGCCTTTGTTTTAAGCTGTCACTGTTGAATTAAAAGGCTGAAACTATGTATCTAACATTTAATAAATTTCTCCAATATTCTAACATATTGATACATAAGTTCTACACAATTATTTAAAATAACACATTTATTAGGATTGCTTAGTTTATTTAAAGACTCTTTTACACTTTCTAACTTATCTTTTACCATTGGCGCTATGATGTCATTAAGATTAATATCATTAGAACAGATGGCAGCTGAGTATATCAACCTACTTACATCCGTACTCTGATCATAATAGTACTTGACAACTAACAATAAACCATAAAAATTATAACTAAGGCCTTTACAATCAATGTACAGGTCTTTATTCAACCCATGGTTATTTATAAAAGAAATCTGATCCTGTGAAAGTTTGATAGATTTTGTTTTTAAAAATAGAGTTACTTCATCAAAGGTAAATGAGACAAAATCCAGATCATTGGCCGGTAAGAAAAAACCATACTCCGTAATTAGTTTTAGATTATGACTGTCTCCATAGCATATGAATACTTGTGTATAGGGGTCAAAATCATTTTTTGTGTATATCGAAAAGTGTAAATCAGAAAATAAGTCTCCTCTTAAACTATTCACGTTAACATTTTCTAGATTCTTGCTAACCAATAACTTGGTCTCGTTTCTTGCATTTGGACTATGGTTAATCATGTCTAAATAGGGACATAATGATATTTTTGTATTATCACTTATCAGGGTTATGATAGAATTCTCAATATGATTCAAATCTATAACTTTAGTTAGATCCATAAATACACATCTAGTGTTAACTGTAAAATAGGCCCATTCATATACAGGCAAAGAAAAAAACTTTTTAAAATGTTGAATAGTAATATCTGTGCTTACATTATGCAATAAAATGTTTTCAAAAACACTGTATGAGGAATCAATGATATCTTTTTGCTTTGTAATCACAGACAATATTTCACTATCAATATTAGGTTTCACTGCGTTTGGCAAAAAGTAAGGAACGGAGTACTCTTTTGGCAAGCTTTCGAGATAAATATGCCACTTTGTTTTGTCACTTTGGAATTTTAGAAATGCGAGGTAAAATGCCATCAACGACTGAAATGACACTGTTTTCTTATATTCTACGAGACAACATTTGGAATTCTCTAAAAATATATTACAAAATAATTTGTCCATCAAAATTGTAGTGACATTGATAGTTAAGTTCAGGGGTAAATTCATAAGTTCTTCTCCACTTTGTATCTTCTTTTTTGTGAGAACTCCTCGGCCTGTATCGTTGAATACAGCTAAGACTAGTTTATTATTGCGACGCATCCCATTTTCGGAAAGCCAAGAATTCAGGAGAATAATTTCTTCTTTATCACCACAAGCGCAAAAGTCTCGCGCTTTATTTTTATTACGTTTTCGCCGAGTACGGCCCATAGCTACGTTTATCGTTTAGCCCACATTTCAGTTTTTTAATTTAATCAAACCCTAAATGTGAACTTTATTTGTTTACGTTCCACTTCGGCACTTCCTTGTGATACGAATTGATAAATTGATTTGTTGTTGCTTGCTTGGTGCATGGGTGCTTGACTGCTTGCTTTCATGACATTAAATTAAATTGACACTGACATTTTTTGATCTGACATAAGTTACGTTTTGTTTGTTTACGTTTTTAATTTAATATTTATTATTTATATCCCTTACAGATATGTTACATTTAAACCTTTTTTTATTATCCATGTCCCACTGCTTAGAAAAAGTCTCCCCCCCCACGTCTGCCTACTTGGGGTTTTCTCCGGCCAGTCTCCCTGTCTCCCATGAACACATTCAGATTATCACGCACGCCACCTTTTCTTCGGCCTGCCCTGGTAACGTCGAGTTTCCTGAGATAATCACACGGCAATCTTGACCCTCCTATCCGGATGCATTCTACATATGGGTCCCGCCCACTCTCACCTTAACCTTGCAGACGTCTTGTTCCTCACATCCGTGATACCCGTTTTTCAGCATATCGAGCTGTTAGTGTTACGGACTCGAGCAGTGAGGTTGATGTTAAAAATGCTGCGCTCTATGGCCCTCTGGCAAACCTTTAGTTTAAACTTCTGAGACTCGGTCAGAGACCAAGTCGATGCTCAGGCACGATATATCTACGCATCTTATTCTTACCTGCACTTTTAGAAAAATAAAACCACTGCAGGACAAAAACCTCAAGAACTCTACTTCCATTCGTCACGGGTTAAAGCTTGGCCCTTTCTCAAGAAAGTTGCAATGCAGAACAGTTTAATTCTACTTAGGTACGTACTATATTAATAAAAATAATACCTTATCTCTAGGGCATGGGCCATGTGGCTAGAAGAACGGATGGCCGCTGGGAAACAAAGTCGTGGAGTGGTGACTACGTATAGGAAAGCGTAACGTAGGACGGCCCCCGACAAGGTGGACGAATAACCTCGTGGGGGTCGCGGGAAGTTGGTAGATGTGGTCTGAGCAAGAAATATTTTTATAGCGATTTTAGGGGAGGTCTATGTTCAGCAGTGGACGTCCGTGGCTGATAGATAGTTATGTAATCATCAAAACTATTTTCTAACTTTTAATGTTAATTTGTACTCAATTAAAACATCTCGACCACAGATGTCGTCTGTGATATACAGGGTGGAAGGGACATCGACGTGCAACGGCTTACCATGACTTCAGTACATGATTCTAGACCCCCCTGCATTGGAATTTTTCGTCGGCTTTTTCTTAAATTTTACAACTCGTAAGTAAACTCTAAGGCAACACCTAACTAGAAGATCTTTCGAGTTACATTTACAATGCTGTTTTTAGTGAAAAAAGTGAATATATGACTTTTTAATTAAAATTCTTATTGGGTTAGATAGAAATAATGATATTATACAGTTTAAAGTTGAAAAAACTGCAAAAAAAAAACGTAAAATTTAAGATAAAGCCGACGAAAAATTCCAACGCAGGGGGTACGATCGAGTACTGAAATCACCTTCCATCCTTTATATCGACAATAATTTGAATGTATACAATAAATAGTTACTACAATAAATAGTCACGAATTCATATTGCATTGCTCCAATATTATTTAAATATTTTTTCTACTTATTGAATTAATATTAGTATTATAACAGTGAACACGAACACCGACCAGGCGACCACGACCTTAACGTCACACGTCACACTGACACTAATGTCAATGACGCTTGCGCGGTTGCGCCCCAGTGCGGCTTATTTCAATTTCAAAAATTCAACAGTCAAATGAAAACCAAACCAAACGGTTTTACTTTCATGGTGTTGTTTAATTTAAGTGAAAAGTTGTACTGTGTTCAGTTGGCGTAAAAACCTGCAAAGCTTTTGTAATTACAGCTGTGGTTTTAAATATTTTTTTATTTACTTACAAGATGTCTCAACAACAAACCAAAAACTGCATTACATTACGAGGATCTGCTCAAATAATTTGCGAATATCTGAGTAAGTTAATAAAAAACACAGATCGATGTAAATTTAACTAAATACACACTAGAAAATAACAACTATAAAACAAAAGCTATTCTTGTCATAGTTGTTCAACTTTATATTCGGCCTGTTTATATTACTTACACCGTGAAGGATATTATAAAATATTACTTGCTTACTTACCTTTTTACAGAATACGCAATAAATTCAGTGCTGTTCCAAAGAGGTTTATATCCACCGGAAACTTTCAAAGCAGAGCAACAATATGGCATTACTTTATTACTATCAGAGGACGCACAGATCAAGAGCTTTTTGACCAATCTTCTCACCCAAAGTGAAGGTACTTAATTAATAATTATATTGACAATGTATATTATTTAATTATTATTCTGTAATTTTTAATCAAAGCAAACAATGCCGCAGATATACACACAGCTGTCACTTTTAACCAATAAAAAGTATTAATTATCAAAGTATTAATTATAAAAAAACTCCTAGGCAAAAGCAGTGATAGCCTTGTAGTAAGTATATGACCATTGGACTGCCTAGTCAAAAGGTCAAAATATCTAACTTTTTGAAATCATGTGCATAATATTTAATTATCATTCGCTTAAACAGTGAAGTAAAACATTGTGAGGAAACCTGCATGCCTTGTAGATTTTCTTGTAAACCTTTCTGCCAACCTGCACTAGGCCAGCATGGTGGACCTGATCTTTCTCTTACAGAAAGGAGACTGTGCCCAGATGTGGGACAGTAGAGGGGTTGATAATGATGATGATAACTCCTAGATATATTATATATTAAGATATGGTAACACAACTAAAACTTATTTGTTTAATAATTTGTGTTTTATAAATTTCCAGAATGGATTATCAACAAAAAAGTAAGTAAACTTTCCCTCATAATTCTCAACGTAGCCAACAAAGAGGTTTTAGAATGCTGGGATTTCAATGTTCAGTATGAAGATGGGGATGTAGCATTATCAAAAGAGAAAAATGAACCCGTAGGCAGTAAAGACTTGAAGAAAATACAGCAGGAAATACGAGATGTCATGCTGCAGGTAGCTGCTACAATATCCTACTTACCATTCTTAGATTGTAGGTGTTCTTTTGACATATTAGTTCATGCTAAAACTGATTGTGACGTACCAGAGAAATGGGCCGAAGCAGAGCCTATATCAATAGCGAACGCACAAAATGTTCAGTTAAAGACATTTTCCACTAGTCTTCATAAAATGGAAACCGTTGTTAGTTATAAGCTTGTAGATTAGAATAATGCATGCACATTGGTTTTAAGATTTTACATAAGTACATTTTGTTTTCTGAAAATTATCACACAATCATGTTTTACTTACTACAGTATTAAATTTCAAATTTAGAAGGTTTTTGTAGCCAAAGCTTTTGTTTAATATGTATTTGGTTTTAGTTTTACTTAAGTATAGTAATATGTCACAATATTTTATGGCTTCAATACTTGAAGGAGCAGCTCATTTGGTTTAAGAGAGTTTGAAATGGATTTTAATATGTAAATATACAATTACTTATCTGATTATAATTATTCACACTATTATCGTTCCACTAGTGTGTAATGGCTTTATTTAATTAGGCTCTACCGCACTAGCCTGTACTGTGATTCAGAATTTAAGATAATAACATCTAATATAGGTAGTTAAATGTCTAGTTTAGTATCATCTAATTAAAGTTGGAATTTTGATGTTAATGTAAAAAAGGCCCTAAATAAATTTTGGTAGCAATGGAATGTAAACTTTGCCATGTAGGACATAAAGTTTGTAATTCCAAATTGGTTTATGAATTTGAGTGTAGACACAGAGACATCATGGAATTTCTTAGATCTGCGGATTTCATCATAATGTTTACTTTATTAAATTAGTCAGTTCTACTTATGTTCAGTGAGCATATTAAGGATTTTTTTGAAGCATTTTATTTTGAAAATAGTTCAGTACCTACATAGTAATAAGGCTCTCATTGTAGATTAAGTTAATTAAGTATTTTAAGTCAAGCTTTTGTACATTTTATTCATACTGCGTTATAGTTGTTTGTGATAAGTTGTTTTTTAATATAAAACTAGAGTACAATAGCTTTACATGTATTTTATTAGAAACTAGTTGTTTCCCAAGGTTTCACTCGAGTCCCAGAAGTACTACTAACCTCTAAGTAAACGAGGTATTGTGTCTATAGACAGAAATGGTTCATTTCATTTTAGCAGAAAATGCAATAACATTATTCATAGCTTAGCCATGGTATGTTGTCATTGTAATTTGTTAACCGTTTTGAAGAACCTCACCAATTTTTAATTCTAACCAGCTATAACTAGGTGTAACGTTCTGCACTTTAGTTTTAGCTGTAATATATTATACTTACCAGAAGTTATATGGCGTTAATAAGATTCCAAGCCCTATTTAATTTTCTTTGCCTCTCTTCTTTTCTCTTGCGTTTTTTAATCCTCTTCTTAACTACTTAAACCTGCCTGGTCTAGTGGTTCGACTACAGCACGAGTTCGTGGGTTCGATTCCCACAGGGCACAAATATTTGTGTTATGTACATTAGGTATGTTTATGTTTGTCTGGGTGTTCCATATATTATGTACGTATTATAAGTATTTACACAAAAAGTATATAAATATTATATCCATTGTCTAGTACCCATAGTACAAGCTCTGCTAAGTTTGAGACTAGAAATAGAAAAATGTCCCAAATATTTTTTTTAAATTAATTAAAACTCCTTAAAATATTCACATTTCATTTATTATATAACAAAGCGCTTAAAAATAGCAGTTACGAGCTACAATAAATAACACCTATTCAGCAAATAATACTGTACATGACTGTTAATACAACTTAACATTTCAATAATATTGGCTTATTCGATAATTATAGTCACAACTCAATCAGCAAAAAAAAACTTAAAAACTCAGCTGCCCAGAGATTTACATATAGTTTTGTTATTATTTTAAACGTCCTCATAAAATATATTGCTTTAGATACATAATATACTCTTCTTTATCTGGTCTTTTGCTTAAACAGAAAGAAGTAAAAGTATTTTTGAATTTGTATACGCCAAAGAACGAGGAACGCCGAACGACTGCATAGCCAACCCGCGGCGGTTGACATGATTTTGCGATTTTAAATGTTGTTGCCTATGAAATACGGGCGACCGCATGAAATCTTTCGCGTCGTGTCCTAATCAAATAAATTTCTTCTGGATAGGTACCTACTCAGATCTTCTTTCTTCTTGGGTCAACGAATTAGCATTGCCATTCAACGTGGCAATGCGGCCATTCTTCTGGGAACGTTACCAGTTGACAGCAATGTGAAGGAATACTTTGACGCTTGGACGTGATAATTTTTAAAGAAAGAACTAATAGTATATTTTTGTTCGGTTTTATCCGAACATTAACTTAGGTCCTGACCTCAAACCAATTGCTATTGCTAAAAGCTTTTTTTCTAGAAAGAAGCAAGAGTAATTTTTGATTTGGCCATCAAATCATCAAATTACTCGGCGAGCCTAATTACGGTCGAGCTAAATTTACTTAGTTCTCTTTAATAATTATGTCTCCTGATCAAAACAATTACTAGAAATACTAAGCTTTTTTCTTTAACAGAAAGAAGAACAAGTATTTTTTTATTTGGCCAATTCAAACGGCAAACAAATGTTTAACTTATTGAGAAGCCACAATAAATAGATTTACTTCTTTATAAAAAATGTACCCTAATCAAACCAATCACTTTAGATACTGAGAGCTTTTTTCTTTAACAGAAAGAAGTAAAAGTATTTTTGATTTTGATACACTCCTTAACTAGTCAAAACTCTAACCCGAAAACACCTATAACATCGTACAGTCCCTTATACAAAAATAATAATAATATTTCTTTATAAACCAAACGTTCACGTACTTACTTAGTGGTTAAGTGTGGCTACTGAAATTTGCAGAAGGATCTTATAGATTTTATCGTACTATATGCATACTAGATAATTGTAATTTGATGATAGGCAGGTACTGAGTGTGCCAGGATTGTATCTAATGGAAATCGATAGTCTCTGCCTAGCACAGTAGGAAACAGGCGTGAAAATATGTATTACTTATGTAAAAAATGAATTTTTTGTGTGAGAAAGTGATATATTTTTCGATCTTTTCGGGTTTGTCTCATAGTTAATGTTGTTTATAATTATGAGTACTTTTATCCTCTGAAATCGGTTACAGTGAAATAAAAATCATCGTGTTTAATACCTACCTGTACCTCCTATGGCCAGTGATTGATACTTATGTATATCGAGTATATTACGAAGCGCACTGATACCTACAGACAAGCAAATTTTTTTAAAATTATTAAATAAGATAGATAAAGCTACCGGGGTCTGACACTTACGCGAAAATTAGATTACGACAATCATCATTATGTACTTATCATTGCGATGAAAACCGTTAAAAGTGGTTTTATTGTAAGGTAAAAATTTTGATTCCATATTATGTTAAAAATAAATTATATTAGAATGTTTCTCGTATTAAACTAAATGATTAAGTATCGAACCATGAAAGCAAAATTAAGTAGGCACAGACGCCAGCAGGTCAAGCTATCCAAAATTGAAAAATTTTTGAAATTGAAAATGAACCAGTTTTGTACTAAAGTTGAAAATATTTTGACAGATTGGCGTAGCTTGAAGTGCTGGCGTACTTACTTTATTAGGTAATGAAAAATAACTAGTTTCAAATTTTAAAGTTATTTAGAAAAGGAAAAATTGGACCGCGGGCAGGATTCGAACCTGCGTCTTCTGGTTAGGTACACCAGACGCTATGACCACTAAGCCACCGCGATACCTACCCGTCATGTCGAATTTTTCCTTCACATACTGAATTTACGTCTTTATGGTGACGTCAGTCCTGCCCGCGGTCCAATTTTTCCTTTTCTAAATAACTTTAAAATCTTAGCATGGAAAATGCCAAAAATATACAAAAAGATAGTTTCAAATTATCATTTAAAGCCTACTAGAGTTGAAATTACACTGGATCACTCACTGCATAGTGCTCTGAATTGTCGGGACTACGTAGAAAAAAATAGTTTTGTTTAAGTCTAGGGATTAATTTACGGTAATTTTAATACAAATATTGTTTGTTTAGATGTGTTTTTCATAGGGAATTGCTATTTTTCTTTGTAATCTAACACTAAACATATAATTGTCTATTCTTCAGTCTTCTGTCATGCTTCGTATAATCAGCTGTATTTTCATTCATCAATTTGCAAATTATTTTGTTCTTAAATATAATTTCTAAGCAAAATAATACAGAAAGAGAACTGAGCTTTTTTTTTACTTATAAACTAAGTATATCATCCGAATATTAGGAACATTTAATGGAATTCATTTCGTTAAACTCACATTTACAAGCACCACAATATACTTAAAACTAGATATTACCTATACAAAATGTTATGCAAAAGTAAGCCTATACGCATGCATTGTACATACTGCGGTGTAAGTTATAGTTTATATTATATTAAACCTACTAAGTCATGGTAGGGTGTGAGCGTCATTGTTGCTGTACCAAAAAGCAAATAGATTTCACCTTTTTTATCGGACCTCAGACTTGTACCTACTGAATAAATTCGCTATGACCATGAGAGGGTCTGGCCTAGCTGTCGCTGGACCTTTTCAATTGGCGAGGCCTTGCCGCGCATCCTCGGTTATTGAAAGCACGCGTGGGCCATTATCTGGTCGGACAAGACTTCGTCCAGACGAAGTCTCTGTGCTTCGGCTTCAGTGCATTTAACCCAGGTTAAGTGCACTGAAGCAGGGCAACTTGGCACTTAATTATACCAATTTGTGACCTGTCTTTCTACCTTACGCTTTTGAGTGGGTACTATACTTATTTTAGTATTCAGTACTATATTGTAGTACTCGTACGTACTATATTGTAGTACTCGTACGTACTATATTGTAGTACTCGTACGTACTATATTGTAGTATTCAGGACTATACCATCCAGTTTACCTAATTACAATTCGTAACAGGTATGAGTACTAGTGTGAGTACAATATTTACGCAATAATATTTGAGTTAAAAATATACCTTAATAAAATATATGTATATAAAAATCTAATTAATATTTTATAGTACTCGTAAATAAAATAAGGACCTAAGTGAAAGCTGGCACATTCGATACTAAGCAATTTTTATCAATAGGTAATTATTTACCTAATTTATTGGATTTATATCCATTGATTTTCTACTGCAAAAATTAACGTAATCCCTTTTATTCAGAACATCTTGCAAATTACTCGAACATTATTATAATGAATATAATTTACTGTCAGTTCTTGTCTGTTGTGGTTCGTTATAACATTATTTCATTAGAAAAATAATATAAACAAATCGTTAAGTAGGTTACCTATGACCTACCACCAATAAAATTAAAATGGAGGAATGCTTTTACAATATTTAGGTATATAAAAATATTAAAATACCATTTTACTTCATTCGTAGCTACCTCTTCATTACGATATTGTTACAGTCATCACCACAGTGGTTCACCTTTACCTGTGTACAGAAAAAATAATTAGTTTTTCCGCAAAATAAATAATTTTTCACATGCAAAGTTATGCCTACAAGTTATTGTTATCTCACAACAAATAATAAGTTGGAAGGATTTTGATTATTTTACAGATACATGCTTACTGCATGCTTTACCCTTGTATTAGTACCCACGTACATAAAAAGCATTAGTAGGTCGGTAGGATAAGAGAAAAAATGTAACACAATACTTACAATTAAATATAAACTAATATGTGATAGTAAAGGGATGTTACATTTTTTCATTTATCGAAATGAGTGCTGATTGTTATACGAGTGCACGACATAAAATAAATTTCGAATATACATACCATTTCCGATTTTTCTAATTTCCATGTTCATTCCGTCGCGTTTTTTATAGGATTAGAGGAAAATAAAAATAATAAAAAACAGAACATTGTCGCCTTTCTGTTAATTCCAACACTCATTCTTTTATTGTGATTTTGGTATATCCATTACATACTTAACATGATGTTCGCGCCTTAATATTTGTTGTGAGAATACAAAACTCAGGTTATAAATGTAATGACGTCATTAAAGAAAATACTGACACAGGTCGATGCTACAGGTGCGGTACCAAAGGGTATTTATTCAATCAAAAAGCTTTTAAGTAAGTACTTGTCTTATATGAACCTAAACTCCGCGTGAATAATTATTTACTGACGAGTTCGGAATTTTCGCAAACGACGCCATTTCATCTTAGACGTATAAATGCCCTAAAATCCTCAAAAAAATATTAAAATAAATAGTCAGTTTGCTACTTTAATTACATAATATAAATAGTGAACTTAAATATGTAAGAACTTTATACAAAATGAAATAAAAAAAAGAAAACAACAAGGATTGTATAACTATTGTGCAAGTTTCGGTCCCATATAGCGAGTTAGAAAAAAATAGAGAAATAAAAAAATGTTATCGCTATATCCACAACCATACGTCCAATTAGACACACTCGTAAAATTATATATAAATTAATTGATTTATTACTACCTAGCTATAGTTAAAACTGGTATCTGACTAGGTGATGTAACGGACCGGTGAAAATAATATGGGAATTGCCTTTTAAACTACGTTTTGGGCTGTACTTGCTATGCTTTGTATAGATGTTAGTCTAAAATTTAGAAATTATGAGATATTTATAATTATTGTTATTATTATTCTCGTATTTATTTATTTTCTTATTCTTCTTTTCTTTTATTATTAATAAAAAAACCTATTGATGTTTATAACTGACGTAACGTAAGTAATTTGTTATAATGTTACAATTTTTATATGCATTGGAAGATGAAATGCATAGCAAGCACGCTACACTATTTTCAGAATTGTATTTTTGTAAAATAATGCCTTACCCTAATAGATATGTACATAAGTTGCAAGTCTCTTTATCATAATATTACATACTACCTACTAGTTATCAAACCTTACAGTTAATAATAACAATAATAAATTGCAAATATTACAAATATGATTAAAATATTTACATCTTCAATACTAGAAGAAAAATGGATTGCAAAAGTATCGCTCATAATAAAAGTTAAGAAATAGCACTTTTTGCAAGTATACATAAAAGTTAAGTCTTACAATTGACTTTATTCGGTTATCATATCACCAAAGAAAAATCGATAAAACTTGAAATGTTAAGATAAATCAGTTCAATTATAATTATAGTTAATATAATTGTTGGAACTGTTAAATGGAAATATACTTAAATGTATCATAATCTCACTGGGCTATTAGTATAAATAATTTAATAATAATTTAAAGCTCCTTGGAGTTAAAATGTTACCGATTTCAAATGAAATATACCTATATAAAAGCGATATATATTAACGAGTAAAAGTTATTAAGTTAGAATCTTCGAATCGAGACTCGAGGTTCATTGAAAACATGTTTATTTTTATTATTTACAAAGCCATACGCACGGCTGGCTACTAAAACGATTCCTAAGTAACACTGTCGCAATATTTGCTATAGTTCGTATTTGAATCATTTTCTCGATTTTTTCCTACAAGCGTTCGCGATGGAATCACTGGGCTTTAGGGCTGTGAAAACTATAAAAACTGTAATCGTAAAACAAATTGTAGCATACCAAAGTGCGATACCATTAGTATAAATTTTAAAACAAATAAAAACGTATTTAACATTGATAATGTTAAGAAATATTTTTCTAAATCTACAAATAGAATGCAAATATCTGTCTCGTAAAACGTAAAAGTTTTCACAGTACAGCCCAGTGCGTCGGAAAGTCGCGAGCTAAAAATTTTAAATTTAAAATTGGAACGAGGTGGGTTATGCGCCTGCGCTTCGCTGGCTAACAGTAGTACGTGATCGAGAGGCCCAGTTTACATGTGTAGGAATGGGACATACTGCTTCTGTTCGATATATCCTTGTTCTCGCAACGCTGCCCGTTGAAGCCTTCGGGACATCTGTTAAGGAAAAACAAAATAAACTTTTAATAACCTTTTAAAAATCATTTTTCAGTTTTTTTGGAATGTAATTAGAATGTTGAATTTTGTACCAAAGCGCAAGAACCCTGACGAAGTCACGTAGAGGGGATTCGCAAGTGCGGTAAAATTGAGTCTCATCCCTATTCTTATCTAAAATAAAAGTAATATTGGTCGCCGGCATAAAGGCTTTTGATCAAAAGTCTAACAAAAAGAAGATTAAGTAGAACCGGAATTATATTATTATGAGTAGGAAGGTACTTAAGTAAATGAACGATTAACTCACTTGCACGCTTGCTCCTGAACGATTTCGAAGAACAAGCAAGTGCCTCCGTTGAGGCAGTAGGACGACGGGTCAGGCATCGGACATGGCGAGCCCAACGTCGCTGTGGAGATAGAAACATATCAAATAAGCAATAGTTCATGAAATCCTACAACATTATATGGATGAAGATATTATATTCACAGGAAAACGTAGGTAATATGCAAATTAATGTTGAATGATAAAATGGAGTGTAAAAATATACAATACCTGGATACAGTATGTTTGAAACTAAATTATAAAAGTATCTTGGGTAGGTACAGTAGGTACTGATGAGTTTACTTATTACATTATGTCTTGTTTAGTCATACTTATATTGATATAAAAAAAAAAACAAGTGAGCCGGCGTCGGCACTAGATAATAATAGGCACTTACTTTATTTTCGCCTTAGCTATTGAGCGTTTTTGTATAAGGGGGTTAGTATCTCACAATCATTCGTTTCCTCCCTAACAGAATACCGATACAAAAACGAATGATAAAACAAACTCATTATACAATGTAACTGATCACGCTCTTGGCCTGTATACAGACATTGTTTGAGCGACATTCGCAGAACAAGCAGTAAGTTTCCCAAGTGTTCCCAGTACAACGGTACGAGCATCGGTAAACAATGACATGGTTTGTTGTGATAGTTTGTTTACGTATGGCAACTACAATCGAAGTGCCTTTGGTTTACCTGATGAAATAATTATTTCTAGATTCGAAGATTTTCACTTGTCTGACCCCCCATATCAACAAGGAGTAGTTGGAAATCTTTAATTTCGAATATAGACCTCACCCTCGACTCAATCATTTTTGTAGAAGATTGATAGATAGGGCATTTCAGACTAGGCCTTGGACCGAATGTAGAACCATGTGGGACACCGTCTTCAAATAACACATATCCCTCTCCTCCCTCAATCTTATGAGTAATTGCTTAGTCCAGCACTGCACGTCTACTCACATGCGGCTAAAAGCTAGTTTGTTTAGGTATACTACAAACAGCTACTTACTCGAGTCATCAGGCGCGGCTGTGACTGGAGGTAGAACGCTAACGTTAGCGCTGGCGATGGCCGGCGGGCCCACCGCGCCCTGCGCCCTGCATTCGTACGATGCTGAGTCTTCACTGCGCGCGTGCCTTATCACTAATACCGAGCGCCTCCTGAAATATGTTACAGAAAATATGAACGAGATGTAGAATCGATAGAGATTTAATTTAAGATATTTTTTGTACATTGGTTAACAAGGGTGTGCCAAACTAAATCCAGATGTTTACTCAAAATATTTTATTTGATCTCTCAATCTCATAAATAATTCCTACAAACTACCACGACATTATAACATTAATTTGGCAAACAGTCCTGTGCAAAATATCTAAATTATCATCAAAGTTCCCAACGACCCATGAAATTGTCCGCGACGTTCAATCATAATTACTCTATACATCCATTTTGACCTCTGCAAGTATTGTATAGCCATCTATTAGGTACCATGCCATCTATTACATTTAAGGTTTGTTTTTGCTTGATTGAGCAGCAAAAACAATTTGTGTATACTCTTCCAGGTCGGTCAATGACAGCTGTCTGCAGTTGCGATTAGTGCAGTAATCGTTGCATTTAATGTTAGCACCATATGAGTGCATGCCTCATTTGTTTGGAGACAACATTGTTACTATTAGCTGTAAGTACCTATCTGGTACACAAACATGATCTCGTTTCAGATCAAGATCAACATAGCTTGTAAAGTCAACTGGGTCATAATGGTAGCTCCTTGGATTTAATCATATGTATACTCGTAGTTGTATTATTAATGGGCACCGTAGTAATGGTATTTAATTCAGCTTTAATTGTGTATATTTGGTATCTCTTGTCTTACCTAAAGATTTATATTAAAATAAAATAAAAATACAAAAAATCAACGATTACTTCTGAAGTGTAACTCTCAACTCTAGTCCACAATTTGATAATTTCTGCTCTTTGGAGGACCTGTTTAAATTTCAAATGCATTTCAGGAGTGCCACGCAGTTGAATTTCATAACTAAGGGAGGGAAAAGTTAAAGTGTAGACTAAAATAATTTTTATTGCACACCATAATAATTATAAGACGCCACATGTTTCTGGAAATAATTAATCTAAGGGTACAATGACGGTCTTATCGCTAATAGAGATATACTACCAGACAACCTTTGGATGGAAAAGAGCTGTGAAAAATGGGTGAAATAAATACTATCCCTGATCATCCCTAATACAAGACCCACCTGAAATTCTGCACCCGGAATCTTCTCAACGCGATATCGGCGACTGGTTTCCCGTCCTTGTACCATGAGATGCGGGGGGGCGGCCGTGCGCTTGCCTTACACTCCAGTCGCACCCGGTTGCCGCGTGTCGTCCGCACCGACTGCATTGGTTCCACGCGCGCTGGGCTACCTGGGTACAGGTTTGGACTATTAGTAAAAATCGTTTGAGTTGGGAGCTTTTAAACTAGAAAATGGGCTTACTTTATCGTTACGTTAATTATTCGGCGTGTACTTAGGTAACACTGAAGTTCAGTTGCGTGTAGTGGATGCTTAGCTAACTCCATAATATTTCTTGCATCGATCAAGTCCTCATAAAGGTGACCTAGTTACCAAGCATATTGCGTTGTTTCTAGAGATTTTCGGCAAAAAACAACTAAGCACTAACATTCTCGACCCGAAATGCACTAAACAGACTTACGAATATAAATTCCCAACCTAGCCTTTTTTATTTGAAGAAACTTAAGAATTGAGCACACAAGCATAAAATTATACAGATTACCAGATATTAGCGATATTCCTGAAAGTGTGTGACGAACTAATTGTAATAGCGAATTCAATTTTATACATCCATCGTTAATCCAATTCGCAGTAGGTATCCCAGTTACCTAAATTCAGACGCGAAAAATGATGAGTCACTATTGAAAGCAGAAAGTGATATGGAAATCGAAGCACTACACTTAGAGACAATGGGAAAAACTCCTATCTTCACACAAACACTTAAGCAAGTCGCCTTCAAAAGTCCCGAACTAAAAATAAGCTGCTGTCATTAGGCCAATGGCCTTATTATTTTGTGTGACGAGTAACATATGTAAGAACCGAAATAAACTCGTATTATCTAAACGGGACTCACTCGTTTGGACAACATCCCATCCACGGGCGACGGGAAAAAATTGGCCGTGTTTCAGTGTATAAAGCGAGAAAAACGAAAGCGTTAGTAGTAAATCATTAACTATTTCTTTAGGAAGTGTCACCCTTAATGTCTGGTCGGAATAGATAGGATTGCGAAAGCTCAAACGAATTTTACGTTGGACATAATATTTTTTTAAGAATTCAACTTCCAGGCGCCCGATGAAAACTTTATAAGACACAACATTGTAAATTTTGACCAAACGTTAACAAAATTTGGCAAAGAGCCGCATTACGTGGAGTTTTGTAACAGCTGCACGCGTGTTCTTACAATAATAAGATTTATACTAGGATGTATTTTGTTATAAGTGTATAGACCTCCAATGACTGATCAATTCTGATAAATTTATATCTGGTATATCGACAGTATATTATAAGCATTAGTTTAACATGTTACGCGTTCTCTTTAAAAATGTGCCATTTTTGCCAAGAAGTAATGATATAAGAACCAGACCAGGGATTGTTTACCCCTGATCTGATTCCGATACACCCACAAATGATAGGTAAGATATACCATTAAGTACAGAACCGCCTACGTACCTTAATGAAAGAACGACGTATTGGTAGGTATCATTGAACGCCCCATACTAACCCCATGAGCTCACCATGGTGGCGTCACCCATTCAACCTCACACCTACTCACTATTTCATTCATAACTGACGGCCTGGTTAATGGCATTCTTTGATGGCTCTTTTATCAAAAACGTTTTGCGATTCGTTGTTGAAATGTTTAGTGATTCTTCGAAGAGCACATTAGAACCGTGTAGTGCTCTTTTGTGATCGGAAGTGTGCTGGAAGAGGCTGTTTCAGTAGTTTTCACGTGGTCTATGATTAAAGAAGATTCAATAATACGCAGCACCTGCTGAATAATTTGTTGTTGCTGGTATGAATATAATTTTGCTCATATTTTTCCTTAGCAACTAAAAAAATATTGAAGCTTAGCGACTAAGGTTTCTATTGTAACGCTAGGCTGTTCGCGAATATTTAAAAAAAAACGAACTAGCTATTTGCTATTTAGATTTAGCGTTAGCTTATTAGTTATTATTAGCACTTGGCCTTTAAAGTGTAAACCCAAAGTGCACCATCTTGCTTACCTAATACTATGTTCCTTGGTTCATCATAACAACATGTTCGCAATTTCCATTCCACCACGTTTGCACAAAATGTAGGCGTTTACGTACCATTTCACTTACGTTCGTCACGAGTGAATGGCATGCCATAATGCCATATGAATGGAGGATCATTGACATTGATGCCAATCCTACAGACTACCCACGCAACTAGGCCGGCGTCACAGGTCTTTAACCAGATAGTTATCGGGTTATGAATGACAATTTTACGCCATTTCTATTGACGAAAGTTGCCTTACGTCAGACGAAAGTAGTCTGGAGTTGCCAAAGTAAATAGAGATCTTTTGGAGAGCCGTCGCCCCTCTTAAGACAACGCAGGTGCATAAACGCCTACGTATCTAGGTATGTTTTTTCAGTAGACGGCATTTGTTTTGAGAGGTATTAGGTTACTGATATCTGTTATAATTGTTTTCCACGTGACTTCTTTACGTAATAGCACCCACGACCACTATTTGTGGCTATAACTGCACATCATACAGTCTTGAATCCTCTTAAAGATATCAAGATAGCTATGTCACATCAGGTGTTGATTACATCACTCTCCAACAAAACACCTACTAAAAAATCAGTCTACGGGCGTAGACCGTGGCTAATCAAATACATCGTCACCTCATATAAATAGTCTGGGAGCTAGGGACCACATCCTGAACGGAAACTGAATTGGAACATCACAGGTGAGGTGAACTGGCTAGTAGCCAAGTGACTCAGTGAACAGTGTCGTTGGAGACGAGCGAATGACAAACAATTGTCCAATAACGTGAAGAGCCGAAGGTCGGAGATTTATTACCTGTTACGACTTTCGTACTCTTAATTGGTATTGCTAAGCTGAAAGGCATTTGGCAATATAAGAAGATGGATGCACCTGATTAAGCCACAGAAAACCACTAAGATTTTCATGACTTCTCCGAAATGTTGACTGTTCAGGAATTGTGGTATTATTTCATTATACATATTACACAGCGCGTCGCGTCAATGGAAATGCAAATAATAATATAGCTTTCTTATTTAAATGAAGGTCTAAAATAGCTGGTAATAAAGATATGTAGGTAGGTGGCAAAAACACTGATGTATTTATTGTTCTTTTTATAATATTATTAGACTAAAAAAGCTATGAGGATGATGAGACTTGCTCTACACCACTCAATATAATAGTCATTATAATTTACTCGTAAAGGCTTTCGCAAAAACTTCATCCATTCAGTAACAGATGGCATTAGTCGTTCTTTAAAACGAAACATCAAAATATTGTACAATACAAAGTAACAGCTGAAAATTAATCACAGATTGATATGTTATCCGAATCAAAAGAAACTATAAAACAATTTGTTTACCCAGCAATGAAAATAAGGAGCGTTAGTATGCTTGCCCGATATAAATATCCAGTGGTAATTAAAGACAGCGCAGACGGGCCGACAGTTTGAAAATAAACTGCTTTTTTATTTTTATCTCTGCAGCCACAATAGATGCAGCTTAGTTTGAGTGTTTAGGTACCTATATCAGAAGAAGTTATTTGTTTGTTTTCTATTTAGTGATATTGTTCATTAGATAGCTAGGTAACTGTTCTGATACTCATTTGGTTTTTGTGTATTACTTATATCTATGTATAGTTTTCTTTAACTAGAAACTTATTTTGTTAGTATTCTTCCTCTTACGGAATGCACAGTAAGGATTCATTTCATAGTGTGTATAATCGTTATTATATTCATGGCATATACCGCATATAGCTATTGTCTGGTGTCCTATGTTTTGGTTATCAGTATAACTTCTGGTGGGTACCGGAGATTCCACGCACACCCTAATCCTTTTGATATTGGTGATCAATACTCAACTCTATTTGGATCATAATATCTTACAGTGTAAGGTACGATTATAATTATACGCATATGTTCATACATATGCGTAATTTAAATGTTTAAGGCTTCACAAGGAAGTTGCGTTAAAAAGAAGCTGATCATACAAATCAATAACTATATGAATAGTTATTGATTTGTATGATCAGCTTCTTTTTAACGCAACTTCCTTAATTCCTTGTGCAGCCTTAAACATTTAAATTAAATCGTATGTAAATCTCAAAATATCAATACAAACGATCTTTATAATGTCACCTGCAGTTCATATAATATATTATCGACAGCAATTTATATTTTACTCGGGATTCGAACCAATCTCCACTTCTCCACATAGCGTGGTGGCATCGTGTGTGTTCCCGACGAGAAATTGCGTTACAATCGCCATAAAAACATGTGTTTATATCTTCATCGGGACGATCGAGTATGAGAGTTCTCTTTATTGCTAATTCACAGTTTTAGAGTAGTGTTACACTTAACAGGTTAAGATGCTTGAAATGTACACAGACTGATGGAATTACGACAAACATAGATTAAAATGGGGAATTGGAAAATAAGTTAGAAGACACTAATTGTGGATCGCTCGATCAACACACTTTTTACATTTCACGGGATAGTATGATAATATCTATATTGAAAAGGGACGAATAATAATTATTTAATAAATAAATAATTATTATTGGTTGATGCACTTTATTAATTAATATGTTTTCCTAGATCTAGTACTTATTTCATTATTGTATATTATATAAGGCACGACATGACGTATCCACAAGGATAAAAACCCCAAATTAAATAAAATACCTTGACTGAAGTTTCTAAATAAAGAAAGTCTGGGTGTATTTTACACCTTTTGGGCCTTATGGTACTTTGTTATTTGGGTATACCCTGAACTTTTTGGCTTTAAATCTCTAAAAACTCAACTTCTGTTTCACTCACGTAGACCTTGGATTCAAATGCACCTTTAATATTATTTGTAACGACTGTACGTTCCGATAGATTCAGGTTACGTCTTCATATTAAATGCGTCGGTGGTCGATCGGGAGGACTCGTCGTAAAAATTTAAGTGCTTCAGTAATAATCCCATAATAAAAAACATCATTCAATCATGGAGCGGCTTGGTTTTCACTATATTTATATTTAGCTTTAAATGAGAGATGGGCATTAAAATTCAGGTGGTTATTACGCCTACTATATTTTATTTTATTGTATTTTTCTCTTGATATATGGTTTTCATTAATAATTGAAATGGACATATTGGGTGCATATTGAACTGCAATATTTTATTTAAAATTAGTTGATCTACTCAATTTACATTAAAGGGAAAGTTTATAGGCATAACAAGAGAGACTGCAAATGGTTATCTGCGTGAAGCAGATATAAATAGTAAAAAAGGTAAATATACTAAAACGTTATTTTTTCATTAATCTAATAAGCAACATTTTAACAGATGCAGTCAACTATATGATAACTACTAACTCATCATAGACCAGAAAATTACTTACAAAATATACGTTCGATGGTTTCGCAACAGTAAAAACCAATTGACTCTTCCACACACTCGTAATCATAGTGACCGATTGCAAACCGAGTGGCGTTCCAATTTTTCTTATTTTAAAATAGTTCACCCACTATTGGTAGTAGCTTCGAAATGACACGTACCTACAGTCGTATTCGTAAATTTAAACGTAACGACCCCAACAATAAAATACGCTTCACTGAGTCACTGGTTTTCCTTGAAATGCATACTGTATTTTTTCGCATTGTATTGACCAGATTTTCTTTTGAATTTTCTCGGAGATTTTTATTATCTACCTGTGCGTTGTGACATATATTTGGCTAGTAGGTATAGGTATTATATTACATGTTTCTAGCGTAAAAAGTAAAGATATAAAAGTCGTTTACTTATACAAGGCTATTTTAATAGAAACATTTCTTAATATCGGAGTAATTGACATAAAAGAGAAATGAAATAGGTACTCATGAACTTTCCGTAAAACTTTTTCTGATTATAAATGTGACCATCTGTTTATTACTTAATACTGTAAATAGGATAGTCAAAAATATTTCTTCTGTGAACTAATTCAAAAGTTGAACATATATAAGAGTCCATTTCCCAAATTTGCGGTACTTATTTATCATTGTCATTGCAAGGATTATGTTGTATTTTCTGAATTTTCCCAATATACAAAGGCCAATGCGCTTTCCACCCACGATAAAAATGTAATCAAGTCTTTAAAAAGTTGGCAAAGTCAGCCCTATTAATTTCTGCAAATGACTGCCATGGGCGTTGGTATGTATTTATTTATAAAGGAGGTATTAAGCAGTATGAGGATAAAAATGTACCTAAGTACATATCATATATACATAATATATATATTATCTTCCTAATTTTATTTAACAATATTAAATACTTATAGTGTTTTAAAGAAATAACTTTTATTATAATATCTATTATATTTAATTATTTCTAGGGGTGGGTTATATCTAAACGGTTTTATTTAACGCGCATTACATTTTCCTGAAATTCGCACCACTAGCTGAGCTCAAAATAATTTTAAGCCTATTTAATATAAGAGTAAAATGGTGAATTCTCAGAATGGATTATCTACATAATGCCAACTAATGACAAATCAAATAATCGAATTCTAAACATGTTCACAAAAACTACAAACCGCACGACAAATGCAGTTGCGATCGGTTTGTTTACGCGCTGCGCCGGCGCGGGCGAAAAAAGCACGTAGTACGCATGCGCGACGTGCGGAGAGGGGAGGCATTCTACTACGCTACGGCGGCGATGACTTCGTTTTTTACCACAATCGGGTTTCCTTTTGACTTGAGCGCCTGGTTTTTTCGTTAGCGCCCAGTTTGGCGTAGCAACTCCATATACAGTTACACAGGAGAGGCAACCCCGCAGAATTGTTTTTAAATGACGACGACTTGCGCAGACGACGCGACGCGCGTTGCGTTAATGTGCATCCTTTGTATGATTATACTCTTATTTTATATTTTATAAACAAATTTATGGATAAAATAGGATATCTCGAATATTGTAATGTACACTTATGTATGATGTAAGTAAGTCATTATTTAGGGACATATAAATAACAGGTACCTACCCAAGTTGGTATTACACTAATCCAATTAAAAACAGTGACTTCTATAATTATATTTAAAGGTTGTCATGTAGAAAATGCCTAAGGCATTGAAACCCCCTTTGTAAGTACACATTTTGTACAATAAGTATAAATAAATAAATGAATTCACAAAATATGCTTTCTATTTTAAAATCTCTAGGAACATCCGTACAGTTATATAAGCATCTTTGAATTTGGCTCTATTTTATTCAATAGTAGGTTTTGACAACCTATTCAACAGAACATTTGGGGGTGTAAGTTAGTTAGTACAACTGGAATATTCTTTTAAATTCAGTTCAGGTGTTGATTTCTCAAGTATTTCAAAGCTTTAATTATTTACAGTTAAATCGGTTTATCCTAAGCTTGCACTGGAATGGTGCGCATGATTTGTCGTCGGCGAATAAATACAATCTTTTGTTCATCCCCACATGGTCCGGAGTTACGATAAGCGAGTCCATATCCCATCCCGGCCGAGGACAGTAAAAGTATCCATTTATTGTTGTTTTTATTTATTTTTACTTGCGTTTTTCCTTTTTTTTGTGACGTCGCAATTTGAGATGGTTGGCGATTTTTGTGAGATAAAGACAAGGTATTTTTAATGTCTCGATTTAGTAAATAAGCTGAACTGGTATTAGAAATAAATGGTTTTGACGAAGCACGAATGAAATTAAACGAACGAAATCAAATTTAGTCTTTTAATTAATAATATATGAATCAATAAAAAATAAACTTCTTTTCCGTGATGCCTCCACAGAAGAATTCAAATTTTAAATAAAAGATGACTCACGTGTTCTACCTAAATCAAAAAATTCCAATCTAATAACGAAATATTTTGGTCTGATTTATTCTTACTTTAAACATTCACTTGAAAGTAAAACTCGCATTTAACAAATTATCACCATTATAATGGTATAAAATTTGGTACGAATTCATCAGGCCATCAGAATACTTTAAATTCACCAACAATACCAGCTTCAGGCAGTTCAGAATTTAAATATCTATAGGGCATGCGTGGTAGCAAATTTTCGTATAATTTTTGTAGATTCCAGCAATTTTATTGTGAATAAGTAGATGGCGATCGCGTGATATTCGAGTGTAGTGCTTCCAAATTTTTTACGTGATCCAGGACTTTGTGTTGGATAAGAAAAAAACTAAATACAGTAAGACCATGTCGAGAATTTGTGATACACTTTATTCTGTTATTATACTTTTACGAGTTGTCACATTAATCCAAAATTTTAATGATATCTCTGCAACTTCTTCTATTTAAGTATACTTTTTCTCGTAATATACTATTTTAGGATTTCTGTCTTCATCATCATCATCATCCGCAGCCGGAATTCACACCCGCTGGGTATAAGGCCTCTCTTTTGTTGCTCTAATCACGCTCCTATTCTATCTCTAATCCATTCCATCATTTACATTAATCTTAATAGTGTTTCCAAAAGAGAGTCCATTCGCACCCTAGTAATTGGCAACTCACCCGGGACGTTAACCGTTTTAGGAAATATTTTAAGGTTCGATGACTTTTGCTTAGAGGTTAGTGAATGTTGCCATGCAGAGTACAGGATGAGGCCAATTTTGATAGCATGAGACACCTGCCTTTCCCCTGCTAATGACCCATTGATTTCGATGTAGTAGTCTGGAGTTATTGAACGATATGAATTGGTAATTTTATGTTATGATAATATCTTTAGGAAACTAGAGCCAAAACCTTCTAAAGTTCAAGGGTTCAACAAAATTTACTGGCTTAACTGCCAGTAAATTTTGTAGACAACGTAGTAAAACTTGAACCTTAGAAGGTTTTGGCCCTCCCATGTTTAGGGAAACACTTTCCAAATCCTTTCTTCTATTCATAATGGCAATTTTCCTATGGTACTTGGAAGCGTGGACATACTCTTGTGGGTCTCAAACATGATGAGTACGCGTTCCATGCATCAATCGATTGAATTAAACCAATACTTGCGGTAAACACCTATTGAAATTTTGGAAGCTTCGTCCGAGATATAAATAACATGTTTTAGTTTTACAACGTGTCCTAATTTACGCGAATTAGATGCGGCGCAGACGTACGGTGATACATAAACTGTGTGAAGTGATTGTTTCTCGTGTATTGACAGCGATTATTCTTGGGATGATGGTGAGTCAAGATTTATTGAACACAATTATCGGAAAATATACGAAAATTTTATTTCAAAATAAAATATTACTTGTAAAAATATTGTGGCATTATTTAGATCAATTGCCAGATCGATGGAGCCAGCTCTTCAGCTAAAATATTGATTTAGTCCATCTTAAAGCAAAGTGTTTCTTGCAAATGTGCCAACTCATTGAGAAATCCCAAGATTTAGTTGTGAATCATGAAACAAATTAATCCGATATTGAAGAAAACATACAAACTAAAAAAACTAAGGAAACATATTCAGTATATCTTATGTTATATGTATTAATACAGATGTCATCGAATTCAAGGAATTTAGAACAACCAATTGAACAAATAAACAATACACATGTAAAGAAACTCAAATAACTATACCGGCAAACTTTAATAAGTAGTCGGTATTAATCAAAAAGCCGAAACATTCCCAATACAAACGTCAAACACTGAACAATTGTTACAGAAAAACTTCACATGTTTGAACAAAATTTGATCACAATACTGAACCTACTTTATTTGTTTTCCACATGGATTGGGCATATTATACAGAAAGAGATGGTGATACACAACTAGTTAAAAAATGAAAAGGAGAGAAGATAGAAACACTTGAGACCACAGCGGTCTGTGATGAAAGGACGGGCAGAATACAAATGAGAGCTGGTGACAATGCATTGGAATCCAGAGACGGCAACAAGTAGGTTAAAAGGTGAACATGGCAGCTATTACTGTAATTAGAGGTGTGTTGGCATAGTGATGCAAATGACGAGGCTATCTGGAGCTAGCTCGAAGCTCGCGTGTCATATTAGAAGTATGGATCTGATTATTGAGTAATTTAAATTGGTGACGTCAAAAATATTAGGACTGGATTTTTTTGTCTTTCACTAAAGCTGATGAAGTAATAGGTACATTTAGTGGACATCTACACAAATACAATTAATAATATGAGGAGGTTAAATCCTGCTCTGGCGCCACTTAATTATCAATAGCATCGTGAATGACTTGCAAATCAGAATTGCATAAATAGGCAGGCATCCGTTTATACGTACGAGTATGTTACGAATTACCTACGGGATTTCATTATTTTATCCTCTTTTCATTGTTTGGCAAAACTGATCAACTAAATTCAAACACATGTATTATTTTAAGTTTGTGGAATCCAAATAGATTAAGCAGTGATAGTTTAGTGATATGACCATTAGACAAAAGTTTAAATATCCTACAAATTTTACACGAATAGCATGTACTACTCGTACTGCATAATTCAACAGTTCATAATACACTACAGACAGTTCGCTAAAAACTACAGCAAAGAAGGACTGTTAAATTTCGAGAATTCCTTTTAAGAAAAGCAGTTACTTCCAAATCTTTAATCCTAACAATGTTTCTTATTCGAATGCATTTGAGGACATCGCAGAGATCTAATTAAACAGTTTCGTGAACTTTTTACTGGGGTAGCCATAATCGGTCTTAATCGGCCGATAATTAAGGCGATTGGTATCGATTTGGCCGTGGGAGATGCCAGCACGATGAAACTGTCTGTGAGGCCGATTTTTTTAAATTTTCATGAGTAAAGTGAATTAGCAAATTGTTCAAACCGAGGAATAATGGAATTTAGGTTTTTATTTCAAAACGGTAAATAGTGATTAATCGTACTCTTTAAAATTATAAATGGTTTTCACTTTTGCTAACAAACAAGATTTTAGTGATGTCTGACACTTATGCGAATATTATATATTGAAACTATTTTTTACGGATTTTATAACGTTATATTGATATTATTAATTACTTACATTTCGAACAGTTTCTTGTCTACCTATGGACGATGGTATAATGATAATAATATCAATATAACGAGATAAAATCCGTAAGAAGTAGTTTATAAACATTTTTTTTTAAATTTGGACCTGGTTTTCATATTCTAGTTTGTGGATGTCTATTTTATTTGGTTTAATTTACATAGTCTTCCTCAATGATTTTTGGATCGCTTCTTTTAAGTTTATATTCTAATACTTTATAAGTATTGCTTTATTGTAAGGCTTAACTGCAACGTGCATAAAGTAATGTGCACTTTTTATAAATTACCAAGGAAGAATTTATCATCAGTATTGTGAGTGCCAATTAAATTGACTTATTAGTCACTCAATACGACCATATTTCATTGCATTAATTTTTCTCATTTCACAAAGAGACTTGGCAACAAATCAGCCGGAAGTCACTCGAAAGCAGACGAAATCAAATAAAAATGGTTATTTATATCAATCGCAGACACAATTTGAAACCTTGGCACTATGGCGATATTAATTAGATGAAGAAAGTTGCCAGTGTACTAAGATTGACGACTATTATTACCTACTGTTATTTATTACATGAAAGTAAAACCTTTTCACTATTATTTTTTAAGAAGTAGGTAAAGTGTTCCTCCAACAGGAAAGTTGTAGGTATGTTAGAGTTACAGAGTTTCTGGAATTAATTCGATGTGCTGATATTCTAATTGTATTCAATTATTTAATTCGTTACTGTACAATAATCATTGGTAATGGTATTTATTTTACAGGCTAAGTTACTTTGGAAATAAAACTGAAAGTATGCGCAGTGACATTTTCACATACATACTTTCGTTCATTCGCTAAAAATTAATCTGTGACGGTAATAATAAATCTTTTTCCCTGTTCACACAAAGAAAAACAAATACGAAGGAAATTAAAATGTTTTTACTATACCCACATTAAACTCCGAAACATTAAACAAAAATACATTGAAAGTGGACCTAACGAATTTTATGAAAACCTTCGATAAACATAATAAAGTTGGAGCTATTGTGTAAGTATACATTTTTAACATTATTTACTTTACATGGCCTAAATACTGGATTGGCGACGAAACCTGGTGGGCATCTGCTTCTAAAGCTCCTAGTCCTGACCTCACAAAAAATTACTATAATTTCAATTTTGTTACGGTCTACATAGAATCCTATTTCAAATAGTCCCTATTTAACTATTTTTCTCAGTTGCCTTCACGTATTCGGATTTAAATTATTTTTAATATTATTAATTTAGTTTAAAAATTTCGAAATAAGGAAACGGCAGATACTTCAGATGTTTCAGTTGTTGACAAACGAAGTAAAAGTTTGATGCTACCTTCACAGTCGCCGATGTACATTGTAAATTACTTATTCTTTAAAGCATGCTATGTTGTAATATTTATAAACTTTTTATGAGTATGCATAAATACATATTATTATTATGTACATTACATACATAAATTGCAAGTTCAATAAAAGCTTGTAAAATAAATGGCATTCTTCAATAATTAAATTATATTTGAAAATGTAAATCAAATCATTATCTTTATAGAGACACCGACTTCTCATCCAATTATTGACACTAAATGCGTCGAAAAAATAATAAAAGCGAATACAATAAAATCGTTTATCTTTATCGCCGAACCCCTAAATCAAAGCCCGGGATCGAACATCAGACAAAATAAAACTGCGAAAAAGCAATGGATAAAATTGAGATACTGTTAGTTGAGCAAAAAGCATTCCGTTAGTCCTTGCCGGAGGCGCCTGCGCACCAAATTTGTGAAACTAAAAGTTGAGAGTGTTTTTTTAGTACTTAAGGGCTAATGTTTGTCCCTTAATATTGCACGATTGTCATTTTGAGTGACGCTTGTTATCATGTGACACATTAAATTAAGCGAGACTAATTACAAAAATATGTCTTTATTTACTTAATTTGAGTTAGATACTGATTATTTTATTTGAATTTAAAAAGACTTGAGTAACGCAACAAATGTATCGAGCAATGCATACAATAGACGTGAGGTAGTGAACGTGGCGTTGGTTATTCTATAGCATTTATTAATACAATTATGTCTATCTAATTATTTTCTTGTAGGTACTTGGTAAAAATTTGATTAGGTTGCGGCCGCAAATTTCTGTCGGAGAGTATGGTAGCCACATTCATACTCTTTTAAAATATAAATTGACGTGGTACCAAGAAAAAAGCGTTTATTTAAGCAAGTACATAAAGTGTCATCACAATCCAAGTGCGAAAGCGTCACAACCCGAAAAAGTAAACTTTCCCCTCCCACGGTTTTTTGCGAGCTTACATTGTTTTTGGCCGATGGTTGCCGGCATTTTCGGAATTCAGCCATTTACATAAATACCAAGGAGTCTTTGTTGAGCCGCTAAGGCGCCGCAGAGGGAACGGGTTGCGTCGTAGTTGCGTACGCGCAGTTGTTCGTAAATGGCGAAGGCTGTTGTTTGTTTTCCGTTTTTGCCTGTTTCAAAAGTTGCGACATTTGTAGATATAGCTTTATTAAATTTGCTGAAGAAAGCTTGGAAAGTTATTATTAGTAGTTTTCAATTGTTATGGTTATGTGTTTCTTTTTTGTAAGGTTAAATTTTAGTTAATATTTAATCTTCTTTTTCATCAAAGTAAGACTCGAAAGAGATTTCAGCCTACTGATATTGTTCAGCCCATGATTGAGTAGATAATGATATATGATTAAGTACCTAATGTACTTATTGTTAAACATTTCTTGTAAGATCTCATATAAACTGGCAAACATAAATGCTAACCTGTATTAAAAAATCTCTTAGTGCGGTTTATCAAAGCAAAATAGCGTCCTAACCCATAAAGTTGAGACATAACAATCGAAATTCTAATTAGTTTTCAATATATTCAATCTAGAAGTCGAACCGAAACAGGTCATCAATCTTAAGGATCCATGGCGCCGTCTTTTCACTGACCCCAACACCCCATTTTGGTATAAAAAATAAAATAAAAACCACGTCGTTACTATAAAGAATGGGCAGCAAAAACCATAATATTCTTTACAAAATTGAATGTGGCTCAGTAAACTAAAGTAAGCTTTATGTTGCTAAAAATAGGGATGATGCTATTGGCAAAATAAAATCGTAAGTTTGATAATTAGATTCTGACAGTTTGAAATCGGCAAAGAGGCCGACTGTCAATAAGTCGGCGCCAGAATCTGTGTGTTGTAAATAAAACATTGCAATTCTAAAATTTACGATTTTAAAGTTTGGCACGTTCTGTTTTTAGACTGACTAAGGGCGAATACAATATCATTATGTTCACGCGTTTTTGTCCCTATAACCTTATGACAGCAATTAATGAAAAAGTGGCGCCATTTAATAAATGTTTCTAAATACATATTATGGTATACCTATTGCTGGTTCTTTTCCATAAACCCACTGTTCGGGCCTCACAGCAACATGTTTTGATAACTCGAAAATTCATAAGCCTATACCTACATGGACTTCGACTTTACTGTGAACTTATTCTAACAATATAGATCATGTGACAACTTTTTATTAAAATAAGAATCTCTACTAAAAATTGAATGAATTTCTATGGAATCCGAACCCAGGGTTCTCTTGTTTATGATAGGTATCTTTCGGTGATGCTGCCAACGAGAATTGATTCACCGTGCGGTGTTGCCCAGCGTTTATAGACCACGTAAATATATTACTCACCCAATTCAAAGAATAAATAAGTAATCAGTTTTTTTCAGACTTCAAGATATCGTATATCTTTCGTGTTGGACCTGAATTATGATTTATGTTTTTGCAAATCATTATGGTGTAGCGATATCGTCACTATATGCGCTGTGACGATTCTTATATTTTTATGCAATTTATTTTGTTCAATAATTATTAAGACGAAATACATTTATTTCGTACCTGATGACATTTTTAAGACTATTAGGGATGGAATCAACGTCAGTAGAATTTAAAACAGAGAAAAAAACATCTTAAGTAGCTAAAACCAACCTATACAAAAATCAAATAGAGCTATTTTATGTTAATATAAAAACAAAATACCACATACCAATAAATATAAAAACTATTTTAGCAATTGGATCTATTTCACATGTAAATCCGATTTAAGCATTTAGCGGAAGACGAAACTACTATAAGTTAGTGTTGTCGTAAGATTGTTAGCGTTAAATTTCATACAAATCGACAATTTGCTAAGCCTACTACTACGAAGTATATACAAATATGAAAGTGCATTATTGTTCTCATAAATCATGGTCTAACATAGACACTCTTAAAACCGAGTTCGTTTTCGTGAACAAAAAAATATTTGCAAAATTGATTGATGTAATGTGTACAATAGATATCGGAATGGACTAGTTTTTGGAACTCGTCTGTTGTAAGAATAAGATAAATAAGAAGGTTTTAGTATTATCTCCGTGAGTAACGAGCAGTTGCCAATATCTTGTTAAGAAATATGTTAAATGTTATGCTATATTCCGCTTTTTAACTCATTACACATATTAATAGAATCTTCAGTAGTATTGTTTTTTTTTTACTGTGGGACTTATAATTCATTAAAAGTACTTTTAAATATTTTAAAAATACTTTTAATGTGTAAGGTACTAAGGTACATGTCAATACTTCCATAGGCATAATAAAAACAAATCTTCCCATAACATACTCAGCAAGCATCTGTGCAATAAAAACTAGCATTAAAGTAAACAATAAAATAAAACACAATTAAATTACCGAAGGCACTATCTAGAAATGTATCGGTGTTGCTAATGAACAAGATACTGTTGCACCTGCCGTCGCTAACGGTGGCTATGACGTTACCATTAAAATTGTCATTCACCATAACATGTTTCTACTAACAGGTGGTAACTATCTTTCTCCCCTAAGTCTTAAGGGTTAACAAGTTGCTACTTCCAATAAATTACGTCGATAAAAAGTTGATGTTCATAGCAAGATTAAAATGCAGAAAGGTAATCTTTGCAGGTTTTTTTTTAATAAATAAATCCTGCTAAAGCTTGAATTTGGGTCACGTCAGCTAAAAAAGTATACAATTTCAATAATTTCATTGGAAAACTTTGTCAAATCTAGAAGTAAATTTAAGAAATCAATGTGCCTGTTAGCAGTGATAGCCTAGTGGTATGACCATTGGACTGCCAAGTCGAAGGTCTCGAGTTCGAACCCACTGCACGCACCTCTGACTTTTCGAATTCATGTCCGTATTAATAACTAATTATCACTCGCTTAAACGGTGAAGGAAAACATCATGAGGAAACCTGCATACCTTAGAGATTTTTCTCGACGGTTTGTGAAGTCTGCCAACCCGCACTAGGCCAGCGTGGTGGACTATAGCCTAATCCCTCTCAATATGAGAGGAGACCCGTGCCCAGCAGTGGGACTGTATATGGGTTGATAAAAAAAAAATGTGCTTCTATAATTTTAAGTGACAAAAGTAAAAATTTTAACAGTAGTTTCTTTGTCTACAACGAAGATCAATGGATAGGTACTAATTGATGAAGAATTTATATGAAAGAAACTAATAATGGTTGCAAGCACTCAAGGCATAAAAAACTACTTATTCGATATGCATTTGATATAAATATAAAAAAACAAGTGCCCATTGTTATTATTAATTTAAACATTTATTATTACGAGTATTTCTTATATGAATAATGTGCGGGGAAAACGAAATTGTGTCGTGTTTACTTCTGACTCACACTGCAAAGCTTACGCAAAAATTTCAGTAGTAAAATCGTTGTAGAGTTTTTAAAATAAAAATACAAGACAAAGTTGCCATGAGGATTGTCTAAGAATAAGTCACTTAAAACGTTTCTGTTGGATTCACAACAACTTTTGAGTGAGTCAAAAGTTCATAACTGTTTGTTCAAGTAGGATACGAATTAATTTAAGATTTCATGCTTGTACTCCCGAAGGGTTAGGCAGAGGTGTGTTATTAGGAATAGCTCATAATCTCGTAATTATTAAAACCTCAAAGCCAAGAACTAGTAATTTAAGACAGCATTGACTAAAGATTATAATAAATCCAGGAAAGCCTAAAAAATATTAAGATCAAATTATTGTGTCTGTTTGTATTTAATCTTCAACTATGAGCAATCACCGGTGACCAGTCCGTTCTGTGGAAAACTGACTCAGAGTGACAATCTAGCTTATGAATTGCATAAGCATCATCAAGTATCAGTATTTTTGGATGAGCGTTATTCATATTTCAACTGTCTCTCTGATAGAAGAATTTTTTGAATAGTTAATCCCTAAGTTTTTTATAAATCCGAAAGTAACTCTGTGTTTGTCTGTTACGCTTTCACGCCTGAACCGTTAAACCGATATCGATGAAATTTGGTAACGACTAGTCCTTAATAATCACCAAGTTTGGTCTCCAATTCCAGTTACAATACTATTAATAGAGGTTTTTCAGAACCCAGTTAAACTTTAATTAAAGTTGTATTTCTTTGGGTTCTTCATTCACATATCGCTGATCTGTATTTTTTGTTTTTGCTAGTAGCTGAACTCTTAAATGCAAAATTCAAAATAGATCTCGTCTTAAATAATGATTTGCACAAAATGTCAAAATAATGTTGGTATTTTCGCATATCCAGAGAAAAACTTACATAACAACAATAAATTTTCATTCATAACTATTCAGTTGCAGTTCATATTCCGTTAAACGCTCGCTCTCTCGTCCAGACGTATTATATTTAGACCAAGTGACTTTTTTCGTCGCGTCAAGTATTTTGGTTGCAAAATACCGTTTCGACTCAAAGTGAGAATGCCAGCGTTATAATTTATAGTGTCATACCATGCTTCTAAATTAATGTGCAATAGAAAAAAAAGGAACTAATAAAAATATGAAAATATTTTCTCTTGGGATCAATTCATGTAAGTACTGCTGTAATAATCATAATTTCGTTTTTAGTTTCTTTCTAATATTAGAAAACGTCAAAGCTTTTGCTTTCGATGTATTTTTGGCATTACGATTAAACTTATTTTTTAGTTCTTTCCGTAAAACGACAAACTCCCTATTCCTCATGTTAAATTAAATTGCAAAAAACTGTGTTGACAGCTGGTAAAAATTTTATGTAATTTCGTGCATTCGTCGAGTGCGACAATTTTAACGTGTATTAAGTTATTTCCCCACTGTAGGCACACTGTGACCTGGATTTTTCAAATTTATTCAGCAGAGATCGCGGATTTTCTGGAAAATCAATGACGTATTTGCTGAGTTATTAACTTGCCAAATATATCACGTAAACACAATTATGAAACCTAAATGATGTCATATTCAGATGAAATATTTCTTTTCAGTTTTGTAAATTTATGATGTAAGAACAGTAACAACCAATTCGAGGTTTTTAAATTGAGATAAATATTTTGTTGTTTATTTTTTTGTTATGTTACGTTTAGATCTATCTGATGATAATGTTTTCATAAAAAATGTCTCTCAAAGAATTGATTTGTGAAATTCTATTTCTAAACAAATTACATTATTTCATTTCTCATACAGTCGACCTTTTTGCTAAATCTATACTTGTTAAGTGCTTCATTCATAGTTCAAAGAACCAACTAAATTATATTTCCGAAAAGCCGTTCTTACATGCAATTACTCTCAAGTACAAATGTTATGATTTCAGTGATACGTAATGAAGGGTATTTATGAAAACTTGGTGTAAGAGGACACCCACTAGCCTAACGTTTGTATAGAAACACGTAATGTCTCAATTTGAATGTGCACTATGGGGAAAAGAAAGAAGTTTAGGAGAGTTAGCAGAAAAGTGTTGGGAAATATCGGCTAAATAAAAATGTTTTAGATACCCACTTATATAAATACTACCTTAGTCTCTGAGAAATGTTAAGTTTTTCAAGATCTTTTGGAAACGTTCGCATGAGTTCATGTTATGTGAAATTAGTTAAGGACAGAAAGCTCTGACGTTCTGTGATTTCTATTTGAGGCAAACGGACAGAATGTAAATTAATGTAAATATTTCGCTCGTGTTTTTTTTTGGCAACAATTTAATCATAATTATCTTTCTTTTAACTATCATATACTATTTCATTATTGTGATTACTATTTATATTTACCAGGTCTCGTTTGAACTTTAAGAATCAATCATCTTCGCTGAAAAATTGTGCGCTTCGTCATCATAAGATTTTCTTCACTGTACTTCTTGAATTTTTGTATTTTGATTTCTAAGGAGAAATATTTAAACCTTATAAGGTAAAATAATAGTCATATGACATTTCCAAACGTTTCCACGGTTTTCCTTGCGGACGCTATCGAACCGACGCGCCGTCTCGCCCGCGCTATTTCGGTCCTCGCCCGCCCAGCCAAGTTTATTGACACGACTTAACGCGCTATACTATGCCGGGATCTAACTGCTAATACCTCACACCGAAGTGCTTACTAGTGCTGTGCTAAAGTCGTCGTCAGTTTTGAGTTTCAAGTCTTTCAACCTGAAGGCTGCTTATGATATTAGTTCTGTTCCCAATGTATAACGGTTTAGAACCAGCTCGCTTTCAAATAGTGAAGATTTTGCTTTTGAAAAAACTACAGATTAATAGCAGTTGACTATTTCTGTAAAAATACTTCATAGAGAGAACTACTAGTAATAATTTACAGGTGATTCTGCTTTGAAATGCAGAGTATTTTCATCATCCAAAGAAAAGGGATACGTAGGTACTGATATCTACGTATCCCTTTTTTTTCTTCATCCATTTGTGTTTTAAATGATTGAGGTAAAAACTTTAACGAAATTTCTTTTGAAGTTTGTAAACGCACACAAAAGTTTACTCTTTAATAAGCATACTTCGTTTAATATTATAAGAATCTCAATATTTTCTGTAATGTTCCTTCGTCAAACGTTATTTTAATAAAACTATGAAGAGTTGTTTATTTTATAAAAGTTTGATGTTGTATATTCGTATTAACGCAACCTAAATTAGCTGCTATATAAAATTGTTTAAACAAAACAACGTTTAATTACGGAGGTAAGATGCACGTAAAATATAATATGAAAGATATGAGTGGTATATGGGAAAAGGTTTGCCCAAAATATCTTTAATAGAGGTTTAATGTGTGGACCACCCATGTAATTCATAGGATTTAACAAAGTAAGGTCTGTTCCATCGTTAGATTCAAGAGCCTAATTCCAACATGACTGATGAAACAGCAACGCGTAAGTTATCTTAAAACCCATTTACTTGGTCTTATCGTGTCGATAGAAAATTGATAAGAAAGAGTAAAAGAAAATAATTTTAAATGTATATATTTATATTACTAGGTTGGCTCACTATTTTGCTACACGTCATTAAGTCTTCATGACTGCAGGTGCAGAAGCATGTTAATAATGGGATCATATGGGCCATATCTTCCCCAGCACTGTTCTACTGCTTGACATGGGTTTCCTCTTATAATTACGTGTGTTAGGTTCAACCACGCCTAGACCAGTGTGGTTGAAGTTGAGTCGTGGATTGGCGAACTTCACACACCTTAGAATAATCTTATTAATTATTATTTAAGCTATAAGTGCATATAGGTGCGATCCTTTGATAAGAACTCGAAACCTATGCGTTAGCTTTGTTCCAGGTTTTCATAGGAGCTTCTGAATGCAAAATCAAAAGTCGTTGTTGTCGAGCTTTTGTCGTACGTTACGTTTCGACTATAAGTTATCGCCAGACATACATACAGACTAACAGTTTTACTCCAAGGCGCGTGCACACGGCAGATGTTAAAGCAGCTGCGCCGGCGCCGACTCGCGAAATGTAACGAGATCGCGTCAACGATGCGGCCGTGACGTCATAATTATGTTATTATGACCATTGGGGTTAGATGTTCTGTTTGCTTAGGCTTTTGTTTTATTTTAATGACGTTTATATGTTTAGTAAAGTAGTATTTTATTCCGACCTTGATAATTCTTTTTCCAGTTTTTTATGGCACCTAACTAGCGGTGGGTTTTAGTATGTATATTATTATTTCTATTAGCTAACTGTTTGTATTTTTTCTTTATCGACGGGATATCTCGAAACTCCTGTATAATAAAAAAGACTAAGGCTGCTCTAAATTCAAACCTAGTTTATTCTGACCAAAGATCAAAAAAAAACTTGCACACAAAATGTATCGTATGCAATGTATTATTACTAGTCCATAAGGTGAGTTTTCAACAAAGAAACCAATTTCAGGTAGAATACCTACCAATCTACAAATAAACTAGCATGTCGGCCTTACTAATACGTTATACTATACAAGTAGGGCATTTCGCCGCCAGGTGGCGCAGGTGCGGCCCCGCCCCCCGGCGCCTGCGCAGCTCCAACGTAAACAATTCCCTTTTACGCAAATTATACAAATATTATGTATGGCTCTCCATAAATCGATTAAGGAAACATCTATGTATTCTTTGTACTTAATTGCATGTTTTTTCTTTTTGGAAAAATATGTCTTTGGTAAGAGCTTCCGAGCCCTGTTTAATTAAATACACTTCTTCAAAAGAAGAACGCACGCTGAATTAATTTAGTGTGCGTTGAGTGAGAATCTTCTAGATATGGATAAGATAGGTAAAGTCTCGCAACACAGGACTTGTTCACGAGCGCGGGGGCTGTCTTAATAAGACATTGCTCAAGCAACTCTATATCTATAATACATGTATATTCATTAACAAAGTGCTTAATAAAAAAATACACACAAACATTATACTAACTCAATATCGACAAGTCAGCCAACGAAGCTCACGACGAGCGAGCCTAATAGTGCTACCTAAAACTAGAACCAGTAATGGCAAAAAAATGGTTACATTTGAAGGAGTGCAACTATATAATAAATTACCATCAAGTATTAGAAATGTACACTCACTCAATGCATTCAAAATTCAGCTCGGCCAGTATTTAACAGCAAGAAAAACACCCTCACAGAAATGAATGCGTTGGGTGGGTCGTGTTTGTGAAACTGTACATAGAGGTGAAGTCGAACCTTTTTTTTAATGTTAACATTAATTTATTGTTCTCAAGTAAGTGACATTTGTGAATAAAGTTTCTTTAAACATAAAGAGAAAAGAAAGAAAGAAATCCAAACTAATAAGAAAATAACTATAAGATATAATCTTCTGAAAATTTTACCCCACAGTGAATTCTGTGATTTTTTCAAAATCATGTGCCTTTTAATAATTAATTATTATAACTCGCTTAAACTGCCTGACTGCCACCCAAATTTTTGAGAAATTTGAATTTCTTAAATCTTGAATCCGGGAACTAATATAATCTCCAATCTTCTACTGAGGTAGCAGCTTATATTAGTGATTATATTACTGCCCGGTTAATGGCAACAGACTTGCCTCATATTACATGGGACCTAAACATACCCGGCGAACTGTGGGTTTACATTAGTGGTATTAATGTACAATGTAATCCCGTAAAGGTTTGCAGTGTACATTAATAGGTACCACTCCTCGGTGAATGCAGGCTTGGTGGTATGATTAAATGGTGAAGGAAACAAGGAACAGTAAGTATAGGTAAGGTGATCCTGGGATATAAGACAGGCTTACTACTTATTCACACAATCACACTAAATATTGATAATTTCGTTTAAGTTAGTAATGTAAATAATTTTTGAATCACTTCTTAGGACGATGGTGGATCTAGGTATTTTAGCTACAGCATTTCTGACTGGTATCTCCGCGAAAAACGGTTGCAAATGGAGCGTTTTCTTACTGTATAGCATTCAAATCCAACAGTTAAGTGTAAATCGACCCCAACAACGTACAAACTGAGTTAATTAGCACTAACCGGTGCAAAGCAGTTTTTGCCGCCATTGTGCCAACGGCTCATATTCCCACGACCCGTACCTACACATATGTACTTACATACAAATTATTATTTATTTTTTATAGTTCTTTTATCTTTCTAAATTATTCTAGGAATATTTAGCGTTTAATTGCTAGATCTCACATGACCGCAGATGGTTCTATTGAACTTGAAAAAGTCGAGGCTGCAAGCACTTATATTCTTTTTCAGAGATGTTAGATATGGGTAATTTATAAGTTTGCAGACTAAGAAAATGGAGTTCCTATCAATTTTGTGTGTAAAAAGGCCAATAAATACAAATGGCTTTATTACGGCGAATTGCCCCAATCAAAGTTAAAAATTAAACCAAAATGGTCAGGGTTCAAAATGCATTAAGTTACAAAGGCTGTTAATGAAGTCTGATGATAATGTGTCGTTAAAGGTGGAATTCGCTGCGGATATTTGAGAAACAAAACGTATTTATTAATTAGCACAATAAACTTTATGAATACATTACATAAATAAGTTAGGTTCATAGGCCAGCACTTCAAGCTACACCAAACTGTCAAATTCCTTTGATAGATTTTCAACATAACACAAAATAATAAGGTTCATATTCAATTGGGAAAATTTGATAGTTATTGATAGGTTGACCTGCTGGCTTCTGTACTTATTAATTTTGCCAACAGGGCTCAATTTTCAGTTGCAACCCTTCAGTTGCAACCCACGAGTGCCATTGTAATGAACGGGTATTTCGTTTAGCTGTTAATTATTTCTCACACTGATTTGAGACTGACCGCCATAGTAATAAATGACTGTAATGAAAAGAGCTTTTCCACTATACTATCACTATGTGTATGTCGGGTTGTTATTGGCCGATGGTGACATTTTGTCGCATCATCTTATCCGCTGATATCCGCCGCGTTTGCCAGCGGGGAGAAAAAGCAGATTTTTCTTGATTACGCCTGTAACCTTTACCTTAAAACTAGTATTAATCCTTTCTACTAGGAAGCAGAAAATATTAGGTATTAGAACTATTATTCATTTCTCCTGACGAATTCTCACGAAAGAAGTTTTATTACAACATCTTATCCAGTGACCGATAGCTTATAATTCCTTCTATTTTTACAACCTTTCATTCATTCATTAACGATTTAGACATCAGAAACCCACGCGAATCCGCGAACAGACCATCATACCTGTAACAATCAAAACGAACGCCCAAACGTATACGCATCCCTTTCACTGGCAAGGTTAAAGAGTGAGACAAAGGCACGAGTAACGCGTAACACGATACGGAGAGCTCAAACAAATTGCTTCCACGTATTCCATTGAACGTTATACAGTGTATTTAGGTAACATTGCCAATAGTAATTAGTCGTTAGATAGGTCAAGGTTGAATTGTATCGTTTTGCCAACAAACTTGTTTGCTTCGGATATTTTTGTTAGGTTTTGTTGTTTTTCGTATATTATTTGCGGGGCCATTCTTGTCTGGCGGTTTTTTTTTAATGTCATATTTCATAAATTTACTAATAGATGCGTCTCTGAATCAAAGCCTTCGCAAATAGTTTGTGTTCTCCGTTTTTCTACTACTGGTCTTTCGCACTAAATGTTTTACTGTTAACAAGGCCTTTGCTTCAACTGCTAGACAATAACTGGAATCCCGTAATCGTAAATGCCTAAATTGCAGCAAATACGGCTTTTTTACTTCCTCGTAGGATCATTTATCCAAATTTCAGGCTTTTGCCTGCTACTTATGCTCTTGTGTTCTTCATATTGCTCTTCAAAGTTCACCACATTTTAATGTTTTAAATTTAAACACACAAAATAAAAGCATAAAATAAAATTGCATATTGTATACCATCACACCTGTATTCCCCGAAGGGTTAGGCAGAAGTGTTCTAATGTACAGAGGCCACTGCACATCAAGCTACCACAATCTGTCAAATTTCTTTGATTGATTTTCAACTTTATCGCAAAGCAATAAGGTTCATATTCAAGTGGGAAAATTTGACAGGTTTTGGATAGGTTGACCTGCTGGCGTCTGTACACACACATTTCGCTGATATATTTAGGTTCATGTATTAGGAGGCGAGCCTATTGCCATTGAACAGGGCACAAATCCATACTCTGAGCTGCTACTGAGAATTTCATTGTAAAACCCAATCAGTCTTTGTTCGACCTAAGCATCGAACCCAGGACCTCTAGGGTAGTAGTCGCACTTACGACCACTAAACTAATGAGGTAGTATCTCTATGTGAATCACGCTATATTACGTACAACTACTATAGCCTCATCCCTCTAATTCTGAGAGGAGACCCGTGCCCAGCAGTGGGACAGTATATACTTTAAAAAAAGAAGTCCCACACTAAGATTCTCTCCTGTATCGTGGGTACGTTTACAAAACCCAAAATTTCACATACACAAACAGCTAGTTCGGAACAACTAAATGTAGGTCATACAAATATTTGTTCCGTGTGGGAATCGAACCTACAACCCGTGGCGTAGAAACTGATCGCTTCGCCGCTGATGATGATGAGGTAGGTACTTATACGAAGGTTATACAGGTGAAGTGAAGCAAGATGTCTTGTCGGTAGGTACCATGTATGTAATTTAATTTCACGGGTGTTTACCATCATACAATACGAATGCATGTATGTATGTTTAATGTCTAGACTACCGACAGACAGGAAATCACAGTGTGTCATACAAACCATTTATCTTGTTAATATGATACCTCGACACAGTGTAGATACAACAGTAGGATAATACTTTTTTTTTCGTCGATGACAAATAAATGTGTCAATTAGGTATTTCTGTTTGACTTCTGTTTTTTTTTGTAGATGTATAATGTGGAAATCGAGGACTTAGAGACACAGACAGAGCCTTGCTTGAGGTAGACATTCTGGCGTGTCGTGTCTGGGAGTCGTGTTTGTTTTTCTCTCCCTTCCTAAAATTCGATTATGCTACCGGCGAGCGTGACAAGACACTCTTAATTTTAAGTAATATTTTCTACTATAAATTATTTACCTCATCATAATTATAAAGTAATTAATTAACTTATTATTACGTTTGTAATAAGAATGACTAAATTAAAAACTTTTTTAAATAATTTACTTAAAAAAATATAACTCTCAACATTAATTAATTGTCTACCTACTTCGCTAATTAATACGTGTTGTCTTACTGCTTTGCCTACACTTCACCCATCGACGGACACTCGATATGCATTCCTCGCTTTTGTTTACAATCTTTATCGTGTTCCGGAAATTTTGCTAATGCATGAAATTTTAATGCAATGTCAGATACATGCTGTAACGGTTACATCTGCCATCCCTGAAAGGTTCACAACCCTACGCAACACCAATCTACGATATTAGCCATGCTTCTTCATCATCGGGGACCGTCCGTAGAACGTCGATCACATGTAGTTATGAATACCTATAACAAATTATCCAAGCCAATCACAAGCTCGAGAATTGCTCAATCGGTCTAACCTTTGGACATTGGAATTACCTAGGAATCAATTGGCTTATCGAGGTCAGCGTTCCCTGTGAATCGCTTACGTTAACCGCAGCGATTATTTAGTACTTTAAAATGAATTAATAAATAAATCGCAGCTGCACATCGTGCTATGCATGTCCAGTATGTCTGACCTCTCATTGTACGAAAAGCCTATACAATACAAGGTCAGCTAGTGCTGATTAGTGAGGCGTGATTTGAGGTCATTCGAGCGGAATTCGAGATGAAAAAGAGAAGATTGGGTCTGTGGCGTTCACTACGAGAGGCCTACCTCTACCAGGGGATGAATATAGACTGATGATAATGGTTATGAGCGGGATTCATAATATATTATGATTCGTCAAAAGTGCCCATTTTAACTCCCCTTAAAGATGACCCCACCATGGCAAGGAAATTTATCAAATGTTACCAAAATCCAAAGACATTCATGTAGTAATATAGATTAAGTATAAACATAATATGCAATTTTAAGGTTGGTAGTAGTGAGTAGAAGACTAGCTAGTGATCCTGACTTGAGAAAGAGTTTATAACGGAGAAATTTTGTATATTTTTTAATAGCTCAAAGTAAGTCGCAGTAGATAATTGCTTGGATGTTTATCTGAAACTTAATTGTTTCGTTTATAATTATTTTTATTTAATATTCTTTACCAATAGTGGTTACTTAGTACGTATAAGGGATAGTTGTCCGTAGTTAAAAATTCTAACAATTTAACTTATCAATGTTTGAGCAACCGTCTAAACCAATAAATAGCTCAATACGGAATACTGAAGCCTTGTCCCTTTCACCCAAAGGAGGCTCTCTTACCCATCAACGGGACTATACTTAAATATAATTATACCTACTTAAATAGGTTAATGTGCTAAATAGAATAATTAATTGGTCTGGCTGAATAACAGGTATTTAATTATTGAGCTTATTTGGAGTAATAAGTTATCTAATAAGCAAGTGAACACTTTTAAACCTAAACAAAATATCTAGAACACACATTGGAGAAACTTTTCACTGTGTATATACATATTATATAATATTTTACTGTACATATGTTTACAATATTTGACGTTTACAGTTGTAAATCTAAAGAGATATTTCGTGTCAGACATATTTATGGAATGGTTACGATACGATGTTACTGAAAAACTGAAGTGTTTGTGAAATATTTTATTCGTAAATAAATATTGTGAATGATTTGAAAATGAAGGAATACATTTTGGGATCTACAATCTATACTATGATGATATGAAAAAGGTCTGAAAGCTTATTTGCTTCGATATCAACTTGCATAATAAAAAATATTTTTACTACAGGATATTACTATTGTTGTTTAGTTCATCCTGTCATTTTATATGAGTAGGGGAGGGAAGGCTCTTTTATCTTGTCAGCGAAAATTGCAAAGTTCATAGAGAAAATAAAATTTGAAACCGAAACCGTAGTAGCTGACCGAGCAGGATGCTAGGTTAGGCCTGTCGCCTTTTGAAGGGGTGCAGCCATGGCTGGATCACTGAGTCGTGGCGAATGTAAACATGGCTTAGAGCAAAGTGATATTTACATCTAATTCCGTAAATTTTGGTTACAAGTTTTGTCAGTATATATAGTTTATTACTCTTTGTAAATGGGAGAACTGTTTTTGAAATTTCTTTTATTCCCAGCTGTATTTTATTTAATTGTAATCTTCGGAACTTTCCTAAATTCTCTCCTCCCATGTAAGTATCCAATTTATAATTATTATTGTATCGAACATTATTGTAAACAACGATAATTTAAAAGAGTAACCATGAAGTTTCCATTGGAAACGACTAATTTGGAACCGTGCACCTAACTCGACATTTCATGAGTGCCTGTATATAGTTTAAGTATATGAAAATAAAACTATTTTGGTTTTGAAAGAAAGTATGGTTTTTAGTCGGTATGAGTCCGACATTCTTGCTGCTTTCGCTGGCGGCAGACAATAAAAAAAGTAAGAGGAGAAAGACGCAAAAAATTAGCAAATTATCATTAAGTAAATCTACCAAAATGTCTATGATTTCCTGCCAAAGTTCAGCGAACCCGTGCAACTTTAATGCCTAACATAAACTGGCATCAGCTATGATAAACACATTTACAGCCCTCGGGAAGTATTTTTGTTTGTTGTTACCCAATTGTGTAAATCTTTACGCGTTGGTTACGACTACCCAATGGGAGTGTCCTTTGATGAGTGTAATTTGTTTGTGGTTTGTGAATTAATGGTTTTCTTTGTTTGTCTGACTTTTTGGACATTCGGGTATGTTTGGGAATGTAGAACTGGTAAAATTGCGTTTTCATAAATGAAAGTTACTTTATTTTAGAGATATCATCAATCCATTATACTGTCCCACTGCTGGGCACGGGTCTCCTCTCATATTGAGAGGGATTAGGCTATAGTCCACCACGCTGTCCTGGTGCGGGTTGGCAGACTTCACAAACCTTCACAAACTTTTATTTTAGAGATATCTAATATACATTCTTTACATTTTTTTCAAAAATTCTGAAAGGCAATTTGAAGTTTCGTTAAGAAACTGACTGCTTCTTTAGTCTAGTAACCATAGACGCGATTTCTACGCTACAGGTCCTCGGTTCGATTTCCAGGTTTTCCAGGTTTTCCAAAAATTAACACTTTGCTAGCAAAGTGTTAATTTTTGGTCTTTCTATGGAATTCTCAGTAGCAGCTCGGAGTTTGAATTTGTGCCCGGTTAATGGCAATAGGCTCAGGAACTGTGGGTTACATTAGTATACCTCTGCCTATCTCTTCGGGGAATACAAGCGTGATGGTAGCTATGTTATGGTGCTAGAAAATAATAATAATAATTTTTAACATAACATTTCAACCACGCAGGGAATGCAGGAAAAAACGCAGTGAATTTATAATTATTCTCAAATAATTTTATCATTTAGACTTTTATATAATACAGAAGTCATTAAATGCAATTCTCGTATAGTGTAATACGTAATCCTTTCCTAGAAACCAGAAGAAATAACACTTCTTGTGTATGCGACAGGACAGAAGAAACAATAACTTGAGACCGCGGGCGTCAAAAGCCAGTACGATTACCTCAACAACTTAACTACGCCCCAATCAAATAATCCCTTACATTTTCCTTAAACGACAATAAATCCTTTTTAATATCAACATTTGATTATCACGCACTAATCGTTAAACACACGTTGTCTGGCATATAAAGATGTTATTACCTAATTTACGATCTCCCTTATAATATTTAGAATTACTTATTATGTTTAACTGTATACTTAAAGTGTTTGATGGCTCTTAATAATTTTATGTAGTGATCAATCAGATATATTTCACAAAGTGTTTATAGGTAATCAACTATTTACTGTTATGATGATGTGTGGGCTTTCGCTTAGTTCTAAGACTCAGTAGTAGAAGTCTAAACGAGTCAGCAGTATGAGCATAGCCAGCATAAAAAAATTTTGTAAAATTTAGTATATTCGACAACATTAATTTGATAAACTGGTTGGTGTTTGTCTGGGCGTATTATAAGTATGTATTTAAAAAAGTATTATATCCATTATCTAGAAACCATAGTACAAGCTCTGCTTAGTTTGGGACTGCGCTGTGTTGTCCCAAATTTTTTTTTAATGATTTATTTTAATAACTAAACTATCTTTATCCAAATACGTATATAATTTTCTCTATATTATAGATACTTAGCTGTCATATAAACATAAGTCATAGTCACATATATTATTAGCCTAAGGTCTTAAGCGCAACTGCTACGCTTGAGGTCCTGGGTTCGATTCAAAGGTTTTTCTTTGAAATTCTCAGTAACAGCTCGGAGTTTGGATAAGTGACCCGTTGGCAATAGGCTCACCCCCCTATTACATGGTACCTAAACATACCGACGAACGTGGGTGTAATTTAGTAGACCACAGCTTAACCTATAGGCGTAATGGGATTTATGTGGGTATGAAACATTGACTGACAGACAACACACAGTTAAAACCGATGGAGCTAACTGGAAGAATCCGCTTCTCCTTTCTCTGCTCTGCGAGGAAACGTTGTGCTGGCAGTGGGGGGACTTTTGGCCCTTATACTGCCAACCCAACTATTCCTCTTTCGTTTTACAGGGTCGGCAACGCACAAGTAATACCCCTGGTGTTACAAGCGTCTATAGGCTACGGTAACCGCTTACCATCAGGTGGGCCGTATGTTTGTTTGCCACCTTAGTCGTATAAAAAGCATTCAATTTTGCACAGGAGTTTCACATGTATGGCGTTGATGAGCACTAAGGCTTTTTTGAATATTCCCACGGGCTTAGCAAAAAAAACAACATAGCGAGTATACAGCTAGTCCCAAACTAAATGTGTTCCCGCGTTTAAAACTGGTATACCTACAACTGACATAGCTACTTCTGTGAAAAACATAACAATGTGTTTTAGTTCCGGATTCATTCGGAGATTTGAGCGGTGCGTGTGCGCATATGTCCGTATGTTGTTTGTAATCTTATATAGAATAAAAAAACATATATAAAAGCGAAATACCACTCACTCACTGATCAATCACGAAACTTTTAACATATTACCATAGGCTTCCAAAGTATACTGTATTATAGTCATTAGCTAAGAAATTATTTAAGGAATTTCCTACAAAGATTGGGTATACAAGATAAACGCGAGTAACACCGCAGGACATAGAAAGAAAGAATAGAAGAAAAATCATTTATTCAGCACAATTCAGATAAATACTAGGTAGGCATTGTATGCCCCACAATTGCGCTGAAACGGCGCTGGTTCAGCGTATTATGCCAGACGGAATGCCTGGCGCTAGTTTTCAACCAGACCCTAGTGTACCTAGTGACTATAACTTGTATTATAATGTTAATATAGAACAAAAGAGCATTTATCGTCCCTGTTAATCCCTGTTTTTATGCAAATGAACGTAATTTTTTTTTATAGTACCGACCAAAAACCGCACTTGCCTTCACCCTTCATGGCCATGGGATCCTTGAAATGACAGAAATGAACATACATATATCACGCTTGTACTCCTTGAAGGTTTAGGTAGAGGTGTACTAGCTGTACCACCATAGTTCGCCGGTATGTTTAGGTCCCATGCAATAAGGGGTGAGCCTAATGCTATTTAACGGCATTATTTCGATTTCGAAACTCCAAGCTGCTACTGAGATTTTATAGAAAACCCAATAACACTGCACGTACTGGGACCTGGTATGTCTCTAGTGTAGCAGTCGAGCTTAGGACAACTAGGCGAACGAGGCGATTAAATGAAAGCATTATTAAAATAGGAATTACAATTGTTTAATTTTGTGGTCATATTTCTCAAAATGCGTTTCTTTTACTTCTACACTAGCTATAGTATGAGAGGAAGGGCATAGTGGAAGTATTTCTACTCAAATTACAACTGCCCGAAGTACTTGCGCCTTGCACAAAATCGAAGTAACACTGCTTTGAGCTTAGTTGTGGTACTTATGGTGAGTAAGATTGCCAGTGCTCCGCGAACCTTATCCCTTATTTTTGACCCTTATCCTGCCAACCCAACTATTCCTTCTTTGTTTTACAGGGTCAGCAACGCGCAAGTGATACCCCTTGCAAGCGTCTATAGGCTACGTCAACGCTTACCGTAGCCTATAGACGCTTGGGGGCCGTATGTTTGTTTGCCATGTTAGTGTTATAAAAAAAACAAGCGCTAGCCTCTAGTGCGATATTGAGATTCTATTCTAGGGATATCCCTACATATATTCATCGCTCATCCACTTCAGCGCGTGATTCATTTCTCAAGTACGTGTCGGCTACTCATCTGTTATTAGGGACTCAGTGATGCGCGCTATCGACAATCAAATTGTCGATAATATTAATATATTGTGCGGGAGATCTCGAGTGTATTGCGTTGAAAGCTGTTATCGTAACTTAGTAGTGTTGTTTATTGAATGGTAGTGATTAGTGTCGTTTTGTCGAGTTTTGTAGATTGAATATATTTTCTTTTTTGCAGAATATTTAATTTGTACCTACTTACCTATTTAATATTATTTTTTCTGTACGTAAAGTTGCATTACAGAATATTTTATGTGTTGCATAGTTTGCTTTTTTTATTCACATTGATATTTCTTTGTGCCACAGTAATTATAACAATAACTAAGAATCAGTTTTAGCAATTGTCTTTATTAAAAATATTTATCATTTGATGTGAAAAATTCCACCATCGACAGAAAACGTAGTGCGTTATGAATTGTTGATTAATCAATCAAGAAATCATAACAATTCACATTCACATTCTTCATAAAGTACTAGATAACATTCGTGTAGTTCGTGATATTTTAGAAAAAAGAACTATTAATTAGCTTGAACCATTAGTCGTTTTTATAAACAAAGCGTTGCCAACCATTAATATTAGTTATCAAACAGACTGACACTGTTTGTGTTGCTAGCTACAAAAACTCGACAAAAAATTACATAAACAAGCTCTATGATTCGGAATATGAATGCTGTTCCCGGCTTTGTTAGTTATAGGTTTTTCTGGTATATCTTAGTGTAAGAGGTAAACAGGACACTCTAATATTAATGCGTTTCTGATAATACATATTAGCTTACTATCAGTGCTTTGTTTTCAAATCGACGATTATAGCAACTGCGATGTGTGTAGCTATAAAGAATATTAATGAATTTCCTCATTTAGCTCCTATTTATATTTACAATACGAATAAATATCAGGCGACTAAACTGTCACGACGTCTGGTCTAGTGGTTCGAGTGTCGGACTGCTGATCACGAGGTCGTGGGTTCGATTCCCACCGACACAAATATTTATGTAATGAACGTAAGTATTTGTATTTGCCTGGGTGTTTTTATGAAGGTATATAATAATGCACTTACAAAAATAAACAGAGATGGTCCTTCATTCATAAATCTAGTTTGAAATAAATGAGCATCCATAATGACTGTTATTTATTACAATTGTATTAATGTATGATTTATACATTATATACATTTACTGGGAGCTACCGCATACTTGCTGGCCCATTTATAAAAACAAAAATCACTACATTCAGGTAAAATTATTCACAACTACTAGTTCGGTCAATTAAAATCATAATCATTAGCGTAGCGCCACCACACGGGGCGGCGGCGGCGCGGGCGCAGCAATTAGTGCCGACCGACTGGCTCGGTAGTCAGCGACTAGTCACGGTCGCTTCCGTCGAAAAAACACGTCACAACAATATTATATCACCAGACGAACCAATGGTGTTGAGATTTGACGAGGTTTTAACGTGTAGGTGGCCTTACATAGTTCTAATTGCTATTCGGATGACAGATTGAGCTTTACCTCCGGATGCACAATCGTCTGTCTTAGCCGTAGATTATTTTTCACCCTTATTATTAATGCGAGAAGGTTGAAAATGACAACCTCCAATACTTCTCTGCATTAAAGATTAAAGTTCTGTTTACTGGGCGTCTATCTCTTACTTTGTAAAAGGGACTGTAGTTTGCTACAAATGAATGATATTTCATCATGTTTCGCACTTAGTAGAAGCTTATTTATGAGCTTTTATTTGTTTTTTGGTCTAGACACACTTGACTTAAAAATCAAATATTGTTGTATGTTCATCAGTACAGTCTGATATTTTTGGTATCAAAATATAACATACTATCATGCCTATATTCCCCAAAGCGTTACGCAGAGGTGTACTAATGTACACCCACAGTTCGCCAGTATGTTTAAGTCCCATTAAATAGGGTGCGAGCGTATCGCCATTCACTGGGCACAAATTGAAACTCCGAGCTGCTACTGAGAATTTCATAGATAAAGCCAATAATTATTAAGTTACAGTATCAGAAAGGACGTTCAATGACACTGAATTTCACAAGGACTGATAGATTTGGTTGATAAAACTGTTCAAAAACAATTCCGAAGTAATTTGATAACAATTTTCACGGATTAAAATATGAGATTTCCCTAATGTTATGTATATTTCCAATATAAATCTACTCAACATCGATATTACTAGCAATGTAAGTTACGATAATATGACGCAATTTGTAAAATAATATTGTATCAGTAGCTTGATTCCCATCATTGTATCTATTTAACAACAATTCATTTGGATCATAAAGTTAAGTGCACAATTGAATGATACCATCAACATTTAAATAAATTTACTTGAATCCTTTGCTCGTTGTTTGATAAGCAACTAATTCATAGCAAGGAAATACAAGCTTAGTTCTTGTAGGTAACAAACCTTTGGGAGCGAACATACCTTATTTTTTCTTGTCTAATTAATAATCTTAGTTATTCATTATTCTCTCGTTAAAACAAATACGAAATACAAATGGTTCTATTGTTTCTGTACAAGTTTCTGCTTTATTTTTTTTCCTAGGAACATAATTAGCGTCGTCGGTGTGAACGAAATCGATAGTCGATGCAGCGGACCGTGGCAGCACTTTTTTGCTGTTTGTGGCACTGCAAGTTAGGGGCAGAAGCGGTAGTTTTAAATAATGATAATATTTTAGATAGGAATCGTTCAACATTTCCTAATAACATTGCCATTCCTAATAACAAATCAGTCTGTAATTGCTTACAAGTAATATCAAAATCCTATCTCTAGTTAGCAAATCTACTAATTAATTTCTTATTGGAACTGACCTGTTGAGGTGACCTACGACGTATTTTTGAAAGGTTAAATCTAAAACAGTTTCAATAGGTAAGTATATGGATGTATGAGATTTTGAATAGGTAGTTGAAATTTAAGTTTCTCGTTGTAACACATTCGGAAAAATTAGGATGCCCAATTGGCTGTAGCTGTACCTACATGTAAAAACGTATTTTGGCAAGGATATTTCTGCTCTCTTCTAGTGTCTAAGGTTTCAAGAAGTCAATGCAAAGAAATTCCTTTGAGAACCCGCTGATATCAACAAGTTTATCCCAATACCATTATCCCAATCCCAATGCCAATTAGTTACAAAACTATTATAGTATAGTTAACCTTTTTTGTCTCTACAAAACTAACTTAGACACTTCAATAGAAAAACTTAGTATCCGAGTAATACCTAGGTATGCAACTAACGTTTTTGCTTAAAGAGTGAAGCTTGAATGAGAATAATTAGTTTATAATTTGGATTATGATAATTGTATATAATATACATTATAGTAAGAAACCTAAAATAGTTTTTTGGAGTAGTTCAATTGCCATTATTATAATTATACTGTTTTAATAGTATTGAAATCACCTGAATTCACTTTAAAGCATTACAAAGTTAAATAATTTTGTGTTTATAGTACTTAGGTAGGTAACATATTTACTTAGTAGAGAAAAATTACAAAGAATAAACCAATTGCGAAATTATCGAAGAGACAGCTATGTTCTTAATCATTGTCGTACTATCTGAAACCAATCTCAATAGTTAAAAAAGGGCTAAGTTAATACGCATTTGAAAATTATATCCACTGACAAAGCACGTGGTTTTTGTGATATAACTCTGAAAATCTAAATGGAAATCGAACAAAACAAAGAGTTTAAAGCTACAAAGATTGTAAGAGATAAAATTTTCAGTACTAAACAACAGGAAGCCAGGTAGTAAATGCTCATGATGATGCAACTCTGCGAAAAGTTTATTGACATGCAGCACGTGATTTTCATGGATAATATCCAAAAATAAAAGAGAACGTAGGAATAAAGACAAAAATATTACAAAAACTGGTAGCTGACACACTTCGAAAAATTTCTGATGGTGATGCAACTATATTAAAAGTTTATCGACATACAAAGCACGTGGTTTTCATGAGGTTAGGAATGTTCAGTTACGCGCCTTACGCACATCGCGCCGGCTCTTTGATCCGTCGGCAGCACATAACTCAGACAGGTGGGCGGGCGTTAGCATGCGCTTCCAAAATGTTTCGGTACGTCTATACGTATTATCTAAACCGTGGCTAAATCACTGCTGCGATCTATCGACAAGGTACTTTTGTTGCAGTCAATATTTGGATGGATATTCCCCGTTTAGATATCTTCACAATTGAGAAAGGCAACATTGCAGTTGTTATGAAAAGCAATCTAGCTGATTCAATGTCGATCCTGCTGCGTTATATGATTATTTATATTATTGGTATGAACTCTGTTTCTTATTGAAGAACATTCTCCTTGAGGTCCTGTTTAGCTTCTTGATGAATAGATTCTTTTGAATAGTAAAACTGAATTGTGTGTGACTCTCATGTTACATATGATTGATTGTATTCTTCAATTTACTAGAAAAGCAAATAATTTAAAAATATAGTTTTATAATTGTTGTTTTGATAAAAATATGATTTAGGCTATTGAGTAGGCTATAAATAACATTTATAAGGAAAAACTATCTAATCATCCGAGTTTATTATTTTATGTCTTAGATAGACGAGATGGTATCGACTAGATGCATCAACTTCACGAAGACATCTGAACAAACAGACGAACATCTGCTGTGATCGTACGATCGATTGCTGTGACGTAACATTCTGTACTGAAAGGTCACGTGCATGCACTATTGACAGGTGTTTCAAGTACAAACAGCCTAGTCACAAGTCTTATTTTGTGGTCAAGGACCGTAGTTACTCACTTAAAGTATATCAAATTACAAACAATGAACTTTTAACAATGCTTTTTGTGCGTCATCAAAATCGCTTAATATCTTCTAAAACTAGGCAACATTATTTTTCTAAACGATTTAAGATTTTCGTTTACCGACAGAATTATATTATTAGGTATGGCGAGCCGCAAGATATATTAACTTGTGGTACTACGTTATACAAAACTGATACTATACCAGCATAATGACAAAATAGCAATTGGATAGAAGATGGAATGCATTCCTGCACAATTAAGAAGTCGATGCACTCCTATTCTTAAATCAGCATCTTATATTCCCACGTCTAGATTTTTCTAAGAATTTTTTAATGCTAGTGAGCACCTGAGTAGGTGTCAGACTAAATAAAACGTCGATACGCATGTTGCTGTATGAAAACATATAGGCCTTTGATTGGGTGCTAAGAAACTATAAAATCGAAGCATCTCCGGTTTATGTGTTGATTTCTGAGATCGGAAATATAAAGTGAACAAATCTTCTATGAGAAAGTAGAAGAAAATAGTTGTATATTAAGACGAATACTGTTATCTATTCCGCTAGGAAAGTTCCGTACCGATTTTATGAACACAACATCTATTACAGACCTGCATTTTGCGAAAAACAGAATTGCAATTTGGCCGGCTACCTGATTGCCATCACCTTAACCGCAACAGAGCTAAGAACGTTTGGCAGTGGCTTCATGGGATCCTAGCCGTTTACCATACTCCCTGCCTTTACCTCGTTCTTCCGCTTAATATTCTCACTTCCGCATGTAGTCAATAAAGGTGATCTTTGAATAATAATAATATGTACAATTTGCAATCTATTCATTCTTTAGAAACATAGTAGTATTGTTTATCAAACCAGATTGTTCAAAACACGATGTATTGTTTAAAGTTTATCCGGTGCCTTTGCACCGGTTAGAGAACCGATAGAATAGTAATCAATATTGTTTCTTCCTTCATTCGTATTACCACATGGGCTACTACCGACTTCGTTGTGTTAAGCGCTGTAGCGAACGTCTAAACCAACATTCTTAGCTAAAAATACACGAACGCATCTAAAGCTACTACTGACTGAATCTAATAATAAGTCTAACAAGTCATTCGCGAGGCTGAGTAACTCATCTATTGTTGAATTTGCACTTGCCAATGCTTTAGTTTTTCATTTGCTTTGGCAGCAGCGTGACTAATGTCATTGATCACTGTACTTTCTGTCGGTAGCTACTCTCTAGCTTGATTGGCGGTGAATAAATATTTGACAACCGTATGATTCCCAAAGCTATTACCTACTGCTCGCTACTAATATTGCTATCATTTATAATACAAGTAAATAATGGGCAAATAAACTGTTGAGCTTCAGCGTTTTATTTTCAGGTAGAAATATTATGTGCATTTCAAGTTATAGTGCATTATATCTTCATTTTTAATAGTAAACGGTTCTGGCATGCTTCCACGACTAAATAAAAAATTGTCTGGTCTGTCTTTCAGTTGGGAATATGCGCAATAAGATTAGAGGTGCCATTTTTTGTATTGTCTGAATATCTTCGTTTTGTTCAATGATTTTTTAGTTTTTCTGAGTATTTACTAAAAAAGTACGAATCGGTATAAATTAGTTTTTTTTATTATAATTTAGAAGACATTGTTCAAAATATTATTGACTAAACTATGACTAAACAAAAATTATAACATAAACGAATACCTAAGGGACAAAACAGAAATTAATTGATTTTATGTTATTTTATTGACATGTAACTCCATTTGCCCGCCGTGAAGAACATGTGAAATCAATGCGCCTATAACATCTATTTTACGATATTTTGGCAAATAAATTATTTTATTGATTGATTTTTATTGAACAATTATTTCATAATACCTACTTGGTATCTTCCATATATCCTACTAAAGTTACTAACAGTTTTACAGAGAATACTACTGTTTTATGAACCAAGTCGTAGTGCCGATTGTCGTATTCAGATTGACAATTTAGTTTTTGGGTTTTGATCTAAATTCTCCATTATGTATTTGTGTTGACCTCTTAAGGCTGGTCTCAATAAAAACCAATGGATACTTGAGCTGCTACTGAGCTATTGGGATTTGCTTACCAGAGATAGGATTTGACTTTATTTGTATGTAGCTTGTCAAGGTTATCTCTAGCAAGCGAATCTATTGATTGACTTGTTATTGGGAATGGCCGTTAACAAAATATAGCTGACAGAAGATTTTCATTCTAGTTAATAAGTTATATAACATTACTCGGAGAACGTTAACCTAATATTTTAAATATTGATAAAGGAAGTTATAAATTTTATTCGTTTGCTATTTTTATGCGAGAATTTTCTTCACAACATATAAAATTGTGTAGATGTTCCGCTGAACAAATATCAGAACAATTTTTAATGAATATTCTTGAAGTGGAAACTTTCTTGATTGATTCATTATCAAAAATTTATGGAATCAGTCTTTGGTTCGAACAATACTAAGTGGTCTTGGATATTGACTCTTTAACCTTTGCATCATAACCTTCGCCTACTTCACGAAGCGTGTAATACATCACACTTCAAAATTACCCTGTATTATCTTGTTAGCGTGATTTTAGATCATTTATCTTTTTGATTTGAATATGATCGTTATCAATGAAAAATTATTGCACTGTTGTCTCTGTTTGTAATGCTTGCAATGACTTTATCTATACCTTTATCAAAATGATTATTTTATTTTACAAATATCTGTCAATTTATTCTAAATCTTACTTTCAATATTCTAGTATTCATTTTTCTTATGTGCATCTATTTTGTAATCACTAATTATCTAATTTTTGTTATTTCGTAGTAGTCGTACTTTAAGCTTTCTTTTAATTTTAGTCTACATAAACTTATTGCTGTTTTTTTCTGGTCTTGTATTTGATGAAGACCAATTAGTTCCTATCCTTCCTATCTAATTCTATTGCTGTCATATATTCAAATATTACGTCACCCAAGCAAATGTCTTGCAAACGTCTTTATAATAAACATAAACAGACAATCAGTCGAATGATTTATTTCCTTTGTTTCACGGTTCTATGAAAAATAATGACCTTATAAACATCTAGTCGTCTTAGGACGTGCGTAATAGTATGTTGTCTATATAAAGGTAAATGGACATAAATATGCGACTGGATTGTGGATTGTTGCAATTTGTTCTATCACATTTTTCTTTTAGATTTGGTTTGGTTCTCACGATGTGTATACCTTGGAATTCTAGAAAAGTATGACAGTCAATCATAATAATTTAAATGTTGTTGTTATGAATTCCTAATTCTTTTGTAGTGCTTTAGATAACATTGGAATTAGAAATCTTGGATAGGTATAGTTTTTGTATCGTCATAAATTATGATTATAGAAATGTTAACTTAATCAGTTTTTGCTTACTTGATGTATATTTTTAGACGCAACAACAATGGAAATATAATGTTAACCGCAATTTGCGGTTTTAGTATTGTGATAAAACAGTAATATACTTCAAATTACTCTTTTACGCAGATCCTTCAATTATAGATGTTTTCTCCAAAAGAACGCAAATCCTTTTTAAACGCGGCAAAATCTTTTGCCTGAACTTTCAAAATAATTTACAACTAACCTCGTTAAACACTTTTGTATGTAGGTAGATGCTCTTTGATGTTTAAAGTATTATTTACAACGAAAACTATGAACGTTACCTACTAAAAATATGGTATACGAAAAGGTGTGAAGGTTTTGGATAGGCTAGGATATAATACAGTTTAACCTATTTCTAAACTTCCCTAGCCTCTATGGGAGAGGCTATGTGAGGTATTTAGAGAAAATTACAAACACCAATTCAAGAGAGGTTAGACATAATGAGGAGCTAACAGCTGATAACCAGCCCTACAATATTCACCCACAAAGTTCCCATGACATTATTACGCAAAACCAGTCCACCTAAATATAGTCTAGACGAGTAAATCGCAAGGAGGTATATATCTACCGAGTTTTATAAAAATGGGTCTGATTTTGTTTAACGTAAACAGTCGGGTCAACGCATTGTGGCGGGTTGAATTCCGCGAATGCTAAATCACACGCTCTATGTATTTCTAGGATCAAGGTAACGAATCATGCGAATATTGTTTTGTTATGTAAATGTGACTGCTACGCTTGAGGTCCTGCGTCAATTTCCAGATCGAGCAGTGTTATTGGTTTTTTCGCACATTAGGGGGGGCCTATGTCCAGCAGTGGACTAATATAGGCTGATGATGATGATGATGATGGTGATTGTTTTTTTCTATAAAAATCTCAGTAGCCGCTCGGAGGTAGTTTGGATCGTACTCGCCCCTATTACACAGGACCGTATCATACCGGCGAACCGTGCATGTAGTTTTAGTTTAGTACAACTCTGCCTAACCCGTCGGGGAATTCCAGCGTTCTTCTTCTTTTCGTGTGGATGGTAAATACATTATATAAATTACTTGAGCCCAGTAGGTGGCCACGTTAATTGCGGCATCAGTGGCATTCTTTAGGTCTTCAAAGGTGCAGGTGTACGGACATTTTGGGCACTCCAACAAGTGTAGCATGCTCTGGTCAGGGGCACCGCATTACATCCAAGTGTGGGTGTATGTTATGTTTATATAACGACGCTAAGTGTAAGAATAATATCCTCTAACTATAACTAATACAAGACCTGAATATGCGTTGGCGCATCTAAAATCCACGTGGAAAATGCTTTTTATTTCATATCCACGCACTGTTCTAAAAAGCAGTAGATTATCATCATCAAACCATATACTGTCCCACTGCTGGGCACGGGTCTCCTCTCATATTGAGAGGGATTAGGCTATAGTCCACCACGCTGGCCTAGGGTTGGCAGACTTCACAAACCGTCGAGAAAAATCTCTAAGGTATGCAGGTTTCCTGACGCTGTTTTCCTTCACCGTTTAAGTGTGTAATAATTAATTATTAATACGCACATGAATTCGAAAAGTCAGAGGTGCGTGCCTTGGGTTCGAACTCGAGACCTTCGATTTGGCAGTCCAATGGTCATACCACTAGGCTATCACTGCTTCAAGTTCACTTCAGTAGATTGAAAAAATAATTATTTTTCATTATTTTATTTTTCTTTTACTTCGTTTTTCTTTCACGTGGAACGTGAACTCTAAACGGTGCAAGCGTTGGCCACGTGTAAGAACTAGGTTGAACATCAATACAGTGCAAAAAATCACGGCTTTACAGTTTTTCCTCAAGGCAAAATTTAGGATTACTGTGCTAACTTCAGTCACGTTCCATTAAGTACAGTTGGAGTTTTGAAAGTGAAGTTTTAAACTTAGGCTTGTAATATAGTTGCTACGTACTTTTGAGTAATTTATAGTTATAAATAAATTAATGTACTTACCTATCTATTTGGGACATTTTACACAGATCCAGGACCATTAAGTGCCTAACTGAAACTGATTATGGGTGGTATTAGACAATGAATATAATTAATACTCAAATATACTTTGTTGTTTAGTTAATTTTTTTGTAGTTCATCACATAAATATTTGTTGTGGGAATGAAGCCCACGACCTCAAATAAGTAGCCCATAGCAGTCGTTGATAGGTAATATGGTCAATTTATTTACCATATTCCCTTAAAATTTCTTATAAAATTTCACTGAAACTACCTTTTATCTGCTTCGAATCTTCAGCCCATTTATTTGTTTATTTCACTAGGCAGAATGTTGGCGCCAATGAGCCGAGCTTCCCAGAACATCATGAACCGTATCAATTATTATAAGTTTAGTTTGTTAGAAGTAAACACTAGAACACTGCTTTGTTTTGGTCCGACACTGAGTGTGAATTTATGGGATTATATTGAACGCGTGTATTGAATTCAAGTGTCTGCTACCGTGTGTAGGAGACAGATTAACAACACAGATTAGGACTGTATTTCCTTACTTAACATTAATACCTCCCGAAGATGCCTATCAAAATGTATACAAGAAAAAATTGGAGAGCATTTGAAGCAAAGGCGAAAAAATTCAAATACTCATTTTCATACCAATAGTCCCAGCCCATTGGTAAGAAAATGAAAAAAGCAGTGATAGCCTAATAGTACCTTACTATTGGACTGCCATATTTCGACTTGGCAGTCCAGCAGATCTTCGGGTCTCGAGTTCAAATCCAGGGCACGCACCTCGTGACTTTTCGAAATCATACAAGTATTAATATTTAATTACTCGCTTGAATGGTGAAGGGAAACATTGTGAGGAAACCTACGTGCCTAAGACATATTCTTGATGGCATGTGAAGTCTGCTAATCCAAAGTAGGCCAGCAAGGTGGACTATAAGCATATCCCTAGTGAAAACCGTATCAAAATCCGTTGCGTATTTTAGAAGTTAGCCGAAAAATAGAGAGACACGCGGACAGTGACTTATTTTTTTACTATTTAGAGATGGGCAAGGGGGCACTATGTTATTGCACGACAGAACCAGACGATTGTGAAGTCTTAAGCATGATTTCTTGAGAATTATTTTTAAATTTGCAATGTGAACGTGAAAAATTTCATCGTAGCAGCGTAGCTAGCTCTAAAAAATCCTATAGAAAAATTATGAAATTCTTATACTTCAGTTATTTCAATATTTGATTTTAAAGAAAATTATATTCATAAGGTTATAATTTTTGATCAAAATAATGAGTGTTTAAAACTATTCATAAAATAGAATTGAATTCGAACTAATAAGTAATTTATTAAAGCTCAGTAATTCACATAAGTTTAAATGAAGCGAAAAATACCTAAGTTTTATTTTTATTGAGTCTCTATTTTCCATTCATTTCCCATTCACAGAGACATGTTGCAAAGAGTATCCTTCCACAGTGGAAGAAAACTTTTACGACGTAGGTCTCAGAAGGGGCAAGGCTGTCTGTTGAGATAGATAGAATATTCTATAATGGACACCAAAAACAAATTCCAAGGCAGTTAGGACCATTTTTTTGATGTCACAAAGCCAAATGGGTTCGAGAAATACCTATCTGAAATCATTGTATCATCCCACCTCTTAGTTTTAACTTGAGTAATTTCAATTTTGGTTACATAGGTAATGCTAATTGTCTTTAACAGGTGTACTGATGGTATTAAATGTCTTCTTTGGCAAGAACCTATTGCGGTAGGCTTAACAAAACTCATATTATGTTTCTTGGTAGTAAAAATGTTTTTTTGTTGAATCTTGGATTGTTTTTATTTTAGCCCTATTCGTCTCACTTTTGGGCACAGGCCGCCTATGGAGAGAAAGAATCTGAGATGCTTAACGGGTCGGGCGTAATATTAGATTCTCCTGTACAACCACGAAGACTCATTTTCCTAAACACTGCTAAACTAACACTGATTTTCTTAGAAATAAATATATTCACTTGCACAAATATACGAGTAAATGACTCATACGCTATGATACACGGCAAGTAGATGCCAGAATATATAGCGCCACCCACGGTACCAAGAAGTGTTTTGTATTAATTTATCGATTTCTCATCTGGATCGACCCTTGGAAACCGTCCCAGAGTGAAGTGGATTTTAGAATCATTTTGCTAATTGTAAATTGTCACTATGTAGATAGCCAGCATTTCTAAGAATAAGCTGCTCTAAATCTTGTTGAAGATCAAGAGAGTGACATCCATAAAATACGAATTTAATTTAATATCTAATACAGTACAACACTGCCTGCCATTGGTCTTGTGATCGTAAGCGTGATTGTAACGCTAGATGACCTGGACGATTCTCAAGTCGAGCAGTGTTATTGGGTTTTCAGTCGGTCAGGTCAGGTCACCTCGGAGTTTGAAATTGGGACCTAAACATACCAGCAAACTGTGTAAATTTCTGCCTACCTCTTCAGCAAACACAGGCGTGATTGTATGTAGTAAATAATATTGGAAATTTCGTCAGTGTCCAAACTAATGCACGACCAAAATTTTCAATTTTTTCTTGATATGGTGACAATTTCTATACTACTGAGGATAACCGAATCATATACCTGCTATTGAATAGGTCATAGGATCTACTACCCCACATTTCCCTTTGTATTATATATCTCCTGTATATTATGTATTTTGGAATAAATAAGATACTCGTATATGTCTCGCCACTGTTTTGGTGTATGGATCTAAGAATGTAAACTATGCCAGTATTATCTGCTTATTGTATCATGTCACTGTGGAAGTGGGTTACACTGGATGAACTGCTCAAATAAATCTGATATAATATTGTTGCGCGTGAGTGCCGAAGTTATTGATTGTGTTGAAACTTCGCTGATCCAAGTAAATATACGTATCTGACACATATACACACATAGGATAATATTATTGTATGTTGAGACTTGTAATCCTCCCGTTGTGGGCTTTTGTTCCCTTCGCCTTTAATTTATGGAACTAAAATTATTCTTATTTTCTAGTGTATAATATTGGGTGTAACGGTCACTATTCGGAATAATTTATTCGCCTTTATAACAGATACGTTGTTGAGATATCTTGGTCAAGTTTTTGGTCCTTTGATACGCCGGTTTCCAAAAGCCAGTTTTAGTTAGCCATAAGTAGAAGATATGTCAACAATGCAAAAGATCGGTTCGTGTGCAGCTACATTTTAAACCTACGTTCCATGACTAAGTCGACCGTTATTACTACTGAAATCTACGTGAGCGAGGGAAAACCAAGTAAAGTTTTTTTTTATTCCACTAAGGTGGCAAACAAGCATACGGCCCACCTGATGTTAAGCGGCTACTTGCGCATTGCCGACCCTGTAAAACGAAAGAGTACCTAATGGGTTGGCAGTAGGTATAAGGGTCATAGTAACCCCACTGCCAACAAAACGTTTCCTCGCGGAGAAAAGTACTCAACTTTAAGAGAGTTTTCTATTGTTTGTCAAATAAACTGAAAAATTAGCAATAATCAGCTATCAATCAGTCAAAAATAAATACTATAATTTTGCCGGCAACATCAGTCGGCAATGACAAATAAACGGTACTTATTTATATATATAAGATTAATGTGTTAATGTCAGCTTGTAACTCTATAAACGATAGATTGATTAGGACGGGTGGTTGTGGTCCAAGTGATGAGCGTCAGTTGAACATTCCTAGTTTATATGTAAATGAAGAAAGACACAAGAAAGTAAGAAAATGTAAGTCAATTCCCAACTCTATCGACATAGCAAAATTTTCCCTTCTGTTTTTCTGATCAGACACTAGTTGATCATTATTCACGAAGTGTATTCGATGGTAAAAGATACAGAATATTTCTTAAAATGCTTTTAACGTTAACTAACTCATAAACTATCACCACAGGTGATATTCTTTTCCTTTGTTCGCTTTTAGAGCCGATATAAAGCCTATGACGTGTTAGATTGCATTTACCATTACGTATATATTATGTAAAGTTAAATGACTTTGGTGAGGCTATTTGTTTTAAGACCGGATGTTTATGCACGTGATTTGTATTTATAGTGTTTATCTCCGATTTACATTTCTATACAATTTTAATCTTATACTTTTTTCAGTCAACCAGTTCTCGTACTTGTCGACTTCATTTGTTTATGTCGTCAGCCTTATTAGTTTTGCTAGTTCGAAGATTTTAGCCTCATCTCTAAGAAAAGGACTGAGTAAAATATCATGTGATTTTTGTCCAAGGCCCAAAATTAATGAAATCAAAATTTCCTTTTTTTATAATTACTACAATATGATTAACATATTTTAAATGATGAACCTAAATTTAGGGTTAATCACCAGTATTCAGTATTGCAGTATTGAATCTTAATTAGAAAAATCGCCTTTCATCTCTGTCTCACACCTCGACAAAGCACGACCGAGGTCGTCCATACATATTAGGCGGTGGTCAGACTATGTGACGCGCGTTTGCAATGAGCACTTGCCTTACTACTAGATACTACTAAACGTACGCGTTACCGTGTATACTACTTCCACTGGTTCCAATAAAAAGATTTGCTACTTTAAAGAGAATTCAGTATTCAATTTCTTATCCCAGACAAAAATAAGGTGATGGAGTGACCTCATTACTGAGGAAAGATGGTTATGTCATAAAATTTAAACCTAAAATGTTGTAAAATTGGTGGAGAAGATGGGCATTAAGAATTTTAGGTGCACAAACATCTACCTAGAAAATATATTGTCTGTTGTAGGATCGGCGTCGATAATAGTGTAGAAAACAAAACGATCAACGACTATGCGAATTGTATCGTAAAACTTTAATCGTTGTTCGATAAAGTTACGCCAATGAAAATATCAATAAACCTACATACGACCATTTTATAAATGACTATTAAATGACAGAGTTGCCACTAAGTAATAACCACGATGATCAACCAATCTGTGGATGGATGAACATCTTTGACAGTCATTAGTGGTAGTCAGAAGTTCGACTACCATTCTGTCTTCAGGTTATCGGTATTAGAAATTGGGATGCGGGGTTGCAGTCGCTTTGTGTCAAATACTGATATTTAGCTACATACGGTTAAACAGATTGGATCATGCTCGGAGCATATTTGTCGCAGTAACCTAGAGTTGACAGTACCCTATTTCTGAACACCAGATTCTGGGTTCTTGAACTGGTATGACTGTAATAATATGACTGTTGTTATTTCTACTTCCTACATCACTTATCTTGAGGAAGTCTGGTCTCAGTTTCCATGACCAATACGAAAGTAGCATATAAACTAACACGATCATCTACGTTGGATCCTTCTATACATATGACAAGATTCCTTTGTTCCCTAACACATAAACACAGCTTTGTCCTACAATGGGACAATTACTGGCTGATATTATTACACTAGTGACCATTTGAGTGTATTTAAAGGTCCGATATCAAATAGCCTAGTTGCATGAGATGGATTGATAGCAGAACATTTTAATGGAGTAATTAAATATGTATCATATTTAAATGCGTAATCAGAAACTGGTCAGTAACCATTACGATTAAGAGGAATGCGAGTGAGTGAGTTTATACGTTATAGGGACAAATACTTGCATTTAGTACAAACTACTGATACCGGTGTCTGATTGGATTTAACTGGATAATAATAAAAACTGGCCAAGTGCGAGTCGGACTCGCGCATGAAGGGTTCCGTACCATTATCTATAAAAAATCATGTCTGTTGTATGATAGCCCTTTAAGTATTTCTTTTATTCTGTTTTTAGTATTTGTTATAACGGCAACAGAAATACATCATCTGTAAAAATTTAAACTGTCTCAAGTATGACGGTTTATGAGATACAGCCTGGTGATAGAGGAACGGCAGCGCCTTAGTAATAGGGTCACGTTTTACCCTTTGGGTACGGAATCCTAAAAATAAACGATATATTAATATCGTTAATTTGCTCCTCACAGAAAACAATATACACAGTTACAGATTAATAACCGTAGATTATAATTTTTAAGTATTTTATATGTGAGGAGCTGCTGTTTGAGGTAGGTAATTCCTGTATTACAGATCACCAGTACCACACCCCATGACACCATTAAACATAGAACATAAATGATATTTTTCTACCTCATTAGTCTACTGGTCATATGAGACTGATATGCTAGAGGTTCAGATATCTAATATCAACGGTTTTAATCACCTTTCATCATAATCAACCCATTTATTGTCCCACTGCTGGGCACGGGTCTCCTCTCATATTGAGAGGGATTAGGCTATATTCCAATTTTTACTTTCTCAATTATTTCAATTCAATTCTCAATCATATGATGCTCTTTGCGGCGAAGTGGATGTGTATGCCGACAGGCTATCTACATTAAAAAAGTTGTCATGGATCGGGTCCATAGAATCTTAATATATTTTGTTTTTTCTTTAATTATTTAAATTGTAACCTTTTGTTTCTTTTAGTAATAGTACATAATTATATAATAAGGGAACCTCAACAATGCTTGTTGTGACACCTTAAAATACTGTGCTGCTGTAAAGCTCTCGCGCTCTCGCTCTCTCACGCTCGGAGGATGAGATTGAGATAACCTTCTTAAAAATCTAACTGGCTTTTACAACAGGAATAAAGAAACGATGCTTTACTCCCGTGCTTTAAGTACGACCTTTGAACATGCCTTAATTTAAGCAGCTTTTAAGTAAGTCTCAGTAAAATGATAAATTACAGGCATTAATTTTATTTACTGATAGTATCTCAACAGGTGTCAGGTCTATTTTCGCAGTCAGTAACGCAGTACCCTCTAATTACAAAGAGATTGCACTTTCGTCGACATTTTATTATTTCGGTCGACATTTTCACCCGTTCGGCGCGCCCTGCAATTAATTCTAAATGTCATATGAATCGGCCACTTTAATTTTTATTTTAAGTAATAAACTGATAGCGGTTACGGTTAAAAAATATTTGAATAATCCAGCTTCTAGCAAATTGTTTGCTTGCTGTTATTATGCTAAAGAAAATATTATTTAATCCTTTGCAGATTTGGGTGCAACGCATTTGTCTAGTAGTTAATTCTGTAAAACAATAAATCTTACTGCGAACCTAAAAATATTAAATTAGAATATGAGATACCGATGCTAATTAAAGAATTTTACTCCTTCATTGTTACTACTTAGTGGATTGGGAAATATGCCTCCCATCTCCTCTTATAATGCTGACATTGATACTTAATGTGTAGCTCATGCTGACAGGAGCTACACATTAAATGGTACAAAAATAAGCTAATCAGGAGGTTGTTAACTTGACGGCCCAGGTGTCCTGCACAATCTCAATTCTTAATGTAAGTTTATTTAAGATATTTTCCCGGGAGAAATAAACAATAAATTATGATGACATAACCGCCGTCGTCCACTCCCTCCTTGCACCACACGTATTCGCCCTCGACATTTGCACGTGGTAAATTTTACCGAAACGAGCTGCAACCCGGTCAGCGGTTACGCAATATGTCGAGCATAAGATCGTTCGAGTTCATTATAGGGGGAAAAGTGCACCTAATTTATTATGGACGGTTCGTCTTTCATGTTATATTAATATGTACCTACTTTTTCTATCTTTATCATCATCACCATTAACAACTTTTATTGACCCATGGCGGAATATGAGCCATTCATCCCTGTGTTTCCTATCTTGATAATGAAACCACTTCACGTTGATATAAGTGCATTAGAGATCATAATTGTACGTCAATTTTTATAAACGACTTAAAGACTCCAGGAAAGTATATAGCTAATTACCACTATTTCTCAAGTCCCACCAAAACCCTATCTCAGCTCATCCCTTAAAAAAGTAATCGCGGTAATATATCGGAATAATAAATGACATAATAACTAAACACGAGTGCACCCGATGTTTACCGAAGTCGATTACGCATGCGTACAGGTGCGCGAGCGCTCATTATAGTATGCGGGTGGTCACTAATGTCTCCTGTATTACCGTGCCCCTCGAGTTTAACTGGATAGAAGAAATATCCAATAAAGTTTGCTCATAGGAACCGTTCGAAGTATGCTTATATTAGATTCATGGATAGGATTAATTTCCTTTGTAAACATCATTAGGCTTAAAAATGATGGTAACTTTCTTACATGAAAGCATGCAAGCAAACATCGCGCCAGCGCATCCAAACAGATTTCCGCCAACTCTTTAAGGGAAATACTTCTTTAAATTCTTTTATTCCCAATTCAGTATTGTAAACGCAATTAGTTTCCGCCAATATCCATATTCAATAATATATATACAGGCGGCTCACGTCCGACAGATTGTAAGATCAGACAGGCGCCACACCATAAAGGGATCAGGGTTTTTCTAACGATTCGAAAATTAATGTCTTCACCGTAGATGTAAGTAAGGGAATACATGACTTAGATCCGTATAAAGGCACAATTTGTTTCGTTATTGGTAATTTTTTGATTCTACATGTTTTGAGTTTAATGCTAACTTTTAAATGGCAGTAACCAAGATTGGTGATAACAAGAAGGTGGTCAATATAGCAAAGATCAGGAAAGAAAGAAAAGACTGTCGAAATAAAGCCTGGTTGAAGCTGAAGAAGCATAATTTTTTTTCCGTATTCTGTATTACAAGTGAACGAATTCCTACTCGAAACTCGAATATCCTAAACAAAATATTTTATAGTTATTTCTTTGTCATCTTTGAAAGTGGACGTGTATAATAAAATCCTGGTTAGTTTCCTATTTAACGCTCACCTCAGCTTGATGATCAAACGGTCGATTCGCGTTAACTTTGCCTTAAAACTTCGTCCTAGCTTTAATTATAACGTCAGTTGCGTAACATGTGAGTGGTTCGAAGTGAATATTATTTTAGGAGTTCAGAGACCGTGCTCCAGCTTTCACAGCTGTTGCAATATCGACCTTGCCCTCTCAATCATAAAGTTTATTTTATTTTGTGAACTATTCTAGTACTTATCTCCTTTAGGTTTCAGTGTGCCGTCACATGTCGCATATCACTCAACGGCTCGCTTCCTTTTCGACAATAATAAAGAAAAAAGTTTGGATGCTTCGGATTGAAGCTGTTTCAATGAAATTAAAAGGTGATAGATTGTTATTTAAGAAATATTTGAAAGAAACATATTTTCTAGTGATGACCGACATTTTGCACTTCGGGCTCGAGAAGCTAAGCTTGCTGTTGGGCTTACATTATGGAATTATTTATAGTTTCTCTCACCTCATGAGATAAGAGGGTAATCATTTTTATGGTCCTTCGAATCTTAAGACTCTTTCACCTAACTTTAATTGATCATTTTTTGTCTCTAAAACTCGACTATTCTGATAGTAAAATCCCACTGAAACGATTGTGCAGTTTCATGGATAGATATATTCCGTTTTTACGGACAGTCACGCGAAATATTGCATTGCAATTTTAACAAGGTTATTACATCTGTCTTCTTTTTATCACTGTGGAAGAAAAGCATCAACATATATTTGTCTGTTTTGGTAAAATAAAGGTGAATCCAATTTATACTTCAGTAGCTTTGTACAATCCTATTGACCTCGTTAATCGCGTGTTATTTATATAAGGAAGATCTATTTTAGAGTGTTGTAGTAAAGAGTTTCTCGTCTAGAAAGTTTCGATTCTCCGTCTAATTGTAATGATTTAGATACAGTTGGAACTCTTTGGTTTTTTGAAATGGGACAAGTGCTGCTATACAGTTTACTGAAGATGGCAAGTCGTTAGTTTCGTAATAATTATATGTATTGACATAATGAATCCTGTTCTTCAATCATGTAGAAGGATTGATGAAAATTATTTAGCAGGACCATTTTTTACATCGACTTAAACGCATCTTATATACCTACCCTTAATTCAAAATGATAAAAGTATAAGTAAAGCCTGATACGAAAGGACACTCATGAATATAATAATATTTTTGGGACATTTTACACAACACCATCTAGAAAACTAAGCAGAGCTTGTGCTATGGGTACTAGACAATGGATATAATACTTAAATACTTTTTTTTTTTTGTAAATACATACTTATAATACATAAGAAACACCCAGACAAACACAAATACTCATGTTTTATCCACACAAATATTTGTGTCCTGTGGGTATCGAACCCACGACCCCATGATCAGCAGTCCGGCACTCGAACCGCTAGACCACAGAGGTCGTCAAATATAATAATTAAATATATAATGAATTTAATTATTATATTATTAAATGATATTATTAAATGAATAATAAGTATATATATCAATTATTTGTAAGAATTGAAAGCTAACGTTGAAGTTGAAGCTGGGTACCGCTGGAAAAGCTCCCTAAATTACGAATCCGATAGTTATTAGGAGACAGTGGTTTTGCTTTCACATCTAGTTAATACGAATCTAAAGCTATCATCCCAAAATAAAGTGAAGTTTTCTAGATAACTTCTTATAAGCTATGATGTATATGAGACATCGCCAAAGAATTTCAATGTTTACATCAATTAAAAATTCCTCACTCATTACAACTGTCTAAAAAGTATTTAATGCTCGCACGTCAATCATTGAAATGAAATTGAATAATCTATTAACATTTTAGATTCGACAGTTGTTTACGTTCTTGAATTCAAAGATAAAATCGAGTGTACTTGCCATGTCATAAAATTGTCATGTGTAGCAAACATATTTGATTTGTTTTTGAAGGAATATGTATGGCTGCAATATGTTTTATTGTTGTACCTACCTTACTATTATGGTGTTTACTGCTGCACTGGACAATGGTATCTTTAAGACATTTTGATCGGTTTAATATCTACTTGAGACCTTTAAACTTAACTTTTATTTTACCCAGTATGGGCTTTAGTGATCTCTTTTGATTAAATAATCTAGAACCTCTTACTTCAACAGACCTATATGTTGCATAGCATAACCTGTTAATCATAGTTCTGTTGTCGATGATAAAATACATCCCTCTGTATCATGTGTCATGACACTGTGCCATTCTCATCTCGGATAGGCAAGATCTCCTTTAGTTTTGACTGCTGACAACATTTCTTCCGAGCATGTGGAGAGGAAGTTTTGTATTCTTTGCTGACCCCACTAAGACCTAAACATAATTAGAAAACTTGTAGGGAAAGGACCAGACCAGACTAAAACTCATAATTATTTTTAGTATTGACCTATCTCAGTTAGTACAAGTAAGTGAATCCGGGGTAAAAGGCCTATAGTAATAAGATGGCGAACAGTAACGGGCCTCGACCGCGCCAGTATGTGTGGCAGACGCGTTAAGCAAAAAGTGGACCTGGCAATGTTGCCATATTCGATGATAACGATTATTATGCGGCCAGCGAGCGTTATCAAATGATCGCTGAATTGCTGTTTATATACTGTTTTGATTTAAATAAAGATTTTTTTAAGTTGGAACCGAACATGTTGGAAGGAGCATAAGTAAGTGTATAAGGAAGCCTTTTTGGTCCTTCGAATCGATTTTCTAGTATCGATTGCACTGTAAATCATACATATATTTGCTTAGGGATTTAAAAGCAAGTACCATTAGCTTCAATAGCTCTAACGTTAGCAGATTAGCTCTAGATTAGCAGCATATAAATATTGACCTGAACCATTGCGTTTTCCGTACTTATCGCACAATCCCGTGAAAAATATTAAACTGAAGCCTGTTCATGGAGTACATATTAGTCAAAATCATTTATTAGAGCTTTCAACACACACAACAAATATAGATACATATTTGCAAGCATGTGTGTATCTATGTCATAAATGATTCGTACTACTAATTTCACGGTTACGTCTTCTATACAAAATTACCAGTGCACATCAAACTGCACCTACCAAGGACCATTATCCTTTCAATGACGCAAGAGTACAGTCAGATTGTTATCAGACTTTTTGTAGACAGAATTGAGACATAGATAATAAATAGTGCTGTTGAACCTGTCAATTGGAGTTAATGGGTAAATTGGACGAAAAAAACTCCCAGGACAATTGTCCACTTGGTTTTACGGAGTGTTGTTAACGTATCTTATATGCCTAGTGACCTAGTCGCGACTTTGCAAGCAGAGGACAGCTTAATCCAATTTTCTTACAATTTTCCTTATTCCTTTACTACTCAGTAACTACGAAGCTAAGATTTTTAAGATGATAGGCTCTGCTCATGCTGATGAATTCATCTAGCGTGGTACTATCACATTGTCAAATATTAAAGCAACTATTATGTAGGTACTAACATTGTTGAGTTCCGGTTTTAAGGGCAATGTAGCCAGTGCAATGACTGGGCATAAGGTCTTATGAAGACAATGCGCTAGTGATATTACCTACTGATGTTATAGGCTCCAATTGCAGCTTATCATTAGGCGATCCGTGTTACAAGAAAAAGATAATTTTAAATTCAACCGCACTTTTTGACTACGGAACAATTTTTTCAAAGTTTATCTTTAAATTGGAGCGTCCTGTAATGAGCAAAATCTCTCAGTCCACTTTAAATAGGATTCTAATTTCTAGTTTTGATTAACAGTACAGGGGTTACAAAAGACATAATGTCAATATATAAGTAGTTCACTATTTATTAATATTGTCTTTGACAAACCTTAGTTCCGTGTTCAGTCGTTAAATATATTTTATGGCCAGCTCCTAATTTTGTAACTGCAGTTAGCAATAATTTTGTATGTTCCCTCGTTTGCTTAGCCCTAAAAGCCGGACATATATATAATCACTACTTGTATTAGTAACACCGTTCAAAATCCTCAACTCCGTTTATAAATGACGATCCGTTTATAGATCTACAAAGATTGTTTGTCATAAGCAAAATATATGGAAAATTTCATAGGATGATGCGCTTTAGGATTGAAAATGCTCAGTGACTCTTACAGCAGAGACTCCCAGTCAACATCAAGGAAGTCTTCGTGGTTGATTATCGTAAATATTTAAAAAAAGTTGTATTGATACATACGTTTCCTCTGGGTAAGCCAAACGTTGGACTACTTGTAGCCTCCGAAGAGGATCATGCGACCATCAATAGATGTATATAGGCTGAAATATCTACATTAGACTGCTATTGACAGCAGTGATAGCCTAGTGGTGTGACCATTGGACTGCCAAGTCGAAGGTCTCGAGTTCGAACCCAAGGCACCTCTGACTTTTCGAATTCATGTGCGTATTAATAATTAATTATCACTCGCTTAAAACGGTGAAGGAAAACATCGTGAGGAAACCTGCATACCTTAGAGATTTTTCTCGATGGTTTGTGAAGTCTGCCAACCCGCACTAGGCCAGCGTGGTGGACTATAGCCTAATCCCTCTCAATAGGAGAGGAGACCCGTGCCCAGCAGTGGGACAGTATATGGGTTGATGATGATGATGATGAGACTGCTATTAAATTCGTGATTGTGATTAACATTGTTGTAATCACAATCAATGGGAGATCGAGGGAAGGATTTTATCGTATGAGATTTGTATAAGTCCACATAAAATCATCTATTCTTTTGTTTATTTTATTCTAAGTGGTTCGCAAAACTCCCTCGTTTCAAGACACCCGAACATAATTATATGTCTCATACAAACACACGACGTCAGGGATACAAAAATTACGAAAAAAAAAAACAACACAAACGTAAGAATCGGAACCGCGCAGACGTCGCGCCGTCTAATTGGAACCACCGAAATACCTAGACGACGTTATGTGACATATAAACATTCCACAATACGGATATATTGGTCTAGTTCTCTACGGTTTAATAGTAAAACGAATGAAAATATCCTCTCTTTTATCTCGTCTGGAGGGGCATAAACCGTGATTGCATTTTAAAAATAACGGCGTATTATGTGGAGAGCTTGAGGCAGCTGTTAAAAAGTGCTGGTGGTACCAAATGGCAGACAAGAAAAGAGACTTCAATATACCTACATAATAATTTCTGGATTGGAGAAAATGTTTACATTACATATTATGTTTCCAATATTCTATTCTTAAAATCTTCTGTTAGGTACTTTTTGTTTCCCTACCTACAATCAAAATATCGTCTAAAAAAATCACAATTTTTTATTTGAAAAGAGGCCTGATGGCCTGGCCCATCATCATTGAACATTTCTACAACTGGTAAATTACCTGTTATTTCAAAGGTGTACCTTAACTCACTATGGTATATCTTCGTGATTTTATATTGCTTTCTCATATGTTGTCAAAGCTTTTCCTATAAAATTCTACAAGAAATTCGCAATTGCTAGATAATATAATAACGTGGGATCTAAACATACAGGCAAACTGTGGGTATTCATTAATACACCTCTGTCTAACCCTTAATAATACAAGCATGGTAAAACATAACAATGTTTTATAAGAAATTACCTGCTTATAGAGATACATTGAAAATTCATATGGTTATCATCTTGCTTTTAGAGGTAGTAAACACGTATGTCAAAAATCAATTTTGTCTAATCCTTAAACTAATCTTGTCCAAGTAAAACAATAGACCATTAAAAAGTTCGAATACACTGTACCTACTTTACAAGTTTACACCTATATTTTAAGAACTTAACATTGTTCCTGCAAATTAATAGATATCTATTTCTATAAAAAAATCTATCACCATACGTACGTAAAAACCAGACTTAAAACACAAAAAGTCTTAGTACGCCACCTTCCCCAAGCCATAACAGTCAACTGAGACAAATTGATTACAGTTAAGCTAAATCCTAGGGCCGACAACCCCGTCACATTCGTTCTGCACGCTAAAACCAACTTTTTATAGCCAACACACCTTTGACAAAAGGTGCCTTAAACAATTTAATATTCCTCCTACATTAGCTGGGCTAGTTAAAATTAATGAAAATAGTTGTACTTACAAAACACTACGTTTAGTTTATCTTCGGAGCGATCGAACCTTATTAGTGGGAGTGCTTGCAGAATGTAAATATGATTGTCTTTGATTGTATTTAGCTTGACTTAGCTTTTCAAAGTGAATACCTTTGGAATTTTGAATTCAATTCAATTCTAGAATCCAAAGTCTGTTGTACCTACCTGTGTATGTTTTATTGTATGCCTAGGTGACTAGCCATTATGCTTCCCATCGACCATAATAAATTATACTAATATAGTTTAAAAAACATAGATTAGAATCCAAAGATATTGGTTTGGTTGATTTATTTAGTATCTAATAAAAACGATATCAAAGATTACCTAGTAATTAAAAAATAAAAGTGTAGGAGCTCGTTATTATTATTATTTTATGTAAATAAATATCCGAGTTGGTATCGAATATAATTTCTAACATTCAATTTATACTACGACGTCTATAATTATTTACTTTTTAGCGACTAAATAAAGAAAGAATAAATATTCTTACGAACAACATAAACAATGAAAAACCCATATTTTTCTGTAATAAAATGCAGTGGAGAGCGTATAAACCATATTGACCTTTCAAAATATTCGTTACGATCGCACCTCGTTATGATCACATTAAATTTTGTTGGTAGGCTCCTCGACCTTAACGTATCTGATGCATTTCCATTACAGCTGTTCATTACGCGGGTTTAGCAACCAATGACACACAATTAATGTAACCGGACGATAGGGACGCCAAGAATTAGTTGTTAAGTGGGATAAGTCCCGGAATAGAAGCCAAGCCCAGTACCTAATGTAAGAAACAGTAATATTACTATCCAGTAACTCGTATTTTATTCCATTCATTATTACTACCTAAATGTATTTATTTTAATACATATACACACAAAGTTCCTTTATTTTAAGTTTTTGATAACCTGATTTTGATCAACAGCTTAATTATTTGGATTATTTACCCATAAATTACTATTTGTTAGATAAGTAACAGAGGATTTCTTAAAAGAGAAGAATGTTGTATTATGACTGTGAATATATCTCATAAACTTATAAAAAAAATCAGTTAAATAGCCGATTTTGAAGAAATGAAGATTTAAATATTTTATTCGATTCAAGATTATAACTAATATGAGAAACCCATGGCAACCCTAGGCCAGGAGGGCGGGTGCGGATATACGCGTTAATTGCGAGGCCACCGTGCCCATAGATCGATCGACACCATTGTCGAACGCCGGCCATCGTGTCGCGGGCCCCATGGATCGCACCATACAAACGCCATATTCTTGCTACAGTAATTGCAGTTTTTGAATAGTAGTTTATTATGATCTTAGTTTATACAAGGAATGGTTGTAATTAATGTTAATTTTATTGAAAAATTTTATCCAAGTTTAAGGTATGAATTACTTTGAAGAATTGATAAATTAATGCGTAGGAGATTCTTCCTTAAGTTATGTTATTAAAAAAGATACAAAAACATACTCTAAGCCTTTTACCTCTCGAAAGGTTAGACAGAGATGTACTACTGTACACAATTTGCCGGTATGTTTAGGTCCCATATAATAGGGAGCGTGCCTATGCCCTTAACCTGGCACTAGCCTTATCTAAACTACAAATTAGAATTTCATAGAAAAACTGAAGAACACTGCTTGATCCAGGGATCGAATCAGGAATCGAACCCAGCACAACTAGCATAGCCGTCGCGCTTACGATCACTAGACTTATGAGACAGTCATATTAAAAAACAATGATAATTATAATTACGTAAATTATTATGTCTTAATATTACGTAAATGATCATTCATCTTATCTATCAAAATATATGAAATTCTGAACATATTTGGTCTACCAGCATGGAACCAAGTAAATATTTCTTATTTCACGAAATATAATTACGGAATCATAATTGATGTTTAGCACTGTAATTTCGGATACAGTCTAGTTAAACCAAACTATGTGTACACTAAAATAAAATTCTGGAATTCCAAAAATTTTTGCATTTCAAAGTTAATACAGTTTTGAAAAGGCCATGAAATGTTTTTATTTCTCTGCGTAGCTAATAACAGTTTTATTAAGCACTGTTTTGTATGTTCAAACTGTTTTAGGGATACAATAAAATTATAGATACGATGTAAAAGAATAAAATCGTTAAATATATCGTATGCCAAAAATGCCAAAAATTTTAAACAAGTAAGTATAATCAAATCCTTTCAATTCCGTGGTTCGTTTATGGTAAAAAATATTTTCTACAAACAATATTCACAATATTTTTTTAATTATTAGAATTAACACATGCTTAACGATATTGAAGATATACATTTTTAGAGAAAGAGATTTACGATTACGATTTACGTTCGCGCCCAGGGTCCGGAATACTTAACCGGAGGGACGCAGATTCAAACATCGGTCGATCGAAAATAATTATCTTTCTCTAAAATTGATATCTAAAATATATAATTTTAACGTCCATATAATTATAAGCACGACCTAACAATGAAAATCGTTAATAACTTACCGATCTAATGAAATTCAAGAAATTTATAAAAAATCGGATCGGTCTTATCCTGTGCCTGTCTCAATTTTGTGGTGATCCCACTAGACTAGAAAACGCATAAATATATTTAGCTTAGTAAAAAGGGGTTAACAGGTAAATCTTTATAGGTTACTTTTGATTTGTTGATCCCAGAGAACATTTTTATCAGGGCATTATTTCTTCAAATTCTTTATACAACAAATATACAATGAATACATTTAGTTCCTGACATTAAAGTTCTGATATCAATCAGGGACATGATGAGAAAAGTAATACAAACTATTTTTGCGCAATGACGTCACCAACAGCAAAAAGTTCTAGACAAATAAACCCGGAAATTAAGTGCCTAGATAATTAGTCATAACATTGTTTTAATTCCAAACTTGTTAATTATCAACAGAATTATTCTGTAAGTCATTACGCACTTTTAACCTAAGATTTAGGTACATTATATTTATCACAGGTACACAGACAGACTTAACGTGATTTTTGATTAGGCTCGTCTCGTTAACATTTATTGCATTTATATTCCCCTAGACTAAACTAGTAATTAAAATTCACGAGATAACCTTTTTAAAGTACATAGTAGTAAAAAGTTTGAGGAAGATATTTTTTTTTCTTCCGTGAGTTAAATACTTTTTTTTAGCTCAATCTACATAATAGTGAATCTCATTTCTTCTTGATCTCATTGGGTGGTCCAAAAAAAATATTTTCAGTTCAGGCAGTGTAGTTCAGTTTTTTTTAATCATTGATAAGCAAGTATTTTTTTTTTGTCATTCATGGACACATCATAATCAGCCGAAGACCATTTGCTGCACAAAAACCTCCCCCACACATTTTACACGCCACTGCATCCAACAACATCAGCAACCTTTGCCAGGTCATCCGTTCATCTCGGTGGAAGTTACCTTTCTCCCACACTGCGTTTTACAGTGTGTGATCTCCACTCTAAAACCTTTCTCCTATCAGCTGTATAAGCTATGTGTATCGTTTATTACTTTTTTCAGCTACAGAATCAGTTCTCATAATTTTGATTGGAGTTCGAAGAAATTTCTCTTCGACTTTGCTCGCTATACGCACTCCTTCCGACAAAACATTTATCTTTCTCGAGCACATTTCATTTGACAAGAACACTGCTGCATGACCCTTAATTTGAATCGTAATGTAACACGACAGCTGATAAAACTTTTCAGTCTAAGTCCTATCTTTGTTAACATGCCGTTCCGGCCTGGCTCCCGTCCATTACCGCGTCTCACTCGGCTGACTTTACTGTCCTATTAGATATTAACATACGTAAAATTATTATATTTTACGACGCACGCTATCTTTATAAGACTGTACTCGTTAGTACGATTATGGGGTTAATGTGCATGTATTATGTCCGTATAAAATCGTGGTAGATCGTAGGTTTACGGACGCATTTCTAAATATTAGAATCTGGGTTCAAAAATTGGTGCTTATTTGAATCTTTAATGACAGAAATAATAATTACCCGACGTCAAAGCAGGGTAATGTTCTTTGTTTAATCTACTATTTGAAGTAGGTATGAATAAAATCAAAGCGACTGTATTTTTAGTTATGAAAAAAAAAACTGAATTAATCTTCCGGTGTAAACGTAAAATAATCCTAAAGGTTAGCTGGCAGAAAATGCCTAACGGCATTAAGACCGCCTTTTGAACATCTGTGCATAAAGAATAAATAAAACAATAAACAGTATCAGACACGTTTTATTTAGCAATATAGTGAACCGGTAGAGCCATTTGACACGTTTTATGTGCAGCAAATTTCTATGTAGATATGAACAATCCAAAATTGCTTACTAACATGAATATATTCCAATATCAAGTCACTCACTCTACTGGCTGCACGTCATTCAAACTTCACGCAAACCAGATACGGTAGACCAGTAGAAACAACACTTGGCGTAAAGATTTACAATCGAGACCCGACACTAACAAAGGAAAAAATGGAGGATCCTCTTAAGGTAAACAGTTTGTCTCAACAACGAACGAACAAGTAAACAGTAGCCACGTTTTACGTTTGAGAGTAAAGGTGAATTTTTGTGTAATACACTAGGGTTATACTGATATTGAAACGATTTTGGTGATTCTGAAACCGATCACATAATAAGTAGGCGGATTATAATTAAATAGTGTCTTCCTCTTATTGTCAATGGTTAAAAAAATCTTGAGTAATGTGAGGCCAGAGGTAGGGTTGGTAACTAGAAACATAGACAATCTGCTCGTCTTCAAGTCACGAGTTGGTTACTTCTAGAAAGCGTGCTCCATCGTCGACCGAATCTACAGTTATCATCACATCAGCTAGTGGTCAAACGCAAGCCTATTCAATGTAAAAAAAAAAGAAATTTCTGGTTGAGATGAAAGAAGAAAAACTGTTTCATTCCATAAAATATTATTCGTGTAAGAAAGTGATTTTTTTTCGATTGAAGTACACTTCAGTTAATAGATACGCGAATTATGATTCCTGAAATCAATATAGCATAACATAAAAAGTCAATCCAATATAGGTAATGTTATTTCATGTCCAATTGATGACAGGTGCAAATTATCAAAAATTTAATGTGTAATACGTTAAAGTTTAGTGTAGACGCGTGGGCGCCAAATTATATTAAATTAGGATTACTCATGTAATAGGATGAACTTTGAATTGGATGCGCATTGATTTAAGGACCTTGGACCATAATGATGATGAAGGGTCCATTTTGATAAGAGAGAAGTCGGAGGATATGCTCATATTGACTTGGTATTTGGCCATTGTAAACACTAATATGTAGAAACTGTTTAAAATGGTAGCCTGTAGAGATCGATTTGCATAGAGCCTTCGCCATTGTTGGACAAGCACAAGCATCAATACCAAGCTTTTCGCCAGCTCTCCTATGGGCTTCAAGAATGTAGGTATCAAGTTTTTGGATTCGGCTAACTACATTCATAAGAAATTAAAAAACCAAGGTGAGTATGAGTAAGTAGTAGTTTTTCATCGTTAATTCGATGCCTGTGGTTAATGATAACTTGAAAATTTATCATGATTTTAAATAATGTTGGTCTTTAAAAAACTAAATTGTATTTTATGATTCTAAAATAATTAATTTTTATTGTAGCTTCTGGCTAAAGCTCTGCTGAGTTTGCGAAAATTGCCAAAAACAGGCATAAATCATTAGTTTTGACAGTAAAACGAGTAGACAAAGTTCACGTAAGATATCGCAACTGGCAGCGACAAGTCCGAACTAGAGCGTGCGATGACGTCACCCATTGAGTCGCACGCGCAACGGATCATCAGTTTATCATTATTGGATTTATATCTTCACGCTCAGTTTGTAGTGTGGGCAGATGCATCAAAAATACATTCCAGTTCAAAGTTTTCTTTAGTATTTAGACATTTTCATGTTGTACTTCATGTTTGATTTTATCAAAATCATAATTTTATGTGTTTAGAAATACTACCAAAATAGCTTTTCTTTTTCAAGACGCTAAGATGCAGAGATTATTTTTACATAAAAAAATATGTATCTTAGATAATTTTTCCATCAAATATCAAATCATCAAATTAATTACGCAGAAGAATGATAATTAAGTACTTACGTAATTATTTATTTATTTATTTTGATGATTGTGAAAACTACATTTGTTAAACTTATAATTTGTTCAGTAACTTTTTCCTCTAAGATTGTACTTATTCGTCATATCGTGGTTTTATATTATAATTTAATTATACTCTAGTAGCGTATTTCTAAGTGATAGCCGTTTATTTTTTCTTTTGATGAATTTTCCTTAATCACTTAGTTTTGTTCTCACAGTAACATTTAATAAAATTGCCATCCATCATCTTTGAATAATTACATTTTAAAGTGGATTAATTGGTGAATATTTTTTATTTCTCTTCCTTGAGCAATCCTTTTTGAGGAATACAATCTGTTTTTTTATTGATTGATATTTTTTAATAAATCATCATTATCATACTATTCCACTGCTGGGCGCGGGTTTTCTCGCAGAATGAGAGGAAATAGGGTATAGTCACCACGCTGGCCTAAGGCAGGTTGGTATTAGCGGTTTCGGTTTAAAAAATATAGGTACATGTTAAAAATATATATACGTCTTATACATAGAGATAAAATGAAATAATATTTGTATGACTATCAAACTGTGCTCAACATTTTAGAGTAAACTAGACTGATGGTTCTCATGTACGGAAAATCTGGAGAAACAATTTCGCAGATTCGCAAAAGAATGATAATATAACCCTAAGATTATCTTATCATCAATTATCAATGCGCATTATCTTAGTTTTTTCTAAGCATTAGCCGAATACAGTCTGGTCTATAGATTTCAGCCTAATTTTTCATGTATAAAATTCAGCGCCAGGCAAAACCACGTAGTACATGATCTTGAATCCATTTCGTTAAATTCCAATGAATTCAATAGTGCGCACAAATCAACTAGCTCCTTGTTTCCAATAATTGAAGCTTGTTTTGTAAATATGACATTTATTAACCAAAACCGATAGTTAGCCGCATCGGGATTGAAACCAACATGACTGTCTGCGAATCGTAAAGGATGTTGGTGATCATATCAGTAAGTACTATCTTGATAGTTACGTATATTACCAACAATAAGTAATTCATTTTTGTTCTCCAATCGTTATATTTATTTTGGTGTACTAGATGTTTACATTTTAGACTTTTGCAAACGATTTTCTATTTTTTATCGGTGTCTATCTACCTTCGTCTCGTTTCTTTGTTATAGTCCTACTTTTATAAATTAATTGCATCCCATTTCGTTATGTTTTTTTAAACTAAATTAATTTTTCCGTGTTCCATTTCATAAACAAAATGTGTCAAGGATTTGTCAAGAAAAACAACTTTATGGGACTGGAAGAGATTTCGTTTCATAATAGCTTTTGTAGTTGCTTCAAAATTAATGTTGTAAGTTACGTTAATTTTAACCAGAGTTATCTGTAACCTAACCACCTGACCGTTTATGAAGGGTGCATAAATGAGGCCCAACTTCGTACGTGTAAGTGGCTTGCGCTTAGTATGTTTTGCAGCCGACCACGTTTGCCGACCACTATTCACTGCTGTGCCTAAAATGGACTCATAATGGCTACTTGTTCCTACGATACACCTGCTGTCATCGCATATTTGCTCCCAGTATTATTTGTAGAATATTTTATGTAAGTACAGCTAGTAATATTAGAGAGTCGATACGACTTATAGAAGCATGCATGATCACATGGAATTTGACAGAAACGTTTGATCAAAAATTGACTTAGATATTGTGATTATGGTTATACCTTTGGTACGTGTCTTCAAGTTCCATGTGACCTCGCGGCTCGCATCACACCACGTCCTAATAAAACACTGATCACTCACTGTAACCCGGCTTGTAGACAGCACGAATCCTCTTAACCAACTTGCCGGTCCTCTTGATGGGGGGCCCGAGTGCGACGGCGGAGTGGCCTCGTCTCTCGGCGAACACGATATAGTTCCGTCTATTTTTCAGTGGCACTTCGAAGCGGCCGGAGCAGTCGAGGTGCTCGGGCGGCAGCTTGAGGCGGATGACGGCGTTCTCGTGCGGCCAGTGTCCCTGGTGGCGGAAGACGCGCTTGATCTGCACGGTGGCGGCGTCTTTGGCGAGGGACTGGACGCGCGCCTCGAAGGCGGCCGGCGCGCGGTAGGCCCGCCAGGCGACGTCGGCGCGGTCGCAGTAGAGGCGGCGCGGCGCGGCGAGGGCGGCACAGCACAGGGACAGCAGAGCCCACAACGCCGCGCGCCTTTCTGTCTTCATCGCGCCATCGCAACAGCGCTCGGTGACTCCCTGCTCGTACGCGGTGCGCCTATGTTCTCCCGTGAGCGGTCGGCGCGCGACTGGCCCGAACTGAATCATTCCCCGCCCACACCGAAATAGTCGCGGTACGGAGCGAGCACGCGTCGCTAATTTATCTCGTCTGATGATTAATTTGCGCTTGTTATATGTAATTAGTGGGTACCATGTCGATTGTTTGATTGGGGTGCAATTGATTCAAGTTAAGCGCAACTTTAAGCTCTTACAGCATTTTTTTGTATTATTTTAGGTGCTAAAATTAAATATTTTTAAATTAAACTAATACTGTTTTTAACATTAAAATAATATTTCAGCACAGTTTGCAAAAATACAGCTTGAAATTATTCTTCGTGTGTAAATTTACATAGACAATGGCAGGACGTGTTATCTAGTAACAAGTTGTTACCTACTGTAGCAGAGATTTCCAACTAACGACTTTCGCTGCGTAGCGAACGTCTACGGAGACGTTGTAGCGCGTAGAGCCTGCGTAGCGTTGACCTCTGCCGTAGACCCGCGACCTTGTAGCAGTTCAAAATAATGTTTCTTTTACATGATTCATGACAGTTGAAGATAGTCTTTTTTGTGGGTCAAATAAAAAAAAATAAAAAGTATAATCTATTTAGGAATAATATTATTTTTATAAACTCTAATTTCTAAGCTGACTAGCTGTTGTCCGCTGTTTCATTCGCATCTCAAAGGCTTTTTGAGCCAAAATATAGACTATGTCCTTCTCCAAAGTCTAATCTATTCTTGTACCAAATTTCATCAAAATCGGTGTAGCAGTTTAGGCGTGAAAGCGTAACAGACAGACAGTTACTTTCGCATTTATAATACAAGTAGGGACTAGTAGGAATTAAAAATATAATTTTTAATTTTATTTACGAATAATATACATACAATAAATAATTCTTAAAATGCGGGAAGTCGACGTCAATATGTTTGGTACGAAAACTTATTGATACATGTTTTATACACGTAAGCGACAAATTTGCTTAAACTACCGGATCTGATACTCGATACCTGGAATCACCAGCGTCGTTTCCCACAGGATTGAATGAATGAATGATTGAGACCATTGAGACCTAACGGTGTAGGAGACCAATTGCCTCACATCCGGTAAAAAAAGGTAAACAGCGTAAACACTATGATTCGGCGCCCGTACTCTCAGGTAGAAGGTCTCATTCATAATGGTTATGAATGACCGACCCTTTTGGAGATCCGCAGTTGAGTTAGCAGAACGGATTGTGTGACATACCGAACTGTGTCAATTAAAAAAATACTCTCGTAATAATATATAGGTATGTGAATGTTTTTAAATTTTACTTTTGTCTCTTTACAATAATTGCGTATTTCTCGAAAACATAAATCAATATACTTAGAAGATTGTATCTAGCTTAGGTACAGAATGAGGAATTAGATTATATATTTAATATGTTACTAATATAAATGAAGGAGATTATACATATAATTTACAAGCTTTGATTATATAATATAAAAAATATATAAATCTTTAATGGAATAAATTGTTATTTTCAATTGTTTTTTTTTTTTTTTTGAAAAGTTTGTTTTATCAATACTTTTAAGTGTTGCTTTAAATAATATTTAACAAAAATATAACTATCAATTATTGAATTTTACTATTAAACTCGTGTTTCGATTACTTATATTAAAAAAATACAGAACCAACATCTGACAAAGTGGACACAAAAATATTTTTTACACCGTACACCAGAACGGGCGTCCCTAGTGGCCGGAACACCTTTTGTCGTGTAGATACCATTGAGTGAAGCACGTGCGTTACGGTGTGAAGGCGGCCATCAGACGTAAATGTATTACAATTTACAATAATTACTGTCTAATAGCTTCCATAGTGGTCTTGAAGAAACAAAAATACTAAGACAGAAATCGAAGTTTGAATTTAGCGCTAAAAATAAGTAGAGTATTTTAGAAATTGCTTCCTAATACAATTTCTTTTCTTTGCATTATGTAATGTTCTACTTTGAATAACACCCCTTTAATTACAAAATATGATTATAAACTGATGCCAGCTAAACTTAGATTTAAAATTTATATGTATCACTTTCACTCACACACAGTAAGAGTCAGAACTAGTGAATAACCCTTAAACTTAAGATTGGCTGTGAATTCATTAATAATTACTTGTTAGATAATTATGGAGATCGCGTCGGCATTTACTGAAAAGATCTTAGAGAGGCTTACGTCTGAAATTTTACCAAAACTCAGGTATGAGCAGTATATAAAACAATTAACGTTTCTTCTCTTTCTTAAAATCGCCTTTCCTTAACTTCGGGTAAAAATAGGAAATGAAAGAAAAAAACCTGTCAAATCCAAAACATGTGTTCCAAATCATTGTGCTTATCTATAGTAATTACTAACAGGTGAGAATTTTGCCCTTCAAACAAAATACGATCACGAAAGTGTTTATAAGAAATGGTATTTAAAACAAAACACAATAAAATAAAGCCGTAAAGGTGTTTATCAACGGGTATTGTTTGACAACACGTGTTTGTAATTACTGTTGTGTGGGAACGACAAAACAATTGTTTGACAGAAACGGTTTTTGTTTTGTTTTTATTGTTACCTTTCATTTTGTAATGAAAGATTTTGGGTTTTTCTTTCCTTAGGATTGCAGTCGGTGCAAATTTTGTTTTTTTTTTTTAGTTGATACGACTTGATATCCAATCGGATGGTTGGTCGTACATGAACATAAGGTTTAGGTATTGTCAAGGAGGAGCCAAAGTAACCGTGATTATTTTGTAATATTTATTATATTACTTAGGTACTTGATATCTTAAAGTATTTATTCTAAGGATAAATATTATATTCATTAGTATATATTATATGATATGCATATAATATATACTAATGAATATAATATTAATTAGTTGCATGGCATGTCTTATTGTCTAAATAGAAAAGCATCTACCTAGGTACTGTAACTTTAAGCAATTTATTTACCCTATGGTAACTGATGGTAACTGGTATGATAACCCTGAGGTAAATAGCTTTGTACCGTGGGGAATGGAAGGAGGGTAGGGAGGCCTTTGCCCTGCAGTGGGACGACAACGGCTAAATAATAATAATAATAATAATGGCAACTGATCACCGCCGCCCATGAACATCTGAGGAACATGCACCAGAGGAGTCCTCTAAAGTATTTAGTCTATAGTATCGTAGTAAACTCTTATAACGTACATGTTTAAATAAAACTGCATGGATAAACCCTTATATTGTAATATAACCTCCATATTACTTATTAAACTTTAAAAAAGTTTGCAAGTTCGCGCAAAATGGTCCAGATGGTCGAATTTCGTGATGTCTTCATTACACTGCGCCCGCGGTAGTAAGTCATCTTAATGCAAAAATGACAAAATAAATTATAATGTCGGTGCCCGCGCGAAACGCTAACATTTGGCGGACCGAACCGTCTGTAAGTGGCTCTACTTGTCGAAATAATACACCGGTGACGTCTGCCTGTCTGTCTGTTGGTTCTTATCTGTCATTTTATCTTTTCTCTTGATCATATTAACGATTCACGAATCTTAAGTACTTATTTAAACCGCGTCATCATTTTCTATGAAACATTAAGAATGGAGGTTTAAATTACATTAATTTAGCAATTAAGTTTTAATCTTTAATAAAACACATAAATAGGATACTTACCTCTGACAGCATTCTCCTTTACCAAAATACTTTATTGTTAACTCAAAACGGTTAGTTATACAAAGTATATTAAAATTAACTACTACATAATATTCTAGGTATTTGACCTAGACCAAAAGCGTGTGCAATTTTTAATTAAAATTACAATGATATAAAAACTAAATATGTGAGGTAATTAAGAAACATCTACGACATTGTCCAAATAATTACCAATTTGGGTAACTTTATTTACTTTAATTATCTTTTGTTGTGACACATTTTTTCTTATCTTGTTGCCACTTGTTTCTAGATCGGAATCATATCTTCTAATGGTTTAATTAGACATTCTGTCCACTGCACTGGCCTTTCCTTTCTCTCTTTTCTTTCTTCTCTTTCAGTTTGTGTCATTGTTACACAGATCAAATATTTTTGAGTGTGCAAAAATTCAAACTTGTGTATCTAAGAAATAAGTAAATAAACAGCATCTTTATGTTTTTCCGATATCTAATTTACTAGTTTGAGGACCAAAAATTACCAGCAGCTGTGGAAGCGTTACAAAGAATTTACTCTGTTCTTGATAAGTGGTAACATTGAGCAGTAATGTCTTATCAATTTTAAGAGAGGTAGGGCATAGTGGTAGTAATTCCACTCAAATTGGAGCTGCCCGACTGGGGAAGTACCTCCGCCTTGCAGAAAATCGAAGCAAAATAACACTGCTTTGAGCTGTGTTGTGTTTCTTACAGTGAGTAAGGTTCCAAGTGCTCCACGAGAAAACGTTGTGTTGGCAGTGGGGGGACTTTGACCCTTATACTGCCAACCCAACTATTCCTCAAACAATACAGGGTCGGCAACGCGCAAGTGTTATTCCTGGTGTTGCAAGCGTCTATAGAATACGGTAACCGCTTACCGGTAGGCCGTATGCTTGTTTGCCACCTTAGTAGAATAAAAAAAAAACAGGTTAGACGGGAAGCCGACCTCAACATAGTTGGGAAAAGGCTCGGATGATGATGATTGAGCAGTATGTTTTTATTTTATAAAATCCTCTTAACGGTGTATAATTTTCAACAATGTTTCCACCAGTACGTTTGTTAAATCAAACAGCAAATTAAACTCATAATGTACTAAAGAACCTCTTTGCACAATCATTCAAAAAAATGCAATTGCTCAAGTAGAGCCAACTTCAGAGCCCTCGCACCTCAGCAGCCCACCCTCGGTGACGTTCGTTTCTCGTTAACCGTATAATTGTTTAAATTGTCATAATTTCGCCCGCATAATGTTGCCACATAAATATTTATTTATCGCCCCACTACTAATAACGAAATTGCTGATGGCCACCGCTCGTCCCTTGATTTAAGAGCTTCGTAACTGTTATTCGCCTGCTTTTATTGTGGGGTCCCTGTAATTTTGGGTTGAATTAAATTCCGAAGGTACGCCGTACCGGATTGGGCTTATTACAAAGTTGCAACCTTGCGAGGAAGATCGCCCGAAAACGCAATAAGAACTGAATAAAGTTGAAGATATAATGGTAGATAAGTATTAATTGTAAAGCCATTATTCATGCTAACGCATATTACCGCCATTTCACTCCCTGTAATCTATGAGTTCATGTGTACTTGTGACCCTGCCTCCTATTCTTAAAGCCTCTACTTTCATTCCCCGCAATATAATATTACTACTAATCTACTTAATAGAACAGCATATACCAATGGGTGTAGAAGTGTTACATTTGGTAAAATTTTCACAAGATTGGAAAAATAGGTCTATTTGTTTGGGTGTCGGACTGCTGATAAAAAAAGTTTAACATCCGTACAAAGCTAACCTAAATCTTGTTAAACATTACTAAGGAGCTCCAGTTGTCTAAACTTAAACACAAATAAATATTATAGATTGCCTTACAGTCTTGCACTATAAAGGCAAAACTAGTTTTGCTTTATAGTGCAACTAGTTTTGACTTTTCAAAAGTGTTATTATAATGGTTTAATTGAAATAAAATATTTGACTTGAAGCATAAGAGACACATACTTTAAGATGACAAAAATGCTTGTTTGTTAGGTAGCAACCTACGCCAGAAACACCAGTGGTATCACTAGCGCGTTGTCATCTTACACAGTTGTTAAGTCTCGGATGTAATTCATCCCAGTAATTTCGTATGAACTCTGCGGCATGAGCACAGCCTGCCTTAAACAATCTCTTCTTCGTACGTAAGATTTCTCGTACCAGCCAGCATAGAAACAAAGCGGCTAGTATCACCACAGTACAAGCGGTCCATAAGCAGAACACCTACATCGGCCGCCAAAGTATCCTACGGTGTGGTTTATTTCTCTCGCGCCCCGGAGTAAATATAACTCGAACGTTACGGGTATTAGCGGTACCAAGTGTGTGGAATTCAACTCGATCGAAACTCGTGTGGGATTTAAAAGAGGGATTGCACTTGGAGTGCAATGCATTTTTAGCGTGGATAAGTTTTTATTTAAAATAACTCCGGATTATAGTCTCGAGAATGAGACTGTAACGGGTCTTTGGATCAATCCCCAGTTCGAAAAAGCGTTATTCTATATAAGGTATTGAAACCTATACTTACATACCGGCGCAATGTGGATGTACAGAAGCGAGCGGGTCAAGCTATCCGAAACTGTCCAATTTTCCCAATTGAATGTGAACCTTTTTTTTTTGCATTAAAGTTGAAAATCAATCAAAGAAATTTGACAGATTGGGGTAGCTTGATGAGCTGGCCTCTGTACATTAGAATATCTCTGCCTAAGTTTTCGGGGAAATTGTATGCTATGTTATTTTGTTTCATTCGAGCTCCTCTGCATTTATTCATTGGATCAAATACTGGCAGTAATGTTAATAACAATTTTCAATTACTATAAACAAAGTCACAACAAGAGCAACACTCCGTTTTTATCTTGTACCGTGTGTACTATTCAAGAATAGTTAATGCTACAGCATTTAAAGCAATTTAATCGCTACAGCGCTTAAATTTACTAGCAAGCCAGTAAGTAGATAGAGAGGCTGACTATCCCAGAGTGCGCTAAACAAGTATATTTATGTATATTATATTCTTGAAGTACATTATACTCATATCATCACTCGGGGAGACTCTCTTAATCTTGTCTTCAATAGGCTAAAACATTTTGTAACTGTTACATGTTATGTACACCATAAGGGTCATACTTATCAGATGTAATATAAACTTGAATATTATATTAATATTATGTATGACATGATTGTATGTACTATTTGGTTATCAACCCATATACTGTCCCACTGCTGGGCACGGGTCTCCTCTCATATTGAGAGGGATTAGGCTATAGTCCACCACGCTGGCCTAGTGCGGGTTGGCAGACTTCACAAACCGTCGAGAAAAATCTCTAAGGTATGCAGGTTTCCTCACGATGTTTTCCTTCACCGTTTAAGCGAGTGATAATTAGTTATTAATACGCACATGAATTCGAAAAGTCAGTATGTACTATGTACTATTTAGTGAAAAAAAATATCGTAAAAAAACTATTTTTTATAAACAAACTTTTATTTAAATACTCTGGAAAGAAGAAAATAAACTTTGAAATAAATCAAACCAAATCCAGAAACCCATAATTTTGCTACATTAAACCAACATATATTATGGCTAGGCTTAAAAAAAATTATCGTAGCTACATAACAACCAATAACTGAATTACATTCAGAAATTAATGTAATTTATTGGAAATCGAAATAGTTTCACATAACCTATTCACAGCAGTTCCTGTCGAGTACACCGTCAATAGTAGGGGTAGTGCTCTCACCTTTACCACGTGACTTAGTGACGTATATTTTCACTACATTTGTTAGCCATATTAGTATTAGAGTAGGTGAACTGATGACCTTCGTGAGTGATCATTCCTAATAGCCCTTTCATTTCTTATTAACATTTTAATATTAATCTAGCCTTTTCCCAACTATCATGTGGTCGGTTTCCAATCTAACTATATGCGGCTGAATATTAGTACCTATTTTACATTCAGAAGTAACGGGACTATTTTTTAAAGTATTAGGTATATTAGACATTATAACTTAATAACTTAACATACCATCACGCCTGCATTGCCTGGGTTAGGCTGAGATATAATCAATGTACACTCACAGTTTGCCGGTATGTTTAAGTCCCATTTAATAGGGGGTGAGCCAACTCCGAGGTGCGACTAAGGAATCGAAACGAGGTTCTCTAGCGTAGCAGTCACGCTTAGAACCGCTAGAGTAACGAGGCAGTTAATTATACAAAAATAATATATTCTTATTGATTTCTGTCATTTACGCGAATATTATACATTGAAATAAAACTATATATAGTTATATTTCAAAATATATTCTTAGATAGTATATACTTTGAACTACAAAAAAGAACTTCCAGTTACAGTTATGCTTGTTATATAACCACCTGTCATGTAACCGCTTTTTTAGAGTAAATCTGCATTTGGGAGTCATATCGCACGAAACTAGCCTTTTTTGTTTATACATAAGCACTATGCGGACTCTATATGAGACGATACGGAGGTATGTCCTTCACTTCTTCTATTCATGTCGATTGTAAATACATTAATTATATTACTTGAGCCCAGTAGGTAGGTGCCACCGTAATTGCGGCATCAGTGGCATTCTTTAGATCCTCAAAAGTGCAGGTGTTAGGCATTTTGGGCACTCCAACTAGTGTAGCATGGTCTGGTCAGGGGCACCGCATTCGCACTCTGTGACGCCCGGATCCGCCTTGCCTTCACTAGCCATATATTTAACCGCCATGGGATTCGTAACATTTCGCCACGAGCAAAGATTTAAATCGTTAGATGCGTCCTACCGTGTCAAATAATGGTCACGTTTCCGTAAGTAAACTGGTTGACATCGGAAGTATCGAATCGGCTCGTTCAATCATACTGTATATTGCACACTGTCGTTCTCTGTCTCTACATGGAATGTGTACATGCACTCATCTCTATATGGACACGTTTTTGAGCGGTATAAGTACGGTGAGGGCAAATCTAACGATTTAAATCTTTGGCCACGAGCGTGACATGCTGTAGTCCAACTCTCTGGACCCTTTAAAGAAGGAGAGGCCTCTCTGCGCTTCCTACTAAAAGGAACCTGGATCAAACACGAGCGCCGCTTTCTAGGGACATTGTCTGGTCGCCAAGTGAGCCGCCCGCAAGCCACAGTACATGGCGGGCGGAGGTCAGTCTGCACTCTCCAGCGCCCGGTGCGTCTACTGCGGATCGTAAGAGACGTGGAGAATTCTCTCTCCCTTTCCGCCGCCTCTTTTAAAAAGCATAACTTAACATAAATTGTTCGCAGCTTCCCAGGTGGCTTCCTAAGCGCTCTCGCTCCCCACCATAAATTGAACCACCCTTGAGACTAGCCTGGGTCGGTATCGTCGATTATGGTGCGTAGGTTTATGTAACGTTAGCTCATTAGCAACAAATATTAATGTTGCAGAAGCTTTGGCTTAACTCCAGAAGCAACAATGTTAATACCATTCAATTTAAACAACCCCATAATGTAAGAATATCATCTAAAAAATCGTCTGACGTTCCAGACGAGCGTTTAATTAAAAAATAAACATCGTAAGGGCGTCTACAGTCGGGCGGCGGCACATCTGCGGTCGGTCGCGTGTCGCACTCACCCGCCGCCGTCTTAATTAGATACCACCACACGGGTAGTGTGGAGACGACATCAAACTATTTTTTTTTTGTTCCGAAAGTTGCTCGATACCTATCATTTTATTACAATTCTAGATATTTTTAATAGTAGGTTATGACTCGAATGATAGAATGATACGGATGATGATGTAATACAAAGGCCTCAATATATACTCATATAAATATGACTGAAACATTAGAATTCGTAAGGTTTTTCTGAAAAAATAAGTATAATATAATAGTAATTATACTTAATTATTATTTTATTTTGCAAGCACATAGATATATATTTTTCCATATTTTTAGTGTCTTATTCCTCTCCATGTATTCTGTATTCCTCGCTATACCAAACGGTCCCTCTACACCTGCACATTGAATGATGACGTGTTTAGTTACGGAATGTACTCGCATTCTACTTATACGATATTTTCATGATTCATAAGTTTGAATCTAATCCAAACTTGGTACCTAGGGTACCTAATGCCATTTTTATAAAGCTACGGTAAAATAATATTTTTTATTTAAGATTATCTTTTTTTGTTGTTTTTTTTGTATTTTCCTTGGTAAGTTTATAAAGTTATTTTAGCGAAGAATTTTTCCTTTGATGAAATAACTTTATTTAAGTATATGATCTTCATTTATTTACCTAATTGGAGCACAAAGAAAACCCAAACTTTGGCGCTGCTAATATAAAGTTCTAAATTGCCTCTCTATATTTTTTTTGTTTTAACTCTGACCTATTAGATATCACCTCACGACGTGACGACATTACAAAAACCAAACGATGAAATTCTTAGCCTCTGCCCCAATTTTAGTGAAAGTAAAATTTTATCTCAGAAAGGATTCGCACCTGCGTCAAAGGAGACACACCGGACGCTTTAGCCAACTAAGCTACGGAGACTACCTGTGATGTTGAATTTCTCTTTCACATTTCCGTCTAAAGGTGATTGATGTCAGCAACATCCATTGATGACAAATTACCTTATAAGTCCCGTTTTCCTACTATGTATTTTAGAACTTCAGTGTCAGCTTATTGATATTTCAGTTATTCATGACTTACTTTAGTTCATATTGACCAAAGCCAAACAATTATAGCCGCTTCTATTAAAATTAAAAAAAGTGCGTCTCCACACATTTTTCTATGCTCAAACAGCCCCATACACCTGTACATTGAATGATGAAGGCTCAGAATGTACTCGTGTACTTATAATATCAGACGTTATTTTCATAAATTCAGTGGACAGTGGTATTGCTGCCGCGGGCTACACGAGTTGAGAATGTGTATACAGAATGCTAAGATACGTACAAAAATCGGTCGGTGAAGCTTCGGATCGTAACAACGATTTGCAATGATGTTAGTAGTTTTTTTTTATTAAGATAAGATGAAGTCAAATTCAATTATTTTATTTCAATTAGATAAAATATCACTTTTGAACAGTTAAAACTAGTAGTTGCAAGGTTCCAAAATGTGGCTCTTATGGAGAAGAACCTCCATAGAGGAGACGACTGAGACTAGTTTAAAAAAACATGGTTTACAGTTTTGTTGTGAATAGTTCATGAAAACAATGTGCTTTTATGTGTACAATATTAAACAAAGACAAAAGCGTTTTCATCATGAGATTTCAGTTGTTAAGTCTTATATGTTCAATAATTTCACTAGCTACATTTCCCTTAATAATAAATAATTTTTTTGTCTATGTCCTTTCCTAGGATGCAATCTATGAAATTTTTTGCCAAATTGTATCGTTATCTGTTCACCGGTTTAGGTGTAAAAAGGTTACAGACCAACAGATAAAATATTTGAATGGATAGTAGTATTATAAAATTCTACAGCATAGTATTTGCTGTGCACCATCCTTAAAGTTTGGGAGGTCACCATTACTTTAGATAATAATCGCGCGTCGATTCGAATCGACATTTTAAATTGTTTCAATCGATGTATAAGCTTATCGATACCCGAATCCAGTATCGTTTTAATGTGCGATCTTGAATTTCAGCCCAAATAACTTGACATAATGTTATTAAATGTAGATATTCAAAGTTTTTTTCTGAAATATTAAGTTTGCGACTTAAAGTATACATTTGAGTAATCCCTTGAGACCCAGAGATTACAACGGCTGCTAAAAATATAACATACCATCACGCCTGTACTCCCCGAAGGGTTAGGCAGAGGTATACTAATTGTACATCCACAGTTCGCCGGTTGTATTCCACTGCTTCTGGGGCTTATGACAAAGGCTTTATTCTCATTCAGGGATCCATACTGGGTTAGCAAAAATTACATTGGTTTCGTCTCAAGATAATATACAGAACTCTTCGTCTCAGTCCTGTTATTGGCTAGCACCTATTACATGGGATCTGAACACATCCGTGAACTGATACACCTCTGTCTAACAGGCCTGATGTATGTATATACATCAGGCCTGTATTCCCCGAAGGATAAAGGCCTATCGTGAATAAATAAATACTTATTTATTCACGATAGGCCTACGCTTGACCGCTAGTTCGTCTGCTGTTAAGCGACACTGCGATCTACGGTGGATCGCGCTTGCCTAGAAGAAACCGATTCACTCGAGATTTAAAGACACCCAGATTATTAGTTATTGACAGGCCCACTCAGGAAGCTCATTCCACATTTCAGCGGTACGCATGATAAAAGTAGTCTTAAAGCGATTCGTTTGGGTCTAGAAGTCTCAATCCGGTGTCTAGAAGCCTATTTATGTCTCAAATAATATTAGTATTTGACCTGTATTTTTTTGAAATTAGTCGACCTAAATTCCCTATTCAACCAATCGTGGCGCTTATGTGATATCCGATAAACGCTGTCCCATCTAAATTGTAATTAGCTTCACCCGCTCTCACCTTTTGCCTTTTTGCTGGGCTCATAAGAGTCGTAGCTTAATGATAATAATAATACCCTTTCACGGAGCATTCTATGTTTAAAGATTATACCGACGGGATTCTAGAATTGCCAACTATAAACTTCATGAGTCACCAATATAATAAAAACAATACAAATAAGCAAAAAACAACGGATTGTTAAACCCACATCAGTCTGACACTAGCTGCTAATTAAAATACTTCTTTGTTGCTTAAATATATAATCTTTAATTTAGTGTTAAGGTGGAACCTAAGCATTTTTAATCGTGTGAGAAAAATCTAAATGCTGTTAAAATTGCTTAAATTAATGTAATATTTGTAATTATGTAGGTTATGTTTAACGTTTATTAGATAATCATAGTATGTGTACAGAAGTAAAAGGTCAAATATGTTGTGTGCCGTACTAACTAATTAAGACGTTAATTTCTATAGACGTTTTTAAATTGGTGAAATATTGATAAACATTTAAAGTTTTCACTAGGATTTTCTCCTGTATCGTGAGTGCGTTTACCAACACAAATTTTCACACACAGAATAATTGAAACAACTGTGGGCATACAAATATTTATTGGATCTGGATCGAACCACCAACCTGTGCAAGCCGCTGCGCCAAACATGTTGTCAAACTAAATATATAAACCAATAACAGCCATTGTAATAATTTATAGAATATCGATATAATTACCGTGTAACATAATTTTAATAAGTAAAATACTGTTAAGCCTTTATCCCATGGATGTATCGATACCTATACCTATCATAATGCGAACCTTTTTCCCACCTATGTTAGGGTTGGCCTCTAGTCTAACCAGATGCGGCTGAAAGCGACTACCATCAAACCTCCACAACCCAATTTCTGGCCAATACCGATAACCTAATGATTAGTGTCCGACCGAAGCTTCGGCTTCGGCTTCGGCTTCGGCCACCTTCGGCCAAAAAAGCACCTTCGGCCAAATCTTCGGCTTCGGCCAAAAATTTGCCGAAGGTTTGGCCGAAGCCGAAGGTTTGCTAGTTGTCAAAATTTGAAATTTACTGAACGATGCTAGAGCGAGACGGAGAGTGTGCAGAGCAGCAGAGTTTCGCCGCGCCGCCGCACCGGACCAAACGAATCGCAGTTAGTAAACTAAACGAGTCAAAACAAGATTGAGAGCGCGTCTTAAAATTCTAATAAGTGTTTTGTTTTTAAATATTTCATATTTGTTATTACAAATTATTTTATTTATTACTGTGAGTAGTACCTGTGGTGATACGTTCATTATTGTGAGGCACTCTAAGAACCAAAAAACCGTAAGTATTGTCTGGTTTAAAATATTTTATGTTATCTAACGTTAGGTAGGAAACTAAATGGAAACAATGTTGGTATGTTTTTTTATGCAACTTTTAGATAAAAAGACATGTGAAGATTGTTTACATTTAGTTAACTAAAATAACCCGAAATATTTTGTGTTCGTCTGATAATTAAAAAAATGTGACTGATTATTTGATTATTTTTGTTAAAATTACTTTAGGTAAAGAAATATTTAATTAACATTGTATATTTGAAACTTTTATTTTAGACAATATTTTATTACCTACTTGTATATGTTGGTCACTCGGCTCGTTATTGGGCTAAATCTCTAAAGCTCTCACAATATGTATCTAGTATATTCTGAGATCAAAGTAACTATCGTATTTCTCAAGGTCAATGACACCTTCGGCTTCGGCTTCGGCTTCGGCCGAAGGTTTTGGTGAATACCGATTAATCGGCTTCGGCTTCGGCTTCGGCCAGAATTGCACCTTCGGTCGAACACTACTAATGATAGACTGGTTGTCAGGTTTTTTAGGCTTCTGACTACCACTGACGATTGCCATAGGAGTTAGTATGACAACCAGGACCAACGGCTAGGAGGCACGGAGGGGTCTCGATGTGCCAATATTGGTCACCCATCTACAGATTGACCGGGTCCAGCGCAGCCCAGCCCTGGAGACTGGCCAATCATAACTTAGCCACGGGCCTTCTGTCTACCCTTATATTTACATCGGTATCTAGTACTTATTACATTTAAAATAAGTCATGTATTAAAAAGTGAATTTTGTCATTAGAAATGCTGAGAGCACCACCTTAAATGAGGAGTACAAAAAAAATACCATGAGGTTCACAACGTAGGAGGCAAAATGTTTTTTGTTTTTATCAAATTTAACATTCGAATCTTCAGCGGTCGCAATATGTTGATCACTGATTTCTATTGGATTAGGAACTCATTTAACACGCCTCTTAACTTAGGTACCTAACGAGAGTAATTCATTGTCTATGAATTTAGTAGCTACCTATGATGTTACTACAAACAGAAATATCTCAGGCATGCAGATTCCCCACAGTGCTTTCCTTCTTCGTGTTAAGTGAAAGTTTGTGAGGATGGATGGATGTTTGTCACTCTTTCACGCTAAAACTGAATGGAGTTTGATGAAACTTTACAGTATTATTATTTATACATCAAAATAACATCATCATCAACCCATATACTGTCCCACTGCTGGGCACGGGTCTCCTCTCATATTGTGAGGAATTAGGCTATAGTCCACCACGCTGGCCTAGTGCGGGTTGGCAGACTTCACAAACCGTCGAGAAAAATCTCTAAGGTATGCAGGTTTCCTCACGACGTTTTCCTTCACCGTTTAAGCGAGTGATAATTAATTATTAATACGCACATGAATTCGAAACTTTTGACTTGGCAGTCCAATGGTCATACCACTAGGCTATCACTGCTTTTAAAAAAATATAAAGGCTATAATTTATAACGATTTTCAAATTACAACGATAATTAAAAGTAACTTTTCCACGCGGACGAAGTTGCGGGCAGAAGCTAGTTAATTCATATTTTAAGGGGCTCTGCTCCTGCTGTAAAGTTCGCCTGGATTGGCACCACTGCATTGGCAAATATACTACCATACTTGCCGTGCACAGATGATTCAAGGGCCCATTTACAGCCTCCTAGCTAGCACGGATGCTCCCTAACGGGCGTTGCAGTGTGGATTCTGGGGTGGTCTATTAAGAGGCCATAGTGCAGAAAATCGAAGTAAAATAACACTGCTTTGAGCTGTGTTGTGTTTCTTACGGTGAGCAAGGTTGCCAGTGCTCCGCGAGGAAACGTTGTGTTGGCAGTGGGGGGACTTTGACCCTTATACTGCCAACCCAACTATTTCTCTTTCAATACAGGGTCGGCAACGCGCAAGTGTTATTCCTGGTGTTGCAATCGTCTATAGGCAACGGTAACCGCTTACGCTTTTGAAGGGTTCCCCCCGTAAACAATAAAGATCGAATCACTGGATATCACTCTGTTCACTACTTTACTATAAATTCATGGATTCCTTCGTAGATGTGTAATGCATGTGAGGAATGCGCATAGAATGGATTTAGTGGTGCAATGCTTCTGAGACCTAGCTTAAATCAATTATCTACAGTGTAAAAGGCTGGTTTCTTGTCTAGATAATATCTGTAGTGTATTGTTGGTATTAATATATCTATTTAATACTAGAAATTGCATTGCCTACGTTGAGTTTACGTTATTTGCGTAAAATGATGCTTTGACCCTTATACTGACAACACAACTTCCTCTTTCGTTTGAACTGACTGGCTCGGAAACGCACAAGTGATACCCTGGTGTTACGGACGTCTATAGGCTACGGTCAAAACTTACCATCAGGTGAGCCGTAAGCTTCTTTAACACCTAAGTGGTATAAAAAAATCGTCAGGTATATAATTTTAATAATACATAATTATAACCTTTTTAAAGACAATTAATCTCATACAAATCATGACTCCTCTTATTAAGCCTCTTATATTTTAATGAAATTAACGATTGCAAAAAAGATACTTACCTACCTACGCTTGTGTGGCCATGGACGCATTCCAGGCATGCCATTAGGAATCAAGCTCAATTTAAAACCTAAACTAGAACTCAATATTAAACAATAAATCTTCATTTTATTACCTTTTGCATGCATGCATATATTAGTAGCTGTTAAGGGGAAGCACTGCATGACGTGTTATTAAATACCGCTCCTAATCGGATCTATCTCTGTTGAATAATTTATTTATTTATTTAAGTACAGTATCTAATTGTATTATTAAAATTATTTACGAGCATACTAATACAGTAAACTATAAAGTAATTACTTAATATAACACTATTTTCTTTAATGAAAATACCAGAAAAATAAGTAGATGGCAGCAAAAAAGTAGTAGCCTGTTATCTGTCTATAACATTTTTACTCTTGCACTAAAGCACAACTTAGAAAGAAAATTTTAAATAAATGAATTTATTACGTAAATGAAAACAATAATAATTGTGTAATTATAAAAAAAAAATACATGCTTCTCAACTTATAATACCGTAGGTATAATATTAATATTTTTTTTACTGAGACTCAACCCTTACAGAAGAACGTCACCTTAAAAACAAAAGTTGGATCGAACACCAAAATGCATTTAAAATAGATAAAAATAAAATTTGGCAAAATGCGAAGGGAATGCGTGGGAGTTGGGGTGATGCCGCTATGTGATTCATCTGTGGGTAGTTTTTTTTTGTGATGTGGAAAATCCTCATGGGTCGTCTGCCACCTATGGGTAGTGGCAGGGTATATCGCACTCGTACCTACTGAAAACCGCACTTGCGCTATAGCTAGTCGCCGTTGAGTGTTCTGAAATAGGTTTATTGAAAGATAACTCTTCATCGACAACTACAGTTAGTAATGGTTTCTTTAAATGTAATGTAGCCTATGTCATCATTATCATTAACTCGTATACTGTCCCACAGCTGGACACGGATGGAACAAAGTGTTATTAGGATTTTTTTTATACAACTAAATTGACAAACTTACCGCAGCCCATATATGCTCGCAACACTATGGGTATCACTTGCGCGTTACCGACCCTGTAAAACGAAAGACGAATAGTTGGGTTGACAGTATAAGGGTCAAGGTCCCCCTACTGCCAACTAGCAGCTATTGGAGCAAACGAGTCCTTGAGTGGAGACCGCGAATAGTAGTATAGGACGCCCCCCAGCCAGATGTACCGAAGATCTCAAGAGGGCGCCTGGGTCAGACTGGATGCGGAAGGCGGAGAACCGGGTGTCGTGGCGTGATTTGAAAAAGGCCTACGTCCAACAGTTGACTGCGATTGGCTGATTTGATGACATTGTCAGTAGATGCTCGAACTTTGGACTTGTGGCGCTGTAAAGGCTCTTTTCGATAGGGTTCCATGTTATCCCATGTGATAACATAAGCGGCAGCAACACCAGTGGTATTACTAGCGTGTTGTCATCTTCAGACCTCAGTTGTTGAGTATTATATACCCAGTAGTTTCACTGTCTATATGGCAGTTTTTTGCCTATAACAGTGATTTAGGTCTTTGGAGCGCTATTTCTGATAAAGTCAACATGTCTGTTACCACCTCTATAGGTATTTATACTACTATATACTCTCTATCTATAGGTATATACTAATAACAATTATAGAACGATTATAAAGGTCGGTGGTATCTCCTGAAGCGGCTCCTCGGTCTGGTGATCATGTGAGGGTAGATTTGCAATGAAGATAGCTCGCACAATGGAACAATTGGGGTAGGGGGACTTTTACTTTGACTTATATCTATTAGCGAAGATGTCTATAGCATATTTGTAGGTATATGATTATTTTCTTCATAGTGAATGACCTTCGACACAATGCTAGAGGAATACGTACTATAAATCATAATAAGTCATTTATTTACATTGGGTTAAAATTGTAATCTCTACTTCCTTACTTAAGTTATATTTTAAATCCGAAAGTAACTCTGTTTGTTACGCTTTCACGCCTAAACCGCTAAACTGATTTTGATGAAATTTAGTACAGAGATAGATTAGATATTGGAGAAGGAAATACTTAGGCTACTTTTTGTATCAAACATACTTTTGCAATGCGGGTGAAACCGCGAGCAACAGTTAGGTTTAAATAAGCAGGAGGTACAGAGGCCCTGCACATCAAGCTACCCCAATCTGTCAAATTTATTTGGTAGATTTTCAACTTTAATACAAAATAGTTCATGTTCAATTGGGAAAATTTGACAGTTTTGGGTAGTTTGACCTGTTGGCGTCTGTACCTTCCACTCTTGCATGTCTCACTGCCACACACTGTGAAAATCATAGGTAACTCCTCGAAACAATAAACACAACAAAATCTTTTTGGCCCTAGGAAAATATTTCTAAATAGTATTTCGATTGCCGCCGCCGCCGCATTCGCTCCTCACCTCCGGCACACGGCGACCGGTCATAGGCGTCGCGACCTCGCCACGCATCGCGGCGCACGCCCCCAGACGAACTAATTACAAGACGATAACATCCAACGCGTAGAACGCAGTCACCGTAACGGGCATCTTGATCGCATGTGAAAGTGGGATTTGATTGAAGCTTTTGTATGGGATTTACTTTAATTTTTAGCTGTTTCCATGGCGATTTAGAGTTGCAAAAGACGTTCTTCTGTAACCAGCACGGATAATATTGGCGCCACGAAATAATTTTGTCGTCGCATATTTCGTGCCAAAGCTATGGCGGGAGACGAGATTATTTTACAACAAAATTATGTCGCGGCACATGTAAGCAGTGATTGTCTAGTAGTTTGATAATTGGACTGCCCAGTCGAAGGTCTCGGGTTTTAAATACAGGGCACGCACCTCTGACTTTTCAAATTCATGTGCATATTAATATGTAATTAATTATCACTCGCTTGAACGGTGAAGGAAAACATCGTGAGGAAACCTGCATACCTTAGAGATTTTCTCGACGGTGTGTGAAGACTGCCACCTCGCACTAGGCTAGCGTGGTAGACTAAAGCCTAATGCCTCTCATTCTATGAGAGGAGACCAGCAGTGGCACAGTACATGGGTTGATGATGATGCATGATGAGCACATGAAGTTCAGCAAGAAAATCGATAAACGCTACCATGTGTCATTTTTTGTGTATCTAATGATCATCTGATGAACTAAAATCGCTATACAAAAATTTACCAGAGACGATCTAGCATTTATCACTAAAGCAAGAGTAAGAGAGGTACTTAGGTCATTATTGGGCAAATATGATCCGGTCTAGACTTTTTAATGGGTCCCGACTGTAACTGTTAAAGTCGCTATGTTCCTGACGTCAAAATGACGATGACCAAAATCAACGATTCGCTTTTGATACAATAAAATAGTTTAATTGGACCCCCGAAAGAAGATTATAGGTAGGTTAGGTACTAATTATGATTATGAAGAAAGAGTAGGTAAATAGTTCGTAGCTTACCGAAGCTCGGGGTATGAACCTATGTGGTAGGTAGTAGTGGTGTAGGCACAGACAGCGCGCCAGCCCCCGTGGCGCCGGCGGTTGCCTAGCAACCAGGCGCCGCGGTGACGCGATCGGCTTTACTATCTACATCGATGTACTGGAAGAATGGCCAGGCACTGGAAGTGATTCGCCGGTAAATAGCGCTATTTTTGGGCAAAAATAATAACAAAATACCATTTGAGGTGCAAATAGATGACGAGAATTGAGAAACTGATAACTCTTTTAGAAAATTCAATAACACTTTTCTCAGTCCGGCCGCTGAGAGAGTGCGTTCTTGAAGTCTGTCAGTTGGTCATGATTAGTGATGGGCAAAAAGTAACACATATAATTTTTTCAAAGTTTTAAGTCTTAACATGTTTCAAACTTGTTGGTTTGGCTTCTAATTTTACAGTAGTATAAAGAATATAAAAATGCGAGAGTAAAATTTATGTGATGTTAAAATGTGCTTTGCCAATTGACATATTAATATAGTTTTTTAATGATAATTTTATTGTTCGTTAGTAGGGCAAGAAAAAATGCTTGTATCGGACATTCAACGCCATTTCAAAGTTACGTCATCTACTCGATCACGACTTGACAGGAACGCATTTTTCAGCGGCTGGACTGTAGAAAGCGAACCTCGCACCCGCGGTTTTACTTGTATCTCAAAAGACTTTTTGTAGTCAATGTCCTTTTTCAAAGTCTAATCTATATCTGTACCATATTGATTTCTGACATTTACGCGAATATTATACATCTACCCGTGACCATGGACGCTGTAAAGGGTCCGTAACGTAAAAAGTAGTTTTATTTCAATATCTCTGTACCAAATTTTATCAAAGTCGGCTCAGCGGTTTAGGCGTGAAATCGTAACAAACAGAGTTACTTTCGCATTTATAATAATAGGGATTGTAATTATGCCTCGCGGCTGCGCCAAATAGGTTCAGTGCACACTAAACAGTTCTAGTAGATAGAATGGAAAAATAAAATAAGTATAGAGACATATTTATGACTCTTCTAGACAAACTGTCTCTTATATCGTTATAGCCAACATTATAGTGAATTTAAACGCCAACTTTATACCCGTGCGCATTGCCCATAATATTGGCCGGGCAGTTTACAGGCGGTTTTAACGATTCGGCTGTGTGGCGAGTTTAACGATACTATCGTTAAAATGTTTGATCGAATTAGTTTTGACAACTCAATGCATCGGTTTTATGTTCGCGTGTAAGATGGTGCCGACACTGCCGACATATTGTTGTGGGGAGCCGGATTCGGATTGTAGTTGCACTATCTGGTCACTAAGGTCGTCTGCTTAATATCTTCTTCACTAGGTTCTTCAACATCCATACCACAGCATACTATATAACAAATACAAAAGTACTGTTTGTTAAATTTTCACACCCAAATATTAGGATTTGTCATCTCCAAAATTCATCAAATTTGATTTAGTTAGCTACCTACTTAAATAAAATTTGATGAATTTTGGAGATGTAGGTAAGTATATAATAGAGATTGGAGAAGGACATAGGGTACCTTAGCATCAAACAGTTTTTGGGGTGCCTGAAACTGCGTGCAACATCATTCTAAAACTGAAACGGAGGTCAGGTTTTCGAACTACCCGTAATTATTGACAAATGAATTCATACGGCAACAAGGACCCATCCAATCGGAGCATTATTAGGTATCTAATAATGCTCCGATTTTATTTATTTAGGTTATCCTTAAAATCTTTTTTATGTCACTACAAAAACTCCATAATCATGATTATTTCAAACAATAAACGTTTATTGTTAAGCAGCGGTTTGCTTTTACGCATTTGTCACACAGTTCCCTGACATCCAACTTCCCACGACCCCCAGCTCCACCATTTTCCGTCTTAATTCTCGACTCCCATACAAGTATCAACCGTATTTTCCTTTAAAACGAATTTATATAAAACCTAAACTTTCCCACGTCTATACGTTCGTATGTTGTAGTGAAATGCTCAAATTGGGCAAAGCTGGAAACGGCCAGCGCCCGACCACCCAACGCCATTGTCCGGTGTCGGTCGACCAAGCAATTTACACTTGTGTGCGTATGCTTATTGGTGGGCTACCGGGTGCGTCGTCTGTATTCGATAGCGAATATTACAACAACAATAATTATTTTTTACGGGAATAAATACATATTATAAGTAATGATATTAATTTTACGTCATTCACCCGATAGTGATACTTACTACTTGAGTTGCTGCTGTGAGAAAATTCTTACCTTATTTATTAAATTAATATGTAAATTAATGTAGACGAATAATCATTTCATTGGAATTAGGTATATTTTCTTTATTGTGGCTAGGGGACTTCAGGTCCCTTTTATAAGATAATTTACTGACACTTACTCTAAAACTGTGAGTGCAGGTTAATATTAGCAACAATATTTAAAGTAAGCATATTATTCGGGATATTCAGCTAAATCCAACTTTTAGAACAGACCACCGAGAGTACCGAAATCTCGCGCTCAATCGACATATTTTATAATTAGGTTTGAGTTACATCATTCATATTTATAAAAAAAAGTATTTTTAAATGTAAAGCAATCAAGTAGCAAGTACAGAGGCCAGCACATCAAGCTACCCCAATCTGTCAAATTTCTTTGACACATTTTTAACTTTAAAACGAAGTGATGAGGTTCATGTTCAATTGGGAAAATTTGACAGTTTTGGATAGCTTGACCTGCTGGCGTCTGTACCTACTTATTCGGATCGTGTACACCTTTTCGATTCAATTACGAATGTGATATGTGTAAAGAACACATTCGCAATCGAATCGAAAGTCATCAGCGCCCTCCAAGCCTCCGCGGCGACCGTGGGAACCCGTAGATTCCGCAAGATTAATCCATCGGTCGATGCTTCCCGCCACTTTGCATACTTTATTTATGTCTTTGAACTGTTTTTGCTTATATCCAGACTGTCACATACATACTATGGAAAGATCATTATGAGATTATACGACATATTGATATCTGACACTTATGCTAATATTAGACTTTGAAATAAAACTACTTTTTACGGATTTTATCGTGATAAAATCCGTAAATAGTAATTATTGTCTTGATTATTATGAGATCACAAAAAATACAATTATTGTGCCTAAATTGAAAGCCAATTATGAGATGTAATTAAGTATAATTATTATTTCCTTTAAAGAACTAAGAAAAGAAAAAAAAATATTAGGACCATAAGTATTTCTTTTTTCATTCTATTTTAGTCTGAATAAAGTATTCAATATAATCGTTGGCATGATTGTACGTGTCAATATAGACAAGACATCGATTAATAAATCTTTATAGCAATTACTGAGAACCTTATTTGTTGCCATTGCTACGTCTTCCATAATCTGAAAACTAAGTTCTAAATAATAATTATATGTGTATATATGAATATGTTGAGCTATATTTTTGAACTACCTATATAATGTGTTTGCGAGCTATGCAATGTACATACCCTAAACTTATATTTTTTTTTAAGATCTTCTTATATGATGATGTTTGGTTAATATTTTTAAGGGTTGAGAGTATGCGATAATGTCTCTGATACTGAGGTTTTAAATTCTAGGTGAAGAGAATAAAAACTAATTAAAGAAATACTTTTTTTAGATACTGTAAAATCATTTTGATTTATCTGTTGCCTGCGTAAAACATCTTAATTTTATTTGAAATAAATTGTCCAGTCCAGTTAGTTAGGCCCCAGATTTAATCACAATATCTAAATAACCTTAGTCTGATGCGGATGTGGAGCTGTGTCACAGACCATATCGCACCTCCTATGCTTTCCATTGTGCCCCAAATCTTGCAATCAAAGCGACCTCTGCGCAGCCACTGACGACGCTGTGGAAGTGGCAAAGTTCTGGGCGAACAGCATTTAATAATCGTACCATCAGCACGAAGAAGAAGACCTAAGTCTGCAATAAACTCAGCGTAATTTTACAACGCAACAACCCTCATCCATTATTAACAACAAAACAAATGATCGAACACATCAAATATGTGTACATACGTCACTACAGTAATATGGACATAATTACTGCGTTTTAAATCTGTTCACACACACTACTACGTGGAACTGTACGATACCATAATCCTTCACTCGTCCGCGACGCTATTTAAAGTCGGCCCTTACACCGTAGAAGCGAATATTGCATTCTTTGCATACCTGCGGACTTGGTGCAAGTCACAAGGTTTTTGCGTAGGCAGATAAATTGCAAAAAAAAAACGGTTTTCTGAAGCCTTGTGAGTGAAACAGTTGGCATAATTCTGTACCTATTGCACAGAAGTGTTCGATCGAAAATCTAAATGATGATCCAGTTTATAATAAGAGATCACATTACACTGGAAATGTATATGCTTGATGTGTAAATCACATTTTCGGTCACATTAGAAAATTATAAGTTATTTCATAAATAGGAACTGTTAAAAAGTTGTATTAGATATATAAAAGTGTAATATACCAAGAATCAAAGAGGTACGAATGTGTGTCTATCTATTCATAAAAAGTTATAGGCGGAAGTGGGTACCTACTACAAAATTTTCGCTACCTTCTTCGTGTTGTTCATCTTATTGAAAGAAAAACTTTTCTACTTTCGATACAGATGAATGAAAGATGAATTGTTTCTTTTACCGTTCTCTTTTGTCTTGGACTACACAATAAAACGGCCGATGTGAGAATTTGCATCGAATGGAGTTGGGACGCGGTACAGCCTCTACTGGGACGCGGTTCGTATGTATTGTGTCGTTTTACTATCTGCGATACGCACCTAGATGTTCCACGGATATTGGTAATGCGCTTTACAATTATTTTTAGGTAGAGTGATGGCTTTGAATTGTTTGTTTGGATTAAAAGTTGTCAACATTTGGATTCAAGAAGTGAATATTGTAGGTTAATTTATTTATTATTTTCATGTAAGTATCGTAAAATAAGTTTGTGTTTTACCTCGTACCAAATCCGCAGGATAATTATTATCAATTTTAATAAAACTTCAATAAATTTTCAACAAACACAATAAGTATATTTAATATTCTAAAAGTATCGCCAAAGTCACTCAAATTCGAATACCCCATGATCGTTTAAAAATAATTAAGGTGCAATAAAGGGATCTCTGACTACGTGAGTGCCAGTCGCAACCCAAAACGTGTCTTCACTCACTATTGAGGGATTAAAAAAAATAAAATTGGACCCACTACCGGGAACTACCCCATGTCGCATAATAGCTTTCGCATTAAACCCCGGCGGGAACACGTTTGTACTGGCCGGTCATTGATGATCATTTTTTTGGGCACAACTCCGTTTGTCGGAAGTCACGAATTGACTGCAACGTAATCTGGGAATCGTAGCGAAAGTCGACCGATATATTTTTATAATTTTTTTTGTTTTTGTTATGGTAGGACAGGACTAATGGTGGGTTCGTTTGGTTCTAACGTACATAAAATGTCTCTTCGGCTAATACAGTATTCAAGTTTTGAATGTGTTACTTTAAACAATTTGTCGTAACATTGTGACCTCCGCAGAAACAATTTCGAAGTTTGATATATAATCAGAAATTTTATAGAAACTTTTCTGGACGAAGCTGGTTGTATTTTTTAGATTTCTCAATCCAACCTTAATTATCTAGGCAAAAAATCCTACTTGCTAAACTTTGAGGTTATGGTAATTTGTTCTAATAATTCTCCTATTTCCAATACTCCAGCAAGGCAGGGTGGGCCGGGAACAACGCGACGAAGTAAATGTTATTGACCAGTATGCCCCTTAATCGGCTGAGACAAGTCCGGCAAATTAATCGGAGTTGCGCAGTGGGTCTCGTTAGGTGCGACGCGAGGTAGAGGGAGGACCACCCCGGTGCGCACGCGGCTCGCGACCACTGTAATATGAACGCGGAGCCTTTGTTACTGTGCCAAAAGGATTAATTGACTGTAGAAAATATATAGAGAAGTGATAATATTTAATTTGGTAGGTACTTCGTTAGATACCTATAACATGAAAATGAGAAAAGAGGATGACTTTAGGGCCTGTTGCGTTTACAGCTAGATATAGCGACACTACATAGTAATGTTTATTTAAAATAAAGTAAGAAAAATATAGTCGCTGCCACTTTATCAATTAGTTAAATTATAATTGTTCCAATTTTAAAGCCTGGTTAATGTGTCTGACATTAATCGGTTAAATATTAGCTTTTTAGTGTTTTTAATTAAGTACTTAATAATTTTATTCATATGCATTTCACTATGTAGGTATAATATACCGTTCGTTCGAATACTATGTATAATATATTTTTATCATAAACTAAAAATTCGCGGTACCGTTTCCCAGCACACTAATAAAGTCCCGCGCGACTTTTTTTTCAACTTTATTTCCATCGCGTTGTGCCTCCAAAATTGAGTTGTACGGCTTTCGCGGACTTTTTTTATTGTATTTTTTCGACTTTTTGCAACTCCCCGGCGGTCGTTGGTAATCACTTGTACAATGCATTCAAAATAAGAACACAAAATCGATATTGGTCTATCTTCATCTGAATGACGTATGATACCGACCTAATCCAATAGAAATTGTTTAGATTTTTAAAGTTCAGTGTTACTGGTCCTGTAACTTATCTATTGAATGTGGACTAAACTTTCTATGACTGATATCATAACATCCTATGGTCTACATGGTCCTACGATATGGTCATAAACTTCGAGTTATTATAATACGAAGATACTACCGTTATTTAACAGACTATTATATGCAGATCAGTTACGTCACTTATTCCAACATAAAAAGTCCCAATACTTCTCTATCTACCGGCCAAAATGAAAGGAACAGGCCGAAACAGTTTCCTTCAAGAATAACGGCAAAGCTAAATTATATCGAAGCAGATAAAAAAATTACACAGACTTATCACCGTAACAGCACTGCGATGTTGGTGGCATTCAGTGCTTTTTTTTTGCCCAAACACATGTACAGGTAAACAGAAAAGTGAATGGGTTTTATATTGCTGATGAAGGTGTGATGTTTGTGACCTTCGTCATTATAGCACATATGACACATAACTGTCGTAATTTAAAATGTCTAAACAGACTAAGTTCGGGTAGATACCTACACTTCAGATGAAAAATAACACACGTATCTAATGCCTTTCCGATGGATTTCTGCTAGAGATTTAAGTAATTTAATTAACGACCGTAGTTTGAAGCAAGTAACAAGTAGCAAGTCGCAAATTGAAGGGAAATTTGTTGATATATGTAATAATTAATTGAAGGTATGACCATTCCACAATAGTTGAGTAGGTAGGACTAGTACTAGTGCACAAGTGGGTAAGAGTAGCTAGGCAAACGAAAAACCTAGCAAAATTAACTATATTATAATATAGTGTCGTAGTATTCAGAACCTGGCAGAATTTTACTCTATCCTTTCTCCAAGGAGCTATCACGTCCGCATTTCGTTTTAAATATTAACAGTAAGGACATATTCCAAATTCACCAATACTTCCGCACTCGCCAGTACATTATCGGTAAGGTAAAAAGTGGCGGGTAGACATGCTCCCTCCGCGCACTAAGGCAATAAATCATATGTGTAGTTAATTATTTTGATTAAAAGAGAGGGCGCAGTGAAATTGTACCGCCCAATATCTGGGCCACATACCTTACTCACAAATATTTTAAGAGCAAGTTTCTTGGTCACTTGTTTAATGGAATATTTTGGGAATTATTAGTTCAATTTGACTAGCGACCTCACCGTATCGTCTAGCAATAACAGTCTACACGGTGAACAGACTTCATCGCCCGATGTTTTGGTCAGTCTGTCATTTAGCTTGTTGGGTAGTTCCAAAATACACCCACCCGTAAAGCAGTAAAGATCATCTGGACAGTAGCTCTGAGGATTATTTTGCATTCATTTCCATTACATCAGTTAGACCGTTAACGTATTTTTGAATTGTCAAAAACTACCTATATGTTATTAGCATTCGCTATGCTTTTAATTAGAAAATTATTCGTAGCGTATAAATAAAAAACACATTTCATTTAAAAAAGAAAGTATTTAGTAATCGCAGCAGCTCTAAATCCAAAAGTTCCATTTATGGACTTGATAATGCGATACCCATTATTCCTCCTCATAATCTTCCATAACAAAAACTCAAACTTATAAAACACCAAAATAGCGATGGGGAACCACTATACAACAGTGCATCGTTAACTCGGCTGACCCGATTCTAACCCAACGCAGTAGGTGAGGCAGAAATAGAACATCTCTACACCTGTACGGGGCTTTGTTGTCAAAATATGGACTTTTATGAGCCTTTTTTGTATATGGTGATATAAGGACTTGAATGGAATAATTAAGGTTTCTTGGTGACAGCAGATTTCTGGAAAATGAGGCGGTGGACTGGAAGCTTCTTTTTGTAGCCCAGTGACAGTTCGTGTGTGTATAATTTACACCGGTAAAGCCAAGAAGTTTGTTGTTGTGTACTTTGGCCACTGCAGCCTACTCCGAAGAAACCTCCAAAATGGTAGTAGAAGGCCAAATCCTAAAATAACGAGGGCAGTGCAACCAGTGCTAGTCACGGGGTTCATAGAAAATTCATCTTTGGCAAGTGGAATTCCTACTCGAGAAACGAATGATCATTAAGGTATGACCATGGTGATCACTCTTGATGATATTAACAATCATCGAACATTAATCCTAAAATAATCCCATCCTTAAATAATAATCATTTATAAACCTATCTAGGAGCTAAAATCTTGCCCTTTCTACGTATTTCTAGGAATATTATATCGACAGAGGTAAAATTCTAGGAGGTCTATCTCTTATAAGATTTAAGGTCCAAACAAAACTTCATAGAAAACTTTATAACATAACATAAATTATCACGCCTGTAACTGCAAAAGTGTAGGCAAAGGTGTACTGCTGTACAACTACAGATCATTAATAAATGATCTGTAGTTGTACAGCAGTACAAGTACAAGTGTTTAATAAAACATTTTCACAGTATCTACCTTTTTTTTGTTTACGAGGGGAACCTTCAAATGGCTACCGGTCTACGGGGAGTGTTTGATTCATACCCACTAAAACCACCTCTGTGGCCACCATCAGCACATGAAGGGGGGCCACTGTGTCCTTTTAACTCATAATAGACCAGCCCAGAACCTCCCTGTGCAACACCTATTAAGGCACATCCCTGGGGGGCACATACCTGGTGTCACAGTATCTACCTACCTTTCCATCAACCAAGCACAAACTCCGAGCTATTACTGAGAATTTCATAGAAAAACATAGTAATTATGTACGTAACTATCGAACCCGGGAATCTTTGACACTTTGCAACCGCGGCCACAAGGCCGGGCGAGCGAAAAAATTCAAATTTAAACCAATGTTTATATTCTATGTTCGAAATTCAAATGTTGCAATTATTAAAATTTCAAATACTATTTCAGCATTTAGTCGCCACGTTTAGATCTAACCTGCCAATGGGCTGACTAATATAGCATGTCTCAAAAATCTAGGACGCCATCTAAATATAATACGCTAACGATCAAAGGGTATTACGCGGATGCGGAAGACTATTGCATATAGATATTTTATCGAGTCGACAACGTAACGGCCCATTAGTGTTTTGGGGTTCAGTGAAATTAAAATTATTTTTTCGAGCAGCGATATAAAAAGTAATTCAGTGATTTTATTGTAGGATATACCTACTTGATGATGGCGAAGATGGCGGGACATCGTGAGGCGAATAATATCTGCTCCCAACACCACTACTACTACATGACGGCCACGACCGCTCTGCCAATAGCGATTCGGTTGGGAAGAAGATAACACTACTTGGACTTACTTATAACTTATTTAGAGTAAGTAATTAAGTGACCATTGCTACTTATCTAAGAAAACAATGATTTACCTAACAAATTATTTTAAAATACCTAAACATGAATTAGTATTTAGTTAACATTAATAAAATTACCACACCTCTTACTTCACGTCACGCACCTCTGACTTTTCGAATTCATGAGTGCGTATTATTAATTAATTATCACACGCTTAAACCGTGAAGGAAAACATCGTGAGGAAACCTGCATACCTTAGAGATTTTTCTCGACGGTTTGTGATGTCTGCCAACCCGCAGTAGGCTAGCGTGGTGGACTTTTAGCCTAATCCCTCTCAATATGAGATGAGATCCGTGCCCGGCAGTGGGACAATATATGGGTTGATGATGAATAAAGTTACAACTTATGTTGTTACAGTGTAATCTTTTTATGAACGTTCGAGTATATTATATCGAAAATGCTTTTCCATCCTAGTTGCGACTCTTCAAAATCGAACTGCCTGCATGGGGCCTGCCCCCTCCCCTCGCTTTACCAGTAAACATTATAAAGTAGTTATATCTACCTATCAACATCAGTGTCCCACCTCACAGCATGGCCTTTTTTAAGAATGAGAGGGATTAAGGAACACACAGTTCATGCTGGATGAAGGTATGCTAGTGGTTCAAAAAGTTGGAGGGGCGTGCCAGGAGGCAGGAAGCCATACTGGATACAGGAAGACTAACGTGCACGGCTGTGGCAGGGCAGATCTCTAATTATTATGCTAAAAGAGCACGGAAAGGAATGGATTCTCAGTTTAAAAAACTAACATTTGTGACAAAATAGGAAGTTCAAAAACATAGATTATCTACTACATAACTATCAACCGACGCCAGCTGGACGCAAATTAAAAAAAATCCTTTTGAATTTTATAATTATGCATGTAAAGTTTTTTTTGTTTAGCTTCTCGGTACCTTAGTATGTAATCTTCCTCACACTTGGCCGTTTCCGATATTGATCCTATAATATGTTAGCACGTAAATATTATGATAGTGGGAGAGCTCCAAGATAATGGTTTGCAAGGATTTAGTTTTAAAAATATCAGTCGGTATCTTCATTTTTATTGGCTTAATTTTTTACTCGTAATAGTATTTTTATTTTATTTATTTTATTTTACATTTTAAGGAAAACTTACAGCTAAATACAAACATAGGATTAAATCAGTAAAAATATTAAGGCCAATTAAAAGTTTCCACTGATAAAAATACAAGATAATAGGTTTTAAGAGGTAGACAACAGTCTTGTTAATATTTACAGATAATAATTAAGTTATGTTTTCAAAAAATAAATCACACATAGCCTTTTTCAATTTCAAGCTGGTAGTGTTAAAAATATCGATGTCGATGTCCCTACAGACCGCATTGTACATACGACACGCTCTTATTATGTAAGAGTTTTGCCTGTAGTTTGTTCGGGTTGCAGGAGTAAACAATAAATGTGGATTACGCTGAAAGGTGGAAGGGACTCGTAGACAAATTTTGTTCACTAATTCGGGAAGTTCAATTGAACCGTTCGCAATTTTTGATAATAATGCCAAGTCTGCAATTCTTCTCCGTTCTGAGAGAGGAAGTATATGGTATCTTTTACAACGGTGGAGATAGGTAGGGGAATAAGTTTTAGAACGATATTGGATGCGCCTCAGAAATTTTCTTTGTATGCCCTCCAGTCTATTGATGTATACATTATAATTAGGATTCCACACTTGAGAGGCATACTCGAGGTGACTGCGGACGATGGTACAGTAGAGAATTTTAATGGTTTTGATGCTCCTAAACTCAGAAGAGACTCTAAAAATATCCATAGATAGTATGTATATAATTCTCGTACTGGTAGGTATACCTTATTATTAATTTGTCAACCACGGTTAGACAGTTAGATGGTTAGAATTACTTAGAATTTCGGTAGGTATATATGTTACGGGCACTATTAATAATAGCCGGTCTGTATTCATAATGCCCGACTCAACTGGGCAATTTGATTGAAACAGCATTTTTTATTTCTGTCTAATACTTCCTTAAGTTTATTTTAATCAGAATATTTTTTCTTAACGTGGTTCAAAAAACAATAATTTATTAATCCTACTCACCGGTTATCCATTTTTAAAATTATCACTAAAATCAGTTACTTACAATTGATGTTCAGTAGCAGCTCAAGCAACAAGTTATGGATCTACCAGGTTTTAAGTAAAAATTAGGTTTATTAACATTTTCAACACATTACTACATTGAAAGCAATTATTATCAAGTAAACTGTGTCATACAATTCATAAATTTAAATTAAAATAAAACCTTTAGTTTGACATTTCAGAGTTTTGGTCTGGCAATATTTTTCCATGAACGTCAATAATTGTCACATTGATACTTGTCATTGTAAGAACTGACAGTTAGTTTGAAGTTCCGTTCTGTCTTCGAATTGTCGTGTGTCTGTCAGTGTGCCACCATGGCGGCCGCGCTACTGTCAAATAAAAAATTGAACAAATTAATTCGAAATCAAATAAAATTCTCGAAATCTTTTTCTAGTAAAGCATCAACTATAATAAACCAGCCCCAGCTAAGCTTACTATGTCAACAATGTGCCGTCACGAGCCATTACAGGGTAATTTTTTTGAGTTTAACACAACATTTTGTTTCGTTTATATTTGCGTTGTTATCAACTTAATCAATGTAAAGAAACAGCATAGACCGCATTCTGTTTTGTTCGTAGCACTATTCTTCATCAAGTCCGGGTCCGTCTGGTGGGCCAGACACAGCAAAAAATGTTTTGGCAGCGGTGTTGGCAAACAAACCTAAAAAGGGCAAAATCCCTGTTGGTAAGATTAATTAATACAAACAATTATTTATTACTATAGAAACAATTTACGTAAAGGAAACTCAACTTTAAATCTTACTTCAATTTGGAAGTGTATTGAATTGTTACAATTACATAATATTTTGGTAATGACCTTGTAAGGAGTGCTAATTTAATCACTAACTAGGTAAGCATACTTCAATGATAAGCATAGAGTAACCTGAAGTTCACTTCAAATGTTTTGTTTACATTCAAAATGATTTGCTAAGGGAACAATGTTCAATAATGTATGGTCTGTAGTTCTATAACTCTGTCAATTAAGTATTACCTTTATATGTTTGTGTTCTCGAGAAATGCTTCATCATCCATAAGCTGTGAGATCTTGACTAGACCAATGAAGCTTTATCTTAATTACACAGTATTAAATTGCTGTAAAAGTAGTATGTATAAGTAATTTTCCTTTGTAGCCTTGTAATGTTGCTTGTAATCTTGACATTATTTCTGTTTTAGAATATTGTTTTTCACTTTGATTTGATTAATATTAACAATTCACAACATAGACACTATTTTTTCTTCTATGAACCATTTCATAAGCAATGTAACCTGTTCTTTTTTGCGCTTCACATGTAGTGTTTGTGCTATTGTACTGTGATTAGCAATGTTACTGTAGTGGGGTATGTTACATACTTCATTGTAATATAGCACATGATTGATATGAGCTTCTCAGAACACATTTTATTATTTTTATATGTATTTTTTGTTACTAATACTTGGTTGGAACGCAGCTCTTTGTTTTCTCCCTCCATTTCCTTCACTTGCATGTGTCCCACCCCGCTTGTTTCCTATCCCTGTACGTATAGTCTACGTATCCTGAGACCATCCTGATTATATTCTCCCCTCCCTAGGTATCCAAAAAAGAGACTGCTTTCACCCAGGTGCCTCTGTTTTGTCTCGTGAAGATATAAACTTGGGGGACGCGAAGCCGGTATCTGGGATGGACATGATCCGGGGAATGATGGAGTATGTGTGGCCTAAGGTAAGATTTTGTACCTCTATAATGAAGATGGGCTTGCAGTGGCTGGTCAAGTAATTTTGTAGCATTGAATATAAAGCAATGTTGTACAATCTATAAAATATATGGTCACATCTCATGTATAACTAGTAAGTGAGTTTTTAATTGGAAAACATGACTTAGCATAAAACAGTTTCCCAGGAGTGGCTTATGCCTAGCAGTGGATGAGTCATTTATGCTGATGAAAAATAAGAAAACAAGCTATAATAACTCAGTTTTAGCTATGTCACCATTCTTTTAAAGATAAAAATTTGGTCATCATAAATAAACAGTTTTACACCCTGATTATCTCATACTCAGATAACAGATTGATGTTTTTGACATGCATATTTGTTTGTATGTTGTGTTTTTAGTACTGAGCCCATACCACAACTTGTCATAGCGATTGTTTTTCGATTGAGAGAGGGATGTTGCTCTATAAATAAGATAGCGCCATCCCTTACAACCTAAAAACGATCGCATCAACACGTTGGTATGGCCTCTGATCACAACCAACAATGATAATGCAATTACTATTTTAATATCTCACAATAAAAAAAGTTTTTGAATATCAATCAAGTAAAATATGTTAATATTTACATACCTTAACCAAGGTAGTTTTAATTATATTGTACAGTCACTATTCAATAAAATCTTTTGTAACACTGTTCCTGCAAATAAATGTCATTAATTCATTCAAAAAGATTGCACATAATATACAATAAATAGCATTTTCCTACTTCCAGGACAATGAGATGATCAGGAATCGCGTGATGCTGTCCCTTTCATTGCTGTTTGGTGCCAAGCTGGTGAACGTCTCCGTTCCATTCCTGTTCAAGTATGCTGTAGATGAGGTCAACTCGGCAACTGCTACTCCGGCCGGTGATATGCTGTTAGACATGGCAACTGTACCCGAGGCTGTGGGGACAACCGCCTTCTCGTTGTTGCTTGGATGTAAGTACCTACCCATATTTTACAGAGAATATATTATACTCTCCACCACTCTCTTTAGATCAGTCTGTCGGGACTGGTTAGCTCTTGTTAGGTGTTCTTGTTTGAATGTTAGTATTTTTGTCATTTTGGAAGACAATTAATCTGAATCTATTGTATTTAATCTAATGTAATTTCTCATAATAAAACTAATAGAATAAAATTGTATAAAACATTCAAAGGGGAATCATTTTAGGTTTCAACTGATTCGTATAGTAACGAGCATTACTATACTCGTTACTATACTTCTGTTAGGATAGTTTAGTATAGGATAGTTTTGAAATTTTTCTTTCAAAACTATCCTATAATGATATTACTCTTATCTCGTAGTTACAATCGTCATTTCGCGAAAAAAAACGCTTGCGACTTTTAGTAAGTGTACACAATACACATATTAATGTACCTATGTGATATGTGTGTGTGATATGTATACATTGTATGATATGTGTGTGATATGTATACATTGTATGATGTGTGTGTGATATGTATACATTGTATGATATGTGTGTGTGATATGTATGCGTTAATGACGTGGCAAAATATCGGAGGCTGAAGTCCGCAAGCTGATAATCTGACTGCATATGAACTAGATAGATTAGACGTTGGAGAAGGACATAGGTTAACTATTTCCCAACAAGGCCTTTGGGATTCGGGCGAAACCGCGGCCAATAGCTAGTGTGAACATAATTGAGATAAAAATAAGTATTTATTTGTTTTATTTTACGAAAATCTTCGTTTTGTTTCCAGACGGCATCGCTCGCGCTACAGCGGCGGGTTTCAACGAGCTCAGGAACGCAGTGTTCGCTAAAGTGGCCCAGCACTCCATTAGGAAACTAGCGTGCAATGTGTTTATACATCTACACAATCTGGACTTAAGCTTCCACCTAGGAAGACAAACTGGAGCATTGTCAAAAGTAAGTATTTATGTTTATCAGTGTACACACGGCTATTTATGAGAGGTGTAGTGTTTATGTATCTATCTAATGACGTTAACTAGAGCACGCGGGTAGTGCGGGGCAGGCACGGCACGTGTGGACAGTCACGTCTCCTGCCTGTGCCTACTGCTGTGCAACCGAGCTAACAACTAATCAACACCGTGGTACAACGAGTACTACAAGAGGTATTAGGGTGTAGTCCACCACACTGGCCTAGTGCGTGCCCTGGTCTCGGATTCGATACCTTCGGCTTGGGAGTCCAATGGTTATACTACTAGGCCATCACTGCTTATTTTTTAGCCATCATTACTCTCTAGCTTTATGATCCATTATTATCTGTCTTATCCTGAAAGGATGGATGGTGGGAACCACGAGTGGAGTATTATTAACTAGCGACCCAGCGCTTCGCTCGGGTGCAAAATACTACCTAATAACATGCACATATTATACATTAATATAGCCTATGACACTCACAAATAATTGGTAAAACAATTTTTCAAAATCGGTTCAGCAGATCCAGAGATTATACTCCCCCCTACAACCTCACAAATTTTACCTTGTAGCGACATCTACCGCGCTACATGGAAGTACGAACAAATCCTGAATCGCGCAAGCAACATTTGCAACGCAAGTTGCATATATACAACTGCCCGACATCAACCGTCGGGCCGTGGCCCGCCAGGCAAAAGACCCGCCTGGATGGAGGATCTTCCCTTTTCGTTGGAGGGGCAATACAACCTCTATAATTTAGTATAGATTAGTGTTGCATGGGCTGAGACAAATATCAATTATAATTTATTGTCGACGTCTAGTAGTTCGAGTGTTGGACTGTTGATCATGTGGATTCGATTCCCTCGGGACACAAAATTAAATATTTATGTGATGAACATAAAATATTGTGTTGGTATTGGTGTTTATTATGTATTAAAAAAAAGTATATCATTAAAAAGTTTTATATCCATTGTCTAGTATCCACAGGCCCGTCCTCTGCTTATTTTGGAACCACATGATGCTGTGTAAAATGTTCCAAATATTAATAATATTTTATCTGCTTCCACAGACAATAGACCGAGGCTCCCGCGCTATCAACTTCGTGCTGTCAGCTATGGTGTTCAACATAGTGCCAACTATTTTCGAGTTGGTACTGGTATCCACCATACTTGGTCTTAAGGGAGGTCTCGCTTTTACCGGTGAGTGGATTCTTATCTTTTACTAGTGTCATTATCTGTTTGTAAGTGTTATCTTAACTTCTGAAGCCCTCGAAATGATCTCATAAACTGATAAATGGTGGAATTCAATCATAGAGATAATTTGACGTCATGATTAGCGCAGCCATGAATGAGCGGACGCGAGTTTAAATCCTGCACAGAACATAATTATAGTGTTGTATGTTCTATGGGTACCTAGTTGTTTCGGGACTGGGAATATCTAGTTCAATTAGCATTTATCTACGAAATTGAACTTTTCTAGAGTGAAGTAACGTTCATTAAAAAAATAAAATTTGCCATGGTATAGACAGTAAATGGTCTTATTTTTATACCAATATGGTGGCACACAAGCATACGACTCACCTAATGGTTAGTGGTTACCGTAGCCTATAGACGCTTGCAGCACCCGAGCGACCCTGTAAAACGAAAGAGTAATAGTTGGTTGGCAGTATAAGGGCTAAAGTTTGCCATTGCTAACACAAAGTTTCTTCGCCGAGCACTAGCAACCTTGCTCACCGTTAGGAATACTACACAGCTCAAAGCTTTGCTATTCCACTTTGATTTTCTGCAAGGCGGAGGTATTTCCCCAGTCGGGCAGCTCCAATTTGAGTGGAATTACTCCCACTATGCCCTACCTCTCTTGAAATATTGTATTTACATGTTTAGTGTATGTAATGTAATGTCATGCATCAGGTTTGGCGTGGAGTTGTGTGGGAGTGTACGCGGTGTTCACGCTGGGCATCACTCAGTGGCGCACCAAGTTCCGCGTCTACATGAACAAGGCGGAGAACGACGCCGGCAACAAGGCCATCGACTCACTCATCAACTACGAAACTGTTAAGGTACCACAACTACGTCTATACACATCGAACAAAATAGTGCTCACCACGACTACGTCTATGAACGTCGAAAAATACGGGTCTTAATATTTATTTATTATTATGAAGGCTTAGTCTAACAGATGATTAATACATAACTTGAAACAGATATTTAAATAGCCAATGAATCATTTCCAAAGATAGAAATATACCTACACAGATATAATAAACTAATATACATAATATATGTGGCGTTATTTAGTTTCTGCCTATCCCTATTGAAAAAAGACATGAAAAGAGACATGGCTCTTTTATGCATAATCATTGAATGCCCATTATTTAAATATTAAGTAAATAACTACGCTGATCAACTGATCTATAAGATTGTGCTGCACTACCTATAGTCAGTCCTTGCATGGGTGATGATTCTTAACATATTGAGATCCCACCGTGCCTCAGAGAGCACGTAAAGCCGTCAATCCCTGTTGCTCTAAAACTATCGTCAGTGTTAGTCAGAATCTAACAATCTGTCCTCATGAAATCAGTAGTGCCCAGAAATTGGGTTACAGAGGAGCAAGCTCTGCTTAGTTTGGGACTGGATGGTGTCATGTAAAATGTCCTCTATTTTTATTATTTTGATAATAGTATTAATTAATATTGAAATATAGTAAACTACGCATCAAAAATACTGATTGAGCGACAGAATTACTGATTGAGCAGCAAAATACAGATATCGGTTAGGTTAGAACTATGACGACACAACGCCAGAACCAAATCTGAATGTTTCGAGTGTATATGACAATATTTTGAGATGACTATTTTGCTGTGCAATAAGTATTTTTGCTTAGGATTGGGAATTGTTTTGTTATACAAAACGACATTTTTGATTTGCAGTTAAATACTAGCCATTAATATTAAGTATCTAAAAGTGACAAGTCATTTATTTATTAAAAAAATTGTTAGTATTTCAACAACGAGGACTACGAGCTTAAAAAGTACGACATCAGCCTGAAGAAGTACGAGGACGCCTCCCTCAAGACCGCGTCCAGCCTGGCCGTGCTCAACTTCGGACAGCACGCCATCTTCAGCGGAGGACTCAGCATCATCATGATCATGGCTGCCAACGAGATTGTTAAAGGTTACGAAACTTACTTTATAGGATTTCTTGTATCAGTACCATCAGGCATGTATTCCCCGAAGGGATAAACTGAGGTTGTTAAGCGTTATTGTTAGTAGTTAAAACACTGTTGTATTTTACAAGTATGCGTAATGATTTAGTGATAGTTATTAAAAAAATATTTAAATTTACAAAAATAAAAATATTACATAACATACCATCACGCTTCTATTGAAGGTATGGAGTACTCAGATTACGTCGGGTGGTTGTATATATGCAACTTGCGTTGCAAATGTTGCTTGCGCGATTCAGGATTTGTTCATAGTTCCATGTAGCGTGGTAGATGTCGCTACAAAGGGTTAGAGAAAGGTGTACTAACTGTACATCCATTGTTCGCGGTACGTTTAGGTCCCATGTAACAGAGGGTGCGCCTAATACCATTAACCGAGCCAAACCGAGTTACTGAGATTTCCCAAAGAAGAAAAACCTAATAACACAACTCGAACTGGCAATTGAAGATCTCTTACGTAGCAATCACGTTTTAGGATCACAAGGCTAATGAGGTAGTTATATATCGATATCAACACTGACTAATTCAATATTGATGCCGGTCATATAAATATTTACGACGATAATATCGATATTGACGCTAATAATATCGCTAAGGAGACCAATCAATTCTCAATTTAATAAGTTAATTTACGCTTACACTGGATTTGATTCATAACATCGTTTAACAGCTGCAGTCTATTAAGGTGTAATGTGAGCATATTGTTTGTTTGTTGCAGGCAACATGACAGTGGGTGACCTGGTGATGGTGAACGGTCTGCTGTTCCAGCTGTCGATCCCGCTGGGCTTTCTGGGCTCCGTGTACCGCGAGGTGCGGCAGGCGCTCATCGACATGCAGACCATGTTCACGCTCATGACCGTGCAGTCCAGGATCAAGGTACTGCACCAACATTACTATACAGGCTGTTACATAACTACCCGTAAAGCTGAGAGGAGGCTAAATGGGGCCTTATAACGAGTCCATTCACAATATTTAAGAACCGTAGTAACGCTGTATAACATACTCCAAAAAAAGGAAAACAACAACATTTATGAATGAAAAATATAAAAACTATTAAAGTAGACAATTATTAGGTAAAATAGGTACGTAGGCCTTTCTGTTATTTAATAATCTGGTTCCCTGACGTGACAGCTGACAAAATTTTTGGCTTTGATAATTAATTATATTTTTTACGGGGTATTTTGTAACACGTTGTGTGGGATAGCTGTCATGTAGCAATCATTCATTCGTCAACCGATTTACTGTCCTACTGCTAGTCACGGGTCTCAGAATATTGAAAAACGAAACAAACGAAATTGTTACTAACCCTATGAGTCTGTGCTTGAAATAAAGTTTATATTATTATTACATAAGCGGTATTAGGAATTAATTATCACTCGCTTAAACGGAGAAGGAAAACATCATGAGGAAATCTGCACGCATAAGGCCTAATTCCCTGATTGCGGAAAACTGGCGCAGTTGTAGCGAAGCATCGCGACGTATACTTAAATCTTTATAGTATATTGAATTCTATTTCCATTAGCTACCATACAAAGGAGGTCATCAAAAGTCCATACAACTCAGCCCAAATTTGTACCCGAGGTACATGACAGCTGTCAAGTTGAAAGTTTTTACTATGAAATCACTATGAAACTGATAATAATGTGCCAATCGTAGACAGAGAAAAGTTATAGACTATAGGTTAGCGTGTCGCTGAGCGGGACAAAAAATAAAGGTACTTGTAACTTTAGGGTTACCATTTAAATTATTTTACCCCAAATCTTAGTTTTTACCAGACAGCGCCAGAAGAGAGTCATGTTCTCTATCTACCTATAGAGCTTATTTAGCCCTAAGTTATTTGTAACTAGAAATAAAACATCAAAGCCAAATCATATTTTTTTTATTGTCTTTGAAATAGTAACAATTTATTAAGAACATTTCTTATTCTTTCCATTGGTTCAAAACATGTTTTAGTTCCTATTTTCTTCCTTTCCTATCTTCACTAAAGAACTATTATGAAAGTGTTTGATGCATATTTTTGAGCTTTTCTTAGGCAGCCAGATGTTTCTTGTTGTTATTTTAATCCATAATTTTCATGATTCTGGTTTTTCGCGATATCTGAAAAACCAGAAGGCGTTAAGGTTAAACTAAAATACATAATTATTCATTAAAAAAATATTGAACGAAATTATTAAATTCTATATTAATTTCCTTACTATTTTCCGTCAAAAACTGGGGCAATTTCCCAGTACAAAGTGGCAACACTGAACTTTTAGGTTATGTTTTTATCATTACGTAAAAATAATAAAATAACCGCTTATTTCACTTTGAAATAGCAGTATCTGATCTAAACTAGATAATAAAGCATCACAACAAGTGTTAAATTGAAAAACTTTTAGCAAATAAACAAAACAATGTGATACTTACGAATGAAAAGATAAACCGGGAATTTTCTTCTCACTATCACTTTTGTAACCAAGAACACTGCACCGTACCATTTTGCAGTATTAGTTAACAACTAAGCTCAACAGCGAACACATAATAATACAAAATTGAAGAACTAATCAATAAAAAATTCAATGTTTGTCACGATCTGTCACGAATGCTCAATCAAAACGTCAAAGTTTGTTTAGCAAATGAAGTGCTGACCTTGAAAAAAATGGCCACGCGATGAGGGACAAAAAAAAGCATATCGTTATCTCTTTTCTTCTTGGGCATCTGGTGTATATTTATCCTTTTTTGTGCTGAAGAGAGATCGATGTATCCAGCAGTCTATAGTTTCCTCTGTCTACGATAAAAACACTATGAAACTGATACTAGTGTATTAAAGTGGCGTGCGTTTTTTTCAAATTTAATATAGTTATTTTTTCTCATCCCCTAGTGAACATAAAAATAAGTATGACTAGAGTTTTATCCAGCGTAATACAGGGTATTTATTCCAATAAGTGTACCCTCGGTACATCATTTGGGTAGATTTTGGTGACATCCTTTGTATAAAGAAAATATAACCGACCGAAATTAATCCGACGCGAGTATGCGCGTGACGACGTGCATATTTTATTTTTATAATAATGTGTTAACTTCTCTTTCTTCGGGTTCTGGTTTGAATTACGTCTATATGCCAATATAGACGCCAGCAACCCAGTGGAATGACTATCGAGCTGATAGTCATTCCACTGGGTTGCTGGCGTCTATAGGCTACGGTCGCAGCTTACCATCAGGTGGACCGTGTCCCATGCATTAGGATTAATTATCCTATGTATGTCGTACATTAGGTACTCTGTGCCTAACCCCTCTCATTTTGAGAGAAGATCCAGCAAGGGGAAATTGAAAGGGTTGATAATGATAGGCTACTGATATCTAGAGAAATAGATAGATAGAATATGGAGGAGGCCTTTGTTCAGTAGTAGATCTACTGTGGTTGATATGATGATGATGAATGTTCAATTGCCAGGAGAAAGAATCAGCGCCCGCTTTGAAGGTGGACCCGAAGACAGCCACTATTGAGTTCAAGAACGTGAACTTCAAGTACGTGAACGGCAAGCCGATCTTCAACAACCTCACGCTCACCATACCGGCGGGCAAGAAAATCGGCATCGTCGGCGGATCCGGCAGCGGGTAAGGTTCATTTTACATAACATAATAGTTTCAGGCAGGCAATAAAATCAAAACTGTCACAGAATATGTTTGTCTTGGTTAAAGGACCCTTAACAAAGACAGTATTACAGTACCGTCTATTTCACGGGGAGTGCTCTGAGGAACTGTTTGACCTGGTGCCATCTTCACCGTTCTACCACCGCACCACCAGACACCGCAGTAGAGTCCATCCGTATTACATGAAGCATAAGGAAGTCAGTCGACGAATCCGGCTAAAAGGAGACATCCCGATGTGCTTAAAACGTCGAATATTTCACCATTGATGCGTTTTGCCGACTATGGTCTATGCAGCAGAGACCTGGACCCTTACAAAGCACTGTATGTGACCCAGAGAGCAATGGAGAGAGTGATGCTCGGTATTTCTCTCAGATATCCCGTGACCAATGCGAAATAACCGACATCACTCGTTGAATTGCTATTCTGAAGTGGAGATGGGCAAGTCATGTACGTCGTAGAGAGGATCGAAGGTGGAGTCGGAAGATCCTCGAATGGCAACTGAGGACCGGTCGCTGAAGTGTCGGTCGCAGATGGTGCAAAGATATTGTAACGGTGGTGGGGAAGAAATGGCCAAGAGTAGTCCAGAGCAGAAACGAGTGGAAGATGCATGAAGAGGCTCTAAGAGGCTCTGTCCAGCAGTGGACAGCATTGGGCTGATGGTGATGATGAACACAGGGTGTATTTACAGACATTTAACATCACATTACGAACTTTAGGAGCCGAGAAGAACACACACAGGCACAGCTTATAATATACTTTCTGAAAAACAGCAACGCGTGGCCTGGTACAGCTAGTAACCTGTAACATTTTATTTGCAGTAAATCTACGATGGTGCGGCTACTATTCCGATTCTTCGAGCCACAGTCGGGGACCATCACGGTGGCCGGACAGAACATCAAGGACGTAGACCTAGGCAGCCTGAGGAAAGCTGTAGCTATTGTACCACAGGTCAGTAACTTTTATTTATATAAACCAAAAACATAAATGTGAAACAGAGCATCAAGTTCGGTATAATCACGATCTAATAATAATTATAATTATAGTAAGTCTTATCTCAAAGTTGCAACCGTCTTTCTTCTTTCTCCGAGCCTTTTACTCAACTATATTGGGGTTGGCTTCCAGTCTAACCAGACGGGACTGAATATCAGTATTTTAAACGAAGCGACTGCCATCTACAGACTACGTACGCATCTGGGCAATACCGATGTCCTAAGGATAGACTGGTTGTCAGGCTTTTTTTTGGGCTTCTGACTAGCACTAACGATGGTTATAGATTTTCGTATGATGGTTTCGTATTTTGTAACCACTAGACCATAGACGTCAAAAAAAAAAGAAACAGATTGATTTATGATTTGAGTTTGTCATGTCCAGGACTGCGTTTTGTTCCACGACACAATCTTCCACAACCTGCACTACGGCGACCTCAGCAAGTCCGACGACAAGGTGTACCACGCCAGCAAGATGGCCGAGCTACACGACTCCGTACAGACCTGGCCTAAGGTACACCACACATTTATTTAATTACATTAAATTACTACTTATAATAAGCAGTGATAGCTGATTGGTATGACAATTGGACTGCCAAGTCGAAGGTCTCGTTCGAATCCAAGGCACACACCTCTAACTTTTCGAAATCATGTGCGTATTAACCTTTCGCCTGGCAGCCGCCATTTGCAAAGTTTCTGATTTCTCTCGCTTAAACGGTAAAAGAAAACATCGGCCTTAGAGATTTTCTCAACGGCGTGTGAAGTCTGCCAACCCGCATTAGGCCAGCGTGGTGGACTATACTCTCAATCTGTGAGAGGAGACCCGTTTCCAGCAGTGGGACAGTATATAGGTTGATGATGAAGTACTTTAAAAACGATATTAATTGAAAATTGGAATAAATTATACACTACATTACATAAATCAATTATTATTATGGTATTTATAAAAATAGCACTTTATTTTGTCTCTTTTTTTATCTCCAACAAAGAATACTTCTTACATTATATTATTATGTATAATAAAAAGAATATTTTAGATCTTGTGCTTCTTGTGAAAACCTTGTATAAATTTCTAACATTAAAATTAGTTGTGTAATACAATCAAGTCTCTGAACAAGTAATAAAAGTTGATTAAATATAGTAAATATTATAATGAATCACCAGGAAAAACTAAATGGTTTTTAAAAATAAGATAATAATCTCCTGTTCTTCCACCACCGTGTCCACGCGCCTACTGGAATTGCGAAAGCAATTAGTTTTAGCTTTATAAAAGTAAATCTTATGTTTCCCTCTTTATTTTTATTGTTATCAGTTTTACTCGCATATTTTTTTGTTAGTCGAACAAATCTTTGTACCTGAGTTCGTTAATTGTTGTATTTGCTTTTTATAAAAATGCATGTCATATTGAAGAAGAACGAGGTTTTTGATATTTAAAACTTCCATTTGTCCACTACGAGACACTGATTCTTATGTTTGTTGTATTCTAAACAACATGGCGCTGTGAGTAGTGGGGGAGGCAGAGAGTAGAGCCGTTCGGTAGTATAAGTGTGTGGTCGTGTTGTGTTGTTGGTGATGGTATTGGTAATGTTGGTAATGTTGTGGTTGTGGTGCAGGGGTACGAGACTCAGGTGGGCGAGCGCGGGCTCAAGCTGTCGGGCGGAGAGAAGCAGCGCGTGGCCATCGCACGCGCCATACTCAAGGACTCGCCTATCATCGTGTTCGACGAGGCCACCTCCAGCCTCGACTCCATCACTGAACATGTACGTATTCCTATTTCGTTTTTATATTTTTTGGCATTTTAAAAATGCTAAAATTTTTAAAGTTATTAAGCAAAAAATCAATTACGACCGCGGGCAGAATACGTACATTACAAATAAGAATACGTACGTAATGTACCTACGTATTCTTATTTACAAACGAGAATATTGATGGTTAATCAGTTTTCACCCTTATTACTACGAGGATAGGATTAAAAAGTGGTCAACCACCAACGATCTTCACCTTACAATAAATACCACCATGCAGGCATTTCCAGGTAATGTAGTTGTACACCGTTTCTGGTGTAGTTTTTCGGTATATTTTCAGATCTCATGTAATAGGATTTGAGCCCATTGCCATTAATAATAATTACAGATATATTCAAGAATAAAATAATTCAACAGAAATAAAAAAAAACTTTGCTCAATGCTGTAATTAAATCCAGAATATTACAACCTGTAATAGCTAATATGGTTTCCTAAACAGTTAACGTATGACTTTTTACCGAGGATGTTAAAATATTTGAATATTTGTTTAGCAGCTAGTTTTGTGTCTGTAAAAAAATCTACACTATTATTTTAAAGAGGAAAGATTTGTATTTTTGTGTGTATGTTTTTAATGAATAAACTCAAAAACTACTGTGCCGATTTCAAAAATTCTTTCACCATTGGAAAGCTACATTCACCCTGAGTAACATATACATATAGATCTTATGTGCGAACCTTATGTGCGAAGTCGGGACGGGCCGCTAGTAACTGATAAAGCTTTACGTGTGATAAAGAAAAAAATAACAACTAAATTACGCTACATTATTAATTATCTTGAATGATGATTATTGGTAAATAGTACAGTTGGCGAATAAAAAGTAATTACAGTCCAAAATCATAAAAAATACTAATATTTTAATGATTGTTCTGTTGTCAGGCTATTCTTCAAGCGCTGAAGGCGGCGACAGTAGGTCGTACGTCGATCTGTATAGCTCACCGGCTGTCGACGGTGGCCGACGCCGACGAGATCCTCGTGCTCGAGAACGGAGCCGTCAGCGAGCGAGGCACACATGCCACGCTCATACAGAACCCCAACAGTCTCTACAGCCGCCTGTGGCAGCGGCAGAAAGACTCCCCTCTCCCCGCTGTGCCCGCTGTGCCCGCTGTGCCCGGCGCCGCCAGCCCGCCCAGCCCGCCGCAACCAAACCCTGGCGTGCCCAAGAAGTGAATGCGTCCTCTACATTTAAAGCTATTGTTTCCGTATAGAGTGCTAGACTTCGCGTGACGTATTTGTACTTTGCGTTATTTGGACTGAACCCTAGTGCCTTTTCCATAATTTGGCCATATACTCTGTGTAGTCCGTTATACGCACAATATTTTTTTTGAGCCAAATATCGCAAATAGTACAATCTATGAAGTAATATGAAATATTAACATTAGACCTTTCTTGTGGAGATTTTTCGAAGGATAATACTCGAACTCCGATGTGATTATTCCGTGACATCAGATAACATGCTACACAAACTGCCACAAATAATAATAAAAACTGACTTCCGTGTATATTATCTAAATATTGAAATGAATTTACTTTGTATAATTTTTTACAATTTAAACCCAACACTGAACGCAAATAACCATACCATTATTAAAAAAAAAAGAAAAATACATGCACCACTTTCTAATGACATAAAAAGAAAGGTTTATTGAAATAAGAAAATACTTATTTTAAACATCGAAGTCGAATAGTTGTTTTACCTATTGACTAATAATATTGGAAAAAATATTAGACAAGGTTCTGATTTATATTTTAAAAAACCAATACAAGCCAATACAATATTCTAAAATCGATACCAAATTAACTTAGTGTAACGTTATCTACGCGGAGTATAGATACAGTCTAAAAGACGCCGATGTTTTTGTAAATGACGTTTCTGTTTATTTTGAAGAATATGTTTTAATGTCTTGTTGCCCTGTTAAGGCCTATAACATACGAACAATAATAGAGGAAACTATTATTAAGGTGCGTCCTCATTCGCGGCATTATTCGGGTACAAGTATGCGAGCGTTCGCGCACAGAACCGGAGTTTGTTGATAATGTTATAACAAACACGGCTCTGGGCCTCTACACAAGTTGTGATCTAACGTTCGAATTGACGAACGAATTACCATTGCCAAATATTCTGAGGTTAAGCAACTATGTGCCAACATTATTGTAGGGGTAATTGTAACCAGTGAAATTACTGGGCCAATGACTATCATCTGATCATCTGATATCTCAAGGCGACGAGTTGTTACGACTGGTGTAGTTGGCACTGTTATTCGTTGGTCAATTTGAACGGTAGATTTGCCACGAACTAGTGGTTGACTCGCAATTAAATTTGAAGGTTTGCTCTTAACTGCTCGTGGTGTGGACGCACCTTTATTGCGAGCAAGGTATTGTCTATGTATCGAGCTACCATGTTATAAGCCTTTATTTAATGTGACAGCTATACAATATGTGACTGGCCATTGTCTAGAGAATATAAAATATAGAAGTGGTCATTAGTGCCGACATTTATAATAAAATTTAGAAATCCGTCTTCTAGAATAGCGCTTGAGTGGATTAAGACCCCAATCAACAAAACATTAAGCAAAATTCTGTCTTAATGTTTTGTTGATTGGGGTCTTAATCCGCTCGAGCGCTATGCTAGAAGACGAATTTCTAAATTATAAATGTTCAGGTCATTTTGTGTCAGTCCAGGCCGCGTCCTAAGGTCAGCCTCACATAACTAGGCACAAGACAATGAATAAATGTTGATTGTGAAAATGTTTATGTAAATAACTAAAGTTGATACAATGTACATAAGTAACTTGTTAAGTATATTATTTTGGTTACATATTACGTGTTTTATTGTACTAATAAAATACCTATTTTGATAAAGCTTTATTTTTTATTAGCCCGCGGTTTCACCCGCAATCCGAAGGGTTTTTGAGACAAAAGATAGCCTATGTTTTCTCGGATCAGAATCAAAGCAGAGCAAGCACTTCAGATTATTATATTTCATGTTACGAATTTGACTAATCTATCTCAATATTCCAATTCCTATCACAAGTCTACTGCTACACATAGGCCTCATCTAGCCACATCACCTGGTATACAGCACACAGATTGGAAAATGTTATCACTTCAGATTCGAATTCTAATGTAACCTGCCAAATAAGCACCTAATCCTCAAGGATTTGAACAGGAAGCGGCCCGCATCCAGACGAAAATACGACATTATTGTAATTTAGATATAGTTGCTATTGACATCCAGAGCTGAAAAGCTTTTCATTTGAATGAAATGTGAAAATGAAAATGATTTTCTAAAGTGAATAGTATTTTTAGAAATCATAGCAGATCGCTATGCATTTCAAATAATAAGTTATTTCTGACGCACAGTGTCTAGGTTTTTGCGCTCGGCACAGGCGCCAATTACACAAAACATGATAAATTGCTATTTCACTCCGTTTGCACCTCTTTTGACACACATACGAGTCATCGACACAAATCCATAATAGATAATAGAGATCCCATGTCGCAACATGCCAGTATCATTACGAATTTCGAATCTATCGATTGACATGTTATCGGTTGCCATAGCAACGGCGGTAACAACACCCAGCTGTCTTGATTGGAATTGGATTATTTTCAACAATAAATATCTTGCTTGTTTTTCGAGCGTGTTGTTTTGTATAAAAATGATGTTTTCTATGTGAAACAAAGAATGTCAGTGCTGAGTTTGATCCCGGAAGATAAACGTAAAGACCAAAGGTACGGTTCTTGAAATTTCTTTGTTTTAATTTTCATAATTATTATATTGGTACGGATTATGGTTATTGTAGTTATAATTAATTTGCGCGCTTCCTGCTTTTATTTTAGGGGAGCTCAAGATGAGTTCATTATACTGGTTATTTACTAGGTTCAGTTGCATTTGAGTGACGTTTATATTCAGATAATTATTGCTATTAAACTTACTTTCTGTTTATTTAAATCGGTGCACTGAGAAGGTAAAAGTAATAGCCTACTTATTTTTAGGGCTACCAACAAATATTAATAGGGTAAAGAGATCTAAGTTACGGGAGGGCTTTGGCTTGCAGTGGGACACAAAAGAAGTTCCATAATAATATAAAAAGGAGATTTAGTGGGAGCGGACGTTAGGAATATTTTTTTACAAAATCATTCTGGATTTGATTTGATATATTCTGACACTTAAACACAGCAATTTGTTTCTAATTGAAAACAAGTAGGTAGTACATTACGAGTTGGTTTATGATTTCTATTTTAAATTATGTAGGTAATGTCCTAGATAAAAATATTAGGTACCTCTACCTACCTTTTATGTTATCATTATCCTCCATGACAGGGGCGTATTTACCTTGGGCCATCCGGGGCATGGCCCGGGGCGCCAATCCGCCAGGGGCGGCGTCAGGGGGGGGGGTGACTTCTATTAATTTTTCTTGTCAATCTCCATTTAAAATTAACAAAAAAAAACAAGAATCAGTAAGTAAATCATTTGGTCGAAAACACGCTTGTAAGTTAAGTTTCGCCAATATCTACGGAGCGCGTCTGTAAGTACGTAGGTACACAATAAATAAGTAGGTACTGCTCCGAATATAACGCGCACAGGGCGCGGGTGGCGTGGCGAGCGGGGCAGGGGCGATCAGCCTTACGTACAAATACTTGTTTTTGGTATTTCATGACACGACTTCATTTTGAGGATTGAATGTCTATTAAGAAATGGAGTGACGTGTGTTCTATAAGGGATCTGGTAACAAAAACGAGCGCAAGCATTCTGCACTCTCGGGATAAGGCGATCAGTTCGAGCCAATAAACGTAGGCCATACACAGTGTCGGCATAATTCAACCTTGACACAACAAGTGTTTCAACGGGCGCTTCTCGAAGTTCTTCAGATAGATAAGGTCTTATTTTATAAAGGACCGTATGGCGGTAAAAACAGCTTTGTACCGAGTCAGATACATGTTTTTCAAATCTGAGGTTGCTATCCATGAGCAGTCCAAGGTTACGGGCTTCAGCTACCCTCTCAATAGGTTTTCCTAACACTATTATATTCAATGACGATGGAAGCCTTTTAACATGCTGTATGCAGCGTAGAGTAAACTTTATTGTACACCACGTTATGAAGCAACATTCTGGAATTCATAAAACTAAGGGTACAATGGCGGTATTATTGCTAATAGCAGTCCTTATGTACTCCTTATGTACTCCTTATGTACTCCTTATGTACTCCTTATGTACTCCTTATGTACTCCTTATGTACTCCTTATGTACTCCTTATGTACTCCTTATGTACTCCTTATGTACTCCTTATGTACTCCTTATGTACTCCTTATGTACTCCTTATGTACTCCTTATGTACTCCTTATGTACTCCTTATGTACTCCTTATGTACTCCTTATGTACTCCTTATGTACTCCTTATGTACTCCTTATGTACTCCTTATGTACTCCTTATGTACTCCTTATGTACTCCTTATGTACTCCTTATGTACTCCTTATGTACTCCTTATGTACTCCTTATGTACTCCTTATGTACTCCTTATGTACTCCTTATGTACTCCTTATGTACTCCTTATGTACTCCTTATGTACTCCTTATGTACTCCTTATGTACTCCTTATGTACTCCTTATGTACTCCTGTACTCCTTATGTACTCCTTATGTACTCCTTATAATTAAATTTAAAATAATAGAAAAAAAAAATATATCACGTTTTTCCTAGAATTCTGGGGCGGCGAAACTTATTGGCCCGGGCGCAAAATTCCAAAATACGCCCCTCTGCCTCCATGGATAATCTCTTTGTTGAAGGAATACCTAAATGGTGAAATTATTGGGAGAGAACAACTGATATTTTTGGACAATTTTACACAACACCATCTAGTCCCAAACTAAGCTGAGCTTGTACTATGGGTACTAGACGATGGATATAATACTTATATACTTTTTTTTTGTAAATACATACTTATCAATTTATAATACATAAGAAACGCCCAGACAAACACAGACACTATGTTCATCACATAAATATTTGTGTCCTGTGGGAATCGAACCCACGATCTCGTGATGTCTCAAGTTGGCAAGGTGCATGCGAGTGATACCACTGGTGTTGTTAGCGTCTATAATATGCTGTGGTTGCCGACTTGCCGCTTACCAACAGAACAGGAATTTTTGCACAACAAAAAATAAAATGGGTTCTGTAAATGGTTGGTTCAAATTATATTTACTTTTAAAATTACAGCTATTATAATAAAAATCTCATTTCAAGCATCATTTGTAAATGAAAAGTATTCATTTACAGAGGCAAAGGCTTCTAAGATCGTTTAATCATACAATAAAATGTCTAAAAAGTTATATATTGCAATTTTATGTGGTTTAATCATACAATGTAAAGGTACAATACAACAAGTACAATAATCATACCATCATGCCTGTAATCCCAAGCCATTAAACGGCACACATCCAAACTTCGAGTTCCTATTGAAAATCCCAAACTGCTCGGGACCTGGGAATAGAAACCTGGACCTCATGTTCGCGACTACTAGAGTATTGCGGCAGTAGTTAAGTAAAATACATTTTACGAGCATAATACTTATTTAGTTATCCTTGAAAACAATAGCCTATTTCCAAAGTTATTGCTTTCGGTTTAACTTTTGTTACGCCGTAGCAGTTCCAGTGTGTCTTTCGTACTTCTAGTGCTCGTGTGTTTATAGACCTGCTGCGCTGGAACGATTCTTATGCTACACAGAAAAGTAAGCTAATACCCTGAACGTTACGTAAAAGGCGCTCGGTTCAAGTTTTGCTACACCAGCTTGTTACGCCGTAAGAGTTTCAGTGTGTCTTTCATACTTCTAGCTCGTGTGTAGAACCGCCGCTACGATTCTGTTGCTACACAGAAACGTAAGCTAATACGCTCTGATCGTTACGTAAAAGCTATGCTACACTAGTTCTTCTGTAGGAACTTCTAGCTCGTGTGTTATTAGAAACGCTGCTATGGTTCTAAACGTTACGTACAAGGTTTTATAATTTTCTTTTGCCATCACATTCTCTCATCAAATCGCGGGCGCGGGCGCGGGCGCTTAAATATAGACTAGAAGAAAACCAAAACTGTGATAATAGTTTTATTTTTCTTATAGTATAATTATAAGTACCTAAGTAGGTACCTACCTCTCTCCTATCTTGCTGTGCCCGACAGGGTCCATGATTGATACCTAATACAGTATGCTGTTAACATTGTGGAGTGCAATAAACGAATTGAGTGTACCGAAAACTAGTAAAAAATTAAAGATGTGTTGGAATAAATTAGCGTGGAGCGCATGATGATCTAGCTGGACATGATTGGCATAAAACAAAGATGAATGGCGTAAAAATGAGAAGGCCTATAACGTGGTTTATGTTATAAGCTATAAATGAGGACACTGATTATGGAGATTTAAGAGCTGAGCTGTGCTGGTCGAGCAATTGCCACTCTTCTGTATCCTCTGCCTTCTATTTTAACCTATTGATATGTATCAATTCCCACTTTTTCCTTAACTTGTTCTATAAAACTTCGTCTGTCTTCCCCTTCGTCGCTTTCCTTTAATTTTGTCATCTAGAACTGTGTTAAAGAAGTTGTCGCGTCGTATCAAGTGACCTGTCTTAACAACTGTAGGTATTTTCTCGTTCACATTACAAAATATTGTATTTAAGGTCTACTTCACCATGTTTGAGTAGCCTCTACTGATCGAATAAATTAAAAAATGGAACAGAATTTGTATGAAATTAACTGTCAAGTAAATTAACGGGAACTTAGCCCCGGGGAGAGGGGAATAAGATCTTATACCTACTACAATAGTTAGAAATTTTGTATAAAAATGTTACTAATGTCCGCGCTGTAACAATTCTCTTTGTGTATACCAACATAATTATGTTTTTGGCTGAATATAAATGATGCATTTTTGGCAGCAAGAAGATCTGATCACTTCTTTTTATTCCAGAAAAGAATCCCTGGAGAGCGTTTACAGCAGCAACTCCCGCTTGAATCTGCTCAACAAGCGCAAACGGCTCAACCCCTTAACCATGGACATGTCGAACCAGTCTCTGAACAAGTCCGGCGATAGATACGTGACGCAAAGAGTTCTGTCCGCCAAGACACACAGGGTGAAACAATTGCAGAACCAGCTGTCTGATGCGCATTACCATCTGCAGGTGAACGGGTTCATTATTCCGAATAAACCCGATAAATTTTATTTTTTGGCATAATAATTTGGCATATAAGAGAGGTAGGGCATAGTGAGAGTAATTCCACTCAAATTATACAGAAAACAGCCACACGTGCACGTGTATTCTGTAGAGGCCAACAACAGGTGGTGCCTATCACTCGCATGGACATCTTGAGATCTCAGTGGATCATTCTCATACGCCCAGAAATTTTACTGCCTACAATGCCGTTCACATTAATGAAAGTTCGTTGAGCACAATAAGTATATTAGTACTGTGGGTGTACATTAATACCTCTGCATAACCCTTCGGGGAATATAAGCATGGTGGTATGTTATGTTCTATATATCTACGTAAGATTTAATTTATTGAATATCCCTTGACTAACTCCGGAGCAGGTACGAGTATAGCGGCAAACGCGTATGCTCCTGATCAAGCCTCTGTTATCAGTTATTATTGATTTATGATACCATACACTTCTTGCTATCTATGAGGTGTCGCCTATTTGAATATACGTACAATATTTTTGTCTAGCTACTATTCGAATTGGCACATTATTTTGCATAACCGTATTTTTTCTATTTTATTTTTGTGAATGTAACTTTTCTTATTAGAAAACATAACATAAAATACCATCACGTTGGAATTCGAAGGGTTAGAGTTGTATTAATTTAGATACACCCACAGTTCGCAGGTATGTTAAGGTCTACCACTAAATCAATTTAAATGAGTCGTAATGGCTTGATCATAAAAGATAGGGCCTAAAATAGAATAAAAGAAACCAATAAAATAGGACTTCTGGGGGTTTAGACATACATCAAAGAGGATGGACCCTGTATGATAACCTCTTTTAGTACCTATTTAGTTCGTAAAACGTTCTAATTAGTGTCTGGAAGTTTTCACGTCACTGCAGCCCACCGCAAACACACTTTTTTACTTATAACCGCTCTAATACTAGCACTTACTGACGAACTACTCCGAGCCTTTTCCCAAACATGTTTGGGTCGGCTTCCAGCCAAATCAGTTGTGGATGATAAGTATTTTACACGAAGCGACTGCCATCCGCATTGCAAACTAGCTGTCTGGTTTTCTGGTCTTTTGACTGCCACAGATGATTGTCATAATTATGTGTGACTGTCATTGATGCTGACGACTGAAGCAACAATACAATTTTGCGTGGGAGTAGGTACTAAGGTTTACACAGGTATGGGCTAAAAAAGCTAAAAAATCGTCCTGGGTTCACAGCTAGTAGGATAATCCAGTTAAAATACCTGTATTAACCTTTTCACATCTCTGAATTTCCAGGAGTTAAGTAACGAGAACAGAGTATTACGTGCCATACAGAAGAAACAAGAAATCGCGCTGCAAAGGTAAGAATCTATTTTGATTGAATCGTAATCTTCGCAGTATTGTAATAATAATAGCAATCGCCTTAACTTATGAATAGAATAATTGTGACATTAAACACAACATCTGCTATTGGCTGATCCCTTAATAAGGGCTGTGGAAATTACTTGAAAATCATCATCATCAATCCATTTATTCTTCTACTGGTGGCCATAGCTCTTCCTCAGACTGAGAAGGCCGTGGCTGAAGTCCATTACGGCCTAATAAGGGTTATCAGACTTACACATCGTCGAGAAAATCTCAGGCATGCAGGATTCCTCCAATGTTTTGCCTTAGGGCGTGATAATTTGCTATTACACGTGATATAAAAGGGCAGAGGCCTTGAATTCGATCTAAAGACCTATATCCTAGTTCAATGGACTCGTACATCACTGCTTCAAGAAATATAATATAACTTTATTCTTCAATAAATTCCACAATTAGATACGAGAATTCGAATGCGGAACTACCCCAAGTGCTCAACTCCCACAACGAGGAGATGAGGATACAGCAGTTGAAGTACAAGCAGTTAAAGCAGCAGTACAAGGAGGCGACGTTGAAGCTGAAGGAGCGGGACATGCAGCTACAGCAACTTAGAGACGAGCACCAACATCTGTTGGAACTCAGCAAAGATAGGTAGGAGGACAAGTTTATATTTACTACCTGTGTTCCGTGGGGTGATCTAAGTTAAATCAGTTATTTCCTCTTCATTATTTTTTAGGTATAGATTATATAGGATCGGTTAACTAATAATATTTTAATTTGAGACTATAAGAAAGGGACCTTCCCTCAATTTATAGTACGGAAAATCCTCATTGATAATCCACCACTCGAGGTGGTGAATATGGCGATGATTATTCAAGCTTCAACAAGGAATGGAGATAAAACATCGTGAAGAAACCTGCGTAGCCTGAGAGATTTTCTTGATAGCAATATGCTAATAAGCTTGAACAATCATCGCCACATTCACCACACTTGGACCATCCACCTCCGTGGTGGATGATCATGATGTTTTATCAAACTAAAAGCATTACAAGTGTAATCTTCTATAAAATGGTGAACACTTTAGTTCTCAAGAATTACCTATCTAATACATTTATGTTGCAGTCAATAAAGATAGAATATCACTTTCCTACTTTTATAACCATTCTCTAGATAGAATTCCTCCCATAGAAAAACACCTATAAGATCCTAAAAGAAACTTCCTCGAAGTTAACAAGCCTCATTTTACTTTTATTGGTTTGTTCTAGAAACCTTCTAGAACGCGAGAAACTTCAATCCCAGGTGACGGAACTCTCTTCCAAAGTGCAGCAGCAGGCCGAAACGATTACGATGCTGCAGCGCCGCATCGCGCTGGAAGCCAAGAACTTCAGGCACCAGCTGCAGACAGAGATTAACAAGCACAAGGACACGAGGCACGACCTGGACCTCGCCATCAATAATGCTGACAAGTTGACCACGATAATTGAGGTAACAATATTATTTATCATCATCAGCACTTTTTACCATACCAGTTACCATAAATAATATTAAAAATTAGTGATGTGTGGCTATGTTTGACAAATAAACGTTCTGATTCTTAGCATTGGGGTTGAGATTTTCTGCCAGTAAAACCAGAGTAAATGTAGTGCATCTATGCATATTATATTGCTATACATGTTATTTTTCAAACGAAAATCCTAGGACACGTCTACTTGCAATTCATAAAATCGACTAGTTTATAGAGAAAGTAGAAAGGCCTTTGCCCTATTTTAGGATACGTCAGGATTATAATAAACTTCTTTAACACAATTAAATTCGGTTTCATTTCCTGAGTCAAATCATTTTCATTTCAATTTCCTCCCCACAATTATTAATGCAAAAATAAGCCAAAGCCAAGATTTTGCACCAAATAATTCATAACGGGTGGGCGTTTGGGGAACCACATAGATGTCATCACATTACGGTAACTTTTCGATTTTCCAATCTACGTAAAGCCATCAATCACTTTGGCTACTAATTCAAAATTTCTAATTCAGTTTCCGCTTGTTAATTATGTTTCTTCAAACGTGTTTATTTCTCAGCAATTGTCTTATTACATTGAGATATTGAACCTGTAGGTTTCAAAAGATTTCAATCAACATTCCTCTGCGTATCAGCAATAAATGCAAAGACCATTAATCAGGAAATAATCCTACTTTGGCGTGAAATACTAGAGCAATACAATACATATACAATAGGTGAGGCATGGCTCGTATCCCAATTTAAAGTATACGTGCGGCAAACACCTAAATCTAGGTTTATTCAAACCTGTGTGTTCAGGCCATCACTTTACTTATAATGAAACAAAAATACTTGTAATATGAAGCCAAATAGTATTCACCTGTAGTCTAGCTGATGCAGTGCAGCGCTGGTATTCTGTAAAAAATGTAATATTTAACGTTAAAAGTGAAAATTCTAAAAGCTTTGTGGCAGAACGACAATATCTTTAAATTTTTAACAATAACTTTTAATTAAATTAAGTAAGTTTAAAAAGATATGCTTTAACTTTACGGTATTTTTTTAATTTTCCTTATGTCGACACCCTAATTTTCAAATCTACTTTGTTTCTGACACTTTTCTAGTTAAAATAAGAATATTTTCGGCATTAATTTCCATATTAATTAATTTGAGGGAAATTATCAGTACTTCAGTTATCTTTTTTATCGGAGTGTCGGTTACTTAATGAGAAGTCGGACCATTCTCTCCGAGAGGCTTGGATTACGCGTTATTACACAGAGTCGGTTGAATTTTTGAATTGACATGTGGATTAGAAAATAAGCCTTAACAGAGTGACTTGTTTATAAATGATCGTCCAGTGCACTTTGATCATTGAGCATCGTTATCTTATTGTATTATTTATTAAATAACTTCTTTTTAATCGCTGCCCACTAGGATTTTCTCCTGTATCGTAGGTGCGTTTTCAAACGTAAAACCCCGTAGTTTTTGCGTCGTGGTCATTCATAATTCCTATAACACAAACATAAACACAATCAACTCGTGTTTGTTGTAGATGAAAGAGAAGATGCTAAGCACAGCAGCGAGCAGGACAGTCAAGTCTCCAGTGAAGACCTCCTCCGGTACGAGCATATCAAAACAATCCGTCAAAGCCAGATCGGAGACTGATACGAGTACCGCTCGCGGGAGAGATGACAGACTTATCGTAAGTTAGAAGTTATCTGCTCTTAGAAGTGCGAGTTTTATTTTAAGAGAGGTAGTAGTAGTGGGAGTAATTCCACTCAAAGTGGAGCTGCCCGACTGAGGAAGTACCTCCACTTTCTAGAAAATCGAAGTAAAATAGCATTACTTTTAGCTGTTGTGTTCCTTACGGTAAACAAGGTTGTTAGTGCTCCGCGAGGAAACGTTGTGTTGGCAGTGGGGGGACTTTGACCCTTACTAACTTATTAGTGTAGGGGTCCTACTACAAAAGTCGAACGTGCAAGCTTCAGATTGGGATGTCAAAACGCACAATGATCTAACCCTCCACCGAGCCTTATCCATACTATGTTGGGATCGAACCAGTCTAACCAGATGCGGCTGAATATCAGTATTTTATACGAAATCATTATCATCAGACCACCGCCAATTAATTTCTGGGTGATCCTGATCCTGAGGATAGACTGGTAGTCAGGTTTTTTGGTTTTCTTACTACCACTAACAACTCATATATGCTCGTGACCGACCAAACTGGGACTTACGTGGTCTCCGAGTCACAGAGAGGTCTTGATGTGTTAAGAATGGTTACCCATCCACAGACTAGCCGCAGCTAGCGTATCTTGCAAATCGACTGTTCAGCGTAGTTATGAGCCTTAGCCGAAGCCACGCGCCCCTCTTTAGCACAATGACCTAACGATTTACTTGGTGATAAACCATTTTTTTTAGATAAAGCATAAAAGTCAATTTGACCAAGATGAACTTTGCGCCCGTTGTAGTGGAAATAGTAAATTGTTTGTTTCAATTTTGTGTCTTTATTGAGAATACATTGATAAAAATTTTGTCTCGTCCAATTTACTTTCGCATACCTTGTTTGGGCACTGTTGAGTTATTTCCCCCGAGGTAGCCTTTTGTTTCAAGAATACCATTGTTATTCCAGCATGACATGTGTCCATTTGAATCAGATTGTTAGCCAATTTTATATTATGGACGCATTTCTATGCAAAATTTAATTAGGGTTCCCAGTCCTGTCAACTACATTTTCGATTTTGAATATCAATGAAGGACAAAATGCTATTGTGATAGCATTTTGTCAAACTACTATTGACTGTTGTTTTAGTCAATAGTAGTTTGGATGAATATGGCACAAGTACATTCTATATTCTACCATGTGTGGTTATCAATAAAAAATAATAGAATACATTATCTCTTGAAAAACATAATCATAATAATATAAATGGAAATTCCTATTTTTATGATTATTATGTAGAGAAGTTTTTCTGGAAACGTTCATAAAAACAAATATGTTAAATATATTTATACCAGCTGTGTCCCGCAGTGTTACTCACGGGATTCCGTTAGGGATTTCCCTTAATCCCTTCTAGTAAATAACTACACCTATAAATAACCTACCTTCCAAATTTCAAGTTTGTCAACTTAATTATTTATGAAATTACGTCATGAGCCACCGAGTGTAGTAGATTTATAATACAAATTTAATTGTAATTTTCAGGTGGATCAAAATATTATGGCAAAATTGTGCGAAAATTCTCGAAGCATTAGCAGTGCATTATCCCATGACGAAGAAACTTCATCGTCCATTGAACCTCGGTCACGCTATGCCAGAAGTCGAACCAACTCCACAATCTCCCGTTCTACTCCTAACCCTGGAACAAGAAAAAACTCCAAAGGCTCTGACGATATTGTGGAGTTAGCCAAAACAGTTCAAGACGGAATGGCAGACCTCGCAATATTTGATGAAGATCTAGATTTGAGGAGTTCTCCAGATGAACTACAGAAGAAAATGGAAGCGATGAAAACAGAACTCATGAATAAAATAAAAAATACTGACGAGTCAGCCTCTAGAAAGCCTAGTGCATTAAGACGAAAATCAACAGAAGATTCTATAGAAGAACAAATTGAAATGGAAGAACCGGAGCGACCCAAATCTAGAGGAAGAAGAAATTCTAATGTATCTTTCTATGAAAAGGCTGCCATTGAAAATACGACAACAACAATAGCAATACACGACGAACAAGGAGAAATGAAAATAAAACGTGAGACTAGTGCGTTAGAACGTAAAATTTCTGGTAAACCAATAGAAAAGTATTGTAAAGACATTATGCAAGATATAGAGAAAAGTAGCAAAGTAATTGATAAACACATGAAGTGTTTCAACCAATCGAGATTCGAAAGTGATAAATTAGTAGAACAGTTAGAAGCTGTTGATAAAATTAATGAATTCGTGAATTCTAATGGAGAAATTCCGGAGTCAGCTTTGAATGAACTAAATAATAATTTCAAAATGTTAACTGAACAGGTTTTCAATGATGCCCCGATAGCGAGAAAACGGTCTATTTCAGACCGACGGAGCTCTAAAGATTCTAGGAAAAATTTACTTTGTGACGCAAATATGACAAACCAGGAAATGTTAGATGATTTGTTGGGGAAAAAATGATATACGGCCTTAGACCTAAAAACTGTGCATTCTCACAACTGAGGCTTTGGGTTTAGCAAATGTCGCTCCAGCGGGTTTACCTGTTAAGTGTTTAAAACAACTTGGCTTGTTGAGAGTCGTTTTGGCAACTAATTGGGTAGTTTACTCAGAAGCACGGAGCTCATTAAGCTACCTGCATTTTTTTACTTAACATACATTTTATTTTTTACTCAAACTGCCAGGCTTTAGATGTCTCTTGTAATCCTAATTAGAGATTACATTGTTGTTTTGGGATTATTCGGCGGCATCCGGAAAATTCCTCCGAACTAGGGATATAAATTGTCAATTAATCCAATTAGTTAAATAAATTGGTTTAATTAAAATTTAAACCTTACCGTAACAATTTTACTTTTAATGGCAAAAGTCAGGGAAGGAATTTGTTGTCAAACTGTATTCTAGTTAAATCATTACAAAGAATTGGTAAACGGTATTTTTTCGCCAGCATACTGATAACTAACACTACCTATGTATTAATTACTCCATAATTAAAATTAATACTGTTAGCCTTTGCTCAGTTTCTTATTTCTTCCATATTATGGTGGATTTGTTCGATTACGCAAAGGCATAATCTTTTGTGCGTAAATATAGATCGATTCCAAATTTACTGGTAGCATTTAATAAACAGTGCTCCATTTATTACGACTTTAGACAAATAATTTTAGCGTCATTTTTATTTACAATTTACAAATAAATTTAATCTACAAAATGCAGTCATTTTAATAATATAACATTATAACTGAAGTAGAGACTAGTTTTTCAAATACATTTTCCAACATTGGCTTGTAGAGTGCGGAAAATCGAAGGAAGCAGTTGTGTAGGTATAGACTCGTAGCTACTGTACACTACATAGTTTTGCCTTCTCTTGTTTCTCTTGTTCATATAATTATCCTGTATGCTGGGGCTATGGGCCTCAGGGTCACCTTCACCGCGATCTCAGGGCAATGGATCTAATATCAGCTGTAGTTATTATCAGAAATAGCTAGAAATAATGTGATTACATCTTATTTGAATATCGGCTGGTTTCTCGTTCGACCGTTTTTAAATTTATTTTATTCATTTTATATTTCCAGTATGATAAATAACGGTACCCATCATGCTTTGAAGTTTTACTATTAAAATAAAAACTAATATAAAACTAAATAAATAAGAAACGGTGCTATACAGCTTTATCTTTTATTTATTTAATTATACTCTCAACACTCTAAAAATCTTTAATTTCAACATTTTAATTTTCTTAAGTTGCGAACTTAATAAAATAAAATCTATTATTAGAAACGAAATCGTATTAACAAGATAAAATTGAGACGTAGAAATTAAATATACAACTCGTCTGAATATTTTCGTATCTAGATCTGGTATTCCCAAGCGTACATATTAGATGAAACTTAATAGCAGGGTATCTTATCGTGCTTATCCTTAATATTTAGCTAAAACTTGCTCTCTCGACCTAATCACTTAGAGAGAATAGTTAGTCACATCTAGGACCAAAATAGATGAAATATAATGTAATTAGGACTAGAAAATTATTATCTTATGAATTAGATAGAAAATACTGATTTCTGACACTAATGAATATATTTCATTGAGATAATACTACAAGTACTTTATACGAATTTTATTTAATTTATATTTATTTTGTTAAATCATGATGCGTGGGATTATTATTTACAGCGTCCATAACCACTGAGGTGTTGAGCATCTTGTAATTGTGGTTCAATTAGAGTAATTTTAATAATGCCATACTCAGCAAAAAATAAATATTTTTATTTGTTGGTTTATTAGATTTGAAAAATTTAGCTCTACATCCACACGCTGGACAAGTGGCATGGGGAGTAGCGAGGAATGGAGGCAATGACGTAGTGTGGCTATATTACTCGTCATGCCAGTAAAAAAAGAGCACCTTAGGCTCCATGTTTAGGATAAATAGGTTCGCGCCCTATTACTTGGTTCAAGTTCAAAGATCTTCATTTCAAACAAGCTTTTCTAAGCATTTATGAAACCCCTCACGTGCTAACGCACTAACTAAGGTTTGGGAACAGCAGAAGCGAGATTGCAAGAAGTAATCTCTTATTTGTTTTAGAGTTATTTAGACGTTTCGTGCACGTGAAACTCAAGAATAAATATAATTCTGTCTATTTATAGATCTACATTATGTATGTAAGGGTCAGCGCTGTTTAGGCGAAGAATTACTCGAGATTTATTATTGGTATAACCAATAATAAATTAAACATCATCCTTTTTTAATCCAAATAGAGTTAGAAATATTAAGAAAAAGAATTCTGATATAAACTCAAGTAGACGATTAGTTGCGTTCAATTTTCAACTCTGTTTCAATTAGACAAGGAAGATATTTAATGCCCGCTTAATCTGCGCTGATCTTTAGTGTTATTTGTATGTGTGAATGTTTTTGCGTGTCGTGTTTTTTGTATAGCAATGTATATCTGAGCTCTTTATATTAATTGTTATTCATTATACTTGCAGATATGTGATTGAATAATGAATAAATATTTTATTTTTGGGTATGTGTTATGTTAATTTTTTTTTCCACAAGAAAATATATCGTCACCACCAATTTACACTACGCCAAGTAAATGGCAGGTTTACAGGAGAATGTGGCCTGCAGGTGGTTGAATTGGGGGATTCCGCCGCTCGACCACTTATATAATATTTTATTTATTTCACTCGTTCAGACTTTAAAAGACATATTTTTCAAGCATTAATTTTTTCCTAATCGTCATTCTTTTACAATCTTGATTTGATCGTGACTCACAACCTTAAAACTGAATTACGACCTGAATCCGGAATAAATTGCGGAATATCTGAAGGCTTTTCGATGTAATTTAATAAAATATTGGCACATCTCGACGCTATTGACGACACGAATGTAAATTCGGCAAAATGGCCGAGTTCGGTATTACGATTTTGTATTCCTGTTAACTGCTTGCTTTTAGTACCTTTAAAACGAGTGCAAATATTAATTTAATTGTACTTTTAGGAAGCTGTTCATACATAAATACACACGCCGGAAATAGCAAGAAACGAATAGAAATTATTGGCAAGCATTTGCTCAGATATTAATGAAGTAATAAATGTTCAGGTATTAGTGTATGGAACTTATTGACATTTTAAAATGTTCAGAAATATTTGGTCACCTTGTGTGCTACGATATATCTGATGGCGACTGTACCTAGTTGCTGATTGCATTAATCCCAAATCTACATAAAGGAATCGATGTTTCCAGATAATTCTTCTTAAAGTATCGACGGCAAAAGGTAACGGTAGATTAAAAGAAAAAAAAAGTAAAATTGTAATACACACCAGTATACACACGCGCACGGAAAATTACAGTCTGCCAATCTCAAATCGCGATGTTAATAGGTTTCTAAGAAAACGTGTTCCATCAAAATGACGTAGTGGTGAAATGCAAGCCTATACAATATTATAAAAAAACAATCACTAAAAACGTCTGTAACTTATTGTATTTTTGTTCTAACAGTGTTGACACTAATTCAGGTCTGCAATTACTGTTAATTCTAAATGAAAATGTTTGCCCAACCCTCATTTTTATGTTAATGTCGATTTATTTGCAAAAACGCCTACAAACGTAGCTATATGTTTTGATAGCCCTGATAACCCAATATGAGTTTGTGTTTGAAAATATCGAAGCTAGGTACCTACTATTTGGAGCGGAAAAAAGATTTTTGCAATTACAGCATTTTCTTTTGCGTTGTGTTTGTCTGGGACTATAGGGTCTTCATGGGTTTTGCTGTAATTGTAAATTAAGTATAATGTTTATTCACAGGATAATTCGGTAAGTTATTGCTATTATACGTACATGTAAAGAGACACAGAATCCTTGCGTTCTTCTAATATCAAAGAGATTGGCATATCAAACGTATATTTTGTATTACGAAAGCCATATTTTGGCAATAAGTTTCCCCAATATCTTTTGGCATTGCATCCCAAATATGAGTTAGGGAGGAAGAATAAAATACAGACTTGTAAGCGATGTTGTTCCTGTTTGGAATATTTGAAAGAAATATTTTAATACAGACAAATGTCTTTGAGCCCTTCGCTGAGTCAATATAAATACGTCTAGTCGAAGCTATGCAAATTGTGACCTCAGGTAAGAACCTAAAATCCCCAATTTGCTAATTTTGAATAAGTGAGGACTTATTTGAAGTATACACAGCTAACTGTAGCTGTGGCTTCACTTGTATACCAATGGAATTTTTGAGACAAAAGGTAGGTTAGCCAATGTCCTTGTCCTAGGTCCAATAAAACAAATCAAAATTTTTCAGCGGGGAGGCATGAAAAATTCCTAGTTAGTACCTAGTACCTTCGCAGTTTTAAACTATCAGGTATGTAGGTTACTTAACTCACTTATGACGACACGTTTGGCGTAGCGGTTGAGCGATCGGCTACTGCGCCAAGGGTTGTGGGTTCGATCCTCACACGGTACAAATATTTGTGTGATCCACAGGTAGTTGTTCCGGATCTGGGTGTTTGTGTATGTGAAAGTTTGTGTTTGTAAACGCACCCATGATACAGGAGGAAAAAATCCTAGTGTAGGACAACTTTTAAATGAAAAAAAAAAGAAAAGAAAATAATCCCCCAAGTGGTTCTCGCCTTGTCGCTCTAAAAAGCTAAAATGTGTGTATAATAAGTGTTACAAATACATTAAATTTGATGCGTTCGGGCTGTCAATGTAAAATGTTTCTGGTGTTGCTTTTTTATAAACCTCGACAAGATAAACTTTATAAAACTCAAACTTAAAAAGGTCGCATTTCGACCACCGTGGGACCACTAGTAACTATTAATACGCATACTAAAAGTGAGGTTGCGCACTCTAATCCTATGCCACTCCATGGTCATCTCTCTAGGCTATCACTGCTTACAAACTTATATATAAATTGTGGTCACCACATTTTTATAGAAGTCTCGTATTGCAACAGGTAAGTAACTACACGTAGGGTATTATGTAGAACTAAAGACATTTAAATATGACTGCCGAAAGATGGTACACCACGTACGAAATCAATTCTCTTAATTTGGCGGTCTCCCTCTGTCTTATATAAGCGTGACAAGGATAGAAAACAAATCCAATCATTTTAAATCTATGAAGATATAAATTTTAGAAAAAGAACAATATCGGCGTTCCTCCGGAAAAGTACTCCAGACTCTTTAGCCACTAAGCTGCCGAAACCACTGCTTGTTATATCGGAATTTTCGTCCTCATTCTCTTATTAGGTGACGTCAGCTCTAAATATATGCTTCAAAACACACACAAACACGTCTTTTTCCCATAGGGGTTGGCAGAAACTCCACATTTGCGATTTTTACATACTTCTTAGAATTCTCCTCTCTATATTTAAAAGGTTTCTGCTAATAAATAAGAGGTGTTCTCTCCGTCTAAGTAACTTTTCATGTATTTACATTGTTGTGTACCTGCTTACATAAATACTTGACTGTAATAAATTAATGTAATCTTGAAGAATTATTATAGTACACATTTCGTTATTATAAATAGAAATCGTTCCTTTTCAAAAAACCGATAGACGAGACGCGACTTAAAGACATATTACATACTATCATACCATAATAATACTATCGGGCCTGTATTCTCCGAAGGGTTAGGTAGAGGTGTACTAATGTAGACCCGCAGTTCACAATAATATATAATTATATTTATAAATTTAGTTTCTCGTTTTCCTATTATATGGCCCCAGAGAAAGACGTTGGCATAGTGGTCACATGCTGCCGTGCATAGCGTAGTGAGGGTCAAGAGAAACCTTTACAGTTTACCCAAGGATGTAGCCTAACAGGCGAGGTATTTTAAGAGGATACGGTTGCCCCTAAATATGTTGATGGTGACCACCAGGCAGTTTTAGTAGGTAAGGATTCCCCCGCTCCCAAAGGTCATCTACATTCTACGTAATCTCCAGGAAATACACCAATACGTATATTTTTGTGTTTAGATTCTTTATCATTTTACCTAACAAAATCTTATTATCGTTTCCGATATGGTAAGTTCCAGCAGTGTACTTGAAATATCAATCGTGTGCCTGAGAGTTATTATTGGAAAAGGTTTCAGATTTCTATACCCAGGATTTAAGCATTCATCCGTAAAATGTTATGTTAGTTTCTAAACATTTTTTGCCCGTACCACATATTATATAGCTTTTGCCCGTGGTTTCACTCGTATCCCAAAGGATTTTCGAAACAAAAGGTAGATTATGTCAATCTCCAAAGTCTAATCTTTCTCTGTACCAAATTTCATCAAAACAGCTTCAGTGGTTTAAGCGTGAAAGTGTCAAAGACTGACAGAGTTACTTTCGCATTTATAATATCAGTAAGGCGAGAAGGAGTAGGATAATTGATATAATATATATCGACGTGAACAACACCGCAGGACTTAAACAGTGCCCTACAAAAATAAAGGCAAAAACATTCTCCATTTTATCCGAGTAGCCATGTTTCGGCTATAAATCTCTTAGCTCGGTTCACAAAACAATGTTTTATATAATATCGCTAGTAATGCTAAGGTTTCTTAACAAAAATATAATAGTGCAAGTCATATTTAACTCCTCGAAAGAATAGGGATCGCGAGTATATTTTTTAATATGCATGTGGCAGTGAGTACGCGGTAAACAGATATTTTGGAAAACTATCGGATTCTTATCTTATTCTGATGTACCTATAAATAAATCGATTTTGTACGATATAAAACATAAATTGCTTTTTTTATAATGTACAACATGAACAATACTATAAGATAATTTGAGATAAGAATAAGACTAAAGTTACTAAAGCTAAACATATACGATATATAATATTAAACGCATTGAAGCACCGAAAACATATATTTTTATTTATCTAACTCTCTTGCTTGCATAAAGCAATACGAAGCTTTTTGTTGAAAGATTAATTAAAAGCAACAACTGCGATACAAAAATATTGTAAAGTCAGGTTTACTCAACTGGGGTCAACCAGGATATAAATCAGGTGAGATGATAACGCCAACGTCACCACATTAGAACCACAATCTAAATAGCGTGATGCACGCAACGCTTTCTTTTATGCTTACAAATCAAATTTCACAGCTAAAAATGGCAACAAAATAGAAAACTCATTACATTAACCGTTTTATGTAAAATATAAGCGAATATAGCCAAATTAGAGGTTTCAGTGATTCATGGCAAAACAACTACATAGAAGCAATGACTTTAATTCAAGAATTCTGCGGCTAGTCAACGAAACATTTTTAGTACATTTTCAGAACTTGCTAATAATAATAATGGCAATAGGCTCACCCCCTATTACATGGTACCTAAACATACTGGCGAACTGTAGGTGTATATTAGTACACCTCTGCCTAACCCTTAGGACAAAATAGACGTGATAGTATGTCAATCAATAAAAAGCAGTTTAAAAAAACTTATCTAATATCAATTTTATTAATTAATACACTTAGATGTTACATACAATTTAGTAGGTGCACAATAATAATAAATGTGTTACTACAGAAATAAAAATACATATTTTTATTGTCTTTAAGTTAATAAATAATATAATTTAATTTTACATTTAATTGCATCGAATTAAAATCAAAAGGTTTTTAAGTATAATTCATTGAATGATTAAAATGAGGTTATAATCGCGTTTAAATACTCTTTTGTCGAGTAGGCAGGAAACCACAGCTTAGAACTTTTTAGTAGTACTTTTACGGAAATCCTACACTCATATTTTATCTGTAACACACAGTAAGTAGGCAATACGTGTTGTTTTTATTTGAAAACATATATTGTGGTCGGGATAAGCTCGCTCTGTTAGGTTTACATTTCGGCTTGGGTGTAATGAGTGCCTGCTTAGTGGGCAAACGAGACAAATTCATAGTAGGGATCAAAATATTATTATACTCAGGGGTTTAAGAATATAGTGGCTAGAAAGTATTGTCTTTTAAATAGAATGTAATGAAAGTATTGTCTTTTAACTTGGTTACTAAGTGTGAGGTCCTTTTATTTTTTTTAAGTATGGAATATCCTCATGGATCGTCTGCCATCTGGGGAGGTGCCAGGGCATATCAGACTCCTACCGACTAAAAGCAGCACGTACCTTCCCTTTCCCTATATGCCACGGCCATTAAATTAATTATTAGGTTTTAATGTGCCTTTATTATATAAAAAATAGTACACAACTGCTAAACTCTTCGGGGATATAATTATAAGCTTGATAGATAGGTACTATATTTCCCTATTTGCATTCCATTACGTACAATCATAGTTTTAATTGCGAATATTTGTAAAAAGTTTTAAATTATATTTTAAACAAATATGATTTTACATTTTACAGTTTTTTAACTATATAAATAAAATAAATATGTATCATACATATTTATTTTATTTATATTTCACATTAACGCGTTTACATGTTTAATGATTTTACTTTATAAAGGTCTATTTCACTCAAAAAGCTACTCGGATGACTTGAGAATTATCGGTTACGTTAGTGAAAGTGGTCAATAAATCGACTAGTGATTTTAAGATTAGTTACAAAATAGCATAAGTCTATTTAGGTACTCTGGGGTTACAGTTTAGTCCCATACTAGTTGTTAAACATAAATCAAAACCATAAAAGTTTTTTCCTCACTATGAATACAGCCACTACACGCTGAGTTCACGTCTCGCATTGTGTAGAAACACTGCAATCGAGCACAGACAAGCATCACTAGCAGCCTGGTTTCAGTGTTTATTTTTATAGCGCAGTTTGAGAGTGGCAACACACACCTGCTTGTTTTGGAGAGAGACCAAAGATGAATTCCATGTTCCCTACACAAGCCACAGACAACAGCAAAACTGGTTTTGTTTAGATGTTATTTTGAAATTTTATTAATAAAGATACATAAATTATATACCTACGACCAGGCAGACTTTCCTGATAAACGAAATATTACTTTGATGTCATAACAAATGCATTTAAATTGTTTTATTCGTCTGGATTCAGGATCTGTAGTAAAAAATCCCGGACATAGCTACTATATCTAGGGATTGCAAAGTCTCCCGATACGAAAATATTCTATCCTCATTCCCAGATGGTGAGCATACAATATTATATTTCCCATATGATCCGGGTACCTATGTCATCCGTGCTATTTAAAATGTATCCTCCGCGAAATGTTGATGGGATCTTCTTTCTCATTTATGGTTTTTGCTGAAATGGTTTCGATGAAACTCGGTCATTTTCCAAGGTTTATAAAAAATCCTTTGGGATGAGGGTGAAAACGTAGGCAACAGCTAGTTCATTATAAAAGCCATTTTCAAGAATACCTCGGCTACTGGCAAACCGATTTTATGGAATTAATACAAAGTAATATATATATTTGAATTAATAACAGGCTTTTTGTATATTTCCATTTATTTGAGCTTTGAGGGCTATTAAATAATGTTTTTGATTTGAAAATTTGGTGAAAACATACGTAGATTTAAGATGGACGATACAGCAGACTGTGTGATTACTGATACGCAAATGTTATTACAATATTTCCGATTTTCGAAACGCCAAAAGTTTTTGAATAACTTATTATTTTTATATTATATAAGGTACTGTACCTCAAAAGGAAAAAAAACGGAACCTATCACTTTGTTGTTCGTCTGTCTGTTTGTGTCAAGACCCTTTATCTCATGGAACATGACTGTGGAAGAATCGAGTTGAAATTAAAACCATCACTCAGGTCTACAGTATCTTGACGCTGTAAATAAATCAAACTTCAAGTTAACGTAAAAAATATACGGATGTTTATACCGCAAAAAACGTATATTTCGGCACTCTCAAGGGAATCAAATTGATAGGGTACTCTCCTTTGACCTAGAACTATAAAATTTAGCAAGTAATATCGTCTTATACTACAACTACAGGGAAAATCTGAAAACTATAAATTTTCCGGAAAAGCTCGGAAAAAACTACGAGACTCTATTCCCAAAATATTTATAATATGTAACTACAAATTTATACGGAATACTTGGTGGGCGGGCGACTAATTCGCACTTGTCTGGGTTTTTTTAATTTTATAATCATGAATTATCTTTGCGGACATTTGAATGTCCACTAGTACTTGGTGATTTGACTAATTTCATTAAATATACATTTAAATATATGCATGCCGCACGGTAGAATATAGAGGACTGTATCAATATGACATGTAACTCCATTGTATTACCTATATTCGGCGAATAAAGATTTATTATTATTAAAGAAAATGTTATTTCTACTGCTACCGATACTTGCATTTCCTGCTAGCTTTAGTCTACGATTTTACTCGTATCCTAAAAGACTTTTAAAGACAAAATGTAGCCTATATCCGTGTCTAACTTCCAATCTATCTCTATGCCAAAATTTATCAACATTAGTGGTTTAGGCGTGAAAATGTAACGAACAAACAAACATACAGATCGCATTTATAATATTAATATGTATTATAATTGTAGTCTTTTCGTCTTAATGAACACATTCCCTTGTTCGTACAAACTGTCTCTGTTACCGCGTTATATTACTAAGTCAAAGTTAATGTATGCAAATCAATTCTTCGCCAGCCTGCTAGCACTTGTGAAACAAGAATTAATTCAAATTAACTTGCTGAGGGCAAGTTTGTTTACTTTAAACTTCAATGTTGAGGGTCATGCATACGGAAATGGCAAGATTGTTACTTACTTATGCTACTGAACTTCTAAAACATTGTCTGATCTGAGGATCGACATTGTTTAAGAAGCTTTGATTGTTCTGGCATTTAAATTGTGATCTGGAATTTGAAGAATTCTTTATCATAACACAATTTTTAAAACATAAATAATAAGAAAAATTTGAATGGTCAGGAATTTTGGAGGAAATTTTAGTGAAATTTTATAATTTGACAGGAAAATAATCTGTGAAGGATATTTAGCCTGCTGAGTCGATGCCTTCACTGGAAGGCACACTCGACTCGTCAACATAACAAACAACACATCTGTTTATAGTAATTGAACTGATTGCAGATATAGCTTAGGAAACAAAAATTTTGTTTGCAACTTAATCAAGGGTATAAATATCACAACAAAATTTTTCTATGAAATTATCACTCTCGAAGATTAATTTTTTTTATATTACTAAGGTGGCAAACAAGCATACGGCCCACCTGATGGTGAGCGGTTACCGTAGCCTATAGACGCTTGTAACACCAGTGGTATCACTTGCTCGTTACCGAAGAAATAAGAATAGTTGGGTTGGCAGTATAAGGGTCAAAGTCCTCCAACTGTCAACACAACGGGTCAAAGCGGAGCACTGGCAACCTTGCTCACCGTAAGGAACACAATACAGTTCAAAGCAGTGTTATTTCATTTCAATTTTCTGCAAGGCGGAGGTATTTCCCCAGTCAGGCAGCTCCAATTTGAGTGGAATAACTCCCACTATCCTACCTCTCTTACCTCTACTGCCGTTCGTTTAAATCCATTTAAGCTCTGTAAATCTGTATGTTTTCATAGCAAATCGCTCGGCTCCATACCTGTTAGTACAAGTCATTATAACTTTGTTAATCGATAGCTCTGCGGTTTCACCTCGATTCGGGGAACCTTTCACTACTCACATACTGATAATAATATGCTTTGTGACGCCATATTACAAAAGTTATGAAATTTTCTCTGAACTAGGCTTGTTGGATATGGTTATGGGCACATTGCACGCACATTTTTTTACTCTGAACTAAGCTTTGGTATATAATTAATTAGTAATATTGCGTAGTAGGGCAGTAAATGTAGGTTTCCCCACGATGTTTTCCTTCAACGTTTAAACGACTGATAAGTAGTTATTAATACGCACATGATTTTGAAACGTCAGAGGTTCGTGCCTTGCAAACTCGAGACCTTTTTGACGGCAGTCCAATGGTTCTATCACTGGTCTTAGAACCAACAAGGGTCAGTCAGCTACAGTTAGCCGCTCATTCTGTGACGCACCGCGCGTTATTCACTGGTTTGCGGCTCAGAGTCAGCCGGCAGACAATAATAATAATAATAATAATAATAATAATACTACACAACTAATTTAGAGACCGACATGACCACATACAGGCAAAAATGACCACATACAGGCAAAAATTGCATGAACTTTTTCGACGACAATATCCAGAAATTAATGTGACTGAACAGAGAATTTCCGATCAGAGAAGAACGATAGTAAGAAATAAACTTCTTGCGCAAGATGTGTTGAACCAACTAAAGGAAGAAGTACGAGTTCAGCTACAAGAAGACACAAATAATACCACCGGCACCAATCATACTACACTGAGACAAGAACCAGATGAAGATATCCCACAAACACACCTTAGCACTCAAATTCAACTATGCACACAATCACTAACTTACATACAAAACACACAGACATCGCACTCCTCCACACAAACTGAATCAATAACACTGATGCTAGAAAATGAAGTTGAGACTCTAGCACACCAAAATCCCCTTACGGAATCGTATATCCTAGAAATTGAAGAAAAATTTAAGGCAACACTTATACAATATTCAGGAATGGATCCAGCTTCTCGGCCAAAATTACCTAAACTTAAATACAGTCCTAATCTTTCGCGTCTCGTTAATTTATTTAATCTAAATATACTCACAAGATTTATATCAGATGACACACACCTAGTTGATTTACATACCCTTATATATTGCACAGCTGTTATTATATCTGAAGAACTAGACTTCAAAATCACAGGATATACCGGAAACACTAGACCAAAACAAAATATAAAGCCAGCGTGGCAACAGAGACTAGAGAAAGATATTGAAAAAATTAGAGCAGACTGTGGTAGACTTACCCAATACATTAATAACAATAGATCCAATAAAGTTGTAAAGAGAGTAGAAGCAATATTTAAGAATACTATTGTTCACACCCGACATGAAAATAACAATAGAAGACCTGAAGAGTTTCTAGATACATTAAAACAAAAATTATCACTTAAAGTTCATAGGCTCAGAAGATACAAAAAGGCTCAACAGCGCCGAAATGATAATACAGTATTTGCTACAAATGAAAAAATATTTTATAGAAATTTACAGAAAACACACATAAATACGCCACCCGAAGACAATATAAACTTACCTAACAAAGATGATTTAGAAACATTTTGGGCTAGCATTTGGGAAGAGCAAGTGCAACATAACGAACAAGCGAATTGGATAACAGAAGAAAAGGATAAATGGAGTTCAATAGAAGAAATGGAATTTGTAGAAATAACAGAATCAGATATAGGAAACATCACCGCTAGACTACATAACTGGAAATCACCCGGTATAGATAAAATACATAACTACTGGTACAAAAAACTAACTTCACTACATACATCATTAGCTAAAAACCTAACAAACATCATATTAGAACAACAAAACACACCCGCATTCATAACTACGGGAATTACTTACATGCTACCAAAATCTAAATACTCACCACAAGCTTCCCAATATAGACCAATAACATGTTTACCGACTATATACAAAATACTCACATCAGCAATCGCAACAAAAATAACTACACACCTAGAAAATCACAAAATATTAGCAGAAGAACAAAAAGGATGCAGGCGGGGCCATATGGGATGCAAGGAACAATTGGTTATAGACGCGACTATACACAAACATGCCACAACAAAAAATAGAAACCTTCATTGCACTTACATAGATTATAAAAAAGCTTTTGATAGTGTTCCACACTCGTGGTTGATACAAATATTACAGATTTACAAAATAAATTCAAAAATAATTAACTTTCTGCGCAGTATAATGACCAATTGGAAAACCACCCTTCACTTAAATAACCATCAAAATAATGTCATTACTCGACAGATATTTATAAAGAAAGGTATTTACCAAGGTGATTCCTTGAGTCCCCTGTGGTTTTGTCTCGCTTTGAACCCTTTATCGCACATGCTGCATAGTGCTCGCGTCGGATACAGTTTCAAACAAACTACAGAAGAAATAAAGATATCTCATCTAATGTATATGGATGATATTAAATTGTACGCAAACACAGAAAAGGATATGAAAAAGTTAGTAGAAACAGTATCAGAATTCAGTAAAGATATAAATATGCAATTTGGGTTAGATAAATGTAAAACACTTCATATAATACGAGGGAAGATACGACCGGGCGACTATGTAGTCAACAATACCGATACCATAACCGCAATGGAAACTACCGATTTGTATAAATATTTAGGATATATGCAACTTAAAGGATTGGATCACGTAAAAATCAAACAAACACTAACCACTGAGTACAATAGGAGAATAAAAGCCATCTGTAACACTCAACTCGCTGGGAAACATCTTATTAAAGCCTTAAATACTTACGCCATTCCAATATTAACATATTCATTCGGGGTAATTAAATGGACAAAAACTGACATAGAAAAATTAGAGCGACTCACACGTACCACACTAACAAAACACAACAACTTACACCCTAAATCTGCAATAGAAAGACTTACCATTAAAAGGCAATACGGAGGGAGAGGCCTTATAGATATGCATCATCTTTGGCAGAAACAAATAAATAGTCTCAAAACATTCTTTCACAAAAAATCTCACACAAGTCACATACATAGAGCCATTACTCAATACGATTTCAATTACACGCCACTTAACCTACAAGAACAAACGAACACACAAAGTGATAGTAATAATGATATACAGAAACAAAAAATTGAAAACTGGAAGAAAAAAGTACTACACGGCCGGCACCCGCATGACTTAGAACAACCTCATATTAATTCTGTAGCTTCAAATAAATGGCTTAAGATTGGTAACTTATTCCCAGAAACAGAAGGATTCATAATGGCGATACAAGACCAAATAATTAATACAAAAAACTACAGGAAATATATAATTAAAGACACTTCCATAACAAATGATAAATGCCGCAAATGTCACACTCAACCAGAAACCATCCAACACATCACAGGAGCATGCATCACACTCACACAGACAGACTACACCCACAGACATAACCAAGTTGCAAATGTAATTCACCAAAAGCTAGCACTCAAACATACGCTCATACAAAACACTAACATCCCTTACTATAATTACTCACCACAAAAAGTCCTAGAAAATTCCACACACAAATTATATTATGACCGCGCCATTCTTACAGATAGGACTATACACTACAATAGACCGGATATTACCCTTCAGGATAAAGTAAATAATATCACGTACCTTATAGACATAGCTGTCCCCAACACCCATAATTTACAGAAGACTATCACTGAAAAAATTAGTAAATACGCTGAGCTGAAAGAAGAAGTAACAAGAATTTGGAGACAAGACAAAGTGTATATAGTTCCCATAGTGCTTTCTACCACAGGTGTAATTCCCAATCATCTCATCCATAGCCTTAAATTAATAGACCTCAAGGAAACCGTTTACATTACTCTACAAAAAGCCGCCATTTTGAACACCTGCAGAATTGTCAGAAAGTTCATGCAACTTGATGAAAATGACACCATTCCTCACACGTAAATTACACACCACACACTACATTTACTTGGCTAGTCCCGTAAATGTGGTTAAAACTAGCCAAAAGGCTAAGAAAAAAAAAAAAAAAAAAAACACACACCCAATAATAATAATATTTATTCATAATTACAAAGGTAAAATATAATACAGAGATAACTTATAAAATAATTAAGAGGTATTACAGTGTTAGGTGCCTGTACTAGGTAAACCTGTGTCACAGGCGGCAAGTGCTGATCCGATAACTAAGTAAAATATTACAATTTGTAAGAACTAATAAACCAAACAGTAAGTAACATAAATTAGAAAAAAATAATGATTAAAAATAATAAAAGGATAAATTATTTATTTGATATCTTAAGTTATAATACTAATTAGGGCTTCGGTCTCATCATAAGTCAAGGATTGTAAATATTTGTACACTAATGATTTAGTATTATGATAATTAAGGGCATACATGGATAAATTCTTATTAAGTCTATTATACAGGAAAGGGCCTAAGAATGAATAAAACCTATTTGTGAAAACAAACCTTGACTCTGAAAGTGAGGTACACACAATATCTTTCCGTCTCTTCGTGTTAGTAATGTATTCATTATATGGTAGGTCGGCGTGTTGTTTAACCACAATGTGCATTATGAAAAGTTGGCGGACAGTTAGTACATTACAACATTCATACAATAAGCGAGTGGGGAAAAGGAATGGTCGGGAAGTGGCTACTTTCAAGATAGCTCGTTGAGCTCGTTCTATGGCCAGCATTACTGTCTTTGGGGCACCTCCCCAAGAGGTAATACAGTATTTAATAATAGACTCACACAGTGCTTGATATATCTGCTTAATTAATTTGTAGTCTGCAATATAGCGAAGTTTTTTGAATACAAAAATTAGCTTACGTATTCTATTTACTAAAGTTGCAATATGTTTTTTAAAAGACAGATTGTTATCGATTATAATGCCTAGGTACTTAACAAAGGTAGTGTTATTAATAATAGGACAAGTGCAAGCTACTACCCGGGGATCATGACAGTTATGTGCATATAAGTGATTAATACTAGGGAGGTTATGAGGCTGACGCATGCAGAAATTAATAAATGTAGTTTTTTCGGTGTTCAGTGTTAGTAAGTTACGTTTTAGCCAATTATTTACTATATTAAAGCCTAGTTGAGCATAATCATGAACTTCTGAGCTCGAGTCAGCGGAAAAGATTAGAGCAGTGTCGTCTGCGTACGAAATTATTTTTCCGTGGTCAATATTAAGCCTACAGAGGTCATTTATATATACCAGGAATAGTGTAGGCCCAATAATACTTCCTTGCGGAATTCCAAAAGGTGGGTTTTTCATATCTGCACTAGTGATGTTGCCTATTTTAACACATTGAGATCGATCCTGTAGATAGTCTACAAAGAGTTTAAGCTGAGTGCCTCTTATCCCTATTGCCTCGAGCTTATTTAGAAGTATGGAAATAGACACTGTATCAAAAGCTTTGGCCAGGTCGAGGAAAATCCCTGTTACTCGTTTACCTTTCCCAAGTTCCTCACTGACATAATCGGTTAAATGGTGTACCGCGTCTGCTGTTGATAACTTAGATCTAATAGATATTGTTAGTTTAGTGTGGAACTGTGAATGAATCCTGAGTGACATTAACAAACCCTTTGTTTGGCAATTCGCTTCGATCCTTTGGGTCTAAAAATTTGTATAAGATTTAGAATTACGGTTTAAATGTTAGGTATATTCGACGTAAATTGAATCAATTTATACACGTACCTAATAACAATAATTTATGAAATTGTTAGATTGAGGCAAAAAGGCATCGCTTACGGTATTCGGGATTTTATTTATATATTTTCTGTCGATTTGTATATTTTTTGTAGTTTCGTTTTTTGAACACTGACTGAAAATAGCCTAATTGTAAGCGTGACTGCTACGCTCAAGGCTTAAAATGAAATGAGATACACTGGCGAACTGTGAGTGTACTTTAGTTCTGCCTAAACCTTCTGGGAATACAAGCGTGATGTGAAGTCGTTAATACAGTGTAATTATTCGACTAATGAGGCCATTTTAATTAAATAACACTGTAGTACCTAGTATCAAAATATCGCATAAAAATATTTAAAATAAATACCATCTACCCATCATCTAGAGTACTACATTCTTGTAGTACTCTAGATAAAATGTTAAGAATTTGATAGTGTTTCTATACTATCAAATACCTAACATTTTGCATAGCAGACATTTTTGTATCCAATATTAATATTTTTAAGGTAGTATTTTTATTTTTGAATAAAATATAATCTGAGTTGGATTCGAACCTCGAGACCTTTTTTCTTGGCATGCTGGAAATCCTCGTGGATCGTCTTCCACCTGGTAAGGCAGACTTAGTAAGGTAAGGTAGGTGTTGCTTGGTAAGGTAGGTCTTGCTTGGTAAGGCAGGTGTTGGTTGGTAAGGCAGGTGTTGGTTGGTAAGGTAGGTGTTGCTTGGTAAGGTAGGTGTTGCTTGGTAAGGTAGGTGTTGCTTGGTAAGGTGGGTCTTACTTGTACAGACATAAACTGAACTTATTATTTTGTTATTTATGGTCCTGGGATTAACGAAATTCACCTTGTCCAGCACCATCACCACTCTTCATCAAACAGCGAGATTTCACCTGGCTTCCTACTCGACGGCGAATTTAGCAGTCTACGATCATATCACTGATAGCCGAGTGAAATGACCATTGGCCTGCCAAGTCAATGGTCTCGAGTTCGAATCCCATGCACATCTGACTATTCGAATTCATGAGCGTTTTAATAATTTATGATCAGTCGCTTAAATAGTGAAGGAAAACATCGTGAGGAAAATTGCATTCATCGATTTTTCTCGGCAAATTTAAAACAAACTACCTGTAATTTTTTCCTAACTGTCCTTTTTAATATTATAATGTTAAAAGAAATAGTCCTCATTCCTTTCATTTTTTTCTGTAAAATATTTATATGCAAAGGTTGAAAGTTAGTAAGTTGTATGAACAACTTCAACGTAGCGCATCGTAGCAACCTCGTAGCAATTCGTAGCGATCGTAGCACGGCTACTAATTGCTAATTTGCGTGCCTTTAGTCGCGACCTCATTAAAAGCGGACAACATTCAAAGGAAATTTCACAGCTACCTGATGTTAAATGAAATATTCTGCTTGAACTACTGCATTTCTGTAAGCAGTGATAGCCTAGCGGAATGACCATTGGACTGCTAAGTCGAAGGTCTTGAGTTCGAACCCAGGGCCATGGTTCCAACCTCTGACTTTTCGTATTCATGTGCGTATTAATAATTAATTATCACTCGCTTAAACGGTGAAGGAAAACATCGTGAGGAAACCTTCATGCCTTAGAGATTGTTCTCAACGGTTTGTGAAGTTTGCCAACCCGCACTAGGCCAGCGTGGTGGACTATAGCCTAATCCCTCTCAATGAGAGGAGACCTGTGCCCAGCAGTGGGATAGTATATGGGTTGATGATAATGATGATGACTGCATTTCTATATATTTGCATTGTTCATTTTTGTATGATAAATAATTGAGATGACTTAAAACCTATTTCATAGAATTCATTCAAAAATGGAACGGAACTTACTTGGAGGTGTCAAAAAAGGCCTTTATGTAATTGTAATTGATAAATGAACTAGAATTTTTAAAACTAATTATCTGAAGCGCGATTGTTGTAGGATTATGGATTTGATTCTCGAGACGAGCAAAGTTTTATTGGTAAGAGTCAAAAATATGATAATTCTCAGTAACCATGAAACTCATCCCAAACCCATAAAAAGACTAAAAAAAACATAGGTAGGTACATATTGCCTTAACGTAAATTTATATATATTTCAGGTCCTATGTAACAGGGGGGCTCATGACTAAGTAATAATTAAGCTGATCAACCGATCTGCAAGGTTAAGCTGCGCTAGTCGCGGTCAGTCTGTGGATGGGTGACCATTATTAACACATCGAGACCCCTCTGTGTCTTGGAGAGCACGTAAAGCCGTCGGTCCCGGTTGTCATAAAACCCAATAACAATGCTCGGCGTCGGAATCGAAACCAGGACCTCTAACGTAGCAGTCGTGCTTACAACCACTAGACTAACGAGGCAGTAAAGTTACGTATTGGTGTTAAAAGTTTGTTTTTAGTACAGAGAAAAATGAACATTATTTCCCTCACTGTAAGGTTTAAAGTTTTAGAGCAGAATGATCTCACTGAACTCAATATTACTGTGGGAGAATTTAAACGCTATGCTGTATAAAACAAGGTATAATTTGAAATGTTACGAATATTGTCTTAAACACGTGTAGCAGTAATTATAAATCTAAACGCTGCAATAAATTGCGTTAAGAATTCTTAGATGTTATTATTGTCATTTAGAGTTATTACAAATATAAAATACAGCGTACACTTCTTTGAATTTCTACTTTATCACTTCAAAATTAAGGTAGAATTTAGGTTGTTTCTTGAAGTTTATATGTATGTAATGAGTCATTGCTGCCAAGTGTGGATCTTTAATATTATTATACAAGGTGTTCAAGAAAATGGATCAATGCCTTAAATGGATACTAATATTCTATTACAAAAATAAGGATAGAAAAGAAATGTATACATTATAGAGTTATAACCGTTTAAGGTTTAGTTTTTAATTTATTTTCTAAAGGATTACTAACGTAATAACATAGATAACATTGAAATACATCGTTAATAATAATAGTTACACGTAATGTCAATTCACGTAATGTGGACAACTAATTACAGGAAATCACAACTGGCACAAATATTCGAGTATACAGGCAACAAACAGATGGGAAATTATGAAATTACTTAATTACATTAAGTGCAATATAACAAGGTGTCTATACTCAAAACCTGTAATTATTACAGGTTTTGAGTATAGTCACCATAAATTTGCATAAAAGCAGCTGTTACCAGTAAAGTCAAAGATTTTTGATAAACCATATTTTTTTATTCCTTCCGGACCTATTTTTGATAATATTCCCCTGATTTTTTTTTTAATTCATTCACATCATGAACTATCAACTGTACACTCTATCCTTTTCTAACCTACCAAAAATCATTTAATCAAAATGTATTACATATTTGAGCAGGTGTCTCGTTTTCGTGGACACCCTGTATAAGACGCAATGAGTCTACTCGTATGTTTGTCTATAAAACGCGTCATCTAAATAAGTCGTGTGATGTTTATTAAGTTTTTTAGGGCGACCTTTTCGCGGCACAGAGTCAAAGCGAATCACTGTCGACAAACAATAATGTGTACTGTTTGTCTGTGTCCCAAGGAATCATGCGCGCAAATGAGTAATGATTTATTTATTTCTGTAAATAGTTCTTTCACTTACAAGTCAATGATTAAATTTTTTTAAGCTTGATGGCGCCAGAATTTCTTAATTGATGATATCTGAGAAGAAGCAACGGAAAAAACTCATAGAATCATAGTCTCTTTTAAAATCCAGACAGTAGTGATAGATACTTCTATCACTACTAGTGTTAATAGTAACAAATAATTAGCTATCATTAGTATTGCAAATATGTATTTATCCATGACCTAGTGGTGGGTATTCAAAGCACTGCATGAACAAGAAATCGAAAGCACTTAAATAGGAACTAAATAAAAAAATACCTTCTACGAATAATGGGACAACAATAAAGATTCGGACAAAAAAGATTCCTGACATATTTAAACTTCATGCATATTCCTTATTCGCCCCTAATCACATGGGACCTAAAATACTAACGAACTGTAAATAAAGTAAATTACTGTTAACCTGTACCTGTAGCCTATACCTTCGGGGAATACAGGCGTGATAGCATGTTATTTATATTTGAATTATGCCAATTTTCACATTATTTCAAAAAGTCAGAGGTGCGTAATCATAATCATAAACTTGCATACTAGCTAATCCAACAGATGCTGTCCTCTCCAAATTTCATACGTCCATATATAATTTTCCCGAATTTTTCCATTTCCTGAGCAACTTTCCCAGCGAAATGGTAGTCCATCGGCCCGTCTTTCTCAAGTGATGCGCTTACCTACGAACAGCATTTCATTTTATGTACAAGTTTTTATACTTTTGATTTGTTTTGAATATAAACCCTGTTACAGTATCATTTTCTAACAGCCAATTAAAAACCCTCGCGTATGGATTGTTTTTATCTACACATAGTATAAAACAAAGCTGTCAGTCTCTGTACGCTGAGATCTTTTAAACTACGAAACAGATTTTGATACGGTTTTCAATACCATTTAGATAATTTATTCCCAAAGGTTTACATAAAACCCATGAAAACCGGATTGCTAGTAATGTATAAAATGAACATCACTATGGTATTACTAGCTGTTTCATCATTCATCCACACATTCATCGCTGCTAAAGCAACTTAACCTCACTGTTAAATCATGCTACTTCAACCACGAGTACTTTCCTCACAACCATTGTATATTTGTCTATGCTATCACGTACGGTACTTGTGCAGATTGTGTGAATGAAACAGCTGGCATTTAGCCAACTATCCAGTCTTGATACTGATTTACATTGTTTATTTGATAAATGGATCCGAGTCGTGTGTAGTCAGGAAATAAATGTGCATATTTATGTATTACATTCTTGCTTTGGAGTCGAGAGTTTTTTGCAATGATTTATTGGGTTCATGTTTCTTGTATGTTTAACTGTCTATTTATTTCTAAGTCTATTGTAATCTTTGTTAGTGTGAATGAGTGTTTTTAGAGAGTGTGGCTGTTTATGTTGTGTTCATAGGACAACGGTAAAGTCATAATTGTTTAAAACAATTTAGAGCATCAAACTTGACAGCTCAAGTTTCGTTCTGAAAATGAATTGTAAAACTTTTTACAAAACATACTATCACGCCTGTATTCTCCGAAGGGTTATAAGCAGAAGTGTAAAAATGTACACCCACAGTTTGCAGCTATATCTAGGTCCCATGTAATAGGTGGCGAGCTTTTTGTCATTAGTTAAGATTACAAAACTCCAGTTAAGAATTTATTAGAGAAGCCCAATAAAACTTTGCTCGACCTGACCTGACCTGTAGCAAGGAGCTTTCGCTTATTAGCTGCACTTGTGATCAAATAAACATTAAAGCAGACGATTATTATATTAAGAAAACGATTTTAATTTTGATATTTTTTTAAGTAACTGCCTCACTATCCTAGTGTAGATTTATGCCCGGTTAATGGCAATAAACATAGAACCCGAACTGTGTACATACTTTGTTACCCCTTTAAGTCAATTAGTATTTTTTAAGTCAATTTCATGTCAGTTACGTTATTTTTCGTTGCAGCAATAGTATACAAGAAGATCGTATTTGTGCGTGAATAGTCACAGACACGTCCAATTTGTCCCAAGGGCACAAATACCGCCCCTTCAATTTGCAGACAAAAAAACCCATTTCGTACGCATAGTGAAGAAAACGGACAACATTTAGGAGGCAAAAATATTTGTGTCCTATTTGTAGCACAAAAAACATTGTTCGGATTCACTACGACAAAAACAGAGGTTGTTTTAAACGTGTTGTAGCCTTAAGATTCAAAGATAGATTCCCATATATACACATATTAATCTCTGTTTGACTCTTAAGGCTAAAAAACACTACGAAGCGATCAGACGCGACGCGATGCGGTGCGAAGCGATTTATTACGACTCGTCATAAAACCGACAAAGCGTCTTCTGGTGCTGGGAAGAAGAAGTAGCGGCGCAACAAGTTCCCCAGCAAAGACAAAAAGTGTAATATTTTTTTCCGCAATGTGTAATCAATGAGTAATTAGTATTAGTAGTTAATAGTTTTTTTTTGACTGCTTCATTAGTCTAGTGGTCCTAAGCGCGACTGCTACGCTAGAGGTCCTGGGTTCGATCCCCAGGTCGAGCAAAGTGTTATTGGGTTTTTCTATGAAATTCTCAGTAGCAGCTCGGAGTCTGGATTAATTTTGCCCGGTTAATGGCAATAGGCTCGCCCCCTATTATATGGGACCTAAATATACCGGCGAAATGTGGGTGTACATTAGTACACCTCTGCGTAACCCTTCGGGGAATACAGGTGTGATGGTATGTTTATGTGTAGTTTTTTTTTTGTTTTGATTGCATATTATTAGCGAGTTAAACAGGAGGACACTGTCTCTTTCGACACGAGATTTTACCAAGCTCAGAAGTCAGTTACAATATCTTTGTATCAACTGTTTTGTCAATAAAAATTATTAAAAAGTTATGTCAATAAAAAACTACTATCATTATTTTAATTTTACTGTTAGATGTCATTCGCAGTACGAAAACATTTTGTATTTTAATGTGTTGGTCTCCTTGTCTTGTTTGATACAAATTATAAACAAGATCTGAGATGGAGAACGTAATTCAAGTGAATATGCCCTTTCGGTCTTTCACATACACTTGACGGAACACATTAAACCTCCTTTGCGCCGGTTTCACCTGTAAGTAGCTAACCAAGCGTATCACTAGACCCTACCACCAAGGTTGCCGGATTTAATATTTTTGGCATACATTTTATTATTCGATATTTTCGCATTGTGTCACTTCAATATCGCTCCATGGAAGCAGAGATGTACTAATGTATACCCACAGTTCGCCAGTGTTTATTAAAAGGGCACAACTGACTTAAGTATACTGGGCACAACTGGCTTAAGTATACTGGGCACACTGAGAATCTCATTGAACAACTTCGTGCGTCATTTTTTTTGGAACGAAGTTCCTTATCGCGCGTTGTGAAAGGTTGTGAAAAGCGCTAGACGGAAAAAAATCTTACGAAAAGTTGTCACGACACTTTTTGCTTGTCAACAATATTTGAATTTCGAATTATTGAGTGAATGACAATATTTGAATTTCGCGCGCTGTGAATTGTTGAGTGTATACAGGTTTTTTTATTTTTAATTATTAAATTTTAATGAAAGGAACTTCGTTCCATCCGGGTGTCCCTTGACACCTCTCATTTTTTTTACCACTCATTTGGCAAACAAGCCTATGGCCCACCTGATGGTAAGCAGTTACAGTAGCCTATAGATGCTTGCACCACCAGAGGTATTACTTGCGCGAACTTGTTAAAATCTTTTCACACCCTTCTTGAAGGGATATAACACATACAATACATAGGAATTGAATTTAGGGACTCCTGTAGCTAGAACACGTCAACAACTGGACTTATGAGGTGGTTCGTTTTAAAGTTTAGACTTATTTCCTACTTCCCATTACTAGATTTACGAAGAAGCTTCTAGATACTCGTGGCTCGAGGTTCTTCATTAATTATTCCCGTGCCACTCGAAATACGCTGATGTTGAATGCACTAACGAGCTCTCGATGATATTATCAAGTGCTGGAGAGTCTAAAAATAATGTCGAACTGTAGTATAGTCTATGGTTGAAGGTCGCTAGCTACGTGGAGGTTTCAACTGTACTGTATGTTGTAACAAAAGGTTTGTGTGGCTCGCGTATGTATTACTAGCTTCTGCCCGTTACTTCGTCCGCGTCCAAAAGTTACTTTTAAATTATCGTTGTAATTTCGCTAATTAACTCAATATTGTTATAAATTATAGCCTGTATGTTATTCTGATGTATAATAATAATACTGTACAGTTTCATAAAAATTTCCGTTCAGTAGCTTTATCGTGAAAGAGTAATAAACATTCATCCATCCTCACAAACTTTAAAATTTATAATATAAGGAGGAAGTAGGATAGGATAGGATATTAATAGGATAATATGAGACCTAAACATACCGTCGAACTGTAGGTATAAATTAATTAGTGTACACCTCTGCCTTACCCTTTAGGGAATCGAAGCGTGATTGTATGTTATGTATATATTGTATTTTATACTATACATATTACGTATAACGTCTAAACAGTCGGTTCACTTTATGTTTTCATTTCATTTTCAAACTAAACTGTAATAATTCAAGTGTTAACTGTAATTACTAAGAGCAAGTAACGGAGCCTGTAATGTTTTGAATTGTTTGAGAACAGTTTTGGGAGTCTGGCAGAATCATTCTTAGCTTGATAAAGTTTAACTTTGCATAACTAACATGATGTCGCAATTCTCGCTCTATATATTCCAACACTGGTATCTAAAGCTCGGATTCCATTGGCGGATACATTTTTAGCAGATGAATCCATAATGTAATATCAGGAAATTATAGTTAAAAGTAAATTATAACATATCGGCAGTGGGTGTAAAATTAGAATAATAATAATTTATTTACACACACAAAAGTTAGGTAGCATACAGAGAAAATATAATGAAAATTATAGCAATATAAAAGTAGAGATAGCCGTGCGCTCCGAACTAGGCACAGCCTATGTCTTGGTGGCCCAAAGACTACCTTTTGGCTAACACTGGGAAATATAGGCGTGATAGTATGTGTGTATTTCTTATTAATGTTATAAGTAGTTATTATCGTTTGTCACTTAAAAATCCCTTGCCGTACCATCCTGCCAGTGTACACTGGGCTTATCTTAATCAGGAAGCTCCCTAATCTTGAAAATATACCTAATTATAGCTTAGTACTACTAGAAAGCTATTTTGAAATCATAAAGCGTAGAGCTGAAAGAAAGGACTGGCCCCGACATGACAGGACGGAGCCTTAAAGCATATTTTAGCAAAAACATTCAGAAACAGAAGTGTACCTACTGTAAATTGAGCAATAAACATACTAGAGATGATAATATTTTTAAGTTGTGGACTTCGCTCAACAACTTTTTTAATAGCAACAGTCAACTACGACTTATGGTACATACAAAATTAAAGATGTTATTAAAATAACAACTATAAATATATAAATAAATACACAACTGAGAAAATAATTAAAGCCAAAGTAACAATTTCCTATAAACGAAGTGTAAACTGAACATGATTTATAAATTGAGGAGAAAATTGACTCTAAGTAGTATGAAGTATCTATATCTCAATGATTCTAAAGGCTTTATGGAACGAAGAACATTATTTCTAAGCTTAAGCTTTAAGCGATCCACGAGGCATTTTTCTAGAAATATTTTTATATAAGAAACCTTAGAAATTCTAATGAACAAAGATAAACTATACTATTAAGTATATATTATTAGTTAATTTTATAGAAGTAATAGCCTAGTGATATGCATCGGAACTGCCAAGTCAAAGGTCTCCGGTTCGAACCCAAGGCACACACCTCTGACTTTTCGAAATCATGTGCATATTAATAATTAATTATCACTCTCTTTAACGGTGTAGAAAAAAAAGCATTTTGCATGCCTTAGAGATTTTCTCGATGGCGTGGGAAGTCTGTCAACTCGCTTTATGCCAGCGTGGCGGACTAAAACCTAATCCTTCTCATTCTGAGAAGGATCGTGCTCAGCAGTAGGACAGTATATGGGTTTATGGGGATGATTTAATGGTATCGTATTTAGCATTAACAGATGCTAAACATTTTCAAAGGTATGCATTTAAGACAGATAATGTGGTAGAGAAATATCACAGCAAGTCTGTGCAAATAGGTGCCATTTGCAAAGACTCGTTCTATTACCATTCAAACTGGAATACAAGTATTAGCACAATATTATTGCTTAGCGGCAAAATATTTCACAATGCGGTGGTACCACCTCATATGAACAATCAATACAACGTGTTACAAAATACCCCTTAAATTATAATAAATTATCAAAGCCAACAATTTTGTCAGCTGTCATGTCAGGGAACATTTAACAGAAAGGCCTACGTACCTATTTTCCCTAATAATTGTCTACTTTAATAGTTTTTCTATTGTTCATTCAAAAATATTGTTGTTTTCCTTTTTTTGGTATACAGCGTTACTACGGTTCTTAAATATTGTAAATGGACTCGTTATAAGGCCCCATTTAACCTCCTTTCGGCTTTACGGGTTGTTTTGTAATACCTCATATTATAGAAATTCCCTGAGTAACGTAAATGTTTGTATTCAAAGGGAAGGAACACAAACAAAGTTCCTAAACTTTTATATGAGAAAGTGATGGATCAGACAGAGAAATAAAAGGTTTTACATGTAGCTTTTAGTGCAATGTAATGTTTCCATTTTCAAAAAATATAATCTTAAAAAAAAGAAGTAATTCAGGAGCGGCCCTTTGTTTATAAAAGTCTTTAAAACCTCTGGTAATTAATTATTCATAAATGAATGTAGAAGCGAGCCTATATTTTCCTCAAAGGCCGTCAACGCACTTGCAACCCCTCCGGTGTTGTGGGTGTCAATGGGCGGCGTTGATCACTTACCATCAACTGACCCGCTTGCTCGGTTGCCTCCCTTTGCTATAGTGTCCTATTCTACTAATTATAAATGTGAAAGTTTGTGAGGACGGTAGGATGGATGGATGTTTGTTACTCTTTCACGCTAAAACTACTGAACGGTTTTTGATGAAACTTTACAGTATTATCATTTATACATCAAAATAACCTATAATTTTGCGATTTTGAGTTAATTTGCCAAATTACGACGATAATTAAAAGTAACTTTTCGCAGACGAAGTTAGGGGCAGAAGCTAGTTATATTATAAATGCGTTATATAATTACATAGCTAGTTCTGTAGCTCAGAGCCCCAATTTCCGAGAAGTAACCTTTGCATGATTAACAAGTACAATTAACTGAGTCCCGTTAATAACATGGTCAATGGACAGTGAATAGTTCACTGAATACCAGTTACAATAACTTCGATCCTTGACAAGTCTTTTTATTCGTTGAACTGAAAAATTAATATCAGTAATTATTTTTTTCTATGTTATCGTTGTAGTAAACAGTTTTTGAGGTGGAACTCTGAGTTTCTGAGTGAGTCTGGGTTAGTATGCATATACACTATGTTTCTTTTGTCGTATTACTGCCGAAAGGTAGGTATATAAAGGATATATTTCTACTCATCATGATCAACAATTTATTGTATGGGATCAACCATGAATTGCAAAAACAACAGCTACATCCTGTCGAGAGACCTGATTTTTTTCCTAAGAAACAGCTCTTGTTTTTTAAAGATTTCAGACTTAGTCCTTTATATATAGTACAAATAATATAGAAATAAATGACCCCAGTAACTAAACACCACCACATTGCTTAATATAGTACCGCTAAGACATAATGTATTAACATTATTATAATCCGATTTCTCAGGGGCTCGTGGCTAAGTAAGAACCACGCTGATCAACCGATCTACAAGGATTGGACAAGGAAGCCACGATCAGTCAAGGAACACACCGAGAACACGTAAAGCCGTCAGTCCCGGTTGTCATGACAACGAACACCAATTATAGGTTTTCACGAATAGAGGTAGAAATTACAAACGAAGTTCTTGAACATTCAATAGCAGACAACTACTTACGACGGACATAATTAATTACCTACTTAACTATAATATATAATCTCTAAATCTAACTTAACTATTGAAAAACTTGAGATTTTGCATCTTTCTCACCATGCAACTATTTATTACAAACGGGTAAAGCGAGAATTCCTTGTTAGTTGTTTGTTAGTCTTCTTAATACAATAAAAACGGTCCATTTCTAAAGATTAATGTAGAATCGCGCTGAATACCATATACAGCTTTTAAGCCTAGTTTGCGTCTAGACAAACGTTGTTGAAACACTTACAAAAATACAGAAACCCCAATACATTACAGTTAAAACCTTAAGTTTAATACATTGTAGGCGTCTTCAACAAACGACCACATCAAGAGATCAAATAAATTTAAGTTTATCAAAGAAAACGAGGTTTGTGTATTTTCGCGATTAAATAAATCCTAATATTTAGATTGTTTCCTACTGTTAATGTTAGAAGTAATTAAATACCGACCGAAAAGTACCTACTTAATGTTTGTTTTTGTAACAATACAAATATGACATAGGTACCATCACGCCTGTATTCCTTAAAGGGATACGCAGTGGTGTATTAAACACGCCCACAATTCGTCGGTTTGTTTTGTTATTAGGGGCAACCCAGTTGCCATTCACCGAGCACAAATTAAGATTAAGTGAGGTACGTTGTTGGAGCTGTGCTGTGTTCCTTATGGTGAGCAAGATTGCCAATGCTCCTCGAGAAAACTTTGTAGTGGGCCACTTTGACCCTAATACTGCCAACCCAACTATTCCTCTTTCGTTTTACAGGGTCGGCAACGCGCAAGTGATACCCTTGGTGTTACAAGCATCTATAGGTTACGGTAACTGCTTACCATCAGGTGGGCAGTATGCTTGTTTGCCACCTTAGTAGTTTAAAAAAAATCAATCTTCGAGACTGATCATTTCATAGAAAAATACAATAACACTGCGCATTCAAGATCTCAAGCATAGCAGTGGCACATACGACCACAAAACTAATGAAGCAGTCCAACAATAAAAAAGAGCTTCTAATATCTTACCATGTTGGATAGTTTCAACGCATGCAATATTCATAACGTTATCTGAGAGCTTTTCATGTGTCCTACGCAAATGTCTTGCTGATCTGGTATCGTCGTGCGACCGGTCGTTGAACTCCGAAAAATATTGCTTAAGCGACATGACGGCTGAAGTATGGATTTATTTAAAGCTGCTATGGCTCTTTCTTTCTGAGAGGAGACCCGTGCCCAGCAGTGGGAAAGTATATGCGTTGATGATGATGGCTTTTTCTTCAAAAATCCATAGCAAGCCAATTCTAGTTATTATCCCGTACATTGTAAAGCTCAAAATATTTGATACTACTATTAAAAGGGATCATGTTCTCTGAGGTGGCCACACCGTTTCCCCTAAGAGGTCGACAGCTAGGAAATGCCAGGGCCAACTTGTATTACAAAATACAAAAATATTTATTTCATTTCTAAAACATTGTTATTTTTACATTGGTTGAGGCAGCCCCTTTAAGTTACATATGCACTTGTGTTGGAGCTGTCTCGCTAGTTCCCATTTATGGTAGCTAAACAATGATGAGACTAGTTTTGTTACAATAATATAATAAAATTAAAATTAAGAAATCAAAATCAAAAATTATAAAATCAAGATAGGAAAATAAAAATGGAAAAATGAAAAATGGTTTGCAGCTCTAGTGTGGTTTGTGAGAGTGTGTGTGTGTTTGAAGTATTATGTATAATTATGTATGTAGGATTGTTGGTGACGCCTGTGTAAGGATGTAGATAACAATGGAGGTGTGTGTGAGTATATGTATACGTGAGCTTGTGTTCGTGAGAATGTAGGTAGAGTAGGTGTAGTGTGTTTTAGCATATTCTGACCAAGATATTTTCTGTCTCTTCGTAACTTAGTGCTTTTATCCAATTGGTAATTGTTTTTTTACATTCATAGAACAGAAGGGAATATATATCTAGTCTTCTGTTCAATTTGTTGTATATATAGGTGGATTGCGTGTCATATTGTCGTCTAGCAAAGTCTGTTCGAATCCTAGGGGTGTGTGCTACTATGTCTACGCGCCTTCTGTTCTGAGTGGTTGGGTGGAAAGGAAGAGACTTATGGAGGGATAGTACCACGAAAAGGATATAAAGCTTCCTAATTGAAAGCAAATTGCTTACACTATAGAGTTCGGTTGTAGGGAACCTAAATGGTTTGAAGTACATAACCTTGACTAGAGATCGCTGAGCTCTTTCTAGGTCAAGGAATTTAATTTTTGTGGCTCCACCCCATATGGGAATACAATACGTTATTAAAAGTAATATATTAATATGTGTCTTTAAAAAACACCTATCTACCTCTACCTCTTTAAATAAATAAGTATTAATTAACAATATTAGTAGATACAATGAAATAACAGTATTGTTCCGACCCTCTGGAAGGTTAACATTCTTTAATGATGTTCGCAAAACTAAGGTTAGTAAACTGTTAAATCTTACAAAAAAAATACGTACGTCTTCCTTCAACGACTTACTTTTATTCAAATTGAACGTTTCCATTTATAACAATTTTGAAGGGCTTTCGTTCAATTTGTGATTATTACCCTTGAAATGTGCTGGGGGAGGGAGGCAGGGAGGTATATAGCGAAGATCGTATAACATGATAATGTCGCGGTGATCAAATTGATTTCATGATTTACCATTTTTTATATATTTTTATTGATTTACGTTTGAAATTGCCTTTTAAGATAATTTTATACATATAATAACTGTAAACGGATTTTATCGTAGTTTACTAAATTAGTTAAGGTATATTTCAACAGCTCAGTGTGTTCCTTGTAAATTACTTAACAGTTAATTTCATGCAAATTCTGTTCCATTTTTAAATTTATTCGTTATTTTATATTTCGCCGTTATGTTTAGGTCCCATGTAATAGGGGGCGAGCCTATTGCCATTAACCAGGCACAAATCCAGACTCCGAGCTGCTACTGAGAATTTCATAGAAAAACCCAATAACACTTTGCTCGACCTGGGGATTGAACCCAGGACCTTTAGCGTAGCAGTCGCGCTTAGGACCACTAGACTAATGAGGCAGTCAAAAAAGAAAGATTTTGAAAAAAAATAAATTGAATTTGCATTCAAGTTCGTCTTAATAAAACTTTACAGTATTATAATAATATAGTGCAGTCTTGGAGTGTCCCGGGTTGGTGCCCCATCCCATATTTAGAACAAAGCTCTCCAAGGGGCCCCTACGCGTTGGACCTGTGTCCCCGCGCAAGCCTGCCAAAGGACCGGATGTCTTCCTTACGGGAGATATGCCGTGATATCCGAAATGGAGATACAAATAATACTGTAAATTTCCATCAATATCCGATATTTATCAGAATAACATATAATAGTCTATAATTTATAACGATTTTGAGTTAATTAGCCGCGTGAAAAAGTAACTTTTCCACGCGGACAAAGTTGCGGGCAGAAGCTAGTATACTATACAATCTACTTAGATGTCACTGATCTCACCTATAAGACGTAGAATTTGGAAGACAAATTCGACATCACATGCAGTGGTCTCGGTAGGTTAATTAGCTTAAGCGTTCGGTGTACTCAACCGCAAGGATGCAGGCTTGAATTCTGTCTATATTTATATCTTTAAAAATGTTTAATAATATCAACACAAATAAAAATAATAAATATTAATTTTATTTATCAATATTTGCATGCTATCTTTTAATGGCGGAATGTGTCTGTACTTTTAATTAAATATAGTATTTTCAACCACATTTTTCCAAATAAATAAATACTACTATTACTTTAACTCCTAAGAACCGTAATTTACCTATACAAAGTAGTTAGGCCCATAAAGCTAAAACTGTAAGCGTTACGTTTAAGAACCAATGAATTTATTACCTAAACACCCATTTGAACGTTACCTATTACCCCATAAATCTGTAGGAGGTGATGTTAGTGTGAACGGTATTTATTAAAATTTAATTTCGTCCATTAGAAACGGCGAAGTTGAATTTGTTTGTTTTTGTGAAATTGAAATGCGAGCTGGCATTCTTTGAGTTTGACTAGAGTACTTTTTTAAAAATTGACTTTATAAATACCACTTATATTAATAACTAGCGACCCGCCCCCGCTTCGCACGGGTGCAATGTACTAATAACATACATGTACTACACATATAAACCTTCTTCTTGAATCACTTTATCTATTACCAGCGGCCCGTCCCGGCTTCGCACGGGTGGACATAAGATTCCCTAATCTTTTCTATCAATAAATATAGCCTATGTTACTCAGAGTGAATGTAGCTTTCCAATGGTGAAAGAATTTTTGAAATCGGCATAGTAGTTTTTGAGTTTATTCATTACAAACATACACACAAAAATACAAATCATTTCTCTTTGTAGTGTAGAAAAAAAACCGCATCAAAATCCGGTGCGTAGTTTTAAAAATACATAGACAGACAGACAGACAGCGGGAAGTGACATTGTTATATACTATGTAGTGATATGATTGTAACGGGACTCTTTGTTGTTGACTCCTTAGTGACTACTTAGACACCACCACACTATGATGACGTGTGATAAAATAAAATTAAAAATTTACGATACTTTTGGGTTTGTAATTATTATTATTATGTGTAATATTTGTGGAAATTGTAACGTTTATATTTTGATAACATATTATATTATATTTGAAACGAAATATGGCATTTTAACCTATTTAAAGTCGTATCATGACAAGAGTAGAGAAGTAATATAAAATTGACAGAGATATTTTATGTATGGGAGTCTGGTGCCTAAATTAAGCCGAAGCCTGCATTTTATATTAAAGAAACAGTGACCCTTTTTGGCACTTTTTGAGAGTTAGGGCATCTTAGTTAGTAGCTTTTTAAAATAGTAATATTATAAGTATGACAACATTATCGCATTGGGTGTAAACCGGTTATGATGATGGTGATATTAAATAAGTAAATAAATAAATAAAAATCTTGACGACGTCTTTGGTCAACTAATTTTCTATTGTGTCTGCTAAATTGCTCATTGATAGATACATTTCTAAAAAAAAGAGCGTTATATGTCTAGCTAAAGAAGGGTTACACATTTAAAAAATAAAATGATTTTTTATTTCGTCACGTGAGAAATGCTGTAAGATTTTCATTTTGCTAGCGACTGTCGGGCGTCTGAACGTACGAGCATGTGAACCTTCATTAGTACATCTACTTTACCCTTCGGGGAATACAGGCGCGGGGAATATCGGCTTTCGTTTTTAGTTTTAGCTGTGCCTACAATAGAAGGTATGCTAAAATAAGTTCAGTCCACTACCTTCATTGGTTTAAGACGTGGGTATCCCAAAATATTTTCGTAGCTTTATTTTCACGAACAAACATTGTTTTTTGTTATTTTTATTTATAAACTAAAATAAAATCACTTTTGGTAGGTTTTTTCAAACTATAGTTACGTTTTTTGTTGCATTCCGTTTTCTGCTATAATGATCGCATAACCAACTAGATTATTTGCAAAACATCACTTTGTAGGTACCTACTGTTTTCGTCAATAGTATCTTCAAGTACTTTTAGGAGAAAATACAGTCGTAATGGTATGTTATTGAGAAAATCAATAACATACCATTAAGACTGTATTCCCTAAAAGGGTAGGTAGGGGTGTACTAGTATACACCTACGCGATCACAAAGACCGACTCCGGTCCCAATGAATACCCACAAATAAATAATAATAACAAATGTACAGAGGCCAGCACATCAAGCTACCACAATCTGTCAATTTTCTTTGATAGATTTTCAACTTTAATATAACACAATAAGGTTCATTTTGAACTGGGAAAATTTGACAGCTTTGGATAGCTTGACCTGCTGGCGTCTGTACACACAGTTTGTCAGTAGGTGTTTTAGATTCCATGTTTGGGGAATATTTCATAGGATTGTATTGCATTAACCATCATTAATCTGAGAGGTGCCCAGTCACTACTGCACGGGCACGGGTCCCCTCTCAGATTAAACCGTATATTGTTCCACTGGACAACTTATATAGGTTGATGATGATGATGATGATGATGATTGCATTAACCGGAAAAAACCCAATAACATTGGTTAACCTGGAAATAGAACCCAGAACTTTTCAGGACAGTGACCACAAGACAACTTAGATAGTAGATTTTATTAAAAGAAAATAATATTTTGCATACTTTTGATGCGTTATGTTGTACGAAGCGCATATTAATGGCGGGTGCACATAGAATTTTAAGCGGGTAGTACTTTCATTCATATGTGATCCCTCTGATCATCTTTGTGCGAAGGAGGAATGTTAAATATGTTATCATGTGAGTGGCGAGTTTATTTAGTGTTCCAAGACTATCCTCGTTGAGACACTATAAATCGTATGAAGATACAGAATAGGAGATCCTTGATAAAAATCAACAACTGCTTGGGTAGGTCGCTGTTGCGAAGTTTTGAGGACAGAGCATTTGAGAACAGAAACTCCGTGCGGAATTATTCGTCACGGAATAATTATCAGTGCACGGTTCGTCTGCGACCTCAGCAGACGTTCCGTGAGGATTTTCCGCATTTAAAAAAAAAGGTTTGAGTCAAATTCCCAATCAAATTTATTTCTGTAAATAGATCTTTTTAAGACACTTTTACAATTTTATATTTAATGCTAGATGGCAGAGGGATTTCCTAGCTGACGATCTTTGAAAAGACCTGCCAAAGAAACTTTGAGAATCTCTTTTAAATTGAAATAAAACTACTTTTTACGGATTTTATCGCGTATATTGATATTCTTAATCCCCTTTAATTGATATTATTAATTATTAAGGGATTAATAATATCAATATACGCGATAAAATCCGTAAAAAGTAGTTTTATTTCAATGTATAATATTCGCGTAAATGTCAGAAATCAATAAATCTCTTTTAAAGTCCAGAGAGGAACAACTTTATTCACGCTTAACAGATATGTGTTTTACAAAATACTGGGCAAAATTTGAAATGACCTTTTGAAAAAAAACCATAGCAGCTTTGAGTTGACCACTGATGGCATGCATACATCTGTCATCGCGTATCTTAACCATGAATTCAACACTCATCGCATGAGAAAAAAAAACATACAAATCCCATTCATTCATTATTCCTCTGTCTTCTTCGTGGTCTATTAACAGCAATACATCTGCATTGCGCATAACCAATCAACCACTTACTAGGATTGCAATACGGACCGATTCTCTGGGGAGACCGTCCATTTTGTAATTGTGATTGTGATTCAGGAATTGTTTTCTGGTTTAACATCGGGTTTTCATTTAAACAAGAATTGAAATAGCTGTGTTGTGTATCTGGGTTGAGGAATCAAATTGAAAAATGGGAATATTCTGCAGCTTGGTAATAATTTGGTCCAGAATCATGTACTGAAGTCATGGTAAGCCGTTGCGCGTCGATGTCCCTTCCACCCTGTATAGTATGTATTATATCCATAGTACAAGCTCTGCTTATTAAAATGTCCCAATTATTTACTATTTATTTTATTACAGTAAAAAGTAAGTCGTGAGGAAATCTGCATACTCGAAAGTCTTTCCCGACGGCGCGCGCCGTCTGAAGTCTACCAATCCGCATTAGGCCAGCGAGGTGGACTATAGCCTAACCTCTCTCATTCTAATAATGATGATGAGGATAATAACCATCAAACCACCACTATGTCAGGTTCCTATTTGCCTGGCATGTCCCAGTAACCGGTTTTATCCAGATTTAACCTTAGCAACAACTGGACACAGCTTCATCAAGAAGATTAGGTACGTCTGTTTGACCTTGAATCTCAATCTCAGTGTGATTACATGGTACATTTTATTTCTATCAGCGCACGTTCCTCGTAAATATTTTAGTACGTGTCAATAAAAGGTATTGGTTGTACACGAAACAATCGAAGGCTTCATCACCATAAACCCGCCGTGATATGTTTGCGAGCTCAGTAATGGAAGTACAGGCGTGCACATCAGATTTAAGACTGTATTTCTTATAAATTAAACTCAGATTTTTTTTTAATTCACATAATGAACAAATATAATGTTATTTGTTTATTACATCCGAAATGTGTCTGCATGCATCAGAGATTATCGGGACGGTGTGTGATGTTTGCTAACCCACACAAAGTTGTTAAGTTGTCAAAGTTATTATGTTGTTGTTAATAATTAAATAAAAAATATATATAATTTAAGTATTCTAGATCATAGAATAAAAAAAAACAGTTTGCTTTTAATTTATTTTTTTAATAATCCTCTTATGAAATAATTAATTTTTGAAGCGGTTGTAACGCAAAATGGCACTTATTTTTCATAAAAGATTTGACATTGGCCCTTTTACCCTTAATCAGCATTATCTATTTTCATTCAGTCACCTGCTTTTAATATTCTGAGCATTTTTTTTTACAGAATTTTGTAATAAGGTTCAATTTCGTTTAATTTTTGTAAAAACGAGGAAAATACAAACACCTATAATAAGATTACTTTTATCCAAGTAAGCCCTCGAGGTAACGTGCACCTAATTTGTAGGATCCCATTATTAAATTATAAGACTGCGTGTAAAGATGTACCTATATAGAATTTTATTTTTGTTATTTTTTAATCAATTTACATTATTATGACATTATTAAACTACGTTTATTTAATATTTAGTATAATAAATTATTGTCGTACATAGCTTAATAACATTATTATATGAAATGCTTATAAAAATTTTATGCGAAATGTATACATTGATTAAATTTACTTACGGCGTACAGTATGTCGCCTGTAATTCCCAAAAACTCTGGCAGAGTTATTCTGCTGTATAGTCAAGTTCGCCTTTATTTTTTTAGGTCCGGAGCTATTTTGACGTAACACAAATCCAAATTCTTCTCTTAATATACAAAATAATAAAATAAAATACATCATCATGCACCCGTATACTGTCCCACTACTGGGCACGGGTCTCCTCTCATATTGAGAGGGATTAGGCTATAGTCCACCACGCTAGCCTAGTGCGGGTTGGCAGACTTCACAAACCGTCGAGAAAAATCTCTTTTTCTCTGCATATCTCTAAGATATGCAGGATTCCTCACGATGTTTTCCTTCACCGTTTAAGCGAGTGATAATTAATTATTAATACGCACAAGAATTGGAAAAGTCAGAGGTGCATGCCTTGGGTTCGAACTCGAGACCTTCGACTGTAGTTACGATAGCTTCAATCTACGTACATAAGTACCAAAGATGACGCAACTGTCTTTGCATAACAATATAAGTCATGCTGCCATACGTCAGTTTGACAAAAAATAAATCTAATCTAATCAGGATTAAAGTTTATAACCCTTTTGAATCTCTATGCGTGGGTGCCACTTCAATTTGGTTCGTCCACAAAGTACAAATACCAATAAAGTCGATGTATGTATGTATGTCTTTCTAGGGCGTCTCCTTCCGGCGTTTCAACTGGCATTCGCCCTTATACCTTTTATAAATCGTCTATCATTCATTCTCTCCTTTACCAAATATTCTATTTAATAAATTACAAAAGCCTGACTGTCAAAGAAAATTGTAAAGAAATATTCCTCATATAAATTATTATAATTTTGAAGGTTCACGATATTTCAATGCAGCCGGAACTCGAACTAACTACCGCCTAACAGAAAGCTTTCTATATGAACATTGTTGTCAACTATAGAAAGGAGGTCGACTTTTTAGTTGAAAATTTCAAAAGGACGGAGGGTCTATATAATACCTATAATATTTAGAACTGGTATTATAAGTTAGGTATTTAAATTGTAAGGGAAAATATTAGGAACAGGGCATTTTCCAACATGTAAGAAAAAATATAAAAAATACATATTTGTGATAAATTTCGCAAAAACGTCGGTCGATATGTAAAAATGCAATGTAAATTTTATTTTTTAATCTGTTCTTCAAATGCCTAAAACGCCATTCGCCATATTAGGTTCAGACGTGTCATGTGACGTCACTCTGATAATGCATAAACTAGATTTTGTTGTGCTTTGTGTGATTTTTTAGTAACGCAGTGACGTCACGAGCTAAATCAGCATGGCGGCTAGCGATTCCGTGTGAATTTGTCATCATAAGTAAAATAAAGCTTTTCAGGCATTTTTCGGTTTTATAAAATTGTACTGGTTGATTACGCCCTTAAGATTCATTGCTAACTCCTTGTACCAATCTTTATAGTACCAAACTCGAGGATGAAGGTTCAATTCCTGCCTAAAGTAGATCTTTTTTATGAAAATTAAAATGTTTATCTATGAAAATGTTTATTTAATCTCAAAATCATACAATACATATATTTGAGACAGCCCCAGTAAGTAATTAACAATATTTGTGTTGGGGTCGTCCCACAACTTCCCATTATTTACTAATTAACGATTTTGAGACAGAAGTATACAATATAAAAGCTTTTTTGTTACAACATTTTTAATAGAGGTAAGTATTTTGTTTATACCAACAATTTTGTGGACCACAGTACTTACGAGACCTCATTAGCACTACATTATGGTCTTATACATAACTGAAATGTAATATTATAATATTAATTCAATATGATTCACCTCCCAATTAGCATTATTATTGCTGTGATTATATTTAATTCTACGCCTATTTGCCACGCCACTTGGCACTTGGTAAGGTGACGTCATTTTATTGTGTTGATTCTGAAAATAAGCCTCTAGTGGTATAATTAATAGTCATATATAATTGAGCGTTTCTCTCCGCAGACAATGGCCTATCTTCTTGATCTATTCTAACTTGTCACCTGAACACATCATCAGAATCAGCCTATAACCATCCACTGCTGGACGTAGGCCTCTCCTAGAGAACGCCACAGAACCCGATCTACGGCTTTCCTCATCCAGTCGCAACCAGCTGCCTTCAGCAAGTCGTCACTATACCTGGCCGGCGGGCGTCCTACACTACGCTTACCTAGTCCTAACTACCTTAACCTAAACATGTTAAAACATAAGGACTGCAACAGCAAACGCCACCGTTTTGGTAAATCTGGACTAAGCCATATGAGTTCTTATTTTTTGGCATCGCCATTAAGAAGAGGATTCAACGTGGTGAAGAAACGTCGGAGAAGAAATGAAGAAATAACAAACGCCTACAGACAAATGGAACGTTCTCCTGTAATTGATTCAATTCTTTTGGAAGTCTGTTAAAAACAAATTAGATACAAGTATTTGTACCCTTTTGTAGCAGTAAGCGTAACGATGTTTTGTATTCTCGATTTCTACATATTAGGCCGGATGAACACGGTTAAGTTTCAAAGAAAGCGTTGTTGACTTTAATGGGTCATGAGTTTTACGGTCAAAGCACCCTCAAAACTGCCGGAAGGGTTAATGGTAATATACTCATCTAAAGTAGATCTTAATGTACTCAAGAGTTTTTTTAATTGTTTAGAATTTTATGATAAAAAATTAAGTACCTATATATAAAAATTATGATAAAAATCATTAAAATTATGTTAATAGTAAAAAAAAAGGAAAATGTCTTATCCCTACTAATCCTACTATGGGTCTTGGCTCCTGGGCCGATTTCCAGGTCGAGCAAAGTGTTATTGGGCTTTTCTTTGAAATTCTTAGTATCTCGTAGTTTTTGCCTAGTTAATTGCTCGCCCGTATTACATGGGACCTAAACATTACGGCGAACTGTGCAAGTACAGCAATATACCTCTGCCTTTCCCCTCATGGATTACAGGCGTGATAGTATGTTAGAAAATTATACATAAGTAATATAAACTCGTTGAATGTAATGACGTCACACACCCAGACGGCATACGACCTATATTTTTGTGTATCATTCGGCGATAAAAGTTTACGATTACAGAAAATATGTGTATTACGTGACTATCCTAGTAATGACTAAGTTTTTAATGGTATAAGGCCTCTTTCTTAAAGAACAAGTACATTACTAGAAATACACAAAAAGGGACACACCTACTTAAAATACAAAACGAAAGTACAATACATTTGAATGAAAGTGTAATAGGTTTTTTAAATCGTCTTGTTTTGCTTCTTTAATGATGTGACTATAATATTATTATTATTAATCTTTTAGTTACCTACATGCGTCTGATCGCTCCTCATCACTTGCCCATACCATGCCAAACGGTTCCCTTCGTCGGTAGGAATCGACCTCATAGCCCGTTGAGTTAAAAACTTCTCAGTAAATTTCTTTCCTTCTTTTAAATTCATCGATTTAGCTTGACTTCAAAATTCAACGTAGGTAGTTGGTAATTGGAAATGTATTACGTCACGGAGCGATGTTCTTTGCTAGCGCAATTTCCCGGTCGATTTGAGATCCGTATTCTATGACTAGGAGTGAAATTTGAGCTAAAATGTAGGCACTTCGGAAAGTGAAGATGAGTAGTACTTGCAACCGGCGCGTATGTACGAGTATGACAAGATGTATGAACGTGGACGAAGCAAGAGAAGTATGCAAGAATCGTATTAAGGGGCGGTCTCTAGTTTCTCTTCTTTTTCTCTATTTGTCTATCCTGTGGGATAATTAAAGTTTTTATGGATGTATTTATGCCTGTATTGTTAGCAGGAATAGTGCAGTAGCTAAGCGTTAGCATTTTAAACTACGAGTGGTTTCTTTTCGCAACGAACAAATATATATTAATTTGTTGTTTTGTTTTGCCGGGTCTTTGTGAAAATTTATCCACGATACGGGGGATAATCCAAAATACTGTGGTATAACGATTTCTCATCACTATCTACCTATTTACTGCCCCACTGTTGGTCTCCTGTAAGAATATTTAGCACGTGGGCTGGCAACGTGGGCTTTCTAAAGGTAAGGTACCTTACCTTACCTTTAAAAAGCCCACGTTGCTTTAATTTGTTGTTTTAATTCCGCAGTTACCCTTAATGTTAAGTTTATGAAACAAAACATTGTTTATCTTTGAAAAGGTTTTCCCGAACTCCGATATGTTTATTATTTAATTACTGAGAAATGTTTTTTTTTATAATCTCATTTATTTTTAGGGATTTTTGTACACAAATGTGACGATGTCAATCCCATCGTGCTTTTACAAGTATAAACTTACATGAGTTATTTCATAAATTTAATGAGCTGTCTTATTAAACTAGTTCGCAAGCCTGGTTGCTGAGCGTGAGATTCTAGGTTCGATTCCCAGATCGAGCAAATTATTATTAGGTTTTTCTATGAAAAAACATAAAATACCATCACGCCTGTATTCACCGATGGGTTAGGCACAAGAGTACTGTAGGTTCGCCGGTATGTTTTAGGTCCGTTGTAATAGGGGGATAGCCTAATACCATGAATGGGGCACAAATTTCAGACTGTTTCTGAAAATTTCATAGAAAAGTCCAATAACGCTTTGCTTGACCTGGTAAATCAAACCCAAGACCTCTAGCGTAGCAGTCGCGCTAAGGACCACAAGATTGACTGAGGATTCAATTTCCATACGAGATACTTATTATTAGTGTACTTTGTATCCGTGAAGTCCATCACAACATAGGGCTCGGTACGGGAAGCTGTCTTGTTATAAACAAAAAAAAAACATTACACCTCTACTTAACCTTATTTTTCGGGTAATATAGGCGTGATGGTATATCTAGAAAATGTTAACTCTGAATATGAATAAAAAAAGCAACATAACATTTCAGATGAATGCACTTTAAAACTAAAAACAATAGACAACAATCATTAATAACTTTTTCAATGTTGTTAAAAAATCTAGCCGACTTTAACAAAAGAGTAATTTATGTTAGCAACAGAAAAATTGCCTGAAAAGTTAGCAGAGCAATAAATCACTGACTTGTTCAGAGCAAAGTCAAAATGATTGTTTCATTTAAAATAGATTTTATTAAACAAGTACTTTTGAAACGTCGAAAAACTGAGATTTCAAAAAGTGAGTTTTATGGAGATGAACCGTCAAAAAACTGCACGTAAGGAGTGTATACGTGCAGTTTTTTGACGGATAAGCAATGATTACAATATTTGACTCCCGGTTATTTACTTAAGTAGGTAAATAACCGGGTTAATAATAACTTCATCATTCAACAGAAGAAGTCTTCTACGAATATAAAAACGATGCAGTGTGATTTCAAAAAAATGTTCTTACCTATGAGCCTTCCGATTTTCCGTAAGACTTCTCCTTATCTCTTTTCAGTGCCATCTGAGGCCAATTTATCCGAAAAGTGTCCAAATCGTCTCAGTAAGAAGATTTGTTAAAGGAATTTCAAAATGATTAGATTATTTCTGTAGCATGTGAGCCGTGACCAATCCCGATACACAATACCCGTTCACAAGCATGTGTGTATCATATAAATTTGAAGTAATATAAGGCGAAAAGTGAGAAGAAATAAAGTCAGTTAAAGTGAACTCATGATGTCATGTGAAGTAAAGTGAGAAAAAGTAACGTGAAGTGAGGTAAGGCTTGATAGAGAGAAGTGAGTTGATGACGTGAGTTGATGACGTGAGTGGAAGTGGAGTGGAAGTCGTGAGAAGTGAAGGTAGACGGAATGAGTTGGTGACGAGAAATGAAGTAAAGCAGATCTTTAGAGAAATTTTCATACACGTCAATATTTTTTGTTTTTATTATCTAGATGGCGTTGTTGCATAACTGACGATTTAAAATAGTATTTTTTTTTCATTTTAGCGTGCTATAACTTATGAAATAAATGTCTAGAAAAGGACAAACTCGTTAAAAATTGTTCTAAGAAAGTAAAAAAGTTTGTTACCGTCACGACGGGCACGAGGCTAATTGAACACGATTTATAAGGAAATAGAAAATCTTTAACGTTTTCTACTCCAATGGACTATTTCATGGGATTATATCTCCTGTTACATGGGGACTAAAACTTATCGGCGTATTTTTGATGTACCTAATGTAGGTACATCAAAAATACGCCGATAAGTTTACTTTATAAGTTTAAGTATACCTCTAAGCCGTTCAGGGAATACTGGTGTGTCCGTCTGTATATCCATTAGCCCAGTCTGCTTCAGTCGGTCTTCTTGTTGGGGTGCCTCTCACGGCATCTTTAAATTGATAGATCTATATGCTGCTGTGTAGTAGAAGTTGCTGTAGCTGCGTAGCTGCGATGTTATTAACTTGGGAACCTATGTACTCAGTTAAAACTGTATACTGCAGTAACAGTATACAGCTGACTGTAAGTATTAGTAATTTTACTTGATAACGTATAAAAGTAATATCGTATACTTACCTAAATAAAACTACTTTTTACGGATTTTATCGCGTATATTGATATTATTAATTCCGACGTTTCGGACCCTTTACAGCGTCCATGGTCACGGGTAGACTCCTATATACGCGATAAAATCCGTAAAAAGTAGTTTAATTTCAATGTATAATATTCGCGTAAATGTCAGAAATCAATATCGTATACCTAATTAAAAAGAATTACTGTTCCCACAGACAAACAGTGAAAACAGTTATGTGGGACTTTGTTTAGACGTTGTGAAAGTTAAATAATAAAGATAAAGAAGAAGTTTAACCAGATGCGGCCGAATATCAGTATTTTATGACATTACACTTATTTACAGTATTTTATAACCTTAATTACTGCCAGGGTTTTCGGGTTTCTGGATATCACTTACGTGTTCATATGACAAGCATATCGGCGGTTTTACGTGCTCTCCGAGGCATCCCTCCGGTCTTAACATGCCACGAATCACCAACGCTCACCCATCTATAGACTGACCACGACGAGCACAGCTTAACCTTGCAAATCGATTTATTAGCGTATTACGTGGCTATTAGCCCCTCGTGATAAATGTATTTTTTTACTATAATAAATAATAATAAATAAATATTTTTGGGACACTTTTTTTACACAACACCATCTAGTCCCAAACTAAGCAGAGCTTGTACTATGGGTACTAGACAATGGATATAATACTTATATACTTTTTTTTTTGTAAATACATACTTATAATACATAAGAAACACCCAGACAAACACAAATACTCATGTTTTACCCACACAAATATTTGTGTCCTGTGGGAATCGAACCCACGACCCCATGATCAGCAGTCCGGTACTCGAACCACTAGACCACAGAGGTCGTCGTATAGAGAACTTTCAAGTGACAATAATGTTTTTTTTTAATTACATCATTAATAGTCATTAATTTACCTTCTTTATATGTATACGTAGTTCCTACACTTGATATAGGTTTCCATTTCAAATGGTTTTTGATCGTATACCCAAAGGCAAACATTTACTTCAATGTTGATGTAGCACAATAGACTGAATATCGTTTAAATGGCTACATATGAAAAAATAATGCAGAAAATCGACTCAAGTTAGATAGTAGAAGTAGTTTATACACATATGAAATAATTATTTATTTTGACTGCCTTAATAGAGCTCATAAGCGTGACTGCTACGGTCCTGGGTTCGATTTCCAAGTCGAGCAAAGTATTTCTATGAAATTCTAAGTAGCACTTTGGAGATTGGATTTGTGCCCGGTTAATGGCTATAGGCTCGCCCCCTATTATATGAGACTTAGACATACCGGCAAACTGTGGATATAAAGAGGCCAGCATATAAAGCTACCACAAACTGTCAAATTTCTTTGATTGATTTTCAACTTTAATACAAAATAATATGGTTCATATTCAATTGGAAAATTTTGACAGTTTTGGATAGCTTGACCTACTGACGTCTGTACATTAGTATACCTCGGCCTAACCCTTCGGGGAAAATATGCGTAACAGTATGTTAAGCTGTTCAATTATCTTTATAAAAAAACTATTCTAGTTACTTTTTAACGTTATCACATACTTTGAGATTTTTCCTATCTTCAGTGCATTATCAAATACAACTTTTCACATACACGAACACCCGGACCCGGAATAATGTGCTTTATAAATATTGGTTCTGTTTGGAGTAGTTCCCGCAACTTCGCTTTTTGAGTTCGTTTCGCATAAGTTACGCGTAAAAAAAAATTAAACTAACAAGTCTCTGTTTTCCTCGCCTTAGTAGGTAAATGCTAAAATGCAAAATTAAATGCTCAAATCATAAGATCAGTAATTTTAAGACGTTGTAAAATTATAAATTTGATATACCTACGAGTACCTACTTAGAGCTCCAGACTAATATTATTCTTAATTTATTTTTATGAAAGAATGGGCCTTCTGCCACTATATTTTTCTCTTATGTATATAAACTGTGGTCTCATACATAGATTTCTATTCAGTACCGTTGAATTGAAAACTCTTTTGTGATACCTATGACTTGTATGGATATCGAATCTTGTACGGATGTATTATATTTGATTCCGAATTATTAAAGTACAGTAAAATATGATATTACCTATTAGTCATATGACTGGTAAAGTAAATAATGACATGAAACCACAGAGATAGAGAAGATTAGGAACATTTTCTTACAAAAACTTCGACCCCGATTTGATATATATTTTTTCTTTTTTCAGTCTGACATATGACACTAGACAGAGCGAATAATTACTTATGTCGAATCCTACAATTTATATCGGTATTGGGGGTACATATCTCTAAATTAATACATGAAGGGAAAACTTTGTACCCTTTTCAAGCGTAATGCGGACATGGACGAGAGTGGGATTTGGCATTGTTAAAGTTTAATTAGAAAAGGAGTGCAGAAAGCTAAACATTATTTAAGATTATTTAGAAAAGGAAAAATCCTGCCCGCGGTCGAATTTTTCCTTTTCTAAATAACTTTAAAATCTTAGCATGGAAAATGCCAAAAATATACAAAAAGATATTATTTAAGACGTTTTAACTACAAACTTATAACACAAAAAATAAAGTAAATTTAATAAATATATATTTATTAAAAAGTAATTTTACTTATAACCTACGTGTGAATGAGTCATACAAATAGAATTACAAAAATAATACGTTATTGTAAATGTTATAGTAATAATAACCATTGGACTACCAAGTCAAAGGTCTCGAGTTCGAATCCAAAGCACCTTTGAGTTTTCAAAATCATGTGTGTATTAAATAATTAATTCATTATCATTCGCTTAAACGGTGAAGGAAAACATCTCGATGGCGTGTGAAGTTTGCCAACCCGCACTAGGCCAGCGTGGTGGACTATAGCCTAATTCATCTCATTCTGTGAGAGGAGACCCGTGCCCAGCAGTGGGACAGTATATGGGTTGATGATGAATGGCAATAGGCTCGCTCCTTTTTACATGAGACATAAACAAACCAGAAAACTGTAGGTGTACATTAGTACCTACTCCTCGGCCTAAACCTTCGCGGATTACAGGTGTGATGGTATGTATGTATGTAGCAACAGTAAATCTTTTTATATTTTTAATAAAACGTTGCCCCACACTAGGATTTTTTCCTGTATCGTGGGTGCGTTCACAAATACAAATTATCATAATACATAAATACCCAGACCCGGAACCGGACCTGTAGGTAATACAATATTTGCTCCTTGAGGGGATCGAACCGACAAGCCGTGTCAGAGAAGCCGATTGCTCAGCCGCTGCGCCAAACGTGTCGTCAAATAGATATATAATATCCTAATATTCTTGGGTCATTTTACACAACACCATCAATCTAGTCCCAAACTAAGCAGAGCTTGTATTAGTACTAGACAATGGATATAATACTTATATACTTTTTTTTTATAAATACATACTTATAATACATAAGAAACACCCAGACAAACACAAATACTTTTGTTTTATCCACACAAATATTTGTGTCCTGTGGGAATCGAACCCACGACCCCATGATCAGCAGTCCGGCACTCGAACCACTAGACCACAGAGGTCGTCAGATGAATTATGGATGAGTCCTCAGGGTGATGGTTACAGTTAGTGGCGCGTAGAGTATTTTCAAATGATCAAGGTGACATTTTCCAACACGACGAAAGACATTCAAAATAATACATACTAGTGATAAACAGGACACTGAACGAAATCGTAATCTAATTACAACTTTTTTACTATTGGAAACAAATGGACCTATCCGTAGAATAAGGTTACATAATTATGTATTGATTTCTAAACATTTACGCCAATATTATACATTGAAATAAAACTACTTTTCACGGAGTTTGACCCGTACCGTCCCGTGACCATGGACGCTGTAGGGGGTCCGAAACGTCGGGATTAATAATATCAATATAACGCGATAAAATTCGTAAAAAGTAGTTTTATTTCAAGGTTACATACATATATGATTAAGTCACCGAATCGGATTTTGGCATATTATTTTATTAATAAAAACGTTTTTTTTATGTTATGTTTATTATAATAATATAGTTCTATAATTATATAGCATTAGAATAATAATAGCTCTGTCTAAGTCGCTCTGACTCTATCATTTGTCAGCCTGACAAAGAGCGAAAAAACATCACATTGAGATCAACATTTTAGTATAAAAATGTTTTAAAAATTAGACCATTGTCAAGCCAATTTTAACCAACAAGCACGACACGGATGCCGCAATTAACATGGCCCACTAACAAGGCTAGGCTAATTAACTTGGCTCAATTAAACTAATATAAATCATGTATTTACCAACGACACGAAAAGAAGAAGACCAGTAACAGACATAAAATTAAAAGCAAATTATATTTTTTACGCCTACAAAGGTGAACAACATAAATTACGTTGATATGAAAGTTTTTAACTCATTGTACGGACAGAAATAGGTACTTATCGCTTTAAAAAAATAAAATATTTTAAATAAATATTCCCAATGTTTCAGAATACAGTGCCTACTGCTAAAATTTTACAATGAGCACAGAAATACATTAAAAATACATAAATATGTTCGTAAACTCATGTAAACAAGTTTCAGCAGAGCTTTTAGCTTTCAGTCGTACGCGGGCAAAGCGTTGGTGACGACGCATCGCGAGTGTCCAATGACGTCATAAAGTTTATCGAACATAGACAAAAAAGTTAAATAAAAATACAGTTTTTATTGCAATGTTACTGTTGCTGTGATTTTTGAAATTGGAATTATTGTGGTTGGAATAATAAAAAAAGTATAGACAGTTTAATATTTTTTATAATAGATACAATTTTGTACGGGATAGTGAGTGTTTAAAAAGTGAATAAGTTAACATAATTTTTTATACTTAAAATAGGAATTTAATTTTTTGGGTTAAAAAAATGTGTGATTCATAGAACATAAAAATTTGTAAAATGAAACAGGTACATTATTATTCTTACAATAAATCTTACATTTACAAATACTAACAATCTGTTGAAAATAGTAGAAATACCAATGTATTTGAACTAAAAGATAATACCACCAATTTGGAGGAACCACATTTTATCTTAACATAATTATAATTTTAAAATTGCGTTAAGGTACCTAAAGATATAGATAAATATATATTTATTTGCATAAACATTTGTGAGATGCATATTACAGGTGGGAAATAATAGTTTGGACCAACATGTTTAACCATAACCGGTGTACAAATATTGAGTAATTAGATGAATTTATTAAGAAGATTGACATATTGTATGTTTGTAATATTACATGATCGGTATCTAATTAAATGAAACTAAAATAACTTTAATTATAATTGTGTATGTCAAAAATATTTCATAAAACAAAATTTAATACTTTCTAAATATTTTGCTTCATATTCACTCATAGTGATTTGTCGTTTAGGAAGTCATCAACATTATAATAACACTTTAGAGTCAGTATTTTTTTTAATGTGTTCTTAAATTTCTCTTTATTTAAATGTTTCATATTATTTGGAATTTTGTTATAAATTAATGCAGCCTTGCATACTACACTTTTATGTAGCAGCGCTGTTTTAGCTGGGTGAACACAAAGTTTATCGTTATCGCGGCGATTTCGTCTAAAAATAAATTAGTAAGTACTTATAATTAATAAACAATGGCATATTTTTACCGTTTAGTGCAAATAAATTTCTATATTCAATCCATTTTACTAAAAGAAAATTTATAATAAAATCTCCTTCTTTGTTTAATAATATATATATATATATATATATATATATATTATTAAACAATATATATATATATATATATTCATATAATATTATGTATTAATTATGTAAAATATTTATATATGTATAGTTATGATAATTTATATTTATTTAAGTATAATTTTATGCTATCACTTTTATTCGTCTTTACAAACCTACATAAGTACATTCTGTTTTGGTTATTGATACAAACATTTTTAATTTAATATTTTTAATTTTTAAACAAATGTGTTGCACCTACTAACTTCTATCTCTGCATCACCCTAAGGTCGACTGGTAGAAAATGCCTTAGGCATTAAGTCCGCCTTTGTACTATATTTGTTCATAAAGCATTAAATAAATAAATAAATAAAATTAAATTGTGATATTTAATTATTTTCTCGGAACACACAATCGGTAAAAGATCTAAGAAACGTGACCCTCCAGAGGATCGTTACAATTGTTTTTCTATTAAGTCCACCATTTTTTTTCTTGACAAGTTAAAATCAAACCTTCCACATAAACAAACTCAATCAAGTGCAAGCTCTAAACTTTTTCAAGTAGGCTATAAAAAGCACGGTAGGTCGTGTTACTTTCGAAACAGTCAATTTTTTAAGTCCCAATCTAAGTATAGCTTGTACTATGAGCCTTCCCATATAGACAATTGATATAATACCTATTTTTTTTTTGTAAATATATATTTTTAATACATAAAAAACCACCAGACGAACAGTAATTGATTTTGATTGACAAACACTTAACTATGTTCACCTTATAAATATTGTTTGTCCTGTTAGAATTGACCCCACGACCTCGTGATCAGCAGAACACTCGAACCACTAGATCAGACCAAAATAATAAATATTTAGAGTTCTCTGCGGTGCAATCTTCTACAGGGTATATTTTATGATAGTGCATTATATTTACAAAGTACTACACTCCTCGTCCGCTACTTCATTGAATTTTAAATGTCAATTTATTTTAGTTCACATTTAAAATTCAACTTAAAATTGTACTGAGCATGTCTTAATTATTATTCATATTTTTTACTTCTATTTTTTTTTTACTGTATCAAAATTTGTGTGTTATGCCAAGGCGAAACATAGAATAAACTATTATTTTTTATTTTTCACATCAATGTAACCTACCTATACAAATAAATGAGTCTGAATTAAAATAAAGCAGTGATATTCTAGTGGTATGGCCATTGGACTGCCAAGTCGAAGGTCTCAAGTTCAAAACTAAGGCACGCACCGCTGACTTTTCGAAATCATGTGCGTATTAATAATTAATTATCACTCGCTTAAACGGTGAAGGAAAACATCGTGAGGAATCTGCGTACCTTAGAGATTTTTCTCGACGGTTTGTGAAGTATGCCAACCCGCACTAGGCCAGCGTGGTGGACTATAGCCTGATCCCTCTCAATATGAGAGAAGACCCGTGCCCAGCAGTGGGACAGTATATGATACAAATAAATGAATCTGAAGTTCTTAATTATTCTTTCTACACATATAATATGTGCAAAAATAAGTGAAGCATATCACAGCACATAAAGAGGGGCTTGTGGCTAAGTAATAAATACGCTGATCAACCGATCTGCAAGGTTAAGCTGCGCTAGTCGGGGTCAGTTTGCGGATGGGTGACCATTCTTTACACACCGAAACCTTGGTCAGCAAACCCCACAAGTAGAACCCATCAATCCACTCAAACCCAGAAAACCCACACCCCCAACCAACCACTAACCCTTAACCTAGGTATAAGATATACAAAAATAAAAAACCCAGCATGTAAAACTGCATGGGAGAGCGAGCCGTCATGCTCACGTAAATGTCCTGCCGATGATGGCGCTGTTCATCCGGTCGATCGGTTCCCTAAAATATGGTTGAGCTAATCGGCGCGGATGAGCAAGTCATGTCCGTGAACGGATGCTGTCGGTGGGGGCTGGTCGATTCGCACTGCTAAGCAGTTGAAACTCGTCAATGATAGAGAAAAAAAAACAGTGAACTCGCGTAGAATTAAAAACAATAATAATAATATTCTTTATTGACATAATGTATTTACATTACAGTTAGAATACCCTGACTCCTACGCTAGTAAAAACTGTGTTGCAGGAGCCAGTGTCCTCCCGCTTTTTGAAGACTCATTTGAGAAAAAAAACAAAAAACAAGTGCAGAGTAAAATTAACATAAATTATAACAATGTCCCATAGGACCAGCCTAAATGCCCAAATATAATTAATTACGCACGCAAATTAATCTATTATTTTAAAAAAGGCGCGGACCTCCAAGAACGCGGAAAATAACTCAATAATAAAAAATAATAAAAAAAACATGTCGAGACCCTTCCATGCCTCGGAGAGCACGTAAAGCCGTCAGCCGGTTCTATGAATGAGGGCGTGGGTGTCAATGGGCGGCGGTGATCACTGACCATCAGGTGACCCGCTTGCTCGCTTGCTTCCATAAAAAAAACCCGTGCCTCTTTGCTCAACCTGAGAGTCAAAACCAGGACATACTGTATTAACCACACATAAAATAATGATGTAAAACAGCTGTGAAGGATTACAATTTCCTTCTAAATCAATTTGATAGCTGTTTCGTGTTTAATTACTGAAACATTTGCTTTGGCGTTAAACAATTAAACAAAACTGAGATATTCCTATTGTCTGACGTCAGAGACGCTGTCTCGGACTTGCTTTGTAAGGTTAACCGATGCAGATTTGAAATTATCAGATTTATGTAACTACTAGCTTGTTCACTGTAAGGACTTTTTAACAAAAGTCCAATCGATTTCTTTTCTACAATTTGCTTTTATGTATGTTCAACATTCATTAACATTACTAACATGCTAATATTATCAACTGGTCTATTAATCTAGTGGTCCTGAGCGCAACTGCTCCGCTAGATGTATTGGATTCGACTTCCAGGTCGAGCAGTTTTATTGTGGATTTCTATGAAATTCTCAGTAGCAGCTCGGAGTTGGGATTCGAAGGAATAAGCTTGCGTTTATGGGACCCAAAGATACCCGCGAACTGCGGGTTATATTGGTACACCTCTGCTTAACCCTTCGGGGAATACGGGCGTGATAGTATGTTATGTTTTATCAACATTACCTCAGCTTTTTTTCAACTAAGTAGGGATATTTCATTAGTTTCTATTCTCACGAAAAAAATGTGTTCCGCAAAAATGGACAACATTTTTTTCACAAAATACCAACTCAATAAAAATACCACTTTGTGTTGTGCAAGATAGTAGATAGCTTTACTCGAATATTTGCAATAAAATATTCGGGCATTCCTACTTCCTTGACAGCCGCTTGTCCCTACAGTGGGTACTTTAATAGCCTCAAAAAGGAATGAAAAAAAAAATGATTACAGGTTTAGAGGCACAAAGAGCATAGTTAAATAAATAAAATAAATACATAGGACATGTTACAGAGCACCATCTAATCCTAAATTAAGCAAAGCTTGTAGTATGTGTACTAGACAATGAATACAATTAATATATGCTTTTTTTTGTAAATACATAAGAAACACCCAGACAAAAATACTTATTTTTATCATATAAATATTTCTATCCTGTGGGAATCGAATCCACGACCACATGATCAGCAGTCTGACACTCGTACCACAAACGTCGTCAAAATATAAAAAACATAGAATAACTTTCTTAACACATCGAGACCTCTCCGTGCCTCGGAGAGCACCTTAAGCCACTCGGTCCCGGTTGTCATACGAACACCTATGACAATATTTAGTGGTAGTCAGAAGCCCAAAAAGCCTGACAACCAGTCTATCCTCAGGGTATTAGTATTACCAACAAATTTGGTTGCGAATGTCTGATGGCAGTCGCTTCGTGTAAAATACTGATATTCAGCCGCATCTGGCTAAACTGGAAGCCGATCCCAATATGTTATAGTTAGGAAAAGGCTCGGAGAAAGACTGGTTCTATACTGAAAGCTGTACAAAAGGTGGTCTCAAAGCCCCAGGCGTTTCCTACCACTCTGAGACTATCTTTTGTGTACATTATTTTAATACAACAATGTGCGTAATATTTTTCATTTCTGACTTTCAAGCCATTTGCAGACATCGTCCTACATTGATTGTAACCTTAAAATTATTTTATACTAAAATGTCGGGACTTAAAAAAATACCATGATTCTCCGAGTATGTTTCGGCTTTCCTTCTCAGATAAAATACCGATCCCAACTAGTACTAAAAATCTAAAACATTGACTGACTGACAGGAATATAATATGCCATTTAATTTTATTTGAATCTCTTACAAATATTAGGTACATTTTTATGATATGTTGACAGTAAATGTACAACTTTATACATCTTTAATGTAACCACCAAGACTAAACTAACTTATTTGTGTTAATAAGGATTATAATAAAAGTTTAAAATAAAAAAAAACGGTGACACCATAGAAAGTATAACTGTTTAAAATTGCTTAAAGTTGAGGAGTTAAACGTTAAACATCCTAAGCTAACATCTATACACCACCTCAACCTTGTTGATATTATTCAATTGTGTTTAAATAAAATGTTTAAATCTACCAAGAGAATTATGACAAATGTTTTGAGTCTGCAGTCCCGAGGTGGTGTTGTATAAATGAGACATCCTATCAATTGGTGAACGTTTATATAAATTTAACTCCTGAATCGTGGAGGCTTAGGGATATTGTGGTATTCTACAAGGTACACCAATACAAATTTTATCCAAAATATCCGGACAGCAAATATCGTTATTGACATTAACATTTATTTATGTACCCTCTTGGTAGTTATAGAGTCAATATTTGTTTTGCCAGCATCCAGTAACAGTACTATCCACAAATAACGAACGGATACGTAATTAAATTGAAAAGGCTGAGCACATACAAGCTATGTTTGGCAATCGAAGGCGGCTATAAACCATTGTCTGAGTCTCTCCACCTGTATGTAACCTGCCTAATTTAATCGTGAATAAAATCAGTAAATGCTGACAAATCGTGTTCGTAATATTTGATCTGAATCTTATTTGAGATTTATTACAATAGCTTTGTATTCTTTCATCTTTAGCCAGATGGTAGTGAAGAACATTTATTGGATTTATAATAGTACTTGGGATATAACCCGCTTTTCATGGTTGATAAAATATATCTGAGCAGGTATATGTAGATAAACAGGGTTACCGGTAATATGACGCAATCCGTTAAGGGGATGTAGAAGAGATTAATTGTAACCAAATGACCGCTATGTTCCCTGTGCAAATGTCAACCATTTTGAGTATGAATTTTTCATTTCTTTTTCAATATCATGACTATATACCAGACCATACTCAAAAACATGAAAATCGTAACAATTTGTATCTCTGATTCCAAAACTATTGAGGATAATTGTTATTATTTTAATGGTTGGTTACTGTGTATTAAAGTGTAAGCATGCATATTTAAGAATAATAAAAAATATTTCATGCATTGGTTTTTTTTATAAATTTTCAAAGTTGTATACCGCAGATAATATCTTCATAATAATATATAAAGTTTCAAATTACTCGAAAGTGATTGACATTTGCACAGGGGTCATAGAGGGTCAATTGGTTGCAAATGATCTCTCCTATATCTCCTTAACGGATTGTCGTCATATACCCTGTAAATTTACGTTCTTCCGCGAGCTTTTATCGTAATACCTAGTAATTGTGTAATAACTTATTGAAATCGGATGAAAATTATCTTTGAACGGATCAATCAAAAATATTCCTTTCTTCTATGTACGGACATTATCTAAAAGTAATGTCCGTACGTATGTGATAATGATTCTCCTTTTTTTAGAAATAAGTCTGTGTACATACTATGAAGGAATAGGATACAAATAATTTTTCTTTTCATATTCTCATTTGCTATAATTATGAATGAGTATAAATATTTTTACACAACACCATCTAATCCCAAACTAAGCAGAGCTTGTACTATGGGTACTGGATATAATACGTATAAATTTCTTTTTTGTAAATACATATTAATAAGAAATGTTGTTATGCTAGTTTCAGCATGAATCAACATAATGTCCCTATTATTTTCTAAGTTGACACTTAATCTTAACTGAGTATGAGCCATAGACGATACCTATAGCATAAATAAAATAAACTAACGAAGATTTAATAAAAATTGAAGTAACAACATTGGAGTTTGTAAGTATCCCTTGCAAGATAAAGTATTAAGTTTTAAATAATTAGTGGATTCTGAGGGGGACAGCGCGTACGCAGTCCCCACTATCAAAAATTACGCGTCCGAGTTATCCACATTAGGGATAATCGCAAGGGTCAACTCTTCCGCAGTGCAATGGCAGAGTCTCGCCCTGGGGGAACCGCCTTATTGATCACGGTGTCCCCTACGCCAGGTAAGTATGATTTCACTACAGTAAAGCGAGAAGGTCATTCAACGACGGAGAATCTTAACACCGCGATTCAGAAAAGTGACGTCACTGCACAGTGACATCTGTTGGTGAGATAGGTAAAACTACTCACGAGGGATACCGTTCTACTTTATAAAATAGTGACATCTATTGAATAGGTGCCGCAACTGAAATTAGGGTAGACGCCCCGTAGAATTTGTTTTCTTTTATGCAGGGGTGATAAATTGGTATTACAATAAACATATTTTTAAAGTTATACTATAACTAACATTAACAACGACAATTCTTAATATAACGAAGGTATGAGTAAAATTATATCTCACGATTCTTTCGTCGCCCAGTTCTAAGTGAGTTTGTGAGCAAATAATTTAAGAGCAGGTGGCCCATTTGTCATCAATGGGCTAAAATTACACAAAAAGTTCCAGGGTAATTGTATTATTTTATTGTAAATTATCGTAATTTATGAGATTGGTTTTCTAGTGCTTTTGTGGCTCGGATTTCAGTCATTGAATTGGATTTTTGCCAATAATATTTCTTTAATTCTCACGTAACCATTTTATAAAACCAAACCATGAAATATATTATTTTCAGAAACAATGAATGGTAATGATATTTAACCGCTTGTTAGTTTGTCATAAAGAAAAAGGTAATTAAAAACTTTTTTATTTATTTCTATTAGAATTAGGATACATTTAAAAACTTTTTGATTGATTGACATTGAACACAAATAAAAACTGTGTTTTATTTGTGTTCAGTTTCAGGTTAGGAAAAAAGGAACCTTAATTCTTACTCGAGAAAATGATTATTGTGGATTTGTGTTATAATATAATTATTATTATGAGAAAAAAAGCAGTGATAGCCTAGTGGTATGACCATTGGACTGCCAAGTCGAAGGTCTCGAGTTCGAACCCAAGGCACGCACCTCTGACTTTCGAATTTATGTGCGTATTAATAATTAATTATCACTCGCTTAAACGGTGAAGGAAAACATCGTGAGGAAACCTGCATACCTTAAGAGATTTTTCTCGACGGTTTGTGAAGTCTGCCAACCCGCACTAGGCTAGCGTGGTGGACTATAGCCTAATCCCTCTCAATATGAGAGGAGACCCGTGCCCAGCAATGGGACAGTATATGGGTTGATGATGATTATGAGACAATGGCGTAGCCCATGCACTGGGACTATTACAATATCACACTGTATTGCCATCAATACATAAGTCAGATTGTTTACCAAAGATATTATGTTCTTAGAGCAGAAAATAAATGATCACTAAATAATATAAGCAATCCTACAGTCGCATCTATTTTTAAAGCTATCAAAACAAACAATGATTTGTTTTTTGTAAATTTTGGTCTAGACTAGAATATTGTGAATTTTCAGATGTAAAATGTAGATATTCTTTAATGTGATTCTACTTAGATATAGATCAAAAAGATATAAAAGTAAATACAAATGTGGAATCAAGATAAGACAATAGAGAGTATTTGCATGCTATTAATAGTAATAGTAATAGAAATCGTTTGTCTTTAGACTTGTAAGATTCTAAAATTATTGAGACTTCTGAAGGCATTCCTAATTTTAAAAAAATCACACAGTATAATATACCCTGATTTTAGGTCTGGATGCCTACCGACCTAAAATCAGAGAGTTTTGACAATGTCCCACTTCAAGTCTATAACTACTAGATATATTTAAAAATGGAATAGTAACCAACAAAGAGGTAAAAAGGCCGTCAGTAGCATGTGTCACTAATGTCATCATATTTGAAATAGCTTTAATGCGATTTTTAATCCAATTTCATTAAAAAATATTAATGTGTGGTAAAAATTAATTACCAACCAGAAATCTGTTGCGCGAGATCCTTTTAGCAAGCCACTAAAGAGCATTGGTTTTATATGGCTTAACGTGGTTTTCAGACATCAAAGCAAAATTTTATAAATGTTACGTGGCATGTGATCGTGTACGTCATAAAACATTTTCATTGGATTAAATAATTGGAGAGAATTAAATAATTCTAAGAAGAGGCCCGTGCCCAGCATTGGGACAGTGCATTGGTTGATGATGAAATAATTTAACACAGTGTTATAAATATAGTATTGTAAATGTGATTGATACTTGTACAGGGTGGAAGGGACATCGACGCGCAACGGCTTACCATGACTTCAGTACATGATTTTGGACCCCACTGCGTTGGAATTTTTCGTCGGCTTTTTCTTAAATTTTACAACTCGCAAGTGAACTCTAAGGAAACAGCTAACCAGAAGATCTTTCGAGTTTAATTTACAATGCTGTTTTTAGTGAAAAAAAGTGAATTAATGACTTTTTAATTAAAATTCTTATTGGGTTAGATATAAATTATGATTTTATACAGTTTAAAGTTGAAAAAACTGCAAAAAATACGTAAAATTTAAGAAAAAGCCGACGAAAAATTCCAACGCAGGGGGGTCCAGAATCATGTACTGAAGTCATGGTAAGCCGTTGCGTGTCGATGTCCCTTCCACCCTGTATAGTAAATATTTGTAATAATATCGGCCGCTTTGATTTTAGAACCAACATTACATGCTTACATGGAATAAAATCCTTAAATCTAAAAAATATTATACTTCGTTTTAAATTCTAGAAAATATACTACCAATTTTATTGCATAAACATTTTTTTTATTCATGTCAAGTTTATCGAGTATAATGATTTATTTCTACCGAATATGGTTTTATTGCTAACACACTGACGATTACTGTTGATTGAGAAACGTTTTGAATATTCCCTCGTTCAACAATATCTAAATAAACAATAGGTACCTACTTATTTATGTCTAAAACTGGAAATATACCACAATATATTTCATAGGCTCATAAAACACCATGATTTGCAAAGAAAAATTCGACAACGCACACATTAATTTATTTTTTCCCGAAAGTGCTTTGACCTCCGTAAAAGCAGTGTTGATGGTAAAGTAAATAATAATATGGCGTCCGTGTACGCTATGTCATGTTCGCGTGTATATCAATGAACTTTAGATTCATAGCTGGTTTATATTGGAAACCATAATGTTTCTCTCGAATGCTCTTAATTGGATATAAAATTGTTGTAATGATAAGAGTGAAATTGCCTTGTACCTTTACAATAGTTGTACACCTTATTAGGAAGAAAGAAGAAACAAACATTTTACTGCCATAAACACAGCGACTAGTACTACACACAGAGAAAAAATAAATGAAGGTACTGTACGTCAAGCAAGCAGTGATAGCCTAGTGGTATGACCATTGGACTGCCAAGTCGAAGGTCTCAAGTTCGAACTCAAGGCACCTCTGACTTTTCGAATTCATGTGCGTATTTATAATTAATTATCACTCGCTTAAACGGTGAAGGAAAACATCGTGAGGAAACCTGCATACCTTAGAGATTTTTCTCGACGGTTTGTGAAGTCTGCCAACCCGCACTAGGCCAGCGTGGTGGACTATAGCCTAATACCTCTCAATATGAAAGGAGAGCCGCGCCCAGCAGTGGGACTGTATATACTGGATATATGGGTTGATGATGATGATGGTGACTGTTAGTACGTCACCGTTGTTCATCGCAATAAGATCCTTACTCAGCATGATGCGACAGCGCATTAAATCGCTGCAGCGCTGATTTTCAGTTACTCTAGATGACGTATGACATCACTTAGTGGTGGAATTCAATCATTATTATTACGCCTTTGGTATACAATTTCTGAGATAAATTATTTAGCTAGTTTCAATTAAGTATAGAAGTCTGACAAATTTCCAAAGCATCGCTAAATCAAATGTCGTATGTGCACATTAGTTAATAAACGTTTTATAATACAAAATTCTCAGTTTTATTAATAGCTTAATTTGTGTTGATTACGGACATACATTTTAAGCATGAATTGTAGTGAAAGAATAATTTGATCCCAGGCAGCGTATATTTATTGAAGACTGTTATGACTAAAGGGCAATTGAAGGCAAGTGCACTTTTTAGTCGGTACAAGTCCGACCTTCCGAAGATGCAAACGAATCTTTGAGTATTTTCCTTACTATAAAAATAAATAGAATATTAAGTAAGTTTTTGAACATTTTTATATTTAGACATCCCCCAAAAGGCAAAGACGATGTATGGATATTACATAATATGAGAGATGAGGTGTTGTTTAATTCGTCTCAACTTTGACCATTACTTTCTTTAATACTAGAATGATGTTGTGGTGACGCATGCTTTAGTGGAAAACTTTTGATTAACAAAATGGCGGGCGTCGAAGCTAGGGTCTTATTTTTTTAAAAACTTCGTTAACATGAGTATTTTTGTTTTCCAGCGAGCATAATATATAAGCAGTAATTTGAATACGGACTTCGAAGTCATACGTGTCAAATTCAAATATAATGTATACACCTGACGACTTTTTGAAATCATGTGAAATCAGGCTCCGCGAGGAAACGTTGTGTCGGCAGTGGGGGTATTTAACCATTCTACTGCCAACCCAACTTTTCCTGTTTCGTTTAACAGGGTCGGCAACGCGCAAGTGATACCCCTGGTGTTGCAAGCGTTTATAGGCTACGGTAACCACTTACCATTAGGTGGGCCGTATGCTTTATTAGTGGTATAAAAAAAACTATTTATTTTACGGGAATATACAGTTTTTTTTTAACGGTGGGTGAAGATTACCAACTCATACTAGCCTAGTGTCGTGGACTAGCTTATATCCTCTCACTCTAAGAAGTCACTCATGCCCAGTAGTAGGACAGTGAGCAAATTAACTGATGATCATGACAAGTTATTATGTATTCTCCAAGCCTTCCAATTATGCGCCTGAATATCCTAATTTACACGAAGCGATTGCCATTAGATCTGCTCCAGCTATCTTGATGATAGACTGGCTGTCAGGCTTTTGGACTTTGACAGTACTGACTACCACTAATTATTGTCATAGGTGTTCGTAAGATAACCGGGACCGACGGCTTTATGTGCTCTCTGAGGCACGGAGAAGTCTCGATGTGTTAGAACTGGTCACCGATGCACAGATTACAGGGGCTAGGGGCTTATCTTGCAGATCTGTTGTTCAGCGTAGTTAATATTAGCCATGAGCCTTTACTATTACCATCTGTGTTTATATAATAATATTTTATGTAGTATCTAGAACAGTCTTCAGGCGAGATGTACGTATACCCGGTTGTTCCACACGTACAAATGCAGAACAAATGCCGGCGCTCGAACTCCTCTTCGTAGAATTGTTGATACTTACAATACTCATTTTATGGAATTAGATATATTTTCATTTTCCAGGCAAACATTTAAAAGAATGGCCATTGGTATTTTATAGGATTTGTAATCGTAAAATACTGCATAATTCAACTAAGATGCATTTCAATGTCAGTTTCCTTTAATTTTTGTTTTTCTCCAATTTTAAGTATACTCGTGGATAATGGTGTGAGTTACGTGTTTACATAATCATAATACTTTAAGAATCTTATTGTTAAATCTCAACATGTAACTGTTTTTTGTCTCTAAAAAATAAAATAAAAAAAATAAATTTTCAAATTGCAGAATAATAATATACCTTCTACGTATTTTCATGTTTACGATCAAAGATGTACTTCTTTTATTTTGTTTGTTTACTCAATGACCATAAAACAATACTGCACGAGACAATACTTTCGTCGGCAGTGGAAACTTTGAACAGGGGAATTTACTGTTTTATTTTGTTCACTGTAAAACCTTGATATACTTTTAGTGTAGTTGAGCTTGAATGGCTTAGAGCTTTAGTATTATAATAAGATACGACGAGGTGGAACCATTATATAATATATTATATAATGGTTCCACCGTGTACTTCTATCAACATTACACGTTATAACGTGTAATGTTGATAGAAGTACACGGTGGAGCAGCTGGGTTGTTAAAAGGTACATTTAGCTACGTACTCCGTACATTATGTAACAATTCTAAGCTCTATGCTTTTTTATATTAATTTGATACTATGCTTACGTTTTCTTCAATTAGGTTACCCTTAAGAAATTAACATACTATCACGCCTGTATTCTCAACAGGATAAGCAAGAGGTGTATTAATATACACCAACATTTCGCCTGTATATGTAGGTACAACCACTTCATTCACCTCCCTCGGCGACAGTTGCAAGGGCTTCAATTACTGCACTAATACTACAGAGCTGGTAGTCCCTTTGAAGTCCAGAGTTGGAAACCCTTCCGATTTCCATCAGTTTCAACTCAGAACTTGGAGCCTCTATTTAAATTGATTTCTGACATTTACGCGAATACTAGGTATACATTGAAATAAAATAATAACAGTCTACCCGTGACCATGGACGCTGTAAAGGGTCCGAAACGTCGGGATTAATAACGCCATAAAATCCGTAAAAAGTAGTTTTGCCTCTATGTATACTTTTCTCCAATATATGGTAGGAGAAAAGCCCATTCCCAAATCATTTTAAACGATTTAATGACAAGACGAGAATTATAAACGTTTGACTTCGTCTGCAAATATAATTTTAATTATTTTTCTTACCTTAACCTCATTATTGTCTAGTAGTCGGAAGCGTGACTGCTATATATGCCGATGCGTTCCGGGTTTGACTTCCAGGTCGAGCAACATGTAATTGCGTTATTCTATGACATTCTCAGTAGTTGCTCGAAGTCTGGATATATTGTGCACGGTTAATGGCAATAGTCTCGCTCCATATTACATGGGACATAAATGTATTGGCGAACTGTGGGTGTACATTGGTACACTGCAGCTTAATCCTTCCGAGAATACAGGCGTAATTTATGTCTAGATACTTATTTTCTTTGATACATACTTATTTTGATGTATAAAACAAAATAAGTACTCATAAATCGGAAAATATACGCGCAGGTAAGAACCATTCATCCTTATACAAACGTAGCTAGTTGATATTTATATTATTTTTTTCCGATTCCTATCTATTTCGATATCCTCATAAATCGTTCTCACCTTATTTACACGTTCGATAAAGTTTATATAGATAGATGGAAACTACACCGTTATAATAAAATATTTCATGTATTTTCGAACATCCTATTTTTTTTCTGTGTAAACATCATTCGTGGGTGGAGACTAATGTATGCATAGTGCAAAAATCAAATTCCGATTATCGAGCAATGGTAGCAAAATAATTGATTTTCATTTTTTTACATGTAGGTTTTGAGTTTGACTTTCATTTCATTTGTGTTATGAAGGAATTTGATGTTTAGATGCAACTTTGACTATGGGCATGAAATTATGTGTGTGTCACAATGCAGGCTAATTAATGTTTGAAATGGTCTTTTGAAGAGACAGCCACAGCGGCTTTGAGTATAAAGGAATCCAAGGAAAGATTACAAGGCATAAAAAGAGATTCCAGTTGCGACCAAACTCACAAACTAAGCAACTGCAGTTAAAGACGTCAGCTTAGGACGTTACTAGGGGGACAGTTAGGGACAGCTCTTAAAGCTAATGACGCACGAGCTGGCTCGATCAAGGGGTGGGTTGGGTTAGCATTATCAATTTAACGCGACGGGCCTCGCTGGAGAGGGCGGCAAATCGGACAATGACGTCAAAAAAGGCAAACTTTCTCGTTGCTTATAATAAGTCATCACAGGCCAAAGTGGATGCCATAACTAATTCCAATCCCGTATCCTAGTACGGGTTAGCTTCTAAGCTAAATTGTGTGACAGTTAGGGACAGTTCTCTTCACAATTTTAATTACTACTTTGACGACACGTTTAGCGCAATGACTGAGCGATCGGCTTCTGCGCCGGGGGTTGTGGGTTCGATCCCCACACGGAACAATATATTTGTAAGACCTACAGGTAGTTGTTCCGGGTCTAGGTGTTTGTGTATGTAAAAGTTTGTGTTTGTAAGCGCACCCACGATACAGGAGAAAATCCTAGTGTGGGGCAACATTTTTTTAAGAAAATAATGTTTTAATTTTTGTTTTGTAAAGATCATTGCCCACTCTAGGGAACAAGCCTGTGTCACGGGGGACTATAAACTATAATTAAACAGACACAAAGTCCTTCCAGACTCAAAAAATATCTCTGTAGATCACACAAAGATTCGTCTCGAATTTGGTAATCGAACCCACAGCACCCGGCACAACGCGCAACGGCAGTGTCTACCTTAACCACTAAGCCATTCGTGCTGTGGATATACGAGAGAGATATGAAATGCAATATTTTGTAATGTTCAATTCTATCGAGAGATACCATACAAAACATATTGAGCTTTAGTGAGCATTTGTATGGTCGTGTATTGTAAAGCTTGTCAAATTGAGTCACAACTTTTGGCACGATTGGCACGTTTGGCACGTTTAGCACGTATGCTGCGTGCCAAACGTATAAGCTGATAACTGTTGTTATATGTTTATAACTGTGAATTTATGCTACCAACATATTATATTACTACGATATAATATGTATATAAGTAGTCAGAGTTAGTTAATTTTACTACGACTTTTATTAGACATCTATGGTCTAGTGGTTCGGGTAACGGACTGGTGATCACGAGTTCATGGGTTCGATTCCCACAGGACACAAATATTTATGTGATGAACATAAATATTGAATACATAATTAAATAAAAATAAAATTGATTAAAAGTATTTGTGTTTTTCCGAGTGTTATATACTTGAATATTATTTTATATTTATTGACTTATTTATAAGTGGGTAAGCACCAAAAAAAGTATGTAAGAACATATTGCCTATAGTCTACCCTTAATTTGAAGCTCTGATTAGGTCGGTACAAGATCTTGTAAATGTAAAAATGTCTCAATTATTTATTTATTTCATCAAAAGATGGCACTGTAAAATTTTATTGACGTCATAATCTGAACTTATTTGAGATATCTGTAGGGATGACAGTGTGATGTTCAGTACAATGTGGTCTGCAGCTTGGTTTCCATGCCCACTATATTTGATAGGAAAAAAGTAGCGGAGCCAAAAGTGAGCATATGCATAGTGTGCTTGTTGGTTATAAAAGGATTTTACTTTTTGGTGACTTCAAAAGAGAGTCTAGTCATCTCAAGCTGCTGGGAATGAGGTTCTGGATTCTATTCCAAGACAGCTGATTCGTATCTCCTACATATGTATGCCTGTATCCCAATCACCTGTATTCTACTGCCTGTATTCCTATGAAGTGGAGATACTGTAGGGACTCGCTAAAACTAAAAACTATTAAAACAGTTTTACTAAGATCAGGAAACAACACGACCGAAAACATAAACTTCCATAACACAACTCAACGTTTTACTATTCACATAATTGCAAACTTTTTTACAACCGACCAGTTGCTAGAACGCGTTGCATAAACAAACTATCCAAACAAACTATTATTTAATCCCGAAGCGGCTATTAAACACATTCACAGATACGGAACGACCATTCTCTATTTAAATTTCAAAATCTAAAAATGGCGGATAAAAAAAAATAAATGAGTGCAATCATGAACATGTCTCTAAAAAGTTTTAATGCGACTTTTGAAGTGGGTTGGAATGACTCTGATGTGTGGGGTGTACCCCAGTTGGATTTGGACGTGTTCTACAGACCTGATGTGGTGATCATTGTGTTGTATGTGGTGGTGTTGACGGCATCGCTGTCCGCTAATACCCTGCTAATCTTCATCGTGATCAAGTTCCAGTATATGAGGAGGTGAGTGTAGTGATAAGTTGATTATGTATACATATAATTTTTACCGGTGGTACGAGTATGTTGTAAAAAAATAAGTAACTAAATAGGTTTGTAAGGAATAACAAAGTTAAAAACTGATATACAGGGTGGAGATTACAGCACAGCCTAAAGAAGCGCTTTAAAATGTGAAATGGTAATTGTTGTCTTTCAGCAAATGGCTCCTTCCCAATTACAAGGGACCTAAACGTACCGACGAACTGTGGTTGTAATTTTTTTTTTATACATCAGTGGGGGCAAACGAACATGCGGGTCACCTGATGGTAAGTGACCACCGCCACCCGTAGACATCAGTGACTGTCACCAATGCGTTGTCGGCCTTTTAAATATGTGTATACTCTGTTCTTGTAGGCCCCCATGTCGTACTGGTTTGGGAATAGGTACTGCCGTAGGAAGGTTACTCCATAGCTTACACGTTCTCGGTAGGAAGTTTCGTATGAACCGGTGATCAATTACCATCAGGTGACCCGCTTGCTCGTTTGCCTCCCTTTTCCATAACATAAAAATAACCGGCTTGTGGTGGATTGCCAACCATCGAGGTGGTGACGATGGAACTTATTTTTATGGCGTGTGGTGCGACGATGAAACTCAGCGGCTGGTATTAGCCCGAACAACTCCTCAGAGCACTCCCCAGCTCTGAGGAGTTGTTCAGTTGTAAATATTAAATTCGGTAGAAGATGCATAGAGACGCAATATACACCTTTGCTTAACCCTCCAGAGAATACAGGCGTAATGCTAGGTTATGTCATAAAACAAATCTATAAAATACTGATGGTATTTTACTGAAACTTGTAAAAAGTTTGACACAAGTAACAGCTCCTTATACATAATTAGTTTTTCTTTGAAGCAGCCTGCTGTACTTATATTTTTTATGTTAATTAAACTACTTGAAGTTTCACGAACTAAACTGGGCTTTGTTCTTGTTGGTTAAGATTCATTATAATTTAATACAGCGCATTCTAGCCCTTTATTCTCACTGCACAAAGCAAATTTCTGTTTGGTGAGAAACTTTATTTTTTATACCGCTAAGGTAGCAAACAATAAGCATATGGCCCACCTGATGGTAAGCGGTTACCGTAGCCTATGGACGCTTGCAACACCAGGGGTATCACTTGCGCGTTGCCGACCCTGTAAAACGAAAGAGGAATAGTTGGGTTGGCACTATATGGGTCAAAGTGCCCCCACTGCCGACACAACATTTCCTAACTTCTCAACAGGGATACCTGTTTTGGGACATTTTACACCGCACCATCTAGTCCCAAACTAAGCACAGCTTGCACTATGGATACTAAACAATGGATACAATACTTATACCTAAACGTTTTTGTTTTTGTAATATTAGAAACAGCCAGATAAAACAAACACTTAAGATAATCACATAAATATTTGTGTCTTGTAGAAATCGAGCCCCCGGCCTAGTCAGCAGTCCGAAACACAAACCAGTAAACCACTGACGTCATCAAACAACGTCAGTAACGCATTGAACCTTTTATTATAATAATCATAATTATCTTTACGTGCTTTATCGCAGTATATTTGGTTAGCATTGATTGTATTGATACAGTTAGAAGATTGCGGCCCTTTACAAGCAACAATATAAAATATGCAGCTTATCTATCTATTTATAGTAAGTACTTATATATAAAAACGAAATGCCACTAACTCATTCAGTGCCACTCTCACAGGGTCACCAGTGAGTGACTACTCACTTCACTCACTATGAAAATATGGTTAAGAGTATATAATTCCATAGGTAAAGTTGTTCTATCATCGGTACTAATATACCTATAATATACTATAAAACTAGATGTGCCGCCAACACCGTAAATTTTTTACAATTTTACCTATACATTATAGTGAAATGTTATGTCATTTGGGAAACCAACAGATTACAATATGACAAGAAATTTTAATAATTACAAGACTAAATGATCCAAATACAGTTTCTACATAATTAACCTTTGTAGTAGTTTACGACAGACTATTTCAAGTTTCTAGGCCTTATACATGGTTTCTGAAAAATCGTCTCTCACTCACTCTGCCAGCAATTTGCACTACTGTAAGAGCGATTTTGCACTACATCCGATCCGGATCCGGTTTCCCAAATGACATAAAATGACTTCACTAATTATAGTGAAGCTATTTTGGGAAATTCCCACGATGTTGGTGGCACATCTAGTTATAATGTTGGTACGGGATTATTCTGAAGTATTCGTTTCGATAGCCTATATATTATTACCAATATAGAATAACTTTGACGACCTCTGTGGTCTAGCGGTTCGAGTGCCGGACTGCTGATCATGGGGTCGTGGGTTCGATTCCCACATTACACAAATATTTGTGTGGATAAAACATGAGTATTTGTGTTTGTCTGGGTGTTTCTCATATATTATAAGTATGTATTTACAAAAAAAAAGTATATAAGTATTATATCCATTGTCTAGTACCCATAGTACAAGTTCTGCTTAGTTTGGGACTAGATGGTGTTGTGTAAAATGTCCCAAAAAACATTATTAAATATATTATGAAATATTTAAAACTTTACCTATGGAATTATATACCCTTATCCATAAATTTTCCTAGCGTTTTACCAAATATGTTTGGGTCGGCTTCTTGTCTAACCAAATGCGGATACATATCAGTATCATATACGAAGCGATTACCATCAGATCTGCGCAACCCGAGTTCTGACGGATAATAGTATTGGTCATTACTGAATACTTAGAGGGGCTCGTGGCTAATATAGGATACATTATTATAGAATATAAGGGGGTTAAAATGCCCACTATTTATTAATAGTGCGTTTGGCTACACATGCTTGACAGTATGGAGTTGGAATGACCTTTCATTGTACGAAAAGTGTATACAATTCGAGGTCAGATTATACTAGAAATGTATAACTCGTTGTGTAGCCTTGTAACCGTGAATATCAAATTATTATCGTATCCTGATCTATCAAAGTCAGATCAGATCAGAGATCCAGCCCATTACGTTATAAATTGTGTTAACGCAGTCAAAAAAATGAGACAAACGAAAAGAGCGAACTAAAAATGGGTAAACTATATAATCTCGATTTTCAGTTTTATTTTTTTATAAGTCCTGAAATTAATGTAAACCTTACTCAAATATTGATAAAATATTACATCTGTGCTAAGAAAACCTTAGCACTAAAAAATAAATTCAAGATTTTTATTTCGCATCACTAAGGTCATAACCAGGGGTGCGCCAAAGTTCACCTAAATTTTCAACTCCGATAATTGGAAATCCGAAAATGTTCTTCCTAACATTTTTCACCCTAACAATCACAATTCCTAACTACTCTATCTCTAATGTTCATAATTCCAAAGCATTCAACTTCATAATGTCAGTAGCAATAAACATCTATTATACTTTTATTTGTTTTCCTATATTTTCTCAACATAACCATCTTTTACACTATTATTCTACGTCCCGCTCCAGTCATTCAGTCAAGTTCCAGAAACGAATCGGTCCTATTCATAATTATTGGTTTAGGTTAGGTTAGAACTGTGGCCACAATGCACGAGCGAGCGAAGCGAGCGAGCCGCGGCAGCAGCCGGCGAAGTGCCAGAACCGAGTCGCTCCTATAGTTATTGGTTTAGGTACGGTTAAAACTGCGGTATTAACTCCCAGTTATGGTAATTATGTTTAGGGATAAAAGCGTTATGATAAAAAACAGTAGGAGTTTAAATATATTTACATTAATGATATTATTAATTAAAATTTTCGGAAACATGAGTGTTATGAACATCGCCGGTAGCACTACAAATAGTATGAATGAAAACTTTAGGATGAAAAATTTTAGGAAGAGTGATCATTCGGATTACAAATCATTAGGAAGAACAATTTCGGGTAAAGAACTTTAGGTGAGCCAATATGGACCCCATAACCAGTTTTATTTTCTCTTTTGCGATTTTAAAATCAATTAACTCGTCGTAGAGCTTAAAATCATTTGAGGTTGACACGATTGAAAGGTTTTTATTCGAAAAGAAAGAACTAAAGATAGCAATACAAATACTTTTAATTGGGTCTTCCAAAACCTTTTAAAAGTGTACACCTGTGCCTCTTTTCTCAAGAAACCAGGCAGAGAGCCTTTATTGTGAAAGATATGCTGTAATAAAGGTAGTTTAAATATAGAGTCTCTTCGTTCTATTTTCAAACTGAAAAAGAACATTGAAATACAACTACTTTTTACGGATTTTATCGCATTATTATATTGATATTATTAATCCCGATGTTTCGGACCCTTTACAGCGTCCATGGTCACGGGTAGACTCCCCGTCAGTCTACCCGTCTACCCCTAATATCAATATAACGCGATAAAATCCGTAAAAAGTAGTTGTATTTCAATGTATAATATTCGCGTAAATGTCAGAAATCAATATGAAAAAGAACATTTGGAAAACGAAAGAGGTCGTATATGTCTAGATGTGAAGGTTATCATGTATGTAGGTGTTTGTGGATAGGTAAGAACTACGCTCATCATAGATCAGTAAGTTGAACTTTGCTTGCTGTGGTCAATCTGTGGATGGCTATTCTTATCAAGCTGGTGTTCCAGCATACCCGGGAGTCCTAGAAATGGGGTTTCAGACAACACTTAATATCTATGATGATGATTTTGTTTGACTGTTAATTAGTCTACTTAAACTCGTGAGTGTACTCATGACAGCAAACAACTTTCTCAAAATATATTTTTTAAAATACATCCTCAGCCTCTTTAATACCACTTTAGTAGCGGATTAGAAATACATTTTGAAATTGAAATAAAAAATAATTAGAACCGTGCCTTTGGAAAAGTTGTTAGCTATAATGAGTACCGTTGTGTGTTCTACGAGTTGTAAGTATTTTACGAGTTACCCTATACATATATAATTATCGTTATTCTTCATTAATGCCTTTCACATGTCTTGCATTTCTAAGGAAGAAAGAGACTAGTCTCCACGAGCGACATATGGAATCCTAGTGAGGAGACTATTGTCCCAGATTTATTTAGTGTATAATATTTTTGGATAATAGAGTATTTATTATTATTATTACATAAATGTTGACACATTGGACATTTTCTGTACGTGTATTATCGCTTACGAGACTCTTAGGTGGGTATAGATTAGAGCATTTGCTAGAGCATTACTTGTAATGTAACGTTTTTACGAATGGTACAATACAGGCAAATGCTCAGTTTTCATGTAATCTAACGTTCTTGCGAATGGTCGACGCTGTGTTCGACGTAATGCTTACGGCAAGTGAACATAGTACAATGTAACATTTCTTAAAAAAATATCAATTATTCCTCATCGTCCCCGCGCTTGTGCCTTTGCTCATAATCAGTGTTACAACAAAACGTTTGTTGTTTCTTAAAATCAAGTTGTATCAAAACATCGAGCGTCAGGTGTGCTATTAATTTTCACGTAAATTCTATTTAAGTAAGAAAATAGTGTACAATGTACAATAACATCTTTCACGTAACAGTAACATAATTACGTTTTTAACAATATTTGAGTATAATAATAGCTATGTTTACATCTCGGGTGTTTGCCGTTTCTTCAGCTATATTAGACACGCTGTTAGCAGCTCACTGTCTGCCGACCGACTTTAACCGCACTTGCTTTTCAGTTGCTTTATAGCCTTGGCCATAGAATCGTAATTACAGTAGACTTTAATTAATGTCATTCCACATGCCTCATTTATAGGTAAGAACAAGGGCAATTCCAAATTTCCAATGCGGATGTTCCCATTGTGAAAATATTTTATAGCATTAAACGAGTAGATATGATTAGGGTTGTCATTAACTAAAGAAGAACAAATCTCACATTGCAATATTTAGATAAGTATAAGATATAATTAATTGTACTACCTCATTAGCATAAGCGCAACTACTAATTTTGAGGTTTTTGATTCGGTTCCCAGGTCGGGCACAGTGTTATTGGTATTTTTTTAAGAAGATCTCAGCAGCAGCTCGTAGTTTGGATTTGTGCCCGGTTAATGGTGATAAGCCCTATTACATGGGACCCAAGCATACCGGTCAACTGTGGGTGTACATCCGTACACCCCTGCTTAACAATCGGGGAATACATACATACATTCGTGATTGTATGTTTTTATAATTATTTAATCACAATACACATAAAATAATTCAAAAGACTTATTCATCTCTTACAACATTGTCTTTAATTGGGAAAATTTTGCTAGATGAAATGTAAGAAATATATTTTTAACGACCGATTAAGCTCTGGTTTGTGCCAACCCTGAACATCATATTTGTTCTCTTTCATTTTGCATTCGTTCATCATTATAATAATTTGATTGCTACAAGGTTGTTGACTAACTAAAAGTATTTTTTTATATTACAACAACCAATAAGGCAATTAAATGATAGCAATTTTAATGTGACTGAGAAAAGTAAAAACTGAATACTCTCCCAAATTATTTAAACCACTTTTAAATTCATCCTTTGCCTCAGAACCACGACACGAACAACATATATCGAAATACTGAATTGTTAGTATCTTAAGTTTACTATTTCACGATTATACTTAATCAAAGTACAAATTACGAACTTTCATTTATATTACAAAAAAAATCGACGAAACGAAAACAAACTCTCTTACGGTAATTAATTTGAGTATCATCTTTATTTATTGTTTATGTTTACTTGAAGTATATCTTAATATGAACGAAAAACAAACGAACAATTGTTTACATTCTACGAATATGCTATTATCGGAAAGCCGCTGAACATTTTCCTCAACCAGCAATCAACATCTCATCTCCCATCGCATATTTCATCGAAATAAAACATCATTATGTATATATGACGTGTCATAAACTATGACGCCCACTTCCCGCCACTGTCAGCCTCAATGGACGCCTCGTAATATTTTGTTATGATCATTGACGGCTCTACACGGCCTATGACGTCTTTGCCACCCAAAAAGAAAGATGGAAAAGGTAAACTTTTTGGTGACTGTGCAAACTGTTTTTGTTCCTTTATTGAGATTCTTATTGGTTTAGTTTAAAAGTTTTTAAAGTAAAACGTGTGTAACACTTTATAAATTTATAATGAAGAAGAGATAATCGCCACACAAATACCTAGGCTGATAAGTTTGCTGTTTCAAATAACGACAAAACAGAGACTGAAATAAGTTTGTCTTCTGATTATTTTTCTTAGTGGTTACTACATTTATGACGTCAAGTAATGTCAGTTTTAGATTAATGGAGGATGAATATAGCTCGTAATTATTATGATATGGGATAGCAATGCTAAGTAAATTGAAGCGACAGATCACCAAGGTTCTAGATGTTTCCCGTAATGCGTTTCGACTCACTGCATAATGAATAGTTAACTAAAATTGTCCGTTTAACTTGCGTTTACTGTTAACTTAAGTGATGTTTTAGTCAGTGTTTTTTGTAAAATGTAAAACTGAATTATAGAGAAGTAAGGTTTGAATTCGTGCTTAAATTGTTTAACCCTGCTTTGTGGGTAGAGTTTGATAAATAAGTGTTTGGTATTATTTATATCAGACGGGCTTGCGTTCGACCAAGCATTTTATCATTTATTTTTGTGAAATTGTATTTGGTTTTATTTTGGAATTTAACAACATTTAAAATTCATCATTAACACTCAAACTGCTAACTGCTGGGCACGGGTCTCGTCTCAAAATAAGAGGGCCTAGGGTATAGTCCACCATTCTGACCTAATGTGGGTTGGCATACCTCACGTGCCGTCGAGAAAATCTCTAAGGCATGTAGGTTTCCCCACGGTGTTTTCCTTCACCGTTTAGCGAGTGATAATTAAAAATAATAATACGCATATGATATCGAAAATTCAGAGGTACCTGCCTTGGATTCGAACTCGAGACCTTTGACTTGGCAGTTCAATGGTCATATCACTAGGCTATCCCTGCACATTTAAACTTAAATGGAAATTATAGTCAAAGCCGTAATTACGTAACTTTCGCATTTACGTATGTAGGTTAAGTAAAATCAGCGACAACATTCACGCATTCGTGAATTTTTCAAACAGAAAACTGGCCGTTGAATACCGTAGATCTACTACGGTATTCAACGGCCAGTTTTCTGTTTCAGCTTCGATTTCTATAATTTATTTAGAAGGCAAAAAGACCAACGTCCTACAGTTTTTTGGTCCTTTGAGCCGGATTGTAACATTTCTTTCTTTCTTTCAGAACATCGGGTATTTCTAGACGGTTTGTTTGTTATCAGAACCTCTTTATATACTCGTTGAGTGTTTTGTGACAGTTCAGTTAAGTGATTCAGCTCGGGATTCCATTACGTGAACCTTACGTGATTCTTTAAATACATGTTCTAATAATATATTAAACTAAATTGATTTATCGAGGGCCTTCGATCTAGTTTCACACGATGTGTTGTTACAAAAGTTGGAAGCCTTCGGGGTCAGAGGACTGCCTCTTCAGTGGCTATCATCGTACTTAAATGAGAGGCAACAGTGCGTTACTGTCACTAAACTTGATGAAAACAGAACTATGATGCCATATTGGTCTGAATACAATATTGTAAAGTACGGCGTGCCTCAGGGCAGCATTTTAGGTCCCATCTTATTTTTGCTCTATATAAATGATATTGTTGAGGTGACCAATCATAAATGTTTTCTTTTTGCTGATGACATATCCATAATTGTGACTACTGACAAAAAATGTCAATCAATCTCTCACCATGAAACCGATATTAATAATACAATAAATAATTTAATTAATTGGCTAAATAATAATAATTTATCTATTAATCTTAATAAATCTGTATACATACAATTTAATCAGTCTTACAATAATAAATTTAATTTCAAAATAGACATACCACTAATTACACAAGCAACACAAACTAAGTTCTTAGGAGTGATAATAGACGAACACTTAGACTGGAAAGCGCAAGTGGACAAGGTATGCAAGAAAATAAATAAATTTGTATATGCCCTCAAACAGATTAGGAATGTCACAAACATCAAAACTGCTGTGATGTCATACCGCGCCTATGTTGAATCTTCGTTACGGTACGGATTAATCATGTGGGCAAATAGTACCGACGGCGATAGAGCATTTATTGCACAAAAAAAATCCATACGCGCTATATACGGGATTCCATCAGACGAATCATGTCAACCAATATTCAAAAAGTTTGGTTTGCTACCATTACCTTCATTATATTTGTATGAAGCGTGTATGTTTGTACGTAAATATAAAGAACTCTTCAAAACAGCAGAGGATGTGAGTTCTCGAAGTCGTCGTGACCAATTCAGACTTGTACTAGAGGAAATTCCTAGGTTGTCAAAATATAATAAAAGCTGTCTAACCATGTGTATACGAATTTATAATAAATTACCGAATACTTTAAAAACACTTAATTCCAAACTATTCAAAATAAAACTGTACGAATGGCTTAATAAAAATAACTTCTACTGTATTAAAGACTTTTTTGAACATAAATGTACTTAAATTACTTAAATTGACTTCGTCAAAAACTTTTGCATGCTTTATTTTTAAGCAAAACATGTATGTGCCTATATTTTTCTTTGTAACACCTTTATACACCATGTTTTTACGCAAATAAAGATATTATTATTATTATTATTATTAAAATAGTAGGAGGTGGGAGGGGATTCGTGGCTGACTAAGCTGATCCACCGATCTGTAAAGTTAAGCTGCGCTAGCCGCGTTCTGTCTGTGGATGGGTGACCATTATTAACACATCAAGACCCCTTCGATGCCTCGGAGAGCACGTAAAGCCGTTGTTATGCGAACATATATGACGGTCGTTAGTGGTATCTTATATTTATTCATGTATTCTGTGTCCGTGTGTCACTACCTATGTACTACCTATGTACTACCTATGTACTACCTATGTACTACCTATGTACTACCTATGTACTACCTATGTACTACCTATGTACTACCTATGTACTACCTATGTACTACCTATGTACTACCTATGTACTACCTATGTACTACCTATGTACTACCTATGTACTACCTATGTACTACCTATGTACTACCTATGTACTACCTATGTACTACCTATGTACTACCTATGTACTACCTATGTACTACCTATGTACTACCTATGTACTACCTATGTACTACCTATGTACTTCCTATGTACTACCTATGTACAGTCAGCAACGAAAGTCGCTGAACACAGCTAAATTTTTTTATTGTCACAGCTCCAGAACTTGGCAACAGGTCTTTTCTACTAAGGTAACCTAAATATTTAATGGTCATCTATGCAATTATTTCGCATAACCTTCGTAGGTCAGTAACTTCATACTTGTTAAAAATCATATTGAAGATTGCAACATGTTCAGCGACTTTCGTTTGCTTACTGTACTACCTATGTACTAAGTGTAACATACCATTATCATGGTATGTTACACTTATTAAAATTCATAAAAAGCGACGCGACGCTGTCAAGTTTCACACGTATAAATTTTGCTCCTGGATATAAAAAGTTTATGTCGGAAACATATTTGAATCTCGCTGCGAAAAGTGCTTAAATTAATAACTAAGTGTCTTTTGAACAATAAAATAAAATAATAAATTATGAAACTGTGTGATAAAGCTATATAAACTAGTGATAAAAATCTTTAAATCTCGTGTGTGATATGCCACTACCGTCAATATTTTAACAAAACCCCGACCTACGTCAATGTTGTGTTAAGTGCAGCGACAAAGGCGGCACTAAACTAGATTTGTGGAATTTTTACCAAGCATCGGAGGCGGCACTATACTGGAGTTTTGTGATTTCATATCGTTAATTATTTACATACAACTGTGAGTACAAGACTACCTATTTGGGCATAGACTACTATTATTTGCAATTGAATATGAGTTTAATGCGATCACCTACTGCCGGATTTGCCTAAGACATATGATGCTGACCAGCAGCATATAACTCAACGTAGCTATAAAAGGAAGCAGCTGAATTCTCCTGAGCTACCTACCGAATCTGTCGTGTCGCAAAATGATAATATTGTGGCAATGTTGAAGGAATTTACCACGTCTCAAAAAGAAACCTCGGAAAAAAATTTTCACGAGATATCGAGCATCAAGGAACAGTTAACCGAGATTAAAAACACAAATGAATTTTTAGTGCAACAACAAGCTGAAATGCGATCAGAAATAACACAATTAAAGGAATCTAACATTGCGAATGAAAAACATATAAAACTATTGGAAACAGAGTTACAACAACTAAAAACTACTACAAATTATACCACCGATGCAACTCCGACGACTCTTATGCATGAAAGTATTCTAACTGAAATTCAAGAACGGCAAATTAGAGAAAAGAACATTATAATTGTTGGTATACCTGAGTTACAAACTCAAAATACAGATGAAAGACGTAATTACGATATGAAAGAGGTAATCAAAATAATAAAACTGCTTTCTCAAGATTGCCCTACACCTATTGAAACCAGGAGATTGGGAAAATACTCTCTGGAAAAATCTCGACCAATAAAAGTTCACTTTCAGTCAGGAATTACAAGCAAAGCTTTGCTTCGAAGCAAAGCTAAACTAGAAACAACTGTATTCAAAATTTACTCTGATCAGACGGTGCAACAACAAAACTACATGAAAAGTCTCAAAGAGGAATTACAAACACGAACCATAAACGGTGAATCTGATTTAATCATAAAATACATCAAAGGCATTCCTAAGATAATAAAAAATCAATCATAAAACTACCAATAACAAATAACACCCCCAATAGTGATACGGTCGAAACCTGCGGAAACATAACATACCAAATTACAGACAACTACAATAACTTATTCTCAAGTACAAAGTCACTCAAAATTTTCTACGCAAACGTTCGCAGCATAGTAAAGCCTGGAAAACTAGACGAGCTAAAATGTGTCATCGAATCTCTGCAACATACAATACATATAATAATTCTCACCGAAACGTGGATCAAATCAATTGATGAAGCGCAAAGAATACAATTATTGAATTACTCACATTATTACAACTACAGATCTTACTCAAGAGGTGGGGGAGTGTCTATATTTATTCACAATAATTTAAGCCATAACTTCATTGAAGAAAAGTGTGATGACGACAACCATTTTCTTTGGGTTTATGTTAAAAAATTTTCATTGAACATCGGAGCTATATATAAGCCAGAAAGATCTAACGTTACGAAATTTGTTGAAGACTATACTACGTATTTACAAAATAAAAACCGATGTATTATTTTTGGTGATTTCAATTTCAATATTCTAAAAAGAGAGAAAAACACAAAAGAATACTTAAGCGTATTAAAAGAAGAAGGTTATACTATCTTGAATAAAATTAATGAAAAGTATTGCACTCGAGAAGGATCTACCAGTAAAACAATATTAGACCATGTTTCAACAAACTTAAAAGACAAAACAAATGAAATGCGTTTGGCCATTGTTGAATCTACAATGTCGGACCACAAACAAATTGTATTTGAAATGAAACAATGTAAACCTGAGCCTCCAAGGAAAATCCAGTACGAATCAATCAACTACACACTACTACACAAAACCCTAAAAGAAAGTAAATATGAAAATGAAAACAATGACTATACTTTATTTGAAAAACATTTACTATGGAACGTAAAGGGAAGCAAGGTAACAAAAACTAAGATACTCAACGCAGCAAAAACAGATTGGATTAACAAGGACCTACTCTTAGATATTAATAAAAGAAATGAAGAATGGAAAAAAATGAAAGAAAATCCTAAAGATGAAGTAATAAAAAAATCTTTTACCGACATACGAAATAAAGTCTCTGTAAAAATTCAAGCAACTAAAAGAAATTATTACCTAAAAGAATTCACAAATTGTTGTAAAAATCCTCTAAAAATGTGGAAACTTATTAATAACCTCAACTGTAATGAAACCAAGATAAGCTGTGCACCGGAAATACTTGATGGACTTGCAATGGACAAAGCACAAGCATGTGAACATTTTAACACTTTCTTTTCGACGATAGGCTCAAAATTAGCAAATGATATTCCTAGTAAGTACCACAATAATTTGACAAACACGCTTCCTAAGAATCAAAATAATAGGCAATTAGCAAAATTCACACCTACTACCGCTAGTGAAATAGATAAAATTATAGATAACCTTAAAACGAATACTAGTGCTGGATTAGATGGTCTTAATGCAAAAACGATCAAATATGTAAAAGACATTATTAAAGATAATTTAACTAAAAGTATAAACTCTTGCCTCCAAGATGGAATTTTCCCTGATAGTTTAAAACTTGCGAAGGTGACACCAATACACAAAGCTGGCAGTAAAGTTAACGTAGAAAACTATCGTCCAATTTCTGTATTACCTATCATTTCTAAAATTTTTGAAAAAAATTTATATAGTAGATTACATAAATACTTAGTTTCTATAAATTTCCTTACCGATAAACAATATGGTTTTCGCCCTAAATCGAACTTTGAACTTGAACTTTGAATTTGAACTTTGTCAGCTACAGTCGATCTTATCACAAAAATAAAAACCAGCATAGACCAAAAACAGGTGGCTTTAGGTTTATTCATAGATTTAAAAAAAGCCTTCGATACTGTTAGCCATGAATTGCTACTAAAAAAAACTAAAAGCGATTGGTATTACTGAGGTGGCGTACAATATGTTCAAGTCTTACCTGACGGAAAGGTTTCAAGTAGTGAAAATCGCTGACTGTCAAAGTAGCCCACAAAAAATTACATGTGGAGTTCCCCAAGGTTCTATTTTGGGTCCTTTGATGTTCCTAATTTATATAAATAATATTACAGATCTAGGATTACGGGGTGATATCTCACTTTATGCCGACGATACATGTCTATTTTATTTTGGTAGTAAAGTTGAAACGCTTATTGAACAGGCACAAGATGATCTAAATCGTTTATTTGATTGGTTTCAGTATAATCTATTGACAGTTAATACTAATAAAACAAAATATACAATATTTGCTGCTAAAAATAAAAAAATTAAAACACAACATACCCTTAACATAAACGGTCAAATATTACAAAAATCCAAAGCTGAAAAATATCTAGGACTCATTTTGGATAGTGACTTATCATGGAAGTCACATATAGAAAAAAATAAAAATAAGCTCTCAGCCTTAACAGGCGCATTGCGTGGCATTGTACGTTGTCTTCCCCCAAAAGTTTGCTATGTAATCTATAACTCCATGGTGAAACCCCATTTAGAATACCTTATAGAGATATATGGTTCTTCTTACAAATCTAACCTAAGCATCTTGCAAAGAGCTCAAAATAAAATTATTAAAGTCCTTTTTAAATATAAGTATCGCACGCCTACACTAAAAGTTTACAAAGACACAAAGATAATGAATATTTCACAAATATATAGATATAATACATGTTTACTTGTACACAAAATATTAAATAAAAACATACATACACAAATCACGTTTTCCAAAAAATCTTGCACTCAAAAAAGGTACAGAACTAGACAAGCAAATAATATAGCCCTTCAGGCCCCTCGGACAAACTACGGGAAAAGTACTATACTGTATGAAGGAGCACAGCTTTACAATAAATTGCCTAAACATGTAAAAGACCAGAAGTCCATATATACCTTTAAAAAAGCTTTAAAAAAACACATTTTTGAGGATTTAAAATAGTAAAACTTTTTCTTTCTATAATTTCGACATGAACTGTCTCGTCGCCCTAACTTAACTTATTTATAAATGTTGTTTTCTCATATAAGTGAAATGTATTTCTTTTTGAGAAAATAAAGTTCTTAAACCTTAATGCGGATAATTATGTAAATCAGTTCGTTTAATTCATATAACATAATGCTATGAACGAACAATCCTTGAATTTTGATACGGCGATCAAATGATATTAGAATCTAAGCGACGGTATGAGACATGCAATTGTTATGCAAATCACCCGACCCTTAAGGAAATTTTGTTTTTTAATCAAAGTAATTATTTTGTGTCGACACTCTGGCGACGACGTCGAAATGAATTATCATCATCAGTTTATATTCGGTACTACAGGGTGTAGGATCTCTGCTAGTGTACATCAGAGCCCAATCTTTGGGTATCCTTATCTTGTCTTTACCAGCCTGCTGCGCCAAATGAGAAGAGAAGGATCCTTCATTTGGCGCAGCGGCTGAGCGAACGGCTTCTGCTTCACGGGTTGTGGATTCGATCCCCGCAACAGGTAGTTTTTGTGTAGAAAATGAAAGAAAATCCTAGTGTGGTAAAGTTTTTCTTAAAAATAATAGCGACGGCGACGAACGTATAGGATCGATTTGTCGAAAGCTCTTGCCATGACAAGAGCTTTCGACAAATCGAGCGCTTACAAATGTCATTACCATACATATTCTGTTTCGATTCGTCTGTCGATTTGAACGGTAGATTGCAATTCGTCTAGCGACCCCCGGGCCCACCTTTTCTGAGGTGGTTGATAATAGATAAAGGCTTGCCTCCAATAATTACATTGGATCAGGTACTGACATCTGCTAAAATAAATTGCAGTCTCCGATAAAACTGTCACGTTTGTAATCTTCTGAAAGCTTTTCAGGGATTAACGAAGATCGTATTGGTATATGTATTTGGTTTTATTTTTATCATTTTTGTTCGATTATAAACATCCTCCTTTTCCCAACTATGTTGTGGTCGGCTTCCAGTCTAACCAGATGCGGCTAAATATCAGTATTTTACACGAATCGATTACCATCAGACTTCCGCAGCCGAATTTCTGGGTAATACCGATATCCTGAGACTAGGGCATAGTGGGAGTAATTCCAGTCAAATTGGAGCTGACTGAGGAAGTACTTCACCTTACAGAAAATCGAAGTAAAATAAATTGTGTTCTTAACGGTGAATTTTTTGGTGTGCCTTCAGACTCCAATCAAATTTATATGAAACCATTTCGAAAGTGTTTTCTATCAGATTATATTCTATAGATATTCTTATTCTAGATAAAAAAAGTTTCACAATCTGCGAAGGCATTGCATAAAATATACACATAAAAATACAGTAAAGAGAATATTTCTTTGAAGTCGTTTAGTAATTCTTAAAGTAAGTAAGTTTGAAACCGACAAACTAGATGAATTGCGGGCTCAGAATCAAGTTATATTGAAATGTCATCGACATGGAATACTACCAGGAACGGGGCTCCTCATAGAATAGGAGGGGTTTGTCTACTACGCGGGCCTAATCTTCACACCTCGCTCGTAAAATTCTCTCAGGCAAGAAAGTTTTCTCACGATGTTTTCCTCCACTGTATAATGGAATGAAAATAACAACATAACATAAACATAATATACCGTCACGCCTGTATTCCCCGAAGGGCTTGGCAAAGGTGTACTAATGTAGGTAAACCTTAAGTTCGCCAGTACGTTTTAGGTCCTATATAATAGGGGGCGAGCCTATACTGGACATAAATCCTAACTCCGACCTGCTACTTTTATCAGAAAAACCTAATATCACTTGGCTTGACCTCGAATCGAACCCAGTATCGGAGAATTGTACTTCTCGAAAGTCATCTACATTTTTTTATTAATTTTATCACCATACGAATGCCTCGGATTGCAGTGCTGAGCGAAATACAATGCCTAGAGAGATATCGGATTACGATAATGTACCCACAGGTTTGTGAAAGAAATTGCCTATCGGCTATAGCTTGAAATAGACGATAGTGCTAGTATGAAATAGCACTATCGTCTTTTTTGCAAATTTTACGTTTTTTTTTTGCTGTTTTTTCAACTTTAAACTGTATAAAATCATTATTTCTATCTAACCCAATAAGAATTTTAATTAAAAAGTAATTAATTCACTTTTTTCACTAAAAACAGCATTGTAAATTAAACTCGATAGATCTTCTGGTCAGCTGTTTTCTTAGAGTTCACTTGCGAGTTGTAAAATTTAAGAAAAAGCCGACGAAAAATTCCAATGCAGGGAGGTCCAGAATCATGTATTGAAGTCATGGTAAGCCGTTGCGCGTCGATATCCCTTCCACCCTGTATACACCAATAAGATTAAGATTCAAGTTATTATTTTATAAAAAAATGGATTTAGCTTTCCGTTTCGAAAGATAAACAAAAAATCATTTATCAATGTCTCTAACATAAAATAATCAACAAATAGACGTTTAATTCACCGTCCAAGACACATCGTAAACACACAACCCGGAAAAGGAAACAAAAACATAGAACTTTCAACCTTTCCACTTGCGTTCTAAAGTCTCTTTTCCTTTGAAAGGTTGGTCTGTAGTTTTTCTGTTCGCTGAAGTGGTTCTTGTGAAGAATCATACACCTCAGGTCTTAGATAATATATTTTATTGTTCAACACAATCCAATACAATTATTAATAAATAACGGTTACTTATCACTTTTTATCAATCAAATAACACGACAGTAACATAGACTCTTAAGACATGATCACTGCTCAACGCTCCAGAATAGAATGATCTGTCGCATTATATCAAAATCAATTGCCAACTGAATGTTCCCCACTCCAAACGCCAACACTAACGGCTACGACCAATCAGAGCGCAGTACAGAGACAGTATGATCAATTGACTAACTAAAATACATTATAAGTGATATAAAATTAAACTTTTTAAATTAAGTAATAATTATTGTACATAATAAAGTAACTGAAAGGAATAACAATAATAAATAATAACAATAATAAATAATAACAATAATTATATAACAAAAACAGTGCAACTACTAACGCCATCTGTTGCTTACAAAGAGAAATTAATCGTTTACTTGTTATTATTTTACGAATTCATTACATTCGGCCATCCGACATCGTGCGATCTCCTGACGCACGTTATCACAATTAACTTAATAGTATAATAATATAATAAATCTTACACAAGTACAAAATAATTTAATTTAAATAAAATCATTACATTCGGCTTTTTATTGAACTCAGATCAGTTTGTGTTTGGTTGTTGGAATGGTTTATCCTCATCATTATTACTTTCAGAAGATGAGGTACTATTAGAGTTTGATGAACTTTTATGTTCAGGGGAACGTATATTTATCCAGGGTCTTACACGATCCGCGGAAACGACACTTTTAAATGATTTTTTTCGTTTGCTAAAACCCGGAATTTCAGTGATTTTATATCTGTCGTTACCCAAAACTTCAGTAATTTTATACGGACCTATGAATTTCGAAAGGAGTTTAGCGCTATTACCTTTATTATTAAAGTTCGTTCTAGTTATCTTTATCAAATCACCTTCCTTATAAGTTCTAGCAGGGGTCCTACTGGCATCATAATTAAGTTTTTGTTTTTCTTGACTAACTTGAATGTTAGTGCTGACCTTATCCCTTAAGCTTTGTAACGATTCTGGGATAACGTCAACCGCAACATCCAGTTTATTACTCAAACTATCTCTGAATCTAGTGCCAAACAAAACTTCTGTGGCAGTCTTTTTAGTAGAAGAATTGACAGAATTATTAACACCCCACTGAATTTTGCCCAGATACATGTCCCAGTTACGTTCGTCATTTCCGTCGTTGTGTTTTGCCAGGGCATTCAAGATGGTTTGATTATACCTTTCAGCTTGACCATTTGCCCTGGGACAAGCTACAGCATTTAAAACATGTTTAATGCCATGACTCTCGCAAAAGCTCTTGAAGGAAGACGAAGTAAAAGAAGTACCGCGATCAGATATTATTCGAGATGGTAAGCCAAAGTCATAGAATATGTTTTCAAGAATTTTGATCGTAGTTCTGGTTTTTGTGTCTTTTACCGCTTTTACAAATAAATATTTTGTGAAGCCGTCAACTATCGTAAGAATATAGGCATTTCCGTTCTTACTCTTCACAAATGGGCCAAGATGGTCTATATGAATTGTATGGAACGGAATGCCTATTTTTTCTATTGGATACAATTGTCCAGTCTTTTGTCTAGACGAATCATCTTTATTGTAAGCACACTGAATGCAAGACTTAACGTATTTTTTTATAAATCGCCGCATTTTTGGAAACCAAAACACAGATTGGATTCTCTCAGTTGTTTTAGAAATGCCTAAATGTCCCACATCATCATGATTATAACGGCATATCTGCCATCGAGCACTACGAGGGATAACTAAGCGTACATCGTCGTCAATTCTCCTGTATACCCTATGATTTTTAATGATGTAGTTCTTCCTAATATCCTTAGATTCTTCATCGGATTCAGGTTTGAGAATTTTAAAAATACGCGAGATATCGGGATCTGACATTTGTAATGTCAATAACCAATTGTCAGTCTCGATACTATAGACGGTAACGCAGGACTCATCGTTAATATCAGGAGGCAATATAGTATTTCGGCTTAATGCATCGACATGTGCCATACGAGTTCCAGGTCTATACTCAATACTAAAAGAGAATTCGCTAATTTGAAGCCACCACCTAGCTATACGAGGTATTAAATCTCGTTTCGTTAGCGTAGTTCGGAGTGCATTACAGTCGGTTACTATTTTAAATTGTAATCCTAACAGATAGACTCGAAATTTCTTTAAAGAACAAACGATGGCTAGTGTCTCAAGTTCGAACGAATGTAAGTGACGCTCTTCAGGTGTAGTCTGCCGACTAAAATAAGCAACAGGCTTGAGCACACGAGGGTTAAATTCATGCCGTACTTACGCGCTTGAGGATGGTTCCGTTCGTATTGGACACACTTGGCCCAAAACTCGGCTCACTTGGCCAAAAATGATAATTCTCGAAGCACACTTGACTTTATCTTAAGCACACTTGGCTTTATCGTGAGCACACTTGGCTTTATCGTAAGCACACTTGGCTTAATATCTTCAAGCACACTTGGCTTAATATCTTCAAGCACACTTGGCTTGATGCCTCCAAGCACACTTGGCTTGATGCCTCCAAGCACACTTGGCTTGATGCCTCCAAGCACACTTGGCTTGATGCCTCCAAGCACACTTGGCTTGATGCCTCCAAGCACACTTGGCTTGATGCCTCCAAGCACACTTGGCTTGATGCCTCCAAGCACACTTGGCTTGATGCCTCCAAGCACACTTGGCTTGATGCCTCCAAGCACACTTGGCTTGATGCCTCCAAGCACACTTGGCTTGTCTAAAGAAACGTAACTAAATACTGGTAGAGAACCGTATTTGTAGGCTTTCTTGTAGGCGTATCCCACTTCTGAAATGTGAAGAATCATACACCTCAGGTCTTAGATAATATATTTTATTGTTCAACACAATCCAATACAATTATTAATAAATAACGGTTACTTATCACTTTTTATCAATCAAATAACACGACAGTAACATAGACTCTTAAGACATGATCACTGCTCAACGCTCCAGAATAGAATGATCTGTCGCATTATATCAAAATCAATTGCCAACTGAATGTTCCCCACTCCAAACGCCAACACTAACGGCTACGACCAATCAGAGCGCAGTACAGAGACAGTATGATCAATTGACTAACTAAAATACATTATAAGTGATATAAAATTAAACTTTTTAAATTAAGTAATAATTATTGTACATAATAAAGTAACTGAAAGGAATAACAATAATAAATAATAACAATAATAAATAATAACAATAATTATATAACAAAAACAGTGCAACTACTAACGCCATCTGTTGCTTACAAAGAGAAATTAATCGTTTACTTGTTATTATTTTACGAATTCATTAGATTCTGAATGGTGCCGTCGTATCTAGTGCCCTCTAGCGGGCTGACGGCTAAACAACTGACCCGCATTAAATTTGAGTATACAGACTTAGAAGCCCGCAAAATGTCTGAAAGACAAGCATGGTAAACACCTGCGTGCTCTAAGATTATACGCAGATTAGTCGCTACATAGATTGAAGGTATTTTAGATTACAACAGGGTATAATCGATCGAAAAAAAAGTAATAGTCTAATGATATGATAATTGGACTGCCAAATCAAAGGTCTTGAATTCTAGACCTCTTACTTTTCGAAAACTAGGGTGTATTAATAATTAATTATCACTCGCTTAGTCTGCCAACCCGCATTAGGCTAGCGTGGTGCACTATGGTCTAATCCCTTTCATTCTGAGAGGAGACCCGTGCCCAGCAGTGGGACCTATATGGGTTGATGATGATGACTCGCTTAAGCAATGAAGGAAAATATCGTGAGGAAATCTGCATTTCTTTTTTTTATATAATATCGTAGTAGTAGTGTAATAATCCTATATAAATAATTATTCATTCCATCTTTATTTTATTTTTTCCATCATTTGTGCACCTACTATCTTGCTTTGTCTCTGCATCACCCTAAGGTTGACTGAGAAAGAATGCCGAATGTCTGCTAACCCGCATTAGGCCAACGTGATGAATTGTAGCCAAATCCATCTCATACTGTGAAGAGACCCGTGCCCACAGAACGGGGCAGACTAAAATTGGTCCTATTTTGCATTTTTTAATAGCATAACACTTGCTTGGAGTAAAAAGTGGTGGCATTCTACGCGCTCTCGCTCCCGATCATGGATCAAATTACGCGGGTACTCGAACCCAAACTAGAATGCTCAGCCTTGAATAATATACCTTTATATCGGTATCGTCTATTAAAATTTCCAAATGCAAATTCATTGACCATCTAGTTTGACTTTCGAATTTGTCAACAGGCTTTAAAGGAAATGACATAAAATTCATTATCCTTTGGCATCCCTCTGGGGGACACTGTCCTTTGTCAGGGATACATAAACACAAACTGACTAAATTACAAATAAATAACAGGGTAGTAAGAACCCTAATATTACTGCTCAATGCTTACGAAGCTTATTATATTTTCTATCCCAAACTATCCGAGCCAAATCTCTCTAGGGACATCGCCTAATAAAATCTGTAGGGTTAAATGGTACTTAAAATTTTCTTTTATACAAAATATTAGTACTGAATACGAAATATCAACTCGTAATGATCCAAGCATTATAAACGTTCCATTGCTACTACCTTACTAACTATTAATAATTTACATACCATCCCATAGTGTTCCCCGACGGGTTGGACAGAGGGATAGACAAAGCCGATATTTGGTCCAAGGTAGGGTAGGGCCGTATGCTTGTTTGCCATCTTAGGGGTATAAAAAAAGAAATGCAGATTTCCTCACGACATTTTCCACCATGGAAGTGGACCAAAACTTCTCATTTAGCGTGGTTACGATTACTAGAACAATCAAGATACAGAGATACCCTGATAGTAAGCGGCAACTGGAGCTGTCATTTTGAGATCTCATACCCAGTTTCTGGTTATTTCATTTAAAAAAAACATTGTCTAACATTAGGATTTTCTTCTGTACCGCGGGTGCATTTATAAACACAAATTATCACATACACAAACACCCAAACCCGGAACAACTACTGTTGGTCACACATATATCACATTTTATTTGACAAATATTTCACACATGACAGAAGCCGGTAGCGTAGCCACTACACTAAACGTGTCTTCAAGATCGGTTCGGTTCGTCAGCGTCGTTGTCGGTTATTGAGTTACAGCACATAAAACCTCAATGGTACCTAAATGACAGCTATTTATTTATACACATATCCGTTTCGAGGTTTTTGAACTTCATCCCGTGAATCATATCATCGTGAATTGTAAGCTACTTGCGTCTGTCTATTATTTATTCGGTTTAAATCTCCTTGTGCTCCGAGAAACATATTTGTCTGGAATAAAATATCATTTTAAGGAGTAAATCTCTTTACTTTTTTGGAATTCGATTCTAGATATTTTAAAATATGATTTTGTCTTGGAGTAGATTCTAAATAAAGTCAGAGCTTACAACGGTTTGAGTTTTAGTGTCGATATAGACAATCTTTCATTTTTTATGTTGAATAACTAAATGTATTTACAATTTATACGTAAAGAAGATATTTTTTTTTTAATTTTCAAAACAGAAACTACATACCGTCGGCTGTATTCCCCGAAGGGTTGGGTTCCATTTAATGGGAGGCGAGTCTATTGTAATTAACCGTGCACTAATCCAAACTCCGAGCTGCTACTGAGAATTTTATCGAAAAACCCAACAACAATTGACCTGGGACTCGACCTGGGATTCGAACCCATGACTTCAATCGAAGCAGTCGACAAACAGAAACTAAAATAGGAAAGTTATCGTCATTTAAAGAATATTAAACCTTAAGTTAGTTTACGTTACCAAGCGAATGTCACTCGTGGCTTTACAGCTGTAAGCAACGTACTGATACCATATCTTTTCGTCCTTAAATGTTTAATAATAACGTCGAAAATTACACAACCGCTGAGATCTATACTTAATATAAAGCTGGAAGTTTGATTGTTTGGTTGAACGCGCTATCTCGGGAACAACTGGTTCGAATTGAAAAAAATCTTTTTGTGTTGGATAGTCCAAATCTTGCGGAAAATTATAGTATCTTAACATCACGTTACAATGCTTAGGAGCAGAGCAAAAAGGAACTAGCCAGGGCGGATGACATTAATAACAATAATTCAATACTGTCGGATCATCTAGTGATATATTATGTATGATAATGTGATGATATATTATACGTTCTGGAAAAAAATCATTTTAAAATAGCTTCACTACTTGAACTGACTTAGCTATCATCATCATCATCAAGCCATTTATTATACCACTGCTGGGCACGGGTCTCTTCTCAGAATAAAAAGGTCTATATTCTAACACGCTGGCCTTCTGTGAGTTTGCAGACTTCACACGCCCTCGAGAAAATCTGTCAGGTATATTGAGGTTTCACCGTTTAAGCGAATGAATGATAATAAATTAATTATTAATATGCACATAATTTCGAAAAGTCAGAGGTCTAGCCTTGGATTCGAACTCGAGACTGACGACTTGGCAATCCAATGGTCATCAACTTATATTAGCTGTGTATATTAGCTTATTATATACTATATATTTTATGTTAATTCTGTAGAACATTTTTATGGCGTTTCTGAGATCTTGTTTTGAGTACTATCAAACTTTTACAGTTTGGGTGTACCCAGTAATAATGTCTTAATTTGCAAATGGTGCTCTTTTATCACTTTTTTATTGAGTCAAACGTTGATTGAATTAAATTTTTATTGTCCTTTAGTTGAAAAACAAACTAATAAATAAATTTGAGTGACTTTGACTATTAATCTGTAGGATTAGAAATTATACGGTATTCAAGAAGGAGCTTGACTAACCGTCTCGATAGTCTAATGATCCTAAGCTCGACTTCTACGCTTGAGGTCCTGAGTTTGATTCCCATATCGAGCAAACTGTTTTTGGTTTTTTCTATGAAATCCTCAGTAGCAGCTCTGAGTTTGGATTTGTACCCCCCATATTACATGGGACCTAAACATACCGACGAACTGTGGGTGTACATTGGTATACCTCTTCCTAACTCTTCAGGGCATACCGGGGTAATGCCATGTGTTAAAGAAGAGCAAACCAACTTCCAATAGCTTTAGGACCAATGGTCAAACACCAACAATCTTCCTTATTACCTTTCTAAATAAATTTATTGATGCCGTAATTCTACCATCCCTTCCTTCCTTTGTCTCCTTAATAAATTCTTATCTTGCAATACTAAAACGGAAACATTGCCAGTTCTCTCTTTGATGACCCCAGCCGTCGCTTTCCGATATTCAAAATTTCGGAAATTTCGTTTCATCCTTCCCGAAATTATGAATAATTTCAATTTGAATACAACGCTTCAATTATTATTGCATGAAGGGTAATTCTCTGTATTTGCATAATTGCAGTTATTTTATTGGAAATAGAGGTTGTGTGTTAATGGAACCCTGAAGGAGTAACCAAACGTTTTTTTAAAGCCCGCACATCAACAAATTCCTAGGGTTGTCATCAACTTATATCTTAGTTGTGTTTTTATACAATTTCTTTCTACCTGGAACAATTATCATACAAAAATATTTATTCCGTGAAACGATCGAATCTTTTCTTTTAAAGTGCTAGTTGAATTATTGTTACATCCACAATAATAATTATTATAAATTTGAAACACGAACTCTGTCTGTTTTCACGCATAAACCACTAAATAGATTTCGATAAAATTTAAAAAAAAAACGTTAAAGCCTATATCCCTCCTCAGTGAAGGTCTTAAGCTACCTTAATATTTCTAAAAAAAGAAATAGTAAATAGTGGTTTTCAGATGCGAGTGTAATAAACGAGCTCCCTATCCAAAATAGGCTAGCCCCTGTTCTATAGGGCACTGTAAATAAAATACTCACGGTGTACTTTAATTTAGTACTCTGGCTAACCTTTCGAGGATATTTCAATACCGGTGTCATATATGATCTCCAGCGCTCTCAACCTTCAAAACTTAGAACCTTTTAAATCTACGTAACTATGCACTTATCTTTTATGAAGCTCCCTGAGATGAGTTGCTCTCAACACGATGTTGTCCTGCAACCAAGTAATAATAGAATTTTAATACACCTATTCTAAATATAATTTCTTTCTCTCCCCAAAAATGGCAAGCTTTCCGTAATGGAATGGTAATGGAAAGCTAATTGAAGAAAAAAGAAATAAAAAAAATGCGTGTTATGAATGTCACAAATTAATGTCACCGGTATTATGACACAAATATCCAAATTTTGATTACATATATATGTAATCAACACACACCTATAAGTGTCAATTTCATAAAATATTATAAATATTAATGTACTTGTGAACCTGTTGTTGATGTCATCATCGTTATCAACCCATATACTGTCCCACTGCTGGGCACGGGTGAGAGTGATTAGACCTAGAGTCCACCACGCTGGCCTTGTGCGGGTTGGCAGACTTCACACGCCGTCGAGAAAATACAGATTCACGGATAACGTAGAGAAATCGGATAACGGACACCGGATCTAGTGTGTAAACTACACACAAATAAAAAAAATACGACTACTCCGGACCGTATTTTCACAGGTTCTGATTGGACGTAGTGCCAAATCGCTTTTAGTTCGTGAAGATTTTACAACATGTCGAGTCACTTGTCGAGGTTAGGCCCCTCGACAAGTGACACGTTGTAAAATGCAAATGTAATGTGCAATCTCAGTGTTGTAAATGTCTCATTTTTAATTAGGTTAATCTGCCTAGTAGTGGTAAGTGCGAGTACTACGCTAGACGTAGTGTTTTTGAAATTCTTAATTGTAGCTCGGAGTTTAGATATTTTGTGGCAGGTTAAGAGCAACATGTTCGCCCCTTATTACATGGGATCTAAACGTACCGGTGAACTGTGGGTGTACATTAGTGCACCTCAGTCCAACCTTCAGGGAATACGGGTGTAATGGTATGTTATGTTTTATAAGATAGGTACCTGTTTTAATTGGCCTCCAAACTAGTCCTCAAAGCACTGTATCACTGATACTATTTACTATTCCTTTGTAAATACCATAATTTTATCTTCATTTTCGGTGATTATTATATAGCAAATTATTAATGAGTATTTACATAAATTTTCTTACTTTGATATTCTCAAACATACTGAATTAAGATTAATTAATGCTAGACGAGGGGTTGGCATATTTAACATATTTAAATCTTTAGTAATATTGAAATTACAGGTAAAGTTTATGTTAATAACACTGTCGGTACCTAAAAGTATTCATTTTGTATAATAATTCATGATTCCATCAATTTAGAGAAAGTGATTAGCCGCTGAGGGAATCGAACTAATAATATTTTTTTTCAATTTATGGTTTGCAGGTTGGTTTTATATTTATATATATATAGTGAGCACTGATAGTTGACTTATGACTTTATGACTTGTCATATGACTTTGATCCAGACACGCACCTATGATTTTTTGAAATCATGTGCGTATCACTCGCTTAAACGGTGAAGGAAAACATAGTGAGGAAACCTACATACCTTCCAAGTCAAGTACCTTTCAAGTCTGCCAACCCGCACTAGGCCAGCGTGGTGGACTATAGCCTAATCCTAATGAGAGGAGACCCTACTGTGCCCTACTGTGGGACAGTATATGGGTTGATGATGATGAATATATGTTCAATTTTCAAACAAACTTTGTGTCTACAAACAAAAATTCTCTTATGTGTGTTATTAAAACCCGAAACAACTACCTGAAATCAAATATATATTAAAATTTGTTCCCAAACAAATATTTAAATTTGTGCAGCGATTGAAACAGAATCCGGTCTTTCAGTTACTGCGCCAATCGTTCCGACAAAGGTTAATACCAAATATTCTTTGAAAGAACCAACCGGGTTTTGTTACATATTGTATAAATGATCGCCAGCACACCCCAGGTAGACAGCCCCTAATCTTTTTACCTCGGTATGAATTATTATAGCTTAGTCCATGCCGACATAATAGACCGAGAAGTGTCACATTACGTACAAAATGTATTACCATTATGTCTAAAAGATTAGTCTGGGAGCTAATGGCCCTTTAGGATGTTCACATACTTATCGACGCGAGATCTGTTGAAGCTGGTTATAAAAAGCGTTATGTGGATATCATATTATAAGTCTCTCAACGCAGCTCGGATGGCACGATGCAACCTTTAGACCTTTTCCACAAAGGCAAATTTGCAGCGATTCTGCACGCGATGTTTGTGGATGCAAAGTATAGCACCCAAGTACCTCGCTGACATCCGCATGAATTCGTGCGAAAATATTTGAGGCTAACTCGCTGTTTCTACACAGGATCGTAGTCGTACGACAATTAACAGGGATCATACAGGCGTTGCACAGGGTTCTAAGGTGGTATTTTAATAGAATACAGTGCCCCGATCATGTGCTGGTGGTCACCAGGTCGGTTAGGGGATAAGAATCAGACATATTACCGTGTAACTATTATCATTCTTATCCCGGACAAAGAGAGGTAGAGCATAGTGGGAGTAATTGCACTCAAATTGGAGCTGCTCGACTGGGGAAGTACCTCCCCCTTGCATAGTGCTCCACGAGAAAACCTTGTGTTGGCAGAGGGGGGACTTTGACGTTATACTGCCAACCCAACTATTCCTCTTTCAATCCAGGGTCGGCAACGCGCAAGTGATACTCCTGGTGTTGCAAGCGTCTATAAGCTACGGTAACCGCTTACCATCAGTTGATCCGTATGCTTGTTTGCCAAATTAGTAGAATAAAAAAAAAGACAAGTCAGCTTTGGTAGGTTTCCCCCCATCAACAAACAAATGGCAATACGATTTCTGAAGCTTTTAGAAAGAAGAAAGAAAGAAAACTTTATTTGTACTCGTACAGAAATCAAGTAGACATCTAAGTAGCCAGCAGATCAAGCTATCCAAAACTGTCAAATTTTCCCAATCGAAAATGAACCTTATTATTTTGTGTTAAAATTGAAAATCTATCAAAGAAATTTGACAGATTGGGGTAGCTTGATGTGCTGGCCTCTGTACATACAATGTCCACAGCAACCCTGTACCAGGCCAAAAAGAATCGTATCACAGCGAAATACGAGAAGCGTCGTACGGCTCAAGCCGATTTTGCGTCGATAAGTGTGGAGAGACCCTAATATGTGGTTCTAGTTTTACATACTATTATAGTTATTTATTACTATGCTCAGAATAAAATATTTGTAAGTACGTTATTGTCTTATACGAAACAGAACGCTGCGGTATGTTTATTATAGTTACATAACATTAAACCGGTCTTGTTCGAGAAAGTTCGAGAAAGTTCTGGTCCTTGGTGGCAACGCACAGAGACAAGAGGAAGAAGAGCAGGGTGACCTTTGCCCTGCAATGGCACATAATAAGCTTGTAAAAAAAATGTTACACGATGAAATAAAACTACCTTTTACGGGTAGACAGTCTACCCGTGACCATGGACGCTGTAAAGGATCCGAAACGTCGGGATTAATAATATCAATATAACGCGATAAAATCCGTAAAAAGTAGTTTTATTTAAATGTATAATATTCGCGTAAATGTCAGAAATCAAAATGTTATACGAGCTTAAATTGCCTTATTAGTCTGGCAGTCGCAACTGGGCTAGTGAACTGCTCCTGAGTTTTTTTATGAAATTCTCAGTAGCAGCTCGGAGTTCGGATTTGTACCCGGTTACTGGCAATAGGATAAGATAGGACCAAAACTGGTGAGGTGTAGGCGTATTTCAGTAAGGATATGTCGTTTTGTCATGTCAACACAGTAGAAAAAGAGATGTTACATTACGTACAAATGTCTAAAACATTAGTCTGGGACCTAATGGTCCTTTAATGTGGGAGACGAGTCTAGATATTACTACAGGTCTTTATAATAATGTCCTGAATATAATATTTGTATGAGTCTGTAAGTACATGTTATGTGTTATATGCGTGTGCTACCTATAGAGATATACCTACTAGCTTAAAAAATGGAAGTCTGAGGTAGAACTGTGAGAATTTTGGGTTGTGTACCTATGTATTTTTTAATGCCACATCATAAAAAAAATATATATATAGTATATACACAATAATAAGGGTGGTCCACCCCATCATTTATTGTGTTCACTGCACCATTAGTCTAGTAGTTATTAGCGTGACTGCTGCATTAGAGGTTCGATTCCCAAGTCAAGTTTTTCTAAAATTATCTCTCATTAGCAGCTGTCACGCTTATATAGTTAGTTTATTCTGGCTTTAACTCCCTACTAATATTATAAAACGAAAGTAGCTCTGTCTGTCTGTTACGCTTTCACGCCCAAAACACTGAACATATTTTGATGAAATTTTCGACAGAGATAGATTAGACCTTAGAAAAGGACATAGGTTACCTTTTGTCTCGTCTTTTGAGGTGCGAGTGAAACCGCAAGCAAAAACTAGTAATGTATAATATTTTTAGATTTTGAAGTGATTTGGAGAAATCTTGTTATTTTGCCATGGTCATGTTGTTAGTTTGTTCTTTTTTTATTTTATTTGGGAAAATAAATAATCGTACATTGTATATTACATCTAGATATACAGTGTGCTATAAGTAAACGTACAATCCACTACGTTTCCACATGTTACTAGGTAGTATTAGATACATGTAAGGTTAAAATAAATATAATATTATAACAACACAATAAAATTTTGTTAGATTTGAAAATATAACTAGCTCAAACTAGATCTGTTCTCAATTGAATATTCTTTATAACCAGAATCGATTTATTTATCCACGAGCGAAGCTAAAGTGAAGGAATAATGAGGTTCAATAAAAGTCGGTTAGTGTAAGTAGTTCACGACCCTTTTCACTTGCTCACATTCCGTTCATTACAGTTCCGGACTTTTGTAGACCCCTTAAATTAACGAGATTTTAATAGCATTACATTAATGGGCTCAGCAGTGACGAGGCAAAATGGAAGTTGACTTAAATAAAAAAATATTATAATCGGCATACAGTTGGGGTTTTACATGTTAGGACGCAAACAGAAGAGAAACATTGACGAAAAGTAACAGCATCAACTCGTATATTATCCCACTGCTGGGCAAAGATCCTCTCGAGTCGTGGACGAGAACGAGTACCGAGGAATATCCATGGAATTTCTTGTCGGTTCTTCTCCTAGAACTATATTGAGCTCTCTAAATTATGGTCGAGGAGACAATGCCTGATGCAAGCGTGCCGTCGGCTGTGACTGGTCTACTCAAAGCCGCTGTGGATATTTCTTCAAAAGGCCATTTCAGACATTGCCCTGCTTTGTAACACTGGCATATTTGTTACTACTACTATGTCTGGACTTTAAAAGAGATCATCAATCTTTGAGTTTGTTAAGAAGTCAGTTAAGAAACGCTGGAGCCATCTAGCTTAAACAAAATGTCAAAGTCAAAGTCAAAATAATTTATTCAAGATAGACTACTAGGTAGTACTCTTTGAACGTCATTTTTACATTAAGACAGCCCCCAAAACGCCCGCCCGTCACCGCTTCCTAGTGTTTTGGCTGGGAAGAAGAAACTACAAAAACAAACTCCCCAGCAACACGTTTCTGTCTGTTAATTTACGATACGTAAAAATGTTATAATGTAAAACATTGACGTGTAAAAGTGTCTTTAAAAATCTATTTACAGAAAAAAATATCATTTATATCATTTACTATTTGGAAACGTGCAGCTAGTTTTTGATATTTCAAAAATTCACGGTAACTTACCACACACCCGCACTAGACCAGCGTGGTGGACTATAACCTAATGCCTTTCAATCTGAATCTGAGAGGAAACCCGTGGGACAGTATAGGGTTGATGATGATGATATTGAGATTATCCGGAAATTGGGCTGGATAGACAGAAAGCTGATTAAAGATGGGGAAACGCAAGGAGGCTTATGTTCCAAGTTTTACTTACTCGAAGAAAGATGAACCAATCGCCATTTTGTTTACCAAAGTTATAAGTAACTTACAAACAACATGTTACTGACTCATTTGCGTTTCCGGCTCATACTTACTTTACTGAGTGATTAATTGGAAAAGTTGTGTTTAATTTTGAGATTTTACTGTGGTTTCAGTATGAGAAAATAATTAGTACCTAATTATGTGTGTGACTACCCCATTAGTCTAGTGGTCTTAAGCGCTACTGCTATGCTTGAGGTCCTTTGTTTGATTCCCGTGTTTTTGGGGGTTTCTAAATTTTATGTGAAAACTCTGACCTTGGATTTTTTCGGGCCAGTTAATGGCAAAAGGTTCGTCCCTGTTATATGGGAGTGTGAGGTAAACATACTGATGAACTGTGGGTGTACTGTATATTAGTTAATGTAGTACAGGTGCGATGGTATGTGTAATTTTTAAACCTTTAGAAATACCAAATTCTTTTTTATACCATTAAGGTGGCAAACAAGTATTCGGCCCACCTGATGGTAAGCGGTTACCGTAGCCTATAGACGCTTGTAACACCAAGGCTCTCACTTGCGTGTTGCCGACACTGTAAAAAGAAAGAGGAATAGTTGGGTTGGCAGTGTATAAGTGTTAAAGTCTCCCCCCCCACTGCCCACACAAAGTTTCCTCTTGGAGCACTAGCAACCTTGCTCAAAATAAGGAACATAATAATACATTGTTAGGTAAAAAGGTATCATTGTAACAATTTTACATTACAGGGTAAAATCTGCTCTGGCCTTTTGAAGAAAGAGCCATAGCAGCTTTGAGTTGATCAGTCCTAACTGACGACACGCTTGCATTGATAATCGTGTTGCTCAACCCTTATTTAGGGACCTCAACGACTCGTTACGCAAACGTATGACGAATAACCCGATTACGTATTTATAGGGACTACAAAAATAATGCAAAGCCATGAATACAATTATAACATTCTGACGCATAATGAAGATGCTGTGTTAGTTAATTAAACGTTTACGATGTTATAAACTCGTATATACAGTGGTTTTTACTACAGTTACTGTAGTATGTAAAAAAGGATTATTTTGGTACTGAGAATTGAGCTGTTAACCATGATAGTGAACTTGGAGATGTTCAAGACAATGAGTCATAGGTGTAACTATCTCTTAAGTCACCAGCAATCTTTGCTACAGGGTAACTTAAAAAAAACTAATATCCTAGCCTGTGATAGCCTAGTGGTATGACCATTGGACTAGCAAGTCAAAGGTCTTAAAGTTCGAACTTTTCGAAGCACCTCTGACTTTTCGAAATCATGTGCGTATTAATAATTAATTATTATCACTCGCTTAACGGTGAAAGAAAATGTCATGAGGAAACCTGGATGCCTTAGAGATTTTCTCGAAAGTGTGTAACATTAAAAATAACAACATTAATTTGTTGTTACACTTTCAATAATTCGTCAAACATTTTTTTCATAGAATATTAAAAATATTTAATTTGTTCGCTCGAAATATTTACTCTAAACGGTAGCAAAAGGAAGCATTAGGTAAGTAATTTAAAAAAACAAATCCAATAACTGCTCGAATGAGAATCGAACACAGAATCTTTAGCAATCGCACTTAGGACCACGACAAACTATGTAGCCTAAGTCCACAGATTACTTTAGATGTATTAAGACTCAGCGGAAACTGAAATCTTTACAAAAACTGTTTCGGCCCCGTTTATAACGTTATCTGTTATGCCGTCTGTATTTATCTAAAAAATGTCACAAAAAGATACAAACATTCCCTTTTCAAAGGTTTACATTCAATCTGACAGCGGAGAAACACACAAAGAAATTTCTATAGAGACTAACATAGAATAGCTATGTCTGGTTTCTGTATTTTTACCTATATATAAGTACCTACTTATCCTTAATGGCAATAATGTTAATGGCAATAAGCTCGCCCCCTATTACATTGGACTTAAATACATCGGCGAACTGTGGGCGTATATAAGTACACCTCTGCCTATACCTTCGGGAAAAATGTCGTGTCTGTTATCCTTAATTGTATATTTTTAATGATAGGTATTTCTGTATTATTTTTCATATGAACGCAAAAGTTATATATTAACCATCACATCTGTATTCCTTAAAGGGAGCAGAGTTGTATTGTACATCTACAATTCGCTAATATATAATACCCACGATGTCCATTACAAACGAAGTTGGCTGGCATTTTGTTTACCTTTTCATAACTATTGACAGTTATAGTAAATAATAATTATTATAATGTTTGTTAGCTAATTCTTTCAGTGTTAATTCATTATATAGTGTCGTATATTTCTCAGTTTCGGACCAACTGAAAGCACGATTATTTTATATACCTGATAATATCTAAATAGTTTTATATTATTTATTATGGTCCTTAAACGCAGAATGCACATAATATAATTATATCAGAAATAAAAATAGCACATGGTTTTAAAAATGCGTTCTCCTCCAATTAGAGATGGTCACAGCCTGTGCTTAAAATCTCGGTGAACAACAGAATTAAGGAAGAACTATAAAAATAATATAATAAAATTAAAAGAAACTCTAAATATTTGTATTCTGACTCCTAACAAATATTGGAGGTTGAAATAACAGATTTGTTAGGTATGTATTTATTACTGTTTATATAAGTATTTTTATTTTATATAAATGAATACTGCCTGATTAGTCTAGTGGTCCTAAGCGCGACTGCTACGCTAGAGGTCCTGGGTTCGATCCCCAGGTCGAGCAAAGTGTTATTGGGTTTTTCTATGAAATTCTCAGTAGCAGCTCGGAGTCTGGATTAATTGTGCCCGGTTAATGGCAATAGGCTCGCCCTCTATTACGTGGGACCTAAACATATCGGCGAAATGTGGGTGTACATTAGTACACCTCTGCCTAACCCTTCGGGGAATACAGGCGTGATGGTATGTATGAATACTTTATGTAGGTATTATAGTATAAAGTAGATATATAGTATTACATATGGATAAATGTTTTTTCAGCATGACTGATTAATGCATCTGCCACGCTTTGTCTCTGTATCACCCTATGGTCGACTGGTAGAGAATGCTTTTAGCATTATGTCCGCCTCTGTACAGTCTGTTGTGCATAAAAAAATAAAATAAATAACACTACTTTTTTACGGATTTTATCGCGTGATATTATTAATCTCGACGTTTCGTTTATAGCGTCCATGGTAACGGGTAGACTAGGTAATTAGAACATCAATACTACACCTCAGTCTTCTTTCAATATTTTTTTTTTTATCAATTTTAAATCAAAAGTTAGCAATTAGGGGTTATAGACACAACACTTTTCTCCATTGGAGAGAATGATTTTCAGCTCTTTTTTATTATTTTGAGAGGAGGTAAGCTGTATGTAAGCCATTACGCTTAGACAGATTATTGTATTGCCTACAGTCTTGGCAGGGCAGCAAAATTAGTTCTGGAGCTGTTAATCCATGGCAAACGAGATTCCGCATTTCTTTGTAGTTTGCTGAGCAGTTTGTCACAGTCTAGTACGCCATTAAATAACTTATGAGAGGCTTTAGGCTATATAGTCCACTACCCTGGCCTAGTGCGGGTTGGCAGACTTCACACACCGTCGAGAAAAATCTCTAAGGCATGCAGATATCCTCATTATGTTTTTCTGCACCGTTTAAGCGAGCTATTATTATTATCTAAGTATTAAATAGGCACATTAATTTGAAAACTCAGACATGCGTGGCTTGGGTTCGAACTTGACACCTTTGACTTGACAGTCCAATAGTCGCATCACTAGGCTATCACTACTTTACTGCCATACATTTATGCTCACTCAACTCGACAAAATTTATGAATGTTTTTGTGATATCATGGTCAGTTCGTTTTTTATGGTATTGTATGATTTTTATTAGTTGGTTATTTTAAAGTAAGTATTTAAAGGAGATTAAGGTACAACAGCCCTGTGTGCTCCGGTAGCTATCGATCTCGGTTATCATACGGACACATAATATGTATAACAATCGATTTTTTTGTTACGTGCACAAAAGCGTTAAAGCAAGACCTAAGTACACTGTATGTATACTTAGAACACACTACAGACATCAATATTTCCTTTGTGTGAGGGGTACCCAATTAGTGCCGTGGTCTGCACATTATCGTTGACGTAAAATCCGCCAGCGACGGTATTACATCTTGAGTTGGTTGGTTCCTAATTATATTTTAAGCGTAAACGTTGTCTAGGGATATTTTCCGGCGATCTCGTCATTATCAAGATATAATCTTCTTTCTTAGTACAAACAATAAAGTACGCTTTTATTTATATATATCACACTTTATGACGCCCTTTATGAGCTTGAAATGTTGCTTGGAATATATTTTGTAGTAAAATTTTACAATGTATATGCAGACATCCATGTGTACATAACAATAGATCTATTTATGATTGCACTACAAATCAATAATGTCTTAAATACCATAGAATGTTATTAGATCTTATAAAGGCACTTTTCAAAGTCAAAATTTAATGCTAGATTGCGCCGATGTTTTCGCCCAAATTGGTATAACACGCACTGTATGCGTGTCACAGCCGCACACCTATCTATACACAGACTATTTATAACCTGTATTTGATCTGAAAATCTGAAAATAAAATTAATGCCTAATATTTAAAATGAATAAACTAAATAAACAATACCTATATGAAATCATTAAACAATAATTTAATATTATTTAATGTTCAACTTAAAATAATAATGATAATAATATAAACGATGTAATTATATTAAACGCACGCACACACACACACACACACGCTTTTTAAATGAAAATGCTTATCAGCTTTGCTCGACATCCGTATGTTATAACCGGGATCCAACAGAATATCAGCGCCTGGTGTTATAGCCTGGCACATGCTGAGCTGGACACCCGTTTGCTGCAGTGAGACATATTACAATCATGTAAAGTTTTAAAACTTATTTTATTCTACATAAGTACTTACCCGTTATTTTCTTCCTTCACAAATATTATGATGTACAACTCCTTTTATATATATTTCTCATGTTGTTATGTATTTAATATGTACTGTTTAATTTTTATTGTAAGTACTATTTACTCTAATGTGTCTTGGTTGTAGCAAATAAACATTTTTCATTTCATTTTCATTTCAAATATGACTATATCAGTGCAGTGATAGCCTAGTGATAATTCTGACTGGACTGCCTCAAATCCAAGGCAGGCCTTTGACCTTTCGAAATCATGAGCGCATTCTTAACGGTGAAGGAAAACATTGTGAGGAAACCTGCATGCCTTAGAGATTGTTTCAACTGTGGCGAAGTCTGCCAAACCGTAATAGGCTAGCGAGGTGGGCTATAGCCTAATCCCTCTTGTTCTGAGAACAGGCCCTTGCCTTCTGAGATGTGCCACTTCTACTTTAACAATGGTTTTTTTGGTTACAAACTTTTACTTAAGTACAACAGTTTCATCCTACTCGGATTAACGGTATAGGATCGCACGGGGACGAACAAACAAACAAATATTTCTTTTACGTATTGGATAATATTACTTTCTTCGTTAAAAAGTTTTGTGACTCAATTCAAAGTTGTGATTACTTTTTATGAAACAGATCTTTGTATTTCTACAATATAGTGTTACAAGAAAAAAAGTGTTAAAAAAGACGTTTAGATAAGAAAAACTAAATTATTACAGTCCCTGTAATATTTGGCTTTTGTCTACATTTAGATAAGACTATAATTATATACATGCTCGGAGTCTCTCTGAGGGATAAAATTCGCAACGAAGTTATCCATTAGAGAATCAAAGTTGCAGACATAGCTCAAAGTATTAGCAAGCTAAAGTGATCTCGCGGAGAACTGACAAAATGCTGAAGCAAACGAATTCTTGAGTGGAAACCGCGTCTAGGTAAGCGTAGTGTAGGATGTCTGCGCCAAGGGGGAGTGATGACTTGCGGAAGGTTGTGATTGGATGAGGCAAATCGAAGATCGGGACTCGAGACCTTTGACTTGGCAGTCATACCCCTAGGCTATCACTGCTTAAGTCCTTGTAGGGTCATGGATCAAACTTGGAACTAGATTTAACATTAGCACACGTAAAATTAGAATTATTTTAAGTAGAGAATATTTTGGTGACGGTAATAATAAATGCGACAATACTGTAATACTGAGTGACTTGCTGACACAACTACTTCTTTGGTTTGTTATCATTGTAACTTTCTTGTAAATTGTTTTGTACTTTTCAGTTTGAAGTGCTAATTGCTAATATAAATGTGGAAGCTTTTTATTAACGACTGTCATTAAACATCTACGATATCTAAATGTGTTATTAGTCTGTAAGCTTTCTGTTAAATGAAATAAATATAAGTCTCGTGAATTTCTTTATCATTATCAAACATATTTAGCTTTTTGCCGTTCACATCCAGGTCTTTTCTGCAACTAACTACTACTATTGTTGACTCATTTTGTGGCACTTCTTAATAGTCGTAAAAAATGGAACCATCGACCCGAAACTCAGCAAAGCAATTTCTCATATTCCATGACATTATATTGTATGAAAAGGTTTTTCTCATTCCATTTCATTTGAGGAAATGGAATTTATATAAATGCAAATGCTTATTCATTCTCACATGGTGAAGCGAATAAAAGGTATTAAGTATAATATTATATATGTACCTAGAGTCTACCCGTGACCGTGATGGATGCTGTAAAGGGTCCCAAACGTCGGGATTAATAATATAAATATAACGCAATAAAATCCGTAAAAAGTGGTTTTATTTCAATGTATAATATTCGCGTAAATGTAAGAAATCAATATGGACCTACTTTTGGATTTATTATCCTGGTAGGGAACAGATCCTATTGCCTATAGGGCCAGTGAAGGCCGAGTGAGGGTATGATGGTAAGAGTATCAAAAACTTTTTTTTAAAACAAGTTTTTGTGTCACAACAAATTATAACGGCATTGACACAAGAGGTCCACTGTTGAACAAAGGCCTTCTCCATAGACTTCCACAAGGACTGGTTATATGCCGTCTGCATTCAACGAATTCCAGTAACCTTTACCAGGTCGTCGGTCTATTTCCTTGGAGGCCGTCTTACGCTGCGTTTTTAATTAACCCGGTTTAAAATCAAAACCATTAGCTGCTACTCTAAAATATCCAATAAAATTTTGCTCAGCAGCCGCCATATACCAACTAAAACGTGTATAAACATGAAAAATGCTACGCATTACTCAGGCCGATTAAAAATTAATATTTCCAGTTGAAGCTAAACGGCGTATCTTGTAAAATTAAATGACGTCAGAATTAGTTTATCGTGCGATCATAGGCGTGGGGCTGCCTTAACTGTTTCGTAAGCAAATTAAACCCTTGTTTTTCACAAGCTTCGTAGATTTAACAAAATAACAAAATAATGACGTAAAGTAGAATCGGACGAAATACATTTGTAATGTAATAAATTGAAATAGCCGTATAATGATATATTGAGAGGTAGGGCATAGTGCGAGTAATTCCACTCAAATTGGAGCTGCCCGACTGGGAAAGTATCTCCGCCTTGCAGAAAATCAAAGGAATAATAACACTGTTTTGAGCTGTGTTGTGTTCATTGTGTGCATTACGGTGAGCAAGGTTGCCAGTGCTCCACGAGGAAACGTTGTGTTGGCAGTGGAGGGACTTTTACCCATATACCTACTGCCAACCCATTTATTTCTCTTTCGTTTTACAGTGTCAACAACGCGTGATACCTCTGATAATGCAAGCGTCTATAGGCTACGGTAACCGCTTACTATCAGGTGGGCCGTATGCTTGTTTTCCATCGTATAACCTACAACAAACAATAAATAAAGCCCCATTCTTGCCTTGAATAACATGATTGGTGTACTATTCGGTCCCAAGCGTCTTCAGCATCTTCCGATTGACTGTTAGAACATCATATTGGCCACCAGGTCTTTGACATAATAACAACTGAGCTGTATATATCATACTGGATATGTTGCCAACCTTAAGACAATGTCAATGTCAAGATGAACAAATATATTTTTATTAAGTTGGCACTAAGTGCCACTCGTTTTTGATACTCGTTTATGCGTTGCTACTACTGGCTTTAATATTTGATTCCATTTTATTTACGTCCAAGTGGTTTTTATTTACGAATAGAAATCTTCTTTTAAATGAATATACTTTCAAACTATTTATGAATATTCTTTCGTGTCAAAAGAGTTATGATTAAGTACTTTGTTTTTATCAATTGTACATATTTTCAAGTACGAGTAAGTACAGAGGCCAGCACATCAAGCTACCACAATCTGTCAAATTTCTTTGATAGATTTTCAACTTTAAAGCAACGACATAAGGTTCATTTTCTATTGGAAAAAATTGACTGTTTTGGATAGCTTGACCTGCTGGCGTCTGTACTAGCCATGGTACAGTCAGCAACAAAAGTCGCTAAACATGTTGCAATCTTCAATACGATTTTTAATATGAAGTTACTGACATGTGAAGGTTGTGCGTAATAATTGCATAGATGACCATTAGATATTTACCTAACTTTTATAATAAAAAAAATCTCTTGAAAGTTTTGGAACTATCATGCTTTCAAAATTTTGCTGTATTCAGCGACTTTCGTTGCTGACCGTACGGTGAAATACATTATTCTCAAAGGGTAATATTACCCTTCGAAGATAATGTACTCATATGAGTACGAGCGAGTTTTATCAAAGTTTACATCATATCATGCATGATCAAACCCAATAATATAATGCGATCCATATTTACATATACCCGTATAAACTTATCTGGGCCATAGAAGGGACAAACCTCAGGCCTTTGGTAGCTGACGCGCGAAGACGCAATTATTTAAGCATTTTTTTTATTTTTTTTTACAAAAAATGTTTAATTAATCCCTGAGGCTGTCACAAACAGTAGAGTGGCGGTTTTTTGTATCGGAACAATAGCCTGGAGATAAGTCAATGATAAGGACAGATGGTTGATCCGATTTTTTTTTTAAAACCGGATTTTTTTCATATACATAACATTATTATAAAGATGACTGCTTCATTGGTCTAGTGGTCCTAAGCCCGACTGCTACGCTAGAGGTCCAGGGTTCGATTCCCAGGTCGAGCAAAGTGTTATTGGGTTTTTCTATGAAATTCTCAGTAGCAGCTCGGAGTCTGGATTTGTGCCCGGTTAATGGCAATAGGCTCGCCCCCTATTACATGGGACCTAAAACATACCGGCGAAATGTGGGTGTACATTATTACACCTCTGCCTAACCCTTCGGGGAATACACGCGTAATGGTATATAATAACACAGTTTGCCGGTGTGTTGAGGTCCCATATCGATGAGTCTTGACCACCCAATGGTTGTGACGATTGTTTTTTTTTGTTTTTCCACCGGTCAGATAGATTCTGACCGTTGATATAAGTACTGACGGTAATTTAAAATTGTATGCAGAAAACAAATAATTATTATTTTCATTCAGTTTATTATTATTCATGAAACTGTGTTTATGTTTTGTGTTTCATCTCTTCCTTCCTGTGTTAGTTATTTTTGTATCATGATCAGCCTTGATCGGTCTACTAGAAAAAATCTAGAGATCACGTTGTTTATATTGATTGATTGATTGATTAATGGCTGTGCGTAGGTACAGGGCATTTTTATTTTTCATTAAACATCTGTGGTCCTGGCATAGATCAAATCGTTAAATATGTCAAGACAATAAAAATCGATAGTTTTATCAAAAACGGTAGCTTGGACTGCAATTAACGGTAAATATCAAGTCTAAAATCTATGATTCCATGATAAGCAAGAAAATTTCGATTAAAATTGACAACATTGTCACACACACACACCCAGCACACAACACCCAGCAAACACACAGTCCCAAACTAAGCAGAGCTTGTACTATAGGTACTAGACAATGGATATAGTACTTATATTTTATACTTTTTTTTCTTGCAAATACATACTTATAATACATAAGATAAATACTCATGTTTATCACATAAACATTTGTGTCCTGTGGGAATCGAACCCATCACGCGAACCACCAGACCACAGTCGTCGCTTTATATACCTTCCCTCTTAACTTTTGTTTATTTAGTAGCTGAGTCGAAATTACCAATTATTGTATCATGTTAATATTTTAATCTTAATGGCAAAATTGTAGTTTTAGTGAAGTTTTTTCTCTAAGTAAATATATAATTGTAAAATCAAATACACCCTTCTTCCAGAATCCTTAATCATAAATCCTAATAGAACGCTGTACACTAATTTATTATTAATTAAATTACTAATTATTAGGTACATGCTTTACTATATCATTTTCTTTTAAACGTTGTAAAGAAAATTAAGAAAATTTTTATTTAAATGAACCATAAGCGAATTGTTAATTTCATTGTAACAATTTGTCATATAATAAGTAATCAAATTATAATTGTACAGACGTCAGCAGGTCAACCTATCCAAAACTGTAATTTTTTTCCAATTGAACTTGAACCATACTACTTTGTGTTAAAGTTGAAAATATATCAAAAAAATTTGACAGATTGGGGTACTTGATGTGCTGACCTCTGTACCTAGCTACATTGTACGACGTAAATTTTAACCAATTTTTTTTATATTCTGTGGAAAATGTTGTTGGTTTATAATTTAATGCATTCCTGTATCTGTACTGTTTTCGTGTTGTATTATTGTAATGTACAACCGTTATTTTTCCCAAATAATAATAAAATTTTGAGAAAATAAAGATCTTTAACCGTATTTTAATAAAATTTGATATTTTAACGATCTCATCAGTTCCACTACTGGGCATCTTGAACGAAGTGCCATCTTGAGCTCGTGAAGTAGGTTCCTTTTTGTCACTAAGGATACGCGTGAGGCTGTGCCGAAGTTGTGGATAAAACGCCACTTTAACTTCTGGGGGAACGTGGATAAGGACCTAATACATAAGCGCGGTGCTCATCTAAGGAAATATATTTTTGGCCCCTTACGAGATAAAGGAACTCACCCCTAACGAAATCCTACAGTTTACAATGTGGCACAATAGACCTACTACATCGCAGAACTTATACTATAGCCGTAAAACATTTTTCTAAAATTTTAACAATAAATCTAATACAAATTCGTGGTTATGTAATGGCTACTACACGGTTAAGTTGCGCTTCTATCTATCTATCTATCAGCCCCGGACGTCCTCTGCTGAACATAGGCCTCCCTTAATGATCGCCACAAAAATCGGTCTTGCGCAGACCGCATCCACCGACTCTCTGCGACCCTCACGAGGTCCTCCGTCCACCTAGTTGGGAATTCAACTGTGCAATCCTGCGAACTATGTCGGTTACTTTGGTTCTTCGCTTGTTACGGTCAGTAATTGTGGATGGGTAACCATACTTAATCCTATAGACACTTGCAACACCAGAGGTATCACTTGCGCGTTGCCGACCCTGTAAAATCTTTTCACACCGTTCTTGAAGAACCCCATGCTATATATAGTCTCTCGGGAAAACCTGGGCCGGGAGCTGATTCCACAACCTAAGTGTGCGTGGGACCAAAGTGGGTATGTGGATGAACACGCCGATGGCGATAGGTACGGTGGTAGAAAGTAGCCGTTGGCATCATCTCAAACAATTCCCCAGCACACTGCCCGTTGTACACACGGTAGAACACAAAGAAAGACGATTTATTAATGGATATATCAATAGGAATTGTTGTATCTATTAATAATTGTATGATTATCACGGCTGTAAACAACACTCGTTTATTATTACAAAACACTTACGTAGTTTCGATTGGCGTATAAGAGGCAACGATGAAATTATGTTGATATAAACTGTATTTCATGGAAATGTAACAGATTGGACCTGTAAATGCAGTTGACGTAACATTGTATGCAATGTTACGTCCAACTGACTCATAAATTACGGATGTAAGAAATATTGCTGTGTTTCATATTTACAATTTGTTTGAATTTAATTTAATGGATGATTATAATATATATTATTTTGTCTGCCTTTTTGACTATTTTCCACTGAGGTAATCATTAAATTTGTAGTTAAATCTTGATTTTGACTTCGTAGAATCGCTTTTTTAATTTTTATTGGTTCCTTTAGTGTATTTTTTGTAATAATAATAAAGGCCTACCGCCTTTGACCTTTTTGAAGATTCAATGTTAAATTAGGATAAAAACGCTTCAAAGTGAAATTATATATTACTTACTGGAATGTGTATTTATTAGAAGCATGTATGTATAATTGAGAACGTGGCGGGTAATCAGTTTCCACCCTTATTACTAAAACGATAAGGGCGAAAAGTGTTCACCCTTATTACTAAGCGAATAGGGTCGAAAAGTGGTCAACCGACAAAGATCTTCACCGTACATAATTTATTTGAAGTTTCTCCTAGCAAATGTGAGCGTGGACGGGTAGGTTAGGTTGCTTTTGTGTCTATGTATATGCATACAGTGTAGTCTATTTTAGCGTTCGTTGTGAAGTCCTGGGTTTGGGTCAAGGTCTTCTGATGTACCTCACATTTCAGCGGCATGTTTATATAGGACTTATGTTAAAGGAGACGAGCCTATGAAATCCATACTTCAAGTTGCTGCTGAGAATTTACAACAATAAAAAAAACACTGTTTTTTTCCCTGGAATCGAGACTAAGACCACGAGAAGAAGAAGAGACCGTTAAGAAGAGACTTAAGAGACCTAACCCGTTAAGAATCTATTAATATAAATAATATATTTTTTTATTTTCAATAAACTATTTATTATTGTCATGAAATACAATTCTAAAAGAACTCTGAATTATCGTGAGACCATCTACCATCTGCCTACGTAGGATTCTAGAGTACTTTAGCCATACAGCAAGAAAGACAATTTAGAAAAACTGATTGTCACTGGCAAAATAGAATGAAGAAGACAACGAAGTTGCAGTCCCACAAGGTGGAGATACCAGACCCGTAGCTCACTTTGCATCACTGTTCAGGAAACCACGCCGTCCTTGAAGCGGGTTACCGAAACAGGTGGCGAAATATCATCCACGATAAAGTGTTTCCTGGGCAAGGTGGTTCCTACCTTGCGAGGAAACGTTGTGTTGCTAACCCAACTATTCTTCTTTCGTTTTACAGGGTTGGTAACGCGCAAGTGAGACCCCTGGTGTTACAAGCGTCTATAGGCTACGCTTACCATCAGGCAGGCTGTGGTTGCTTGTTTTGCCAACTTAGTGTTAAAAAAAACGTCATGAATCTCTCAGAATTAAGGAATACGACTTAAGGATGAGGTCCAGAAATAAACTATTATAAACATGGAAAATAAACTTACTGAACAATATTGCAATATTATATTACTGAGTCTGAAATACTCGTCAATTTTGCAACCCTTCCTTGTTTACGAACTTTTATGATAAATTACCTAATTTCTCCCGCGTTAAGGATACTCTTATTGCGCGCTCCCAACTCACTCAACAATAATTCAAAATTAAAATTTGACGAGAAAAATAAGCTGGCCAAATATAGAATCACTCCACCTTGTTTGTGGGTGAAAAATGGGAAGTTTAAAAGATTTTCCTAGTTTTAAAAATTCAATACATTAATTTGATTTAAAAACTTGCTTTTCAATAGGTGTTACTGACGTCACCATAAAGACGTAAATTGAAGTGAAGGAAAAATTCGACATGACAGGGTAGATATCGCGGTGGCTTAGCGGTCATAGCGTCTGGTGTACCTAACCAGAAGTCGCAGGTTCGAATCTTGCCCGCGGTTAACTTTTCCTTTTCTAAATAACATTAATTAAAACTTTTAATTAAAATAAGGCATGCACCTCTGATTTTTCGAAATCATGTACGTATTAATTATCGCTCGTTTACACGTTGAAGGAAAACCTCGTAAGGAAACATGTATACCTTAGAGATTTTCTTTGGTCTAGTGGTTCGATTGTAGGACTGCTGATCGACGTCGATTGATGACGAGGTCAAGGGTTCGATTCAAGCTCTGCTTAGTTTGGAACTAGATCGTGCTATGTACCTAAAATGTCCTTAATATAATATATTTTATTTATTCACTTAATTAAAAACTTTAAGTTGTTATTTTTTTATTATTTATTATAAATTGAATGTTTATTTGTTAATTAAAGCTATGCACTGATTATCTTGAAAAACAAAAGGGTCACCCAAACTGAAAAGCCATGCAATAACAATATAAGGCGTGATCACACTACCCACAGCCTTAGCATTGTTGATTTCCTGTAATATAAATGCAAATAACACCAACCGCCAATGCTACGAACCGGTGCAAACTGGTTCATACCACTTCAAATTGGATTTTCACCTGCGAGCGCTGTGTTTTACATACGCAAACTGTTTTATGGTCCTTTAAAATGGTGATTTCAAGTGTAAAGTATTATATTACGCTGAACATATAAGCGAGTATAAAAGAAATGGAACAAAGAAATTAATAAAAAAAATATGATACCATCACACCGATAGTCCCCGAAGAGTTAAGTAGAGGTGCACTAAATATACACAGTTCACTGGTAAAAAAAAATCCGAACTTGCAAGCTGCTACATAGGATTTTATAGAAAAACCCAATAGCACTTTGCTCAACCTTGGAATCGAACCCAAACGTTGCATTCGGCTAATGAAGCAATTATTTTAAAGCAATTATTTAATTTTTGTAAAATCAGAGAGAAAAAGCTGAGGTTTTATGGCGGACTAGCGATTGCCCACGGGTTCGCATCAGCTTTTGATGCTTTTGGCGTTTTGAAACACAAGTAGCCTATCGTCGGTGATAGGTACTCCAATACCGCGTAAGTAGGTAACACTTTGCTATACGGCCTATCTTTGTATTAAATAACATTGAAAATTATGCCTTACAGCAAAGTGTTACGCGGTCTTGGAGCAGAATAGAATAGAATATTATTTATTGTACACTATAAACAAATGCCAAGTACATTTTTATAAATGATAGAATGGTACAATGGGCGGTCTTATCGCTAAAAGCGATCTCTTACAGACAACCTTATGTATCACCGACGCTATATCCTTTTCTAGGTCTAATCTATATCTGTACCAAATTTCATCAAATTCGGGCCAGCGGTTTAGGCGTGAAAGCGTAACAGACAGAGTTACTTTCGCATTTATAATATTGCTCGGGATTTTTCAATCCACATGTATGGAAGCTTTTCCCTACAGACCACATTAGTGAGCCTGATTGATGAGTATATCCTAACATTTACTCGCAAACTTTCTATACCACTCTTGATAAATGAGATTTATTTCTGTAAATAGATCTTTTAAAATCACTTTTTTTAAGTTCATGGAGCCAACGTTTTCTATTTCACGATCTTTGAGTAGTCACAAACCCATATACTGTCCCACTACTGGGTACGGGTCTCCTCTCACAGAATGAGAGGGATCAGGCTATAGTCCACCACGCTGGCCTAGTGCGGGTTGGCAGACTTTACAAACCGTCGAGAAAAATCTCTAAGGTATGCAGGTTTCCTCACGATGTTTTCCTTCACCGTTTAAGCGAGTGATAATTATCTATTAATACGCACATGAATTCGAAAAGTCAGAGGTGCGTGCCTTGGGTTCGAACTCGAGACCTTCGACTTGGCAGTCCAATGGTCATACCACTAGGCTATCACTGTTTTTGAGTAGTAATAACTATAAAAAACTTAAAGTACCACAATCTTTTAGGACGCTGCATTCGTAATGTGCTTAGCACTTGAACGGTGCGGACTCCGTGACTCGGAGAGCACGTATAACCAACGGTTTCGATTGCATGTGAACGAGTATGACATTTGTAAGTCGAATGCCCAAAAAGTACCAGTATATCTTTGGATATCGGTATTGCCAAGAAATTGGTGGCTGGGCACGGGTCTCCTTTCAGATTGCGATGGATTAGGCTTAGTTCACCACGCTGGCCTAATACGAGTTGGCAGACATCATACACCGTCGAGACAAAGCTTTCCTCACGATATTCCTTCACCGTTTTACGTTCAGTAAATTTAAGTTTAAGTTTCGGATTAAATTTACAACAAATTCACCTTTTTAAACTTATATACGTTTTTACTTGAGGTTATACTTAAATCTTGTTAAATATAACAAAAACAACATTAAAATAAAATATAAACAGTGTATAAAAAAATATAAATAAAATATTGTAATTATTTTGTGATAATTGACAACGCAATACGAGAGCGAACGTTTTGCTGTCAATTTAGGCTGGCTGTCAGTTCTTAATGCATATTATAATAAGGGTTATAATCATAACCACTTTGACATTGGCTGAACTGTCGATATCGGCATCAATTGCCGTAAGAAATAAAGAAGAAGGGTTATAATCTTCTACTTTGCATTATCTTTTTCTACCAACTGCTGTAACTTACTTTCCGTATGCTTTTTTGTTAGTTTTATATTGTTCTAAAACTATATAGAAGTTATCAATGGGTGCCAAATTACATGCAATCTCGCCATTCTTCTTTAAGCCATTTTTATTGAGACGACACGTCGTACGTCGTAGCGTGTTATGAAAATCAACTAGGGACTACTAACTTTACCATCTCTACTTAATATAGGTTGCTCAACAACACGTCAATTAGAATATACTTCGCTCATTTTATTATCAAATAGTCAAACAATATGTACTACAAATATCTTTAATACTTTATTGTTTAAATAAAGTATTATTATAACATTATTGTCGTACTTAACTAGCAGTGCAAACACCCGTCATACTCGTATAAGCCTTCCAGTTTTTGATAGCTGTACATATTTACTCGTAGACACAGTACCTATATAAACTTTTCACGGTACGAACAAGAATCCCCTTTCACGTCAACCCTCATCAAAGAGAATAGAAAAACTTTAAAAATGCTTACGAATGTAAATTGATTATTTTCATGAAACAAAGTTCTATTACACAAGGACTGCCTCATTAGTGTAGGACTGCTTCATAAGCGTAGACCTACCTAATTAACGGAGACCTACCTCATTAGCGTAGACCTGCCTTATAAGCGTAGACCTGTCTCACTAGCGTAGACCTGTCTCATTAGCGTAGACCTGCCTCATTAGCGTAGACCTGCCTCATTAGCGTAGACTGACCTCATTAGCGTAGACCTGCCTCATTAGCCTAGACCTGCCTCATTAGCGTAGACCTGTCTCATTAGCCTAGACCTGCCTCATTAGCGTAGACCTGCCTCATGAATGTAGGACTTCCTCATTAGCCTAGGGATTCCCTGGTCAAGCAGTGTTTTGAGTATTTTATGAAATTCTCAGTATGAACTCGGAATTTGAATTGAAGCTCTGTTTATTTATTTATTTATTATGGACAATCAATATTTACAAGTTAAGGCAATACAATGAAAGTCTACGGTATATTTAAAAAGAAATATATTAACGGAAAAAGAATGAATGAGCGGTTAATGGCAATAGGCTCACACTTATTACATGGGACCCAAACATACTGGTGAACTGTGGATTTATACATTTGTACAACTCTGCCTAAAACTTCAGGGATTGTATTCCTCGACGGGTTAGGCAGAGGCACCAGTAGGTATGTTATGTAAACAAGGTTAGATGTCGACTAGCTTAGGTTCGTATCAATATTCTTTATAGTGTAATAATTCAGTACCTACAATGACCTTAAACCTTAATGGTTCTCTCGGTCTTCCTTAAATTGATAGGGACGAGGCTGTACACTCCAGATACCATAGACACTTCTTGATTCCAATGCCTTCTACAACTATACTATTAAGTAAGATGATGTTTATGCACGGGCAGGGTTGCCTTTGTGTCTATACGTCTACGTGTATTTATACGATGATATTGTGTTTGGTTTTCGTTGGTTTAACCCTTGTTTTAGAGACAACGATGGCTATAATGACGTAAGAAGTAGTAGGGTATCTTAGGGACGAGTCGAGAGTGGCCGTTCTGTATGTTATACTATTAGTTAATCTGCGGCTGTAAAACTCCTCGACGCTGGCCTAGGTGAGGGTTTGTAGATTACTCTCTACTCATAAGAGTACGACTTTCATCACGATGGTTTTCTTAACACAAGTGATGTTTTTTTTCCAATACGATTACAGACATGTACACATTTGAAAGGAAAAACACGAATGAATACTTTTTACATACTTAAGTACAGATGTACTTAAGTATATATTTTTTTATTGAACCCCGTCATCACGTCTTGTGTTCATAAGCCCGACTGCTATGCTGGAGGTCCTGGGTTTGACTCCAATGTGTTATTCGGATTTTCAATGAAATTCTCAGTAGCAGCTCGGAGTTTGGATCTGTACCCGGCTAATGGCAGTGGGCTCGCCTCCTATTACATGGAACCTAATCCGAAAACCGAAAACCGCAAACTGTACATAAAAACAGAGGTGCACGTTCGTACACCTTTCCCTGAAGGGAATACAGGCGTGACGGAATATAATATTTACTAAAACTATCTTTGTTAAAACAAAGATGTCGTTAGTCGCATGTTTAAATAACTCTTTTGCCGACTGTACATTTATTTGTATTTTATTCTTTTGTAAACTGTCGCTATTCAAGTTCACGGTTGAGTTGTTAGAAAGAAAATTTTCTTAACGATCAGCTTTTCTATTGTTGTATCTATCTTTGCTTGCGTAGTATCGACATTATGTTTTAGTAGATGTTTAATAGACGCTTTAGGCAATGCACTTAGCTTCAAGTCTCTTCGTGAGGTCAACAATATACGCCACTGAATGGGATTATTCTTTTGTGTGAAATGCATAATTGACTATTGGTGTACACTGCATAATGGCTTTGATATCCTAGTACAAGTTATCGAAATGTAATTGAAATACGGTCAGTAAGATCTTAGGGTTTTTTTTTTTAAATATTGTTTTGATTTTATAGGCTTATTTTATAGGCCTAAATTATATTTTCATGATTATGAGAGTTACATATTTATTACGAAGAAAACATTGTGAGGAAATCTGTATGCCTGAAAGATTTTTATAAATCTGCATACTTTATTTGTATTAGTTTGTATTAGTTTATTTGATTTTGTAACACTGCTACTAAACTTACGACTTTTGAAAAACATAAAGCGAGAACTATAATAATTACTTTAACACTAATTACTATAATTAACAAACCACTGAGGCACATTAAGGATGCCATTTATAGACCAAAATGTGCTGTAAACATTTTGTTAATTGATAAACTTATATACAGCGTAAGTATTAAGGTAAAAACTCGACACAACAACAACACGTTTCACAAAACTCATTATTGTAAATGATCAAGAAAGATCAAAGAGAGAAAAAACGTTTATTAATTCTATGTTATTAGCTTAAAATATAAAAAGTTCATAAGGTGAAGGTATATATTGAATAAACGGTGTATGAAATGTATAAATTCTAACAATTCTAGTTCTAGTTCTAACAAAGATCTCTGCGATTCCGATGGTGTACAGACTGTCCAAAGGGCAAATAGAAACGACATTTTTTTTTAATTTATCTAAGGTAGCTAGCAAGCATACGGCCTACCTGATGGTAAGCGGTTACCGTAGCCTATAGACGCTTGCAACACCAGGAGTATCACTTGCGCGTTGCCGACCCTGTATTGAAAGAGGAATAGTTGGGTAGGGTCAAAGTCCCTCTGCCAACACAACGTTTCCTCGCGGAGCACTGGCAACCTTGCTCGCCGTAAGAAACACAACACAGCTCAAAGCAGTGTTATTTTACTTCGATTTTCAAGGCGGAGGTACTTCCTCAGTCGGGCAGCTCTTTAATTTCAGTGGAATTACTTCCACTATCATCCACCTCTCTGAATATAACTAGCGCGTTGTCATCTTGAGACCACACAGTTGTTAAGTCTAATATGAGTAATTTCACTGGCTCCGTTGTTCTTTAAACCGGAACACATTAATGTTACCATTGTGTAATTTGAACGCTGCTACGTCATCATCCTCCTACCCTTACTCCAAATTACTTGTGGTCGGCGCAGTACCTATGTCTTTTCCTTCCATACATCTCTTTTAGCCTCACTTCCTTTGTAGCCATATCTCGCACATAGTCCATACATCTTTGCTTTGGTCTCCCTCTTCCCTTATATCCATCTACGTTCATGCTCAGCACCTTCCTGGTAACAAGCTCTTCACTTCTCCATTCCACGACAAGCATTACTGCACAGATTTTCTGTAACAGTTGCCACTATCTAACTATCTCTTATACCTAAGTATATACTCATTCCTCGCCGTATCCATTCTGATAACCCCACACATTCCTCATAGTATTCGCATCTCAGCGACATGCAATTGCCTTTCATGCATCCCTTTTGTAACCCAACATTCTGACCCATACAGGACGGCAAGCCTTATATTTATGCTCTTGTATATTTTCACTTAGAGACTCGTCGGAGTCGTTTGACCGCTGTTACGTATTGGTTTATAAAAAGTACTGTAATATAGTTATGCTTGTAAATAATTAAGGTTTTCCTTAGCGGCAAAATATTTTGCAATTTTGTAGTACCACAACAGGTTAGCTCCAACAGCGGAGTTACCTTTAATATACCGGAATTAAATGCAAATTTAAATCAACCATCTGTGACAAGTCAGTGACGATATTTAAATTGTAATTAATCGTCAGAAGTCCTCTGCCTCGCCAATTCACCCGGCAAAGGTCAAGCGGCCATCAATTCCAAGATTTTAATTAGTCTGTTCAAATAGACCTCAAAGTTATTGACAGAAATTGAAAATAAATTGGTTGTAATTGGCTGTTGACTGATTTTGATTATCGTGGTCCTCGTCTGACATCTTTGTAGAACTCGAAAGTCTGTATTTTTATATTTTGGATAAGTATTTTACCTTTGCTTTACGACCACAACACTAATGAGGCATTAGTGTTGTGGTTGCGCGACTGCGCTAGATGTATTGAGTTCGATCCCAAAACTCAATAAAACTGCTCGAGTGAGTTCTGATTTGTACTGACCACTTTTACATTTTTTTTTAATATTTTTATCCTGCAATCAGTTGTGTAGACAGGTGAGTTACAGGAGCCTGGGGTTTGGTGAGCCACTTCTCCATCTCCCCTTAGTTTTACAGCACATTGGCTCTCTTGTGTTTTTTTTTCCACATTGCGTGACACTGCGAATGTTATCACGCTCAGCCGACGAGTATAGACAGCCACGCACCGCAGTAAGGCTCTTCCAACTGTACGTGTTGGTCTGGGTCCAAAGCTATTTTGTCAGCGGATTCAATGCATCGCTACGGACGTGCCTATGCTTCCATTGACGACAATTTTCCCATGGTGCGCCGATGTGGGTTGATCTGTCTCTGTCACGCACCGTGTGACGCAAAGTTTACTCGATCAAAATTATTGCGATTATATCCGTGCGTTGATATTGTCATTTTCAACTCTAAATTTAACATTATAATCAGAACTATTATTAGTTTTAATCATAAAAGATACTTATATAACGTTTAAATGTAAATATTTAATTTTATCATTGCCTTTTCATTAGTCTAGCGGTCGCAAGCGCGGCTACAGTGCGAGAGGTATTGGGTTCAACTAATCGGTCAAGCAGCAACATTGGTTTTTCTAGAAAATTCTCGGCTGCAAAAATAAAATTTGGATTTGTGAATTATTCCACTTTGCTCCACCCAGCCGCCCCACTGGTGGGGCAAAGTGGAATGCCTTAAATTTCGCAGTGCATTTACTCTGCGCCACCAGCTTGGTGGGGCAAAGTGGAATAATACGGATTTGTGGCCGGTTAATAGGTAAAAACTCTCCCTTTAAAAGTGGGTATATATAAGTACACCTTTGCCTGTGCCTTCGGGGAATACGGCTGCAGTATGGAAAGCCAATCCTACTTAACGTTAATATTTAATTTTAATACCTAATGTCGTAAGCAAACGTGTACGTATACGTATTATAACAACAAAGAGGAATATTCCAGATGAATTTTATTTCACTTTAAATAAATCATATATTCAAACAAACAAGTTAAGGGTACGGGACAGGTCGTAATTAATTATTGAATTAACAAAAAGGTCGCATTAAGCTATTATTTTATTGTTAAAATTTGTTTGCAATTTAAAAAATAAACACGTCTTGACTGTTTTTTCACCATATTTATAATTACACTGATATAGCTACGTTGATCAACCGATTCTAAAGGTGTGGTGGCTATGGTCAGTAACTATTTTTAACATATCGAGACTCCTACGTGCCTTGGAGAGCTCGTAAAGCCGTCGATCCCGGTTGTCATGTGAACACCTATGGCAATCGTAGTAGTCAGAAGCTCAGAAAGCCTGAAAACTAGTTTATCCGCAAGATATCGAATTGCCCAGAAATTGGGGTGTGGATTCTGATGGCAAATCTTTCGTGTAAAATACTGATATTCAGTCGCATCGGAATCCCTATCTCGACACAGTGCTGAGATAGGGACCTATTCTGTCATCGCACAGGATAACTTACTTCCTTAGTCTAAGACTTGAATGTTGTTTTGTATTTTGTCCTGTGTTGTAGCTGTCTGAATAAATTTTCTTTCTCTTTCCCTCTTTCTTTCTTTCATCTGGAAGCCGACCCCAACATAGCGTAGTTGGGAAACGGCTCGGAGGATGGTGATGACTCGTTTTACATATACCATCACGCCTGTATTCCCCGAAGGGTTAAGCAGAAGTATACAGTAAAGCACACCCACAGTTTGCCGGTATGTTTAGGTCCCATGTTATAGAGGAGAGCTTATTGCAATCAACCGGGCACAAATCCAAACTCCGAGCTGCTACTGAGAATTTCATAGAAAAACCCAATAAATCTTTGATCGACCCAGGAATCGAAACTAGACCCTTTAGCGCAGCAGTTGCGTTTAAACCACTAGACTAACGGGGCAGTTTCGTTGTAATATAAATATTATCGAAGTGTGTGAGCCGTCTAGTATAAGACGATAAGCACTCTAATATCAGACGTTTTAATATTGAAAAATTACTACTGTAGTGTTATTACATGAAATTTAGATTACACAACATAATCATTACGGAAAGCTTGCTAAGAAATAACGTTCTTGGTCTCTCTAGGTAACTCTTTTTTGGAACAAAATAGGTTTTAGCAGAGGTGTAAACTCTATACGAGTACTTTGCTAAAACATTTTGTTCATCATTAGTCTAGAGTTATACCTTTTTTCTTTGATTTTTCTCTGGTTTTCCTGTCAGGTTGACATTATTATGACACTTCAACAGAGCGATTTGTTTTCAATTGGAAACAAGTAAGTAAGTGATTATGACCATTGGACTGCCAAGTCAAAGGTCTCGAGTTCGAACCCAAGGCACGCACCTCTAACTTTTCGAATTCATGTGCGTATTAATAATTAATTATCACTCGCTTAAACGGTGAAGGAAAACATCGTGAGAAACCTGCATACCTTAAGAGATTTTTCTCGACGGTTTGTGAAGTCTGCCAACCCGCACTAGGCCAGCGTGGTGGACTATAGCCTAATCCCTCTCAATATGAGAGGAGACCCGTGCCCAGCAGTGGGACAGTATATGGGTTGATGATGAAGTAAGTGATTACGATTTTGTTCGTGATGTCTCGTCTATGGGTCGTTGGCTTTGAACTTAAACCACTTTGATCGCGGGTAAACAAAGTAACCGAAGAGTGTTCTACCTCTTTTATAAAAAAAAATGTTGTCCCACACTAAGATTTTCTCCTGTATCGATGGTGCGTTTACAAACACATAGGTTTTGTTACGGTTTAGTGGACGAAACGCTGACTGTTTAAGGACGTATTAAGAGAAACTACAAATTATTGTAATCGATAATTTGTAAGGCTAAGAAGCCCAAATCAATTTTAATCAGTGAGTTAAAAAAAATATTTCAGACGATTGCTTAATATGCTATTTATAGCCTATCAGTTTAGTGGACTATCTTTCAAGTCAAAAAAGTATATTTATATTGGTATGTTGTTGTGTTACATGTGTGTTGTATGTTGTGTTGCAAGAATATTTCTTGCGCAGAGATGAAAATACGTACCTTAAAGCTCGATGATTATGTTGGACTTTTTAGTAACATTGACCTCAACGAGTAAAATAAAACAAAGTGAACATTACATAATAATTATCCACACAAATATAAAACAGATTATGGTAGTAAAAGTATTTGCTTCGTCGTATACGCTCGGCAATTTTTATAAAAAAAAAAACTAAAAGAATATTGTAACAGATTATCAGATAATATTTAACTTAAAACTAAAAATTTATTGTGATTAATGCCATGCAAAATTGAATTAATCAAAACGCTGTTGGTCAAAATAATGTACCTTCGCTAATATTAGCGACAGTGAATTTTAATAATATTGCAATACGGTATACTAGATGTATACCTTAACCCATAAGCGGTAACTCTGTGCACATTTTCCTGGATTTTGTGACGTCATATGTATATTTATACTTGTTTCGTCTCTGCTTAGATTACACCCGGACTTATGTAAATCTTTTTGGGTCACATTTTTATGTCGACCCTTATCTTTTAAGGGATGTTTGTTTTTAATCACTGGTACGCGTAGGTTTGTGGGGGTTAAAATCTAATTTCGTTCTTTTTTTGCAAGCAGACGGCTGAGTTTAAAGTCTTTGATTCGATTTATCCAAAGAGATTTATTCCCGCAAAATATTATTGGGTATTTCTATTCTGTAGGAAATTCTCTAACTTAGCCCCCTTAAAGTGAGAGGAGAATCAGGTCTAGTAGTAGGAAAATACGTGTGTTCTTGATGATGATGATGATGATCAGCAAATTCTCAATAGCAGATCGGGCATTAAATTTGTATCAGGATAATGGAACTAGCTCCCTCTAATACATGGGATTTAAAACATACGGGCGAAATGCAGTACAAAATATCTAAACTTTTGGGGAATATGTATCTTGTAAGATTTTGAGTTATCAAAAGCAAAATCAATCAAAACACAAACATGTAACAGTAAAAAATATTTTATTTATTTCATCCTCAAACCAATTTACGAAAGCCAGACTCAAAGGAAAAGCCAAGGATTTCATGTGGCTCTACGTTAACGGTACGGAAGCCCACAAAGGATGGATTGAAAAAGAATACACAGAAAAGTCAAGCAAAAAGGTGTTTTTGGTAAATCAAAGTTGATCTCAAACGTAAGATTAAAGGTCAACGAAAGGAGTTCGTAGTAGGGGATAAAATGGGATGTGTAGCTGTTACCTTGGGCAAGCCGAGACGTACACTCGAGTCAATGCTCGATGAATGATAGGTATTGGTGACGTCACCACGATAGTTTATATTATGACAGTGGCTCATTCTGTCGGTACTCTCGGGTACTACTGATTTCAATTTAGGAACGAGAAGTTTTTTTTGGTATAATCAATACTTAATTATATAATAAAGTTGAGTTTTTTCTTTGTTTGTTTGGACGCGCTAATCGTAACAAAATGGGAAAAGAAATATTAAGAGATGTATTTTATAGTGATTAAAAAAAACTCCACAAAACTTAGTGCGGTTCCACAACATTCAGATTCCCTTTAAAGTACCATGATACGCAACTAATGCCGGATATGTAGCTTGACGATTAAGAAATTAAGATTAATGAGCATTTGATTAATTGTGAAACAAATGTTTAATCAATAATTATCACTCGCTTAAATCAATCTAGACACATGCATTAAGTTGACTGCCTCATCTAAGTTTTAGAAAAGTACCTTTTAAAAAGGCAAAATTTTGTGAGGATTTATGGATATTTATTTTGTTACATTTTCGTGCATTAAAAATTATGAAATTTAGCACACAGTATATAACCTGGATTAACACCTAGGTCTTTTTATCCAGGTGAAACTCACGCAGACAAATTCGCGGGCAGCAAATTTTTCAGTAGCAGGTTTGAGTTTTGATTTGTGTTAATTGTATTATTATATTTTTATATAGGCCTTGTTGCCTGAAAAATGAATAAATAAAATTTTAATCGGTTCCAGCGGTTTAAACACGAATTAAATACTTAGTTTGTACTCTTAATAATATAAATCAAAGTACCTTATTACTTAATTTCGATTCTCTTCCTTACTTATTGCCATTGACTTTATAAATAAGGCGTACCATTCAATAAAACATCGGACAAATTAACGTTATATCGCCATGGTTATTTCGTTGAAAGCATCGTATTTTGCGAAAAATTGCAAGGTATCTAATCTATTAACCATTTACTAATAAGTTTATTCTCAAAAATAAAGTAATTTCAACAATGTAACCAAATATTTATGACCAATGCGAAAACTTCGCACCGAATCAAAAATTTTTTTCTTTAATTAATATAATATGAACTTATTTTTCGAGAAGGATAAATAAATAATCTTTAAAATGGCGTATTAAACATTAATTTTGATGCGGTATTAAAGGAGATAATATTTCATACTGACAAAAGAAATAATATAATATGTCTACAAACTATAGTAAATAGAGTGATATAATAGATGGCGATAAGAGTTTTAATTTAAGGAGTTTTTATATAACTGTTTCCCAAATTAGTGACAGCGGAATAAGCTTGCGATAAAATGCTACTGTAAATAAAGTTTTGACTTTTCCTTCTTTCCTAAAAGAAGATATATCGTCGTTTACTCACGATCCATTAATTTAGGATGAAAATCTTATCATTCCCTCAAGGGAGTGACAACGGTGTGTGGTTTCACAGTTCCTTGAACTCATTTCTTATTAGTTGTACATTTTAAGGAAGTGTGTGAATTTATGAAATACATGGTGTCAAATTATGTTTGCTTTATTTTTTATTTATGCTGATGGTAAATATGATAAAGTAAAGTATGATAAATAACATTTATTTCTGTAAATAAATATTTATAAAATAATTTACAAGCCCGTTCTAAAATGTTACGTAATAAATTGCGCCCATATTTCCTAAAAGCCACAGTGGCTTTAAGTAAACTAGTCCCAGTCGATGTTCGACCAATATAGGGAGCTCAACAACCAGTCGCATGAAAGTATCATTCAATATAACAGTAATAATCATTATCCTATGTAAGCTCTCTCCTAAGGAACGCCACCGAGCTCATTCTTCGGCTCTCCTCATCCAATCACTGACAGCTGTCTTCCGCAAATCATCACTCCACCTGGCCGGCGGGCCGTGGAGGTTGGTTCTTTGATGGATAACTTTGTTGCTTTTATCCCTCAGAAAGACTCCGAGTATAGTCCTCTCCTAGTCCACTGTTCGAAGTACAGTGTGTTCACGTGAAAACTTGTCCAGAAAAGTTTTCATATGGGTTTTCTGAATTATTTATTCAAATTCGAACATACCGACGTGTTTCGGGTTAAATTAAGTCTAGATTTTCTTTGTTACGTATATGTATGTTCTTTAGATATAAGGTATATCTTTTTGTATATTTTTGGCATTTTCCATGCTAAGGTATATCCTTCAGGGCTAATTTTATCCAACTTGACAGTAATTAATTAATTATTATAACTAATTCCTGTTTTGGGTTTTCTGATACACTCGTTAAGTTGAGCTTAACTGTTCTCGTAGGGTGTGCTTAGTGAGTTGTATTCAATTTAGAACCAATTACTTTGATGGATTGTGTGGGTCGCAGTTGGAAGGTATATTTCTCTCTCGTGTACCCTAATTAAATGAACATAATTTTATGAGTAATTCTAAAACTCGATATACCTTGTAACCAACAGGAAGAATAATTTTATATAATTATTTTATTACATATATACCTTCACGCCTGTATTACATACAGGCGAAATGTTTAAGTGCCATGTAATAGGGGCCTATTGCCATCAAATTATAGTCATATTATTTTATTATAACCAATATAAGCCAAAGAACTGAAACTGCCTGAGATCGAATTAACCAGTCGCTAAAAAAGAATATAATTGCTCATAACATTTTCGTTTCGAGTCTGTGTTTATTTGTGTCCGTAAAGTGCAATAATAATAATATTATATATTAATCATTGGTTAAATATGTTGTAGTCCCCCGTGACATTGCTTACCCTAGTATAAGAACAAGTGCCTGCCAAAAAGGAAAAGGAGGGTGATATTAGACTCGTACGTACTTATAACCACGTAATATTTGGGCAATGGGGTTGGTCAGTCCATTTCCTTCACGTACTAGAATTGGGGATATTTTCCACATTGCAAGAGATCGATAGATCATTAACTATTCATAACAAAAAATTGTAAGCCAAGATTAACATTGTAATCATGTTTCTTTTTTAAAAAGAGTGTATAATGAGTTTCTTGCTGGTTCTTCTCCATATGACCTAGTTTTCGTGCTATTTTAATGGTCTAATTGAAATAAAACATTTGACTTTTACTAAGATGGCCCTTTATGCTTTTATGACCCTAAATTATATACCTAAAAAAGCTGAAATTGTTCCAAATCATATGATAATATGAATCAATCAGTTGGAAAAATTATGTCAATTTGTCGTTCCCAATTCAAACAGAAACGTAGATTAAATGGAATGGAATGGAAATTCATCATCGGGTCGTTTGTCTTATCCTGCCTCTCATAACGGGGTCACAAAATTTGGTTCTTCTTCATTAGTCATGGTGATTCGGCTGAACTGGGGGGCTGATGGCTACTTTAGACGGATCACCAATATGATTTACGGATAAACAGCTACACAACTATTATGCGATATATTCAGTATAATAATAAGAATTTATTATATAAGATACAGAAAGCAGTACTTTTGGACACGGCCCGTTTTTTTAGGAGGTTTCTTTCTCTGGGGCCCTGACCACCGTTTCCTTAGACCCTGCTCCCGATGCCGGTGGGTTTCTATTTTTTATATTTTTATATATTTTCAATATTTTTAGACTTATTGGAAAAATGCGTAATTAAATAAAAGGAATACTAATAACTTTTTATTTCACACCAAAGTGAAAAGTTTGGTAAAAAAGTTTCAGTTTTCGTTTCTTTCAGTTCATAATGTTAGTAACAATAAATTATAACTTACCACCTAGTGTTAATCTCTACGCACAAACAACCTTAAAATCTGGGAGCTAAAGCTCTCAGCTATAGTTTTCAGGATTCTGTTTGATTGTCTCTCACTCTCTTTAGTACCGAAGCAGTTATTTTTTGCGTAAAAACCATGGGTACTGACTATGTCTGACTCACTGCAGTAACGGGGTAGTCTCAACAACATTCTGAAAGTATTACTATACTAGAGTTGTTGGACATCCAGCGATCTTTAATTGTACTTGACCCAAAGATTCCCCGTCTACAGGCCCTGGCAGTAAGCCTTGAACAGTGTAAATTTTACAGTCTGTATATTGTGCAAATTTACGAAGAAAAAAGTAATTCAACGTTGATCTCTCATTATACGAAATGTCTGTATAAAGCGAGATCAGCTTTTAATATGTAAAGTCATCGCTCGTCCTACATAGTGTTAAACAAAATCAGTATCTGTGTCTGTTTGTGCGCTTTCTTCTAAACTGCGCTACGGATTTTGACAGTCATTTAGAGAATTTCTTCCGAAAGGCGTATGCATATCATCGTTGTATTGCACCCATGTGAAGAAACAAGTTAATGTTTATCAGAAATAATTTAATGTTAAGAAAAAAACAATTTAATATTGATCCGTTATCACATATAAAATAAGTTATAGATAACAATTATAAATTGTTACGATAACTTGGACATAACTGTTAGAAAGAAAGTTGCTTTAAGTAATTGATTCATGGTAATAAAAAAAAACAAAAAATCTATTAATAGAAATAATTAAATATAGAAATAATTAATAGAAATAGAAAATAATTTGAGTGTTAGCTTCGTATGTAACGAAGCTAACACTCAAATTATTTTCTACTTTAAATTTTACTTTTGAAAATAGGGTTTAAAGAACAGTGCACTAAAAAATAAATTTAAAATTAAATTCAGTTGTATTGTAATTGTTAGATTCTTATAAGAACTTAAGAAATAATATTAAAATTGTTATTTTAAATTAAATTGTAACTTAAATAACATCGTTTTTGTTTATAATTACATTTTATTCGTTTTTTAGTGCTCATTGAAATTAAAAAGAAAAGAAGAGTTTGTATCTAAATTTATATGGGTGGTATTTAATACTTTAACTGTAAATCCCCTTTTTTCAATCAAAATATTCGAAATTAACACCGAAAATACTGAATTGCACACTAAATTTGCTCATCAAAGTGTTATTATATACACTTTCTTAGTTTTCAGATTCGGTATCATTCTGATTTGTTCGGCGATGTGTGGTCACAGTTGTAACCTAACCTAACCGATATCTGTATTTTGCTGCTTTATCAGTAATTTTGTCGCTCAATCAGTATTTTTGATGCGCGGTTTATTATATTCCAATTTATATTGTGAAAGGACTTTTTTAAACAAAAGACAAACATTGGATCCGCAATTTAGGCGTGAAAACGCATCAAAATACATTTATAATATTAGTATAGATTAAATGATTTTAACCTCCCCAAGTTTTGTTATCTCACTAGAAAATAATAGCTAAATAGATATATAAAATAACAAGAATATTCGAATGACTGAGTTTATGTTATGCAAGCCAAGATATTGTTGTTACTTTGCTTATAATGAAAACAAAACTCTTTGGTGAAAGTGACTTGACGTTACTAAGATATTCTCACAAAGTTTTTTATTGTAGTGGACTTGAGCCAGGCGTCAACTCGTCAGCCCTTTAATTATTATTTTTCTCTTTATTTTCATACATACACATACATCACCATCACTAATTACTACTAACTAATCACTAATTACTAAATACTAATTACTGTGGGTGTACTAATGTACACCCACAGTTCGCTGGTGTGTTATGTCCCATGTTTTTACATGAGTATGGGGGCGAGCTTAAGGCCATTAACCGGGCACAAATCCAAACTCCGTGCTGCTACTGAGAATTTCATAGAAAATTCCAATAACACTGATCGACCTAAGAATCAAATCCACGACGACTAGACGAACGAGGCACTTTATTTTAACTAAATAAATTTACATGATATCACAGTAGATCAAAATCCAATGAGGTTTGTCTAGAATAAACGATCTGCAAAGTTAAGCTGCATTAGCCGTGGTCAGTCTGTGGATGGGTGACCATTCTTAAAACATCGATACCCCTCCGTGACTTGGAGAGCACGTAAAACATCGGTCCCGGTTGTCAAGCAAACGTCACACAATCGTTAGTAGTAGTCTAAAGCCCAAAAAACAATAAGGTTCATATTCGATTGAGAAAGTTTGACAGTTTTGGATAGCTTGACCTGCTGGAGTCTGTACGTGCAAATGTAATAATTTGGATGCTTACAATACAGTTGAAATAATATATAAGCCATTACCTCTAAGATCCTTATATTATCTAAGAAAAAAACCGATTCGTCGATATTGACACTTGAGTGAATAGTCACTTAGGCTCAAGTACTACACAATACAATGCTATCTTCTAGAAACGTAAATACACTTAGTACCAATATCTGAAAGCTGTTTACTCCCAAAGGAAAAATATTGCGAGTATTTCGCTGTGACTAGCATTTTTAGCTACAAGATTCTTCAATCTTGACGTTGATATGCTCGGGCACGTTTGGATGGGATTGTGATGAGTTTTCAGATAGTGTAAAGCAATGTATTTTGATAATATTCTAAATCTAAACTATACTTTGTTTTCTTTTTTAAATAAAATGACAACCCTGTTGTAGGGAACAAACCCGTTGTCACGAGGGACTTTATTACGACATAAGATTAACGTACACACGCCAGCACATCAAGCTACCACAATCTGTCAAATTTCTTTGATTGATTTTCAACTTTATTATAAATAATAAGATTCATATTCAATTGGGAAAATTTTACAGACTTGGATAAGTTGATCTGCTGGCGTCTGTACATAAAGTACACTCGAAATAAAATTTTAAGAGACGTAAGGCATAGTAGCAGTAATTTTACTCAAATTAAAGCTGCCCGACCGGGGAAGGACCTAAATACAAATACAAAAATATTTATTTTCTTTCACAAACATCAGGTTTTTAAAGTTAGTCATGGTAATATAACAAGTTACAATTTATAATGTTTGTGAGAGACTGGTGTCTGAACTAGGCATAATGCCTGTACTACAGATCACCAGGATCTCACTTCTGAGTTTCTATGTGCTTGTGAAAAATAACCATAATTTAATTTTAAATAATAACATGTAGCTGTGTTGTGTCCCTTACGTTGAGCAAGGTTGCCAGTGCTCCGCAAGGAATATTGTGTCGACAGTGGAGGGACTTTGACCCTTGTACTGCCAACCTAACTATTCCCCTTTTGTTTTACAGGATCGGCAGTGCAAAAGTGATACCCCTGGACATGTTGCAAGCATCTATAGGCTAACTACTTACCATCAAGTGGGCCGTATGCTTGTTTGCCACCTGTGGTATAAAACAAATAATTATGTATCTGTGATTGTAATTTGTTAGTGGTCCTCAGAATATTGCCCGGAAATTCGGTTGCCCCATCTGGTTATACTGGAAGCGGACCCCAACCTACATGGGAAAAAGCTCGCAGGATGATTTGAATTTGAATAACACGTCTCAAGAACTTGGTAGAAATAAAAAAAGATAATTAAATTTATTAATTTCGGTGCAAAGGATCTGGCCCTTTATTTAAACTACAAAGGGCTATCGAAATTTTCTTAATTAAGTAGTGTTAATATTTAATTAATTTAGTTCCTTCGCCTCCAAGATGTCACGAGCAGACTCCAGTCTTGTTAATGACTGATCGGAGCGATGAATTTGATGCAAGTAGGTTTAGGGTTTGTAATCCATTGTTTGTTTGATATGCCTAGGTACCTGAAGTTTAATTAACAGAGGTGCTGAGAGTGTGTTTCGTCAAAATCAAAACTCATCGACATTGTCATTTGCGTTAGGTTAAGCGCTTGTTAATCAATCAAACTGTTTGTTCAAAACTGTGGTTGATATTCACATCTGAGCAACATAGCATTATGTATAATATAATATACCATCACGCCTGTATTTCTTGAAGGGTTATACAGTGGTGTAATAATTTGACGACGTGTGTGGTCTAGTGGTTCGCGTGTTGGACTGCTGATCACGAGGTCGTGGGTTCGATTTTCACAAATCACAAATATTTATGCGATGAACATAAATATTTGTGTTTGTCTGGTTGTTTCTTATAAATTATTTACAAAAACAAAAGAACATAAGTATTTTATCCATTGTCTAGTAGCCACAGTATAAGCTTTGCTTAGTTTAGGAACGAGATGGTGCTGTGTAAAATTTGTCCAAGGTTTAAAAAAAAATGCCTTGTGGTCGTAAGCGTGACTGCTTGATGTCCGATTCGACTCCCAGGTCGAGCAAAGTTCTATTGGAGCTTTCAGCAGCTCGAAGTTAGGATTTGTACCTAGTAATAGGCTCGCCCCCTATTACATGGGACCTAAACATGCCGGCGAACTGTGAGTGTACATTAGTAGACCTCTACCTAACTCTTCAGAGATAACAGGCGTGATGGTATATAGTTATTGTGTGTGTGTTTATCTACTGCATGAAAACATTATATGTAACAGCACAACTACCACTAGGCCATACAAATATTTGCTGCATATTAGCTTCGAACCCGTGAACGAACACTACGCCTTTCGAGCGATTAAAGATTGCTATGTAAAACTTTCTCATACATACATTGTTGTTGTTAGAACTCCGTAGTGTTGATGCAGTTCGTTTAAATAAAGGGAATTTCGTCCATCAGTATAAGTTTACAGAAATTCCACAAACTTCAACATACAGTCTATCAATTTGAGAACAAACTTTCTCTTATACTGCTTTGTAACTTCAACTTTATAATAACTTTACCGTATATTTAAGAACTTATATATCAATGCTAGTGGTCCAGAGCGCGGGATTCCATTCCTAGGTTGAGCAGAGCTAAGGGATTTTTATATGAAATTCTCAGCAGCAGCTCGAAGTTTAGATTTGTGCCCAGTTAATGTCAATAGGACCTAAACATATCGATCCGGAAAATTCGTAAAGTTTTCAACAACAATACCACAGTGTCTTTAACCAGTGTGTGTTGCCAGTGATGTCATGTGTGAGTGAACTTACCAGATCATTGTCCAGCAGATCAAAAATAATATATAAGAGTTCTTTTCATATGCACATACGGAACAGAAACGTGGTCACTCACTATGGGTCTCGTAAGGTAGCTCAAAGTTACTCAGCGAGCTATAGAGCTATGCTTGGCATTTCTCTACGCGATCAAATCAGAAATGAGGAGATCCGTAGAAGAACGAAAGTTGCCGACATAGTTGAAAGACTTAGGAAGCTGAAGTGGCAATGAGCGGTACGCATAGCTCCTAGAACTGATGGTTCTAGAGTGGAGACCACACACCGGAAAACGCAACGTGGGGCGGCCTCCAACGAGATGGACGGACGACCTGGTCAAGGTCGCTGGAAGGAAGTCGTTGGATGCAGGCGGCTTATAACCAGACTTCATGGGAGTCTATGCGGGAGGCTTTTGTTCAGCAGTGGACTTCCTGTGGCTGATATGACGATGATGACGAAACATATTGGCGAACTGTGAGTGTTAATTAATTTACCTCTGCCTAATCCTTCAGGGAATACAGGCGTGATATTAATAATAATAATAGTATACGCTTTATTGTATACCAATATAAAAATTAACAAAACATAATATAAACAGAAAAACATACAATATGTGGCCTTATCGCGATCAGCGATTTCTTCCAGGCAACCTTAGGATGGACTGACAGAACTGATCAAAAAATGGGATTGACGGTGCAGTATTTATATTAACATAAAATAAATATCAAACTAAAATATATACATATATGAATACATACAATATATATATAAATACATAATAAATACATATTACCTGTACAAACAGAAATACATAAAAATAGAATAGATTTAATTACGACGACAAATCATAATTACAAAAATTATGTTGACAAGTAGTGTTCCTTCACTAGCCTTTTAAAAACTGGGAGTGATTGGGCACGCCTTATTGGTACCGATAGTACATTCCACAGGCGAGTAGCCTGAACCGAAAAAGATTTATCATAAAAAGTTGTAGAATGCATTGGCATCTGTCTTAAGTTATCCGATGATCTTAGGATATTGTGAGGTTTATGTATCTAAATTTTTTTTTAGTGTTTAAAATCGTTAAAGTGATAGCCTAGTGGTATGACCATTGGACTGCCAAGTCGAAGGTCTCGAGTTCGAACCCAAGGCACGCACCTCTGACTTTTCGAATTCATGTGCGTATTAATAATTAATTATCACTCGCTTAAAACGGTGAAGGAAAACATCGTGAGGAAACCTGCATACCTTAGAGATTTTTCTCGACGGTTTGTGAAGTCTGCCAACCCACACTAGGCCAGCGTGGTGGACTATAGCCTAATCCCTCTCAATATGAGAGGAGTCAATATGAGAGCAGTGGGACAGTATATGGGTTGATGATGATGATGATGAAAATCGTTCTGGATTGTCTACCTAGGGAGGCAGCAGGGTATTTTTATATTAGTTACGGGCAAAGGATCCATTACATTTAACACGACTATGACAAGTCGTCCAGAGAACCCCTTTAAATGATGAAACCCAGCTTTCTACTTGAAACCATGTAGCCCTTACTGAAAATAAGGCCTGATATCTGCCAAACAAACTGTAAGCTATATTTAAAATTTATACGATTTTGATTATTTGGGATTTTTACTGATATTATTAAACCTGATGTTTCGGATCCTTTATAGCGTCCATGGTCACAGGCAGACTATTTTATCACATAAAAGATATTTCAGATATTTCGTAATAAGTGTGCGCAGTATTTCTCTTTCGTTATATAGAAGTATAAAATTTTTGACAAAAGCGACACAAAAATAATTATAGGGACTGCACAAATATTTCGTCGTTGCAAACAATTTTCATACATTTTCGCTACAGAACATTGTTTTGCGTTTAATTAAAAAGCATCCTCCATTTTGACGTGAAGCTACATATTTTTGCGTTTTATTTAGACTTTGTTTTTGATGTCAACGGTAAACTGGTCGACTTCCTTATGATGAAGGTACTTGTTTACTTCAACCTCATATGTGTGAAATTATATCAGGCGTGTTGGTTTCCCCATAATTTAGTCTTCTTCGGGTCATCTTTATCCGGGTGGAATCTTTGAAGAAATATCTTCAACCGATTGAGCTCAAAGTTTATGTACACCTTACGGATTTTATCGCGTTATATTGATATTATTAATCCCGACTTTACGGACCCTTTACAGCATCCATGATCACCCTACTATGGTCAGTATGGTCAGTCTACCCATGACCGAATCGACCGAATCCGTAAAAAGTAGTTTTATTTCAATGTAAAACATGAATTTGTAAAAGTCTTTAAAAGATTTATTTACAAAATAAATATCATTCAAAATATCGTTCTCAGTTCAAATGGTTTTAGAATAAGATCTTATTGTTTTTATGTGATGATAAAGAAATTAGAAAATCAAAATCAATGCGGTGGTACCACTCCAGACAAACTACAGCATTATCACAGCCTACCGTACAGAATAAAAGAGAATCTAATATATAAAATTCTCGTGTCACAGTTTTCGTTGCCTGTTCCTCCGAAACAGCTTGACCGATTTTGATGAAATTTTTTGTGCTTATCGGGGAGGTCTGAGAATAGGCCAACATCTATTTTTTTTTTTTTTTATGGCAAAACAACGTTTGCGGGGTCAGCTAGTATTACATATAATTATGTTCACTAAATTATTTCATATCATCATCTTCATTCAGTTCATATTTTGTCGTCTGCTAGACGTAAGCTTTTATTCTTTTGTATACTAAAACAAAAATTGTAAATAATTGACGACATAACAAAGAAATATTATTTCAGTATTGTGTAAAATTACTTTTCATTAGTTCTGAATGAGTGCGCAGTTTACTATTAGTCTTTTTGTTAAAGTAATCCACAAATTTATTTATATGACTTAAAGTAATTTCTTTTTAAAATTAATACGAGACCTTGTGTTTTATACTAAGTATTTCCCGTGGTTTCATCTGCATTCTAAAGGGCTTCTTCAGACAAATGTTATGACTATGTCCTTTTCTAAAGTCTAATCTATCTCTGTACCAAATTTCATCAAAATCGATAGAGCGGTTTAGGCATGAAAGCGTAACAGACAGACAAGCAAAGTTACTTTCGAAACTTTATGTTTGTACCATTTATGTGTAATACTTTTCCCGATTCTGGGAATCGAACCTGGCTTTCTCCCGCGCTACATAACTATGAGACCAACTAGGCTACGTTAAAGACGAATTTCTTTAAGTATTTTCCTTCTTTTGAGTGTTTTTTTACTTTTTCAGATTAAGTACGTAATAAAGACTTTTAATTAAAAACAACGGAAATTACGAGATTAAACGGTAAACGTTGCTCTTAATTAATTAAATCCTCTTTGAAACGGTATTAACATAAAAAAAAGACTCATAAAATTGATAAACAAGATTAGTATTACCGATTGCGTGCGTAGAGATCATTATTGCTTAAAACATTCGATCTCACGTATTTGGCTCCGTAATGGCAATATAATGGTGACATTACACGTCTATTTTCAACATTTTTACATGAATATGAAAATCTTATAACTTTTTTAATTTTGGCCTATAAAAATAATGAAAACTTTTTACTTAAGCAACCCTGCAGAAGGTCAAAAAAGGACCTTATCTCAGCATAATTTTGCGACTTAAACATATAAACAACTTAAAGCATAATGCGACAATGATAGTATTATTTCTAATTTTGTTGAATTGTCGAACCAATGCCAATTATTTTTTCCACTTTTCGCCTTTTAACCAGGTACCAGTGTCAGATTGCTGATCATGAGCTGAACATAATTGTTTGCGAGTATATTATTACCCGACTGCCGAAGGAGGAGGGTTATGTGTTTGACGTGTATGTATGTATGTATGTATGTCCGTTCCTATGTCCGCTCGTAACTATTCAACGGTGCAACCGATTTAGATAAATGATACCTCATTAGATTTGTCTTGATAGCACGAGTGTCACGGGGTACAAAATAAAAAATTAAAAAAAAAAACAAAATGGCGGATTTTCTGCGCTTTAATGCGTGGGCTGAAAAATATGTTTTGAGCATTCCGTATCATGCGTATTCTCAAATTTTCGGTAGCAATTAGCGAAAGCATTACATTACTTTATTGTTAAGGGACTTGTAGGAAATCATCTACTTTTTCATATAAATAATTTCTTCGTTAATGTCCGTAGGTAGTTTTAGATTGAGGTTAGGAAATACGATTTGTTTGTTATAATTTATTTATCAAGCATTCTGAATTATTTTTACTATCCATATGTACCTATTTAGTTTTCTTTACGTAATATGTGGGTGACTCACATACACACATAGATACATACAATAGTAAACCATTACATAACTGAAATAAATGACTTAAATACATATTATAATCAAATAAGCGTCTGCGCAATTAAGCGTCTGCAGCTTTTTCGTAGTTTTGCACTAAAAATCCGGAAACAAGTTACGTAATTAAAATAACTAAAAAACCCGACTGCATAAAAACACTTTAAAAAAAACTAAAAAGACAAAAATAAGTCTAGTAGTCCATACCTATTTTAAAGTGTTTTTATGCAGTCGGGTTTTTTAGTTATTTTAATTACGTAATTTTTGTGCATGTTTTTACAAAAAAAAGTATATAAGTACTATATCCATTGCCTAGTACCCAAAGTACAAGCTTTGTTTGGTTTGGGACTAAAATGATGTGTAAAAATGTCCCAAGAATATTTATTTATTTATTTATTATATAGAAGTATATTAAATATATATAGTGTATTATAGAGGAGGCCAGCGTGGTGGACTATAGCCTAATCCCTCTTATTCTGTGAGAAGAGACGTGCCCAGCAGACTCGCCCGCTGACGCTCGCCGCGAGAGGACGTATCGCTTGCGCTGCGCTCTCTCTAAGCTCGTCTCGCTGTGCCCCGCCACAGCGCTCCGCAGTCGTCCCGACTGCACCCACATATTTGATCAAAAGCTGCCTTTTTCAAGGCGGTGGCTGATTTTCTGTCTCTTGCGGACTTCGGTACGCTCGCGCTCTAGCCCCTTCAGGGAAAAACCACAGTTTCGTGGTCCTCGGTGGAAACCGTACGGTGCCAACGAAACCGAGTGAGGTGTGGACCCGATACACCCGCTAAGCCCCTTCTGGGTAAAGCAAAAATCGGAAGGAGCTAGGACCACCGGCCTTGGGGGGTCTCCTAGTCGACCCTAGCTCTAACCCCGCTCTCTTGCAGCTCCTCTAGTATCGTACTAGTACGGTACTAGAGCATAGGAACCCGTTCGCACATTAAGACTGGCGACGGGAGACAAGCTAGGGTACACTACAGGTACACACGCCTCCCTGCCTACACCCGGCAGGGAGGGTTCATTCACCCACACAACCCCGGGCTCATCCAACCCGAGGACGCTTAGGCTACCCCAAAATCCTCTTTTATTTTCCCCTCCCAGACATCTCTTCAAGATGTCTGACGCCCTGCTCCTAACTTTTTTAAAAGAGGTCCTCCTAAAGGACCCAGAAATCCTAGCCAAATATGGCTCCAAGCTCCCGCGTGAGTTAGCCCCTCGCCCCGCCCGCGCCCCTATCCCCGATAGCCCGGCATCACTGTACGGTTCACGTACAGGCATATTGCTAACACCGCGACCTACTTTTCGCTACTCGTTTTATTTACTTTAATAATTATAATCTTTAGTTGACTAATAGCTGCCGTAGCGCTATAACCGCGGATTAGCATCCAACGGAACTTTCGTGTAACTTTTACGATTAAACTAAATTATCGGGACTCTGTGGTTTTCGTCAACTCACACCCAATAACCTTGTAACTCTAGTAACTGGCTACCTCTGAGCCATACATAAAAGTGGTCCTTCGAGCCGGATATGAGTGTATCTATTGGTGATAGTGAATCAGTTCAGCTGGTGTCTTGAAAGCGGATCGCCATAGTTGGATTGAGGAGCACACGTAAGTAGACTGAAATTACACTTAGGGGCTAACTAACTGCGAAAACTTCGCGCCGATCTGTGAACTAGTACCATTGGTAACACAACTCTGCTCTACCAACGGTCGAAGCTATAACTAGCAACAATGGTTCAGAAGGTTGCAGAACTGATAAGCCGTCAAGAAACTATCTTCAGAGATTTGAAGCTTATTTGCACCAACTATAAGAAGGACGGTCCTGCTAGGAAGAACTTGGCGTACCTGGAGGAGCGTCTTTCTCGGCTGAACAATAACTGGGAGAAGTTTGTTCACAACCATCAACTACTGGAAGAGTCTGGAGCAACAGACCTTCAATACTTCAACGACGACATTTTCAACAATACGAAGAAGATGTATGAAGACGTGCTGCAAGACATGTTGAAACGTAAATCGGAATTGCCGTCCGCATCTACTAGTAAGACGGAACAACCACCGGCAACGCTTAACCAAGGTAAGGGACAGTCGAAATTTACTTTCGACGATATCAAATTCCACATACCTCCTCGGGAAACAAGCGAGTCGACGGAAAAGCAACAAAATCTTTTACGTCAACAATACTGTAACTTTAGAGCGTTCCAACGCACTGTGGAGAAGATAAATATAGCATTAGCGGTACCGATGGAAAAGTGGGAACTGGAAGACAACTTAAGTACTTTGAAAACTAAATGGGAGCATATCGAAAAGGCAAATTGGGAACTAGACTACATATTATCAGATGAGGACTCCGTTTATCAACAGAAATACAATACAGCAGAAAACCTTTATGATGACCTGAAACGGAAACTACAACACAACATCTGGAACAATGCACATTATGAAAAATCTACGCCTAAAATTCAAATACCAGATTTTCATGGAAACTATAACCAGTGGTTGACGTTTAGAGATCTCTACCTCGAAAGTGTACACAACAATCCGACACTTTCCAAGGCTCAAAAAATGCAACACTTAAAAACTAAACTGAAGGGTGACGCGGAGAAACTGGTTCAGCATCTTGGCATCAGTGCTGAGAACTACGCATCTTGCTGGGAGATATTGAATCACCGCTATAATAACAAAAGGTTGTTATTCACATCATACATGAATACCCTCCTGAATCAACCTAGTATTCAGCAACCAACCGCTGCAAGCATTCGGAAGCTTCACGACGTCATGATGGAGTGCTTGAACGGGCTCAAAAACATCGGGCTGGACACCACTAATTGGGACCCGATCGTGGTTCACCTATTGATTCAAAAACTAGATAGCGTCACGTATAACGAATATATAAAGGAGATCAAACATCCCAGGGAGTTTCCTAACCTGGAAGAGTTCGTCAATCAAAATTTATGTCACTAGAAGCTCTGCAGGGAAATAGTCAAAAATTATCATCATCAAACAAACCATGGAAATCGGAAAAGCAGTCTCATAAGGGATCAGAAAACCGAAATAACACCTACAAAAATAAAACGCAGGGGTCATCGTACTTTAACAAGTCACAAAACTCACCAAAAGCCTTCTTCACAACAGCAAAAACATGCCCAATATGCAAAACTAATCACGTTTTGATGAATTGCGAACAATTCTTGGCTATGAACACAAACAAACGAAACGCTCTCCACGGAGGCGCTCGGCTCACTTTAGCCCAGTTACGTCAAAAATTTTGGGTTATTGGAGGTAGTAGAACAGTCAAGAAGGAGCTTCGACAAAGCGTCCGATGTCATCGTTTCAAACCAAACCGAAATGTCCAGCTGATGGCAGACTTGCCAAAGGAGCGTGTTACTCCATCAAGACCATTTACAAACACGGGCGTTGACTATACCGGACATGTTGATGTGAAAATCAACAAAGGAAGAGGAGTCAGAACTTGCAAGGCTTACATAGCCATTTTCATATGCATGGTGACCAAAGCTGTGCATTTGGAATTGGTGTCGGACATGACTACGCAAACGTTCCTCGCCGCATTCAAAAGGATGTGTGCTCGCAGGGGTACGCCCCGACACGTATTTTCCGATAACGGAACGAATTTTGTGGGCGCAGCAAAACTGCTTCAACAGGAATTTGAACAGCACAATACGTTTAAAACTTCTGAATTCTTCGATGAGATGAGCCACTTACAAATTGAGTGGCATTTCAATGCACCACTTTGGCCAACAGCTGGAGGTCTGTGGGAGGCTGCCGTCAAAGCCATGAAATATCACTTACATCGAGTATTGGGGGAACAGAAGCTAACTTTCGAACAATTCACGACATTACTAAATCAAATTGAAGCCTGTCTTAACTCTCGTCCATTGTGCCCATTAACAGAGGATGTCGAAGACCTGGAATATCTAACTCCCGGTCACTTCCTCATTGGCGGCCCCCTACTATCACTACCACAGGAACAGCAAGATTTTGCTGAGCACGATTTAAGAAACAGATGGAGGCTTGTTGAACAAATGAACGTGCACATCTGGAAGCGCTGGTCGAACGAATATCTACATCAACTGCAAGTCCGAAGTAAATGGCAGCACCCAAAAGAAAATCTGAAACAAGGAAGCCTAGTATTAGTAAAAGATGAGCACTTACCTCCTGGCCGCTGGGCTTTAGGAAGAGTCCAGGAACTACATGCAGGAGCCGATGGTCGAGTACGGGTTGTTACCTTGAAAACTAGGAAAGGTTCACTTAAACGACCAATAACGAAGCTTTCACCATTACCGATGAAACTCGAAGAACAAAAAGTAAATGAAGAGGAAGAGAAAAAGACACCTACTCCGGAAACTAAAAAACTGGGAGGCACAACAAAACACATGAATAATTGGCTGTCACTTGTTCTCCTTTCCATACTAGCAATGATGGGATTTGCACAATCAGCACCAACGACGAATAACTTGAAGGTTACACCTATACCGAGCAATCATCCGATTTACTTCGATGAAGCTGGTAAACAACGACTAATACATGACGAATGGACCCTATTAGTTTACTACAACTTAACGTCATACTGGCAAGCAACTGATAGGATCAATGATTATGTGAACCAAATAGATAAACTATGCCAAAGGATATCACATGAATACACGCCTTGCGAAACAATTGTCAGCCACCTACGTCATGAACTGAGTCACTTAGCCAACTACAACTCTATGCTACTCACTCAACACTCAAGACCAAAACGAGGTTACTTTGATGGAGTTGGGAAATTAGCAAGAACCCTTTTCGGAGTGCTCGACGCAGACTTTGCCGAAAAGTACGAAAGAGACATACAAAACCTACAATCAAATGATGACTACCTTCTACAACTTATGAAAAATCAAACATTAATTGTAGAGGCTGAAAACAACATTGTAAAAAGAAACACTGCCTTTATGGATAAGCAATTTAAAACATTGAGCGGGTACATGAACCGAACTTGCAGCGAAATCACAAAAATAGAGAACAAGGCGCAAATGCTATTCACGATGAATGACATAAATTCCGCAGCCGTGACGTCATCTCTGATTTTAAGTGATTTAAATCGAATCTTGGAAATGCTGATAAATGCTCTCGCCAACATTTACAAAGGACATTTAGACACCTATCTCTTTCCGGCAAACCAACTGATCGACCAGCTAAACATAATATCCGGAAGATTGCCACAGGGACTGTCGTTACCTGTAAAAGACATTCAAAAGGATTTGAAAAATATCTATGACCTCATCCATGTGAAAGCCCGAATAACAAACGTTTATATGCTATTTGAAATACACATTCCCTTGCTGAGCGATGAAGACTACAAAATATATCGAGTCATACCAATACCGTTCCTTAGACAAGGACATTTAAAACTCGTACAGCCAAGTTCAAGCTTCATCGCAATCAACTTAGTAAAAAACTCGTACATAACAATGGAAGACCAAGACATGCACCAATGCACTTCATACGGAGAAGACGAATTCATTTGCGTCTCACGTAATCCTGTCTATAACATGCACGATAAAAACGCCCCATGTGAGGCCCAAGTCTTCAACCAACAAGAGTCTTTATCATGCGTCCTTAATGACGTAACATGTAAAGAAACCTGGACTAAGCTTCACAAATCGAACATGTGGCTATTTACATTGTGCAGTAAACAGCTGATGCGCGTCATATGTAACGATCAAATTTCGCCAGTGGTCATGGACGGTACTGGAGTGATTTCCTTGAAATCAAAGTGCTTACTCCAGAAAAAAGACGCCATAATATTTACACACAATCAGCTGGGAAGTAGTTTCAACATGGAACCAGAAATAAAAATACCAACTATAGATTCAACAATTAACAACATCGTTGACCTCGGCTGGAAAAACGCAAAATTAAATTTAACAGAACAAGAAACGCAAACTGCAGTAGAAATAAGAAAAATGGACCAGCAGTTGGAATTCCAGAAAAACAGAGAAATATTACCGAAGCCGTCTGACATGTCAAGTCACGACATCTATCTCTATTCGGTTACTTCTTTGTTGCTGGGAGGAGTCGCTGTACTTACCCTCTATATTATCATTAAACGATGGTGCAAAACAAGGAAAGGCGTCAAAACACTCTCTGCCAAAACAAGAGTGACACCTAGAGGAAGGGATAACTTTGGAGGGGACATCGAGCTACAAGAAATACATTCGACAGCAGCGGAGCCCGTTTACAGCGAAGCAAGACAGCCGAAGAAAGTATTTCACTTTGACGAATTAAATTGAGTGTTGGAATAATATTTTACATTTATACTTTTACACTTTTACTATTGTTTACTACTTTAATTATTTACTTTACACTTTTCTTTTATTATTTGCTTTGTAATGGATGCTCATCGCACTTTTCCTTCGGGAGCATGTACGGTTCACGTACAGGCATATTGCTAACACCGCGACCTACTTTTCGCTACTCGTTTTATTTACTTTAATAATTATAATCTTTAGTTGACTAATAGCTGCCGTAGCGCTATAACCGCGGATTAGCATCCAACGGAACTTTCGTGTAACTTTTACGATTAAACTAAATTATCGGGACTCTGTGGTTTTCGTCAACTCACACCCAATAACCTTGTAACTCTAGTAACTGGCTACCTCTGAGCCATACAATCACCGGACGCAGATGTCCCTTCAATGGGACACCTGCATAAACAATTAGATTCTCCGGAAAGCCCGGAGGCTAATTTTTACGACCCCGCACTATTGTGCGATTCCCCGATCCCCATTGCGAACAATAGGTTCTCGAGCCTATTGTCCGCTGATTCGGAGAATGTCGGCGCACGTGCGCCAAATAATGTAGTCCCGCCCCCGATTCAAACGGTGCCGATGGATACGTCGGCACCGCGTGATTCCGAGTCCGAGTCGTCCATCTCGGACTCGAGTTCTAGCTCTGAATCCTCTGACGGATTCACCCCTGTAACAGGGAAAAAAAGGCCTCGTAAAAACAAGGCCAACTCTGTTGCCCCCGCTAAGGCCCCTAGGACCGCTGAGGTCACCGACTCCCCAGCCTCTCCTACCCAATCCACCTCTTCACAGGTTGCTCCCACCCCCGGCCCTCGCCCTCGTTCTCAGCTTACTGAGAACGCACCCAAGAAAGGCAAAGCCCCACCCCCCGTCATTGTCCACGACAAAGAGTCGTGGGTCCCCATCTCCAAGATGTGCGTTGATCGCAAGATCAACTACACCTCTGCCCGACCAATCCAAGAGGGTATCAAAGTTACCCTCTCGACCTCCACCGACTTTAGAGGCTTTACAAGCCTACTTACCGAGCGTAAAATTAATTACCACACTTTTACGCTCGCTTCCGAGAAACCCCTACGCGTCATTATCCGCGGGATTCCCAAGGAGATTGACACGGAGGACGTACTCAGCGACCTTAAGTCGCAAAATATTCCCGCCCTCGAAATCCATCGCATGCACCGCGGCCGCGGTGGCATGCTGTACAACATGGTACTCGCCATTATCGAGCAATCGGAGGGCGCTAAGGCCATATTTAACATCCGATCCGTTTGCCACTTATCCGGTATTCGGATCGAAAAACCCCACAAGGGAGGTCCCATAGGGCAATGTCACAATTGCCAACTATACGGCCACGCAGGCCGTAACTGCCATGCCAGATCCCGGTGCGTGAAATGCCTAGGCGATCATGCTACTGCGGACTGCAGTCGTCCTAAAGACAGGACACTTTGTACCGAACCTCCCAGTTGTGTTCTGTGCGGGGAGCAAGGTCACCCGGCTAATTACCGTGGTTGCCCCAAGGCCCCCAAAATCTCTCCCAAGCACGCTAAACGTGCTGTGGCGAAGACCCAGAGGGAAAGCCCCTCTGCCGCCCTCCCTGACCGCCTTAGCCCTCAAAGGCCCTCCCCTTGGAGCGCGCTGAATCACCAGCAAGCGTTTCCCCCTCTTAAAACGCCACATCATGTGGCAAACATCACACCCCTAATGGGTGCCCCCACCCATGCTCCCTGCGCGCCGGCTTCCCCGGCCGCTCTAAGACCCGCACAGGCCTCTAAGCCTGCGCTTGCGCCAGCACCCACGCAACCCCACGTACCCGCCTCTGCCAACCCGGCAGCAGGTAGGTCCTTGGGTGCTACTTTTAAAGCGTTCAGTGTCGCCCCCATTGAACGCATCACTACCATTGGCCACGCCCTCATAGCTAATGAGGGAAACGGCCTCAGCATTCTCAAAATCATATCCGAGAATGCTGATCTAATTGATGCATTCTCCCAGCTTAGGTTCTAAATGGCGGTGCACGTAGGTAGAACCAAACCCCGGTCCCTTAAAATAGGTTTTTTCAACGCGAATAGCATGAATGGTCAACGTGATGAGATCGCCACTTTCCTCCGCGACCATCAAATTGACATCTTCCTTATACAGGAGACCTTCCTCAAACCATCCAAGAGGAATCCTGGAATTGCAAACTATCATATAGTGCGCAATGACAGGACTCGTTCTCAAGGAGGTGGTACCCTCATTTACTATAAAAGGTCCTTGTACTGCACTCCTATGGATAATCCTTCCCTCGAGCATATTGAGACCTCGATATGTCGAGTAGGCATGACCGGTCACCAACCGATAACTATCGTATCGGCTTATATCCCCCCTAGCAGTGCTAGGCTTCATATACGTCCCGACTTAGAAGCCCTCTTAGGCCTAGGTGACTCAGTTATCATAGCAGGTGACCTTAACGCGAAAAATGTCGCCTGGAATTGCCACTCGAACAACCAGAGAGGCAGAGAGCTTGATAACCTGAGCACCTTGCTAAATTACGATATCATCGCCCCAATGATGCCCACCCACTATCCCGCTGACGTAAACCACAGACCTGACGTACTCGACATAGCCCTCTTAAAGAACGTAAACTTAGGTTTACGCTCTCTAGAGACGCTACAAGAGTTAGACTCTGACCACCGACCTGTGATCCTAGTATTAGGCCCCAGACTTGATCCCTCAGATCCAGGTCAGCCCGCTCCAACAAAGGTGATAACGGATTGGAGGAAACTCGAGGAACGCCTCAAGTCGACTTCATCCGTTCACCTGGATGCCATCCCCGACTCTATAGTGTCAGCTGCCGACGCGACGGGCGCGATCGACTCCCTCACCGACCATGTACAATCCCTGTTGAACGAATGTTCACGACAGATTCCAGAGGAGTTTGATAACCGCTGGAATCTGCCGGAGGATGTGCGTGGCTTGATGACGGAGAAGAACGCGGCCATCAGAGCGTACGACAATTTTCCTTGCGAGCCGAACCGCGCTCACATGCGCAATTTACAGCGTGCTGTAAAGAAACGCATAAATGAGTTGCGCGAGGCCCGCTGGGACAATTGGTTGAAGGACCTGGAGCCCACCCATCAGGCCTTCTGGCAGCTGACCCGGAAGCTCAAGTCCGATCAAGAGTCTACCATGCCCCCTCTGAACCGTCCTAATCAAAGGCCCGCCTTTGACGACGACGAAAAAGCCGAATGCCTAGCCGACAGTCTAGAGGCACAATGCTCGCCTAGCACTCTACCAGTAGACAAGGCCCACCTCAATGAGGTGAATGCCGAAGTCGAACGTAGAGTCGCCTTCTCGCTGTCCCCTGATAACCCTACGGCCCCCGTAAGTTCCACTCCCTCCCCCGCCCCCGACCTAGACGACCCCGTCCCCCCCGTCACTGCGGACGAAGTCCGGTCGATCGTACAGAACCTACGACCCAGGAAAGCCCCCGGCTCAGACGGCATCACCAACAAGGTGGTTAAGCTCTTCCCCGCCTCCCTGATCATTCTGATGACCGCCATCTTCAATGCGGCATTAAATAATAACATCTTCCCACAAGTGTGGAAAGAAGCTACCGTCATCGGTATCCCTAAACCCGGTAAACCCAGGTCTGAGCCCTCCAGTTATCGCCCCATAAGTCTCCTCAAAGTCCTTGGGAAGATCTATGAGCGGCTTATCTATGCCCGATTAAAGAACTTTGCCGAATCCCATAATCTCATTCCCGACGAGCAGTTTGGTTTTCGAACCAAACACTCTTGTATCCACCAAGTGCATCGCATAGTCGAACATATCAGCGCTGGATTCCAGCGCGGTATGACGACTGGCATGCTCTTCTTCGACGTGGCGAAAGCCTTCGACAAGGTCTGGCACAATGGCTTGATTTACAAGCTATATTCATTCAACGTGCCAGACCGTCTCGTGCTCATCATTCGAGATTTTCTGTCGAATCGCACCTTTCGCTATCGTATAGAGGGCGGCACACTCTCGTCCCCCCATCCTATCCGAGCCGGAGTCCCTCAGGGCTCCGTGCTCTCCCCTCTCCTTTTCACGCTGTACACCAGCGATATTCCAAAAAGATCCAAGTCGCAGTTGGCTCTATTCGCTGACGACACGGCTATATATTATTCCGGCATTAGCCTAACAAACATCACCAAAATTCTCCAATCCTCGGTCAATGCCCTAGGGAATTGGTTCAGGAAATGGAGAATAGAGGTGAATCCCTCCAAGAGCGCGGCGGTTCTCTTTCACAAGAGATCCGACCTCTCCGCTCAAGCCCAACCCATCTCCCTCTTCGGCCAACAGATCCCTTGGGAAAAGAAAGCCAAATACCTGGGCGTGGTTCTAGATTACCGACTTACGTTCCGAGAGCACATAAAAACGGTGCGTTCGCGCGCCGCTTTTGCTCTAGGACGTCTACATGGCATGCTCAATGCACGCAGTAAACTCTCCCTTAAATACAAGGTGAGAATTTACGTGATGTGTATTCGCCCCATCATGACCTATGCGAGTGTCGTATTCGCTCACATAGAAAGTCCCGCTATCCATAGGATGCAGACCCTTCAAAACCGATTCATGCGCAAAGCCACGGGCGCCCCTTGGTACGTGCGCAATAGGGACCTTCACTTAGACCTAAAACTGCCTACTATCAAGCAGTTTATGAAACGCGCCTCTAAGCGCTATTTCGATTTGGCCCCCCTTCACCCTAATCCCCTTGTGGTCAGTAGCGTAGACTACAAACCCTCTCAGATAAGTAGAGTGCGCCGCCCAAGGCACGCACTCACTTACCCTGACGACCAAATCACCCTAGCGCAGGAGTCAAACAGAGTGACTAGCACTCTCAAAACACACGCACAAAAACGCCGCCCGATATACCGTCCTCGCCGGCGAGGCCCGTCGCGAAGACCCCTTAACGGTAATCCTCCCCGTCCCTTGCTCGAGCCGGCCCGTGCCGAGCCAGTAGCTTTAAATTCGCCCCTAAATAATTTAAACCCAGATCCAGCCGACCCTAGCTGCCCCCCCAGCAACGCCCTAAGCCGAGGTCCGAGTCCCGCAGGGGACACCCTTAGCTGTGTTGCTTAGTTTATAAGTTGCCCCTGGCTGGAGGCATTCGGTGCCTCGCCACCTAGTCCGGTTAAGTTTTTAAAGCTCCCTCGAGCTAAAAACTACGTCCGTCAAAAAAAAAAAAAAAAACGTGCCCAGCAGTGGGACTGTATATGGGTTGATGAATAAAGGAGTTTCTTTGTTGACCTTTTTTTTAGTCGGAGAAAATGTCTGTGCGCATACGACACGGTCGTTGACGGATCCCAACTGACGGCACGAATACATTAGTCATCGTCTCTCTGTCAACTTAATCTTTATTTTTATAATATTTTATTCATATTTTTGTATCATCATCATCAACCCATATACTGTCCTACTGTTGGGCACGGGTCTCCTCTCAGAATGAGAGGGATTAGGATATAGTCCATTGATTTTTGTGGTCACGTCAAATAATCATCAAACCTGTCAGACACAATCCTAAATTAAATGAAACCCACACCTAAACCTTGTTTATATTATTAATACCTTTGGCACTTACAACATGAATATTAAAGATAGACTCAATTAAGAGATTAATATTAAGTTGTAGGTACTATTACTATACCTAAGTTGTGAGCAATTTAATTTTAAGTACTTAGTATGGCAGCTTAAGTGAAAAAAATATTGCTCTACCTACTAATATTAAACTATTAAATGATATTAATTTATTTATGTAAGTAAATCTTTTAAAGACACTTACAAGTCAATGTTTTAAATTTTTTTAACCTAGATGTCTCAGGCATTTCCTAACTGACGACCTCTGAAAAGAAATACCGAAACAAACTCCGAGAATAATAAATAAATACTCTCTTTTAAAGTCCAAAGATAGATTAGTAACAAAAGTGAGTGTTACAATGTGGGACAATGTCTGAAATGGCCTTTTGAAGAAATAATTGGTCCAGATTACATAATTTAGACCAAATGGGCTCGTGGCTAAGTACTAACTACGCTGATCAACCGATCTGCAGGGTTAAGCTTCACTAGCCACGGTCAATTTGTGGATGGGTGACCATTCTTAACACATAAACACCTCGGTGAGTATGTAAAGCCGGTTCTAATGCAAACGTCTATTACAATCGTTAGCGGTAGTCGGAAGCCTAAAAAAGCCTGACAACCAGTCTACCTGCAGGATATCGGTATTTCCCAGAAATTGGGTTACGGAGGCCTGATGGCAGTCGCTTCGTGTAAAATACTGATATTCAGCCATAACTGGTTAGACTGGAAGCCGACCTCAACACAGGGAAAAGGCTCGAAAGATGATGATAATCTAGACAGATTCGTATAAGAACCGATGATTTAACCTTAAAGAGACTTTATTAAATTTTGAATTTAGTATATTTATGCATGGCAGCAGACTGGCTCATTAGTCTATTGGTCTTTAACACGACTAGACGCTAGAGGTCCTGGATCCCCAGTTCGTGCAAAATTTTAGCCGACTGGGGTGACACCTGATGGTAAACGGTTACCGTAGCCTATAGACGCTTGTTACACAATGGGTATCACTTGCGCGTTGCTGACCCTGTAAAACGAAAGAAGAATAGTTGGGTTGACAGTATAATGGTCAAAGCCCCCACTGCCAACACAACGTTTCCTCGCGGAGCTCTGGCAACCTTGCTCACTGTTAGGAACACAACACAGCTCAAAGCAGTGTTATTTTACTTCGATTTTCTGTAAGGCGGAGGTACTTCCCCAGTCAAGGCAGCTCTAATTTAAGTGGAATTACTCTCACTATGCCCTACCACTCTTGAAATTATATCTTGTTATACTCATATTACATGGGACCTAAACATACTGATGAATTGTGGGTGTACATTGGTACAACTTTGCCTAACCTTTCGGGGATATAGGCGTGACGGTAATAGACGGTAGTGGTAAGGGGTTCGGATCTCGCAGCGGATGTAAAATCCTCAGAGAGCAGATTAGGAGGTTGACCCACACTCAGCAAATTCAACCTTGATAAGGATTAAAACACAACGTTTGTACTGTTTGAAAAGCGAACAGTATTAAGTGGAGCCGAAACACAAGATAAGACAGAGAAATAAGAGGGTAGCTTGAAATCCCTACTTAAGTTCATAAATTCGAAAGTAACTGTGTGTCTAAACTGCTGAATCGATGTTGATTAAATTTGGTACAGAGATAGATTAGCCCTTGGAGAAGGTGATAGGCTCTGTTCTTTCTCAAAAACCCTTTTTATTATATTTAGGGATATATTTTGATTACATGCAAATGTTTTATTTGCATGTAATCAAAATATATCCCTATGAGGGTCATGATAGGTCCGAATGCTATACTAATATTATGCGTAAGTAACTCTATATGTTACCTTTTCATACCTACCTAAACAGTTCAACAAAACATAGCAGCAGAAAAACAAGCAGAGTCGTATTAATGTCCACCCAAAGTTCATCGGTATATTTAAGTCCCACATAGTACGGGGCCAGCCTTTTCCGTTAACCGGGCACAAATCCAACTCCCGAGGTGCTATAGAGTATTTCTTAGAAAACGAATAATACTGTTTGACCTGGGTATCGAATCCAGGAGCACCAGCGAAACAGTCGTGCTTAAGACATATCGCTCAACACATTTCAATAAAATTTAGCAAGCACAGAATTCTTTTGTATTGGGAACGAAACCGTGAGCAACAATTAGTATTTATAATATTATATTACATCCACGTGTGTTCTCTTATTCGTACTGCAGTAATATAGTCATCATCACCCATATACTGCGCCACTGCTGGGCACGGGTCTCCTCTCAGATTGAGAGGGATTAGGCTATAGTCCACCACCTTGAACTAGTGCGGGTTGGCAGACTTCACAAACCGTAAGAAAATCTCTAAGGTATGCAGGTTTCCTCAGGATGTTTTCCTTCACCGTTTAAGTGAGTGATAATTAATTATTAATACGCACATGAATTCGAAGTCAGAGCCTTGGATTCGAACTCGAGACCTTCGACTTGTAGTCCAATGGTCATACCACTATGCTATCACTGCTTAATATAAATCTAAATCTTAAATAAATCTTAATATCTTTGCTAAATATATTAGTTTTAACAAAATTATTGTTCAAAATTCGCCTCCAATTCGAACAAGTTACCTACCTAACAATTTAGTACACAAGGCACTACTTACCTGTCCTGTATGCATGTGGCGGGAAGCCAAGAATACCTCTACTACCTAAGATTACAATCCCTCTTGACACTTGATTTAATACAAACCAAGTCCATTTGTATGTTTGTTTTTATAACGAAATATATTTGCAGCGTGAAATATTATGAACGTGATGTAACGGTAAGACAATTGAATTAGTCATTTTACAGTATTTCTAGTTCTAAAGTGTTCTTTTGTAGCTTTTGTTTATTTACAACAGAAGCTAATATTTAGAGTTCACTTTACGATGATTGCCAGTGTTCAGTGCCAGTGTTGCCAATTTTTGTTTTTGTTTTCTAATTTAGTTCCTTAGGCGACTAAGTTTCTTTTTTATAATATGAATAGCTCTCTAAATCCAGAAAACCAGTAAGGATAGAACCGTTCACTTAACTGTTAAAGGAGATACAGGAGTTGCATGTGCATAGGATTGTAACAAATAATGATCGTGATAGTTCAGATAGACCCATTCCCGAAAGTGTCCTAATTATTAAAATTTTAAATTTGGTTGCTACTTTTAGACACTTTTCATTTTGCCTGATTTTTATTACTAACTGCAGCAGATTATATATCAATGACGTAAATGTATTGAAATAGCTGAACTGGTTTGCAACTGTCATTTTCTCTTACGTCCGAGTTTTCAGACTTTCATGCAACGATATTAACATTTAATTTGTTTATGTTTTGACATTATTACTAATCTGTATGTGTCTTTATGTTTTTTTGTTTTTAAAAAAGGAATAGAATTGTTTTTTATCATGGAAAAAATGCTTATATAAGCAATACCACACCAAATCCACATTCCAGACGGTACTGTAAATATGTTCTTAGAGATATAATTATATTATTTTTATACCACTAAGATGGCAAACAAGCATACGGTCCACCTGATAGTATATGTTACTATGGTAACCGCTTACGATACAAACATAATATATTTTTATACAAATCTCTCCAGGGGGCTAAAATGCATATCGCGACATAATTTTGTCATCGCTATATTTCGTTTCCAGCCATAGTTTCGGAACGAGATACGCGACGACAAATTTATTTTGTTAACCTACCAGGTATTCCATTTACCAAAATAAATCTAGTTTCAGTGTACATAGTAAATAGAACCTAAAGACCTTTAATATAAAGTTGAATTTATGTTACTCCAAACTCTGTTATTGGTTTCAATACACAGGATTTCTGATCAAACATGAGTCGTAAGTTTCGGCTGGAGCCAAAAACTTAGGTCTGAGCCGATAAAGTAGGTACGGTTTAATCTTTTAGCATTGGGAAAGTTTGGTAGTCTTGTATATTGAAGTATTTCATGCTAAGAATTGATTCAAGTAATATCGAATTTAGTAACGTATCTCCAATATATTCTATATACATGATCTATACAACGTTTTATATAATCACTATCTACTTTTTACAGATTTTATCGCGATATACTGCGTAACCTGCATACCTTAGAGATTTTTCTCGACGGTTTGTGAAGTCTGCCAACCCGCACTAGGCCAGCGTGGTGGACTATAGCCTAATCCCTCTCAATATGAGAGGAGACCCGTGCCCAGCAGTGGAATAGTATATGGGTTGATGATGATGATGAATAGATTTACACACTTGCATATTGCAAGGAGTACTTGAGTTATTTCAACGAGGCGCAGAGTCGTATCTCCCAACTGTAAGCAATCAGACACATATTTATCACCCCTTGAAAGTTAAAATTTTGCAGGTTATGAAAGGTAGGCCATAGTGGGAGTAATTCCACTCAAATTGGAGCTGTCCGACTGGAAAGTATATCCGCCTTGCAGAAAATCAAAGTGAATGAAGACTGCTTTGAGCTATGTTGTGTTCCTTACAGTGAGCAAGGTTGCCAGAGCTCCGCGAAGAAACGTTATGTTGGCAGTGGGGGGACTTTGACCCTCATACTGCCAACTCAACTATTCCTCTTCCGTTTTACAGGTTCGGCAATGCGCAAGTGATACTCCTGGTGTTGCAAGCGTCTATAGGCTACGGTAACCGCTTACCACCAGGTGGGCCATACGTATGTTGTCACCTTATAAATAAAAAAAGGTAGTTCGTAGGCATCATTATCATTATCGGTTTATATTAATACACCTGCTGGACGTAGGTGTCTCCTATGAACGCCATAAATCCTGGTCTTTAGTTTTCCTGGAACATAAAATAGATACTATGGACAGGGATCTTTATAGCTTAATATGTTAACGCAACTAGTATTCCGAACCAGAAGTCGCGCGTTCGAATCTTATCCACGGTCCATATTTTCTTTTAAATTATATCGTGTAATTAAGAAATCTATAAATCTTACGTATTAATATTTGTTACTTTACAAAAGTGTATATTTGCTTTTTTTATAAAAAAATTAAACACAATTTTTCTTGAAAAAGATCTTAGGTTTTCTCTCCTTTGGGGATTAAAAATGTCTACACTATTTCGTTTAACATAGTTATGTATAAATGTCTAACTGACCTTGTAGGAGCTTCGATTTAGCACTATTTATTATTTAAATATAGAAAGATTGAAATAAAACTACTTTTTACGGATTTTATCGCGTTATATGGACATTATTAATCCCGACGTTTCGGACCTTTTACAGCATCCATGGTCACGGGTAGACTGAGGTGGTGGGCGTCTTGATGTTATTTAATTACTGACAGCTACCCTACATTTTTATTGTTACTTGATCAATGATATTTATTACTAATTAATTAATACTAGATGGAGCCGGCATTTCCTAGCTGACGACATGAAGAAACACCGAAATTAACTCAGAGACCATGATTCTCTGAGTTATTAAAGTAATATTAAAGTAGTTTTATTTCAATGTGTAATATTTTTGACGACCTCTGTGGTCTAGCAGTTTGAGTGCCGGATTGCTGATCATGGGGTCGTGGGTTCGATTCCCATAGGACACAAATATTTGTGTGGATTAAACATGAGTATTTGTGTTTGTCTGGGTGTTTCTTATGTATTATAAGTATTTATTTACAAAAAAAAAAGTATTTAAGTATTATATCCGTTGTCTAGTACCCATAGTACAAGCTCTGCTTAGTTTGGGACTAGATGGTGTTGTGTAAAGATGTCCCAAAAATATTATATATATTATATATTTGCGTAAATGTCAGAAATCAATATATTATAGAAAGACTTTTATTTTTAACAAAATACAGCTATTTATGTACCTTTTTTATATATAGTACGGAAAATCCTCATGGATCCTCCATCACCCGGGGACGTGGCAGGGTATGTTGGACTCATACCGACTAAAAACCGCACTTGCCTTCACCTGCCCTATTGTCATGGTCATCCTCGAAATACGCCACGACCAGGACGGACTGCGGTTCAGCAGTCGCTGGACCCCATCAATTAGCGAGGTCTTTTCTCATACCGATTAAAGGCACGCGTGTTTGCCACAAGCGTGCCGCCTACATAGTAAACTGATATTAATTTAGTAGATTTAAATATTATTCAAATATTTTATATTAATTTAGTAAATTAGGTAGATACACGAAGCTTTCCACCAGCCTATGATTTTAGTGGGTAACAAACCCACACTCCCCGGTCTAATCCCCGAAGATGAAACTTATTTGGATCTGTTGACTTATACAATACCTTCTTCTCAGCATTTGGAGGGAAAGTTTTCTTCACCGTCCCTCCTCGGAAAAATGTATCCTATACAAATTTTATTAGTCCGATAAAAAAATCAGAAGTGAACAAACTATTGAAAATCACCTCAGGATGAGTTCGGTTCTCCATCTAAAGGACTTAAATCCTTATTTATTATTATAAATGCGAAAGTAACTGTTTGTCTGTCTGTTACGCTTTCACGTCTTAATCCTAAATGGATTTTGATGAAATTTGGTACAGAGATAGATTAGACCTTGGAAGACATAGGCAGCGCAGGCTGAAACTGCGGGTAACAGCTATAAAGAAACATATAGGTATCGTAAATAGATCTCCTCCAGATGTACCCAATCTTACCAAAAAAACAAAAAAAATACTAACACTGAGTTATGTTACAAAGTTTCATATTCATGAAATTATATTCGTAGGCGTACACATTATGTAAAGTCTAACAGATTGGTCCCACAAACTGAATGTAAAGTTGAAGAAATTTATTACTCCTTTAGGTTCAACATTGTTTGGTACTCATAGAGGTATAGAACTTTCGTACTAGAGCAGTCACGTCAAACAATATTTCCTTGCTCTGACAATTATTATTCTTACAGAAACGTGAATCCCAAAAGTTTGAGAGTTTGTTTAGTTTTTCTCATTCATATTTTTGTTGAACTCTATTTTTTCTATAATAAGGATACATTTGTTTACCATATTTTGTAACCTTTATATATTAGTATTATTTATTATATTAATAATTACGTGAAGCAAAAACTATAACCCCTTTTTGAGTAACCAGTTTTGAGTTTTTTTGAGTGTGCCTTCCCTAATGTAGTTCAGGAGTTCAGGTTCTTAGTAAGTGTGAATAAAGTTGTCTGTTGCACTGGTACTGAATTATATTATAAGAAATAATAATACAGCGAGACCTTATATTAAAATATATTGTTTAGTAAAATATTAATTGTTTACGTTGGGCTGTCAATGTCAAAAAGAAACAATAATGTGAATATGTCAATTGCATATCTATACTAATATTATAAAGAGGTAAAGTTTGTGAGTTTGTAGGGGGTAATCTCTGGATCTACAGAACCGATTTTGAAAATTCTTTTACCAATAGTAAGCCACATCATTTGTGAGTATCTATATATATCTTACTCCTAGAAAACAATAGGGATCCCTACTAAAACTTCAATAATGTAACCCAAGGTGTAAAAAAATCCGTGCGAAGCCGGAACGTGTCACTAGTTTAAAAATAGACTTTGAGAAAATAAACTTGTCATTCAAACTTAAAAAGGTCGGATTCCGACCACGGTGGGACCACTAATAAAATTATTGTACCGATATTTATGTACAGACGCCAGCAGGTCAAGCTATCCAAAACTGTCAAAATGTCCCAATTGAATATGAACCTTATTCCATTTTTTTTTTTTTTTCAAAGTTGAAAATCAATCAAAGAAATTTGACAGATTGTGGTAGCTTGATGCGCTGGCCTCTGTACCTATTTGTTTTATGGAGATATCTTTACTGCACACTAGGAGTTCTGTCTCGTCGAAGTCATTTTTAGTGTAGAATTACGAGTCAATTCGTAACATAATAATTATGTTAGGTCTATATTATAATTTTCTCACCTTAAATTTTAGAATTGATGGGGTTGAGGCCTAAAATAATATACCCAGGAAGTCCGCTTCCTACCCAGAACAAACGATATTGTATAATGTCGAAGTTTCTTGTCGATTGCCAGCTGAAGGTAATCTATTATCCTTTACATTTTCGCTTTATGTTATCATGTTATTAATTACACCCATAAATCTCATGGAATCTCATTTGCATTTTACTTCTTCATTGGAAACTGAAACACAAAGCGTGATGACTTGACGGTAGGGTCTATTGTTTGAGTTCTTTGCTATCAATAACTTTACTGTTCTATGAATTTATTTAGTTGTGTTTTAGAAGCTCATTAGTCTAGCGTTCCAAAACGCGATTGCAACGCAGGATTCGTTCCCAGGTCAAGCAAAGTGTTATTGGGTCTTTATATTAAATTCTCAATAGAAGTTAGGAGATTAAAATTAAATGTCTGGTTAATCGCAATACGCACCGGAAAACGCAGCGTGGGACGACCTCCAACCAGATGTCGTCATCGAGATGTCTTCGAAGTTTTGTCAGTTGATTAATACATATAGTTTATTAGTTTCTACTCTTTGTAAATGGGAGAACTGTTTAGAACTTTAATTTATGCCTAGCTGTATTTTATATATTTGTAATATTCGCAACATTCCTAAATTGTTCTCTCATGTAAGTAAGTATCCAATTTATAATTATTATTGTATCGAACATCATTGTAAACAACAATAATTTAAAAGTGTAACCATGGAATTTCTTGCCGGTTCTTCTCCATAGGAATCGACTAATTTGGAACCGTGCACCTAGACTCAACATTTCAGAAGTGCATGTATAATATATTATGGTTTATATAAAATAAAACTATTTTGATTTGATTTTGATGGACGGAAGACCTGGTATAGGTCGTTGGGAGTCGTTGGATGCAAACGGCTATAACCGGTCTTTGTAGACTGGACGACTGGAAGACTATGGGGGAGGCCTTTGTTCAATAGTGGACTTCCTGTGGCTGATATGATGATGATGATGATGAATCGCAATAGGCTTGCGCCCTATTACTTGGGACTGAAACATACCGGCGAAGTGTGGCTGTACGACAGTTCAATCAATTTCTGCTGTAACCTTCGTTATATATTTGTTTGAAGCCGTAATGTTCCTTCGTAATGTACCATTTTACGTTAGTGCGCCACTGTTTAACCCTACAGGGACATACAGGTATGATGATATTATGTCATTTTTTTATAATGTTTATACAGTGTTTTGTTTTGTTTCAGCGTCACCAACATATTCCTGGTGAACCTCTCAGTGGCCGACCTGCTGGTGACACTGTTCTGCATGCCAGTTCAGATCGCCAAGTCTGTTACATTACTTTGGTACTTCGGGGAAGTCATGTGCAAGACAGTCAACTTTTTACAAGGTCAGTTTTAACTCGTAATTTAAATCTTTTGACTTTTAAAAACATTTACATAAGGTTGAAGTTGTAATGATTTATGTACACTCTTAAAATGCAAGTGCTCAATGTTACAATTCTCGTAAAAATAAATGTAACACTGTTCGTTGTTACAGTTTTTTCTCATATTTGCAGCATGCAAGCTAAAACAACTCGCAAGCTAAAATATGAAAATTCAAAGTAAAAGTGAAACCAGCTTTCATTGTAATTAGATGCCATCAGATCGCCGCAACCTAATTTCTGGCCACTACCACTATCCATTACTAACAGATGTTCGTATAACAAGTAATATTGTAGGTTAATATTGATTGACATAGAGGAAAATTTGCTTACGTGACGATGTTAGTATATAACATCTAAAGGCGGTGTAATATGCCTTAGTTGAGTCAAGATTGAGGTATAGTATACAGATTTGGGGAAACAGTCAAACAAAAATGTAACACCGCCTTTGTATTACAGAAACGGGCAATAAGGACCATTGTTCGCATTCCGCAGAGTGAGTCATATCGTGATTTTTTTTAAAAGTTATTATTACCTATGGTACCTAGTCTGCCTAAAATAAATTTGAGTTTGCAATGTGGCGTAACTTTTAAGGTAGTTGTAGAATAAATCGGAGTCTCATCCAAATTACAATAAATTTCATCGATGTCTTTGTTGTTTTTTATCGGCTCTTAAGGATTGTAGCGTGATATAAAATTTTTGAGGAAGGTCCTCAAAAATTGGGCCATCAAATGCAAAAAGATTTTTTCAAATCCGACTGGTAGATTCAGAGATTAGCGCGTTGAAACAAACAAAATAACACTTTAACTTTATTATACTTATATAAGTATAGATGTATGTAACCACTAGCCCCCACAGCAGTACTTTTAAACGTCAGTTACATTTCAGACAACCCCCTTATGACCCACATTTCGAGATCTAAAATACCCAAATGTATTTTAAAGTGTTAAACGATACTAAAATTCAAAATAGATGCCAGTTTACAGTGCATAGTAAGACTAAAATGGCCGATGTAAAGAGCAATTTCCAAGCCAGTACAAAGACTGGAGCTGTCAGCTCGAAGCGCCGCGAAACTAGACAATTATTTTAATTGGCTACACTTTGTAGCGTACCTATGGTTAATAAACACTGCAATATTGTATTATATTAACATTGTTATTATGCAGGTATAGAAATGATCGTTTAGTTTAGTGAGAAGCTCAAAAAGTCTGATTAACGTACTACGGTATGTAAAGTATTGATATTCTGCCGCGTCTGGTTAGGCTGATAATCGATTCCAACATTGTTGGAAACACTTTTAGGAGGATGCTTAAGAGAAAATACTCTGGGTCTGTACAGAGCCGACAGTGTGGATAAGAAATACTGTCTTTATATATAATATTTATTATTATTATTATTATTATTATTATTATAAATACACTAAGCAAATCAAGTCTCGGCCTGCAGCTTTTTGCAGCCGATGTCTGTGAAGTCACTCGAGGCCCTAGCAGAATACCAGCGCCGCTTCATTTATTTAGATGAAGTGGCAAATGCTGAGTTAGGGTCCTTTTTTGTCCTCACGAAGTTAGTTTTAGATATATATATATTTTTTATTTAGTTTATTTTTTTTTTTATTTTGTACTTATTTTATCTTAGTTTTATTATTGTTGTGAGGATGAAATAAATATGTTTCTTTCTTTCTTTCTTTCTTTCTTTCTTTTTATAGGCTATGAATGCAGGTTTACGTCGCACTCAACCATGATTACAGCTATAAAATGTTTAAGATGTCTCAAGTCTCTTCTTTATATCACACTTGAACACAAAAAGACATCGCTCGCACTGTGGAACAAGCTTTGTATCGCGGGGGACTTTACAAACATATTAATAACGGACATAAAGTGCACCCACACTTAGTCTTGAAGCTGATGTCTGTGTCTGGCCTTTAATACCATGATTCTCTGAGTTTCTTTCGGTGTTCCTTCTCAAAGGTCATCAGTGAGGAAATGCCGGCGCACTTTGTGGATCACAGACATATTAAAATTTGTCTCTGCTGAGAATCGAATCCACCACTTACTATGGCGAAATTCTTATTTTAAAAAAATAATCTGTTCTTATTAGTCTTATGTGATAGAACATAGATGCTTAAGAATTTATTTGTCAACCTTGAATATTTACTTTTTTTACTGCCAAGAAATAAATTAGATCTAATTTATTTCTTGTCAGTAAAAAAAGGCCTTATCTACTGGATCTGACGATATGTGTGATTATCTGTTTGTATTTTTTGTCATTTTCCGTGCTAAGATTTTATATGTGCGATTATTATACACTGAAATAAAAATATTTATTACGGATTACGGATATTAATGAATTCCTGACGTTCCTAATCCTTTACAGCATCCATGGTCTATCCACATCCTATCTTATATATCCAATTATCATTTGTAACCTCATCGTCATCACCTTTTCAATAATTTCTTCATACAGTTCACTCACGGTTGTATCTATATGTATAAGTACAGAAGCCAGCACATCAAGCTACCACAATCTGTCAAATTTATTTGATTGAATTTCAACTTTAATACAAGACAATAAGGTTCATATTCAATTGGGAAAATTTGACAGTTTTGGAAAATGCATTGCATCCATCTTCAACGCTTTTCTCTACCAAACCTCAACGAAATCTGTATAAAGAACTATTACTCCTAAATTAAATTTGCTACGACTCTGGTATGTTGCCTGATGGAATTTCAGATTGAAAACTGGAAACTTTCATTAGTTTAGCTTTTGTTCCGATTCAGTAAGTTTGGGCACCTGCAATTTTAATTAAGTGACAATTAATCGTGGGGAATGTATACATAATATAACAATACATGACATACCGTCACGTCCGAATCCCTGAAGGGATAGACAGAAGTGCACTGACATGCGTTCAAAGAAGAAAAGGGGGTGATTCTATTGCCATGACACATTGATAAACATAATACCTATATAAACTTCTTTTTTTAAAAGGTTATCGTTTGACCACAATCTCATCTGATGGCAAGTGACGATGTGGTCTATGATGTAGCACGCTTACCTAGAAGATACCTATTCACTCGTGACTTGAAGACCCCCAAATTGTACACGTCAGGAAATACAGACTCAAGCAGCTCATTCCATTCCCTCGCTGTATGGATAAGGAATGTCGAGGCAAAACGTTTAGTGCGGGTTTCGGGAATTTCCAGCATGAAACGGTGACTTTTTCAGTTTGCCTGGTTGTGCGATGGTTAAAGGGAGATGGCAGAATTAGATTGTGCAGCACACTCTCTAAAAACTGCCCATTATCATTCATACTAGCCAGTGCCCGCATTTTCTCCCGTATTCCAATGGGCTTTTAAGGGACAAAAGATGGCCTATGCCCTTCTCCAAGATCTAATTTATCTTATTACAAAATTTCATCAACATTACTTCTACGAATAAAATGAAGAAGACTGACCTATATTTCTCCAGACCAGAGGCTGGGTTATTCTTAGGGGAAGAATAAATATTACTATTTAACATATTGTCATCGTTGCCAGTCTGCCAGTTACGTTGCTAGGCGACAACAGTCTACCAACGATGACATGAAACGTAGTTGTTGTCTCATATGACCAGTAATTTCCCTGACTTCATTGCTCTGTAAACTGGAACACAATAATGTTTGCACATTATTGCTCAGCTGGAATCAAACAAACCGAGCCTACTATATCCGCGCTCCGTTATACCCGAGCAAGGAAAGTCAAATTTTATTGCCCTTAATATACAGCACAAATTACGCCGTCCAAACTTCAATGCCGCAACGTTCGCACTTAAAAAAATTTGTGTAAACTAATTTAGGGCACTTAGCAAGACGGGAGGATCTTAGGAGGACCAAAGCAGTAACCGAATGGTGGCCAAGGGATATAAAACGATCGCAGGGCAGACCACCAGCCCGATGGTCGGATGATATTATATAATAATATTTTTGGGACATTTTACACAACACCATCTAGTCCCAAACTAAGAAGAGCTTGTACTATGGGTACTAGACAATGGATATAATACTTATATACTTTTTTTTCTAAATACATACTTATAATACATAAGAAACACCCATACAAACACAAATACTCATGTTTTATCCACACAAATATTTGTGTCCTGTGGGAATCGAACCCACGACCCCATGATCATCAGTCCGGAACTCGAACCGCTAGCCCACAGAGGTCGTCATTGTAAATATTGTGAGGGCAGAGGGGAATCAGTGGGTGCGACTTGCTCAAGATCGGCAACAGTGGCGGGGTAGAGAAGAGGCCTTCACTCAGCGGTGGGTGTTACTGGCTGAATAGATAGATAGATGGATAGAATTTAGGTGTTTGAGCGACGCTGTCAGTGAGCTGGTATCAGAGTAGCGGCAGTTGTATGCGCGCAAACGGTATCCTGTATACCGTCATACAGAATTATTTTATGCTATCATTTATCATTTATGCGGATCACAAGAGAGGTAGGGCATAGTGGGAGAAATTCCACTCAAATTGGAGCTGCCCGACTGGGGAAGTACCTCCGCCTTGCAGAAAATCAAAGTAAACTGTTTTGAGCTGTGTTGTGTTTCTTACGGTGAGCAAGGTTGCCAGTGCTCCACGAGGAAACGTTGTGTTGGCAGTGGGGGGACTTTCAACCTTATACTGCCAACCCAACTATTCCTCTTTTAATCCAGGGTCGGCAACGCGCAAGTGATACTCCTGGTGTTGCAAGTGTCTATAGGCTACGGTAACCGCTTACCATCAGGTGGGCTGTATGCTTGTTTGCCAACTTAGTAGAATAAAAAAAAACACAAATCTGTCTCTGGTGGGAATTGAACTCCGTGCAATGGTATAAGTAGTTGCGAGTTGATAGCCGTAACCGCTATGTCACACGTATAGTCACCAGTTATTTAAAATCAAGTAGGTATTGATTTCAATCGATAGTCAGATTTGATTCAATGAACCATCTATCCAGTAGGTCTATCTCTTTTACCGAAATTAGTGAACCAATTTCAAATAATTAACCCTGGTATTGATGGAGCTACCCGCGCTCAAAGTCAGTTATTATTGCTCTTTGCTCGAGCGAATCAAGCTGACAAAAACGGGTTTAATTAAGATTAACGTCTATATTTTTGACAGTGTAAATGTAAGGTACAGAAGGTTTTAGATTCTGTATTTAAAAAGCCATGAATATTGCCTACAAGGAAGTCTTAGTCATGGGCGATTTTAATGCTAAGATAGGACAACCTCGTGCCGACGAATACATAATAATGAAAACAAATGGATACGGAACACGAAATGCGCGAGGAGATAAATTGATTGAATTCGCCTTGGAACACAAACTCTCAATTATGAACACTTTCTTTAAAAAAAGAGCAGGACGCAAATGGACATGGCAATCACCAAACGGCCAGTATAAAAACGAAATAGACTTCATCCTATCAAAGCAACCCAAATTATTCCTAAACCTAGAAATATTAAATATAAACTATCCATCTGACCACAGAATGATCAGGTCGACCCTAACATTAAACAAACCTAAAAAAAGCAGAACGAACTACACAAACAACAGTCGTAAAACTTTAGAAAACGAGAAAGAGATAAAACAATTTAAAGACAATCTGTACCAACACGTCCAAGAACTAGAAGCAACAAAAGCCACAGACACAATTCAAATCTTCTACGACAAACTACTCAATTCTATAACCACAAGCCTACAGCAAATAAACACCACAAGCAGAAATCACAAAAACACGATAATATCAGAACGCTCTAAGGCTCTTATAGAGAGAAGACAGATGATCCACAAAACAGAATTCAAAACAAGAGCTATGAAAAATGAGCTTAAAGCACTGTACAAACTTACCAGTAAACTTATAAGAAACGACTACTCGAATCACAGAAAATACACTCTACAAAAGCATCTTAAAACCACAGGAAGCTTAAAGAAAGCTCGCAAAGAATTACAAACACACGTGACTTGGATTGATAGCTTAGACAGCATAGGGAAAACATCTCATAGTAGAAATGAAATCATAAAACTAGCAACCGAATATTATAAAAAATTATACGACACTCCAGTACCACTAAATGAAGCACACCGAATGGTTAATACAAACGACAACCACATTCCTGTAATAACACCTATAGATGAAGCAGAGGTACTAAATAGCATCATGAACTTAAAATCAGACAAAAGCCCAGGACCCGACAGCATAACAAACGAAGTGCTAAAACACGGTGCATCAATATTAAGCTACCCATTGTCGTTTTTATTTAACCGTATACTTGAGACCGCTACCACGCCATCTCAATGGTCAAACTCGAACATAATACTAATATACAAGAAGGGAAATCCGAAAAACATCTCAAATTACAGACCTATAAGTTTATTGCCAAGTCTCTACAAACTATTCTCATCAATTTGTGAAAAAAGAATAAGCTCTACCATACAAAAACATCAACCGTTTGAACAAGCAGGCTTTCGCAAGGGATTCTCTACAGTCGACCACATTCATACTTTAGAGCTACTGATAGAGAAATACCAAGAACAGCAGAGACCACTATATGTCGCCTTTATAGACTACCAAAAAGCCTTTGACACATTACTTCACTCAAGCATCTGGGAGGCGCTTAAGCTACAAAACGTGGACAGTCCGTATATTGAAGTTTTAAAGAAAATTTATGAGAAATGCACAAGCAAGGTAAAATTAGAAACCTTAGGCCCACAAATAGCGATAAAAAGAGGGGTAAGACAAGGAGACCCGCTATCCCCAACACTTTTTATTTCTGTGTTAGAACAAGTTTTTAGGCAACTAGACTGGAATCAAAGTGGTATCCTTATAAAAGGCTCATATTTCAACCACCTAAGGTTCGCTGACGACATTGTCATAGTATCTGAGAGCTCTAGCCAATTACAACACATGATTACCACACTTCACAACGCAAGCATACAGGTGGGCCTTGAAATGAACTCGTCCAAAACAAAAGTCATGACCAACAGTATACAGAAACCTATAAACGCTAATAATGTACCACTCGACTATGTAAATGAGTATATATACTTAGGTAAGCAAATTTCGTTTGATAGAGATAGCAATTTACTGGAAGTTGAACGAAGAGTCAAACAAACATGGAATAAATACTGGAATCTAAAAGAAGTATTCAAAAGCGACCTCCCAGTATATTTGAAAAAGAAGGTGATGGACTCAAACCTCCTGCCATGCCTAACATACGCATGCCAAACCTGGAAATTTAATAATACTATTAAGAACAAAATTACTACATGTCAAAGGGGAATGGAACGGAGCATGCTAGACATAAAAAAACAACATAGAGTCCGTCACACAAAAATTAGATCAATATCAAAAACAATCGACGCACTCACACATGCACATAAACTCAAATGGAGATGGGCAGGCCATATTGCAAGACTGCAAGATAATAGATGGGCCAAGAAGATGACGTCTTGGATGGGACCGCTTGGCAAACGTAAGCGAGGACGACCACATACACGCTGGGAAGACGAGATCATACGCATAGCCGGACCGCATTGGCTTGACGTAGAGAGAAATAGAGAAAGCTGGCATTCTCTGGAGGAGGCCTTCACCTCAGGGGTTCTCAAATATAACTTATAATTTAAAAAAAAAAAAAAAAATTAATGTAAATTTAGAGAAATATAAGGCTTTTTTATTTTTTTTATTTTTATTTATTTATTTATTATTTAAAAAGTGCCTCATGTGTCTGGTGGGTCCTAGGTCAAACAAATCTATTACATTTTTCTATGCAATTATCAGTTTGGCTGATCCCTTATTAAATAGGACCTAAAAAGATACTGGTGAGCTTTTGGTCAGCACATGTCCGCTAATTTGCAGAAGATCGTGAAATAACACTGCTTTGAGCAACCGTCTTTCGTTTTACAGGGTCGGCAACGCGCAATTGACACCCCTGGTGTTACAAGCATCTATAGGCTATGGTAACCGCTTACTATCAGGTGGGCCGTATGCTGGTTTGCTACCTGTAGTATAAAAAAAATCCAAGGATCCACGGTTCGCAGCCGCGCTTGTAAGCTTTGAGACAGTTTTTAAAATGTCTTATTTGTTACAAGTGGACCTTCTGTGTCTCTTAATTTGTAGTGTAACCTCTTGAACTTGTATAATATCGGCTGAAGTACAAGACAGAAGAACGCGGTTCATAACCGAGAGGCTTGATTAAATTAGTACATTCAACTGAATTTATCAGTTGATTGGTAGATCCAAGAGCCCTTAAATATAAAAATTTTAGTTAGAAGTAAACAAAATTATATTATATTCATTTCTTGACTACTAGTTTCTGCCCGCGACTTCGTCCGCGTGGAAAAGTCACTTTTAATTATCCTTGTAATTTCGCTAATTAACTCAAAATGGTTTGAGCATTTTGCAGCTAAGATTTTAAAGTTATTAACTACTAGTCACTGACGTCACCATAAAGACGTAAATTCAAAATGTGAAGGCAAAGTTCGACATGGCGGGTAGGACTCGCGGTGGCTTAGCGGTTATAGCGTCTGGTGTACCTAACTAGAAGACGCAGGTTCGAATCATGCCAGCGGTCGAATTTTTCCTTTGCTTAATAACTTTAAAATATAGCCTTTTATTATATAGCTTTTTCTTTTGGGCTTCTGACTACCACTAACGATTGTCACAGCTGTGACATGACAACCGAGATCGACGGCTTTACGTGCTCTAGGCGGCACGGCGGGGTTTCAATATGTTAACTGACAGACTGGTCACCCATCTACAGACTAGCGCAGCTTAACCTTGCAGATCGCTTGATCAGCTTAGTTATTACGTACTAAGCCACGAGCCGCTCCTAACCGTTTAAGAAAGTGATACTTAATTATGATTACCTTCGTACGCATCGTTACAAAACAATAAGACGTAGAACGCTTCCAAAGCTTGGCCTTAACAAAACCTTTTTTAAATCATTGTTCATCCAATTATCATAACGAACTTCTTACATTCCAAAAACATCATCATTACAGCCATCTATCTGTTAATTTGCATTTACTATAAATGAATCTCTATTTCCCTTGGTCATCGCATCACGCATGAACAGATGGAACAATTTCGCTAATTAAAACAATATGGCTTTAACAAGGTTCAAACTTGGCTACGTAATAACCTACTTACCATTAATATTGATAAAACGAAATACATGTCCTTCTCTATAAAACAACTCTCAAAGGGTTATCTGAACAACTTCTACATCCAAGCACACTCTTGTTCTCAATCCAACGCTATCTCATGTCCATGCCCGCGACTGCAGCGAACTAGTTGCATCAAATACCTAGGTATTATGATTGACGACAAACTTTCTTTTCAAGCTCATATTAATCTCCTTACAACTAGAACCCGCAAAATGATTTACCTTTTTAAAAATCTCCGGCATGTGGCAGACAAAGAAGTTATTAAAATGGTTTACTTGGCCTTGTGCCAGTCTGTACTTACTTACTGTATCACTTCTTGGGGGGGGTGCTGCTAAATCAAATATAATAAAACTTGAAAGAGCGCAACGCGCAATATTAAAAGTTTCATCGTTTTTACCCTTTCTCCATCCAACATCTGATGTTTACAAGCAATGCAAGGTGTTAACAGTGAGGCAATTATTTATCATGCACACATTTATAAAAAAACATTCACTTTTACCATATAATCCCTTACCTCCAAAGAAAAGATGGAGTTATGCTGTTTGTCCCCTCACAAAGTGTAGCACTAGCTTCGCTCAAAGATTTTTTACTTTCCTCGGAAATCACCTTTACAATAAAATCAATAAAGTCATCTTTATCTATCATCTCCCTTTAAAATCCTGTAAAATAGCGATAACCAAGTGGCTTCTAAATTTGAATTATGATGCCACTGAAGTGCTTCTTACTCACCCAGTTTAAAATTAAACTACGTACCTCATAATCATGATTAATTACATTTTCACACACTTAATTATAAACACTACACTCACTCACTCACACAAACACCTCACTCAATCACTCTATCCCATTCACATAATAACGGTTTGTAATATGACCAAGATATAATTAATTAAATTATGGTTATTTTTCACAAGCACATACAAACTCAGAAGTGAGATCCTGGTGATCTGTAGTACAGGCATTATGCCTAGTTCAGACACCAGTCTCTCACAAACATTATAAATTGTAACTTGTTATATACAACCATAACTAACTTTAAAAACCTGATGTTTATGAAAGAAAATAAATATTTTGAATTTGAATTTTTTTTTTTGTTGTGTTAATAATTTTTAATTCTGGCCCTATCATAAAATCAGCGCTGGACATCTGAGCATGTGCCGGAATATCACAGCTTTATGCTGAGATGGGGACCCTTTTTTAGCCTCGCGCAGGGTTGTGTTAATTTGTAGTTGTGCTATTTATGTATATACTGTTCTGTGCGAGACTTTAAATAAATATTTTTCTTTCTTTCTTTTCTTTAATTTAATTGTCAGGAGAATATTCTTATGAAAGAAAAAATTAAAAACTTGTGCAGGAAATTAGAAATTTAAAAAAGTCTGCGCAGACGAAGTCGCGGTTATTATAATTATTAATACTCGGTCCTGCGTACCTAGCCATCGATTTATTCATGAAAATTAATGCAAGTCAATTAAGGAAGTTTGCATAAGAAATGGATTTTATAAGGTTGGTCGATTGAAAACCCCGCCCGTACTCTAGTTATTGGTGACCTACCTCTTAAGGCAAAAAACATACAAACACGCCTTTTCCCATGGGGGTAGCCAAAGTCTAAAGAACGGTACTTGCTACGACTATCGCATACATCTTACGCTTCGTCCACAGTCATACATCTTGTCATACACACACGCTGGCTGCGAGTACTACGCACCTGACCGTTTTTAAGAACCCCATCAATAAGGTCGGTGTAAGTCTTTCTAAGGAGTCCCCTCCCGGCGGTTCCACTGAAATTCGCATGAAAGTCCCTTTTGTCAGTCACCTTTCATCCATTCTCTGGACATAACCGAGCCATATCAGCATATTCATGTCAGTACTGTCACTAGATCGTCTTTTTAACCGGAAAGTTGCCTTATCATACTATTTATCACACTAGGCAAAAAATGCATTAATGTTTTGAGTGTTCATTTTAAAACTCCAGTAGAAGTAGAAAATAGGTACATTTCCTACAAGCTGTGTTGCTTACAACTTAGTTCGCGTGAAACTTTTGAACCTCCATTTCACCATCTTAGGGGTTGTATTTTGAAATATATTCTTAAATGATTCCGGCGCTTTTGAGCGTACCTACCTACTTGCCATGAGTTTGTTGGAGGTTTTGAGAAAAAAGATATATTTAAATTATTATAATTATTTATCATTCATTTCAATTATTTGTAACCAGCTGTTGGGCGCTGTTTCACTCAGTTTAGGACTTCTTTAGAAAAAATAGTATATAATATCCTCCAAACCTTTTTTCCAAGTATGTTGGGATCGGCTTTAGGTCTAAGCAGACCCGGCTGAATATAAGTATTTTACATGAAACGATTGCCATCCGACCTCCACAAACCAAGTTTTGGGTAATTCTGATATCCTGAGGATTTTTGGGCTTATGACTACCACTAACGATTGTCAAAGAGGTTCGCATGGCAACTCGGACCAATGGTTTTACGTGTTCTCAGAGGCACGGTGGCAAGGAGTCTCGATCTGTTAAGAATGACCACCCCATTTCTATATTATACTGATATATGAGGATAGACATTTATGACCATTATCTTTTTGTATTTTTTTGGCATTTTCCATCCTAAGATTTTAAAGTTATTTAGCGAAGGAGAAATTCGACCGTGGGCAGCATTCGAACCTGCGTCTTCTGGTTAGGTACACCAGACGCTATGGCCACCGCGAGTCCCACCCGCTATGACGAATTTTGCCTTCACATTCAGAATTAATAGGTGTTACTGACGTCACCATAAAGACGTAAAACCATCGCTATAACCATCGTTAGTGGTAGACTTCTGACTACCATTAAGGATTGTCATAGCTCTCATGTGGGTCTCATAGGGGGTTTCGGTGTGTTAAGAATGGTGACTCATCCACAGACTGACCGCGACTAGCGCAGCTTAACCTTACAGATCGGTTGATCAGCATAGTTATAACTTACCCACGAGCCCCTCTAGAATATTCTCGAATGACATAGACTCCATAATATTACACAATTCATTGTCCACAGGTGTGGCAGTAGCCTCCAGCGTGTTCACAATAACGGCGATGTCCGTGGACCGGTACCTGGCTATCACGCAGTCACTGCGACAGCCCTGGATGCCTTCAAGACGGGGGGCTTGCAGTCTACTCGCAGGGCTGTGGCTCGTGGCTTTAGCAATCTTCGCACCGTTGCTAGCAGTGGCTACAGTGGAGCGGGAGTACGTCCCTTCATTGTCGAGGACGAGAAATGGATCGGTAAGTTTTATGTTTTAAGATGATTGTCGTTATCTGGTGGCTGAGCTAAGTCGAGGGCCGCACCCTCGACTATACATTATACCGCATAAACATTTATATTTTCTACAGATAATTATTAGGTTTGTATATGCGAAAATTTGTGTTTATAAACGGACTCATGATAAAGGAGAAAATTTTAGCGAGGGCAATGTTATTAAAGATAAAAAATGTACTAGCCCGAAGAACGAACTGAAGATCGGCATTGATTATAATTATGTACTGGATGAATAATACCTGAGCACACTAGATTTGTTAGTACTGTCTTGATGGTGCCTAGTATTTCCTGTATATTGCGAGAGTAATAATTTCTTTAGAAACCTAGATATCGTAGTTTCAAATATCTAAGTGTCACAAGAGGGACAATATCTGTAATGTCCTTTTGAGGAAATATAGCAGCTTGAGTAGGTATTCCTCACAAAAATCTGAAATGAATGGATACCTCTCATATTTTCCATCTGCTAATAAAGCTATTACTTATCCAAAAAACCTTTTCCTATAAATACCAATTTAATCCTGAAAGAGGCATTAAACTGTAGTAATATCTTTTCACACAATTTTATACTCCAAAAACCGTTTTCACTTGAAATCTATAGCCCATTTACTGGCTCTCAAGCATTAAGAGGGTCAGATCGCAAATCGTCTAAACCCTTGGTAGTGTTTTTGGTTCTCTCTAAAATATTCAAAGCAGTTGGTAGTGTGAATAGGCCCTAAAATCATTGAGGTATAGGTTCTTCGTACTAGAGCAAAGCAGTGCGCTTGGATTATAACAAGGCAGCTACTGTAATATTATTAAGTGCTATGACAAACGGTTATATTATTAAGCAATATGTTATCAATAATAATGTTGCGGAAGGCAGCTGGCAGCGACTGGATGAAAGAGCTGAAGATTCTATGGTTCACTAAAGGAGGCCTACTGCTAGCCGTAGACAAATACGGACTGATGATGATTATAATGAAGAATCCAATTCAACTGATTTCGGGCACAAAATTTCTCTCTAGTACATTATAGCTCAATGCTAAGAACTTGAAAAGTTAATTGGATCTCGATTTTTGCACTTAGATAAGGACGATTTCCTTAGATAGAAATAATCGTTTTGTTGTTTCTTACCATAATGCCACAACGTATAATTAGTTATTCATATGACTAAAGTATTACCTAATATAATTTCTTTGTTAAAATATTCTTAAGAAGAGAGGCAACAACAACAAGGGTGCTTCTGCTGTTAGGTCTTCTTGGAGCTATAAAAAATATCTCACTAATTTCTAAGTGTCTATTTGGAAAGTAGCAAATAGACACGTTTAACAAGAGGGGCAAAAGCAGGGGGTGAATGGGTACGATACCCCTTTTTCTCTTTGCTACCAATAATTACTTTACCAAAATTGTTTCATGTCAACGTCAAAACAATATCTGATGAACTAGTTTTCAAAACGCTTGAGTCAAATTTCCGTAATACGAGTACGTCGGTATACGGAGGAACTTTAATCATGTCGGTTTATCGGTACCATTTTGGTTTATTATTTGTAATATTACTTTAAGTAGTACAAGCTATGCTTAGTTTTGGACTAAATCGTGCTTTGTAAAATGCACGATAGCAGTATGAATCATTAGTCAAACAAATGGAGATTTCGTACAGACGCCAGCAGGTCAACCTATCTGAAACTGTCAAATTTTCCCAATTGAAAATGCACCTTATTTTCTAGTATTAAAGTTCAAAATCTATCCATGGGTCTTAAAACTTGACGGTACACTACCGTGCACTCGGATATTACACATTATTAGTTCTGTTACTACATACCCCACGTTCAATGTTAATTACTTTACCGAAACCGTATTATATCAACGTCAGAATATTAATATTAACTGATAAACAACTTTTCAAACCGCGTAACAAAGGGAGATTGAAATTGCTTAGATGTGTGTTTATTTCAGGGACGTCGATGATAAAACTTTATGAAGTTTTAGTTCAATATTTAATATGAATTAATATTTATTTATTTATATTTGTGCACTAATCGACTAGTCAACGATTACGTCAAACGACTAGTCATTTTATAAAAGACAGTATTGTTGATATTTCCGTTATTTTTGAAAGTCGAATTATACTTAAAAGTAATGTATTACAATTTTGCCATCGCGCAAAAAAAAAAACATAATATGTATCAACAATCTCCATAAAAAAATATATTTCTTCCTACTTATTTTTCTTCTATTTAGTATTTGAACAGGTAAGATAAAATTGTAACAAACTTTCCAGCTGTTTTGACAACCCTACTAACATGTTCACCAACAAACCGAATTGACAAGTCGTTATTGTTCACAGAAGTAGTGAACTGAAGGAAGTTCTGACAAATTGTTTGAACGTCATTCTATGATTTATATGTCACAGGTATTTACTAGCTTCCACCCACATCCTGTTTCGTAGTGGGTAGTCTCTATTTCCAGTAAACCGGTTTAAATAAATACCTGTAGAAGTAGTGATAGGAGAAGCTGTATCACTGCTGTATTTATTTGCACTGTTGAGCACGGGTCTCCTCACAGACTGAGAGGGATAAGGCAATGCCTAGTTCGGCTACAGATGCTTAATCCATTTGCTTAAAGACATACTCTAGCCTAAGTTTAAATTTTAATACCTACTAAGTTCTTTTGCAATAAAGATATATCAGATTGATAGGGATTAGGCTATAGTCCACCACGCTGGCCTAGTGCGGGTCGACAGACTACACAAACCGTTGAGAAAAATCTCTAAGACATGCAGGTTTCCTCACGATGTTTTCCTTCATCATTTAAGCGAATGATTAATAATTCTATTAATACGCACATGTTGCTGCCTTTGATTTGGCAGTCTTATGGTCATAATTATATCTAGGCCATCACTGCGTATCAGTAAGTACTACTGGATATTTATATTATTATTATTAATATCGCCCTACATGTTCCCAGAAATGATTCAGGAAAATGAACTGTATTGTGATATGATGGAAAACTCCTAAGTAGGGATTTCTAAGTAGGGATCCGGGAAACTTGTGGAGATATTTATTATAATCTTGATTGTTAACTTCTGGCGAAAACTAAGTTACAAAAGGATATAAAGCAAGGAGTATGCCTGTGATGTGTTTGTGTGTATGGGAATGCATGTGTGTATGTTTGTGTTTGTGTAAGCTGAGAAATATGACTAATAATGTGGGCGTACGTAAAATGAGCAGAGGTATATAAAATATAGATAACTTGCGTAAAAGGAAATGTAAAAAGTTCGCAACAGTCAAATCGTGGTTTACAAAGGTGTTGCTATGGCGTTATGGCTTCTGAATATTTGCCACTGAATTAAGGATTCTAAGAGCTTAGTTACAAGAACTTTTTTAACATAGCTCAATTATTAAAAAGCAGTGTTAGCCTAGAGATTATTATGGCCATTGGAATGTCAACTCCAAGGTCTCGAGTTCGAATCCAAGGCCTAAGACCTCTGGCTTTTCGAATTGATGTTTGAATGAATTATTACTTGCGTAAACGGTGAAGGAAAACATCGTGAGGAAACCTGCATGCCTTTGAGATTTCTCTCGACGGTGTGTGAAGTCTGCCAACCCGCACTAGGCAGGCGTGGTTGCCTATAGCCTAATCCCTTTCATTCTGAGAGACGACCCGTATAATATTCACTTACTTTAGAGGATAGAAACCAAAGAGGAAGAGAAAAATCCCATAAACCTATAAATATAACTGCGGAGTGCCACTTATTCTAAATCAAAGGACATCAGTCCATCCACAAAAAGGAGCCGTAAAATACTTATCAAGCGAATTTAATGGCGTCCTTAAAAATAGATAAAGAAGAGCGAAAGCGCCCGATGACGGATGTAATAGAGATAAAGTTGCGGTTTCACCTCAATTTGAATACTTACTAAAAACTTCGACTTAGCCACTTTTACTTGTTGTATCAAATACATACTAATATTATAACTGCGAAAGTAACTCTGGCTATCTGACTGTTACGCTTTAACCGCTGAACTGATTTTGATGAAATTTGGTACTGAGATAGATTAGACTTTGGAGAAGGACACAGGACAATCCCTTTGGGATGCAGAGGAAACCACGGGCAACAGCTATTTCCTCACAATATATTGTGTTTGTAAACATTTGTTTGTGTTCGACTATATTTGATTGTTTTATGAAATTCTCATTTGCAACTCGGAGTGGCTGTGGCCGGTTCATGAAAATATACTAACCCCCTATTACATGGAACCGTGTGGGTGACTTTAGTACACCTCTGCCTAACCCTTCGGGGAATACAGGCGTTATAGTATTAGTTTTAAAACGAAATGTTAAATATTTTAAGACCCTAATAGTTGTATTATAGAATGGATTAGATCCACCAATACTGAATATAAGCCTTCGGTACCAGCTTATTTATTACATAACAAAAAATTTACAGTTGCTATATCTAACAAAAATGTATCCTCTTATGAAAAATCATGAGCGGAAAATGGGATGCTCTATTTATTTTTATTAAGTTGCAATTACAAACATGGAAGTGTTAAGATTTTCATCGATTTAAAGTATGGCTTGCAGCTGTCCGTAGATGACAATTTACAAATGGCATGAATACAACGTTTTTGAGCAATAAATACGTCCTGTTTGTTTGTAGAGTTACCCCAAAATATGATACCATATCTTAATATAGAAACGACATAACCATGATACGCTGTCAAAACTGTCTCTTGACTTGCAACGTGAGATAGTTGATATAGAGCATACGCAAAGCTGTTAACCCTTTTTATTAATTGTTCAGTATGACTCTTCCACGTAAGGCTACTATCAATGGTTAAACCTAAAAGTTTTCCTACCTCTGTTTCTTCAACATTCTGTTGCAAGTTGTTGGTATACATACCATTTGTACCATACAGGTTGTGTTCTTTTTATGAAAAATAATCTTTGTACACTATGTCGTAGGTATATCCAAAAGATTATAACAAAGGAGAATCAATTTCCGATATGCCAAAAAAGTCTACTTTTTTGTACCTAAAAGCAATCCATCATTTTATTCTAGACTTTATTTTTTGGCAGAAACTTGGTTATGTTTTGAATTTTTCTGGCTTTTGTAACGGATAGACTGCGAAAGTTACACAACTTTGTTTTTGTTTGGGAAAAAATATTTGGAACGTTACACGTGCTCCGATTTCTTACCTTTTTTAAAGCATTTGCTGATGAAGCAATGAACGTTTGCTACCTACTTTGTTTAACAAACCATACAACTTCTTATAATTTTTTTTAATAGTTTTGTATTATTTACAATAGGTTCGCCCCCTATTACATGGGACCTAAACATACCGGCGAAATGTGGGTGTACATTAGTACACCTCTGCCTAACCCTTCGGGGAATCCAGGCGTGATGGTATGTATGTATTATTTACTTGCTCTCATAATTATCTGGATATTTTTGAATACTTTATTGCTATATTATGGACAATAAAGGGCAATTTAACTGCAATATGTAATAGGTTACTTCTGAGAACTATCAGTCGGGACTAATATTTAAATTTTCAAATAATTTTGCTACCTTATTACTACATGTTTTAATTACTTATTCCCGTGCGCTCCAAATATATTGTTCTCTAAAATTAATTTTTCCATACATTCATTACGAGCTCTAAAGATTTTAGATTTTACAAAATAATAATAATATTTAATTATAGTTTAGGAGCGCTTAGGATCAAATTCGTAGAGCGGGCGGGAATAAGCCGTTTTAATACCTCTATTTTTTCTAAACATTTTTGTCAAAGAATTGAACTTTTATAACTTTATAATAAACACTTTTACTCTATTCAATTGATGTCATAACCACTAAGGAAAGTATCCTTCTTCAAAGAACCTCTTTCCGGGAGGGACTATTCGCCTTTAGATAAACCTCAACGTTATAATGCCTTCAGGCCAATCATACTCTTTGTAAGATATTCCCCGAAGGGTATTTTTTTTAATAAAAGGAATCAAGGTTAAAGACCTCATTGGGCTTATGACCCGCAAGCTCGGCTGCTGAAAGTCTTGTGTTTGATTCTTGGGTAGTATTATTGGATTTTTCTGTTGTTACCAAACAACTCGCCCTTTTACAGATAACCTGCAAAGTTACCTGTGAACTGTGAGTGAGACTTGAGCCCTTTAGGGATTACACGTGATAATGTGTGTATGTAACAATATATAAATAGTATAAAACAAAGTCGCTTTCCGCTATCTGTCCCTCTGTATGCTAAGGTCTATTAAACTACGTAATGGATTTTAACGCGGTTTTCACTATAATTTTGATAATTTCTTCCAGAAGGTTTATATATTACTAATAACGTGCATGTCTATCGATTATATTGTTTTTTGAAGTGGTACTAAGTAAAACTAAACGAGTTTGTCTACCATTTCTGAACTTCTGATTATATTTTTACTGTACCAAATTACTATAACACGATAAGAAACTATAATTGAATAACTTCATGTCATCAATTAGTCAAGTTTACCTTACTGTTACTTATTAATGTCATTATTCTGTAAGCCTTCTTAACAGTACATTTAAAAATATATGTTAAAGATACGCTTTATACTAAAAATCCCGCTGACCTACTTACTTAATTACCAACTTAGATTACTTAATAACTCTGACCCAAATATTATTTATTGGGCTATTATTATTAATAAGCCCTCAGGAGAAATCTTATACCTATTCAAATTTATGTAGATACTTATAGATCAAGCGCAATACTTTAGGGTATAAATGTAATGAGCACGGATTCAATACTACGGTCATTAATCGATGAGTGAGAATAGTGCAGTGTAAGATATGGTCATATCTTACACTGCACTATTCTCACTCATCTGCTATCATGCACATAGTTAAAGGCCGCTAAAAAACCGCTAAATAATCTTCCTTTTATTTTTCCCTTTCCATATGCCATCGATATGACACAAAAAAGCAATTCATCTCGATTATATTTCCTGAATGATTAGGCAAAGGTGTACTAATGTACACCGACACTGCATCGGTATGATTAAGTCCCACGTAATAGCCAGTGCCCAAGAACCCAAGAAGAAGAAGAAAGAGAAGAGAGAGGAATGGCGACGGATTGTGAAGCATGCCACCGCACCTGATGTGCCGACCACGACCACTCTGTCAAGAGTGTAGTGACTTAGAAGAAGTAGGGAACAGCCTATAAATATATTATCCAAACTCCTAGCTGCTACTGAGAATTTTATGGATCAACGATTTAGAGAGCATAATTATTAAACTACGCTAAGGTTCTTGGGTTCGATCCGCAGGTCGGGCAAAGTGATAATGGGTTTTTCTGTGAAATTATTTTTAACAGCTCTGAATTTAGATTTGGGCTCGGTTATTGGAAATAGGTTCGCCGCCTATTACATGGGACCTATGTAAACATACCAGCAAACTGTGAGTGAATATTAGTAGGGGAATACTGATGTACCTAATTACCGTCGCGCCAATATTTGTGTTACGAGTACATTATGTTAGTTATAGTGTACAGGCGTAAGTTTTAATATTAATTGCAAATCACAAAACAATAAGGTATATTTTAGTTTGCACGAACAACAATTTTTTAAATTCACGGTAGGCCTACGCTTGACCACTAGTTCGCCTGATGTTAAGCGACACTGCGATCTACTACGGTGGAGCGCGCTTGCCTAGAAGAAACCGATTCACTCGAGATTTAAAGACACACAGATTATAGTTAATGGGGAAGACCCACTCAGGAAGCTCATTCCACATTTCAGCGGTATGCATGATGAAACTTGATTTAAAGCGTTTCGTTCGGGTTTTTGGGATGTCCACCATGAATCGATGACGCTTTTTCGTGCTTCTGGTCGTCCGATAGTAGAAAGGGCAAGGGGGTATAAGATCGTGGAGTTATGATGTACAAATCTCCACGAGACTAGCTAGTACATACGCATTTATGAACTATACAATACAAGTTGTTATTAAAACCGATTCAGGACTTGTGTACAGACACAAGTTTCATAGATCTGCGTTTGAAATGTTTGTAATGGTTTTCTAATATTTATAGATTATGTAACATAATATATTGTATGGAATATGATTTAGGTTTTGAATAGAAAACTACATGTTTGACAAACAAATGGACCTACCTGTCACTACCAGACGTTTGTAAAGTCAAACGATGTTATATAAAATGAATGCTTTAATATTCCCTGAAGTTGATGAAAACCTTAAATTAGAAAAGAGAACGGCTGAGGATTAGGCTCTGTGGTACAGATCTATGTCCAACGGTGCATGAATTCGAGCTGATGATGACGATGATGATAGTAACAATAAGAGCACCCATTGTACTATTCTATCATCTTTAAATTGAACTGCTTTGTTTTTGGTGTGCAATAATAATATTCTATAATTTTTTGTATATTACTAAGGTGGCAAACAAGCATACGGCCCACCTGATGGTAAGCGGTTACCGTAGCCTATAGATGCTTGCAACACCAAGGGTATCACTGGTTGCCGACCCTGTAAAACGAAAGATGAATAGTAGGGTTGGCAGTATAAGGGTGAAAGTCCCCCCACTGCCAACAAAACGTTTCCTCGTGGAGTGTATATGACATCATTCAATTATAAAAAGGTTTTATTTCTCGTCATAGTAATAATAATAACAAGCCAGGGTTTGATGCAGAAAGCGGTACTCCTGGACACAGTCAGTCAGGAGGTTCCTCTCGGCAGAGCCCTGACCACCGGTAGCTTGGATACTGTTCCCGATACTCGTGGGCTACTGATTTTGATATTTTTAAACGTTTCATTATCTTTTATTTTGTTCTCGATGTGTTAAAAATGGTCACCCATCCACAAACGGATCGTTATTAGCGTAGCTTAACCTGACAGATCTGTTGAAGAGCGTAATTATAGCCTAGCTACAAGCAACTCCGTTTTTTAAATAAAAATATGATTATTATACCCAAGAATTCAACAAGAACTCTTATTTGTAATGTAAAGTATACCTCTGCTTCAAAATTCTCGTAGCTTTGTAGAGCCACTTGATACCGAGCACTTGTGTTTTTATTAGTTCCAATCCGACCCTTGTATGTCAACTATATCTGTGGATGACATGAGAACAGCTGGCTTAACAAATGGTATATTAAAATATTTATATATTTTATGTTTTGTGTGAAACAATAAGAGCATAGATATGTATGATACTGGATTGTCAAATTATAGATGAATCGAATCTAAAGCACACACGTCGCGACTCATCGAAGTCATTTGCGTTTTTATTTATGAATCGCTCAAATGGTGAAGGAAATACCGGCAGGATTCTGCATGCTTGGTAGATTTTCCAGAATCACCAACCCATTTACCGTTCCACGATTTTACTCTTAGATTGAGAGGGTTATACTCCATCATCGGACGACCTGGTAACGATCACTGGGAGTCGTTGGATACAGGCGGCATGTAACCGGTCCCTGTGGAAGTCTATGGGCGAAGCCTTTGTTCACCAGTGAACCTCTTGTGGCTGATAATTATGATGATGATGATCCACCACGCTAGCCTAGTGCAGGTTAGCAGACAACATACATCGTCGAGAAAATTTCTAAGGCATGCAGGTTAGTTCACGAGGTTTTCTTTCACCGTTTAAGCGATTGATAATGAATGAATAGGCTAAGCCAACCTAATGCCTCTCATTCTGAGAGGGTATAGGTTAATGATGATGATAATGATGACAAACTTTAATTTTGTTCCGCGCAGGTATATACTATACCTGTGATTCATGGTACACAAGCCGTTCGCTCACTCACTATGCCCAAGATGCTGTTATAAATTTGGATCAAGTATAAACATTACTTAGTTGGATTAAGTATAAACATTACTGGGTAGGAGCAGTGATAGCCTAGTGGTATGACCATTGGACTGCCAAGTCGAAGGTCTCCAGTTTGAATCCAAGGCACGCACCACTGACTTTTCGAATTCATGTGCTTATTAATATTTAATTATCACTCGCTTAAACGGTGAAGGAAAACATCGTGAGGAAACCTGCACACCTTAGAGATTTTTCTCGACAGTTTGTGAAGTCTGCCAACCCGTATTAGGCTAGAGTGGTGGACCATAGCCTAATCCCTCTCAATATGAGAGGAGACCCGTGCCCAGCAGTGGGACAGTATATGGGTTGATGATGATTACTTAGTTAACAGTTTTATTGCGACGCTGAGTGCCCGAAGCTTACGATCTTATAAGATCTAGTACAATGGTTGAGTGCTAGTCTTACCTTATAAGAAAAAAAAATCTTATCTTGTCTCAAAGCTTATGCTGACTCAATCTTAAGCCGCCAGCAGCGCGAAGCGGATGTCTTACGTTCTACGAAATTGCCAATTAAGATACATTAGGTGGTGTAATCTTAATTCTGAGCCGCCTTGGCCCATATTTTGTGGGTCCAGATCAAATCACATTCTTACTTTAAGCAGCTCACCAGTGGTCTGGCATTTAGCTGAACTGGGCCCTATTTGACGCAGTGGGGTAAACAATATATGTTTTTTTAATATTTGTTATATTTTATTATGTTTTTAATATTATTGTGTGCATTGTCCACGACTGTCAATAAATATTTTTCTTTCTTTCTGATACAAGTTCTTGAATTTTGTTGTACTAATGCCTTACTAGCTGACCCCGCAAACGTTGTTTTGCAATTTAAAATTATTTACCTAACCCTTATAACCTAAGGGTATAAAAATAGCCGACGACCTATTCTTAGACCAACCAAATATTTACAAAAAAAAATCGGTCAAGCCGTTTTGGAGGAGTTCGATAACAAACACTGTGACACGAGACTTTTACCTATATATTAGATTAAAAAGGCTTGCATGCAGGGTGGGTATATGTATATATAGATTCATGAACGTAGAGGCTAAATCAACCGCTGAAGCTACAAAGTTGAAATTTTGGTTGATATCTTTTATGTTGTAAGCATCTACTAAGGACGGATATTTGGAAATTATTTCACCCTTATGGAGGTGAAATGAACATACCCGTGCAAAGTCGGGACGGGCCGCTAGTCATAACATAATTTATACCGTCACATAAGAGTAGAGGTACACTGCTGCACGGATACAGTTCACCAGTATTTTTTAATTCCGAAGAAAAAAAATTAATATTATGTAATGAGGGCGACCCTTAGTATCATCAATTATTATCATCATTTATGCCCATACATTCCAACTCCCCGCTCTACAGCGAATTTCATATATTAAACTGATCGATCCAGAAATTGAAGGGCCTAACACTTAGCAGGCGCTTTTGCAACTATAATATCATACCATTGAGGCAGCCTGCTAAAAGGCTGACAAGGTTAAGAGTACTATTAAAAAATATATACGATGATTTTGTAGTCGTTTTGGAACCGAAAATTTTAGACTCTATATCAGTAATGGAACCTATTAAAATATAATTTAATTTAAATAAAAATATATTATTTTATTGATTATGAAAAATAATGTCATATTCGAACAAAAAATGAGAACTCATGATAACTCCACTCAATGTTACGTACTACGATCACTACGATCGATGTCATTCAATGTTACACACACAACACTAAGCGGTAAAACATGCCTAGACACGTTATCCGCCCATTGGATGTGGCGCGGCGCCCGCTGCCTACAATCCACGCACACAACTGTAATGTATTACGTACCTACCCCTAGTAGCAGACTGCGCGGCGCCGGCGCGGCGAGCGCTCTCGCGTCGTCGCGTCGCCCGCGCCGCTCCCCGTTAACCACCCCGCACGGCCGCACCCGCCAGTTCTGTTGCAACTCGCGCGCGATAAAGGTTGCATTTTTTACGTTTTACGTAGCCACGCGATACAAACCCACGAAAATGAGTCTTCAGTATAAATACTTGAACGCGGAGTAGGTACTTGACAATGGTTCAGCTGTACGCTGTTGCCAGTTACAATTTGGAAGAGGCCAGGCGGTTGTATTCCCGGCCAGAACATTTAAAGGCGCTGCGGCTACGAGGGATTGAAAGTCCTCAAGTACCTTCAAGCCCTACCAACTTGGCTGCAACCCAGCGCCTTCTCGATCATGGACAATTCCGTGTGCCGGCTCACGCGCAAGGTCGAGGGCGCCTGAATGACTCGCAGTAGAACGAAGACGCTATTCTGGAGTAGGTACTTCGAGCGGGCTCCGCGGCGAAGCAATGCGATTATAATGGCGGTAATAATGGCTTAACATCCCTATAAGTTCCGTCGAGCTCACGTCATCAACAACAATGATGCACCGGCAAGAATTACCCTATGTCAGCTGCCCGGCTCATTATGCAAGTGTTGTGCGTGCTTACCCAAACAATCAGTTCCGTGATCGATGGATATGCCACGGCGCGCGGCGGTCCCGTGGCTTGCCCACCACCGATCCCGGACTTAACGCCCCTGGATTTTTTCTTGTGGTCGGAAATAAAAAGACTCGTTATACCCGTGAACATGAAAGTCTTAACGAGTTACGCAGTGCGATAGTGGACGTCTTTGATAAAGTGAAAAGTGATAGGCTAAAAGACAATACCTAGCATAAAACGGGCACGTTTGTGTATTGAACGCGGCAGACTTCTTTCGAGCAGTTGCAGTACAGGGAAGTGTAAACAATTTGTAAATAAACTGTTAATAGGTAAGTACTTAGCTATGTACCTACATAAGTTTTTTATTTTGTAAATAGCTCAAATTCCAAAAATCCAAACGCCTTAAGTACCTACTCAGTTCATTGGCTCTCTGTTTTTAATTATTGATACCTACAGTAAATAAAGATAAGTTCAATTCAAATAAAGTATTTCTGCAGGTCCTAATCCCGTGTAAAGTATGAACGAGAAATTGGAGTAGGTACAATTTACGTAGTTGGCGTGAAAATGTTGACGACACGCAATCGTATCGTCAACAATGCGCAGCGGCTGTGCGAGCGACTGCTGCGCCATCGCGGGTTCGATCCTCGCTCGGAACCAATTTGTATGATCTGTAGGTGATTGTTCTGGGCTTGCGTGTTTGTGTATGTAAAAATTTATGTTTGTAAATGCACCCATGACACAGGAGAAAATCCTAGTGTGAGGCAAGGTTTTTTTCTTAAATAAAAACTACGATAAAACCTACCTACACACAGTCTTATTCTAATTTTTTTAGTAAGAATGTAGGTATTACGTTCGTGTCCCGTATCATCAGCTGATTCGCTGGGCGCCATACTTGTAGTATTTGAACTGCGATCTAGGTACTAACCTAACATCAAATTACGTCGCTATCTGCATCGTAATGCAATTTATTTTAATAATACAATGTATTTGTCTAGCTACTAGCTATTAAATCACGCATAGTAGGTACTCGGACGGATCATCCGACCGTCGTCCGTCGCTCGCGTTGCTGTAGGTAGGTAACCAGCTGATGAGCTGACTCGTACCGCGCGATCGAGCCACCGCGCCCCGCGCCCGCGCCGCCTGCCGCGCATCATTGATAAATGGCAAGCTTGAGACTGCGGCGGTTTTAGAATGAAATATTCGTGCACTACTATGAACAAACTCGAACAAGTGAATTTTTTTTTTGAAATGCCAACTTTTTTATTATTAGCTGTACAGTCAACTAAATATTTTTTTTTTGTACTACTAATTATCCTAAGTTACCACGTTTCGGTTCCAAAACGACTATAAAGTCACGGTGTATATGGCTTAAATTAAACCTGGTATCACTAAATGAGCGTCAAGCGCGCTTTATGCAGGATTTAAAAACGACATTAACCCATAAAATCTAATGCGTCATGAGTGTTCCAATCGTCCTCGTTAGCAATGAATCACTCTTTTGCATAAAGCGGTTCATTTAATCGAATACATTTCCATCTCTAATTTTCGCATATACTCGTAAAAAAAGAACTGACATTACAACTGAATGACCCAATTCTCTGTGTTCGGCATCTCAAAATTTGCAAAATGTATGTTTTTTTAATATGTTGGCTACCGGTTGAGCTCGGCGTTTGTAATCAGCAGTAAGGTTTTAAACGCGAGTGAGTCGCACCACGCTTCAGGCCGATAATATAAAAACACGCAATTATTGACGGTTGCATGAAAAAAAAAACATAGGTAAAATCTTAGAGGGCTTCATCATCAACCCATATACTGGCCCACTGCTGGGCACGGGGCTCCTCTCATATTGAGAGGGATTAGGCTATAGTCCACCACGCTGGCCTAGTGCGGGTTGGCAGACTTCACAAACCGTCGAGAAAAATCTCTAAGGTATGCAGGTGTCCTCACGATATTTTCCTTCACCGTTTAAACGAGTGATCATTAATTATTATTACGCACATGAATTGGAAAAGTCAGAGGTGCGTGCCTTAGGTTCGAACTCAAGACCTTTGACTTGGCAGTCCAATCGTCATACCACTAGGCTATCACTGCTTATAGAGGTTACAAACAATAATATTAATATAACTCATTACATAGATGAAGTGACATATAAAACCTAGTTTCTCATAACCCGATAAGCAAAGGCAGTTTTAGGTGAAAGCGGAAAATATCGTGATTTATTCCAATCATGTCGATCGCGGCTTCAAATTCTTTGGCGTGTAATGACGTATTCAAACTTCCCTTTGGTATTCCTTTGAGATCGTGTGGAAGGCGAACTTTTAATGAATGTGTGTGGTAAATCGTCGAAATTTAAAACGTTTTGGGTTTTGTAAAAAACTTACTAGGTATAAGGAAACATTATACCTTATACACTCAAATTACACAAAAATGGGTCTAATAGAAGAAAAGTATGTGACAATTATTTAGATTTATTATTTTATTACCTTAATAGAAAATTGAAACTAAGCTAGAAAGAGTATAACCAGAAGAAATTTTATAAAACAAGGGAGAGAAAAGTAGGAATTAAGTCATATCAAGAGGTCAAACAGAAGGTAGAGGGTAGAGAACAATCACCAGCTCCGCTGTCAAGAGATGACGTCATAAATACAAGAAGTCTTTAATGGGTAACAGGCATAATATACTGTAACATATAACCAATTTATTTGCGGTCGATTCAAAATACCTAGTTTAAGCGAAGTAGTGGGAATAATTCCACTCAAATTGGAGCTGTCCAACTGAGGAAATAGAATAACACTGATTTGAGCTATGTTTTATTCCTCACGGTGAGCCAGATTACCAGTGCTCCGCGAGGAAACGTTGTGTTGGCAGTGGAGGGACTTTGACCCTTATAATGCCAACCCCAAATTCCTCTATCGTGTTACAGGGTCGGCAACGCGCAGTGATACCTGTTACAAGCGTCTATAGACTACGGTAACCGCTTACCATCAGGTGGGCCGTATGCTTGTTTGCCACCTTAGCAGCATAAAGTTACTTGATTTCGGTAACGATTATTATTATTTCACAATATCCAAGGTTGACCTGCTTGATAGAATGCGTTGAGCGGTTCTGATATGCAAAGAATGGCTACATGGGCCGCGTATAATGTAAACGTCAGCAGGTCAAGCTATCCAAAACAGTCAAATTTTCCCAATTGAAAATGAACCTAATTGTTTTGCGTTAAAATTGAAAATCTATCAAATAAATTTGACAGTTTGGGATAGCTTGATGTGTTGGCCTCTGTACATAAATAGAAGCGCTTATTACCACTTGACATTGACATTGGAAATCATTAGCACAGCAAATAGAAGAAAAAATGTTTACTGTGTCATTAGTGTACAAAATGTCGTGCCCGTTCAAATCCGAAGAACGTTTAGTCCTTGAAACTTTGAAGGTCATTCCGTTGTGATGTAATTTTTATAGTACATATTTAACATACCTACTACCACCACACCTGTATGTCCCGAAAGGTTAGACAGAGGTAATACCAATATAATAAAATGCCCACAATTTACCGGTGTGTGTGTGTGGGGTATTTTACACGAAGCGACTGCCATCAGACCTCCTCGCAACCCAATTGGGGAATACTGATAACCTGAGGTTAGACTGGTTGTCAGGATTTTTGGGCTTCTGATTACGACTAAAGATTTTCATTGATGATGACAACCGGGACCGAGAGTTTTACGTGCTCCCCGTAGCACGGAGGGGTCTTAATGTGTTAAGAATGGTAACCAATCCTCAGACTGACCGCGGCCGCTTAACCTTGCAAATCAGTTGAACGGCGTAGTTATAACTTAGCCCTCTATTTTTTATAATTTATTTTATACACTGTGAAAATAAACTGTGTAAAAATCACTTTATTGTGTTGTGTTAATCTCCTTTGTTGTTTAAGTCAGGGACCGAAAACCTTTGTAAATTACGGTATAGGTATCTAAGAATTTAGGTTACGGTTTCGGTCCCTGGTTTAAGTTATCAATCAATGGCAACGGTCAATCTCATTGGGACAATTGTGATGTAGTTACGGGATATCGTGGAAAGAGAATATCTGGCGTAAACGTAATTATTATTAAACCATGCTATGATGTTTTGCTAATACTTCTCCATAAGACTATTTTGACTTTCAACTAGCTGTTGACATTTCAAAACTGCCTTTAATTTATTAATTCTCTAATGAAAACCTTTTACTTTGAGACCTCTTTAGTATTTAATATTTTTTAATTTAATTTTACCATTAAGTATAATATTAAAATAGTTTTTATGTTACATTACTACTAGAGCACACGGTGACTAGTGCTAAGTGAAGTGTCTTACTAATATAAGCTAATGTTTTTATATAAACTAACATCTATTGTAATATTATAATATAATTATTATGTAAGTATATGCCAGTTCTTAAGGTCTAATATCTATGGGTCAAAGTAAAATTAAATATCTTTTTGTATTTTTTGGAATTTTCCATGCTAATTAAAATGCCAATTAGATTTTAAAGTTATTTAGCGAAGGCGAAATACGACCGCAGGCAGGATTAGAACCTGCGTTTTCTGGTTAGGTTAGGTGGCCTAATGGTCATAGCGTCTGGTGTACCTAACCAGAAGACGCAGGTTTGAATCCTGCCCGCTGCCGAATTTCGCATTCGCTAAATAGCCTGAAATAAAGTTAGCAATAAAGTTATATTATTATTATTAGATATTATATACATTTTACAATGAATGATAAAATAGATTTTTGTTATTAATAAAACCTTTTATGGGTAAAATGGTACAAAGAGAATTTTAATGCATTTATAAGCTAACCAATTTTTAAACACGACCTTAGCTGAAGCGTGGGTTTACTCGGGTAGGATTAGCCGGATAACGAACATTTTGTTTCAAGAGTTCTTTGAGGGTGCCGAAAATAGAGTGTGACACTGTGAAGGTTAGGAGATTGAGGTCAAAATAAAATACTTGGCTTAAAATTAAAATACTGCCTCGTTAGTCTAGTTGTCCTAAGCGCGACTGCTGCCTACGCTAGGAGTCTTGAGTGCGATTCCCAGATCCAGCAAAGTGGTGTTTCTGTGAAATTCTTAGTAGCAGCTCGGAGTTCTGATTTGTGCCCGGATAATGGGAATAGGCTCGGTATTTTTTTTTTATTGGAACTACAAACAAGTTTACAATCTCTATTATATAAAGCTTGTTAACTAATACAATTTCACTTATTGTAAACTCAATAAGTAAAATTGTATTATGTATGTTGGACTCATATCGATTAAAATTTGCACTTGCCTCCCCTTGCCCTATATGTAACGGCCATGGGATTTATGACATTTGCCATTACTGAGGCAGGCAGTGATTCATGATCCCTTGCAAGGCCTACCCTCGCTTCATACTCGAATGCGCGCCAGTATCAAACACGTTCGCCTACGGGGGAAGCGTGAAAGATTCGATACCGCAGTTGAACAACGTGTTATTGTGGTTTTCAGAAAGTCAAATTCTCCTAAATTATAATAAGCGTTTTTTTTAGTTCGCTGGTATGTTTGGGTCCAATGTAATAGAGGTTTATTGACTTTTAGAGGGTGAGCTTATTGACATTAACAAATCAGAACTCCGGACTGCTACTGAGAATTAAAATAAATACAATAATACAATTAATAACACTTTGCGCGGCCTGAGAAACGAACCGCGTAGCACTTGTGATTACAACCACTAGGTTAATGAGACAGTAACATGTATACCCAGCTTACATTACCCAATCACAGTGTCAGGTTCCAAATCCAAATTCAAAACCAAGTTAGATTAAACTGAGCTTCTTGTGGTTATGTTAAAATACCACTTAGGTGTAGTAATACTGATTAATGCTTTTGTTAAGTGAGGCCGTGCAAAGTCAAATAGCAAGTTACGGATTATGAATCAAAGTATCAGTTTATATTGGTTTTAGTTTCACATTAATACAAATACGATAATTGTACCTCTTTGTATACGTGCAGCCTATGGGTTTTTTTACACACAAGCTGCTTACAGTGGTCTCCGTGTCCAGTACAATAACGCGTTCAGGGCGTTATTGGGGCTGCCCCGGTTCTGTAGTGCCTCGGGCATGTTTGCGGAGGCGCGCACCGACTGTTTCCACACCACCATGCGCAAGCGGTGCGCGTCCTTGGTGGTGGCCTCGCAGGGTGCGAGCCAGCTCCAATACTGTCCTTAACATGATTGCCGGGCGACTTGATTGCCCTTACATCAGGCATTGTTGTAGCAGGCATGTTGCTAATTGTGCCTGATATTGTATTGTAACTGTATTTATTTGTTTTTTTTTTTATGATTATTTTATTTATTGTTGTCAGTGTTTTTATGGGCAATTAAGCCTGAAATAAATGAATTTTATTTTATTTTTATTTATTTTATTTTTATTTATTTTATTCTCTGAAAGACTAGGTCGATACGACTTGATCGAGGGAATATAATTTAACATACACTTGTATACCCCAAAGGGTAGGCAGAGGTGTACGAATGTACACTCAGTTCGCTGATACGTCGTTTTATCTAATACTAGCGTTATCTACTTCGTACGCGTGGAAAAGCTACTTATAATTATCGTTGTAATTTGAAATGCAAGATTTTGCTTCTCAATAGGTGTTAAAATAAATTAAATTATAAGAATGTATTTAAAAAAATATATAAATAATATTATATCGACTGTCTAGTACCCACAGTACAAGCTCTGCTTAGTTTGGGACTAGATGGTGCTGTGTAAAAGGTCCCATATATTTATTTATAATATACAGGGTGTTACATAACTACCCGTAAAGCCGAAAGAAGGTTAAATGGGGGTAACGCTGTATAACATATCCCAAAAAAAGGAAAACAACAACATTTATGAATAAAAATAGAAAAACTATTAAAGTAGACAATTAATAGGTACGTAGGCCTTTCTGTTATATAATCTGGTTCTTTGACATGATAGCTGACAAAATTTTTGGCTTTGATAATTAATTATATTTTGTAAAAGCAGTGATAGCCTAGTGGTATGACCATTGGACTGCCAAGTCGAAGGTCTCGAATTCGAACCCAAGACACGCACCTCTGAGTTTTCGAATTCATGTGCGTATTAATAATTAATTATCACTCGCTTAAACGGTGAAGGAAAACATCGTGAGTAAACCTGCATACCTTAGAAATATTTCTCGACGGTTTGTGAAGTCTGCCAACCCGCACTAGGCCAGCGTGGTGGACTATAGCCTAATCCCTCTCAATATGAGAGGAGACCCGTGCCCAGCAGTGGGACAGTATATGGGTTGATGATGTATGATGATGTACGGGGTATTTTGTAACACGTTGTATACTAGAGGACTACCTAATAATAAATATGACAGACAAATGCTTAAAAATAGACAAGGAAATGCGGCCATCTCATTTCCTCTCAATTAAGGGTCTTATTCCATTACCTCTTAGGGTCTCTCCACACTTATCGACGCGGAATTGGCTTAGTCCGGTGGGAAAAGTCCTTTATGTTGACGGCGTAAATGACGTCATTCAGCTCCCCTGCGTTCGGACGACGCGACGTCCTCTCCGAGTAGGACTACGGCTCAAGTCGATTTCGCGTCGATGGGTGTAGGAAGACCCTTATAAAGTATAATATGAAACATTATTAGGGCGGCATAAGCCGCATGTGGTACTTCCTACACATGATTAACATTATTAGGGGCATGTTTCTGAGAATATTATATTTCAGAATATTAATGCGAGGGATTTGTTCGTTCGTCATTTATTTTTGTAATGTAACAATGTGTGTTGCTTCATTGGTCTCAGTGCGGTTGCTGAGAGTAACGTACAAGTACCTATCGAAACCCCGGGTTTATTTGAAATAATGTTATAGAATATGAATATGAAATAATGTTGAATATGATTTCCGTTAGATTTTTTTATTTTTATTTATTTAACACAGCCATTAACCACTAACTTAGCAAAACTTATAGTAAACAGTCAAGGCATATAATAATAATATTAGATTTAGGAACAGCTGTCTTCCAAACTAGGTTTAAAGCTTGTATCTTGGGAGACAGATATTCTACAAAGATCAATGCACTGCCCAATTGATTTTTGTACATAACATTATAATGTTCGGTGCTCATTTAGCTACATATTTATAAATAAAAAAATGAATGTTCTCATTTTTAGCTCAGTACTCAATATTCTCTCATTAGCCTAGTGGTCTTAACCGCTATTACGCTAGAGAGCCTGGATTCGATTCCAAGGTCAAGAAGTGTTATTGGATTTTTGTATGAAATTCTCAGTAGCTGCTCGGAGATTGGATTTGTGCCCGGTTAATGACAATAGGCTCGCCCCTTATTACTTGGGACCGAAACATACCGGCAAACTATAGGTGGCATTTATTATTTATAACGTTGCAAGGAACTGTTGGCACGGATTACGGAGGTTTGATGGCAGTCGCTTGGTGTAAAATACACGGCCACTGTTCCTGATTATATATTTTAAAATGTTATTGGCTATTCTAGATACTTTTACTGAATAACACTAAATATTCACAATATAAACTACAGATATGATACACACATAATGTAGGATCAAAACTAAGTCCCTTAGGAATCTCTCAAGTAACTCCAAGAACTAAAAGCATTTACGAACATGACAGCTTATTTTATACATCATTTTCGACATATTTATACGGGGAGCCTACTATAAAATGAACGAAGCTAGTTTCTTGTGAATAAAGTACCTACATTCCCGAGACGTGATTTAATATTCAGTCTATGAAAATATAAGAAAACCATAACATATTTATACGCCTGTATCGCGAGGTATTTTTTTTTTAAATTATACGATCTAATTAATATTATGAGTTCAAATCCACGGCACGCACCTCTGACTTTTCGAAATCATGTGCGTATTAATAATTAATTATCACTCGCTTAAACGATGAAGGAAAACATCGTTAGGAAACCTGTATGCTTTAGAGATTTTACTCGATGGCGCGGCGTGTGAAGTCTGCTAACCCGCACTAGGCCAGCGTGGTGGACTTAACCTAATCCTTCTCATTCTGTGAGAGGAGACTCGTGCATAGCAGTGGAACAGTATATGGGTTTATGACGATCGCGAGGTATTGGTGTAGGTACTAATGTACACTCAGAAGTCGCGACAATGTTTTTAGGTCTGTATACTGCTAGCCTATTGTCATTATCCGGAGCTGTTGTTGTATAGCGTTAAGTCTTACTTTAATTCCCAGGTGGAAGTGTTATAGGTATTTATGAAATTTGCAGTGGAGTGAACTCCAAGCTGCTACTACGAATTTGTGCCCGGTTTGAGCCCGGTTAGTGGCAGTATGCTCGAACCTCATTTCGCTCGCTCCCTATTTTGATAGAAAATACATTTATTCGCGTTGATACAGTAGATAAAACAGAGATCTTTCGAAAAAATATAAGGCCATGGGACCTAAAAAATACACTAATGACTTGTGGGCTACATCAGTAGAAACCTGCCTTACCCTTCAGGGATTCAGACGTGATGATGTGTCTATCTACCTGCCGTCTTTGCAGAAATAATTTTAACAAAAAGCATATTCCGCAACCGGATCTCTATAAAGAACAACATATACCAAGATATAGAACAAACGACCTCACGTTCAACAATCATGTTTGCTGCTACTGAGCCAATGAGGTTTCACCACACAATGTTGTAGCATAAATAAATATTTGGCTTCCACCCCGCTTTGCACCAACTTTCACAATTTATCGCTGAATTGGCAATGGCTTAACGAAGTTTAGTCGAAATCCTGAATAAAATGCGAGTTAGCGAATTTAGAGCAACTAAAATAATGTTAAAAAAGGTACATTCGACAGGTTCGGGCACGCTTGCCAAATAATGGCAAAGATAGGATCAGGTAAGTAAATATTCCCCTATCTAGAATATATATTGGCGTGACAATAAAAAAATATTAACGTTTCATCGAATCGGCGGCCTTTTATAAGAATTTACTATACGGTGAGGCAGGATTTTTGAAACTTTCTCTCCTAAGGTATGCCTAACGGAAATAAAGGATGACGGGCCGCTAGTTATATGTAGTTAGCATATACGTGACATATTCACTTGTGGAGGGACAACCTAAGGGAGGATCCTCCAACCAGGCGGGTGTTATGCCTGGCGGGCCACGGCCCGACGGTTGATGTCGGGCGGTTGTATATATGCAACTTTGCGTTGCGAATGTTGCTTGCGCGATTCAGGCCTTCGTAGTTCTATGTAGCGCGGTAGATGTCGCTACATCACTCCCCCCCGAGACCGGAGGTCGATGATCTTGATGAGTCAGCGGTCAGTGCGTCTGAAGAGCTTGCCAGTGCCAGAAGTGCGAGTTCCAGTGAGTCGGAACGGATGCCGCGTAGTCCGCAGTGAGTCGGGACTGTGTGTTGCGGTGAGTGTGCGATGAGTCCCCAGTGAGTCGGGGCGATGCTGCGTAGACCTCAGTGAATCGAGGTAGTGCAGTGAAGAGTAGTGGCTGACTGCTGCGTCGACCAGGAGAGACGGCCTCTGCTTGTTGACCGGCCGAAGTGCAGTGTGCTGTGCCAAGTCGCTGATGTCGGCTGAGGGTTCTGACCAGGCTGCATGTCTGTTGCAGGCATGTGGTCAGGCTGCCCGTTGAAGCCGGAAGAGTGCTGGCTGGCAGTGTGACTCGCTGCTCGATCTTGTTGAAGGTTGCTGTGAGGGGAAGGTGATGACGAAGGTGCTGGTCTCCGGAAGGCTGCGCTGATGTTCTTGCTCGGGTCACCAGTGTGGAAACACTGGCATCACGTCGGGGTGGAGAGGCGAGGTGTTTTGCCCCTCCATCCAAAGGGAGAATCCTCCAACCAGGCAGGTGTTGTGCCTGGCGGGCCACGGCCCAACGGTTGATGTCGGGCGGTTGTATATATGCAACTTTGCGTTGCGAATGTTGCTTGCGCGATTCAGGCCTTCGTAGTTCTATGTAGCGCGGTAGATGTCGCTACACACTAATCACTCACTTAGGTACATATTGTTATAAATTTTGTGAGATTCCTCACAAACTTTGAGGACCCGTCTCTACAAGTGAGAGAATCGCGGCAATATTATCATCGTGCTACGTATTTCCATACACAGACACTCGTCTAATGCCGCGATAAAATCGCCGTGTGTAGACATAGTCTAAGAGAGTGTATAGAAATACGTGGCACGACAATAATATCGCTGCGATTCTCTCGCTCGTGCAAACGGCCCCTAAGGCTTAGAAACTTAAAGTTTGACGAATGAGTTTTATATTGTGTGTGGACAAGCTTTCCTTTTTACGAAACTCCTACGGAATTAGACAAACTGGATGAACGCGAGTAATACCGCATGTAACAACTAGTATATTTTTTAAATTAATTTGTAATTTTTTTTTTATTTAAGTTTTTAAATGTTGTAGCAATATGCTGAGATAGGGGCCTTTTTTATTATTTATAATGTAAATAGGTACTGTTTGTATTTTCATTTTTCCTGTGCGAGTTTAAAATAAATTATATTTCTTGATTATTTTCCTTTCTTATATCTATACTTATAATGTCTAAGTCGTCACGCTTCGTCTTCATGTCTACATCATCACGCTGTGCCGTGATACGTGTATAATGGAACGAAATTTACATATATTTCCTGATTTGCAGTCACGTCGGTTGAAAAAGATACCTTTAACAGCCAAATTATTGGGTAGCGAGACTGCCGAGTAAGCGACTTAAATTATGAGTCATTAGGTGTTACGACCTGTGTTTAAAAAGTAATGTTAGCCTAGGGTTATGGTCTGAGGATTTGTTTATAATGGATAAACTTTAAAATACTTCACCGATTTTAATAATTCTTTCACTTGTTTTCTGACATTTACGCGAATATTATACAATGAAATAAAAGTACTTTTTACGGATATTATTAATCCCATTTCGGACCTCTTACAGCGTCCACGGGTCATGGGTAGACTACCCGTGATATAACGCGATAAAATCCGTAAAAAGTAGTTTTATTTCAAAATTCCTTCACTTATAAAAAGCTATATTATCAGTAAAAAACATTTTAAGTTTTTTTGATTGATTTTAAGAAAATATAGATCTCCACGAAAAAGTTTTAATAACGTAACAAGATGTCTAAAATTATTCGCCTACTTTGTTTTAACCATTTTGCATGCGATTGATAAAATAATATTTACGGATTCGAGACACGGCACAAACAATATAACATTCGTAAAACCATGTTTCTTACAAATTAAATTCTATGTCTTTAATGTGTTTGTGGAATGAGTGGGGTTAGGCAATCCATCAGCCTGGCCTAGTGTGGGTAGGCGGAACTGGGTAAACAACGCCCAGTTCCAACCAACGTAAAACTTATTGGTGCGTCCACTTACCAAAACTGGGCTGTCATGATGGCGGTGGGGGTTGACAACACTATCTGCCAAATTGTAATGGAGACTACATTGACCATCAACAATTATTGGGATGAATGGATGATGAATAAACTCTCCCGTAAAAGGGTGAAACACCTGGGTTTACATCCGTAAGTCCCGGGTACCGCAAATGAACTCAGATGAAAGATTTTCCACATAGAAAAAAAGTCTGCCCGGCAGAATTCAAACTATTTCATATATGGAATTTGGAATAATAATTGAATTTCAGACGATCTCACAGAATTTCACAACAGAAAGGACAGGCAAAGGAAAAGTTTTTCTTTACAACAATTTATTTTCATACCGTACTCAAGTTGGAAATTATGTGACGTAATAAGCGAGTCCTTATCGTCGTGAAGTAAGTAAGCATTATTATCATATTATGTTTGAAATGTCTTGAACAGTCGTAGGAATTAGCATACCCTTGATACTTTAAAGACAGTTCAAAAATTGTGCTGAAATAGTAATCTATACCTACTTGCGAGGGTTCGAGTTCGAGTTTCTGTAATTTTATGCAAAAAGTAGTCAGAAGCTAAAAAACCCTAGCAACCAGTCTATCCTCAGAATTTCGATGTTGTCTGTAGTTTTGGATGTCTGATAGTCGCTTTGTGTAAAATACTGATATTTAGCCGCATCTGGTCAGACTGTATGTATATACACACAGGGGTTCGCCCAGCGTTTTACGAGTATATCGCTGTAAGCTCATTTAAGAGGAGTGCATAATCGATAAACACTTGGTACTTAATGTATACTGAGCCATGATTATAGAACAAATGAAAAAGAAGGTACTTTGTGCCTAGCCTTTTCAAACTATGTTGGGGTATTGATATAATTATGATATTTATTTTTGTAAATAGATCTTTTAAAGACACTCTTACAAGTCAATATTTAATTAAGTAATACTAGATGGCGCCACCATTTCCCAGCTGACGACCTCTGAGAAGATTTCGGTTGCCAGTCTAATATAATGCGGCTGAATATCGGTAGGCACTTTTAACGAGCCAACTGTCACCACATAAATTTCTAAGCAATACTGATATCAGGATAATTTGGTTGACACCTATTCATTAACTACTGGGGCGCAGCGATTTATCTTGTTACTAACTATACGCTCAAGGAAAAGAAAACATAAAAATATTCCGGCCTCAAATCAAATTTGGAACTAATTCAACCCCCAAAAAGTTTTCGGTCGAGCATAGCTCGAAATTTAAACTATTGTAGGTAGGTATAGAGAAATAAATTGAAAACTTTCCTTTCAATTAGAATTGAGCATTTCATTTTCCCGCTAACTGGGATATCCAAGGAGTTTGGAAGATAAAAATAATTTATCCGTTGACTTTGGAGAACTTGCGTATATGGGATTTTCCGCACATTTTCTCTGTATAATTTTTTTTCTGCATTATGGGAGTTGATCACAACTCCCACATTCTGAAACTTTCAATTTTGTATCCGGGTATTAGTGGGTGAAACAGAACGTTATTATGAAATAACTTCGACCTGAGCAAATTTTCCAACAAACTTGGTATTGTTTTTGGTACATACATGTTTTTTCATCCTATATTATCTTACAGCTCGGGCTTTGTCGCTTCTGTTGTTGAGTATGAATTTGGAGACTAGTGTGTGAAAAAAATTCGTGAGTATTCTAGCTCTACATACATGCCTACATATATATTTTACTTACTTACTGTCTAACAAACAATTAACGAAAACTAAATTGTAAGTACCTAACACCATAAAGGTCTTTTAGGAACATAAGCAATTTTATAAAGTGATCATAACAAATTAGATTACGTCTATGACGTAATTAAACATCTATCTACAACCTACGTACCTATATAAGGATAGAATCAACTGTGATTTTACTTTAAATGTAGTTGGAATCTAACGGAATACCGTCAGGTGTGCACAAACACGCTTTAATGTACCTAAAGATATTGGTGAGCTCACAAAGTTAAAATGTATGTAGGATTCCACTGCAATGGATATCGGAAAATGTAGGAAGGATGCTAACAGTATTTGTATGTAAAAACGAATATATTTGAAGTTTTTACGTCAAATATCGAAGTAAATTATTATCATAAAATTGGTTCTCGAATATTATGACGTATGTATGACGTATTTATAAAAGTACTACTAATATCGTAAAAGTTTTACAAAAAATTGTTTCTGCTTTTTTGCCGCGCAATTTCCAGATCAAGCGAATTGTTATTGGGTTTTTCTATGAAGTATTTGTGCCTGAATATCAGTTATTCACACGAATCGACTGCTATCAGACCTCCGCAACCCAAGTCCTAGGGAATACCGATATCTTGAGGATAGACTGACTGTTAGGCTAGGTTAGGACTTTATTTCAAAATCAAAATAGTTTTATTTTCATATAAACCATATACAGGCACTTATGAAATGTCGAGTCTAGGTGCACGGTTCCAAATTAGTCGTTTCCTACGGAGAAGAACTGGCAAGAAACTCCATGGTTACTCTTTTAAAATATCGTTTTGTAATGTACAGTCAGCGTCAAATAGTTAGTGACACTCAGGGTATTCAAATAAATAGACGCAACCAAAAAGTCAATAATATCGGTACAAACAAAGTTTCCATATTGTTGTCAACATTATAGTCGCTCAAAAGGTCGAGACGTTTAAAATGTCATATAGATAGGTTCAGTCAAACCGTCATAAATATGGTAACAGTCATCCCGCCAATGGTATCCAAGCATTCTAAGTGTTCAAAAATATGGAACACATTAGAAAAATAAACCAGCATGTTATAGAAATAAACGGTTTCCCAAAGATGAAAACCTCTTTAGGCAATCTAGTGTTATTTGCATGTCATTCTATTTATCTATCAGTAATATCAATGTCAAGTGCAAAACTAAAGCAAGCTAGAAATATGGCTACGCATTAGTGACACCACAAAACATCGAATTATATATTTGAGGGAGGAAGGTGTCTCCGTAACAGATATTTCAAATGAACTGGGAATATCCTTATGTGGATTATAAATTGGATTGGATACTTACATGAGAGAACAATTTAGGAATGTTGCGAAGATTACAATTATATAAAATACAGCTAGGCATAAAAGAAAGTCTTTCAACTTTTGAAATACATAACAACATTTGAAATAAAGTCCTGGAGTGGCGACCACGCATAGGAAAGCGCAGCGTGGGACGACCCCAACTAGGTGGACGGACGACCTTGTGAGGGTCGGAGGGAGTCGGTGGATGCGGTCTACGCAAGACAAATTTTTGTGGCGATCATTGGGGGAGGCCTATGTTCAGCAGTGGACGTGCGTGGCTGATAGATAGATAGATAGATGTCTAAGCATGGTCCCCACTCATCTACAAACTGACCAGAGCAAACTTGCAGTTCAGTTGATCAGCATAGTGATTATTTTAGAAGTTGAAGAAGGGTTCCTACATATTTCTAAAGTCATTACAGTACAGTTAATAAGGAATAAGGACATTTTTACCTTACTAGAAGTCGGAAATCATACTGAAATGCCTCGTGTGTAAAAAATGTGTTCTTTTGCGGCCGCCATCATAGTCACATAAGATAATAATGTGATGTGTGCTTGTTGAGTTAAAGTCGCGCTGCTTCTAGTATAAGCACAGTAAAATTATTCATTAATAGGTATATATTTTTCTACCAATCCGCACTAGACCAGCGCGGCAGTCTATAGCCTAATCCCTCTGATTATATAGGGACAGTATATAGGTTGATGATGATGATTTCAGTTCTAACTCCTTCATTGCTGTAAGTAGTGGTCACAAGCGCGACCGTCGAGTTTGAGATACTAGGTTAAAGTCCCAAGTCGAGCTATGTGGTATTGGGTATTTCACACCTGTATTCCCCCGAGGATTGGTCTAGGTCCCATGGTATATTGGGCAATCCGGGCACTAATCGAAACTCCAAGCTGCTACTGAGAATCAAAATATAATCAAAATCAAAATAGTTTTATTTTCATATAAACCATATACATGCACTTATGAAATGTCGAGTCTAGGTGCAATTTCATAGAAAGGCCCAATAACTGCTCGATCTGGGAATTGAACCCACAACCTCAAGCATAGCACCGCTCGCTTACGAACACTAGGCTAATGAGGCAGATGTATTTCTGTCAGTTGTTTGTTTGTTTGTTGTTTATTGATCAAAGTTCAGATTTGTGCCCGGTTAATGGCAATACGCTTATTCCTGTTACATGGAACCTAAACATACTAGTGTACTGTGCTGTTAGTATGCATCTGCCTAACCTTTCAAATATTCAGGTGATATTAATTTAGAAGTAGTAAAACATTAAATACAAGCGTTATTTGTACCGTGATAAAAAAAACGACTGAGAATATTCATATACCTAAAGCGAGGCTACGAGGTATGTACGGTAAAGCAGTTGACCACTTTTCAACACTATCCTCTTAATAATAAGGGTGAAAACTGAGCAAACACCAAGCAAATAAATATATAATTATATATCCTCACTTGTGGAGGTCTTGGAATGAGATTTGTAATGAGATTAATATTCCATTCGAGATTAGTAAGAGAATTCTGGTGTACAATAGAAACTCACAGTTAAATTTCTTTGTAAAGACCGATATATTTTTAACTGGGTCATTAAGTTAACCATTGAACTTAAAATTAAATTACTTTAATTTTAACTTATGTCTGATAAACTTTTAAGCTTCCTAAATACTGCCTTCCCAAATAATAATGGCTTGTGTTTAAACACCGCCCAAAAAAGTTTAAGCACCGCCCAAAAAAGTACCTATTTTCCTACCAAAAATATTCTAAACGGTAACCAAAATGGATAAATGGTCACCAAAATAATATCTTCTATATAAAAGTCACCTCAAAATATTGTTATATACACTCAAAACATTCAGATTTGGTTCTGGCGTTGTGTGGTTACAGTTCTAACCTAACCGATATCTGTATTTGGTGCTCAATCAGTAATTTTGTCGCTCAATCAGTATTTTTCATACGCGGTTTATTATATTCCAATAATAATTATAAAAATGGATTATGAAACTATAAACCGTTGATAGATTTGTAATGATAATCTTTGATGTTGGCATTTCACCTTATACTGCTGTTGCTCATATCTAAGTTTATTATATTCAAGAACATGTACCAATACAATAAAGACCCATCCAATTAATTTCAATCATTAATAATCCTAGGTGTAAGCTTTGTTGCTAGATTTGGAACCACAATTAAAACAATTAACGTAATTGATGACTTTATTGTTAGTACTAGACACAACAATTTAGTATTAAAATGAGCATATTATTTGCAAATAGGTGTAATATTTCTGTGGCTTGTATTAAATTTTAATTGCTTAAACCTAAGCAAAGCAAATGAAATTGCTTTTGACACTGCTTGAATCGTTTTGATGTCTAGACTACGCTGATCAAACTAATTGGAAAATTAAGTTGCTTGCCGCGGTCAGTCTTTAGTTCGGTGGCCATTATTCTTATCACATCAAGACCATTCTCTAGTAGAGCAGCCTTAAGCCCTACCGACTGCTGGCCATATGAATAATATAGGAAACGGAATACTAAATCGAATAAATTACAGGGCAGTATAAATTATTTTGATAACGTTTCTAACATTAACTTATCGAATACGATTTGGAAGTCTGCCGAAGTCTGCTCAAACGCGAAACAATTAAGGCGTTATGTCACAACACTATTATGAGGTAGCACACGTATCAACTTGGCACCAAGCTCGTATGTGAAGCTCCTATACACGACTATGTAAACTGCCGACGCTGTCGAATCCAAGCGAGTAAACTTATACATATTCATCTTCTGCATCTAATGTTATCCCAACGATGTAACGGTCGATATACAAAACACAATCTTTCCACTCAACGTCTGAGTAATACCGATATCATAAAGCTTCATGGATTTAGATTTAGGTAACAAACAAGAATAATTATAGCTCCTGCTGGTAAGCTGTACGCGTAGCATATGGACGCTAACGCAACGAAGCAACACCAGTAGTCACTCGCCCGTTGCAATCTTGAATCTTTATAATCTTTTCCTTCTTAAATAATGTCTTTACTGTACGGCCATAGGCCTCCACGAGACAGGCTCGGCCTAGTATAGAGGTCATAAGGTAATTTAATTACCTATAACCTAAATCTTAATTGTCCAAGAACACAATGTTTGTACATTATATATGGTTAAAAATAAATAGAACAGAATATAATAATGATTATTAAGTGCAATCACTTGGTCAGTGATTAGATCATGATATGATAGCATTCCATTAAACCGAAACACAATAATTATTTTTTATTGCATGTTCTAGCATCTGTTATGTAATATGACGGCATGGTCTGCTTAAGATGCACTTAGAAGGTGAAAGATCTCGGTAGGCTACTTGGCTAAAGAGTCCGTCGTACTTATCTAAAGGTCCAGCAATCAATTGCTGCCTGGGATCACATATTTTTTTCGCTAAAATAAACTTTACTAACTCGTACCTTTTTAAAGACATAAGTCTTTAAAAAGGTACGAGTTAGTAAAGTTTTACCACATCAACATTTAGATTTGAAGAAATTTGTAAGTTTATAAATATTTTAATGAAATCTTTTTCAACAAATCATGTTCTATGAAATTCTCAGTATCAGCTCTGTGTTTAGATTTATGGCAATAGGCTCGCACCTATATGAACACTAAAACAAGACTAAAACATGCCGGCGAACTATTGGTGTACATCGGTACTTCTGCTCAAACCCTTCGGGGAATATAGGCGTGATGGTATGAAATCCTATAATTATTAGGTCGGGAATCCATGCTAAGTCTAGTGCTGAAATAAAATAGAAACTATTATTTACCGTTTTCTTTCTATCGGGAGCTTAGAGAATAAAAATAAAAGTGTATAAATGATTCAGTGAAATATCTGGAACAAAATATATAATATATTTTATCGACGTCAGCTATAAAAGTAACAATGAACTTGGGACTGGGTTTTTATTGATACATCTTATATATTGAGCTCCCTGAATAATGGTTGAGCTACACGATGACTGATGTATGCCGTCAGTTAGGATAGGCCAAGTCAAATATTTCTACATTTAAAGACTCACATATTTGATACTGTCTGAACTTTATAAAAGATAATGATTCTGAGTTTCTGTGTATTTTCTTACACTCTTTGCGCTGTAGCATGGTGCGGGTGACAGTTGACTGTATGACTAATTGTATGTATTATGTTTAATTTGCTACAGTTATTAATGATTTAATATATTACGAATGTGGTACAGCTGAAATACTAAGTCATAATTTGTAAATCGCGGCAAGTTTCAAGAGTGAAACAAAATGTTACTGAACTGTCACCATGCTATAGTGCAAAGAGTGTAGAGGTGTCAGCTAGGAAATACCGGTCCTCCGAGCTTTTTTCTAATTATGTTGGGGTCGACTTCCAGTGTAACCAGACGCGGCTAAATATCAATATTTTATGCAAAGTGACTGCCATCAGATATCGCAACCCAATTTCTGTGCAATACCGATATCCTAAGTATAGACTGGTTGTCAGGCTTTTGGGCTTCTGACTACCACTAACGATTGTCATAGCGTTCGTCGGCTTTACGTGTTTTTCGAAGCACGGGGAGGTTTTGCTGTATTAGGACTGGTCACCCATCCATAGACTGACTGCGGCTAGCGCAGCTTTACCATGCAGATGCAGATGCTCGATATTAATAAATATAACAAGTACAAAAAAAAACTTGGTGAAAACTATCTCATAACGACCTACTCAATCTGAAGTGCACCCTCTTCAGGAAATGGCTCAGGAGTAATGACGTCATCGAATTATGATACCGCGCCAGTCATGATGAGGCTACAAACTGGTTGTTAAAATTAAAACTTAACACATAACATACCATCAAGCCTGTATTCCCCGAAGGGTTAGGCTTCTTCTTCTTCTTCGACCTGGGAAATGAAATACGTAAACTTTGTAAGTGTTAATTAGAATTTTCAAACGAAGTAATTCAAGTCATTATGTTGCCTATGCAATATTTGTATGGGAATAAGCACTCCGTATAGTGATGGAGTGCTTATTCCCATACAAATAGTGGTCTTAAGTGCAACTGTTACGCGGTCTTGGTTTAAATTCACAGATCCAAAAAGTATCAATAGGTTAGGTATTTTTACGAGATTCTCAGTAGCAGCTTAAGTTTTGGATTTGTGCCCGGTTAATGGCAATAGGCTCGCCATTTTATAGGAGCTAAATAAAAACAGACCAATAAACTGGGGTGTACATTATAAAACATCTGCCTGATCCTTGATATTAGTTTTTTTTTTACTTAATATCTGACAGGAATACGTGCCCAGCAGTGGGACAATAAATGGGTTCATGATTAAGAAGTTCAACATAGTCATAATAATTATCTCCTCTCACCATTCTGAATTCGAATCCATAATCGTATTTACAGAGCCATTCGATTCCTACTTCTAATCTATTTTTCTACGTTAACAGGTTTGGGTGGAGCGTAGCATCGAGTTCTGCACAGAGAAATGGCCGGACTCGATAAAAAAAGAATTATTCGGCGCGTTCAGTTTCGTCCTGGTTTACGCTATTCCAGGTGAGTGTTGTAATATTAAAACGACTCTACGGTTCCTCTGTGCGAGGCGTATTGGAACGTTTTTGAACGACGATTTGTTTTCGGTTCGAATTTTAAAATCGAGTGCAGCAGTATTTTGTGAGTGATGGAACCCAACTGGCAACCGAGATTGAGCATTGTTCGAGCCAAGGTCAATAGATGAAATCTATAGATGAAAAATGTTACTAAAATAAAATATACCTACCTACTAGGTAGTAATGTTAAGCTTAGCTACAAGGATTTAAAAATGGCTATTCTCTTTTGTTATTCTTTCATTCATTCTTTCAATATGCCCGAACCATCTCAGCATAATATACGATTCAACTTTTCTTTTCTTTTAAATAAGGATAATATTAATTAGCTGTTTTTGAATGTCAAAGGTAGCCTGGAAGAAATCACAGACCGCGATAAGGCCGCCCATTGTTTGCGTTCAAATACAAAATTCTCTGTATTTTAATTAATTACATGGTGTGCAATAAATTATATTATTATTTATAAATAAATAACGTCGACGGTAAATGACAGTAGTTTTTAACAGATGAGGGTTTTTGAGAGCGTGTAAAGTTTTGAGTGTCTTTATTTCTGGGATGCATAAAGACTCATATCCAAATAAATTAAAATAATAATGAAAAGGGACCTTAAGGTTAAACAATACATAATATATCATCACGCCTACATTCCCCGAGGGTTTAAGTAGAAATTTACTGATGTAAGCAGAATGTTCGCCGGTATGTATTTTTTGGTCTTACGAGTATGTAATTGGGAGCAATCATTTATTGTTATTTACTGGGGACAAATCCAAACTATAGGCTGCTATAAAATGTAAGTTTTCCGGAAAATAATTTAAACAAAAATAAAAAAAAGTAATGTGTCAATAGATGGCTGTAATAATTATGTTATTTAAAGTACGCCTTAAAACTTGGCGGTGCACTACCACGCACTCAGGTCTATAAATAGATTTTATTTTTTTTGCCCGTCTACCTTTGTATATGAATTTAAAATTAATATAAAACCTTTTTTAATCCTCCTATCCATTATTTGGGAGATTGACAACTTTATTAATATCACGAAATTGATGAAATTTTTATTTGATAGATCTGACTTATAAAAATTGAAGTATAAGAATTAAATTCAATGAAAATTCTTGGCACTTTGCATTCAAGATTTTCAAATAGGTTTAATTTCAAATGTCATTGCCATCCAAACTATGACAGAACAGCCGAAATGTCTTCAGACTGTTAGTTGATACTTTTATTACAGTATTAACGGTATGTTTTAGCTACAAAAAATAGTTAAAAATGTGGTCGCAAGCGCAACTGTTACGCTTGAGTTTCTGGTTTAGATTCCCAGGTGAAGCAAAATGCTATTGGGTTTATTAATAAAATTCTCAGTAGCAGTTCGAAAGTTGGATTTGTGCCCCGTTAAGGCAATAATCATACCGGCAAATAACACAGACACACCGAATAACACACACACACACATACACTACACATACACTGCACATAGCTACACCCACATACCCATACACTCACCACACACACACTCACTCAACTAACTCCACTTGTGGAGTTAGTTGAGTTAGTTGAGATAGAATAAAATAATGTAACAAACATTACAAACCAAGTCATAACGGAAGGATGGATGACGTCCATAATACAGGAATATCCTAACATTGTAAAAACAACTTGTACAATTGTATACGTAACATTTGTTACTCTTTTATGGCAAAAGTTATTATTATAAGCAAAAATATATTCTATCACAAAGAAACACTTTTTTTTCCTTTTTTTCTTACAAAATAACATATTTTTTAACAAAACGCTCGAATCACCTCAATTCCAAGCTGAAAGGCGTAAGAGGATAAGACTAAATAGTTTCGCTGGCTGTTCCCTAAATTATTACCTTAGGGACAAAAGGAGTCACTTGTAACACGTAGGTATTTTATGGATTCTACGGACTAGGGCGAATAAAGTCTTGGACAAAGAGGCCAGGCCACACTGAATACGTATGCAGAAACTGTGTGGGACTTATATGGGATAGCAGCTGTTTTAATGTATAAAGTGTATGCGAGATGTCGTTATATTGGCGGTGATGCGCTGTTGACGTTTTGCGATTGTGCTTGCTGGGAAAAAGAATGGGCTACACAGAATGCATGCAAGCATGACTTTTTAAAAGTACTATTTTAATGATCTAATTGAAATGAAACATTTGACTTTGACATCGATATTACCCAAAGACATGTTTTCTCAACTTTGCTCAGAAACCCGTAATATTACGTAGATTGAGAAAAATCACTTCCATTTTTTATTTCTTGTAACCACCCATTACAATAAAAGCGAAGTTATTAAATCACTACGTGATCTCGTAGCTCGTAGTGATCGTAGCCCGTAGCGATAGCGTAGCGTAATCGTAGCGCGTAGTGGTCTACGATACGCTGAAGACTGGATTTGTAATGTCAAGACAAATGCAAGCTGATTTCAATCGTTAGATTTTAAAATATAAAAGTGTAATATTCAAAACGACATCTCGTAACTTTTGATATTACGTCGTAAATCATTTTGCTTTCCGAAGTTTTCACCAGATGTGGCTAAATTGTATTGAGTAAGCAGTAAAATGATTAAAGCCTTCAAAATTCACAATAAACATTCGTCCAGCGCATCCTGGACCTAACCTGCTGAATAATTGTTTTACTAACAATTTTTAATAAAAAACTTTATAGTTTTTGTAGTAGAAAATTGTGACTTCAGTCAAGATTCGAACCTGCATTCTTCATTTTAGTACGCCGGACGCTTTAGCTAACTAAGCTATCGAGATCACTGCCTAAGATATTGCTCGTCTTAAGGTTACTTTGTCAATACCATTGCGCTGGTCGTACGTTCAATTCCCACCCAAGACAATTTTTTGTGGGATCTACAAATATTTATTATTTTTTAATTGTTAATTATAATTATGCTTGTAAAGTCCCCTGCGACACAGGAATTGATCCGTAGCGTGGGAGCCTATTGTCTTTAAATGATATTGTGTATAATATTATATATTTTCATTTGTCAACGTAATTTTTTTAACATACGTAGGTAAATGTAAGTTAAATCTATTTTTATAGACTATTAAAATGTCTAAAGGTGTTGCTACACGGGATATAAATGATTATCTGTCTACTAGCAGTGGAGATCATTAATATCCCTCAGGTACTTTTTACTCTTGGTGTTGCCACGCTGGAGACAGCTGATACACTTAAAAACATGGCAATACACTAACACACGCGACCGTTTATTTAAATACTTAGATAGATAGATAGAAAAATCTTAATTTTAACCAAGAAGCTTAATAAAAATAAACAAATAAAGTAGTACAATTGGCGGTCTTATCGCTAAGAGCAATTTCTTACAGTCAACCATTGGATGCACACGGATCATGTAAGAAAAACATAAATGGGCAGTTGGCGATGTACTTACCTACACATGGTACATGCATAATTATATTTCTAGGTAATAGTAGTACCTATAATAAAATATAGCATATACAATACAATAATATTCCTTAAATGAATAATAATAATAAGTCTTTATTCACATAAAAAGTACCAAAATAATATTGAAGTCCCTGATTTCTGAGCTAGGCGTAAAGAGCTGTATTACAGAAATGTAATGTAAATAAATGCAGTAATGTAGATATTTGTAAGTGCTACTCAAAAGGTGTATTTATGTGTTTAGTAAATGTCAGTGACGTTCAGTTTTAGTGTATCTCAAACAAAAAAATAAATAAAAACTTGAGAGGTGTCAAGGGACACCCGGATGGAACGAAGTTCCTTTCATTAAAATTTAATAATTAAAAATAAAAAAACCTGTATACACTCAACAATTCACAACGCGCGAAATTCAAATATTGTCATTCACTCAATAATTCGAAATTCAAATATTGTTGACAAGCAAAAAGTGTCGTGACAACTTTTCGTAAGAATTTTTTCCGTCTAGCCCCCTTTCACAACGCGCGATAAGGAACTTCGTTCCAATAAATAATACTATGTAACGTATTTCAGTGTTTATACTTAAAAGTAAAGTATAATTGATATTCACTACTATCAATTGATTTTTATAAACGTACTAGCTATTGCCCGCAGTTTCACTCGTATCTCAAAGGATTATTTGAGAGAAAAGGTAGCATATCGCCTAGGGCATATACAAAATAATATATTCAAGAAATTTCATAAAAATCGGTCAACCCGTTTTGGAGGAATTCGATAACAAACACTGTGACACTAGATATTCATACAGGGTGGCCCACGGTTCAAGTAGGTATTATTCATAATTTTTAAATTAAAACAACGAAAATTGTAAGGAAAATGACTTATGGCACCCTCTGTGATCAACAGCCGAATTAACTTATAAATTATCATTAACCCCGTTTATCCCAGAAAGGGCAAAGGCCTCACCTACCCTCCTACTATGCCTCATAGAGACAATGCGGTAACATTAAAACAAGATAACTCTGTTGATCACAGGATCAATGAACGAACTTATTTGACACAACTCTTAATCACAAAGTTAGACGCTGAGCTCGTGTACATTAATATTTCCTTAAGATTGCTTGTTATGCTAACTTTAACTAATTTGTTTTGTTAAGGAGTTAGCGGAGTCAACGTTCTGTTAGACAAATGGAAAGGAAAAAGGTTAGGCGGAGTTTGGGATAATCACAGATAGTGGAGTCTCCCGGGACTTAAGACCCCTGTATATTATTGAATCTCTTTTTTTTATACCACTAAGGTGGCGAACAAGCATACGGCCCACCTGACGGTAAGCGATTACCGTAGCCTATAGACGCTTGTACTACCAGGGGTATCACTTGCGCGTTGCCGACCCTGTAATACGAAAGAGGAATAGTTGGGTTGGCAGTGTCAGGGTCAAAGTCCCCCCACTGCCAACACAACGTTTCCTCGCGGAGCACTGGCAACCTTACTCAAAGCAGTGTTATTTCACTTCGATTTACTGCAAGGCGGATGTACTTCCCCAGTCGGGCAGCTCCAATTTGAGTGAAATTACTCCCACTATGCCTCTACAGTTTACAGGTATATTTTCAGCAGCAACACTTTTTTTTGTACACCCACGTGTACAGACGCCAAAAGCTCAAGCTATACAAAACTGTCAAATTTTTCCAATAGAACATGAACCTTACTGCTTTGTATTAAAGTTGAAAATCAATCAAAGAAATTTGACAGATAGTGGTAGCTTGATGTGCTGACCTCTGTACATTACGATGTACAGCTCTGCCTAACCCTTCTGGGAATATAAGCGTTATATGTACGTATGTATTGTGCAGTACTTGTGTGTAAGACTATAGAAGATATGAATATATTTTATATATTAGTTCAAAACTATCTAAGTGTAATATTTACCTCATAACTTTCCAACAACAATTTATTGAAATTAACCAGGCTGGGGTTGTTAAAATTAGTTATGAGTATGACTTACTAATTTGTGTCATTAAAACTTACATCGTAGGAGTCTGCAGTATTATTAATTTAAAGTTTACATTTATGGTTGTATTGAAATCAGTCATAGCTTAGAAACGCGACTGGTCATGGGTTCGATTTCCATTTCGAACAAAGTGTTTTTTAGGACTTTTTATGAAATTATCAGTAGTAGTTCGGTGTTTTGATATGTACACAGTTAATGGCAAAGGGCTGGGCCCTTTCACATGGAACATAAACATACTACTAGCGAACTATTAGTGTACAATAGTATCTACACCTCTGCCTAACTCTTCGGGAAATACAGGCGTGATGGTACTAACTAACTTTTAGTATATTGTATTTTACGTCTTAGATTAATAGAGTATTGAACACAGGGCCCCAAAATAATACTTAAAAACTTCATTGAAAAACCCATGCTTCGATAACAATAAATTCAACAATGATACTTTGCTCAAGCTGGGAGTCAAACTCAGGACTTCTCTGTCAGCACTCACGATTCACATTAGATAAATAACGCAATGCAACGCACCTAGTTACATGCAGTACAAGATAATTATGTAATAAAAATACGCATAATTAAATAATAATTATTATGTACACTCAGAATAAATAAATGGTATAAATTAGATCGAAATGAATGTTTTAAAATAAATATTTGTCAGTCTTTTGCTCGTGTACACAGTACTGCCAGCATTTAGGCTTTGATTAAGCAAACAAGCGTTCATTAGTGAACGTCTGTCGCGGCGATACGAGCGACTTAAGAATTTCGCAAATTATTTTGCAAGTAAAAATGTATTTGTACGTTGTGCCATTCTACCTTTTTTGATAGAGAAAGTTCACATGGATCTCTAACACCAGGGGAGGTGGCAGAGTATGTCCGACTCGTACTAACTAAAAACCGCGCTTGCCTTCACCTTCCGTATAATAGTCATGGCCATGGTATCCATGTAATTGTCCACGATCATGACTGGGTGTCATCCTTCCCTTTCCCAAACTATGTGATACATTGGAGTTGCCCAACTGGGGAAGTACCTCCACCTTGAAGAAAATCGAAGTGTAATAATATAGCTTTGAGCTGTGTTGTGTTGCTAACGGTAAGCAAGGTTGCTAGTGCACCGCGAGGAATCCGGGGGGACTTTGACCCTTATACTGCTTGCCTACCCAGCTATTCCTCTTTCGTTTTACAGGGAAGGTAACGTGCAAGTGATAACTCCGGGGGTTTCAAGCGACTATAGGCTACGGTAACCGCTTACCATCAGATAGGCCGTATGCTTGTTTCCCACCTTAGTGCAATAAATAAATAAATAAAAAATAAACAAATATCGTGAGCTGCCGACGATACTTTACTCTGTTGTCGACTGTACTTGAAACTCATGTACTAATTTCAGTAGGTAACTTAGAACCATCAAAGTAACCAACATCCCAGGATTGCAGACAATAACGATTATTTTCTATCAACATTTACACTATACCATGCATGACAATCGTGTTCGCAATATTATATTTTGTCGTCGACAATTTGGAATTTTTGGAGACGAATTGCGGTTTTTCGACACAGCCTCGGCTCAATTCTGTATATGGCTCCATTTCTAGCTCAAATCACGCAAAAATATATCTACGAGACACATTATTATTCATGAAAGGTGAAAAGGTGGTAGGTGGAAAGTGAAAAGACAGAAACATTGTTTTTTTTTTATTATAAAATTCAGAGAGAATTCCTAATTCAAATCGAGGTCAAGTGGACTCGATTAATATCATTTCAAAAGTTTTCAATATGTCTGTATGTATTTTTTTCATTGTAATTGCTCAAACCTTTATAAGAGAATATAATTTAAACAAATTGCTCAAATATTAGGTATACGGTGAACTTACTTACGACTACTTAAGAAAACCTTTTTTAAGTTAATTACTCCACTTATCTTAAATTAGTTGTAATCAATTTAGCAGCTGAACTATGAGGCTTTGGTAGTCTAACATAATTTATTAAGATAACTTTACCTTTGAAAACATAATATAGGCGTCTTGGGTTTACATTACCTACTTGAAGACGATATGTATTTTCTTAATAAATATGTATATTAATTCACAAATTCATTTAGTTAATTAAAATCATAATCAATTCAAAATTCAAAAACATTAAATTTAAGTACCTTTGCTTTCTTCTGATTTTTGATTCATTATTTGACATATTGAGGCCGGTCTAAGATGTAGAATTTCCGTTCTACATTGTCAAAAAGGTGACGTTAATTTGAAATAAATTAAAAAAAAAGTTTTGTGCCCTTTGCACATAATAAGGTTGATTAAAGCGTCCGGTGTAGAAAAAGAGTACGTTCTACTTCTACCTACAGCTGAATTTTTCTTTTCTATCACATCAACTATAACTTTATAGCACGCTTAGAATTCATGAATTTTTAAAATAATAAAAATAAATATTACAGAAACTATATTAAATATTTATGAAATGTGTCAAATCAAAGATCAAAGTCATGGATAATCTCCTATGTCCTTCTATACGGAAAATTGATAAACTGGTCCTTAGTAACGGTTTATGGTCCTGACACCCTGTTTCTGTGACGCGGGTCTACTACCTCTGTATGGGCTTTAATCCCCTTTGATCTCTATGTAGTGGTTCTGAATCAAGGTGGAGGCGTGTCCGCAAGCGAATTTGTATTGATTAATTAGCATTGTACATAGGTAGCATTGCTTTATCCTACCCTGTGTCACGTTCAAACAATTCCGAATATAGGTATTAAGACTTTACGAATTTATTTTCTGCAAAATGGTATGCGTGTGTTGGTCAAGGTATAAATGGTTATGTAATTATATCGTTTGTTTATTTCACGAAGTTTATATATTAATTCATATTTTCGTGCAATCCGAGTGAATTCGCAAGTTTTTCGAATTTTGTTATATTTAATTATTAATATTGTAGGTTAAAAAAAATATTTTCAAACCACTACACAATTGTAGCGGTTTGAAAATATTTTGACCAATACAATTATTGGGGTTATCCTGTAAAGATAGTAAAATAAATAAGTAATAAATAAATTCATTTTGATCCATATATACTAGTGACATAAGCACCACACGAAGCGTTATCAAGAAAATAACTTACTATACAATAATAATTTATCTATCATAATATTTCCTTTGTCCTGGCTGTATGTTTAGGTACCTAATCATATTATATCCGAGTCATTGAACTCTCAATGTAAGCAGAATGTACGTAAAACTAAATTATTTCACATATTCCGGATATCCCTAGAGGGCTTATGTATTGAAAACAAGAGTTAGCACTTTTTATATGATACAATTTTTTGTTTTCAATATTCTTTGTGAGTTTTATAGAAAACCCAGAATTATTTAAATACATTAATTTATCAATCATTATTTTGTTTGTGGTACTATTAGCATTATTGCAATCAAACTGATACTTAGTAGCTAAGTAATAACTATGCTGAGCAACCAATCTGAAAGGTTAAGCTGGGGTAGCCGCGGTCAGTCTATGGATGGGTGGCCATTCTTAACACATTGTAACACCCCTTAACACCTCCTCCACCTCAGTCCTGGTTTTCATGTGAAAACCTATGACAATCGTTATCACCAGACAACGAGTCTATCTTCAGAATATCGGTATTGCCCATGAATTGGGTTGCGGAGATCTGATGGCTGTTGCTTCGAGTAAAATACTGATATTCAGCCGCATGTGGTTAAACTGGAAGCCTATGCCAACAAAATATCGGGAAAAGGCTCGAAGGATGGTGATGTCGTGTACCATAGTACACGCACGTTGTCATCATGAGAACTCGGTTGATAAATCTCACATTCCTTTTAAACGATGACGATGATGAGACGACGCCTGTGGTCTAGTGGTTCGCGTGTCGGACGACAAAGTCGTGGGTTCGATTCCCACAAACCATAAATATTTATGTGATGAACATAAGTGTTTGTGTTTGTCTGGGTGTTTCCTATGTATTATAAGTATGTATTTACAAAAAAAAAGTACATAGGTATTACATCCATTGTCTAGTGCCCATAGTACAAGCTCTGCTTAGTTTGGGACTAGATGGTGCTGTGTAAAATTGTACAAGAATTTTTATTTATATTTATTTAAACCAGAACTCGGTAATTTTATCAATTGATTGCTTAGCGGCGTAATATTTGCCATAGTACGACTCTGGACGAACTAGGCAGGAGAGTTCTCATAAAAAATGTTCTAATAATAATATTTTTAATAATATATTTCTTTCTTCCAGGGTGTATAGTGGTGGTATCGTATTCTCTCATGGGACGAAGGCTGTGCTCCGTTCTTCCGCCCTTCGACCAGACTGAAGGCAGTGCGAACAGTCAACAGGTAAATGATACAATAAAAGACCCGGCGGCATGGCAGGGCCAGGATCTTTTGTTAGCACGGCACTGTTTTATTTGTTAATCTATATTGTTCCCACTCCTGAGAAATGGCGTTCAGCCCACAGGCTTCATCATTTATCTATTTGAGGTTTTCTCCGTTATTGCTTTAAGGTATGAAAATATTTAACACGTTAATGCTAAATTTAATAGAAAATAAATAACAATATGAAGCAGTGACAGCCTTGTATGACCATTGGACTGCCAAGTCGAAGGTCTCGAGTTCGAATCCAAGGCACACACCTCTGACTTTTCGAATTCATGTGCATATTCATAATTAATTATCACTCGCTTAAACGGTGAAGGAAAACATCGTGAGGAAACCTGAATATCTTAGAGATTTTTCTCGACGGTTTGTGAAGTCTGCCAACCCGCACTAGGCCAGCGTGGTGGACTATAGCCTAATCCCTCTCATTCTGTGATAGGAGACCCGTGCCCAGCAGTGGGACAGTATATGAGTTGATGATGAAATAACAATAGGGATAATTAAACTTTCAAATATAATAGGCGGACATGAAACCCGTTCCAATTAAACTATTCTTCTCTTCTTTGGGACGTGATTAAAACCTCAGGTTTCTTCTTCTTTTCGTGTCGAAGGTAATTTATACTATGTTCATTACTTATATTACTTGAGCCCAGTAGGTGGTAACGTTAATTGCGGCATCAGTGGCATTCTTTAGGTGCTCAAAGGTACAGGTGTACGGGCATTTTGGACAATCCAGCAAATGTAACATGGTCTGGTCAGGCTAACTAATACAAAAATAGAATATTATCCAAAATACTAGAACTAGAACTGCTGTTCTCTCTCTCTTTCATCATTCTTAGAGCCTTTTCGCTGGGCTTAAAGTCTAATCGGATGCAGCCGAATATCTGTATTTAACTCTTGTGTTCTTCATGTCTGTGTTTTCACTGTGTCAAATAGTCCTATTATAAAAGAAAATTATTCTAAGATTGCATGGTAGTGTAAGAATATGATGTTCAGAGGCCAGCACGTCAAGCTACCACAATCTGTCAAATTTCTTTTATAGATATTCAACTTTAGTACGACACAATAAGATTCATTTTCAATTGGGCAAATTTGACAGTTTTGGATAGCTTGACCTACTGTACTAAATAAATGAGCGTGTCTCGCCATTAAACGTTAAAGTTTTGCGAGGTATATTATGTATGAATAAAATTATATTATGTCTTTAACAAAAATATTTATAAAACAATTCATACGATTTAAAATTCTATGAATGGAATTAAACATTAAACTTGATGTCATTGTATCCAACAAGTTATATAAATAGGTATGCACAAATGTTGGCAAAATGCAGATTTATAATTTAAAAAAATATATAGGGTGTATTGATAAAACTTAATAATGAAAAGGCATTTCCATGCGAATAAAAAAAATTAAAAAAACCAACGCGTCTTCTGCCAGACCTCAACAATTAAATTTCTGGAGAATGCCGATATTCTGAGAATAGACTGGTTGTCAAGCTTCTTGGGCTACTGACTAGGTATATATGACGACGAGGACCGACGGCTTAACATACATACATACCATCACGCCTAGATTCCCCGAAGGGTTAGGCAGAGGTGTACTAATGTACACCCACATTTCGCCGGTATGTTTAGGTCCCATGTAATAGGGGGCGGACCCATTGCCATTAACCGGGCACAAATCCAGACTCCGAGCTGCTACTGAGAATTTCATAGAAAAACCCAATAACACTTTGCTCGACCTGGGGATCAAACCCAGGACCTCTAGCGTAGCAGTCGCGCTTAGGACCACTAGACTAATGAGGCAGGCTTAACATTCTCATCATATTCTCAGCTTAATGCAAACATGATTTGACACCGAGTCCTTAAATCCTTGTTAATATAACATATCGCGTTACATCCCTATTATCTACGGCACCATTTTATATTATCACCGGCGTAGGGTGAAAGCAAACATACTCGCAAATGGGTTCATAAAACAATATCTCATATTTGCTCTACGTGTTTGCTCCTTGAAGGAATACGTACTTCTTCACCCCTGCCAGGGTTGAGCACAAATATTGTTTTAGAAGGACTTACAAAAAATATTTGATGATGTCATTTTGTGCTTAAATGATATTGGTATATGTATTTTCATTTGTTTGATGGATTACAATGGACGTGAAAGTCTGGAAATTGTTTGTTCTGAACAATATTTTTTTTTTAATTTTTTATATACACGAATTGCTTTTCAATAGTGGTCATAGCGTCTGGTGTACCTAACCAGAAGACGCAGGTTCGAATCCTGCCCGCGGTCGAATTTTTCCTTTGCTTAATAACTTTAAAATCTTAGCGTGGAAAATGCCAAAAAAAAATACAAAAAGATAGTTAGAAGGTAAGGTAGCATCGTTCGACATTGAACTAACTGTAAAGTAAGTCATGTCGGTTGAGGAGCAAAAACTTGCATTTCAATAGGTGTTACTGACGTCACCATAAAGACGTAAATTCAGAAAGTGAAGGCAAAATTCGACATGGCGGGTAGGTATCGCGGTGGCTTAGTGGTCATAGCGTCTGGTGTACCTAACCAGAAGACGCAGGTTCGAATCCTGCCCGCGGTCGAATTTTTCCTTTGCTTAATAACTTTAATAAGATTTTAAAGTTGCATGGAAAATGCCAAAAAATTACAAAATGATAGTGTTATTGGGAGTTTCTATGAAATTCTCAGTAGCAGCTTGGAGTTTGTGTTTGTGCCCGCTTTAATGGAAATAGATTTCATGCGATCTAAACATATTGACAAACAAGCCTGCCTAACCCTTCATGGAATAAAAGCGTGATGGTATGTTTCAACACTTGTAAATAGTACAAAGGAGTTGACCGTGTTTTAGATATGATTAAACGCTTTAATACTCCGTTTCTTATTCCATAAAATGCGTTCCTTAAATTTGTATGCCATTACTTCATCACAAGTTTTAATTAATTCAAGCAAAGCTTTCAAAAATAATATAATTAAGCAGATGTTCGCGATACTCGGGAATTGTACCAGCGAAGAAATTAATGACGTCATTCTATCTGATGTTTTTGGAATAATGGGCTTATGAAGTTCGGTAATTGAGTTTTTCTTTGGGTTAAGATAAGAAGTGTTTTGCTCTGGTTAGTTTATATTTAAGAAAATATTAAAAAAACATGTTGCTACTGTTACAATTATTTTTTTATACTGCTAAGGTGGCAAACAGGCATACGGCCCACCTGATGGTAAGCGGTTACCGTAGTCTATAGACGCTTGCAACATATGGGGTATCACTTGCGTGTTACCGACCCTGTAAAACAAAAGAGGAATAGTTAGGTCGGCAGTATAAGGGTCAAAGTCCCCCCACTGCCAACACAACGTTTCCTCGTGGAGCACTGAATACAAACGACACTGATCAGCCATTTTGATAACGATTTAACAACGCCGAAACAATTATTTTTACATATTTCTGTAGATAAACGACAAAGGATTACGTAGAGGTCTCTGTAATTACTCGTTCTACTCGTTCTAGGTACAGTCGCCAGCAGGTCAAGCTATCCGAAAGTGTAAAAATTTCACAATTGAATATAGTGAAACTTACTGTTTTGGATTAAAGTTGAATATCAATTAAAGAAATTTGACAAATTGTGGTAGCTTGATGTGCTGGCCTCAGTACATACGTAATATTGCTTCTGGGGCACGAGTAAGTCCGCGGGTAACTGCTAGTAAGATAGGCTGTATAAAAAGTGATAGGAGAAATGAGTAATTACTTATCTTACTTACATAAACAAAACGCTGCTATTAACTACATTTTATACAAAATATCAAAGAAAATGGGAAGCAAAAAGCATTAATAATTTATAATTTAACTCATTGCGATACAACAACGGAACGGAAGCATTAAAAACTTTGTTTTTTGTTATAAGCTATAATAATGTATCATAAAAAAAATATATAACTATCATTCATGAATGTTATTTCGTAGGTACTGATGAATGTTTTTAGTAATAGTGCCTCATTCGTGCAATGATTGTAAACTAGACTACTATACTAGAGGCCCTGGGTGCTATTCCCAGGTCAAGCAGTGTTAGTTACTGGTTATTTTATGAAATTTAGGCGTAGTAGCAGGTAGCAGCTCAAAGTTTGGATTTCCGGCCGGTTAATGGCAATAGGATTGCCTCTATGACATGGGACCTTAACATACCAGCAAAGTTCGGGAGTACATAAGTACAGTCACACTTCGTAGTCGTACAATGTTGTTATGAATTGTACAAGTTTATGTATCGTCGTATCTACCAGAGTTATATTTTTAAATGATTTGCATATATAGAATAGAATAGAATAATCTTTATTGCACACCGTGATAAGGAACAACAATTTGAATTCATTAAATTAAGGGTACAATGGCGGTCTTATCGCTAATAGTGATATCTACCAGACAACCTTTGGATGGACAGGAAAAAAGAGAAAAAGAGAAAAATGGGGGGGGGGGTAGTTAGTGGTGCACTAAATAAACAAATAAAGTAATTATTACAATTAAATACATAAATACAGTAGATATATACGTAGATAAATATATATTACGCACGCTAAGCAATTTATAATATTTACATAGGACCTAAACAACAACCGGGGTACTGCGGGCGTTCCGCCTGTGCCTAACCTTTCGAGGGATACAGGTGTTATGGTAAAGTTTATAGCAATACTTAGGTTCGACGGCACGATAATAGAATTCCTTAATAGGTAGGTAAACGGTAGGTAAATTAGATAGGTACTTACCAAAAATTACGCCAGGTGGTCAACCGGGTTCGCACACATACGCACGCACACACATACACAAGAATACTAATAAACACACGCGGAGTCACACGCACGGACACACAACACTTCAACAATCTATTTCTGAATACATAATTATTATTGAAGGTTTTTTTTTTTATTAAAGGTACCGTCACATAATTTATTACACCTAATAATCCTTAAACCATCACAAAAATACTATGTCACAAACACTGTGAGCTATGCTCAACCGGTATTTCACGTGAGGATTAAAATTAATTCGCACAAAACCAGCGCGCGCGCAATAATCTAGTTGATTAATAAAATTATCCGTATGTCGCCTGTCACAGACAGCGAAAGCAATCGACTCCTAAAACGTCTGTATCGCTACTAGTCAGATCTGCAATCAATAGAACGACCGTCAAAATAATCAAACAAATTGAGGGTAGATTTCGTTAAAGTAAAATCACAAATACTTTTTACATATTCTAAATTAGGTACTAATAATTGAACATACTCAGATAATTATTGTAATCACACTATAAGTACCTAACTATATTTAACAAAATATTAATTATTGATGTTGTTATTGTTTTGACAATATTAGTTCATACATATTACCACAAGATGGAGTTAAACACAGTTATTTTGTTTAATCTAACAATAATTGCATTTGTATAGATATTGGTTTTGATACCTAACAATGTCAAAATGTTCTGACAAAGTCTATTGAAAAAAGACTGAGCATATTTTAGAAGTTGATATAGGAAATCTGAGCGCGAGCTATCGCTTTGGTGACTAAATTAATATTATAAACTAGTAATGAGTGGACTAGCTTAGACTAATTAAAAAAGAAGCCTCTTAATTCTTCATAATTTTATTTTTTATTTATTTATATCTTTTAGATATTGAACACTATGGTGCCGGCAGTTCTTAACAGACGACCTCTGAGAAGTAACGCCTAAACAAACTCAAATAATCATGGTCTTCTTTAAAGTCCAAATAATTGTGTCACAAAGTAGGGCAACGTCTGAATGGCCTTTAAGTAAAAGAGCTACAGCGGCTTTGTGAAGTTCAGTCCCATCTGACCTAAATTTTAGAGCTATATTATACGGCTCCATAAACTCATAAACTGTGTATTATATGATAAAATTTATTGTTACAACTCCCTTGAGTGATGCTCTTAAAAGTCAAGAATGTTAACCGTGACTCCATTTGAAAAAGAATACACCTACGTTTGTTGCCAGATATAAATTTTAATGGTATATGTTCTACGGACTATAACTTCAGTAAATTAAAAAAGATATCCTTTATTCAACACTTTTATGTCGACATTATTGCCAGTCGTTAAATGTTGACCCTGGACATGGCAACAGGTAAAAATATGTCAAGTGCGAGGCGGATTTTGTGTAAATAATCCGTAGGTTTCGTACGTGCGAAGTTCAGTGTCATACCTATATGAGAACTTCTCAATGTTGACCGTATATTATATTAATCGAACGAATCTAAAGAGTTTTAATTTATAGTTCTTAGTGAACATCGTGTGATGTCATTACCCAAGAGTCTGTGTGAGAGGACGAAAGAACGAAAGAGAAATATTTCTCGGACAATGCACATAATAATTAATTTTTGAAATCTTTATGAAATAATAATAAGTATGTGCAGTGCTACATACATAAATATTCTCGTCACATTATTATACGATTATGAATAATGTATATTATCACAGATAATACCTATAATAGGATTAAATTACCAAGCGTATTAATTTAATTAATAAAGTAGGACTAGGTTGGTTCGTTAGGCTGAATTTAATAAAGTCTCACTAGGTTCTACATAATAAGCTTTCTATTAATCGTGTACTGTCTTATTTTGTCACACTGTTGGATAACTGTTGGGGAATTTAGGCGCTAGTACATACATACATACACTCACGCCTTTTTCCCATAGGGGTAGGCAGAAACTAAAGAACGCCACTTGCTACGATTCTTGCATACTTCTTTCGCTTCGACCACAGTCATACATCTTGTCATACATACACGCCGGTTGCGAGTACTACGCACCTGACCTTTTTGTAGAACCTCACCAATAAGGTCGGTATATGTTTTTCTAGGGCGTCCCCTCTCGGCGGTTCCACTGACATTCGCCATATAAATCCTTTTTGTTAGTCGCCTTTCATCCATTCTCTCGACATGCCCAAACCATCTCAGCATATTCTTCTCAATTCTCGTCACTACATCGTCTTTTAAGCCGCAACTTTCTCTTATCACACTATTTCTCAATCAGTCATTACGAGTTACACCGCACATACTTAGGCGCTAGCACAAAAAGTAAAACAATTACTTGTATTTTTTTTATATCTGTAGACAAATCAATATCAACAATTTGCTTGGTGGTTGAATCAAGTGGCTAGCTGGTACCATTGGTAAAGAACGTACGGCATCTTAGAGTTTTACTGTGTTCCGTCGACTAAGACTGCTCTACTAAAAGATGCAGTGACTCTTTCTTCAAAAGGCAATTTCAAAAGACATTCATTATTTAATACTATTAGTCTGGACTTTAAAAGAGATCACAGTTCTCCGAGATTTTTCGACATTTCTTCTCTGAGGTCGTCAGTTAGGAAATGCCAGCGCCATCTAGCATTAAAAATTTTAAAAGGTGTAAAAGTAGTTTTAGTATATTCGTGTATTTATAAATATCATTTTATTAATCAGTTAGACCCTCTTTTCTAGTTTAACTTTATTTTAGTATACTTTGTATTTTTAAAATTTTTGTTTGTTAGTAGTAGTGTAATAAGTTTATATTTAAGTAATTGTAGAAAATTAAGTTAGACCCTATAGGTATGTGCTTAATAACCCACACTGTGATGTAATTTATTTTAAAATAATTTGATACATTAAGGATTTTGCTTACGGAACTCCAAAAAATCTTCACGGCGTATTTTACAGCCCATAAAATTCTTTGTTTCGGATTTCCTTCGCGAATTTCCCGGGTTATTTGTGTAAATCAGTTTTCTTTTTATTTTGTATACCTACCTACCTACCGTTTATCGTAATCATAAATATTTAGAATATCTTGATAATAGATTTAATTTTATATACATAGCTACTTTTTCTTTCGATATTCCCTGCAGTTTCAGTTTATTTTGATTTTTATATCAGTCTGTTGATCACACAAACATTTGTCTCTAGAATCGAACTTGGTATGTTATGGTGGGCTGTTTTCCGCAATCAAAGGCCCTTAAGTTTGATCCCAGATAAAGCCCGTATTTGGCGAGCAGGTGGGAAAGATAACTGTATATTTAAACCATTTCTTAAGAAAGACCAGCGAGTTTTTAATGTTGCTGAAAGTATCAGGACTGTGCAAAAGCACATGGGTCATTGTCATTGTCTCCTCATCTCCCAGGCGAGCTGTGCAAAGGGGGAACTTATGACAAAGCGTCAAAATTATCTGTCATTATGGTAACCCCGAAATAACTAAACGGATGACCTCCAACGAGATGAACGGACGATCTGGTAAAGGTCACTGGAAGTTGGATGCAGGCCGCATGTAACCGGTCTTTGTAGAAATCTATGGGGCAGGTCTTTGTTCAACAGTGGATCTCTTGTGGCTGATAAATATGATGATGATGATGGTAATTATTCAAAATTCAAGCTGTTTTTAACAATTTTTTATACAATTCCAGCGCCTACGCATCGTTCGAGAGCGCAAGCGTGTGGCGTGGATCCTGCTGCTGCTGGCGGTATTGTTCGCGCTGTGCTGGCTACCGTACAACATCCTGCAGCTACTGATAGACGTGAACGCCGTCAACGTCGAGTCTGTGTCGACGATGCTGCCGTACACATTATTGCTGGGTAGGTTTAATGTTAAACTAGCTTCTGTCCGCGCATCGTCCGTATGGACTTAAGAATTAGCTGGATAAACAGTATCCCATATTATGTTAGTCCAGGTTTTAAGCTGAGTGCATTTCATATAAGTAAATCTGTGCAGCCATTTTTTATTTAGTAATAAACATTTGGACATACATACAATATTAGTAGGATACCACTGAGGATGGTGAACGTGAGGTTATGTAATAAATAAGCTAATAAACCGATCAAGGTTGCGCTTGCTATGGTAATTGTGGATGGGTGACCATTCTTATGACATCGAGACCATTTTGCGCTTTATACTAAACTTTATCAACTCCCTTCTGAATGAGACTTTAATGTCCTATAAATATATTAAAGTATTGAAATAAAACTACTTTTTTACGAATTTTATCGCGTATATTGATATTATTAATCCCGACGTTTCGGACCCTTTACAGCGTCCATGGTCACGGGTAGACTGATGAACCATGGACGCTGTAAACGCGATAAAATCCGTAAAAAAGTAGTTTTATTTCAATGTACATATAATATTCGCGTAAATGTCAGAAATCAATATATATAAAAGTATACAAATGTTGATCATATACTATTGTCTTAACTATAATCGTATTTAATCAATACGGCTTTATGTCATTGCGTGTTAATCGGATTACATTGATTGAGTTAATACCATTATCATACTCATCATCTAACTAACTGCATCTTTCATTTAGTGGTCCTCAGCGGGACTGCTACGCTAGATGTTTTGGGTTCGATTCCTAAGTTGAGCAAAGTGTTATTGGGGTTTTCTATGAAATTTTCAGTAGCAAGTTGGAACTCGGATTTGTGCTGGGTTAATTAAATAAATAAATAAGTATTTGGAACATTTTGCACAACACCATCTGGTCCCAAACTAAGCAGAGCTTGTGCTATGGGTACCTGACAATGATAACACCCGGACCAATACTCGTGTATATCGCATAAATATTTGTGTACTGTGAAAATCCAACCTATAATATCGTGATTAGCAGTTCGACACTCGACCCACTAGACCAAAGATGTCATCATCGTAATAAGCTCGCTTTCTATTATGGAACCTAAACATACCGGGAAACTATGGTTATACATTGGTACAAGTGTGCCTAACCCTTCGGGGAATACAGGCGTCATGACTCTATGATCATCCAATTAGAATTTATGCAAATCGGAAAATCGATTCATAGGAAGTCCGTAACTCAATGAAACCTGTAATTGAATGGATTCTGTAATTGAATGAATCCTATCCTACCTCTGGATGAATTCCAATTGCGCTTTTTTCGTTTTGTGCTTGAATTCAATATGCAGCTCTTATCGAGCGGTAAGAAATTTTATTGACACGACAAATAGGTTTTGTTTGGTTTTATTTTCGTCATTTTTTTCTACCTACTCCGAATGTTTGTGTATGTGACATTAAATGTTTGTTAACACACATATATCCTAATATGAGGAAACGTTTCTATAAAAAAATATATAATTAATGTATATTATTTTGTGTATATAATTTCAGGACACACAAATTCAGCAATCAACCCAATAGTGTACTGTCTGATGACGCGCAACTTCCGGAGGTCGCTCCGTAAACTGATCTGCCACGACCCGGGTAACATACACTCTAGTACTCATTTCCATGTAAGTTTAAAAAAAAATCATCGATAAAGTCAATACTATTCATTCGATTAACTAAACAAAATAATAAGTAATTTACTAGAAAAATGGGAATCCTTCATAAACGTGACATGTATGTTTGTTCATAGTTTGTTGTGTACAGACGCCAGCAGATCAAGCTATTAAGAGCTAGCCAAAAAAAATTTCCCAATTGAATATGAACCTTATTGTTTTGTATTAAAGTAGAAAATCGTAGCTTCATGTGCTGGCCTCTGTACATTTTGGTTGTTGCCAGCTGCATTATTAGATAATATGTAGATTGTGCTGGATGTGAGTTAAAGTATCTCATCAAAAGCTAGTGACTTTTTATATAATAGAGCTGCCTTTACATATTGAAATTAAGCTCATTATCCTCGGGAACTATAATGTATTAAATATACTTTAACAAGATGGTCTTAAATTTCAATTTATCGTGCCTAAAATCCATACAAAAAGGAATAGATGTATATTATACATCTTTTTACTATCATTTATATTTTTTGGGACTTTATTACGAAGTTGTGGTTTTGATACATAAAATGCACAATATCTCATACAACAATATACATTATAATTCTTGTGTGACTCTTTTAGAATTTAAAGGCAGCTACCCACTAATCTCATTATCAAACTTCGCTCAATGTGTATGTATTTAAACCAGTATTGTATTTTGTAAAAGTTTTTCATTTAATTATTTGAAAACTTTGTGCAAAGCATGTTGTTTTAGTGCTTGTTATACATATAACTTTAACAATCTCATTACTAAATATGAGTAAGATAATGAAAATACAAATACTATGGAGAGTGTATATCAAAGAAAGGTACATGCCTGGTCTCATATTATTGCCATTAGGTCATACTTAGTCAAAATAGTCAAAGTAATTGTGTGATTTTTACTAAAAGCTGTTCTTAAATACCTATTTATATAGGTTTTATTTATTATGAGGACACGTTTGGCATAGTGGTGGAGCGTTATAGAGCGTGTCGCAGTTTCGATCCATCGATTCGATCGCACAGAACAAATATTTGTATTGCCTTCAGGTATTTGTCTGGGTCTGGGTCTGGGTGTAAGTGTATGTGAAAAATGTGTGTTTGTAAACGCACCCACGATACAGGAGAAAATCCTGGTGTGGGACAACGTTTTATAAATACAAAATATATAATTTTCTTCGGTTAAGAATCGCAAATCGTCGAGCGGTGATTTAATCAAATTTTATAAATGTGTATGTATGTGTAATGTTAGTTAATTTTATTTAGAGTATAGAGTTTTTAATTTGGTAGAAGTTGGATGTCTGAATGTTGTCTGAAAACTTTGTCTGAAACTTCAAATTTTTTTCAATGTAATTTTCCTTTACCGACTCATTTCTTTTCAGATGCAAGGCTTACGTCAAAAATCCAACACGTCTAGCATGCGGACCTGCACTACGGTCACCTTCAGGAGTAGCAACAACCAGTTAGGAAGACACGGTTCTGGCACCCCTAGCATCCAGTACGGAAGGACCAACAGAACTTCCTCGTTCAGGGATAACGGATGGAAGGACCGCTACCAAAAATCGCCTCAGTTTTTGTAAATTGCTTGGAGAAAGTAAAAGGAAAAATCTAAACAAACATGGTTATAATAAAAAATTTGGAGTTGAAAGAAAAAAAATAGTAGGTGTTTGTGGTTTTTTTCAAAAGTGTTTTCATATGATATATTTTGATTAGCCGGCGCGATAGACATTTGAATACAATTCCCACATAAATCCATACGGTTACTGAGAATTGCATATCAGAAAAGCCCAGTAATATTTTTCAGAATTGTAAAACAATGACAAAACTAACTTCGTAATAAGAACCATGGACTAGCAGCCATCGTTGTTACTAAAACTCTGAAATAGGCAAATAAAATTCACCTTACGTTAAGCTATGAATTATATTAATTTTTGCAAAAATATCGTCTAAAGACACTTTCTGACGGTGTCTGAGAAGAAACATAAACAAATGAAGTTCAGATACCATAGTACCTACCTAACCAATTAAATAGTAAGTAGGTGTACAGTTTGGGTTTAAGTTATGTCTTTTGAATTCCTGAATGAAACCTCATAAGCAGTCTAGTCATAGCTACCTACAGGTACGACATAGATTTCATGTGAGTATAAAATTTTATAAGAGTTATGAAGTAAATTAGCATGAAAAATATAATAGTTTCGAGATTGTATTTTGTTACTTAAAGCTAGTTATTTCTAGCAAAGAAGAAAAAAAAATACGTTTGCTTTATTTCATAGTTTGTAGTTAAAAACTTAAGAAATATCATTGACGCTTCAAATTTGACTATTGACTCATTAATATGGATACCTAGTAGATAGGTATTTTACTTTTAACTTATGTAAAGTAATTGTATCGCAGATTCTGAGAATATTCGAATACATAAATAGACGAGTTAGTCAGTTCTGCTACGTGCAGCGCCATCTCTGGTTAGACTCAAGTAATGTTTATACAAAACATTTTATTTTATACGTCAATAGATGGCGTTAGTATTTACACAGCTTTGAAGTACAGGGAATGTGCTAAGTCATTAAATTTAGTATTTCAGATATTTAAGTACCTACCTATTAAATTGTAATAAAACTACGCAAGGTACTGCAAAAATGAATGGCTTAATAATTATACATTATTATAATAGGTATTATTCCTGTTGTTATGTGATTTGTAACTAAATCACTCGCCAGGTTCGAATAAATTGTCATCACGTAATTTAAATGAATAAATCGTTAACTGAATTGAATAGTGCCACAAAAAACAAAAATATTACGAACTGGATAATTTTATTGATTAGTAGAAAAATATGATTCGATAATCCATAGCTTAGAACGAGAATCCATAACTAATTAAAAATTCAGATAATACGACTTGTGATACTATTGAATGAAGTCAAATAAATTTTAAATATTTTTTTACACTTAGGTTCATGCTTTGAATTAAGATAAAACTTTTTCCATACCATTTTCTAAGGAATTCTGTGTTACAGTCAATAGATGTAGCTTACCTCAGTTTTAAGAACTAAAGAAGCGCCACCTTTTGATAGACTCAAAAACTATTTAAGCCACCAGATGGCGCAAGTGAACCAAAATTGGTACGTTGCTTAATAATTGTGAAAGATTAAAAATTCATATTTTAGTTTGTAAATACTATTCATTATAATGGTCAGTCTTTAAGGCTTAATAATAATTATTAATAAGTTAAGGAGAAGTTACTAAATTAGCATATCTATCTTAAATAATTTTAAAATATTTTATAATAAAAAGATAATATCTGAAGACGTATAATTATTATAATGATTTACTCTTACGTAATAAATAATAACGAAATAATTTTAATGGTATTCAGATTCCAAATAATGTAAAACCTTACTTTTAAATAATAATGTATAAAGCATTATGTATATACAGTGAAGTTTCAAGCTCTTTAGTGTTTTATTTATTTCCTTCTATCAGCGCACCTACACTTCAATACATAGGTAGTTCATGTGTATGGGAATTCAAAGATTTTAATCTTACTGGTATGTCCTTTGTGCACGAACACCTGTACAAGGGAGGATCTCAATACACCCGTGCCCATTGTCATTGAAGTATACCTACCTACAACATCACAAGGAGAAGAATAGCTGAACTATTCTTCGCAGTGGTAAAAAGAACAAATAATAGACCATTATGGAATAATTGTTGACACAATATTCAGAGTGCATAGTGTAAATTATTATTAACAAGTTAAGAATAACCAGATTGCTACTTTTCATTCATTTTTGGTTGATATAATGCTTAATATTTCTCGCAGTGATTTCACCTGTGAAATTTTACAGCCTGCTACTTTTCACTCCTAACTAATTTTCATTACCAATGATTTACCATTTCCTAATTGCTACTGTGCTTTTTGTAAAGAAATATGAATTATAATCAATGGCGCAACGTCGCCATCGAAGTATGAAAAAAAAAATGTTTTTTGGTATTCTTGTGTTTGTCAGAGGTTTGCTAAAAACCACAGAACAGATTTTATTTTTTTATTCACTTAAAAACTGGAGTTGAAACTCATTACAATAAGATGTAGGTACTCTAGTTTTTAAGTGCAATTAAACCTTAGACCTGGACATCTGCTACCTTCCGACCTATAAAAAGAAGATATCTTTACTGTTGGTTAAAACATTTTTTTTTTATCACAACATGAGAGAAGCTTGAGGGCAGAAGCTAGCTATGTATAATATGAATAATATTTTTAGGCAACTACGTCGAATATCGACCAAATATTTATTCTATTTAGATTCGCCCACATCGAGATACGTGTAATCAAAAGTTTTCCGCTTCCTCGTTCAAATTCTTATCTGCTTTGATAAGTTTTTGCAAGATTAATTTTTCTTCGTTTTGAAATAAAACTTTTGCTTCTTACTCTTCATTGAGCCAGGAGACAAGTTCAGACCTACATAGGTAGATATTTCTTAATTATCACATTTTACTTTTACATAATACCCAGAATAATAATAGATCAAGTGAGGGTGCTCATCACGAGATCCCAGGTTCGATTCCTAGATCCAGCAATTTGGGAGCACTTTTAGAAAAGTCTAAAACTATACATAATTCCTGACGGCGAACTGCCATTTGATGACATTTTGGAATGGTGCGAAGTTGCTGACTACAGCAAAAGTGTGGTGGTTCAGCCCGAACAATCAGTATGTACGAACACCCACAGTTAACCTAACACAAGTGCTAAACTAAGCAGAGCTTGTACCGTGGGTAGGTACTAGATAATGGATACAATACTTAGATCTAATGTTTGTTTTAAATCGAAACTCCGAATTACTACTAAGAATTTCCTAATATATTTGACGACAAGTTATTAAACAAAACTATTAAAAATAAAATTTTGAGAATAAGATATACATTATAGAAATTGCCTATCTCTCCCGACATTAATCTGTGTCAGCAAAGAAACAAATTACAAACTGTAAGTGCTCTAAATGACAGACCAACAATTTGTTACCTTTTGTATACATCTCATCAACACAAACATTCTTGGACATTTCGTCCTGATACTGTAATGTTCTTTCTATAATGTAAGCCTTTACTAGAAATATTTCATTAAGTGATTGCATTCATAGATACAAGTTTTATTCTGAAAGTAAAAGTGACCCAAATTGAAATTATGCTGACAAAATAAATTTAATAACCAATTTATACATACTACAAATACATACCTACATACACTCACGCCTTTTTCCCATGGGAGTAGGCAGATACTAAAGAACGCCACTTGCTACGATTCTTGCATACCTACTTCTTTTGCTTCGACCACATTCATACATCTTGTCATACATACATATAAATATTATTGTTTATCTATGAAATTCCCAGTAACAGCTCGGAGTTTGAATTTGTGCCCGGTTTCATGGCAATGGGTTCGCTATTACATGGGTCCTTATTTATTTATATTATATCGTGTCAATTTTTTAACGTTTCCACTGCCGTACATCATTAAAACGTATAAATAGTTATTTTGAGTTGTGTCACTGTTGTTGACAGTGTACTTAACCATCATCATTATTAACCCATATACTGTCCCATACTTCCCATAGACTTTTCGAATTCATATGCGTATTAATAATTAATTATCACTCGCTTAAACGGTGAAGGAAAACATCGTAAGGAACCTGCATACCTTAGAGATTTTTCTCGACTGTTTGTGAAGTCTGCCAACCCGCACTAGGCCAGCATGGTGGACTATAGCCTAATCCCTCTCAATCTGAGAGGAGACCCGTGCCCAGCAGTGGGACAGTATATGGGTTGATGATGATGATTTTACACAGCATCCCAAATTAAACAGAGCTTGTACTGTTGGTAATAGACAATCACAAACTCTTAAGTTCATCCCATATACGATTATATTTGTTTTATTAGTCGATAATTAATACATTAATTAAACATTGTCTTAAACTAAAACTAGGAAAACGCATCCGATATCTGAATTTATGCAAATTCTAGTTCAACCACTGTAGAAATCTGAGATGCTTCCATCCTTCTCTTTCGTTAGGATTCAGAGTGAGAGAGAGGTATTCTATTATTCGGAAGTTCGGGACTCGTCAAAGAGATTCGTGCAAAGCCCCTGTGTTTATCTTAATTAGCATAATTGAATTCTGCTTTTCGTTAGCAATTTTGAATGGCACTTTTATAAATTGGTTCATTTCGTGCATTTTATTTAATTATACGGTTTTGTATTGAAGCAATAAATTTGTTGTTTATTTGTTTGTAGCAAATTGTTTGATGAAATTTAATTAAAATTGGCATTTAATTATACTTCTTTGTGGGTGGCGACGCCATTTGTTAAGATATTAAAATATCCGCTCCGAAATGTGTATAGCAGATGTGGGCAAACAGGCTGAAATGGGATTGGGCTGGATATGTCAGTCATATGCACAGTGACCGCTGGTCAAGTCTCCACACAATCGAGGTTTGAAGATGGTACAAGGCGTCGAGACCGGCCAAGAAAGACAATGTCCTTCTCCAAGATCTACTCTACTTTTGTACCAAATTTCATCACAAACAGTTTTGTAGTTTCGTGGTTTAGGCGTGAAAGCGTAACAGACAAACAGAGCTAAGTTCACATATATATAATATTAAAGATTAATCCATTGTTATTTCTCTCAATTATTGGTTATGTACGCTTCACATGGCTAGATAAAAATATTCTCTAAAGTGCTAATCAAGTGTATAATATTTCGCGTAAATTTTATTTGTTGAACGGCTAGCGTACGGTCAGTAAACTCTCCGTTTTCTAAAATGTTGTGTGAATATTTTAGTGCAATGTTCGTTTTTGAATTTGAATTTAGACGGCTTATGATAACAATATTTTGGGACGAAATTATATTTTATTAACAAAGAATATTTTTTAGCCATTCAATTTTCAATCTTGATAAGTAAAACAAATATTTATAAATACATTAAAAATTGTAGCTTAAACGCTGATCAAACAATCCACAAGGTTATAGGTGGGTCGGCAGTATAAGGGTCAAAGTCCCCCCACTGCCAACTCAACGTTTCCTCGCGGAGCACTAGCAACCTTGCTCACCGTAAGGAATACTACAAACTATATGTAGTTAACTTAACAAGACTGCTTTGAGCTATGGCTCAAAGCAGTCTTGTTAAGTCGACGACGATGTGTGCAGTTTTCCAACCCTCACTAGGCCAGCGTGGTGGACTGTGGTTATCCCTCTCAATCTAAGAGGAGACCCGTGCCCAAAAGTGGGACAGTATATGGACATCATTAAGATGATGATGAAGGTGGCAAACAAGCATACGACTCACCTGATTCTTGAGCGGAGGTACTTCCCCAGTTGGGCAGCTCCAATTTGAGTGGAATTACTCCCACTATGCCCTACGTTTCTTAATTAAAAAAAAATGTTGATATGTACAATTAGGGAACAAGCTCTGTGTCGCAAGGGCTTTTTTTGTTTTCTTCTGTAGGCAGAAACAGAGAGAGGCACTTATAGGTATACACAGGTAGTGTCCCATAGCAAGGCAAGTGCCTCCACACTTTGCTTCTCACAAACACAATTAACGGACAGAAAATACACACAGACTCGATACAAATACTAGAGGATCACATAAATATTTGACTCGGGTGCGAATCGAACCCGCCACACCCGGTAGTGACGAGTTGACCACCTGAACCGCTACGCTAAATGTGCACTTTCAGAAAATTATTCGCAGCACATACCAGCACATACAAAGTTATAGTGTAAACAAAATACGCCGCAAGCCTCTAGCTAAAGTATGTATGTAGGGACTTAAATCGTTTGCTGCATTGATATTCACTACCACAGTGCGGCCTTATTGAATTTTACCTTTTTGTGTGTGGTGGAGAGTGCCAAGCAGTTGGCTTTATTAAAACATTTCTATTATAATATTTTATTTCTTTGGAGTGCTTTTTAAAGTATTGCAGGTAAGGCAGCACATTTTTTAAAGTAATGGCATTGGATGTGAAATTAGTGAATATTTGATAAAGTTTTATAGGTATTTTAGGTAAAAAAAAACGGTCTTCAAGTAATTTGTGGGAGAATTTTATTGATGATCAGGCTACAATCAAATTTAAACGGAATCTTTCAAGTACATAATACTCATAACACAACATACCATCACGCCTGTATTCCCCGAAGGGTTAGGCAGAGGTGTACTAATGTACACCCACTTTTCGCCGGTATGTTTAGGTCCCATGCAATAGGGTTAACCCAGTTAATGGCAATAGGCTCGCCCTATTGCCATTAACCGGGTACAAATTTAGACTCCGAGCTGCTACTGAGAATTTCATACCCAATAACACTTTGCTCGACCTGGGGATCGAATCCAGGACCTCTAGCGTAGCAGTCGCGCTTAGGACCACTAGACTAATGAGGCAGTCTATCGTATCACTCGTATATCTACAATCTACTTGTTTGTATTTGACAATTAAAGATAAATTTTCAGGAACGCAAAATTAAATTCCACATTCCCCTTAAGTTAAGCCTTAATCGCCTGTAATATACGTGAGGCAGTATTTATGACACTGAGGAATTTGTATAAGACAAACTGTAGCCCGTGGAAATGGTGGGCCATTTGCAATTAGGTATAAAGGCCTATTTGTAACGTTGCCCCTTTTAGAATGGAATCCTATGTTGTGGAATCGCCAGTATGTTTACAAGCAAATTTTCACACACGGAATTACTTTGTCAAACATATTGATTTCTGACATTTACGCGAATATTATACATTGAAATAAAACTACTTTTCACGGATTTTATCGCGTATATTGATATTATTAAGACCCAGCCATCTTCTTTACTTACCACCTGCTTGGAATCCTGTTATAGATTCTATTAAACCAAAATCCAGGCCTACAACTACAAGACCAAAGGATACTGTGAGCTCGTTCTGCGTGAACAAGAATGTGAAATGTCAAAAACTAGTTGATTATTATGAGGCAGGTGCGGTTTTTATTGAGAACGATATACCCTGCCACCTTCCCAGATGGCAAACGGTCCATGAAGCCTTTCCGCACACCAAAAGAAATGGTAGTTAGTAATGTACTTTAAAAACGTTAATATTATAGCGGCTCTGTCAAATTTAACATGACATAAAAAAGCTACAGACACTTGTGCATCTCGCTCATTCAAACTCATATCAACCTATCAAAGTACAATTAACAGACGTAATAGAAAAACAATCGTATCAACCCTCTGGAGGATCACAATTCTTTGATGAAACTAGTGAAGGTGTTTGAACCTTTGATATGATCCGTCAATCAATAATCTTCACTACTTAAATAGGCCAACATAATATTATTCATGTATCTACTTACCTACTTGTGAGTTTAAATGTAGCTTTCCATTATGCCCTGAGTGGGCGTTCAACTCGACCATAATGCAGTATTGGATGAAATGCCCTTTAGAGATTCGAGCGAGCAATCTGCATTCTACATACTTGTTTGTGCGAATTACGGAACGTGTTCACGTATATAACAAAGCTTTAATGAAAATTGAATTTGGTATTCCTACATATTTCGGCAAGAATTTGAAATCAAAACACCCGAATGCAAAAAGGAAAATTTAAAAGTAATACATTAAAGACCGAAACATGATTGAGAATAAATTACAAAATTAAAATAAACAACAAACAAAGTAACCACTCCTTCTTATTTTAAAAGAGCAACCATGGAGTTTCTTGCTGGTTATTCTACATAGGAAACGACTAATTTGGAATCGTGAACCTAGACTCGACATTTCATCATTACATCTCGACATTAGCAGTCGTCCTGCATGGATTAAATTTCCGTATATAATAATAAGGTTTTTAGCCAACTTGCGGCGGCTGGTGTGAATTCGTGGACTTCCGACATTCCCCCGGTGAAACAGCGAAGGATTTATAAGTATGTGGTTAATATGAAAATAAATCTATTTTGATTTTGAATACTACCAATGAAACACAATTAAATACATAAACTGACTCCGGGCGATCCAGCGATCCATCTGCTCGTTTCCCCCTATCCCATAAAAAAAAGCAACGGTAAAAATTTAAGTATTAGTAATCCTTAGTTAAGCTGCTTCATTTGTACAGGGAATGAAAAAGACTACTGTATATGAATTCATACGTTTGATTTCCAGGTGTTGTTGACATTTTCTATGCAATGCTTTAAATCTTGGAGTTTCGATTCCTAGACAATTAATGGCAACAATATGCTTAGATAAGCAAGTGTAAGTATGTTTCCCTTTAGGAAATATAGGTGTGATGATATGTAGTCTTCAATACTAGCCTAACTAACAGGTTATTAGGAACTTAGGCATCAAAGAACAAACTTCTCGGCATTATTAAATGAGAAATTTTGGAAGCTTGTTTCCCCGTAATGTTTGTATAGCCTAAATTTTAATTGGGTCTGGTTATTCATTAGGTTTATAAACACTTAGGTAGTCTATATCAATGCTTAATTCAAAACAACATACCATAATACAAAGGGCTAGGCAGAGATGTATTAATGTATACCACAGTTCTCCGGTATGTTTAGATCCCATGAAATAGGGGACGAGACTATAATCAAGAGAGAGATAGGGCACAGTGGGAGTAATTCCACTCAAAGCTGAAGCTGCTTGAATGGGGACGTACATCCTTGCAGAAAATTGAAGTGAAAAAAAAAACTGCTTTTAGCTGTGTTGTGTTTCTTACGGTGAGCAAGGTTGCCAGTGCTCCACAAGGAAACGTTGTGTTGGCAGTGGGTTGACTTTGACCCACAAACTGCCAACCCAACTATTCCTCTTTCGTTTTCTAGGGTCGGCAACGCGCAAGTGACACCCCTGGTGTTACAAGCGTCTATAGGCTACGGTAACCGCTCCCCATCAGGTGGGCCGTATGCTTGTTTGCCACCTTGATCATCATCATCAATCCATATACTGTCCCACTGTTGGGCACGGGTCTCATCCCAGATTGAGAGAGATAAGGCTACAGTCCACCACGCTGGACTAGTGCTGTTAGGCAGACTTCACACATCGTCGTCGACTTCAAAAAACATGCAGGTTTCCTCACGATGTTTTATTTCAGCGTTTCAGCGAGTGATAATTAATTATCATTATGCACATGAATTCAACAGTAAGAAGTGCGTGCTTTGGATTCAAACTCGAGACCTTTGACTTGGCAGTCTAATGGTCATATTACTAGGCTTGGCGGTTACCACCTTAGTGGTATATAAAAAAAAACAACAGTAATACCCCTCTGCTTAACCATGAAGTATGCAGGCGTGATTATTATTTTCAAAACTTCATGCTATAACAGCGACCCATATAAAAGTTCCATTATCACTCAAATCCAATGCAAATGACGTCATACAGCGATCAGCCATCAAATTACTTGCATCATTAATCATACGGAACTAGGAAGGTACGCGATAACACTTTCATTTGAAATATTATGTCCATACACTTATGAGTATGTTGAGAAGATACATCAGTAGGACGAGTTTAATCCATACTGTATACTATATATTTTATGTCATGGATCCTCCGCCACCCGGGGAGGTGGCAGGATAATTATATCAGACTCGTGCCGACTAAAAACCGCACTTTCCATAACCTTGCCTTGTAGTCATGGCGAAGGGATCCGTGATTAATCACGACATACTATATATCTACCTACTACCTATATTGTTAAGTTTTTTTTTCCTTAAAGGATAAAAAATATACGTATATCCACATAATATCGTACATAATATCCATCCACACGTATAATCACATACGTCATACTATCAGCCTCATCTTTATCGAATGCAGTTATCGCGCTAAATAGATACTACGAGTATATCCTGCATCGCGCTATCAACATTCGCAACGAAAGTTGCATATATACAGACACCCGACATCAACCATCGAGTCGTACCGCGCCAGGCAAAACGCACACCTGGTCAGAGGATCCTTCTTTTGGATGGAGGGGCATATATACCTCGCCTTCCACACTGTTCACCCGGCTTGTCGCGGGTTCGGTTCGGTTCAATTCAGTTTTTACTAAAAGTGAGACTACTGTTTTTCTTTTGCACCCTTTTATTCTCTTTTTGTGTATTTTTGAAACACTGCCAAACGGGTTTCAATGACAGAGAAACGAATTCACATTTGTTTAGACGTCAATATTAATGCGCGCGCTAACGCGTAGCGAGAATAAGAAATCATCTCATCTATTAGTTTCCAAACTAAAATGTGGGTATTGCAAAAATAATTAATTATACAAAACGGTAGGCGGTGCGCTCACTTTTAAAAATAGAATAAAATATTTGCAATCCATACCACTGTTACAATATTCAACAATATTTTGTCCGTGTATTTGATTTTTGGAGCAAAGAGCAAGATACAGAGACGAACACAAAAAGCTTTCACCACTGAAAAAGTATATAAAAAATATTGTTTGTACTCTATAACTAGATTGCAGAAGGATAAGTGACTCCGGCTTGCGTAAGGTTGCCATCTATGGTGGAATAGAGAAGAGGCCTTCACTCATCAGTGTGTCAATGATACCAGCTGAATAGGTAGATAATAATAAGTTGGGGTCATTTTCTTAAAATTATTATTTCAGCTATCATAGTGACATACCCTAGTGGTGGACGAACCATGAAGGTTAACTATAAATTAATAATAATGTCTGTAATTTTATTTAATACTACTGTTGCCCGCGGTTTCACCACATCCCATACATTTTTGAAAAAACCGGTAGCCCATGTCCTTCTCCAACGTCTAATCGATCTCTGTACCAAATTTAATCAAAACCGATTAAGCGGTTTAGGCGTGAAAACGTAACAGACAGACAGAGTTACTTTTGCTTTTATTAAAAAGTAGTGAGAATATAAAAACAAATGTTGCTAATTGCGTAAAATGCCACAAAACTATTCTTTACTGCTATTCCACATACTCCCTCAACTCAACCTCAACAATACATACCCTTAGAGATGTCACCCTTAGTTAACTCATAATTAATTATATACCTACTTAAGGCTTACCTTACATACCACCACAACTCAGAGATCGTATCTTTGAGTGGAAGTACTAGGAATTTAGTGTTGTTCCATAAAGCAAGACTAATTAGTTCGCAAGAGAGTTTAAGGCGAAATGGTAGTTCAGATATTTAGTGAATTCAATGAAATCATAATTGTCTAGAATGTAACAAAAACTGATCACTTTCCCAAAATGTATGTAATTTTTTTAAACACCACATCTTAGATTTGAACCCTGTGTTTTTAATCAATTAATATTATTCCAACTACATCATTCCAAGGAAATTGACAGTGGCAGTTCAGAGTTTAGTTTTGTGCCCGGATAATGGCAATAGGCTCGTTCCTGATTGCTATATCTAGTTACACATTAGTACACTTCTGCCTAACCCTACCAGGAAAACTCGGGTGGTGTAATTTATGTGGATATGGATAACCTCTTTTTTGAGTTTGTTAAAAAGCACATTGATAATAAAAGCCTGTACACACTATAGGGGTATAAAGTTACTAATTGAATGAGCGAAATCACAAATGGAAAAATGAAGCTGAATGAATCACGAGCTAGCTAGCACTAGTGTTTCAAATATTTTTATCAATGAGCCGCGAACTATATACACGTCTCTTTCCCACGTTGTCTGTTTCGCTCGCACGGTGCGCTATTCAGTAAGCTTCAGAGCCTTCCGCATGTAACACGCCGATGGTGAAAGCTACTGAAATTTTCGCGACTCGACAAAGTTTCGAAAGTAATTTTGTTCGGGTATTCTTGGTACTTGAGTATATATTTTTGTTGGTTTAGTGAAAGTATTAAACAAGTGTTTTTATACATGAAAGGTGTTATGATATTTTTCTTAGTAAGTGTGAAAAAAAGTTGTGAAGTTATGTGAAACTTTAATAGTTACAAAATGTTTTCAAATTTGACTTTAAACGACTTTGCATTACATGGTTTGAACATAAGTGGTGCTTTGAACGATAGCTTCCAGTTTGGTTCCGAGTTGGACATATTTTTTCAGCCGGAAAATGTCCTAATAACGTTGTATGTGCCAATTATTTTGCTGTCTATGGTGGCGAACATTCTTCTTATAGTGGTTGCTGTAAAATGTAATTATACCAAAAAGTAAGTTTGCTACTGTAGTTCTTAATTTATATATAACCAATAAATATGTTGTTTTTTGCACTATAGTAACTCAAAGTATATCTGCACTATACATCTTTATCTTCGGTGCGTTTGATTAAATTTGATATCAAAAATAAATTGAAAATACCTATAGAAGATAGTCGTAAAAAATACAGAAGTTTAAGGGTTGAGTCACACGTGTGATTTCAAAGGTATACGTAATATATTTGAATATACAAGTGTTGTCAGGAACTGAGTATGATAAAGCAAGGGATAATGCTAAATAGTAATCGGAGAAGAGAAGCTTGTCGTCAATAATTTATTTAATCTGCTTCAAGATTGTGTGTGATTAACTCATTAAGGTTGTGTGCAGATCTTGATACACCTTAAAACTACGTATTTTGTATAAACGATTTCGGCTAAATTGAAGAAAGAAGAATCATTTATTTAAATATTAAACAATTCTGTATATACTTTGGTGTAAGTTAGGCAGACGTGTACTAAATCACACCCACTGTTAACCAGTATATATAGGTCCCATGTAATAGGGCACGACCCTATTGCCATTAACCAGACATAAATCCAAACTCCGAGCAGCTACTGAAAATTTCATAGAAAAACCCAATAACACTGCTTTCCTGAGCATTGTACGCAGGACCACACGTATAGGTAAGGAGCTTACAACCACTAGGCTAATAGTAGCACTTCTCAAACGTCGTCAGTAATTGCCGAGGGCAGACAATTTACAGCCTTGTATAACATTCAAAGTGTCCCGTTTCCTTTGCGAGTGCTTAAGATAAGTGTTTTGACAGTAGTTAAATGTTTGATAATCAAACTTTGGTTTAGGCTAAGCTTTGATGTGCACGCTTCGGCTACGAAGGTCATAACGGGTAGGATGCACGTACAGAAGACTTCTGTGGAATAGTCGACGAGAAGACCTGTCGAAGTTTACCAAATGCGGCCCATCCCAGCTGAATCCTCCTATCGGCTTCCCTTTCGAAATTGTTTCCTTGTTACCCAACAAATATTATAGTATCAAACTTGTATTATAAGATTATGAGAGGGGCTCGTGGCTAAATAATACCTAAGCTGATCAATCGATCTGCCCGGTTAAGCAGCGCTAGTCACGGTCAGTATGTGGATGAGTGATCATTCTTAACACATCGAAAGCCCGCCGTGCCTCGGACAGCACATAAAGCCCTCGGTCCTGGTTGCCATAAGAACACTTATGACAATCGTTTGTGATAAATGATATTTATTTCTGTAAATAGATCTTTTAAAGACACTTTTACAAGTCAATATTTAACTTTTTTTTTAAGCTAGATGGCTCCGGCATTTCCTAACTGACGACCTCTGAGAAGAAACGTCGAAACAAACTCAGAGAATCATAGTCTCTTTTAAAGTCCAGACATAGATAATAACAAATATGTGTCTTACAATGTAGGGTATAAGGGTAGGGTACAATGTGGTAGTCAGAATCCGAAAAAGTCTGACAACCAGTTTATCCTCAGGATATCGGTATTATCCAAGGTTGCGAAGGTCTGATGGCAGTCGCTTCGTTTAAAATACTGATATTCAGCCGCATCTGGTTAGACTGGAAGCAGCAATATAGTTGGGAAAAGGCTCCGAGAAAGAGCGCAATATAAGATTATGTATGTTCTCTATATCAGAATACAGGGGGTTGGATTAGACAGGGCCCGGATGACCGGAGGTAAGTAAAATAAAATAAAAATAAACTAATGCATGACATGTACAGTCATGAACATACACACATCAAAAAATGATTGCGATCACTAGCATAAGCTGATATATTTTTTTAAATTGAACTTTATCAAGAAACATTCTTTGTTGAGTGATTTTTTAAATAGAAATACCCTGTTTGAAAGAATCTAAAAAGAAGAAGAAATCATAATATAATCTACCGTAACAAAATAATATTTCGATTTTTCAAAGTGATCGCAAACTTTTTTTGATGTGTGTATGTACCTACCTATACACTTACCGAAATTCTAAACCTATTTTCTTAAAGTATGAACTTAAATTGTATGGTGTTACGAACAATATTTTAAAAACTATACTATATTGATAATAGTTTTACCTCAAAGTTGCAATCGTCACTTCGCGAAAAAAATGTTTTTGAGTTTTATACATATTTTTTGTCGTGACTGTACGTGCGTGTGCACGTGTCTTTTCAGTACCTAATAAATGGCCCATCTATTTTGTCCGCCATGTAGCTAAAATACCTAATGTGACTAGAATACTGTGAGAATACTGTAATATTTAAGCACGAGAGGAAATGACCAAGTAAACAAAACTTCTCCGCACGTTTACTGTCAACAAGACCTAGGACGCTTGGTAATAAGATCTAATAATCCACCTGGCTGGCCACAGACATCATATTCGTAAGCTTCAACGATTTTACCATATTATTTTAGTCGACAGTATAGAGATGTAGTGAGCAGTGATAGCCTAGTGATAAGACCAATAGACTACCAAGACAAAGGTCTTGAGTTCGAATCCAAGGCACTTCTGACTTTTCGAATTCATGTGCGTATTAATAATTAATTATCACTCGCTTAAACGGTGAAGGAAAACATTGTGAGTGGATGCATGCCTTGGAGATTTTTCTCAACGGTGTCGGTGAAGTCTAACAACCCGTACGACTGGAGAAGTACCTCTGCTTTGCAGAAAATAGAAGTGAAATAACACTGCTTTGAGCTATATTGTGTTTCATTTCGGTGAGCAAGGTTGCCAGTGCTCCACAAGGAAACGTTGTGTTTGGCAGTGGGGGGACTTTGACCCTTATACTGCCAACCCAACTATTCCTCTTACGTTTTACTGGGTCGGCAGCGCGGTACGGTAACCGTTTACCATCAGAGCCGTATGATCGTTTGCCACGTAAATGGAATAAAAAAAATCAATTAATAAATAATTAAGTCTAACCCGTAAGAGAATCCTCATACCCCGCTGTGTGGCAGTAATTGGCTAAATTATTAGATGTCCCTTTACCCTAAATTCATAATCCCTAGATAATTTGGGACTGCTACAGAGTTTATGAAATGATGTCAGTAATTGCCGGACTAGGGAACATAGCATAACTTTGTAAGACACTCACAAGTGTTATGTTTCCCTGGAGTACCTAAGATGGGTCGCGTCAGGTAGTAAATGGTTGGCAATTACATTTTGGCTAAGACAACGTACAGACACCAGTATGTAGTAAGCTATCCAAAACTGTCAAATTATCCCAATTTAAAATGAATCTTATGACTTTATTTTAAAGTTGAAAATCTATCAAAGAAATTAAGAAATTTGACAGATTGGGCTGACAGCTCGATGTGCTGACCTCTGTACCATCACACTTGAATTCCCTGAAGGGTAAGGCAGAGGTGTTAGGTGTACTGCTATAACTATAGAACCCTGAATCGAATTAGAGGTGGTTTTTACGCAGCAGTTCGAAACAAACATGTTTTATAAAAAAAAAGTGGATGAGTTATAGATATAGCTATTGCCTTTAACCGGGCACAAATCCAAACTCCAAGCTGCTGTCCTGCCATAGTTTTATAGAAAAACCAAACAACTTACTCAACCAAACTCAGGGCCTATGGTTTAGTAGTGGCGCTTACGATCAGCAGACTAATGAGACAGTCTAAAGCCTTAGTATTGATAACCTTGTTGTAAGTACCTAATAAGTTAAGAGTTGTTACTCGTACATGGCTTTAATAATATGCAGATAAATATAAGTTTTGTAACCAGGGCAAAGACAAGACACGCTCGGAATAATAAACAGTTTGAACTTAAAAAGTTTTCACATTACATAAAAGTAGGTAGTTTTAAGAAAGTTTCTTATCTTACGTGGCATTTCTCTTTGCTTCGAATTCGTGATTTGTAATTTTAGGTACACATTAGGGCTAGTTATTTTGAGAATTTGGACGGAATTTTAGATTGATGATATTGTCATCATCTGCTGACTTCTCCCATGGCTGGGTGTACCTCTCTTATTTATTTTTTTATTCCACTAAGGTGGCAAACATGCATACGTCCCACTTAATAGTAAGTAGTTACCGTACACTAGGGGTATCACTTGCGCGTTGCCCACCCTGTAAAACGAAAGAGGAATAGTTGGGTTGACAGTATAACGGTCAAAGTCCCCCACTGCCGACACAATATTTCCTCGCGGAGCACTGGCAACCTTTTACACCGTTAGGAACACAAAATAGTACAAACCTGTGTAATTATCTCTTATGTAGTTCCAATGTCCACGCTACTGTTAATGTTGTTCATATCTTTAAATGAAAGAAATAGACTTATTTATATGAAGGTTTTGATTCCCGTTGGGTGGGATTTCACATAGCTAATATTTGACTTATGTAAGGCCTAAGTTATCAGACCAGGGGCCTTACCACAACGTGTTAATGCGATCATTTTTAGGTTGAGAGAAAGGGATGGCGCTATTTATTTTATAGAGCGACGTCCCTCTCTCTCAATCGGAAAATGATCGCAATAATAGGTGGTGGTACGGCCCCAGTATACAAATATTAGTCAGTAAATATTTGTACAGTACAATATAAATCTACAGCTACAGCTGATGATGAAATCTACAGCATCGCATATTTCAAAAAAATGGATGGCTTCCTTGACAATAGAAAATTGCAGTGCTACACAAGCAACTCGTTTAACTTGCAGCAGTCCCTCAGTACGGTCAGAAACGAAAGTCGCTCAAACATGATGCAATCTACAATACGATTTTTAATATGAAGTTACTGACATGTGAAGGTTGTGTGAAATCATCATCATCAACCTATATACTGTCCCACTGCTGGGCACGGGTCTCCTCTCATATTGAGAGGGATTAGGCTATAGTCCACCACGCTGGCCTAGTGTGGGTTGGCAGACTTCACAAACCGTCGAGAAAAATCTCTCAGGTATGCAGGTTTCCTCACGATGTTTTCCTTCACCGTTTAAGCCAGTGATAATTAATTATTAATACGCACATGAATTCGAAAAGTCAGAGGTGCGTGCCCTGGGTTCGAACTCGAGACCTTCGACTTGGCAGTCCAATGGTTATACCGCTAGGCTATCACTGCTGTTGCATATAAATGATCATTAAATATTTACCTGTCCTCTATAATAAACTCCTGACAAGTTTTGGAGCTGTCATGTTTTAAAAAATTAGCTGTGTTCTGCGTATTTCGTTGCTGACCGTACTAAGGGACTGCTGTGCTAAGGGTCCTAAGTTTCCTGTCATGGTTGTGGTGAATTTCACGGATCCCATGGCCATGACAATAAGGCAAGTGAAGGCAAGTGCGGTTTTTAGTTGGTATGAGACTGACACACTCAGCCCTCTCCCCATGTGGCGGATAGTCCATGAGGATTATCCGTATTATAAAAAAGGGGGCCTAAGTTCGATTCCTAGGTCAAGTAAAGTGGATTTTTCTATGAAATTGTCAGTAGCAGCTTGGAGTTTGAATTTATGCCCGGTTAATGGCAATAGGTTCACTTTCTTGGCCCCAGAGACCTAAATATACCGGTGAATTGTGCGTGTACATTGCATACCTTTACTAAACCTTTTGGGGTATACAAGCGTTTTGGTATGTTACGTTAATATTTGTACAATATAATATAAATCTACAGCATGAATATTTCAAAAAGATTTTTGGCTTATCTGTATCCTAGAGACTAGAAAAAATTATGTAGGAAATACACCTCCATTACAAAACGTCTGGCATTTATTCTAAAATTTTCTACTGTCAAGTTCGATAAATGTTTTGTCGGTCAACAAAAACGTTGGCATGGAACTCGGACCGCTCATATTTATATCTGGGAATCATCAGCCGGCTCACACCCGACCAGGATTAATATGCAGGCTTTAAACTTATTTGGGACACATATCCGGTTTTGGTTTGCGGTGTTTTTTGTTATTTTGGGAAGTATTTACATAGAATCTATGTGGGTTAATTTGAGGAGAATTTGTCCTGTTTCATTTGTTATTCAACAAAATAGTTGTTATGAATTTCAAGGGTAATTCTCAGGTTTTTTAAAGGTCCTAGCATTCAAATCAATATATAAATAAATGAGCATACTTACATAAGGTATACATCTAGAAAAGTGCACCAAGATTATCACGCAGTGGGTACCAGAAAAAAAAAATCACCACCGAGTCAGGTAGAGCAAAAAATGATGAGAAAATCTGGATACACTGAAGCCACAAGTTGGGACGATGGGAAAAATATGGACAAGTCATGTAAACAATATCATCATTCTCATCATATTATTGGGATGGTGTCCACGATAGCTTAAACGAATCGATTGCTATTAAGACCGTAATCCAATATCGAGCCAATTATTGTCCTAAATGTTCAGGAACAAAACAACGAACGAATAAGGACTAATAACGAACGAATAACGAATAAGGAACAAAACAACGAACGAATAAGGAACGATGCTAAACTTTTTCCTAAGGTCAACTATGCACGGGCTGACTTCGGCAAATGCAGCCCAGCAGATCGGTTGATCGGCGTTGTTGTTACTGAGCCACGAGCCCACCACATGAAGACATTTATCAAAATAAATTCATTTAAATATGTTATATTTTCACGTCGTCACCTAATAGCTGACGACGTGGATATATTTTATTGTAGTCTGAGTGAACTCACAAAGATAGCACTTTTTAAATTTTCTTATTGTTAAGTTTAGTTAGTCTATAATTATTGTAGAAATTAAGATACCTCATTATCGAATTGGAATTAGTCTGTAAGGATGTGATGGGAGTAAATAAATGAATAAATATTATGACGGGACAATATGATCAGAATCCTACTAGTGCCCATGAGAAATAAAATGCATGAAAATGTTCCCAAAGCCTGGTCTAAACCTTTTCGGTAAATTTCTTCATATACAACAGTAATAGCAGGGTTGAGCATCAATCATGTCTTCGTAAGTATTGCTGATGAACGAAACATTTTTTTTTTCTAAAAATATTATTATGAGTTAGGAAAATGTATCATAATTTCGACTCCCACTTGCTAAATATATTCCGGGTGGAAAGTTTTAAATGTCACCGAGTATTTGAGTCAGATGATTGGCAAAAAATACTTGTCATAATATTTTTCCCGTGGTTTTCACCTAAAAATAGCGGGTTTCACGTCGTCAGTAGAGGGGGCGGCTAATGAACTATTGTAAGATGCGAGGTGTATCGTGGGTAGAACATGAATAATGCTTTATTCCGTGTACAGTATATATACTTAAGATTTTTTAATATTTATTTATTCAACAATTTTACTGACAGCTCTGACGGCGCATAGGTTATTTACATTTATATTGAATTAGTCTCTCGTTGTAAATAAAAATAATAATGTACAGAGGCCAGCACATCAAGCTACCCCAATCTGTCAAATTTCTTTGATAGATTTTCAACTGTTATACAAAATAATAAGGTTCATTTTGAATTGGGAAAATTTGACAGTTTTGGACAGGTTAACCAGCTGGCGTCTGTACAATTATGTAGTTTAGATGACCTTTCCTAAAATGCATCCCAACCTTAACCTTTCGTTTAAATATTTAACGCTAGGACCACACCACTAGGAGCCTCGTTTAAAGCTAAGAGACAGGTGCTTCACTAAGCACTAGGATCACTCACTAGTATTCCTAGTAGGTAAACGAACATTTGGCAACTATCACAATTGGCCACATTGCAAGCGACGCGCTCTGCTAAGTGTCTTCCTGTAAACAAGCATTGCTTATAGCGTAGCTCTTCTTTTTCTTGGCGGATTGTTCTCTATAGGATCAACTTTTTGGAACGGTCAACTAGAATCTTAACTTTTCATAAACGCTTCATCATTATCAACCTATTTATGTAGAGTATATGGGTTGATAATTACTACTGGGCATGGGTCTCCACACAAAATGAGAGGGATTAAGCTATAGTGTACCTGTGCACCAGTGTACCAGTGCTGGTTTTCCGTGGAGAAAATCCTTAAAGTATGCAGGTGCTCTCAGAATGTTTAAACGTAGGTAAACATTTGTAAAACCTTACTATTTAAAATAAAAATATTTTTAATTTGAATTTTAAGTTTCTCTGTATTACCTCAGCCTAAAGATAATTGACGACACGTTTGGCATAGCGGTTGAGCAATCGGCTTCTGAGTCACGAGTTGTGGGTTTGATCCCCGTACGGAACCAATATTTGTATGACCTATAAGTTGTTGTTCCAGATCTGGGTGTTTGTGTCTGTGCACCCACAACACAGGAGAAAATCCGAGAGTGGAACAACGTTTATTAAAATAATAATATAATATTTACCTGTCACGTTGTGTTTTGAGCACGTGACCACCACGACACCACACTACCTACTGTTAGGGTTGCCAACATTTCTTCAGCGAAATATAGTATATTTCAGACGAAGTTATAAAAAAATTTAGTACACTTCAAAATAAAATAATATTTTATGAAAAACGCAAAAAGTAAACGAAGATAAAATATATATATATATATATATATATATATAGTTTTTATAAAACATATACACAAATATATATTTTTACAGCTTCGTCTGAAAAATTCTATTTGCACTTCTTGCATGTTTTAATAATTATTTGAAAGATTTGGTTGTTAGATTTTGGTGTTGAAAATATAGTATTTTTGCGTACTATGTGTTTTTTCAACAGTACACAGACCCGAAATAACGTACAATACTATATATTATAGTACGGTTGGCAACCTTACCTACTGTACACACTGCTACAAAATTCCAGAGCAAGCTGACCTCGCATTGTAAAGGCTTTTCGTCCAATTAAAGGTCAGCCTATAGGCCGCAGAAATTAGGCGTAATAAGTTCCGGGTTAAGATATTGTATTTGTATATACCCACTCAATGTTTGTCTCCGTGATTACACCCACGGTGTAGGAAAACAAACCTTGTAATTATGTGCCGAAGAGAGATATTAATGTTTGTTGTATGCCTTCGAATCATTGATCGAGTAATTATTTTTTTTGTCATTGATCTAATCTGTACCTTATATGGCACAAAGTAATGTTAAATTTGGAACAATTTTCATCTCACATGACGTTGCTATGAATACCATTTCACATAGGTGCTGAGCTAGGTAAAATTGATCGACATCTAAAGAACTTATCTGTAACACTAATGTTTATCATATAGATTTATGATCATAACCGACGGCCTAAAGTGCTCTCTGAAGCACGATGAATTAATAACGGTCACCCATCCAAACAATGGCTGAGGTAAGCACGGCTCGAACTCTTCTACACTTTTATGCAGGACAGTTCTAGAGTTACTTTTTAGTAACATCTTAAGCGTTTCTTCACAGATCATTATCTGTGAAGAAGAAATTGCGTAATGCACAAAAAAAACTTGAATCAAAATAAGAACCTCGTCCTTTTTTGAAATAAGTTAATAGAAAACAAAGTCTACGTTTTATTTTAGCCAACTCTTCCGCAAATTGTTTTGTAATTAAAACATCCGTCCGTGTTCTCTGAAGCGGTAGTATTTACACAAAGAGAACCAATTTGTCAATGCTCTAACCAAGCCGCCTGTGTTACATCAATAAGCTTCTTTGTAGAATGATGCAATTAAATGGAAGAGGAGGCACCAGAATCTTACGTCAAATAACACAAAGAATAATTTACGTACCTACAAAGGATTTTTAATCAGAATCTTACAGTGTGATTTTTTACTGTTATTCTGTCAATATTGTACCTACCCTTAAAGATTTTTTCAAATTCAGTGCTTACCATGAGACGAATAGCTGTTGAAGGGCAATACTACAATACTTATTCATGAATTTATAAGTTTATTTTGGAGAGACATATTATTATTGTGACCTGAACTAAGTCGTAGGCTACCTTATGCAAATATTATAAGTATCTGATAATAATAATAAGGTTTTATTAATCAAAGGTAATATCTGCAGTACACATAAGCATTGAGCCACAAACTAAGCATTGCTTGTATCTTGTGGCTCTCAAAATTAACATAATAGTGTTACACTCACAGTATTAAAAAGTGAATAAATTTAAAAGTAATTAAAATTGTGAAGTTAAAAAATAGTTAATCATAATAATACTAATAATACGGCAGCTTTTTGGGGGGCCCAGCTAGTGAGTTGGCGAGTCACCGTCTGCCATCCCTAAGGATGTATGTTCGAGGCGTAAGGCAGACGCCGTTTTCCTCCGGCAGTAGAGGTTATCAGTCCACCAAACCACCACATCCATAATCCCAGTAATTTATAGTTCCATATTCTACAATAGTCCTGCACCCGCCCGGGATACTCCATGACTATACTTTTATAGTGCAGGTGTGGAATGTCCCGGGTTGGTACCCCATCCCATATTTAGATAAAAGCTCTCCAAGGGGCCTCTACGCGTTGGCCCTGTGTCCCCGCGCATGCCTGCCAAAGGAACGGATGTCTTCCTCACGGGAGATATGCCGAGATATCCGAAAAGGAGATACAACTAATAATACTACTGATGATTCTGGCATCTGACTGTCTCATTGACCTAATGCTGCTAAACTACCCGGGTTCGATTCCCAGGTTAAGCTAACTCGGAGTTTAGATTTGTGCGCAGTTTATGACAATGGCACACACAGCTCTCTGTCACAGTGGATCTAAACATACCGGTGAACTGTGGATTTACATAAGTACACCGCTACCTAACCCTTCTGCGTGTAATACATGCGTACTGTTAAACATCAGCAGATTCTAGCGTAGGTATACAATATTAAGTATTACCTATAAGGAGCAACTTGAGTATAGTACTTTGTGTAATATAAGTACCTATAAATATACTAAGCCGCATCCAATTAGTCGGGAAACCCACTTCAACATGGCTGAGAAAAAGGCTAAGATGAAGACAAGAGCTATTGATTACTGATTTCTGGCTCCAAGTTCGTCGGTTGAGCAATTTATAGAACTACCTGATAACACTGACTTGGTGGAAAAAAGTACCTAGAAGGCCGGAGGACTTTGGTCAGCTCTGGGGCAGTAATGGCTAACAAAAAATAAAACTGAGTTACTTGTACATTATTATCCGTGTGCTTTACCTTGGTAGTTATTGTAATTGAACTAGGTACTCCGTACTGTTTTATTTACTGTAAAGATTATCTTTTATCTCAAGTTATATAATTATGTAATTATGCAAAAACCTTATTTGCATTTACATTCTCCGTTCCTCCAGGTTAATTATACAAACAGAGGTGTTAGCGAAACAACTTTATTTGCACAGAGCAAACGTTATGCTGTTTGTGCTACAGTATTTTATCTCCTAGTATTATTTACTAGCTATGGTTTCATTCCCATCCCAAAGGATATCCCTATAATCTTCTCCAAGGTTTAATCTATCTCTGTACCAATTTTAATTAAATTCGGTGCAGCGGTTTAGGCATGAAAGCGAAACAGACAGACAGACAGAGTTACTTTTTCATTAGTAATATTAGTAGGAATGATAATCTAACTATCTTCCTCCCGCGACTTCGTCCGCGTGGATTTTAATTTTATTATCGTTGTAATTTGGCTAATTAACTCAAAATCGTTATAAATTATAGCCTATATTATGTTATTGTGATATTATATGTAATAATATTGTTAAGTTTCATCAACATCCGTTCAGTAGTTTTAGCGTGAAAGACTAAAAAACATCCACCCATCCATCCTCATAAACTTTCACATTTATAATATTATTATAGTGGGATAGGATACCACAGGTTAAGATGTAATAGTGACCAATATTTATAAGATTACTTTTCCGCCCCGAAGTAACAGACGATCCTAAAAAAGGGTGCACCTGACATTTTGTCGGCTCCATTCCTGCTGTGATCGTTCTTTCGGCCTGCTCCAAATAGATGGACGGACTACCTTTTTTTTTTTTTTAAATAGTACGGAAAAACCTCATGGATCCTCCGCCACCCGGGGAGGTGGCAGGGTATGTCGGGCTCATAACGACTAAAAACCGCACTTGCCTTCATCTGCCCTATTGTCATGGCCATGGGATCCGCGAAATTCGCCACGACCATGACAGGCTGTGGTCCAGTGTTGCTGGACCCCGTCGATAAGCGAGGCCTCTCCTCGCATACTGTTTAGGCACGCTTCGTTAAAAGCGTGCCGCCTACTGGGGCCATTGTCTGGTCGGGCGGCAGAGTCCCCCAATTCAACCGCCTGCAGGCCACAGCTCATGGAGGCCGGAGGTCTGTCTGCGCCCTCCGGCGCCCGGTGCGTCTACTACGGATCGGGAGAGAGGTGGACAATTCTCTCTCCCTTTCCGCCACCTCCTTTGCAAGCATGACTTGCTCGCAGTAAGAGGCGGCAGCTTCCCACGCACTCTCGCTCCCGACCATAGTCTGGGAGTCGTTGGATCCAGGTGGCAACCGGTCCTTGTGGAAGTTTGTGGGGGAGACCTTAGTTCAGCAATGGACCTGCTGTGGTTGATAATGATGAAAGTATTTTCTATTAGGAAATCCGCAGTGGTCCGTAGATTGGATTTATGCCCGGTATATGTGTATTAGGCATGCAAATGTAGTTTATAAAAAAAACATTATACACCGTGTTTTTTTTGTCGTCTTACAGCTGAAAGGATATACTTCTACTCATCATGATCAACAATTTCTTGTATGGGATCAACAAGGAAGTACAAAAAAAAAACAGCTACATCCTAAATATTTTCGAGAGACCTGAACTTTTTTCTAAGAAACAGTTCTCTTTTTTTTCAAGATTTCAGACTTAGTCCTATATCTAGCAGAGATAATATTGAAATAATGGATTCCTTTCAGCTGTAAGACAACAAAAAAACACGGTGTATAATTATAATAACAGTTACAACTACAATTAAAATCAGTACAATATAATTAGAGTATGGCTAGCAATAAAATGTAAACATCCACAACTATGTACATATACCCATATTCTAAGTAATAAATGCATAGAGTTATTATTTTAATGGCAGTAAGATTAATCCCTATTACGTAAATCTTTACATTTCAGTGAACACAGGAGTGAATGTATGCTCATTCAACCGTTTTAATACCTTGAGCATTTATTCAATCAGAAATGTGATTTCACATTTTCTTTCTGTAATTACTATTTGCCCAAAACGACTCACATCAGCGAAAACGTGATTACTCTCCATAAATCGACGCAAAGATTTAGAGATGGAGGTATCTTTTTTTCCTATACCGTACGGGGAAGAAAATGCTGCCTATGCAATGCTGCATGCAAATGCAGTGCTCCGCGAGAAAACGTTGTGTTGGCAGTGGGGGACTTTGACCCTTATACTGCCAACCCAACTATTCCTCTTTTGATTACAGGGTCGGCAATGCGTAAGTGATACCCCTGGCGTTACAAGTGTCTATAGGCTACGGTAACCGCTTACCATCAGGTAGGCCGTATGCTTGTTTGCCTTCTTAGTGGTAAAAAAAAAAAATACGTATAAGTATAGGTACGTAATTTATCATACCACCATGCAACCAACGACACAATGAACATTTTGACTTGCGAAACCTGGATTTGAGTCGAACATAATTAACACACTTAGTATTTTCAATGGCAACTGCCATTTCACTGTATAAATAGTCATAGGCCCAGTGAGCCTTTACTACACTGTTTAAAGTACATACACACAAGCTATATACGGTAGACGGACTTAAGCCTGTTACTTCGTGCCTGTCAAACTCGCTAACGCATTGCAATTGAATGATCGATTACCATTCGCCCTAAATTAATAGAGGAAAGTTTTATGGCACCTGAAACATACAAAATAAAATACATTTATGTTACGGGTAATGCTGGATTTACCCGGTTTAACTTAGAATCACCCAAGGAGTTTGGGTAATATCCGAATAATAATTAAAATAGTTTTTTGGCAATAGGCTCGCTTCCATTTTTTTTCGGGTGGGGAAATGCTCCTTATGCATTGCGGGGCGGCCCCCGCTCGGGGATGCGGGACGGTTATGTCGGGCTCTCGGGCCAGATTATGGCCAGCGTATCGACTAAAACCACCACCACAACCACCTTCCGCATAGTGGTCTCAGCACCACGTCCATGGTGGGATCACGGATCATGCGAGAGCGATTCCCGTGATCCCACCACGGACGTCTACTATGATATGTGACGTCCACGAAGTATGTTACGTTAGAATAAATAATTTAAGTATAGGAAAATAAAAATAACGACTACGGTAACCTATTTATGATTTTAGCTCTATCATAAGCCGATAAGACCTCTAAGAAGAAGATACAATACGACTTAAATTCCTTTAGCAAGCAGCTTCTATGTTGTTTCCGGGTCTATTAATTATGTAGAGATTGCTTACATTCCATTCCATAATAATTCTACAGGCATACTAACTAAGTAAGCGCGTTTTATTGGTGCCGCAAGGAGAATTCGAATAATTCCTCAGGGTTGTGAAGTTCGTGCGTAATTAGATATATTGCGATATATTATTATATACATAGATATGTATCTAATAATGACTGAGCGTACAATTTTAATTAGATTAATTGTTGTTAAAGCGTGTATTCAAACATGTATTGTTTGAACACAACGTAAGATCTTGTGGTTAAATCAGAATACAATATACAATATTTTGTATATCACGGAAACCCTCATGGATCTTTTCTATTCTCCATGAGGGATCATGGAGAAAAGAAAGAAAGAAAGAAAATTATTTTATTTGCCCAGCGCCTAAATACCTAAACGGGAAATACCACAATGTGGCAATTGCCAACAATATGGGCACACAAGAAAATACTGTTTTAGGAAGCCCAAATGTATAAAATGTGCTGGAGATCATGCATCTTCCATGTGCGAACGTAAAGAAAGGTCCGACTCAGTTAAATGTGTACTTTGCGACGGCAACCATCCTGCAAACTATAAAGGTTGCTCAATATATAAGGAGCTCCAGAAAATAAAATATCCTCCTCAACCAGTTAAACACCGACAGGTAACGCACACCAAACACCAACCAGATAAAGCCGAAACAACTAGGCCTCCAGACCAACTATCATATAAGCAGGCAGTAATGTCCAATAAACCTTCGCAGGCTAGCAAGCAAAGTCCAAATGAAATACCACAAGTCCAAACAAACAACAATGATATGAAAGAAATCATTAATACTATGACACAACTAATGCAACAATTAACTTCAATGACAAAAATCCTAATGGAAATCATGACCAAACTGACAGATTCTGTTCATTAAAAATAGCCCTTTGGAATGCCAACGGGCTCTCACACCATGTCCTAGAAGTAGAGAGATTTTTGAAAACAAACAAAATTGATATATTGCTGGTATCCGAAACACATTTTACGGAAAAAAAACTACCTTAAAATCTCCAACTATAAATTCTACCAAACAATGCATCCAGATGGTACTGCCCACGGAGGATCTGCAATTCTCATTAAGAATAACATCAAACACCATGAGGCCGAGCCATTTAAATCTCCTGCGATACAAGCCACAAGTGTTGTTGTTGAGGATTGGCGGGGTCACTTGACAGTCACTGCACTGTACTCTCCCCCAAAACATGCGATCAAAAAAGAAGACTACGCAAAATTCTTTAAAACGCTAGGACCAAGATTTATAGCAGGTGGAGATTATAATTCTAAAAATATTCAATGGGGCTCTCGCTTAACAACTCCCAAAGGACGTCAGTTACAGGCAGCTATAAATGAGCTACAGCTGGATGTAATATCGAACGGGGAACCAACTTACTGGCCGACTGACCTGAAAAAAATTCCAGATTTGGTAGACTTCAGTGTCATAAAAGGGATTCCTAGCAATTGCTTCAAATGTACTTCCCTTCAAGACCTCTCATCGGATCACAGTGTAGTTCTACTAGAGGCCTTCCAAGAGTTCATCCATGTTAAGCCCACAGCAAGACTACATGAACGTAGGACCAACTGGGATACATTTCGCTCCATAGTGGAGTGTATGATTAATACCAACCTGCCTCTTAAAACCGAAGAGGACATCACGACGGCGGTTGAACACTTCAACGAGTGTATCCAAAATGCGGCTTGGGATAGCACTCCACTAACTAAACTAGTAGAACTAGTAGCCGAAAAAAGAGAGGCTCGTAAATTGTGGCAAACTACCCGATACCCCGGAGATAAAACACGACTGAACTACCTAACGGCTAAACTTAAAAAACTACTACGTACTGAATTAAATGAAACCACACAGAACTACCTGCGTAATCTGGATACTACTGCTGCTAGTGACTACTCCCTGTGAAAAGTAACAAAAGGCCTCAAAAGACCAATTGCTTCTAATCCGCCGATACGCAAAATGGACGGCTCCTGGGCAAAAAGTGACATAGAGAAAAGTGAAGCCTTTGCTTCTCATCTTGCTGATATCTTCGTACCAAATACCGACCACAATACAACAACAATCAACAGTGAAACAGTTATCAACTCCCTTAATGAACCTTATCAACTCGATCTGCCAATTGAAAGGATTAAGATAAGTGAGGTTATCGATTCAATTAAAAACTTAAACCAAAATAAAGCCCCAGGATACGACTTAATTACACCAAAAATTCTCCGTGAAATACCTGAAATAGCAATACATTTTTTGACACACCTGTTTAACTGCATACTGATTAGAGGCATATTCCCACCTCAATGGAAGGTAGCTCAAATTAAAATGATCCTTAAACCTGGTAAAGCACCTGAAGATACACCTTCTTACCGACCGATCAGCTTACTACCCGTCCTGTCGAAAGTTATGGAAATACTCTTTCTAAAGCGATTAAACACCGTAATATCAGAAAATAAAATAATACCTGACCACCAATTCGGCTTCAGAAAAAACCACAGCACGATAGAACAGGTGCATAGACTGGTTCAAGAAATCCATAAAGCCTTCGAAAACAAGAAATATTGTTGCGCGGCATTTTTAGATATCTCCCAGGCCTTTGACAGGGTTTGGCATGAAGGGTTATTACACAAAATAAAAAACCAACTCCCGACAAACTATTCCATATTTCTGAAATCGTATCTCGCCGATAGGTTCTTCTTTGTTAAGCAAGGTGAAGATGTAACCAAACTTCACAGGGCTCATGCAGGAGTACCACAGGGAAGCGTGCTTGGCCCGATCCTCTACCTGATTTTTACCTCAGACCTGCCCGTGACAGACGGCGTCTTGATCGGCACTTTTGCCGATGACACAGCAGCCTTAACTGCTCATGATGAGCCGGCACAAGCAAGCAACATGCTTCAACGCTTCCTAAACAACATCACGGAATGGCTAACTACATGGCGGATAAAAGCAAACGAGTCTAAGTCGGTACAGGTGACCTTCACGACACGACGCGAAACATGCCCCCCTGTGTCACTCAATGGAGTACAGATACCCCAAGCAAATGAAGTCAGATACCTTGGACTTTATTTGGATCGTCTTACCTGGAAAAAACATATATTTACAAAACGAAAAGCACTGGGGATCCAACTAAGGAAAATGTACTGGTTGCTCGGCAAAAAAACACAGTTGTCGCTGGAAAATAAACTTCTGCTGTACTTACTGTTTCTGCTGAACACGGAGTTCAACTCTGGGGTACAGCTTCTAACTCAAACCTCGAAATTCTTCAGAGATTCCAGTCCAAAATGCTGAGGATGATTACTAATGCTCCTTGGTTCATAACAAACTTACAATTACACCATGACCTTAAAATGAGAACAGTCCATGAAGAGATTATTCACTCAATGAAATTGTACAGGAACAGACTGGATAACCACCCAAACGTACTGGTTGCGCACCTGATGAGTAGTAGCTCGGCATTCAAAAGACTCAAAAGGAAGTCCCCTAGAGATCTATAGGACTTCTCTACATAAAGGGTGTATGTCGCTGTACCGCCCTGCAAGACGGCCAATAAATTTCTTACCTTATGCTGAATGTTCGTACAAAGTAACAGATTGCATGAATAACAATTAAAAAAAAAAAAAAATTTGCCCAGCGCAGAGACACAAACATATCAATAATAACGATATGAAAAAAAAGTACAAAAGGATTAAACAAAAATAAAAACCTCATACGTAAGGCTACTTATTAATCTATAATTTCCCGGGTAAGTGGTACCTATAGGCATTCCGTAGATTAAATTAAAGTTTATACTGAAATAACTATGAGATCGACAGTTCACGGAGTTTATTAAGTAACTTAATATTAATTTAGTAATTTACTAATTGTCATTAGCAGGCTGGAGCCTACGGAAAATAAAATTATTCTTATTGTTATCAAAGTGATTTACTATTTAATTACTAATTATTAATCAATACTAGATGGAGCCGGCATTTCCTAGCTGATGACCTCTGAGAAGAAACTCAGAGAATCATGGTCTCTTTTAAAGTAACAATATTCAATGATCATGTTTTAGTTTTTTAATTATTGGCAATCCGTAAAATCCGTAAAAAGTAGTTTTATTTCAATGTATAATATTCGCGTAAATGCCAGAAATCAATAAAAATGACATAATTTTCAATTCAGAAGCATAAAAAATAAAAACTGGTGACTCTATGAAGTTCGACTGAACAAACAATAATTAATTACACTATCGGATGATTGATACAACCAAATCTCAATGTTTATAGCAGCGTTTCTCTCTCTGTTACGTAAACGTTACGCAGACTAAACAGGCGTTACGTAAACTGCTGACTGCAGACAATATTTTCCCGGCGGAATTCTATTAATGCGAACAAAGTTTATAGAAAATTATGTTACATTTTATTGTCCGTTAACGGCGAAACATGGCTGTTCTTGTGTCGATTGCCCATAGTTTCGCCCATTACTGTAATATTTAAAATAATAAACCACTATTATATTATATTGTAACTGTGTGTATACTTTAGAACACATCTGCCTAAACCTTCTAGCCCTTCGGGGAATACAGGCGTGATGGTATGTCCTATGCTAATTGTTTTTGACTTGTTTCAGCTTTTGTTTAGTAATAATATAGGTTTTATCATAATTATTATTTATGTTGTTATTTGTTCTACTTTACGTACACCGACCTTTTTTGAAACTTTGTTATCTGCTAAGATAAAATGTTTGACGCAAATGTAAAAAATATACTCGTTCGAAATTGACACCAAAGAAACCATTAGGATTCGGACATATATCCGATATTCAAGCGGAGCGCAAATATTTGATTTCGACCGTAAAACGGATTTTAAAACTTTCCAACCTTTTTAGTTGGAAAATCATTGTTCTGCCATTGAATTAAGGTAATCTACATTAGAAAATCTATAAAAACGTAAACACACATTACTTTAATAAATCATGATATTTTAACAAAGGTTATCATATACATTACAAATGATGCTGGTTTTTATATTTTGTATTTTCTTTATTTAATGTTCAAAACTTCGTTTTAAGTCTTCTTTTCCTCTGTCTCCATTGCCAATAACTCAAGTAAACATAATCTCAAATTTCACTGATTGTCACTCTTCAAGATCTGGAAAAGCGGGAAAGTAACTGCTCCCCACGTCGGTATAGACACCTGGACTATATCTCACAATTCTCAACTGACATCCAGCACATTGCCGGGAGAGACAACGTCGTTGCTGTTACATTCTCTCGAGTCGATGAATTGCAGAGTCCTGTAGCTCCAGATGTACTAGCTAAGGCTCAAGACTCTGACCCTGAACTAGCTCAATTTCTTGAAACAGAATCTTTCCTACGCATAAAAAAGATTAGTATAACTGGAAGTTGTATTAAACTGTACTACGATGCACAACGACTCCATGCCTTTCATTCGTAAACCTCTGCACAAACAAATCTTCGACACGTTGCACTCGTTAAGTCACCCCAGCGCTAACACCAGCGCAAAACTTGTAGCACAACCCTAAGTTTGGCCACAGGTACGGAGAGACTTTCGCAAATTGTCTAAGGCATGTTTGGCGTGCCAGCGCACAAAGGTGATCGATCGATCACCTTTCCATCCCTTTGGAAACCCTCGATGTACCTTCAGTGATATTCAAATATGTACACCTAGAACTGATGGGACTATTGCCTCCTTTCGATGAATATCGGTACTGTATGACACTCATCGATCGCTTCACGCGATAGGTTGAAGTCGTCGATTTAAAATACTATCTAAGTATTAAATTTTTCTCTAAAGACCAATTTATTTAATGAAGACAGAGGAACAGAACAAACGATTCACATTCCAGATCTTTGTCTATAATCACTGTACAATGTTAATTAATTCTAACTTGAAGCTTTGATAATTAAAAAAGAAATATTTTATTCAAAATTTTTAACCATAATTTTTCGTACAATCTTGGAATTCCGAGGAAATTTTAAGACGAGAACGAAACCAAGGACGTTTATGTTCTCGTTAGTGTGTATTTGGATGGCTCTCTAAAAAGAGATACAAATTTATTAATTGTAACACCATCTCTGGGGATATTATAATTAATTATTGTATAATAAGCAAAATATTCTACGTAGCATTGATGTACTAAGTAGGTACTGAATATCAGACTATTTAAAAACGCTTTAATTATAATTATTATAAACAGTAGGGGCCTATAGTCATACAATACAATAATCACTTAATATTTTCTTGAAGGGCTTATGGCTCAGTTATAACTAGCCTGTTTAACCTTCTTGCAAGGGGTTACTCTGTGATGCTGAATAGGTAAATACTACAATAGTTATTGCTTGCAATTACATAAGTAACTAATACATACAGCAAATAATAATTACATCGCATAATGACGCATGGTTATTAAATTGCAGAAAATCGAAGTGAAATAACACTGCTTTGAGCTGTGTTGTGTTCCTTACGGTAAGCAAGGTTGCCAGTGCTCCGCGAGGTAGCGTAGTGTTGGCAGTGGGGGGACTTTGACCCTTATACTGCCAACCCAACTATTCCTCTTTCGTTTTACTGGGCGGCAAAGCGTCCCTGGTACCGCAAGCGTCTATAGGCTACGGTAGCCTCTTATCATCAAGTTGGCCATAAGCTTGTTTGCTAACTTAGTGGTATAAAAAAATCAAGCAGTGGGTAAAATATAAATTAATTTGAATAAGGATGGAATCATCGCATATTATTGGAGTATGGTGACTCCAATAATATGCGATTTTAATATTCATTGATAATCTCGATTGCGGTTTTTCTGGTATAGGATAGATTACTGTATCGGCTGTAAGGGTATCTATAATATTGCGTCAGTATCAATATTATTGGCAATCAGTTTAAATATCATTGCAGTCCGTATCATTATTATTAGTATCAGTATCGATAATAATGATGACACATGAATCTTCCTAAATGATCCTTTACAATCGACAGCATTAATACCAACCCCTTAAGTGACAATGCCTTCATTATACCTAAGCGTCGTTCATACCAACACCGGTAATACCGACGACTTTTATGACAACTCCATGAAAATTGACGCATTGAATGGCGTTGCCAATAATACCCAAGTTTTTAGAGACGATGACGTCATTAATACTGGTATCTTCAATGACGACGCTAAAAACACCGACGCCTTTAATGAAACCACCTTTAATGCAGAGACCAATGATACTAACGACTTTAATGACGTAATTAGTTTATATAAAAGAATTGAATTAAGATTCCATCTATACCAATGTATGATGCATTTATCTCGATGTTGTGTCAATAATATGATTGTGCGAAATAAATATTGCAATGTCGCCAGCGGAAGCTAAATTCCAATATAAGGCCAGCATTCCAGTGGCGAGAGAATTTTCAATACGGCTTACATAACTTGCTTTGTTGTTTGTACATCCTACCATTTTCTCGACGTTTATAGGGGTTTTTTATTGCAATTCTTGCGAAAAAGATTTTATTGGTTTGTTTGATGCATCAATTGCTTGCGTAGGTGCAGACGACTGTGTTACCGACAGACAATGGACCTAGAAGGTGGGGACCGTGTTTGCGATAGGCGTGCCTTTAATCAGGATGCGAGTCCAGCTGCTGGTGGGCTGGAAGAGCGATTGTCATGGTTATGGCGAATGTTACGGCTCCCATGTTCGTGGCTATAAGGCAAAAGAAGGCAAGAATAGGACCTGGATAGCCTACTGACTCTGATGGCAGATGACCCATGAGGGTTTGCGATTATCTATTAAAAAAAAGGGTATCGATGACTATACTAATTGAGTAGGTACTCCTCACGCACAAATCATCGAAAAAAAAACGCTAGTACGCATGGATTAACAAGCTAAAAATTTAAAGTTTAAGCTGGTCAATGTATTAATGTAGGAAAGCTCATATAAGTTCAGCTTATAAGCAAGCAAGCTTGGCAAATGTATAGAAGTGTAGGTACAATTATTGTTTCTTATGCAACTCCGTTCATTGGAGGTTATTATAGACATATATTATTTGTGGTTTGTATAGCACGTCATTAATAACAACCCATAATACTGCCCCACTGCTGGGCACGAGTCTCCTCTCAGACTGAGAGAGATCAGGCTATAGTCCACCACGCTAGCCAAGTGCGGGTTGGCAGACTTCACATACCATCGAGAAAAATCTCTAAAGTATGCGGGTTTCCTCAAGATGTTTTCCTTCAGCATTTTATCATTGATCATTAATTATTAATACGCACATGAATTCGAAAAGTCTCCTTGGATTCGAACTCGAGACTTTTGACGAGTCAGTCCAATGGTCATAGAAATTAATTATTCTATCGGTCTCACTTCAGCTCTATCTTTTTCTACTTATAATAAAATAAATTCACGTCCATTTTTTGACGGATATAGACTAGATTAATGTATGATTTTGTCCATATTATTAAATCCACACGAAGAATACGCTATATTTCACAATACACTATACTCGCTCGCTAAGTAGATTACTGAGCTGAATGGGAAGCCGTGATGTACGCTCTAAGTCGATGAGAAATCTCTTTCATGTTTCAAGCCAGGAAAGGATATATATTAGTACTGAAAGTCTGAAAGGAAATTGGTCAGAAAGATGGTAGAAGGCTAAGTATTGTTGAATGTAATGACGAATCCAATGACCCGGAAAAGTAAAACTAGTGTGGTCTCTCGGTTCGCGATCATGAAGATTTTCAATACTCCAAAAAAAGGAAAAAAGCGGCGAAATCTCTTCTAAGTTAATAACAATTTAAAGAAGCTCCTAATGTTTTGAAAAATGTAGGATATTTTTTGCTTCCCGATAAACATAAACAAACGAGTAGGTATCCTCATATAAATAGAAAAAGTTCTTACTACAATCAGTTGATCCGTTTAAATAAATAAACAGATTTAAATAAGGCATACGCACCCAGGCCCACCTCTTGCTACTGATTTCACAAAAGGATTTCACTATCTCGTTAGTGGCAAAAGACAAATCCCATTCACAAACATCCAATTTCGAATCCAGCATTTGCGGACAGAATGCTTGTCCTCAGAGGATCAACATTTGCTTGTACGTACGTATGTCTATACCATAATGGTTTGACATGTAGCCGCTTACAATGATTAAATTCTGCAAAAACGAATTGTCAAACGTAATGGAATGATCAATAATAAAGCTGAATATCAGTATTTCATACGAAGCAACTGTTATCAGAATTAATTAAATTCCACATTACCGATACCCTGAGGATAGACTGATTGACAGACATTTTGGAATTCTGACTACCACTTTGGTCAAGAAGTGTTTGCATGAACTCCGGGACTGATAAGAGCGGTTCACCCAGACTGACCGCGGCTGTTGTTATAATAAAAGGTAAAAAAAAAAAAAATGTTATAGTCTGTTACTAATAAAATAGTGTTACAAGAGTACAAAAATTATACCCTCTGTGAAAATATATGTAAAATACGTTTTCACAGAAATAAATATTATCTATCAACGCATGCGGATGAAGTGCCAGTTAATATTATAGAACCATTTTATTCACATTTGCGTTCTCAGTATTTTATTGTAGCTGTTATAAATTCCGCACATTTCTACTGATTCTCAAAACTTCCAATATAATAAAATTCTAAAACAACATTTTATTCTGAATATGTCAAAGTCAAAGTATTTTAATGCTTCATGTGTAAATATACATAGGTGTTTACATTTATAAAGTAACAACATGAAACCTTGTTAGGGCACAGCATAGTATACCTAATATTAATTATAATATTATTAACATAATTATATTATAATTATGTAATAATATTATAATTATAATTATATAATAATATTATACCTAGTAAGGTAGTACTTTGATTTTTGAGTCTGTCTTGAATAAATTATTTTGACTTTGACTTTTAATAGTAACTCAGTAAATAGATAAATATTATAATTATGTTACTATTTTTTGTGGAATAAGATGAAACACGAGCCTACAGGCCGTCTGTTGGAAAGCGACAACCACAGCCTATAAACGCCATCATCTTGAGACCTCAGTTGTTAAATCTCACATGCCCAGTAATTGCACTGGCTGCACTAATTTCAAATGGGTACCAAAAATGTTAGTATATTATTGCCTACCAGCAGAATATTGAGCAAAGTCACCCCATTTGACGTCTGCAGTAAGTATGAGGAGAACGTTTCAAGCCAAAACAAAGTAATAGCATTAATACCATTCATATATTTTTTTGTATCATCATCAACCCATATACTGTCCCACTGCTGGGCACGAATCTCCTCTAAGATTGAGTGGGATTATGGCATTGTCCACCGCGCTGGTATACTGCGGTTTGGCAGACTTCACAAACCATCAAGAAAAAATTCTAAGGTTCGCTCACGATGTTTTCCTTCACCGTTTAAGCAAATGGTAATTAATTACTAATCCGCACATGAATTCGAAAAGTCAGAGGTGCGCCTTGGATTCGGAATTGAGATCTTCGACTTGGCAGTTCAATGGGCTATCACGTATATTTTTTTGTATATCACGCTTATTTTCCCGTTGTGTATTGCGGTATGCGTTAACGCATGTTGACAAGCTCTGAAGTACATAAATCAATCACTCTCTGATCCTGAAACATTTTATGGTTTCTTTTCCGTTTGTTTTATTTGCATTACATTACTTTCTTTGTTCCCTTTGTTACTTTGAAAAATTAATCCTTGGGGGTCACAAAGGTATTATTTGGGTTGGGGGGTTGTTTTTATTTGTTTCAACTGTTTTTATTTAGGCAGTATTTATCGAGGCTGAAGAAGAAATTACTCATCTATGCTTCTATACTATAATATTACATAGACAATTATCAAATTACACACAAACTTGAATCACTCTTTCTATTCCTGGAAACCGCATTAAAATCCACTACGTAGTTTAAAAGATCTAGGCGTACATACAGCGGTAGCGACTATATTTCATACTATGTAAACATTTAAACAATCGGCACGAATTGTCGTTTAAAAAAAACAAATTGGTAGATAGCTACATTATCCCTAAGTGATAAGGTATTTTACTGTAGTATCGACCACGTGAACGACATTTTAGGCGAAAGCTAGCTAACAATCTAAAATCCTAGATTCAATTTCCAGCACTTATGATTTTATAATAAGACAATGTGATACATTGCTATCATGCAGTCGTGAAGTGTACTGACATGCCATAGTTTTACACATACTTTCCTTAATATATGTATAATGTAATTAGTCCAATAACTGCTTACCGGGTTCATATAAAAACGTCAATCTTTAAATTCCGGGTAATAAAAGCTCCAGTCTTAAAGCTGATACTGAGAACTTCATCACAAAAAAAAACTAACTAATAACAATTTGCAAAATATATATTGAAAATTATACCATACTTTCCTGAAAATTATGGCTTAATATTATGTTAATAACATGTAGTAATGAGATTATTTTCCAGGTAGGAAAGTCCCAATTTTCTACTATGTCTAAAATGTCTTCCGCTACATTACATTTTAATTAGGTAATTTAATGAAAGATCAGAATTTATTGGATTATCCTTAAACCTCAATAAATTTGTTTATAATGTTAATTAAACTGAAGTTAGTATTAATTTACAACGTGTACTTCGTCTATAAGGACCAATTTTATTATGTCCTGTACAAAAAAAAAAGTGTAAAGATTATTTTTTATTTAAAGAAAACGTTGCTTCACCCTAGGATTTTCTCCTGTATCGTGGGTGCGTTTACAAACACAAATTACCACATACACAAACACCCAGACTAGGAACAACGACCTGTAGGTCATACAAATATTTGTTCCGTGCGGGGATCGAACCCATAACCCGTGTCAAATTAAAAAAGACAGAGAGAAAAGTAGCCATAGATTCTGCGGTTAACGCCTCGCTTCAAAGCATGTGTGCGTGGCAGAAAAATACCATCTGTTCACACTGGTAAGAAACCCATGTCCCTTACATGTGTTTCTTACCACAGTGGAGGGTTGTAGGCTCTGTACTGGCTGCTGAGTTCATCTGAAGTAGTACCACTCTATTGCCAAATATTTCACCGCTAATTAATAATATGGTAACATTATTGTCTTTGAAGGCCAAAGTCCCCAGTGAACTGAAGCGAATTACAAGTGAGGAAGTCTCTAGATGACAACAGCCTGTGGTCTAGTGGTTTGCGTGTCTGACTGCTGATCACCAGGGTGATTTTGAGGGTTCCAATTCCACAGAACACAATTTTTTTATGTGATAATCATACGTATTTGTGTTTTTCTGAGTGTTTGTTATGTATTATAAGTATGTAATATTTATGTTTTATTGTACATCATAATAATACATACAAACGACTCTTCACGTGACCTAAAGGCTGGCCTCCACTTCGGCCAGAGACTAAGCATTGCCATTCAATGTGGCAATGCAGCCAGCCTCTTGGGTACGCTACCAGACGATGGCGATGCGGAGGAGTTTTTTGATGCTCTTTTTCAGTCTAGTTTTAGTTTAGTTTACCCTGTAGTTTTTTATTTTTATTATAGTTTGATAGTAAGTAGTGTAGATAAGTTTATTTTTATTTAAGTATGTATATACCAAAAAAGGTATATAAGTATCATATCCATTGTCTAGTACACACAGTACAAGTTCTGCTTAGTTTAGGACTAGATGGTGCTGTGTAAAATTGTCCAAGAACACGCTAGTGATACTACTGGTGTTGCGGGCGTGTATAGACAGCGTCTATTATCATTACCAGCGGCTCGTTTCTATGTTTGTTTGATACCTTATAACAATCAAAAAACGGTTCCAAACAATTTTACCGAGTTCCCCTGTTCTTATGAGAGCCAGCCAAGAACATGCTCAATTATTAGCTGGCAGGGTCTGTTTTATCCATCAGGCAAGACTACACTCAAAAGCATTCAAGACTACTGAAAAAATAAAGCTTCCTGATTATAATTATTCTTTTCAATAAATGCCAAGGAATGTAATGGTAAAATAAATCAGGAATTGTCTTCGGCTCTTAACCCGTGTTCATCAACTTTTATCTAAACAATTAGACACGTTTTCCACCTCGTAACCCAGCTCACGCGAGCCGAACTTAAATTAAATGCGCTATTAACATTCTGACCTTGATTCGACAAACTAGGGCTGTCTAAGAGATGAGGTGTTTGAACATGACAAGAAAGTAATGTTTGTACTAGCTTAGTCTTTCGTTGAATCCTACTATCCTACTAATCCTACTAATATTATAAGTGGGAAAGTTTGTGAGGATGGATAGATGGATGTTTGTTACTCTTTCACGCTAAAACTACTGAACGGATTTTGATGAAACTTTACATTATTATTATTTATACATCAGATTAACATAAAGGCTTAATTTATAACGACTTTGAGTTAATTAGCCAGATTACAACAATCATTAAAAGTAACTTTTCCACGCGGATGAAGTCGCAGGGAGAAGCCAGTCTAAGATAAAAACAAGCATACGGGCCAACTGATGGTAAGCGGCAACCTTAGCCTAGACGCCAGTAACATTGTTGTTTAGTCTATCAATAATATAGAGTCTGTCAATTCACCTATTGTAATTATGAAATAGAGGTATCGATAGTAGAATTAAAGAATAATTATAACAACACTAACAAGAAGTCTCAACTTGACCTTAAAGTTCAAGTTTCACAAGAGCTCTCTCCTTTCGGGCGACAAAATTGACAAAGAAAAAAACATTCTTTTAGAGACTTAATTTAAACGTTTAAGCAGCCTTAGATGCGGAGATCGGCTTATTTGTATTTTTTTCGGGAGCACAATTTTATTGGGAATATGCCCGAACAGAATATTATGAAATGAATTGCTTCGTCTCATGATATTACTGTTTGATCATTTTGTAATATTTCGAAAAAAATAAACTTGAGCAAAAAAAATTCGATATTTTATGATTAAGTTGTTTGTTGGCGTTTACAAAGAGATTTGCGTGCCATAAAGCTCTCTGTAAGCCTGTTTACACTGTCATACTGTTTACTCCTTTTTGAGAACGATGTCCACAACAATAACTATGTTTATAAATCCGATTAATTGAGTATATTTTACTGTAGGTTCCATCTGTATATGACAGTTTAGAGGTTTTTTTATATGGACTTTGAATTATAACATAACGTACAATCACGCCTGTATTCCCTGAAAGGACAGGCAGAGGTACACTAATGTTCACCTGCAATTTGCACAGTACGTGTAAGTCTCATGTATAATAGGCGAGCATAATGCCATTAACCGGGTAGAAGTGCAAACTCCAGGCTATTACTCAGTATTTCAGTATAGAGAAAACCAGTAACGCTTTGCTCAATCTCGGATTCGAACTTCAGAATTAAAGCTCTCAGGTTTCGAGTGACAAAGAGTGATAATATGACCAATAAAGGTTAGGTTAGGTTGCAGACTTCACACGCCGACGAGAAAATCTCTAAGGCATGCAGGTTTCCTCACGATGTTTGACTTCACCGTTTAAGCGAGGGATAGAAATTATCATAAAATAAAAAATAGTTTATTTCTTCAAGACTTATGGTTTTACAAACATCAGAAATCTGTATAATTTTATAATTGAAATAAAACTACTTTTTACGGATTTTATCCCTTTACAGTGTCCTTGGTCTCAGGTAGACTATATCTACGGATAAAATCCGTAAAAAGTAGTTTTATTTCTATGTATAATTGTTCGCGTAAATGACAGAAATCAATAATTTTATAATTCTCAAATTTGGCACATCCCCACGCACAAAAACGAAAGTACTCCCATGTACCTATTACTTAACTTAGTACATCCTTCTAACCGAAGGCCACAAAATCCATTTAATATTATTAACACCACTGAACCATTTCACTTCTTAGGCACCATGAGTCGTAAAATTGAAATGCCATTGGCATACATTAGCCCTATAACTGAGTAAATATTTATGCCCGATGGTTAGTCAGCGTTTATATATAAAGAAAAATTTAGTAAAGATTATGCAGACTTTTTAAATGTGTTCTAGTGTATTACATTCATTCACTTAGTGATTTTTATCACACGATAATTAGCACTCAGGGATTTTTTTACATTGGAATTGTGAAAATTACACGAATATTAGATAATGAAATACAACTATTTACGGATTTTATTAAATTCTGTTTTGGAATAAGAAAACGAATATGAAGTCTTAAATGATGTCAGTGACAATTAAAATTAGACTAAATATTAAATTTATATAAAGTAGCTTGACTCAAGGCTTATTAATTAATATACAGTTAATAATGTAGTATTAATTTTATACATTGACAGTAAATGTAAGACGTTTTTTAAGGACCAAGAACTGATCGACACGTTTTGTCTAAGTACTTTTTTAATATTTTTATATTTCCAAGCAAAATCTTCCATGTACAGAGGTCAGCACATCAAGCTACCACAATCTTTTTTTTTTTATTTATATATTTATTGAAGATAATTACATATAAATGAAACAGGATTCTCCTGCCAAAATGCACAGCAGTTTGTCGGCAGTAATCTGTCAAATTTCTTTGACTGATTTTCAACATTAATACAAAACGATAAGGTTCATATTCAATTGGGAAAATTTGACCGTTTTGGATAGCTTGACCTGCTGGCGTCTGTACCATTTTTGGTGGAAATTAACTAATAACATGTTAATGCTTACTAATAAAGTGTTATATTTGAATACTGAAACTTGCTCTAATAAAGACTGAGTTCGCGTGAATGAGCCTTTACTCAATAAAGTTGCCTGACTGAGTAGTAACGTAGGCTTTATTGTTTTATTACTGAATAGGTATCGTGGGGTGGATAAACACGAATTTGGTCCGTTATTATAGTCTAATTTAAATAACATTAAGATCGAAATATTTTATTATAATACAGAAAATCCTCATGGATCTGAGGCGTTGTCGGATTCGTAACGACTAAAAATCGGACTCTCCTTCACTTACCCTATAATCATGGCCTTGGGATCCGTGATTTCCGTGAAACCATGACAGGCTTCAGTCCAGCAGTTACTGGACCCCCTCAATTAGTGAGACCGTCCCTCGCATCCTAATCGAAGACACGTGTGTAGGAAATACTCGTGCCGCCTACTGGGGCCATTATCTGGTCGAACGGTGGGACCTTCAATTCAGGTGCCCGCAGGTCAGCTCATGGACGCTGGTGGTCTGTCTGCGCCTTTCAGCACCTGGTGCGTCTACTACGGATCGGGAAAGAGGTGAATGCTTCTCTGTCCCTTTCCGCCATCTCCAAGCATGACTTGCTCGCAGTAAGAGGTGGTGGAGTTCTTCATCTGCCGCTACTCACATGGGTTTGAAAGGCAATGTAGTCATTGAAATTACTGAGCATTATGAGACTTAACAACTGAGGTCTCAAGATGATAATGCACTAGTTATACTAGTAACTGGTGTTGCTGGCGTTTATAGGCTGCGGCTACCGTTATTAATGGGGCAGTAGATGTTACCCAAAAGACCAAAAGGAATTTATACATTCCTTTTGAACCTAACCACACAATAATTTACACTTTACTTTACACACACACAGCATATTATCTCAATTTTATAGCGCAGTTTATTTTTCGTTACAGCTCACTGGGTTTTTCGCGAATGCTTGTTTCATTATCGTCTCTATATATCTCGCAATATAACACAATTTTGGGTGATTTTTTTTTGTGTGAGTGATGCCCCACTTTCGTAATTCCTTTTTTTGTACTTTCTTTGGTAACTTTCTGTTTGGCTGAAGGCTTTTCCATCCTAGGTAAAGATTTACTGTTCTGTGGCACAAAGAGATAAAATCTTTGCTTAAAACTCTTTGTCAACGATTACAGCCGCGGGGCGAAATCCCTAAAGGCAGGTTTACATTACACGAGTGACTGGACTCAGTGATTCACTGTAAGTTTAGTCCAAGGTTTTGTATAGGCGTGGTTTATAATGGTTATGAACGGGCCTGTTTGCTGTTGTTTTTTAAGATAAAAAATAATCCTCTGATTCTAATATTAAAACGGGCTTTATTTTGCTGCAAAAGCGACGTCAGCATGTTGATATAAGCCTGCTTATTGATACTGTCTAGTAATTATGCATGGTTACGCATGGTCTCTCCAGCGCCGATGAAAGACCTGAATACTGCTTTAGTCGAAGAGTAGCAGAATCCCACACTATTCTATCAGGAAACTGATTATATCAGGAACCGTTTACTGGCAGTCATTTATTGAGGGGTATAAAACATCAATTGTAAATGAAAATGTTATCTTTTCATATTTCTTCCTATCCACATCCATTTAATCATTTGCTTTAAATGGTGAAGGAAAAAATCCTGCATGCTTGAAAGCTTTTCTCGATGGCACAGGGCGTGAAGTTTCCCAAATCGCAGTAGACTAGCGATGATTTAATTATTATATTCAAGGAACTTATGTGTAAACTTATATAAACTGAAATCAGTCTACCTCTTTTTCTACTTGAAAAAAACAAGGATCTTTGCTATTGATGCAGTAGAATAATCAAAGCTACCTTGATAAAAACAAAACAACTGCGCTTGCGCTTCTTTCTCATTAACACAAACAATAACAGAGCCTGTTATCTACTCTATTGACGGACAATACCAAAACAATCCATCCCAACACATCACCGTAATTCTTTGAAGCTAGTTCCACTGGCATGTTTTCAATCAAAACGTTTTGGCAACGATACAAAGCGTCCATTTTGTTTACGTCATAGACAGGTGTATATTGAAGAGTATACACGTTTTTATTGGGGGGTTTATGACCCGTTAAATTGATGAGGTTCAGCCTTTATGAGATAATGGTTGTCTCTATGCTGGTTTGGGAATGAAGCAGTCAACGTCTTAAATTAAGGTCGCACATACAATACGTCAAGAACAACTAGAATGCAACGCAGTTATCTGGGCCCCACATGAGATTAAATATAGCCTCATGTTGGAGCATGTGCAAAATAAGTTTATTAGATTTATTTATATGAAGCAGTACGGGGTTTACCCTTTTTATCCATTAATGTATCCTACCCTGTTTGTCCTAGGAATGGTCGGATATTATGAACTGAGGGTCAGGAGGGAACTCACACTCGTAACATATGTCTTTAAGGTGATTCGGGGGAGGATACATAATGCAGATATATTGGAGAGAGTGGGCCTCTGTGTCCCAGACGGCTACACGGGACGTCGTCGGCGGCCGCGCCTGTTGGCGGTGCCGCGCGCGCGCACTAAATTACTAAGTGAGACGCCTCTGACGCGCGCACTGCGTACGCTCAACCTCATAGCTGACGACGTAGATATATTTTATTGTACTCTGAGTGAATTCACAAAGATAGCACTTTTTAAAATTTCTTACTGTTTAGTTAGTTTATAATTGTAGAAATTGAGATACCTCAATATCAAATTGGAATTAGTCTGTAAGGATATTGTTGGCAATAAATAAATAAATGAATAAATAAAGAAGCTAAAATTTTATTTCTGTTATATGGCTTATTGTTGTGAGGTAATTCAACGTTCTGACGACATCTGTGGTCTATTGGTTTGAGTGTTAATCACGATCATGGGTTCGATTTCCACAGGATACAAATATTTATATAATTAACATAAGTGTTTGTGTTTGTCTGGATATTTCTTATGTGAGTATTATAAGTTTGTTTTTACAACAACAATAAAATTGTACATTATGCCTTTATTATTCCAGTGTATTTCTAGTACCGATATTAAACTGATTATTTTGGGATTTTGTGTCAAAATATAACACTACACTATATTATAGTAAATTGTAGGTTTATGAGCATTAAATTTTATAATAAAATACTTCAAACTCCTAAAGAACTACTGTAAAAGTAAAATATTTTTTCGTAAAATTAAGACAATAGAAAAAAAAAATACAATTAGGGATTTATTATAATTAAAAAAATGACTTTTATCTTCTATTTAGTCTTCCTTCTTCTTTCTTTAGTGTATCTCAAAATTGTATATGCCCAAAATTGGGCAATTCATCTCAAATTATAGAAAATACTTATATTCTACGGCCGCTTTGGAATTTCAGTTCCTTCTGTGGTTTGTTATATATTATTAGTTAATATCATATTGCAGATTTATTAGCACGTGGAACATATAAATAAAATAATAAAATTTAGGACTTTTGATCAGCTGATGTGCTTAGGAATAACAAAACGTAGTTTTAAATATATAAGTAATATTACTCAAAATGACATTCATTCATGAATATCATCCGAACCAATACCATTATTGATACAATATAAATTATTAGGATCGTACAAAGAGTAAGACCATATTAATTTGCTCTTTTCTTCTCTCTTGTGAATACTCGTGCAATACTTACTATGAATTTACCCGTTTGATCTATCTACCCACGTGAATGTTCCTATATCAAATTAAAGTCCCAAAGTCATTGACCGTAAATACAGGCATACAAAAGAGATAGACTCGTACCTTTAACGATATTCATGTTTTCAATGAACTGTAGATTTTGATGATGGTTATCTCTTCTGCCTCAATGGTATCGTTTGTTCTGAGTTGAATACTAGTTCGAACAGTGATGTTTTTATTATGTTTTAAGACATTTTTATAGAACACCATCTAGTTCCAAACTAAACAGTGCTTGTATAATGGATATTATGGTACTTGTTTTTTTTTGTAAATAAATACTTTATACTAAAAATAACCATATCGACGAACTTTAGGTGTACGTTAGTACACCTCCTGGATTTATATATACTATGGTAAAGATGATGTCAGTTATGTAATATTTTATATATTTTTTAGTTTCAATATATGCTTCAGTGGTTTCGCTATCATATTGCTTCCGAGTATAATGTATCTTGTTCGATTCCTGGACTAACAAAGTATTATAATTAATTGTCCAGTAGGAGTTTGGATTGCCCAGTTACTGGCAATACAGTGTATTGCCCCCTTGTATACGAGAACATACCTACAGGCAAACTGTGGGTGTATATCAGTATACCTTTCGTGGAATACGGCTATGATTGAATTTAATGAATTATGAATTAATGTGTTTTGTGTCAATTTTTTCTTTATATTTGTGTACGGAAAGTGATGACATTTGATAGAGACGTAAGTATAGAAAAAAAAAATCTTATAAAATTTTAGACAAGGACAAAAAGATGATTATTATAAAAAAGATTATACACATGATTTGAAAAGTTAGAGGTCAGCCTTGGGTTCGAACTCAAGACCTTTGATTTGGCAGTCCAATGTTCATACTATGGCTAGCACGGCTTTTTAAAATTTTATAATACATAATTGAACGGTGAAGGAAAACATCGTGAGAAAACCTGCATTGTTTTTTGGAGATTTTCAAATATGTTATATATCTACCGACACAAATCACATAGTTAATTATCGTTTATATCTGTACTTGTAACAGCCATCCGTAAGTCTATCTTTTCAACTTTCGAGAATTAAAGCCATCCAATTAGAATTCAAGTTACAAACAGCTTTTTTAGATGAAACATCATTTTTGTCAAAGCAAACTTATAAAACAGAATTTGCCTAATTGGACTGACCCTCGGATTAAACCTATAAAATCAAATCTCTTTATTCAAAATTCGCAAACCACAGGCGAAATCGCCTCCACAATCGAGCATTTAAATCGATTCTCGCTAACAAAGAGCAACTCGTTAACCTAGCAATCGAGAGCTTTATCGGTAATCCAAACAGATCACCGAGACCGCTGTCAGTATCCTATTCGTGTTTCATTTATATGCAGATGTGTTTGGAATAATAATAACATGATCTGATTTTATAGGAGAGTTGTTAGCGCCTGTAGCAAAATCTAAATAGGTTCTAGAAAGGATACTAAATTAAGCAGGGTTGAACATGGGCAAAGAACTGGAGTCACTGACACAGCTTCCCGATTAAGCAAACTGAAGTGGCAGTGGGCCGGTCATTTCTGTCGACGGACCGATGGTCGTTGGAGCAGACGAGTCTTTGAGTGGAGACCGCTAATCGGCAAACGTAGTGTGGGACGCCCTCCAGCCAGATGGACCGACGATCTCAAGCGGGCGGCTGGGTCAGACTGGATGCGGAAGGCGGAGAACCAGGTGTTGTGGCGCTATTTGGGAGAGGCCTATGTCCAGCAGTGGACTGCGATAGGCTGATTTGATTGATTGAACTGGGCGGAAAGGGGGAGAGAAGCATCCACCTCTCCCTCTCCCCCGCAGTGGATGCACCAGGTGCCAGAGGTTGCAGTCACATCTCCGGCCTCCATAAGCTGTGGAATGCGGGTGGATGACTTGCGGAGTCCACCGACTGACCAGACAATGGCCACAGTAGGCGGCACTCGTGCTTTTGTTTTTGTGACCTAAAACATGCGTACCTTTGATTAGGAACCCAAGCCAATTGAAGGCGTCTATCGGCTGGTGCACGACAACCTGTCATGATCGTGAGTTTAACGGATTCCATGGCCATGTTTATAGGGCAAGTCTAGACAAGTGCGGTTTTTAACAGCGGCAAAATCTAACTCCGAGCTGCTCAAAATTACATAGAAAATCCCAATAACACTTTTCTCGACCTGGAAATGGAAACCAGGACCTCGATCGTGGCAGTAGCACTTATGACTAACTAGGTAGTTACAAGATACGTTCCAATTCATATTTTTCGTAAATTGTACGACACGTTATAGAACGTTACACGTTGTATTTGCATCACAATTCAGAATTAGCTATTGAAATTGAATTAAAAATATCTTAGTTTAGGCACTCCGAACAGAAAGTTTTAAATTTAGATTAAAACTCTCTCTAAACCTAGGTTACCGACCGTTTATTGATGGTTTAACGCCCTCTCAAATGCTTAGCTAATCTCAATAAAATATCAATAAACTGACCCTGGAAAAAACTCAACCTTGTATCATCTAGGTGACTAAAAAAATAAGTATTATTTTTAATATAATATAATGTAAAATCGGATAAATAATGTAATTGCGAAGTTTTTTGTACTTTTTTTCCATTCACCTCTTGTCCCCGCGAATCCCGTATTTTTATTTTGTAAGTGTTCCTGACTAATGCTATCTTGTAAAGTATTTTAAGTTTCATCAAAGCTAACTGACAAAGATGGTTACATTGACGTCAGTTACTGAGTCAATGTAAATCGACAACCACAACCAAATATCAATCAATAATCAAGTGTAGGTACTTTCACTACTTTTCTGTACGAGTTCGAATAAAGTTTTCTTTCTTTCTTTCAATTACAAAACTTTTTTTTTCCTTTTCCAATATCGACTTTGACGTAACGATAATAATTAATTTTCCAAATTCAATTTTTAGAATCGGACGCATTATTTATTATTTTAAATCTTCGATACCGATCTTTTTTATCCTGGCCTCGGAATTGCTTCCGCTTGATTGCAAGCACATCGCTTAGTCACCCCACACATAAGGAAAGGCTTTCACTTGTAGTGACACCATAATTTATAAAATCATTTATGTTAAATTAAATGAAACTTAAAACTACGTAAAACAATTATATTACAAAATAAGCAATAAATTATAATTATATAGAATCAAAACATAAATTTAAACATTTACAATATTTTGACTGTATAAATATTTACAAACAAACAGACAACCTATTCTGTATTCGATATACGTAGTTAGTTACCTGCTCCCTCGGCGCATGCCAAAGCTCTTTTGTTCTAACGACAACCGGTCGGCAGCCTACGTCACGCACGCAGGCCCCGACTCCGCGAGTGCGAGCGAGACAGTACAATGCGCGTGCGCATTGACCAGTCGGCCTGCCGCTACCCCCGCGAACGCTTGGTTGTGACGCTTATATCGCCTCCGCTATTACCTATGCTTGTTTACTGTTCGTGTTCTTATCTTCTCGCTTATTCTCTCGTTTATGTATGTGCCTAAACTCTTACTCCTTCTGACTTTCTATTGCACTTTGTTCTTACTGAGAGTTATAGACAGCACGTACTGCCTATAACTCTTGTGTGTGGTGTCAATAAACTGTACATTCCTGTGTATCTCGGACTATTCATTTACCTTCAAAACAAGTAAGAACCTTATTCCTACACACTAAAAGGGAAATATCATTTGTCCCTTACTTCATTTGATAAGGAAGATGTTGGTAGAATTTACACGATTTACCCTGATTAAGGTTGTTTGTTGGTTCATTAGCGACACACGAGTATTTGAAGTTTATTGGGACAGAGGTGTTAAATTTATCAGGTTACTATTTAGATCACGGCACCACAAAGATAGGCTGCGATTAGCGGCTGAAAAGTTGGCTTTTGCAACGTGAGTTACGTGTTCAATTTGTAATATTTGAGCATATTTTCTATGAAGTTTATGTGTAAGATATCACTGTTTGGGATTTTAAACTTTTAAACTCAAATATGTGGGAAATACCATTATAACCATGCCTTTTAATAATGGTCGTATATGTACGTATGAATTACAATGCTTGATGCATTTTTTTTAAAACGTTTCCCCACACTATGATTTTCTCCTGTATCGTGGGTGCGTTTACAAACACAAATTATTACATACACAAACACCTAAACCCGGAATAACTACCTGTAGGTTATACAAATATTTGTTTCGTTTGGGGATCGAACCTACAACCCGTGTTGCAGAAGCCGATTGCTCAGTCACTGTGCCAACCGTATCTTCATTGTGAGGCTTTTATTACTTAATTTAAAACCATCTTCCTCCTAGCCTTTTCCCATCTGCTGCATCCAGTCTAATAAGATGCGGCAGAAGCATTTTACACAATGCGACTACTATCAGACCTCCGCAATTTGGGAAGTAACAATATCCTAAACATAATCTGGTTTCTCCAACAGAATGCCCTGGTTCAAGCGACGGTTTGATGAGCGCAAGGAGGGTAAGGCTGAAGGCAAGTGCCTCATTGAGGCCCTCGACGCCATCCTTCCCCTTACTCGCCCCACGTTGGGCGCCAGATGTGACGTAGTGGGAACTATTTATTGGAGATAAACTACACTAGGAACACAACATATACAAATTTATTGACACTAGGGTTACAATTTAAAATACGTTAAGGCAAGAGTAGGGTGAGTTAAGCTCAGGGCGGGTTCGGCGAAGGCTTCGAGGCGAGATCCACCGGTAGAGGGTGGCACTGAGCTTCGGGTAGCTGCAGCGGGAAGAAAGAGGCCCGCGCATTTTTTTTTTTTTATGTCGGACATAGTTTTTAGCTCGAGGGAGCTTTAAAAACTTAACCGGACTAGGTGACGAGGCACCAAATGCCTCCAGCCAGGGGCAACTTATAAACTAAGCAACACAGCTAAGGGCGTCCCCTGCGGGACTCGAACCTCGGCTTAGGGCGTTGCTAGGGACGGTTGGATCTGGGTTTAAATTATTTAGGGGCGAATTTAAAGCTACTGGCTCGGCACGGGCCGGCTTGAGCAAGGGACGGGGAGGATTACCGTTAGGTCTTTGCGACGGGCCTCGCCGGCGAGGACGGTATATCGGGCGGCGTTTTTGTGCGTGTGTTTTGAGAGTGCTAGTCACTCTGTTTGACTCCTGCGCTAGGGTGATTTGGTCGTCAGTCGAAAGTTCTTTAATCGGGCATAGATAAGCCGCTCATAGATCTTCCCAAGGACTTTGAGGAGACTTATGGGGCGATAACTGGAAGGCTCAGATTTGGGTTTACCGGGTTTAGGGATACCGATGACGGTAGTTTCTTTCCACACTTGTGGGAAGATGTTATTATTTAATGCCGCATTGAAGATGGCGGTCATCAGAATGATCAGGGAGGCGGGGAAGAGCTTAACCACCTTGTTGGTAATGCCATCTGAACCGGGGGCTTTCCTGGGTCGTAGGTTCTGAACGATCGACTTCGTCCGCAGTGACGGGGGGAACGGGATCGTCTGGGTCGGGGGCGGGGGAGGGAGTGGAACTTAGGGGGGCCGTAGGGTTGTCGGGGGACAGCGAGAGGGTGACTCTACGTTCGACTTCGGCGTTCACCTCATTGAGGTGGGCTTTGAATACAGGTAGAGTGCTAGGCGAGCATTGTGCCTCTAGACTGTCGGCTAGGCATTCGGCTTTTTCGTCGTCGTCAAAGGCGGGCCTTTGATTAGGACGTTTCAGAGGGGGCATGGACTCTTGATCGGATTTGAACTTCCGGGTCAGCTGCCAGAAGGCCTGATGGGTGGGCTCCAGGTCCTTCAACCAATTGTCCCAGCGGGCATCATCTGCAAATGTATTTATGGCGACGCGCGGGGTGAGGCTTGAGGCGCGGAGGGGGCGGGGAGCGCGCACCATGTTACAAGGTACAGGTTTCTGACTACTACTATCGGAGCACAGTTCTCGACGTGCTAAGAATCATTACCCATCCAAAGACTGACTGTGGTAAGCGTAGGTTAACCTCACAGTTTGATTGAGCAGCGTAGTTAATACCAGCCAGTTCATTCAAAGCCTGTAATTAAAGTTCATCTAATTATTTACTTTACTAGCCAGTTGCAAAAACGATCTTTAACTTTTAAAGCTGTCATTAGCATCATTAGTACAAATTTTCCATTAAATTGTTGCATAAAGCAACATTAGATTTGATTTTATTAGTTATTTAGTTTGAATTAATGAAGTGTCAAACAAGCCTGTTTACGCCTATACATTTTACCAGAGCAAATCCACCATCTCATGTCATGTGTCTCTAATCGTTTATTTTTTGCAAACTTTTTAACTGTCAATTATTGTCGTCGTTCAGTTCACACGTGATTGTACCTAACTAAAATTATTAAAATCAAGTATTAAAAGCTACCAAAGGCTTTTCATTGTGTCCAATACGAGACATAAAGTGGCGACCGTGACAGGACGATCTAGAACATCAAGAAATTTGAGCAATAATCAAGAAAAATACGATTACCAATAATTCGATGCCGGTCCGATTTCACATGCAACTATTTGACGATTTGGGATTTTAACTGCTTGATCTATGGAGACATCAAGTGCCAGCCACTGCAGCCACACCGGATTGTGACGAGAAAACAAATATAGTCAAGAAAATACCACTCCGCAGCCAGGCCAGTGCAGCTAAGTGCCCTTTCCTTCTACCTCCATCTAATTATCTAATCCTAAATTCCACAAAAGTAGTATTAGTTGAGCCAATAAGGTACCTATTCGCTAACTGATGAAATCATTATTCTATACAACAATTCATTATATTCAGTTTCTGCTAAATTACGCATTGTACCATCCATCATTACATAAATCCAACATTTTCATAACAAACGTCTTGTCGTCAAATCTAATTTAAGTTATAAACATATTTACGCCGAACGCTTCCAGGTAAACCGGTCTTCGGCACGGCTACGCTCACCGTCCGGTGCATTGATAACAAACAGCTGTTATCTGTGCATATAACTAAGCATATACAACGTGACGCTGCTTGCCGTTTCTACTGACTTGAGGAGCGTGAGAATTCTTTATTATTATAATAATACGTTTTAAGTTCATTGGAAGTTTTGATTTCATCACTCGCCTTCTATATAATACAAATTCTATTACTTAAATCACTACACAATTAATCTAAACCTATTCAAATTACAATGAATAAAGAAAGAAGTGATGGAAGCGAAGCTTCTAAAGGCGGAATTTCATCGACTTTGCAAGTACTTCTCACGAAACGTAGTTCCATAAAAGGTCAAATTACAAAGTTTAAAAACTACTTGTCGAATTTATCTGTAAATCCAACTTTAAGTACAATTGAATTAGCCGAATTAAATTTAAAATTAAGTAAATTTGAGTCATTGTCTAACAAATTTGATGACTTGCAAAGTCAAATAGAGGTTTTAAATTCCGAAGATTTATCGGTTGAGAAAGAGATGACATTGAGCAGTTGTTTATTGGTAACATCGCGTTTGCTCAAAGCGTAATACAGAGACACTCAACTTTAAGAAGTGAAGAAACAAGTCGAGACCTAAATTCCTCGCATATTTCAGCTCAATGTTCACTCAATCATCATGAAGTAAGTTTCAAACTACCGCAAATTCAAATTTCTAAATTCGACGGCACTTACTTCCGATGGCTTGAGTTCCGTGACACTTACCTTTCGTTAATACATAACAATGAACGTATATCACCCATACATAAATTTCATTACCTTTCTTCTTATTTGGAGGGCGATGCCGCTAGAATTGTATCCAATTTGGAGATATGTAGTGCAAATTATGATATTGCTTGGACATTACTTTGCGAGCGGTATGATAATAAACGGCAACTTATTACCCACCACTTAAATTCTTTACTAAACATAAGTGCCTTCACTCGCGAGTCTGAACGATCGTTAAGGTTCATGGTTGACCATGTTACTAAAAACTTACGCGCACTATTGAGCCTTAACCAACCTACTGACCAATGGGATGTACTAGTCATTCATATTATGTGTACTAAACTTGATAGTCGAACTTTAACCAAGTGGGAAGAATATCGCAATAGCTTAGACGATATTCCTAATCTAAAACAATTTCATAAATTCCTTATAGATCGTGCGGATGTGTTAGAATTAATTAACCGCAACAAATCTGAACCTAATTCTAAACCTATAAATCATCTTCAAAAAAAATCTAATCTTTCACAGACTAAAGCATTTTCCAGTTCTTCACAAAATAGTTTTTCTAATTCAATTCGATGCGTGATCTGCCAGGGAGAGCACAGAATTTATGATTGTCAAATATTTAAGGCAAAGAGTGTAAGCGATAGAAAGGCTGAAGTGACTAAATTAAATCTTTGTTTAAATTGCCTACGGCCTGGACACTCTGTCAGAGTTTGTCGGATGGGACCGTGTCGTGATTGTAAGAGAAGGCACAACACGCTACTTCATGTCCCTACAGAACCCATAGCTACAAGTGATGTCTCTGAAGGTACTCCTCAAAGTTCTATAGCAACTTTTTCAAAACAACTTAATGAAGTTTTACTCTCAACCGCAATTATTGATATTGTTAATCCTGTAACAAACGACACAGAGCGAGTACGTATCCTTTTGGACTGTGGAAGTCAATCTTCCTTTATTACAAAAACGCTTCAGAAAAGACTTTCTTTAAGCACTAATTCTATAAATAAAATAAATATAATCGGTATAGGAAATACTTATACTAATCGGGTGACTGAAAGCTGTTTAGCCAATTTATCGTCATTGCATAACTCTTTCAGCATCACAGTTAGCTTGCTGGTTCTTAATGAACTGACAGGTCCGCTGCCAAAATCTTCTATTGATGTAAGTCAATATTTTCCACTAATCAAAGACTTTAATTTAGCTGATCCTAAATTTAATCAGCCAGCAGAAATCGATATTCTGCTTGGTGCAGACATATTCTGGGATATTCTTGGCTGTGAGCAGCATACTCTCGGTCCTAATCTTCCTAAATTAAGAAGTTCCCAGTTTGGTTGGCTAATAGCAGGTCCTATTTATTCAACGTCAAATAAACCTACTAAACTTCAATGTCATAATGCTATTACTAGTGAAAACGATTCTTATGAAACTCTAAATAAACAAATCGCTAAGTTCTGGGAGCTGGAAGAGCTGCCCCAAAAGGTTTCTCTTAGCGAAAGCGAGCAAGAGTGTGAAAGTCATTTTATAAATCACACTACTCGGCTACCCTCAGGCAGGTTTTGTGTCCGACTACCCCTGAAAGATTCACCTGATTGCTTAGGCGAATCCTATAACCTCGCTAAGAGACGATTGTTATCATTAGAAAACCGGTTCCGTAGGCAACCTAATATAAAAGCACAATACTTAGACTTCCTTCAAGAATATTCTGATTTAAGACATCTTTCTGAATCACCTATCACAAAGCCCACCCAGTCTTATTTTTTATGTCACCATGCAGTTTTTAAAGAAGACAGTGAGTCTACAAAAACTCGCGTCGTTTTTGACGGGTCCGCTCCTACTACATCTGGCTTTTCTGTCAACGACATCCTCATGATAGGCCCCAACATGCAAGACTCTCTTCTCTCCATACTGATTAGAGCTCGTCAGTACAAGTATGTCCTCACTGGTGATATCGAAAAAATGTATCGCCAGGTGCAGGTGCACGCTGACGACCAAAATTTACAATTGATCTTATGGAGAGAAAATGAGACTATGCCTTTCAAAACATTGAAGCTAGGTACTGTAACTTACGGACTTGCAAGTTCCAGCTACTTAAGCACAAGATGTCTTTGGCAGCTGGGTGAGGAGTGCAAGGACCCCCTTATTAAAACCATCATTCAGCATGATTTTTATGTGGATGACTTATATACAGGCTGTGATTCTGAACAAGAATTAATATATTTACAAAAATCAATAACTGAAACTTTAAAACAGGGTTGTTTCAACCTGCGCAAGTTTAAATCAAATGTGCCTACTATTTACAACTATTCTAAATCAGACGACAAATTAATTACTAGTGAATCTTCCAGCACCCTTGGTATGGGCTGGAATCCAGAGTCAGGTACAATACATTATAAGTTTAAAATTCCGTCAGAAAGTACTATAATTACTAAAAGATTTATTTTATCTTCTTCATTCAAGATTTTTGATCCTATGGGTTTATTGAGTCCTTGTATAATACTACCTAAAATCCTAATTCAAACTTTGTGGCTCCAAAAAATAGGTTGGGATGAACCTGTTCCTCAAAACATTTCAGCTTCTTGGATCCAGTTCCTAAGTTCCCTGTCATCTTTGTCAAATTTACTAATACCTAGATATGTTTTTTGCAGTAATCCTGATCAAATCGAATTTCACTCTTTCTGCGACGCTTCTCAGTCTGCATACGGTGCCTGTGTGTACGCGAGGACTGTTGACTCAGACAACCAGGTCACCGTTAGACTACTTTGTGCGAAGTCAAAGGTCGCTCCAATAAAGGCAACCACCATACCACGCCTCGAACTCTGCGCAGCTCTACTTGCAGCTAAGCTCTGTAAAACTGTTCTTGAATCAACACGTAACAAATCCATCTGTTTTTATCACTGGTCCGACTCAAGTGTCGTATTAGGATGGTTAAAGACAAGTTTTCGCGACTTAAAGACATTTGTCGCAAATAGAGTTGCCGAGATATGTGATCTAACTAGCTCGAATTCGTGGCGTTATGTACCAACATCCTCAAATCCCGCTGATCTTATTTCAAGAGGTGTCTATCCGGATAAAATTGAGAATACAAAATTATGGTGGTCTGGACCTGATTTTTTATTACTGCCTGAAACCGAATGGCCTATTTTAAATTCAAATGCAAGCTGTCATTTACCAGAAATAAAATCTCATATCGTTGAGACTACTCAACCATGTGTTAACTTTTCAAGGTTCTCTAATTTTAATAGATTGAAAAGATCATTTGCCTACGTTTTAAGATTTATCTATAATTTAAAAAATCGTGAAAATCAAATATTTTCTAATTTTACAGTCGACGAATTAAATCATTCTTTTTATCATCTTTGCCGTCTATCACAACTCCAATCTTTTCCTTCCGAATACGACATATTATTAAAGGGTAAAACATTAAGCTCCAAATCAAATATATTGTCATTAACCCCATTTTTTGATGAGACTTATAAAGTGCTTCGTGTGGGTGGTCGTCTTGATGCATCCGATTTCAATTTCAACCAGAAACACCCTATTCTTCTTCATTCTTCTAATCGTTTTACTCGCTTGTTTTTCGAGTACGAGCATAAACGAAACTTGCACGCTGGACCACAACTATTGTTATCACTAGTACGCGATGTCATATGGCCCATCAATGGCCGACATCTATCTCGGCGTACTGTTTTTAATTGTGTGGTGTGCAGGCGTCATCAGGGTAAGACATTGCATCCTCTGATGGGAAATCTACCAAGGCAACGAGTTACTGTAGATTTTCCATTCAATACAGTGGGAATAGACTTTGCAGGCCCATTCTATATTATAAACCGGAAGGGACGTGGGTCAAGGGTAATCAAATGCTATCTTTGCTTGTTCGTCTGCCTAAGATTTAAGTGCATTCACTTGGAAGCTACAAGCGACCTTACAAAAGATGCCTTCATTTTGACTTTTCGACGTTTTGTAGCTCGTCGCGGCAAGCCATCGGAAGTATTTTGTGACAACAGACGAAACTTCGTTGCCGCGGCCAAAGAATTTAGTGATTTTATTAAAGTAAATAAAGCCTCCCTGTCTGACTTTGCAAGTGAAGAAGGTATCAAATTCGTCTTTTCTCCTTCTTACGCTCCACACTTCGGTGGGATATGGGAAGCTGGCGTCAAATCCGCGAAACACCACATTAAGCGCGTAATGGGCAACAGCCACTTGACATTTGAAGAGTTAAGTACCTTATTTTCTCAAGTAGAAGCTATTCTCAATAGCCGTCCTATGTGTCCTCTATCATCTTCCCCCAATGAATTTTCCGCCCTCACTCCTGGGCACTTTTTAATCGGCCGACCATTAACTGCACTGCCTTTTCCAATATTCAAAGAACAAAATTCAAACCATTTGCAACGCTATTCTCGTCTCGAACAAATGCGTCAACATTTTTGGATCCGCTGGCAGAAAGAATACGTGGCAGAACTGCAGCAACGGACCAAATGGAAAAGCAACACCTCCCACCTAAAGTCAGGCGACTTGGTTCTCATTCAAGAAGATCAAGCACCTCCACTGTGCTGGCGCCTTGGTCGAGTGGAAAGGCTGTTCACCGGTCCCGACAATATAGCTCGCGTCGCAGAAATAAGGACTACCAAAGGATCTCTGCGACGACCACTTACTCGTATCTGTCCGCTACCTTCGGCCGAAGACCTAGATTGTTGAAGATCTCCTGCTCCAGACCTTCAACGAGGGGGAAGATGTTTACGCCTATACATTTTACCAGAGCAAATCCACCATCTCATGTCATGTGTCTCTAATCGTTTATTTTTTGCAAACTTTTTTAACTGTCAATTATTGTCGTCGTTCAGTTCACACGTGATTGTACCTAACTAAAATTATTAAAATCAAGTATTAAAAGCTACCAAAGGCTTTTCATTGTGTCCAATACGAGACAAAGCCCATACGTCATATTTTTAGTTAAATATTAATTTACAACAATATTTAAAGGTGTTAAGCAACATGATTAATGACATCATTAGCGTTAATGCATGCATCAAAAGCTTTGCTTTATGCAATTAGCTTTTAGTAATTCGTCATTCATCCGAAAATTATTATAGACATAAAATTAATTAATTCAAAGCATCATTAATGTTGTATCAATGGAAGTTATTGATGAGTAAATTTGATTGACATATTATTATTTATACTAATAACTATGCTACTATAGCTATTGTTTATAAGTATTTGATATGGATAGTATGTTAATCTAGTTATATTTGATATTGGTTTGTTTTGAACGTCTTACTTAATAACACGAGTTTACATAATTATAGGTTTATCAAAATGGCTACTATTTAACTTCAAAATATCTATATATCTATATTCTAGATATATAAAATATCGTTTTGTATAACAATATAATTCCCAATCCTAGGCAAAAATACTGATTGAGCGACAAAATTACAGATTGCACAGCAAAATAGTCACCTCAAAGTATTGTTATTATATACACTTCTTGGTCTTCAGATTCGGTATCATTCAGATTTGGTTCTGGCGTATGATGTGTGGTCACAGTTCTAACCTAACCTAACCGATAACTGTATTTTTCTGCTCAATCAGTAATTTTGTCGCTCAATCAGTTTTTTTTTTATGCGCGGTTTATTATATTCCTATCAAAATTATTATGATCTGAGCCGTATAAACTTAAATAGAGCCGCATGTAATAGAATTGGACCATATCTACATAAAATCAAAATAATATATTATGAATTGTTTAAGAATGGATGAAAGGCGACTAACAAAAGGGATTAGAGGGAATGAGTGGAAGCGCCGCGAGAGAAAGCCTTAAAAAGACTTACACCGACTTTAATGGTGAGGTTCTTCAAAAAGGTCAGGCGGGTAGTACTCGTAACCACAGCGTGTGTATGACAAGACATAATATGTATGTATGATCACGTCACTGTGACCAGCTGAAGAAACTGATGATTAGATCTATGTTGTTTTTATAGCTTCCAAGAAACATCAGATTAATCCTGTGAAAAGTCTGTTAAGAGATCAATTATTGCTTCTAAAAACGATTAAATTTCCGATAACCGATGTCAAAAATATATTATGGTGAGATCCTGAGCCCTAAGAAGTGTTACATTTTGTTACAGTGTGACGAACATATTTCTGGTGAATCTATCGGCTGCGGACCTACTGGTGACGGGAGTCTGCATGCCGATCCAGCTCAGCAAGGCCATCACTCTCGTCTGGTTTTACGGGGAGACGGTCTGCAAGATTGTCAACTACATTCAAGGTAACGTATAAGAATAGTTTGATATTTCCATGTTTTGTGGTCTAAATCGACTATGATCGATATTACAGCGTCCATGGTCACGGGTAGACTCCGGTAGAGACCATGGACGCTGTAAAGGGTCCCAAACGTCGGGATTAATAATATCAATATACGCGATAAAATCCGTAAAAAGTAGTTTTATTTTAATGTATAATATTCGCGTAAATGTCAGAAATCAATATGATCGATATTTTTGTTTCTGCAAAAATATTTTTGTCATTTAGATAATCGGGTTTCTTAATGGGCAGTATTGATAATTATCTTAAGGACGTAACTGTACTGACAACCAGTACCATAGCGTTTTATGCGTCCGGTGTGAGCGTTTATAACTATTCCCGTGAAAAATGTTTTACTGTTCATTCTGCACCCCTCCAGGGTCTGAACAAGTTATGATTTGTACACACTAGAAATAAATGTACATTGACTCACTGGCCTTATGGCCTGCGAGACAGAAAGACCTAAGAATGGTCTCAGTAGGCTATGCACAAATTTGATGGAGTCTGGAGATCGTACCGGACCATAGCCTATCATGGTCATAAATGACATGAATCTCACGGCCATGAGTATAAGGCAAGGCAAGGCGCGTGCGGTTTTCGGTAAGCGTCCGAGATATCCTGTTACCGTCCCACGTTCAACATACCAGAAAAAGGTAGACAGACCTTATCACTGACCATTAAAGCAGAACGTATAGGTAACCCCAGAGGTGAAAAACGTTACATCATTTATAAACATTACATTGAGGCACTGACATATCGAGTTTAAGATAGTGCACAATATTAATGGGCCTGTCAGGGGAAATAACAAATGGTAGCCATTAACTAATGAAGTTTGACCGACGATGACGATTGATCAAGACTAAATGTAGACAAATAACAGAGTGAATGTAGTGTCTGACCTGACTAATATTAACTAGCTCTCTGGCTCGCTGTGCTACTCACATTGATTTCGATTCTGCAAAGAAAGCATTCTGGATAGGAAGTTTCACTTAGCAAACTTCTAAAAATTTACAAACTTGAAATTTATAAATTACAAATTTGTAAATTTTATAGTTTATGAAACATTGAGATCAATAGCCTATTTTAAAATATAATAGGTATGTTATCGAAATACATAACTTAGAGTAGCTTTACTTTAAGCTATATTAAATTTCATTATTAAATTTCTTACAGGGTCTATGCTTGCTTTAATTATTATATATGTTATATGTAGACACTATATTTTCTATAAACTACATGGTTCAATAAATAAATAAATTATAAATTGATGTATATATTTCAATGATGGTTCAAAATGATGATTATTTTTAAGCTCCAATGCAAACTAAGAGATATTACAAGCTTAACGTGTGTTTATCTGCCTGTATGAGCTGATTTTGATTTAGTTTTTTTCGTTTGAAAGGTGAATTGACCAAGTGTTCTTAGTATTCAAGAAAATCTGTTCATCTGTTTAAGGGGCTTTCCTAGTTGGTGAAACCATGTGTGCAATTTCCACAGACCTGATCAGTGTGCAATTTGGTATCCTGTTACTTCAATCAATGATAACCTTGACCTGATGCTGTGTGGGTTATGTTTGGAAAATAATTAATTAATGTATTTTTTATTACCTTAATACTTAAACATTAGTCTTGCTTGTTAGAGAATACAAATCAGGATGTAAGATGGAACACATCATTCAAGTAAATACGTACTCTTTCGGGCTGACTCTTGCATACACACGACTGAACACAGGAACACTGTTCTGAGACGGTCTTACATGTAAAGCCAGCGAGGTTACCACCAAACTACCATCAAATACGATCACCAAAGGTGACGGGTCCGTTTCATTTTAGAAAACGCGTTTCGTTCCGAAACTTTTTCTGCAGACGCAAAGAAAGTTTCGTGTTCTTAACCAAAACCCCAGCAGCAAAATGTCTACAAAAATACCGTACATTTAAATGAAAGAGTATTTTACCTTTTTACCGTTCTTAAATTAAATACGTCACCAACAGGGCCCAAAATGCCCACCGGTATTCAGTAAGAAAAGTTCTAACCAAAATATCGTTACGTGCAAAAAGCAATTGCTATCGTAATAATGGTCAAACCATTTTGAACCCTGTCAAATATTGTATGGGTGATAGACAGATTCGATTTAGACATAGAACCTTTTGGCCCGTTTAGCTTGATATTAGTTTTTTTTTTTAATATTGTTTACATTTAAGTACCTACTTATCTTTTGTAACAACTCCCATAATATTATTCTTTATATAAATATAGGGTTGCGTTTGCATACATAAATTCTCACATACACGTACTCCCAGACCTGGAACAACAGTTGGTCATATAAATATATGGTTCGTTCAGGAATTGAACCTGAGACACGTGGCACTGAAACTAATCGCTCGGCTACTACGTCAAATGGACGACGTTTATGGTCTAGTGGTTCGCGTGTCGGAGTGCTAATCACGAGATCGTGGGTTCGATTCCCACAGAACACAAATATTTATGTGATGAACATAAGTGTTTGTGATTATTTGGGTGTTTCTTATGTTTTTATGGATGTTTTACAAAAATAAAAGTATTTAAGGATTTATATCCATTGTCTAGTACCCATAGTACAAGCCTCTACTTACTTTGGGACTAGATGGTCCTGTGTAAATTTATCCAAGAATATTTAAGAGCGCTTTTTTTTAATGAAAGCTCTAGCTTGTCACGATCATGTCACTCCTTCATAATAGGTAATAAAATTTAGTTTTGGTGAAAGAAAACTAGGATTATAAAAATATATTATCACGCCTGAAGGCGGGCTGGCCTCACGGCAGGGTTAGGCAGAGGTATTTTAATATACAACCATAGTTTGCCGTCATGTTTTACGTCCCTTATAAAGAGGTGGCGAGTCTATTGCCATTTACCGGGCCATTCCAAACTCCGATATACTCTGAGAAATTTATAGAAAACACCACTTTCCACACTTTCCTCGACCCGTGAAACAAACCCTAGTTCTCTAGCGTAGCAGTTATCTCACGGCCACTAGACCAAAGCAGATAGAATGAAAGGAGGTTTTTATTTTACTGTGTAATGTGTTTTACGGCGGCAATTAAACGCCCACTTGTAACACGTATGTTTGTTAAGGTCATTTCTGTTTGACGTCAGTTAGCTTTTACGAGTTACTCTGGACCGGTAATAATGTTTCACGTTTGATGGTTAGGTACATAGTTTCATTGATTGAGTAATAGTAGGTCAAATTGAACTGTGTAACATTAAATTGTAATGACGTCCGTTGTATTTAAATTGTATGTAAACAAAAAACTAATCAAGTTTTAAGAGAGGTAATTACCGCTCAAATTGGAACTGCCCGACTGGGAAAGTACCTCCGCCTTGCAGAAAATTGAAGTGAAATAACACTGCTTTGAGCTCTGTAAATTGTGTTCCTTACGGTGAGGTTGCCAGTACTCTACAAGGAAATTTTGTGTTTGCAGTGGGGACTTTGATCCTTATTCTGTCAACCCAACTATTCCTCTCGAAGTTTGGATTTGTGCCCGGTTAATGGCAATAGTCACACCCGCTATTAATAATAATAATAATAATAATACGTATTTATTTCTCTTCCACAAAGGTATCTTACAGCTTTAATTTACAACATAGATTATTTGTTAAACTCAACCTCTGTGGGAGACTGGTATCTGCACTAGGAAACCCTGTCACACAGATTACCAGGCCCCCCCAAGAATAGCGTGCTTATAATTAATAACATAAACCTTTGCAAAGAGAGTAGACAAGAATTCTATATTACAAAGTATAACAGTATGTGTATATATAGTATTAAGAGTTTGTGTGAGAGATTATGTGCGTGTGTGGTGTGTGCATGAGTGTGCGTGTGAGAGATTATGTGCATGTGTCGTATGTGGTGTGTGCATGAGTGTATGTGTGTGTGTGAGAGAGATTACTTGCGTGTGTGGTGTGTGGTCGTGTGTGTGCAAGATACAAGTTATTTTGGTACAATTAAAAGTTCTTCTGTCACATTGTAGTTACATTTTATAAGATAAGACGTGAGAACTTGCTTGCATTTTGACTTAGTCATTGGGTATAGATTTAATATAGAGTTTAGTTTATTATATAAATATGACCCAAGAAAACCGTAATGACGATGGGAAAGTTTAAGTTTATAGAGTTTAGTGATACATACTTTTGATTTGTTACGTTTTAGCGTATTTAAGGATGGGTTATAAATCTGGAGTGAATGTTTTCTAATCACAGTATGCCTGATAAAAAGTTGACGCACGGTAAGAACCTCGCACTTTTTATATAATTCTATAGTGGGATAGTAGAATGGTAGGGAATAAGCTGTTTTGAGTATTGCCCTTTGCGCACGTTCAACTTTAATCATTGATGATTTAGGTGCTCCACCCCATGCTGTAATACAATATGTTATGACAGATTGGCACAGTGCATAATATACTGTTTTAATTACCTTCTCATCAGCAACGTTTTGTAAGTTCTTAAATATATATATTAACTTTCTAAGTCTCTTCGACAGCATTTCTATGTGGTTATTGAAGTTTAAATTTTTATCTATTATAACACCTAGGTATCTTATGTAATCTACCTTTTGTAGTTTAGGGCATTTGCAGAGGGAGTGGATATTATCACATGAATGGGATATTATATTAAGTGAAGCGGTGTCCGTATGGTGAGAATTAGCTGGTGAGAAAGTGATGTATTTGGTTTTTTCCACATTAAGAGTGAGCAAATTATTGTGAAGCCAATTTGATACCCTCATAAAACCCATTTGCGCATATCTGTAGACTTCGTCCCAAGTATCTCCGTAGAAGAGAAGTGCAGTATCGTCTGCAAATGTAAATATACAACCATTGGTGAGAGATGTCTTGCAGAGATCATTTATAAAATGAGGAATAGGGTCGGTCCCAAGACACTGCCCTGTGGTACGCCAATATTAACGGCACAAATATCACTCATCCATTTATCAACCACAACACGCTGGACTCTGTCATTTAGGTAACTATTTAGTAATTTATGTTGAGTACCACGAATTCCCAGATGTTCCAGTTTATTCAGCAAGAGTGGTGCAGAGACTGTGTCAAATGCCTTTGCTAAGTCTAGAAATATAGTAATAACTTTCTTTTTTTCCTCCAACTTACTTACTATTGTGTCCGTGAGTTGATTTACGGCATCATTGGTTGATCTACCACTCCGGAATCCATACTGATTCTCTGATAATAAGTTGTTATATTCTAAGTAATTAGTAAGTTCTTTATTTATCACTTTTTCTAATATTTTAGACAGTGTAGGCAAGATTGATATAGGGCGGTAGTTATTGACACAATCCCTACTACCACTCTTGTGAACAGGGTGGATGAGTGACTTTTTTAAAGAGGTGGGAAACTCACCAGTAGAGATGCAAAGGTTACATACATGCGCAATAGGATCCGAGAGCAGTCTGGCATATCTTTTTATTATATTACTAGGAACATCATCACATCTTAGTGTGGTGGAAGGTTTGAGACCCGCTATTATAGTGTTTATCTCAAGTGCATCTGTTGGTAATAGTACAAAGGACGAGAGGCAAGGGTGAGGGCAATATCGATTTGGAATAATGTAAGAGTTCGGTCGTGTAATATTGTCTGCTAGTGATTTACCTATATTAACAAAAAACGTGTTGATTTTATTAACAGATTCTATAGGATTTTTCATGTTAATTAAATGGATAGCTGAAGAATTTACTTTAGTAGAGGAAGTAATTGATTTTATTGTATCCCATAGTTTTTTAGTGTTGCCTTCACATTTTGCAAGTTCGGCCTTGTCATATTCCTGTTTGACCTTTTTTAATATGTCGTTACAAAAATTGCGGTAACGAGAATAAGTAATTTTTGCATTAGCGTCCTTTGGATGCTTTTTGCATTTAAGATGTAAGTTATCACGATTTTTCATGCAACGCATTAGACCTGGTGTAATCCATGGCTTAATTATGCGTTTTCGCCTGGAAACTTTAATAGTTTGACTACAGCTATCAATTGCAGTGCTGAGTGTATTAATGAAGAAGCGCACAGAATCATTAGGGTTGTCTAATTGATAGAAACAATTACAATCTAGGTTACTAATTTTTGTATCAAGGGCTTCATAGTCAATGCGTTTTATTGTTTCTGTACGTCGATGTGGGCATGGTGTACCTAGGAGGCTTAAAACTACACTATAATGATCAGTTAGTGTCGAATGTGCGACTAGACATTTTACTGTGAGTTTAGTTTTTGCAATGACATGGTCAAGACAAGTTAAGGAATGAGTTGGTATGTAATGTGCTGGGAGTAAACCATGTGAGGCAAGGAGGTTTAGGTAGTGTTCCGCTCTACTGTCTGATGTGGATGCTGCAATATCTATATTTATGTCACCTGTAAGAAAAATATTTTTATAGTGTTTCAGGTTAATTAAAATATTGTTCAATGAGTCCAAAAATTTTGAGATATTCCTAGTATTAGGGGGGCGATATATGCCAAGTATAACTGTTTGGGTATTGATTCTAATTTGTAAACAATTAGCATCTTCGATTGTGGGTTCGGTTATACAGAAACTATGAGAAAGCTTATAATAAGCTATGACACCTTCGTTTTGAGTCCTGCTGTTTGTCGAAAATGCCAATTGATAACCACTTATTATGGGTATATATTTATTATTATGTATCCAACATTCCGTAAGAATGATCAAATCCCAATCAATTTTTGACCTCGCCATGAGGGTGATTAGTCCTGTTATATTGCGTTTTATACTTCTTATATTTTGAATTAGAATGTTTACCGAAGAAAAGGTGGTATACATCATTTTTTGGCAATCATCTAAATGACAGGTGTTGCATTCAGCCACGCTAAAAGAATCCAATTCATTATTGATAGTAGTTAGTGAATTATGATCGAAGGTTATGTTTAGTAGTTTTGTCTAAGCGTATGATTGTATGGGAAGAGTTTGTATGAACTTTATAGAGATGTATTTTTGTCACTACTTTAATGTAGTTATGTTTCCGAACTGTGGCACAAGTTGATATAAGAAGTAATCTGTGTGTAAGTGTGTATGGTTGTGTTAAACTGTGTATAGTTGTTGCAGGTATACATCGTGTTAGGAATTCTATAAGTTTGTATAAGTGGTATGAAAGTAATTGGGTATTGCAGTGGCTATTGTTATAATGTGTAATGGAAGTTAAATAGTTATGGAGTTTATTGTGTGTGATTTGAGTTATACAATTAAAAATGGTAATTAACAGAAATTTTAAAAACATTATAAGTTTAGTAGACATAAAAAATATATAGAAATAAATACTTGGATCAGATAGTCACAAGTCCTTTTTAAGATTGTTTATATCTTGTTCCGAATCGATACGGATTTGCTGCGATTCCAGATTCTTTTTCAGGTAAACGATTCCGTTAGTAGTCCAACAAAATGTATAGCCATGGCTCTTTTGGAAAGTTCTTGCTAAATAGAATATTCTGTGAGACTTATGCGTTAGTGATTCAGATATATAGATAGGTTTAGGCTGCCAATTTACATCTAGATGAGTGGTGTTTAGTTTTTCAGATTTAGCTTTTGCGCTGTTGAACCGTTTCAAACCCTTTATAAACCTGTCTTTAACCAATCTAGTGGTGAAGTCGACTATAATTGGGTTAGAATTATCCTTAGAATTAATCCTGTGGATATCCCTTATTGCTAGGTTATCAATGTCAATGTCGAATACTTTCCCCAGACTGCCAACCATATTACACAATGAGACTTTTGTTTCATGGTCAGATTTGGGTATGTTACGTATCTCAACGGCGGATAGACGAGATTTCCTTTCCAGAGACTCGAGTCTGTCTTCAAGTTCTCTAATGGTCTTTTTGTCAGCCATACGTTCAGATTCGAGGGTACTAATTTTTTGCAAAAAATCATCGTATTTATCAGACATCATTGATACACTGCGTTTGAGTTCCTCATTTTGTTCCGAGAGAAGGTTAATTGTGGAGTGGAGTTCTTGGAAGCGCCTTTCTTGATCACACGAGAATGTTTTGAACATCTCCTTGATCATGGTTGAGATGTCGCTATCCTCATCAGCAAATTTTCGTTTTTTCCGCTCAGTTATCTTAGATGTGAGGTCATGAAGATCAGGAGCTGAATCGTAATGGCAGAGTTGAGAATCAACGGTTGGCGGGTATAGCGAAGTTCGGACAGCATCATGCTGGAACATTACTGCGGACGTCGTTGGGGCCGGTGAAGCTGGGGGTGTTCTTTTAAGCGGCATAGTACTCCTTTCAGGTAAATTAAGTACACTGCACAAGCTCAATTGTTGTTGGTCAGGAAACTTAACTGTAGGCTCCTGGCTATGTTTTAAAACAATGCTCACGGCAGCTATTTGCTTTATAAAAATGAGTAGGCGCTCTGGATGTACAGTTTAAGACGGAGGCGGGGTCAGTGACCTAGTTAGCCAATAGTAGCAGTACAGGCGGGGCTTACCCGGTGTTGAAGATGTTCACTGTTTCTCTGCGCCTGGTACTCAAATGAATTTCTATCACTATTTTAAACGATTTATTTAATATAACAATTTAATTTTTAAAAGAAGGAATAACACAGAAGACACGTCTGAACGCTTTCGCGGTCCAAGGGGAAGGGACATGGGCACAAGGGGTATGTTTAGGTCCCATATTATAATATGGGACCTAAACATACTGGAAATTTTTGTGTATACATTAGTGTACTGTAACCTTTTGGGAAATACGGCGTGATGGGATGTAGATACAGATATATTTTTTACCGTGGGAGAGCCATGCTTCGGCACGAATGGGCCGGCTCGATCGGACTTGATACCACGGCCTCACAGAAAACCGGCGTGAAATAACGTTTTCGTTGTGTTTCGTCGAGTGAGTGAGGATACCGGACGCCCAAACCCCTTAAAAGGGCGGCAACGCACCTGAAACTCCTCTGGTGTTGCGGGTGTCCATGGGCGGCGGTAATCGCTTACCATCAGGTGATCCGTCTGCTCGTTTGCCCACCCTATCCCATAAAAAAAAAAAAGATATCTTTTGTGTGCATTTTTTTTGTATTTAAACATGATTTTTGATTTATTTATTATGAAACTACAACGACTTATACACTAAACATACAGTAAATATAATAACAGATTCACAGAATTTGTCACTTGCACAACACTGGCATAAAAAATTGCAACAAAGCTATACTTATCGTTTTACATTTATTTCTTTTTATTAAGATTCGTTTACTTGTTAATTAAAAACGCTGAGTAGCTAGCAACGCTAGCAGGTAATTTGTTGACAATGTTTCTTCATTATATAATAAAGTAATCCATATCTTCTTCCTTTCTTAATCCAGACTGTTACATAATGTTTTTTACAAGTCTTCTTTCTTTGCAGGTGTTGCAGTAGCTGCCAGTGTGTTCACCCTCACAGCCATGTCGGTAGACCGATGGCTGTCCATATCCCCTGAACCACGGCTCAGACCTCCTGGGCGGAGGCAGGCGCTACTCCTACTGCTACTGCTGTGGGGTGCTGCCTTGCTGATTTTTATCCCACTTCTCATGGTGGCAACAGTGAGGAGGGAATCTGTCCCCATCATATCAAAGGCACTTAAGAATATATCGGTATGTATGGTTTATAATTATATTGCATGTTGAGGCTGCCTTCATTAGTTTAGTAATCACCAGTGCGGCTGCTTCGATTCCTAGATTAGGCTAAATATTGTTGGGTTTAGCAGATTATAGCTTAAATGATGTGCCCTGTTAATAGCAACAGGTTCCTTCAGCTATTACCTATATGTGACCTTAAAATATACCAGAGAACTGTAGGTGTACATTAGTACACCTTTGCCTAACCCTTGAGTAAATGTGTTTTGTGTATTTTAATGTCTAAAATCTGTAGTCAAGGAATTTACCTGCCAAATTTCAAATATGTTGGATTCATAGATTCTGAGATTACACGATGAAATAATTAAAAAAATATATTTTTAAGGAAAAATTTTGGTTTTGTGACTAATTAACACAATTTTACAAGTCAATACTTAATTAGTAATACCATAACGATGGCGCCGGTATTTCCTAGCTGACGATGACGACTTGTGTGACACAAAAACCTATATCCTAACACTTATAGTATAGTTAAATACATTAATAAACATTCAATAATCTTATTTATTATAAGTATGTATTTACAAAAAAAAGTATATTTAATAAGTATTATATCTACTGTCTATTACCCATAGTACAAGCTCTGCTTAGTTTGGGACTAGATGGTGCTGTGTCAAAAAAAATGTCCCAATTATTTCTAAATAGCACAAAACAGTTGTTGACCGTGTCCGTCTTTCTGTTTCTCAGCTTCTAAACTACACAGTAGATTTTGATGAGGTTTTCACTTCAAATTAGAGAACTTCTTCCGAAAGGTACCTATATTCGTATAATACATTCATATTATCGAAGTGTGCGAAGCCGGGTTTGGCCGCTATTATAATACAAGGTCTTCATAATGTACTACTCACATGTTAATCTACTGCAGACGTCATTGAGGAAACGTTGTGTTGGCAGTTGGGGGACTTTGACCCTTACTCCCAACCCAACTATTCCTCTTACGTTTAACAGTGATACCCCTGGTGTTGCAAGCGTCTATAGGCTACGGTAACCGCTTACCCTCAGGTGGGCCGTACGCTTGTTTGCCACCTTAGTGGAATAATAAAATATCATAATAATGAGCTATAAGTCTATAACTTAATATTTCTAGCAAAACTTATTCCACCTTCTACTACTTCTTATAAAATATTAATTACATAACTTCTAATTCTATAAAATATTAATTACACAACTTCGTAAGTACCTACACTGCACTAAGTAACGTTATCATACGGTATATGTAATTTGAAAAGTTTTGGTAGAAAATAATTAGTTTTTATCATATTGCAGACTGTTACAATATGTGAAGACTTTGTGTCTATTAATTATGTTTGCAGTCACCCGCGACATAGAGTTTGTTCCCTAGCTTGGGAGTAGTCTTTTTAAAACTAAAATACTTTTTTAAAATTAAATGTATTTTAGAGCTTAGGGCCAGTAAACGCTTTCTTTAAATTGTCAAAGCCTACTTACACTAACTGAAACGTAATGTAAACAAAAAATATTAATTACTAATTTATACAGCTGTATTCCGAGATTTCAATACATCATACACTACTTATATAATAATATAACAAAAACTAAACGCCCCTTGCTACGATTTTTCCACACTTCTTTCGCTTCGACTACATTCATACATCTTGTCATACACACACGCTGGTTGCAAGTGCTACGCACCTGATTTTTTATTGAAGAACCCCACTAATAAGGTCAGTGTAAGTTTTTCTAATGCGTCCCCTCCCGGCGCCGCCACTTTCCAGGCGGTTCCACTGACATTCACCATAATTATAAATCCCTTTTGTTAGTTGCCTTTCATCCATTCTCTTGGCATGCCCAAACCACCTAAGCATATTCTTCTCAATTCTTGTAACTTCATCATATTTTAAACCACAACGTTGCCTTACACTATTTTTCAATCTGTCATTCCGAATTACACCGCATATACTTCGCGACATACCTACATAGATTTCAACAATCGGCCAATAAGTCTTGTACGCCTGTAGACGGGTATCATCGGGTGTTATATTATGTGCCTACCCCTTAAATTGTGCCAAAATAGACATAAAATAGAATACTATATGTAAATATTGATTCACTAACCTGTGATAAGAGCGTGATCTTTAAGCGCCATTCATGTTGAATAAAAACAATCACACTGATTAAACACTGTCAGCCCGGAGTAATTAGGTACTAATTAAAAACTTTGTCAAATTATTGATCACAATCACTTTGTTTAATCACTTGTTCAATACATTTTTCAATATGATCACTATGAACCCAAAAGCACTAATTACTTACACTTACTATATTATTTCCAAAACTTAGGCGGCCATCTTTATAATTCATCAAAAGGTCTTATTCCATTTTCAAACTCGTGCGCACGCATGGGACGTCACAGGATCGCGGCGACACGTCACGCGACTCGCGACACACTAACCTAACCTACTTAAATACGCAGACGCAGGTTACGTCAAGAAAGTGAAATAGAAAAAAATGCACCTAAGTAGACTTGTTCCTTTCACACATTACTTATTTTTTTGTACAACATGAGTTCCTAAGAAGAAATAAACTTCCACATGCGTTATTTAGTTATATATCCAATTCTAATGATACGTTTTATGATTAGGATAAATATAATAATGTTACCTACAGCGAAAGCAATAAATCCAGTTATTATAATATATATACTATCCAACTATTATAAATAATATCTAATCAATTTAGACAAAGTGATAATTGACACGGAATTAATCACGTTAATAAAAGCACGTTAACTAGCTATTTTATAAAATATCTTGGAAGAGTTTGGATAAAGTAATAAAACACGTATAGGTGAAGATTATAATGTTTATTGGGTTGGATCTCATATTGAGTCCCCTGAATTTGGGTTAAGTAAAGATATAGGGGGGTTAAGGGGGTTCGCACTAGTCGACAAAAATATTTTTTTAAGCGCCAAGATATTTTATTTAATTTTTTTAATGACGGAATATCTCACGGAAAACTTACAGATTCTTAAAAAGGAACGTAATTTTTACATAAAAATACACTTTCTATCAAATGGTATTTCCAAAAATTGTCGTCCGGTTCCGTCTGGGTTAAAACACGTAACAATTACAGTGACCTTAAAGATGTAGCATTTGCAAGTGATTTGAGGAACGACACGTGCCTAAATTACTTCCATCTTCCCTTTCCCACTATTTTCATGGATATGTCGATAATTGAGGATTACTGTTGGTCGTCAGGGGTGCTCAACCGAGTTATTGGAATCTAACATAGGCATACATACATTATCTGGTTCAATAAATACGAAGGAAGATGTAAGGTCAATAAACGTTGCTAAAATATTTGTTGTGGATGATAGAAAACGATTGTAAAAATTCCATCTTGTTTAGTTGTCATCATTCTTTATGTTTATATTTATAGACGAAGATCGGTGTTTAACGTGACCGAGAGGGTGGATCATTTGTTTTTCCATTGTTTCAGATATAATTTTTCTATAATGATATGTTATATTTGGCAGTCTTCTAAAAGGTCAGGTGCGTAGTACTCGAAACCGACGTGTGTGTATGTGCGTATGAATTTGAACGAAGCGAAAGAATTATGCAAGAATCGTAGCAAGTAGCGTTCTTTATTTTCCGCTGACCATGGGATAAAGACGTGAGCGTATTTATGTTGTTTTAAATACATGACGGGTGTCTCTATTTAGTTTAATAATCTCATAGTGTAATAAAAATAAAAAATAAAATAAACGTCACCTTAGACGTAAGTTTGACGTAAGTTAAATAACAAACTATAGTATCGTTTTGCATTTTCCAGGCTAAGATTTTAAAGTTATTTTAGCGAAAATTTTTAAAAAATTTAACCGATTTTTTGTTCCAAACAAATAAACAAAATAAATTTAAAAATCGAATAGTTTTTTTTCATACAGATATTAAAGTTGCATATCTAAATAGCACTGTTAAACAAGAGAACAATTAAATGGTACTCAAAACAAACAGAAGAATAAAAATAATGTTCACTAGACGAATCACATCTCTCAGTAAAACTCAGATTCATCTGTAAACGTTAAAATGTTAAAAAGTCAATCGTCAACTTATGATTAATGATAATATTTTTGAGAGCTTTTTGATTTCCGTACCTACGTAATTAGGACTATTTTTCAGCCTGCTAAACTAAACATTTGTCTGGTATAATCTTGTTATGAATAAGGTATATTTTTAGAAAATTGGTTACTTTGTAATTTTTAGAATATTTTTTAATCTAACCAAAATAGATACGAGGTAAGACAAAACTTTCTAGACGTTTTTACAATACATAGTCTTCTTTCTGCGAGTTTTTTTTTCCAACTATATTGTAACCCAATTCTTGGGCAATATTATACAGATCCTAAGGATAGACCGGTAGTCAGGCTTTTTGGGTTTCTGACTACCACTAACGTTATTGTCGTATGACAATAGCTCGGGGTGCTCTCCTAGGCATGGAGGGGTCAACTATGGTCACCCATTCACAGACTGACGTTGGCAAGCGTAGCTTAACCTTGCAGATCGGTTGATCAGCATAGTTTTTTATTATGACTTACCCACAAACCCCATTTTAGATTTTAGGCCTACGTATCTGCACTTAATTCTGCTTCAGCTTTCGAGCTTTACTTGTAAAATTGCTAAAGGTGTGCCATTTATTCTAGATAGAAACGAGAGACGTACACTTCTGTACCGAGGAGTGGCCCGGACCTGACAGGAAGAAACAGTTCGGGATGCTGAGCTTCACATTAGTATATGCAATACCTGGTGAGTCTAGTTTTAATTCGATATCATTTCTAATGTAACCAAAATGGACGATGTAATTACGAATCCAGCCCGAAATCGAACTTTTCTTAGACAAAATTTGTAACTTTGTCTAACAATTTATTTCAATGAAATTAATTGGAAAATAATTTATTTTCAATAAAAATAAATTATTTAAAAAAACGAAATATTTTCTAATTAATTTCATTCTATTATAAACTGTAACACACATCTGAGCATGAACGGTGAACATCCCGATTGTTCTATTATAGGCCTTAATTATGTTAATATTACAGAGCAATACAATACACACAGCCTTCATCAATATCATCATCATATCAGCTATAAGAGATCCGCTGATGAACAAAGGGCTCCCCCATGTCTATGGGGTGTCCAAAGAGACTATGATTATCTGAGTTTGTTTCAGTATTTCTTCTCAGAGGTCGACGGCTAGGACATACCAGAGCTATCTGGCTCAAAAAATGTAACATTGTTTTTAATAGATTTATTACAGTAATAAATATCATTTATCATCAACATTATCGCTTTATAATTTCTTGAACTACTTCCAAACTTCGTAGGAATTCAAAATGTATAACTAATGGCAAATGTATAACCCTTTATTTCTAATACAAACTAAAAATTTCTAATTAACTTGAAACTAACGAATTAATTAACTTGAAAATCTGCTTAGGTACTTAAAATGAACAAGATTCTTTAATATTCGCCTTGTAATATTTTTAGCTTTGAGACACTCAATTTGTCGTCCATTATCAATTCAATTATGTTGTTTTTAATATTTTCTTTACATTTGAATTCATTGTCTAAGTAACTAGGTATATATGTCAAAACTTCTCATCATAATACACAGTAGCAGTATTTATTATTTATCAGATTTCTACAATGATTTTTTTATTAATTACATCGCACATTTTCTTTTTCAAGTAAGATGCTTAAACAATTTAAATGAGTAGCATAAAATGACTACTTGCTAAAAACCTCCACTTCAATCTGTATTAAAAATATATTTCCAAAGGTTTAATTTGAATTTCTATACCGTTGTTGGTATTACTACTATCAATGTAAAAGGCAATTTAAATGACCGGTAGACTTGGGAAGTACAAAGTAATGTCAATACAAATAGAACTGAAGGTCTATTCATGAAACTTCTACATTGTTGAACAACTCAAGTATTGATACTTGAAACGTTTATTGCTTACCCAGTTAAGAAGGTAGCATCTATTTGAATTCATAAGTATCAATATTTATAGATAAGCCGAAGTTAATTGATAACCTTTTATAAACGTCATCGTCTAGACCGTGGTTCTTCGTATTGATTGTGTGTAAGAATACTGCCAACGCATGTCGCCCACATTTTGCTTTTAATAATTGCTACCTTTTATTATAAGAATTAAGCTCTACAAAAATACTCATTTATTCATTCCGAAACATTCAGAAATCTTGTTTTATCTGTAGCAACAAAACGGAATTTAAATTACATCATACAATAATCTTTTAGAGAAATATTTATTTTCGTGAGTGTTGTTAATTAATTATTATTACAAGCCTGTAGTGTCCCACTGCAGGGCAAAGGCCTCCCTACTCTGCTTCCACTTCTCTCTGTCCATTGCTACCAAGGACCAGTCTTTCTTGAACGAGTCCAGCTCATTCCGCCATCTCAGTCGTGTTAATTAATACTCTATTATATTTAAATCGATTGATTTTCAATATATCACTGGCAACACCTAAAGAAATTCGTCTTATAAATGTAGGTATGTACCTACGCACACTTTTTCTATTTGTATATTATTCTTTGACAGATTTATACATACATACAGAATATACAGTTCGTGCAAAATATAAAAAGTTCCACTGTTTATCATCATAAGGTAAATATAAATCAATAATAAATTCCTCAACGGTGGTCTTGATGCATTTGATCTCACCATTACTCATCTTTATAGGATTAAATAAAACATGAAAAACTGAAAAACAATGTAGTATCTTCAAACGTGTATTAAAATTAAATAAGGTGGTTCTAATATTGAAGTTCAAAGTGAGCCAATTGTCAAGGATAAGTAGCTTGTTAAGGCTATAGCAAGAGACGATAGTTTAAGTTTCATATAACTACTTTTATCCTTCCAGAAGCAAATAACTTACGACAAAACCACACACGGCATCCCAAATGTTTTTAATATCCAACGAATGGTTTTCCGTTTTCCTTATTTATTCTGTCAAAGGTTTGTTTACGAAGTCCCAAAACATTTGAACCGTAAGAGTATTTTTGTTGAACAAACCGTAATCTTGGGATATTTAATATATATTTTCTCTATGGTTACTAAGGCATTGTTTACGATGTAACATAGGTGAAACAGTTTTCCCCTGAGATACTATACTTTTATTACTACGAGCCTAAAGCGATTCTACTATCAGATTGTCAAATATTATTTTATTGGACTAAAACGTTTTTTTTCTCACTGCAGGCATTCATGGAATGTATAAGTTGTAGCTAGTTACATTATTAAATATAATGCAACTCAGTTCGAAACAAAGAACTATACAGACATAGTTTTAGATAAACTCAGAAGTTTAGATTTAGGTTAACGTAGTTTAAACCGAATTATGACGTAGAGAGTGGAAGCGATAAACTATTGGAGGGAACCATTTAGAAAGCTCTTGATGAAAATTACTTACGTACATTATATTTTAATACCGATTCATGAACCGTATCCTTGACTAGCACTAGAATAGTTACCTACTTACATAAAGATTTTTATGAATCTGAAGTAAACGTCAGCACTGCATAACATTGGCATATTTTATAATAACAAACAGTTACGTAGGTACCGATAAAATCGGTAAAATAAATAGCATATCAATCAATCAAATTTGTACTGTAAGTAATAATAAATGAAAAATCACATCGTAAATTCTACTAAAAATATAAACAGATAAAAGTGTAAAACGTTGCGCTAGTTTGCGCAAACAGTTTCAATACACACAAAAGATTTGTTTTCTTCTAATAAATCTTTCATTCACTTATCCTGAACAATTTGAAATTCACTGCAAATTCTCATTTCTCGATTGTAACCCTAGACTTGCATGTACCGAAGAGAGGACAATAACTCTTCGATCTTCTTTATCATTGTGCTATCCACAGAGCTGTGATGATCGTAGTATAGTAGTAATATTATCAGGAGCAGATATGATTCAGCTCACGAGGAAGTTTGAAAGTCGCGCCAGTGACAGAAAAGTTGAAAGGGAACCGTTTGGCATGGTATGGGCTTATGACGAGGAGAGATGAAACGCATGTAACTAAAAAAGTGATGAATATGAATGTAGACGGATGGAGGGGTAGAGAGAGGCCAAAGAAAAGATGGATGGAGTGTGTTAAAGCGGACATGGTAGAAAAGAGAGTGACTAATGATGTGACAGAGATTAAGAAGGACAGGACGAAAGAATGGAAGAAAAGGACATACTGCGCCGACCCCAAATAAAATGGGACAATGGTAGGAAGATGATGATGATGTGATTCACCTCACAATTATATCGCTATCAATTTTTCTTGGGGATACCTCGATAAAACGGCTACAGGGTGTGGAGGTGGAGCTGTGTCGCAGACCACGTCACACCTCTCATGCTGTCATTTGTGCCCCAAATCTTGCAATCAAAGCGACCTCTGCGCAGCTACTGACGACGCTGTGGAAGTGGAAAAGTTCTGAGTAAACAGCGTTTTATATTCGTACCATCGACACGAAAAAGAAGAATGTTTCTTAGTGGACTCTTCTTCTTCTTCTAGGTCACTCATGTAAGGGTCCATCTATACAAGTTTTGATTTTGGTTCATCAAATGAGTACACTTCCTTGTCCCTGTCGAGAATATTTTGTGGTACGACTATCAACAGAATTTGGGCTGCGTACAGAGACGGTCTAAAAATGCTTATCAGATTTCAGCTAGAAACTTTACATACGAAGAATCCTATATTTCTTAGTACATACGGAAATTATTTAAATAATTTAGTTATTTCGTTTCACCCTTGTTTTCAACTTTACCCAAACTAAAACTATTCATTTGTCATAGGTTCAATAACAATTATGTCGTACGCGTGCATGGGACGCACGCTCTGCTCGGTGCGGCCACCCTTCGACATTGACGAGGGAAACGTCAGCATGCAACAGGTAAATATATATATTTTTTAATATAAATACATACCTTAAATCTTAGCATGGAAAATGCCAAAAAATACAAAAAGATAAATAATGACCTTATTTCTGTGAGATCATAAAATTTCTTGGGTTTTCCTTCCTCAATAATGTTTTTCTTTGACATTTTTAAAAGACAAAATATCATCGCTTTCTTAGAACACAACGGAATGGTACTCTATATGTACTTATTTGGGGTCACTTAATAAGGAAAAAAGAAACAAACCATGAAGCAGTAAACAATAATTAAATATACATTGTTATTTTAGCTTAATCAATATATGTTACGATTAAACATATAACAGCACCTACATCTAGCAAGCTTCTATAGGATACGGTAACCGCTTAACATCAGGTGGGCAGTATGATTGTTTGCCATCTTAATGGTATAAAAAAATCACATTATGCTCCTTTGGCCTTGATAACAACACAACATAGTAAATTGTTCCTTAATATTCAGTTCAGGTAAACTTTAAAACAGTTAAGTAAATATTAATTCAGAAAAACTTCATTTGAATAAAACTTCAGTTCAGAAAAAAAAAAATCTGTAAAAATATCTGTTCAAGAAAATTTCAGTAAACCGTCTTTTAAATATTGAGAGCGATAGACAATATTAATAATTATTATGTACAAGTTACCCATAGGTAGTATATTATTTATGCATATTGTATAGATGCTCTATTTAGTATCACACGTTCGCTTTTTTTGTGATTTGGATAATCCTCATGGACTCTGCTATCTGGGGAATGTGGCATAGTATGTTGGACTCGTACCGACAAAAAACCGCACTTGCCTTCACTTGCTGATAGTCTGTTATGGTATCTGTAAAATTCACCACGACCGTGACATGTTGTGTGTATTCAGTAAGGTGTTGTTAAAATCATACGTCAGCCTGAAAGGACGCATTCATGAATAACGATAGCGTTCAGCAACATTTTTCAAGCTAAGACAGTCAAATGCAGGTAATGAAACAAAACAGTGTGTTAGTAGCAAGTTACACGAAGTTCGTAAGTATCTTAGCCCATTTTTATTAATATAAATACTGTGAATGTTCAAATAGGTTGTAACGATACCAATATTTGCAAACGTTTTGCTAGTGACAAATTGCTCCATTTGCCAAAAATTTTACGCAATTTGACGTTTCAACACTCTTTAGCACCCAAATGTTACGTGCTCCATCAGGGAGAGGGTTAAAACTTTGGCATGAATATTCATTAAAAAAGGAATCATTATAAAAAAGAGGAAATGTTTTCCTACTGAATTTGTTAGACCTCATTAAATACATATCATTACGTATGCATATGATTATGGTCTCTCTGTGTATATATTTGTAATACGCCTGGAATATTTTTTGTGAGTTTTTACATCTATTATAATTTTAAACAGAATAAAGCCATATTCGTTATAGGTAGGTATAATTTAGAAATAGATACGTGGTAAAATATAGGCGCAATTCGATTGATGTGGTGTTATAATCATTGCAAGTATCTCCAATCTTCTCTTGAACAATATTCCTTTGACCAATATTCGCGTTGGAAACCTTTTGAAAGGCTAAAGTTAAGGTTCTTGCAAAGGCAAATACTTAATATCATCCCACATTTATTCTATCTTGCGTAAATCAGAAGATTTTAATCAAAATTTCACAGCATTTTAGATACAATTTAGTACATGAGACATTGGTAATACAAAATTATAATTCCCTTGATAGCGATAAGTAGATAGAGCATGGAAAACATTGTGAGGAAACCTGCATGCCTGAGAGAATTTCTCCACGGCTTGTGAAGTCTGTGAACTCGAATTAGGAACATGGTAGAATGTATCCAAACACCCTCTCATTCTAAGGAGGACTCAGTTAAGTTTTAGCAACAGTAGGTAGTTGAATAGAAGAAATATTTCAATTGTGGTAGTTGTGTTTCTGAATTTAACTTTAAACAGAGAGTTTGAACTAGTTACAGTCGGAACTATTTGAGTTGTACTGTTCTATTCAGTAAATATTCAAAGTTTTCTTGAAGATAAATCTGTATTTAAATAAAAGAGAAAGAAGCTGAAATGTATCAAAATTTTTTTTTTTTTCGTAGATGAAAGATTTTTTCAGTAGAAAGGGTATTCACAAAAATAGAACAGATATTTCAAGATTTTCGCTTTCATTAATATCTTACATAGACACAATGTCGCTTCTATATAGACCTGATCTGATTACTGAGACTGATAAAAATAATTACAATCTTTTTGGCTTATTCTTGGGTCAAATAATTAGCCAATCATCGATCATTTTTAAAATAGGTAGAGATAAAAATGAAGATCTACATAGGTACATACACCTTGACGCCTTTTTTCCGTAGGGGTAGGCAGAACTATAGAATGCCACATGCTTCGCTATACTTGAATACTTTTTTCTACATCTATACTATATAGATACTGATATTATAAGTAGGTAAAGTTTGTGAGTTTGTGAGGCTGTAGGTTTTGAAAATTATGTTACCAATAGAAAGCCACATTATTTGTGTGTATCAGAAGCTATATTTATGTGTAATATTTGCATGTTATTAGGTAGTACATTGCAGTCGTGCGAAGCCAGGGCGAGTCGTAGTAGTCCTAGTATTGTATATTTTATTGTATTAATTTTATATTTTATTTATAGCATCAATTAGTTTTCAATCTATAACAATATATGAATTGATATAAATGTAAAACTAATAAAAATTATTGCTTAAAATTTATAGTAGAAGTAAAAGATCTCGAAATAACTGAAATACATTACTTACAGAGAATTCATCAGAAAAAAAATTAACAAAGAAACTTGTTTGTATAAGGTCAAACGTATTTAAAGATCTATTTAAATAATTAAAAATTTGATTTGGAATTTGAGTCGGAGTTTAATACATTTTCAGAAAAAGGCAAAAAGGCAAATCTCAAATAAACTAAAGAATTTATGATATACTGTCAGAAATTACTAAGAAGTAGTAATTTTTAATTATAAACACAAAGGTAATACGATTTGGTTTCGAAAAAAAAAACATCAGTCAGTAAAAGATCATTTCAAAAATGTAAAATTAATGTAATTTTCGCCTATTTATTATTTACCCTGAAACCCGACTCCTTAATTCTGGACATCAGAAAGCTCATAAAAAATTTGTGGTTTAAGGAAAAATACTTCCAGGGTCTAAGACTGATGAAGGAGAGGAAGCGAGTGGCGTGGATTCTCTTGCTGCTGGCAGTCTTGTTCGCTATGTGTTGGATGCCATATAATATCATGCAACTCCTGCTAGACGTCAACTTGGTGAACGCCAAGGACTTGAGCATGTATTTACCTTATGCACTATTTATAGGTAAGCATATTTTTTTCTTAACATAAGTAAAAAGTATATAATTAGATACATATTATATCTATTGTCTCGTATCCATTGTATAAGCTTGTTTATGATGATAAAAATGTTCCAAATGTCTTTATTCATTTAATATTATTTTTGAGAACAATACATAGTTCATTTAACCTATTTATTTTATTGTGAAGATACCGAGAAATTTGCTAGATAAACGAATGTAGTATACTAACAAAAATGTTGAATTACAAATATTTGACGACAAGAGTGATATTTGTTTAAGTTGTCAGTAATAAGGGGCGAAGCTCATAGCTAAGCTCCGTTGTGCTACTGAGAAATTATAATAAACCCAATAATATATTTCCTGATCATCAATTTTCGAAGTGAACTAAAGACTTCATCCGACAAATACACCAATAGAGCAGTTCAGATATTTACCTTTTGCTTAAATTTCTGCTAAAGCTATTCAATATTATTGCAGACACTTTACAATGTTTTAGCTCGGTAACTCCTTTGATTGTATTTGTTTAGGTTACGTCTAAGCGAGCATGATCCTACGTCGTTATTCTAGGTATAGCTACTTAACATCAGTCTATAGTTCTTCTTTCTGCCTTGTCGAAATTGAGTCGATTATGATTTTGTCCATGTGTAAATTTAGAATGAATTTGTAAATAATTATTTAAGTATAATAAAACGTTTGACAATCTCGGCAATAGGCTCGCCCACTATTACATGGGAACTAAATTTACCGCGAACTATGGGCGTAAATAAGTACTCCTCTGCCTTACTCTTCGGGAATACAGTCGTGATGGTATATAGTATGTTTCTAATGTATGTTTCGATGACGATATCCCATACTTATTTGAGAATTCTTAGATCGGATTTAGAAAAAAGTACGCAGTATTTCAAATTCTGTCTGACTTTTACATACGCAAACGTAGGTAGCGCCGCAGGGTACAGCTATTTATTTATAATGAAGGAACAATTTTTGTGCAAGAAAAACAATGAATGTTTGATATTGACGAACATTTCTCGATATTTATTCGCTTCGTATAAATAAGATCTTATTTTCTTTCGTCTTTGAACTGAAATGTGACTTTGATTCATTACTTTTTCATTCGCTCCAGTCAACTGGTTTATCTTGTACACATTATACAGCTATGATTTTCCAAAGGAAGACTTATTTTTATGATTATTCCTGATAAAATTTCGAAATGAGATATACTTAGATATTTCAAAAATATTTCTTGGACAAACATGCGATTGATTTACAGTGTCGATTAGATTGTCAGAAGATACAAAAGGTCGTTCTTATTATAGAATTAATAAGATACGTAATAATATAAATTTTACAACCCAACATTATTAGAAATTACTGAAATCAATAGATTTCTTGATTTGACACCCAAAAGTTCATGGTAACAATCGTTAACAAAGTAAAACTACTGTCAGCAGTCCATGGCAAGTGTAGTTGCCTTGCCAAAAAAATCCTTTTGTATCTCAAGTGAAGCCATGCGAAATAGGTAGTATTTTAATAATATTTTTTTCATCATTCATCAGTCTATAATTATTGACATAAACTTTTCTTGTCTAGGCCATTTGTGTCACACTGGGCAAAAGTAGGGAGGCTTTCAGGTCCTTCCAGGCCAAATACAAATTGTACCAAACTGTACACAGTATCCCGGATTCAATCTGGCTGACTATTAATTACTTTAAGGTTCTCCTATTTGCTCGCTATTATAATTCTTGTCACGTTTATCCTACATGCAATATATTTGTGTTTTAAAACCTGACTATGCATTTTAATAAAATACAATTCGGGGAAATCCTTAATATTTTTATTGATCAAGTATTTTTGATGTTATACATTTAATAATTGATATTATTTTCTGTGAAATGATTGTCATTAGCAGCCAATAGTTTGGACTTTTGTGTATAAGCACGGCGTGATCATTATACATAACATGGTCAATATAATTACATATATAGAACTCAATCAGGTGAACCGGTTATGCAAATTTGTAATAACTTAGCTTATAAGCGATATGGTTTCTGCTAACTCTGACTTTTCCAACAGGTCACGCAAACTCAGCAATCAACCCTATAGTGTACTGCCTGATGACGAGGAACTTCCAAAGATCAGCCCGCAAGCTGCTCTGTGGAAGAGGCGTCTGCCAGCAAACCAACTTCACGGTAATCTATTTGTTTTGATAATATAATTCTAGTATTTTTTTATTATACATAATTGGCATTAACACAACATGCTTTACATTTTTAAGGATATAAATTTTAGAGAAAGAAATATTCGGTCTTAGGCAGGGCTTGAACATGCATCGTAATTATGTAGTCTCGGTAGCTTAGTTTGCTAAAGCGTCCGGTGTACTTAGCCGGAGGGAGGCAGGTTCAAACCCTGCCTTAGATCAAACTTCTCTTACTCTAAAATTTATAGGTATCCTTAAAAATAGTATTACTTCACTACACTAGTATACTTCGATTCAATGACGTCATTGTTTATTCTGTTCATCTCTTTTCAAATTATGACGAAGTCTGTTATATCTTCTTTCTTTTACTTTTATAAACTTAATATTAAAGTTCAACCTTTAAGAATTTAGTTTTACAAAGACATATTTACAATGAAATGACATTTATATGAAACATAGTAATAATATCTAAGTAAACTTATTCTAAAGTCGCCGAACACTCACTCAAAGGTTCCATAGTCTCAAAGTTAAGACTTATATCTACTGAAAGAGATTGTACACGGTTTGATTAAAGATAAATGTCCCTCACTCTATCCTGTAATATCATTATAAACTCATCTTCATGTTTTAAGTTTGGTTGTAAATCAAGGCCAACATAAACGACCGGCCGCGCCCTCACCGTATTTCATTTATACCTCTGTCTAGACGATGGTATGTACACAACTGGAACATAAGAATACTTTGACAAACGAGCTCATGTTTGAACAATCGGAAATTAATCTAGATTTGTTTAGGAAAGTATGTCAACTGACATACGTACATACATTTCAAAGCAAATCCAGATTAATTTTCTTTGTGTTATTTTTTGTTGCTAGCTAGGTAATCTATATTTTTTTACTTTGTCGCTCTCATACAAAGAATTATTTTCTTTCTTTATTCTTTATTGTATACATATAAAGAAAATATTTTAACAAAATACAGTAAAAAAAACACAGTACAGACGCCAGCAGGTAAAGCTTTCCAAAACTGTCGATTTTCCCATTGAACATGAACCTTATTGTTTTGTATTAAAGTTGAAAATCTAAAGAAATTTGATAGATTCAGGTAGCTTGATGTGCAGGCCTCTGTACAAAGGCGAGCTTAACTCAAATTTGAGTTTTCTACTAGCAACCTTTGAGTGAACGTTGCTTAATTAATTAAAAGATATGTCAAGTGTAGGTACAGCCGCCAGCAAGTTAAGCTATCCAAAACTGTCAAATTTTCCCAATCTAAACTAAATTACTTAATTGGGGTAGCTTGATGTGCTGGGCTCTGTACAATTAACAAAAACAATAAACAAAAATAAATAAACAAACTATTTAAAATAATATAATATTCATAAATAACTTTATACGGATTTTTAATATCAATATAACGCGATAAAATCCGTAAGAAATTAGTTTTATTTAAACCCAGCAATCAATTTAGTTGTTTCAGCAAAAACAAACATTATAATGTGAATAAGTGCTTCCTGATAAGCTCATTGACAACAAAACTAATAAAATAAAGATGACATGAAGCTCATAAAATGAAATGGAACCAATTTAACTGATCGTAATAAGACAATGTAATCAGACCAAAATGATTAAATTTAGCTCGACGCACACAATCCACGGAGGTAATTTAATAGGCAACGCGTAAGTGACAGTATAATTTCAGAAACGCCCCGGTGAATGAACAAAATATATGAGCATTTTTATTCGGTAATCTCATGCAGAAGAGTGAGCTGTATTTTAATGTTTTTTTTTTATGAATTTTATAGTTGCAAGCAAGTAATAGATCCAAGCAAAGGGTTGCTTAGTTTTTTTTTATCATTAGAAGGCAGAGTTCCGATCTACTCTGTGTTGTAAATTTCCAATAGTTGTCTTCAAAACGAACAAACAACGTATGTATTGAATATAACATCAAAAACTATTACTGAATCAGTCTGTGGTACATACAATATAAATAAAAGTGTGTTTATAAAAAAATATATTAAATTATTATAAATGCGAAAGTAACTCTGTCTGTCCGTTTTTCTGTTTGTACATAAACACACATACAGAGAGACAGCTACCTATCTGTTATGCCTAAACCGCTGATCTAATTTTAATGGAATTTGGTACAGATATAGATTAGACCTAAGAGAACGACATAGGCTACCTTTGGTTTAAAAAAACAGCGTGAAACCGTGAAACAGCTAATAGGTACTCTATAAATAGCTTAATTTGTTTAAGTTCAAACAGATCTGTAACAGTAATTTCTGACGTCCTATTTCCATCTACAATTGTAGGATTAATCAAATTCACTATCTTTTTAATATACAGCAGTAGGAACATGACATCATGTTCATTTTAAATTGAATTTGAAGTGGCCATTTTAAATTCTTTGCATGTTTGTGACTTACCTTCCTTCGATTTAAATATTTTTATGTTCAGTCGAGGAATCGATTCGGTTATTACTTTAGCAATAAAAACAAAATCAAAACCAGCAATTTTAAACATTATTTTGAGTCAAGATTGTAGAAGAAAGCGTTTTGTCTAAAAGAGTCTTAACCTTGAGTACTTCTCCTTTCTCAAGAACTGAGATTATCTCGCCAATTTACTAACCCTTCAAGCTTATCATTTATTTGAAATGCACTGACGCTGCGGTTTCTCAAAGTTTTGAATCTAATACAGCATTGATAAGGAATTCCCTTACTTCAAACTACTGTAAATCAGTTCCAATTAAAATAGGTACGTTTTCTTTGACATCCTCGTATACATGCTATATTTTTAATTTGATCTAGTGTAGCATTCGCACCAGTAAGGATATCCATTGTTAGAGTAATTTACTTGAGTGCTACCTCCCTCCGTTCCATAACGAAATCATCATCAATATCGATGATATTTGGTGATTTGTTATCTGATACCCAGTAGAAAAATAAAACTTTTGTTTTCCTTAAGAGTTCTCAGTTTCTAATCAAGTCTCTCCAGAATTATTGGGTTTATTATTAGGGTATTTTTTCCCTTATTCTTTCATAAATGATATCATTTCTTTAAATATCATATACAAGATATAGTAAAGGACCTTTTTTAATCGACTATGCTCAATACAGGATAGATAATAGTACCGTCAGCAACGAAAGTCGCTGAACATGTTGCAATCTTCAATATGATTTTTAATAAGTATGAAGTTACTGACCTGTGAAGGTAGTGCGAAATAATTGCATAGATGACCATTAAATATTTAGATTACTTAATAGAAAAAACCTCTTGACAAGTTTTGGAGCTGTGATGTTTTTAAAAATTTGCTGTGTTCAGCGACTTTCGTTGCTGACCGTACTTAGATCTTTTTTATATTTATTTATCATATTTTCAGACTCTAAAGACCATCATTATCGCATCATTAACCTTTTCATTTTCTTTTACATAATTGATTTCTAAACCAAAATTTTCTTTAAGTAGTCGTATTCTCTTTTCACAAGCATATAAGAGAATTTTCTTTAAGCGCCATTTTGTCAGATAGAGAAACCTCGTTCGAAACGTGCTTGGATTATTTTCGTCATTTATCATAATTGTATAAATGAAAGGGTCGATGAGATATTTGGTACGTCAAATCGTGTCCGTGTTACTGTCATAATTTGCCGTAAATTTAATATGACAGCACAATATTTTAGTGATCAAAAGATCTTGTTCCTATTAAACTGGACATCGAAGAAAGCTTTAAGAAGTGTAGTGACGGGTGTTCGTAGATCGAGTAAAACACAACTATCTCTTATGATAGTCTATATTATAATAATCAATTACACGCTAATGGCTACAATATATCGGGTGGAGGCGCGTCACACACTACAGAAGACTACTTCAAGAAAATTATATCAAAGAAGTATATTCTACAAGAATATTTCTTTAATATTATTATTTTCATCGATATAAGGTGTCCTATTTTATTTTTAGCTTAAAGAGCGTTGGAGGTTTTACAAGAAAAAACATAACATTTTTTGTGAGGAAAATTAATAAGCCAGCCAATATTTTTTTGTCTATTTTTATGTTTTTTTTCCTTGTGATCCTTATCAATAAACATAAAAATAGACACAAAACTGTTTGGTTAATGAATATTTCCTTAGAAGAAAAACTTAATATGTTTTCTTGCTATACATCCTACGCTCTTATGGGATTGCTCTTGGCAAGAATAATGTTGAACAATTTGTGTATGTAAGCTGATTTTTACAAATTGCAGCGCAAAGCTGATGTAGGATACTGTCGATTCTTTTTCATCGGACACGTGCAAGCAAGCTAAGCGGTGTGCGTGGAAAATATTCACAAATAGACAGCATTTGTTACTAGTGAAGCCACGCTTAGTTTATAAATATCTAGTGGAAATGCAGCCTTACATTAGCACACAGTAAAGTTTTTTTTTGTTAGCTTACCGCGGTACCGCTGTAATGTGCCTTTGTATGAAAAATCACTGAAAAACTGCTTCTTTAGTCTAGTGGCCCTGGGTTCGATACCCAAATCGAACAGTGTTATTGGGGTTTTCTATAAGACTCTCAGTAGCAGCTCGGAGTTTGGATAAATGCGAGGTGAGATGGTATACTTATATGCAAAATTTAAAGACCCATAAATTCAAAAATAATTATTATGTATGACTACGAGTGAAGTTGAAACTAAGGACATTATGTTTTATATAACATACTTCACCTTTTAGTTTTATACCAAAAGTACACAATAAATAATATTTATGTGGTATTTTTAGAGGGGTTTGCGCAATATAAGAAGTTACTCCCTTTACTTAAAGCGTATATTACATATTAGCATAAATTAGTAGTCTCAGGTGTCTATGGAAATCGAATATCGAAGATTTGTATTGAAATTAAACAATGACGCATACAATTTGGCTATTAATGAACATTACGAAGTACTAAACGTGTTTGCGTCAATGTAAATAAGATTTAAGATTACAATTTAAGGCTCTGCTCATGTGGAAGAAGTTGACCGAGGTGGTACCACCGCATTGTCAAACATTCTGTTGCTAAGCAATAACATGCTAACATTTCGGGTTCCGGTAAAAGTAAGGGCAATGTAACCAGTAAAGTTACTGGGTATTTGAGATAACAACTGAGGTCTCAAGATGACAACGTGTGAGTGATACCACTGATGGTTTTGGCGTTGTTATTGCTATAAAAAAACGATTATCAAGTCCGAAACCATACGTAGTAGGAAAATATCTATCTAAAAACGCCTAACTAGGCAGCCATTCGTATTGAAAGTATTACACAATGCCGAGGAATATTTACGGAAATTCGTGCAAGGTATCCCATCAAAGTATGATATTATATTTCTTTGTAATATTATCATCGAGTGAAAAGTTTTACTTGCCTCCAGCGAATTTCATTAATTCTACCTAACGATGTTTCAGAAGTTTGTTTTTTGTATTCGCAAAGATACAATCATTAATAGGCTATTAGTGTTGTTTAAAGCTATATAATCGGTGATCACCTGTTAGGTATTGTGTAATTCAAGATATTTGGTATTCGAATTGGTACTGTACATTTAGTACACCTTTGTTTAACCCTTCGCAGAGCACAGGCGGGATGCTGTGTTATGTTGGTATTGGAATTAATAGTGATGTAAATAATTTACGTAAACTCAAAATGGATGACACGATCTGTGTCAAGCGTCGCAGTTTCGATGTCCTAAAGAAGCAAATATTTGGCCTATAGATCTACAGTTTTAGGTCTGAGAGTGTTTAATGTACCTACTCACTATATAGGTATCCTAGTGTGGAAGAAAGATTTATCTAATTAATTTAGTCATTATGGAAAACAAGTGGGTGGAGGACTTTTTAGGAGGAGGTTTATTTATTGTAAACTCCAAGCTGCTACTGCCATACTAAAAAACTTAGTCAATTATCATCCAGCATCAACAATCAGCATGATTGACCTATGATGTATAGCCTATTTGTCTCAGCGCATGCTTAGTCGAAGTTCAATCAGTCGAAGTCGGGCTTCAAGTCCAAGTTAATAATAATGTTGCCGTTTTTGCCAACAGTGGCGTTGCGCACAGAAGCCTGAAGGTTCATCGAGCGACTACGAGCTTTACCACGAGCCACACAAAAGGTGTTATTTACAGGTACGTATTATAACCTTAATATATTTGCCTGCTCGTTATTTTAGTGGCCCTAAGCGCGACTGCCACGCTAGAGGTTCTAGGTTCGAATGTGCAGGTCGAGCAGTGTTATTGGGATTTTTTATTAAATTCTCAGTAGCAGCTCGGATGTTGGATTTGTGCCCCTTTAATGGCAATAAACTCGTTCCCTATTACATGGGACCTAAACATATCGGCTGAACTGCAGATTTATATTAGTGCCTAACCACCACTAATCTAGTAAGTAATCACCACTACAGTAAATTACAAATTATATTTATTTCTGTAAATAGATCTTTTATAGGTCAATGTTTTACATTTTTGTTTAATCTAGATTAAGCTCCTGTATTTCCTAACTGACGACTTCTGAGAAGAAACTCCAAAACAAATTCTGAGAATCATTGTCTTTTTTTAAGTCCAGACATAGAAGTAGGTATTAGCAAATGTGTGAGTTAAAAATGCAAGGCTGTTGGCATTTAAAAAGAGCCACAGCGGCTTTGAGTAGACTAGTCTCAGCCGATTTATATCTAATATCTAACTCCGTAACATTACCAGCTTTAGATATTCCACGTTCACCACTTTAAATAACAGATCGACTAACTAAATTCCACGTCAGCGATAAATCTGCATGCTTCAGAGGCCGATCCCTCCGGAACAAAGTGTCGGATGACTGTGTTTGGGCCTTATAAGACAAATGGCCGAAGGGAAATGAATAGATCCCAATGTTGATGTTTATTTGAATTTGAAAATAGATACACTTAGGAGTAACAATTTGGAAGCGACGCCAGCTATTGAAAAGTTATGCAATGCTCGCTTGCTGTAGCATGGACATATCGACGGTCCCTACAAGTAATACCCTAACTACTAATGTCAACATTCAAAAGAGAACGTTTTAAAGTTTCAAACACGTGTATAAAACCTTTTTGTATAATTTTGCATATTCCATACTAAGATTATAAAGTCATTTTGGCGAAGGAAAAATTCGGCACTTTAAAGACGTAAATTCAGAATGTGAAGGCAAATTTCGACCTGGGGGTTGGGACCTGCAGTGACTTAGTTGGTCATAGCATGTGGTTTTATTAGCAGAAGACCCAGGTTTGAATACTGCCCGCAGTAGAATTTTTCCTCCGCTAAAATAACGTGTGTAATGAATAATGTTCTTCTTAAGAAATTTCGTGTGTGGATTTGAAGTTTAATATGTTATAAAACTTATTTTGTTAAACTAAATGATAGTTTAGGGTGGCCTGAAGGCTACTTCGTTGATTGTAGGTACGTAGGATAGCGTCTGTCAATATTATGATGCATAGGAGTGAACAGCTTAAATTTTTGCGAGCCAGAGTCTACATTGGTTACCTTTATTTGCAGAGATATTGAAGCTCGTCCCGAAACCTGAAATTAAATTGAAAAAGTACATAAAGTACAAGTTCTCACTGACACTGGTACCATCAGAAACAAACCTAGTCGTATTTATTTTCTAATCCTCAGATGAACAACCTTCGGTACAACGGCCATGCCTACAGTACGCACATTCCGCGCGGCATCGAGACTCGTGCGCAGACGACGCAGTTGAGCCACGTGACGCGCTCCTCGCGGCGCACGGCGCCCGCGCACGCCCTCTCCGTTGAAATGCTGCAGCGACACGGACTCATCGACTTCAAACGTTAATTAGTTACTTTTTATATGAGCTTATTTATCGTGTCGTGGTAGTATTACAAATTTATACTTAAAAGGGGCTTTTTCATACCTCTTGGAATAACAGCATTGATATAACAGCTGCTGACGTCACTCAGCAGCTGTTATATAGATAAAAATATGGCATCATTAAAAATACTTTAGGTGAATTTTTATATGTATACGATTACAGACTAATTTATTAAGAAACTACTGGCTGGCTAGTTAAAGGATGGAAATATTTTAGGCAACTTTTGAACTATTTAAAAAATATTTCACTTCACATTCATACTGCCTCATTAGTCTATTATTCATAAGCGTGACGCTAGAGGCCCAGGGATTCAATATCAGGTCAAGCAGTGCTATTGGGTTTATCAATGAAATTCTCACTAGCAGCTCGTAGTTTGAAATTGTGTCCTAATCGCAATAGGATCACCCCCTGTTACATGCAACGTAAAACATAATGGCGAAGTGTGAGTTTAAATTAGTATACCTCTCACGACGTTTATTTGTAAAGATACTTTTTTATATCAAAACTTTTTTAAATAAAAGATTTATACACCATATTTTTTTGTCGTCTTACAGCCAAAAGGAAACCATTACTTCGATATTATTTCTATTAAGTAGATAGGAAGGACTATGTCTGAAATCTTGAATAAAAAGAGCTATTTATTAGAAAAAAGTTCAGGTCTTTCGACAAAATGTAGGATGTAGCTGTTTTTTTTTTGTACTTTATGGTTGATCCCATACAAGAAATTGTTGATCATACAAAATACAAATGGTTGTCATACAAGAACGGTTGTAAGACGACAAAAAAACGAATAGAAGTAAAAAGTATATACACCATGTTTATAATTTTTACTTCTAAAATATTTCTTCAATTTAGTATTTACCTTTAACCAGTCACCAAGTATATTGTAAATACCTGTAAATATGTTTATCTACACTATTGTTTTTTTTAATGTTTAAGTTATAGGAATTTCATGTAAATATGGATGTAAATAGTCAACAGTTTTAATATAAACATTTGTATGTTAAAAACTTGTACGAGTGTAGGTATATTTTTAGATGATTGTACAGCACACGTACCATGATTACCACGAATGATAATGTCGACGAAAATGTAAACATAACTAAATATTTGTATCCATAAAATTGGTTAAATCGATTGGAAATCGACATAACTACGGTCGTCATGATACTTGAAAGTAAGACTCAAAAGGGATTATGTACGTATTATAACATTTTATATATAATATATTTAATAATCTGACGGGTTTGATTTGAGTCTGAAATTTACCTCCCTGGGTTTCGTCTCTTAAACAATAAGATCTCCGCTCATGACACCGAAACATTTCATAACCATAGCGATCAAACCGAACTCTATAATAATAGTGTTCGATAGTTTTTTTTGTAATAAAAGGTTCTTGTTATTTATTGTACAGTGTGCAGTGTACCGGGATACCTACTCCATTTTTTTATTTTTCAACATATTTAATCGCACTCGTTATTTTTCAAAGAACTAAAATCAAAACATTCGGACCAAATGTAAATACAATGATTGTACAGAAGCCAGCACCTAAAGCTACCCCAATCTGTAAAATTTCTTTGAGACATTTTCAACTTTAATACAAAATTATAAGATTCATGTTCACTTGGGAAAATTTTACAGTTTTGGATAGCTTGACCTGCTGCCGTCTGTACTTGTAGGGTACCTGACTAGTGATCGAACAGGTTTATTTCAACGGTCTCAAATTCTGACATTGACATTCAATTTATCGTTCTAGGAATAATGGAAAGCAATTAGCAAACTTTGTTTTGACTTCGCAGAAGCAGTCGATAATGTTTAATTGTATAATCTAACACTAAGTATTAGGTATATAATACACTTATACATAATCGACTCATCAGCTTCGTGGAATCAGACGATATGTTGTATAATAATTGTACTAGATAGACTATACAATTATACGTATAATTATATCAACTGATTCCGCAAAACTGATTCCAATAATTATGTAACTTTCCAGTTATTTCCAACTAGTCAGGTATTCAGTAAATTATTGTTTTTTTATCGATAAATCTTAATGTTCACGAGTAAGTTAGCATAATAAATGTTAGATTTTTTTATATTGAATGTGATACTAATGTATAAAATATGGACGAATAAAATTATAGATATCAATACTTTTGTTTTGTTAGCAAATGAGCTGAAACCCGATCCAGTCCTCATTTATATGAATTAGAAACTGGCCCACAAAAAAGTATAGTAATAACTTTAAAAAGTAGGTAGGTACCAAACAATGTATTTTTTTTTATTCGGGCGTCCTTATGATAATTAAGTAACAACCACAGTCTATAGAAGACAGCAACACCGGTGGTATCACTCACGCGTATCTATAGTAGGTCCTTAATTGAAATGAAATGAAATGATAAAATTGAAATTATATTTATTTTCTGTAAAAAGATCTTTTAAAGACACTTTTACAAGTCGAATGTTTTGAATTTTGAATGCTAGATGGCGCCGGCATTTCCTATTTAATGACGTCTGAGAAGAAATACCGAAACAAACTCAGAGAATCATGGTCTCTTTTAAATTCACCACATAATAATATCAAATATGTGAGTGAAATGGCCTTTTGAAGAAAAAGCCACAGCGGCTTTGAGTAGACCAATCCCAGCCGACGGCAAGCATGCCTCAAGAGACATTCTGCGAAAGAGACATTTTACGAAAGAGACGTTTTGCGCCTAAGCCTATCAGTCATTGTGTAGCTCTACCATATTATAGGGTGGTCAATAACCCGTCGCACGACGATACCAGATCGGCGGACCATCTGCTTGTTGTTTTCTCATAAGCCCAGTAATTACACTGGCTTCATTAGAAACCGATAATGTTAGCACAATATTGCTTAGAATGCGGTGGCCCCAAATGAATTGAGCAGCAGAGTCCAAGTTTTTACCCTTGCTCATTTACAATTGTGTGAAAATAATTAATTATTAGATTACCATTCAAATCAAATCATATTTATTTGTTGACATATGTGTACATACAAGAGCATGCAAGATATTATAATATTTGAATTATAGTTCAGTCATCTTTAGCCATATCAGATGACGTTGTGTGACACACTCTATATGTGGCATCAACTGACACACTCTCTATGTGGCATTAACTGCCACATATAGAGTGACTACGTCAATTAACGTTGATAAGTCTTTAGCTTACTAGCTAAAGACTATATATGTATATAATCCTACTAGATTATAGTATATCTTAGCCTATTTTTCTGTATTTGAGTTTTTGGCAACGCTCTAATATAAGTATTGGTCATTAACAGCTATTCATTGAGCGGTGTCCTGCCATTAAACTTTTTTTTAAACATAATTTTCTTACATCATTTTAAATTCTTGTCTTTGCAGCTTAATAAGCATTATTTTCCTTAAGCACGAAGTATTTTATAAGTATACCGATTTTTATAGTCTCGGGCTTCATATAAATACAATAAAAGAGAGATTTTCTCAGAGGAAAAGAAGCAAGTAAGTTTATTTAAATTATCAGGTTCTGTTTTGTACGTCACACTTATTTATCGACGAAAAAAGTAATTCAGAGAGATTAAAATCTCCTTGGAGTAGTCTCTCCAAGATTATTATGTAATATCCTCCTATAAAAACCTCGCATAAACCGTTTCTGAACAGATTACACATCACGTGACATCAAGATGGAGGACGGATGGAACTAAACAACGTCGTCCATCAAGACGTATCTTAACCTGAACATAATATTTATGTCTATACCGCCTTACATTTTAATTACCTACCAGACAAAATAAGGAGTCAGCAGCAGTGTACTTAATATGTTGTAGGTACCTACTTTCTTCGATAAATATAAAATAAGGAGGTACATCAAATAGTTATTTTATTCTAATTCGATTCGTTCCACTGCTTGGTAAAATCCTCCCTTCATATTTTGTTTTTTAGTGGCCCAGTCATTCTAGTGAGAATGGCCCCATCCTGGGTCAACCACAATCGAAAAACCAAGCTTTGGCGTACAGTTCGTTTGGCTTGCAACAGACGTGTGTCGCTCAGTCTCTTTTAAGCTGTCTGGTTTTGTGGGTGACATCGTTTGAGTTTTGGATTGGAGTATTTTAAAATGCTATTTGCAAAAGAGAACAAAATATAAAAGGTTCGGACATTGCGAAAATGTTCATACAAAACCTTTGAGCCCGATTTGATTTGTTTTCTCTTTTTAACAGGCTGACGTATGATAGAGACAGACCTATTTAGACTTGGCTATTTCACTACTTAGAGTGATTTGATTACAGAAACAAATAATAGAATAACATTTTGTTCGTGAAGTCCTGTATATCACTAGTAATATTTAAACTTACCTTTTAATCTATATATACACTTTACTATAGATTCTTCTGTTTTTGTTTAAATCCATAGACTAAAACGAAATAAGTATGGAAATAAAACAACCTTTATGAATTTTATCGCTTATATTGATATTAATAATCCTAATGCTTCGGACCCCGTTTCGAGTTTTGTTTTATTTCAATATCTAACATTCGCGTGTCTAATTAACAGTGATCAGCGTAGGTAGTGCTACTCACGGGAATTAGTCACCGTTAACTTAACATGGATATGCCGTCTAAATCCCGGCATACATGGTCTTTTTTAGGAATTCGTAGTTTAATAAATATGTTTACTTATATTAAAATTGTAACAGGTCAACAACAATTCTGCAAATTGATGTTTGTTGTTGCACAGCTTTTCTTAATTAGAGAGAAACTGTGGTCAAGTGTGGGTAATTTCAGTGGGTAGTTGTGGGTAAATAATCACCATCGAGGCGGTCCGGCCGGTGCTCGAGCGCTGGCTCGGGAGGCGACACGGCTCCCTGACGTTCCGGGCGACGCAGGTGCTCTCGGGGCACGGTTGCTTCGGGAGGTACCTCTGTCGCATAGGCAGGGAGCCGGACGCCCGGTGCCATCACTGCGTCCATTGCGTAGAGGACACGGCGCTGCACACGCTCGCAGAGTGTGCGGCTTGGGAGGAGCCGCGCCGTGCCCTCGTCGCTGCGGTGGGAGACGACCTGTCGCTGTCGGCAGTCGTCCACTCGATGGTCGACAGCGCGGCGTCTCGGGACGCGGTGATCTCCTTCTGCGAGATGACATCCTCGACAAGCTGCGGAGCGAGAGCGCGAGAGTGCAAGCGCTGACCCAATCCGCAGAAGGCGCACCGGGCGACGCTGTCGCTCCCCCCTCAAGGACCCGAGACGGTGACGCGTCGTGTTCCACGCGCGCCTCTCCATGACGGCGGGGGGAGTCTACTCACTCCCCCCCTACAAACTCAAAGACGGGGCTCGCTGCGGCGGGCCATCACCAGTCCGGGGGCCGCGGAAGAATGCTCTGTTCCCATAGCCCCCGACGCAGCAGGTGCGAGAAGGAACACCGTGTGGTTTTTAGTCGGTAGGTCACCCACTCTGGGTGGAGTCCGACACGCCCCGCCGCCTCCCCGGGCGGCGGAAGCCCATGATGGATTTTCCACACGCAAAGCAAAAAAAAAAAGGATACAAAATTTATTCGTAATAAGTTAAACCAGAAATAAGTAGTGTGATATGACGCAGTGCATATTCATGGTATCTTTAACAGTATAACTTCATTTACATCAACATTCTGAAAAATATTCCCGTGAACCCCGAAAATCCCGGCACATGTCCATATTAATATAATCATTCAGAGTCATTGACCGAAAATAGAAAATACTGCCTACGCCGATCACTGCTAATTAGGTAGTTACATAAACTTACAAATGCTTCAATGTATAACAAACTCCAAACACATTTACATAGGATTTAATTTACTTTTAAAATTATTTTTTTTACAATTCGCAAAACAACCGTTATTACAAAAGAAAGAAACAAATACGTTATTTCAACCAGAGTAATAATAGAACCGCCGAAGCTCAAGGAAAACACACCCCCGTACGTGGCTGGAAGAATAACCACACAATTAATACATTTCATCGCAAAACATGGTAAAGAATTTAGAAATTACTAACATGTCCTATTGTTAATTATGATGTTGGGAAACAAACTGACAGTTTTAAGCAGTGAGAACAATAGTTTCTTATAACTATAAAACATTACAATAGTGCGAATTTCACTGTTACACCAATATTTTTAGTTATGGCTAGGTCTGCCAAGTCAAAGGTCTCCAGTTCGAATCCCAAGCGAAATCACATCATCATCAACCCATATATTATCCCACTGCTGGGCATGGGTCTCACAGAATGAGAGGGATTAGGCTTTAGTCCACCACGCTTGCCTAGTGCGGGTTGGCAGACTTCACACGCCGTCGAGGATTTCTAAGGTATGCAGGTTTCCTCACGATGTTTTCCTTCACCGTATAAGCGAGTGATAATTAATTATTACACATTATGATTTCGAAAAATCAGAGGTGCACGCTCTGGATCCGAAATCACAAAAAAATATCGTGAGGAAACCTGCATGCCTTAGAGATTTTCTCAACGGCCGGTGTGTGAAGTCTGCCAACGTACATTAGGCCAGCGTGCTACCACGCTGTCCATGTACTATAGCCTAATCCCTCTCATTCTGTGAGGAGACCCATGCCCAGCCGTGGGACAGTATATGGGTTAATGATAATTTTTTTTTTTAGAAAATCCTTGTTTGGGGCAAAAACGTTGCCCCTCACTTGGATTTTCTCCTGTATCGTGGGTGCGTTTACATACACAAACTTTCATAAACACAAACATCCAGACCCGGAATAACTACATGTAGGTCATACAAATATTTGTTCCGTGTGGGGATCGAACCCACAACCCGTGACGCAAAAGCCGATCGCTCAGCCGCAGCGCCAAACGTGCCGTCAAATGTATACAAAGTCTTAATGCCTTAGGCATTTCATGTTTGCATATTTTATGTTTGAATACATTATTATGTTTGGCTTTGGAGATAATATCCTTTTATCCTTAGGGTATGAGTATTGTTCACAAATTGGCTCAGCCGTATCTAGTTATACTGAAAGCCGAACCCGACATAGTTGGGAAAATTCTAGAATGATGAATGAATGATATGACTTGATGAAATGTTAACAAAATTCTTATATTGGAGAGACTAGCACACATGTATTTGTTTTTTTATTATCTCTTGGCATTGTGGCACCTGTAGCCTGGGCTCACGTTCAAATTAGACTAAACAATGCGATATAAAATACCGAGAACTGTGTCGAAAACATGACCGATGTCGTGTCCCAAATGTTTGTATAATACGCTTTGCGTAACAGTCTAATCTACTCCTAAACAAGATAGGGTCACCCCGCAGCTGACGCAGATACTCACGGGAAAGAACGCGTCCGATGGTACAGTCAACAAAAGAGATTGGCATACAGGTAGCGAACGAAATCGCATCTTTACACAGATTTTGATTTAAATAATTACCCGTCAAAGGGTTTGATGTGTAGCATCTTACAATACCTGTGTTTTGACACATATTTCGTGATAATTATTACACAATCTTTAACAAAGCACAGATATTTAATTAGCTGCCTGTATACTTAACTCTTTTGTCGACCGTACGTTATAATATTATTTCGACTAGCTTATATAAAACACCCACGTGTTACTCGTGCCATGTCTTAATGTTATCTCGTGGTAATCTGTAATAATTGGAACCTCTGTGCAGAATTTCATATTTCTTTTTCGGCTCACAGATTTGGGCTTTGTTGAAATAAAACTACTTTTTACGGATTTTATCGCGTTATATTGATATTATTAATCCCGGCGTTTGGGATTTGTTATCAAGTCTGAGAATGTATTACCATGTATTTCTTTTAGTTAGTTTTCTTCCATATTTATTTATATTTTTTTCAACCGATGCTACCGTAATACGTCAAAATGACAACTGTCAAAATCAGCTCAAACTTCGAATGAGATGTTTATATCTTCGTAAGAGAATGTTTGCAAATAGTTTTGATTGCGAAGGACTTCCACGCAATCGTGAGCCCTTGTATCACTCTTGAGAGATAAAGTACTTAGTCAAGTAGTTGTTAAATACTGACTGGTATTTAAATGTTTTGCAACTTCGGGTTTCTAGTGTGTAGGTACTTTTTGTTTGTTTTTAAAGGTTACATGACACAATTTAAATAAAATTATAGGTATTCTGGGGACCATTTTTTTCAGAAAACATTTAGATGCGTCAACGTCAATGTCAACTGTCAAATTATTGAGATTCATTTATTTCGATTAAGATTGGTAGATATTGACATGAATCCCGGACATGGCCGTGACTAAAGGGCAAGGGACCGCAAGTGCGGTTTTTTGTCGGTACGAATTCGAAATACTCTGCCACCTCCCCAGGTGCCAGAAAAACAATGAAGTTTTTCCATTCCCCAAACAATTTATGACGAGTAAGAAATCATAATAAAACAAAAAATAAAAAAAACTTTTTTATTTTTTATTTTAAAAAGCGGCTATAAATTCCTGTTGAATTCTTCACCAGAAAAATATCATAAAATATAAAATAAGCAAAACACACTTCAATAAAAATGTTCAGGTATTTAATTAATTAAATTATGCGAGATGTCAACACAGTGATAGCAAAATATTTTGTCATTAAAATTCTCGTCACTGCTCGCACTGAAGCTATTTTAAAGAGAACAGATTTTTATTATGTTTAATATGTGGTCAAGTGTTTTTGGAAATTGTCTTGTTTACGCAAAATTCATATATGTATATACATTCATCTTTCTTGAATGAACCTTCATACTTCGTGTTGTTTTATGCTTTTATTCTATATTGTCATATTATTAGACCAGGGGTCACCAATTAGTTTCGCTCGGGGTCCGTTTTAAAAAATTAAATGCCCATCGCGGTCCGCACAAAATTTTATAGAAAATAAAAATTATTAAATAAATTTAATAACTGAAATAACAGGTATTTATTTACACATCAATGAGAAAAATTACATAATATTTTGTTGCGGACTATCTGTCTGAAGTTTAAGTTAAGTCTGTAGTGCAGGTTGCTGTGTTGTCGCGGTCCACACAAAATGGGTCGGAGGTCTGGATGCGGACCGCGGTCCGCCATTTGGCGACCCCTGGAATCAGTAATTTCTGCACAATTTACATAATAATATAGAATAAGAGCAATGATAGCCAAGTGATATGACCATTGGACTGTCAAGTCAAAGGTCTCGTTCGAATCCAAGGTACGTACCTCTGACTTTCCGAATTCATGTGCGTAATAAAAATAATTATCACTTGCTTAAAAGGTGAAAGAAAACATCGTGAGGACAATAAAAATAAAAATACTCCATTAGAATTTGTACCCTCTTCGTGTGGTTAATACCTCATTGGATTTTTTCTGATTGTTCTTGGTCAAGGGGCCTATCTTTGTATCCAGTAATCACGTGTATTGCAAATATTTCCGTGTGCCCTGAAATACTTGAAATTGTGTTGTAAAATAGCTATTAATTAAATTTCTGGCAAATTTTGTGCCGTTGTTGATCAATTGGGTTTTTGAACTTTTGAGTTCCGCGTGTGGCACAAAATTCACAAGTGATATTTATTTCTGGCAATAAATATTTTAAAACCACTTTTACTACTAAGTGTTTTGAATTTTTTAGTACCATATGGCGCCGGCGTTACCTAACTTAAGAAAGATCAGTCTGTTGACGAAGAAATACGGAAACAAGCTCAGAATATCAGCCCAGCTCAGACATATATGTCAGGGCTATATAATATGTATAGATTAGCGGCCACTTTAAACATTTTTGCTTCGTGTTCCTATCGAGATAACAATAAAATACCCACCTATTTACTACTTACCATCTTCCTGCTCAGGTTTTGCTGGATGCTTATTAATAGTTCGTCAATCGTGAAGGATTTTTTAATGTACAAATAGATCCCCCAAACATGTTAAAGCATTGTGTCCTAAATTGGCAACCCTATTCCAAAACCAAACAAAAACCTATCAAGGTCGACCGTTAATTTGTAAAACAATTTTCCAACTAAGTAAAACAGGGTTCCTTTGAAATACTCTCGTAATTATGATTGACGTTAATTATTGAGGCCCATTAAAATATGTATGGGTTTCCCGCTTCCCATTGTGAACCCATATAGATATATACGTGGGAACTAATGAATTTTACTTTATTCAAAAAAAGGATTAGGTACTTCGGAGTCCGTAATGAGTCAAGTATGTCAAGTATGTAAATCAGGGTATGAAGAATAATTTCTTATGAATGCGGCACATATTCAAATATTTTACAAGAACGTACATATTGACCAATAAATTGGGTACCTAATTCGAATATTTTCGATAATCCTAAGATGATTGCAAAAGACCGGATAACCCAAATTTACACAATTGGGAACTCATCTGATTTTTATTACCAGTTGACCAAAGTTAGTTTTTCCCATTAAAAAAATCCCAATAGTAGCTTCGAGTTTAGATTTGTACCCAGTTAACGGTTTCTCAGGTGATGGTATGTTAAGTATCATTACCATTAAGCAAGATTAAGGTCAAATACATTAAAAATAAAATTGTTTTTTAATAAAAATTGATTTTCAAAAAAGTTCTTTTCAGTTCCGTGTACCATGTAGGTAATTCATTTTCATAAGCTTTAATTATTCAACTTTGGGGCGTAAATTGTGATTGATGTATATCTTGAAAAGATGCGAACTTTTACCTACTTAGGGTGAATCTCATTGACAATGCTTTCGTTTTAAGGCCTAACCGTAATTAATGGCAAGAAATATTATTTTAAACGATGTGTCATTATCATCTTCATCTGCCTTTTCCCAATTACATTGTGGTCGGCTTCCAGTCTAACCACATGCGGCTGAATATCAGTATTTTACACGAAGCGACTGCCATGAGATGTCCGCACCCCAATTTCTGTGTAATACCGATATACTTAGGTTAGATTGGTTGTCCGGCTTTTGACTACCACTAATGATTGTCATAAGTGAACACCTATAACACGCGTGAAAACTTGGATCGACGGCATTACGTGCTCTCCGCGGCACGTTTACGTTTTTTTTAGGTAAGTTTTGTGTAATAGGGAGCGACCAGGCACAAATTCAAACTCTGATCTGCTGCTTAGAAATTCAAACAAACATTAAATAGCACTTTGTTCGGCCTGGAAATGAAATCCAGAACCTCACCTTCTCAATTGAAATAAAACTACTTTTTACGGATTTTATCGCGTATATTGATATTATTAATCCCGACGTTTCGGACCCTTTACAGCGTCCATGGTCACGGGTAGACTCAGACCGTAAAAAGTAGTTTTATTTCAATGTATAATATTCGCGTAAATGTCAGAAATCAATATCTCACCTTCTCAACTTATAAGAAAGAAAAGAAAGAAAGAAAAATAATTTATTTTGGACTCGCACAGGAAATTAATGAAAATATAAACATTATAAAAAATTAAAATTCAACTGTGAAGATATCTTTATATGGTAGATAAGTAAGTAAATAAACTGCATGCCAATAAACTTAGTAACAGTGATAGCCTAGTGAAACTTAGTAACTTAGTAGCAGTGATAGCCTAGTGGTATGACCATTGGACTGCCAAGTCGAAGGTCTCGAATTCGAACCCAAGGCCAGACCAAGACCTCTGACTTTTCGAATTCATGTACGTATTAATAATTAATTATCACTCGCTTAAACGGTGAAGGAAAACATCGTGAGGAAACCTGCATACCTTAGAGGTTTTTACTCGACGGTTTGTGAAGTCTGCCAACCCGCACTAGGCCAGCGTGGTGGACTATAGCCTAATCCCTCTCAATACGAGAGGAGACCCGTGCCCAGCAGTGGGACAGTATATGGGTTGATGATGATGATATGAAACTTAAATTTTATAGACGAATTGCGACAAATTAATCGATCGATCGATTGAAAGCTGTTACATTTTTAATGATTTGGTGCCAAGCTCGAAGCGATGCTTCTAATTGTTTTGTTTATGACAGGTTTATCAACCGTAATTTTGAGAAAGGTAAGAATGAATAATTAATGGATACCTGACTCCGATCTGTAAGTACTTATTTGATTTCAGAAGTCAACACTCGGCTACGTATCAGAATCTAAGATGAAGACACTGCCTCCTAAACAAATTCCTTCTTTATAATCATGCAGCTTAAGTTGATTTTTGTGTGACAACACTACGAAGAAAATAGCCTTAAATAATTAATCCTGGCAGCAATGGAGTATAGACTTTGTCACGTACGGCATTAAGTTTTAAATTTTAAAACAAACGGTACCTATCTTAGTTTATGAATCCGAGAGAGTTGTTCCCCGTATTCTATGAAATCCCAAACTTTGAAGGTCAAGAAATTGCGCCCAACCGGATTATAAAAGGCAGTTCAAATAAAAGATAACTGGTCCTCTAAAACTTATTTTTTTAACAACCTTAACAAAGACATATTGTATGCCTTCCCTTTACGGCTTTACTTTTGTTTTTTTAATAACACATTAACATACCATCACGTCTGTATTCCCCGAAGGGTTAGGCAGAAGCATACCAAAGTACACCCACAGTTTGCCGTTATATTTAGGGCCCATGTAAGAGCCTATTGCCATGTACCAAGCCCAAATTCGAACTTCGAGCTGCTACTGAGAATTTCGTAGAAAAACCTAATAACAATTTGGTCGACCTGGGAACCGAGCCACCAACCAGTACCTCTAGCGTAGCAGTCGGGTTTAGGAGCAAGTAGGTATGTAATGTCAATCATCATCAACCCATATACTGTCCCACTGCTGGGCACGGGTCTCCTCTTATATTGAGAGGGGTTAGGCTATAGTCCACCACGCTGGCCTAGTGCGGGTTGGCAGACTTCACACACCGTCGATAAAAATCTCTAAGGTATGCAGGTTTCCTCACGATGTTTTCCTTCACCGTTTAAGCGAGTGATAATTAATTATTAATACGCACATGAATTCGAAAAGTCAGAGGTGCGTGCCTTGGGTTCGAACTGGAGACCTTCGACTTGGCAGTCCAATGGTCATACCGCTAGGCTATCACTGCTTATTTAATGTCAAAAGTCAAAATAATTTATTCAAGATAGACTACTAGGTAGTACTTTTTGAACGTCATTTTTACATTTAAGACAGCCCCCAAAACACCCGCCCGTCACCGCTTCCTAGTGTTTTAGCTGGGAAGAAGACGCGGCGCAACAAACTCCCGAGCAACACATTTCTGTGTTTCATTTCAATGTTTAATTTATGTAACAGGTACATACCAATAAAATAGCTCATATCTATCAGCAGCGTCAGCTTGTAACAGTTACAGGTGGACTTGCCGAAGTATACCTGCAACGCAGCCAGCTCACTCACATTGGCACCAGCCCTGGAAGTTGACATAATTTTAGTCTTCATGTCAAATCGAGGGGCTCGTGGTTAAGTTATAACTACTCTGATCATCCGATCGACAAGGTTAAGCTGCGCTAGCCGCGGTCAGTCTGTGGATGGGCGACTATTCTTAACACATAAAGATCCCTCTCGGTGCTTCGGAGAGCACGTGAAGCGAAAGGTCCCGGTCGTCATGCGAACACCTATGACAATCGTTAGTCGTAGTCAGAAGCTCCCCCATGTAATAAGGGTTGAGGCAATTTTAATCCTGCCAAAGTAGTGGAGAATTTCACGGAAGACTAGTGTAGTTTTTAGTCAGTAGGAGTCTGACATTATTGGCACCATTATCTGGCACCTCCCGAGGTGGCAGATTATCCGTGAGGATTTTCCGTTGTTTATTTAAAAAATGAAGGCAAACATCGTGAGGATACCTATATACTTTAGAGATTTTCTCGACGGCGTGTGAAGTCTGCCAACCCGCACTAGGTCAGCGTGGTGGACTATAGCCTAATCCCCTTGCATTCTGTGAGAGGAAACCCGTGCCCAACAGTGGGATCGTATAGTTTCGGGTTGATGATGATGATTTAAAAAAGAGCTTTTTCAATTAATCAGGGCTACATCCAAACTTTGAGCTGCTACTGAGAATTCTCTAAGTGAAAATCCCAACAACACTACTAGGGTACCACTTTATATAGTAAACGCTTGGTCAATGAGACGAACCTATCTTGCCAATTATCGGGCACAAAACAAAACTGCTGTCTACTTGGAGTTGCTTGGCTAAAAACCTAATTACACTTGCCCCGACTTATAAATCAAACTCAAGGCCTCGTAGTCCACAGCTCTGTTTGCAGCCACTAGACTATGAGAAAGTTACTCTACGTTAATTATGTATTAAATCATTAATACTTTGCTGCCAAAGGAATTTAAACGCGACCTTTTCAAGTAAAATATTTCTGCAGAAAACTTTATTAGCTTTGCTAAACAAGTTATCCTTACGCCTGACCTTTAGAAAAATGTTGATTTTTACTCAGTTATCTATCTCTTAACTATAAATACTTTTTAGTATAAAGTCTGGATACTAGCCTAAACTAGCCTAAACTCACTAAGTATCTCGAGCAGCTAAGAATACAAAACTTATTCTCCGCACTCTTAAGATAAAACGCGTATTTAACTGTCAAAAATACTATCTAGATTTTAAAAGAGGACTTGAGTCTCTGAGTTTGTTTCAGCATTTCTTCTCGAGGTCATCAGTGCCATCTAGTATTAAAAATCTAAAACTATGACTAGGACAATGAAATTACTACTACTAACGAATAAGAAAAATAACAAAATTGAAATAAAACTACTTCTTACGGATTTTTGGCGTTGTGTTGATATTATTAACCCGGACGTTTCGGACCCTTTACAGCGTCCATGGTCACGGGTAGACTGAAGTGGTAGGCGTCTTGAGGATATAATTATTGACAGCCTATCTTTAAAATCCTTTAAAGATATTAATTTCTGCGTCTGTGTGAATCATATTGCCAAAAATTAACAAAAATGTGGTCTGGTTTTTAAAAAAAAATATTATTTAACAAGAGAAACCACCACCATGCTTAGGAGTAATATCTAAAAATCTGCCTGGCTAGCTATCCTCACATATAGAACCAGCTCCAAATAGTTTTATCATCCTAATTTTTTTTAAATATCAATTTTAGTGAAGAAAAAAAATGGATCTCAAAATGTTTAGCATTACGATGATTCGATAAAAACTAAGCAGAGCTAACTAATCAATGGATATAATAATATATGTACTTTTTTGTTACCACTTATTTATAATACTCCCACCCAAATACCCATACAAACACAAACACTTATGTTCATCACGTAAATATTAGGCTCTATGGGAATGAAACCAGCGACCTTGTGACTAGAGGTTCGATACCACTTCAAACCACTAGAGCACAGATATCGTCATAAACATAATCATTAATTTCAGATTATGATATTAAAATATATATGTTTAATGTTAGGCTGGCCGATATTTCCCTAGATAATTCTTTATGTTCGTTGCATAATAATTACAAATTTTCGTTTATAATGCAAATTATAACAACAGAGACGATTTTGCACATAGATATTCGTAACCTTTGATGTAGGTATGTTATGCCTTGGGGTACTTAGGCATTCATGGAATTATTATCAGGTTACTGAATTTTGAACCTTATTTATACATTTTTATAATCAAATGATATGTTATAATTATTTTGTTAACTAGATCGAAAGTAATTACAAATTTACGTGCATAGGTATAAGGTTCAAAGTCTTTTGAGAGTTTACAATCCAGGTATATTTTTTATTTATTAATAAACTGTGCTTACACAAAACGTTAGACCCGGATGGAAATGGCGAAATGAGCTGGACTAGTACCAAAAAAAAACTGGTCCTTAACAGCAACGGACAGGGAAAAGTGGAAAAAAGTGGGAGGCCTTTGCCTTGCAGTGGGACGTAACAAGCTTTTACAGGATTTTTTGTACCATGGTATATATAAACACAGTATCTAAAGATATGGGGAGAGCATTGTTCAGTAGTGGACGTCCACTATTGTACAATGGCCCATGAAATGGCAATTTTATATCAACATTGATGATAGCATATAAAAAATATAACATATCATCACTGTATTCCCCGAAAGGTTAGGCAGAAGCCTACTAATGTACATCCACAGTTCACCGGAGTGTTTCGGTCTGCCTATTGTCACACTCCAGGCAGCTGAGGATTTTATAGGAAATCCCCATTAACACTGCTTGACCTAGATATCGAACCCAAGACCAATAGGCTAATGAAGTATTTTAGGATAGGGAAATTCCCACGGGGCAAAACTAGTAGTTTTATATACTCACAAACATATGACATCAGGCGTCAAGCAAAACATAGGACGCCACTTTGAAACATGGCATCAAAATTATTCAACATTGATTTCATAATGGAGGGTGATCCCTTTCCCTTAAATTTCCGTTGCGTCCCATTAGGCACCGGCACTTCATTATTGTATTCGAAATCCCAATTTAAAAGTTTTGTTTGTTATTATTACAAGGCTTTGTTGCGAATTAAATGAATATTAATGTAGAAAATGGTTTCGGTCGGCGGCCATCTGTTATTTAGAAGATGTTTAATATTCGAATGGATTAATTCTTAGGCTTTCTTGGCATATTACTCTGTGCATTGTGGATGAATTAGACCGTCTTTGTTATTATATTCTCGTAGATTAATATTTTGCAGGTTAACGTTGCATAATATCAGCCTGTTGTCTCGTGTATGGGGTCACTTAAGCAACTACAAATTGAAGGAGGATTGAAATCCCGCAGTAATCGAAATGGACCCCTGTGTATGTTTGAGTTACTTCTTTCAAAATTTGTTTATAAAGCGTGTTTCTGTTTGACATTGACAGCCCGACCGTAAACAATAAGTATTTAATATAAGGTATTTTTGTAACACTTACTATACATACATTTTAGCTTTCTGCACTCCTTCTCCATATAAACTTTAGCTATCTCAAATCTACACATGGGCGCAATATTCTCAAAAAGGGGTACTAAGCTTTCGCTTGACGTATTATTATAGATTCCAAGTTGGGCAAAGGTGACAAAGTAATTCTACTAAGAGATTCTTAGTAAAAACTCATATTAACGTAACTGACGTGACTGCCTCATTCGTCTAGTGGTCCTAAGCGCGACTGCTACGCTAGAGGTCCTTGGTTCGATCCCCAGGTCGAGCAAAGTGTTATTCGGTTTTTCTATGAAATTCTCAGTAGCAGCTCGGAGTCTGGATTTGTGCCCGGTTAATGGCAATAGGCTCGCCCTATTACATGGGAACTAAAAAACACACCGGCGAAATGTGGGTGTACATTAGTACACCTCTGCCTAACCCTTAGGGGAATACAGGCGTGATGGTATGGTATTAACGTAAAGTTGACCTTTACTTGAGCTTACATAAGAGTTACAGAATGAAGTCACAGAATGTTCAACCAAAGACTTGTTCTCTGATGCTCCAAAATGTGCGGGTTCATGTTACTTTTGGCTGACCTTTACTAATTAACTGTGTTGATTACGTAACAAATTACTAATTGAGATGCTAAGGTTTTTGTTTGTATAGAAACTAACGAAAATAAAGTTATTTAGAAAAGGAAAAATACGACCGCGGGCAGGATTCGAACCTGCGTCTTCTGGTTACTAAGCCACCGCGATACCTACCCGTCATGTCGAATTTTTCCTTCACATATTGAATTTACGTCTTTATGGTGACGTCAGTAACACCTATTGAAATGCAAGTTTTTGCTTTTCAACCGACACAACTTACTTTACAGTTAGTTAAATGCCGAACGATGCCACCTTACCTTCTAACTATCTTTTTACTCGACTGCCGAAGGAGGAGGGTTATTGTATATTTTTGGCATTTTCCATGCTAAGATTTTAAAGTTATTTAGAAAAGGAAAAATACGACCGCGGGCAGGATTCGAACCAGAAGACACAGGTTCGAATCTTCCGTAACTTTTGACATACCTACCTACACTTTAATATTTTTTTCTTTTTTTCACTGCCAGACCTTTCCAAATAAACGCTACGGAGCCTCATTGGATCCACAGCCAGACGACTTTTTCAAATTTGCCCGTAGTTTTATACATACATGCACGCACGCCTTTTTCCCAGAGAGGTAGGCAGAAACTTATTAAAGAACGCCACTTGCTACGATTCTTGCATACTTCTTTTGTTTCATCCACATTCATACATCTTGTTTATTACAAACACACACGCCGATTGTAAGTTTTATCGTATTATTTATATTACAAAGCATATTATCTAGTACCCTGACGTAGTAGCCTATTTGGTCGGGCCGGAAAACAATATGGACTTGTATTGTTCTATCTGCTTTAACTGTAATTATTTGTTTTCCTTTGCTTTGGCTAAATAAACATACATATTCATTTGTTTCTTTCATCTAGTGCAGGAACTATCTTTAAAAAATCCTACAAACGATCTGACCAGGGTTAACATTTATGCCGTCAATATAAATAGTAGGTTTAAAAATCCGTAGTAGGTAGAGCGTATATTACTAGTCTCCTAAATATAATACCTAATATTAAATAGTTTTGGCAATAAAGCGCCATATTGCCATGAATATAACTTTATATGATTCATGAATTCTCACGCACGGACAACTAGAATAGGTGCCTAATGTATTTTAATAACTTCTCAAAGTAGCGCTTACCTACTAGAGCTTTGTGCAAAAAGTAATATGCTTTTTATTATGATATGGCTAAACATTAATCTTGTATTCATGTAGCTAACTGCCTCAGGGGCCTAGTGATAAGTGCGACTGCTAAGCTAGAGGTTCGATTTTAAGGATAAAAATATTGCTTTAATCAATAAATATTTTTGGGACATTTTTGGACAGCACCGTCTAGTCTCAAACTAAGCAGAGCTTGTACTATAGGTACAAGACAATGGATATAATATTTATGTACTTACTTACTTTTTTTTGTAAATACACACTTATGATATAGAAGAAACACCCAGAAAGTAACAAACACTTAAGTTTGTCACATAAATATTTCTGTCCTATGGGAACCAAACCCATAACCGTCATCAGCAGTCTGACACTCGAACCATTTCACTACAGCCATCAAAGTCGTCTTCAGCTTTGAAGCAGTTTTTCTATGAAATTCTCAGTAGAGCTCTAAGTTATTCCCGGGTAATAGGGTCGTCCCCTTTTTCATGGGAAGTAAACATACTGGCGAACTGTGGGTGTCTATTAAATACACCTCCGCTTGACCTTTCGGGGAATCCAGGGGTGATGGCATGTGTGTTCATGTAGCTACATTAGTATTAGCCCTACCCAAATCGTGGTATTAATGTTACCTACACAAAAAACTACCATTACACGTGTTAACTTAACAAGTATAGAAGGAATAACTAATATAATATTATTCGAAGGAACAGTACTATTTATAATAAGTTGCCGGAAAATGTTTTAAAAGCATAAAATATTACTATTTTAAATTTACTTAAAGAATAATAATTAGGTAGCGGTAAATTGCTAGTAAGTATCGTGTTTCAAAATTAAGTATTTGTTAATGTTCATCATCACTATGGTTGGATCAGTTTCTAGTCTAATGCATATGCGGCTGAATATCAGTATTTGTGACGAAGCGACTGCCATTAGATCTCCGCGATCTAAGGATAGACTGTTTGTCAGGATTTTTGAGCTTCTGACTACCACCAACGATAGGCATAGCTGCTCTAGGCTATGTGCTCTGTTCTCTCCAAGGCACAAATGGTCACTAGTGTTAAGAATGGTCACCCTTCCCCAGACTGACCGTGGTTAGCGCATCTTAACGCATCTTTACAGATTTACGGTTTATCATCGTAGATATTACGTATTTACAAAAAATAATGTGTATTTCTTATTGTAGGCACTGCTCAAACTGCTGAGTTCATCTGAGGTGGTACCACTGCATTGGCAAATATTGTGTCCTTAAGCAATAATGTGCTAACATAGTTGTTCCGGTTTAAAGGGCAATGTAGCAAGAGAAATTACTGGCCATGATGGTACTTAACAATTAAGGTCTCAAGATGACAACGCGCTATATGCTATGACTGTAGCTTACCACCAGGTGCACGGGCACCTGCGGGCGTTTTTTTCATTGATAAACAAAAATATAGATACTTGTTTAGCAATGATAAAAAAACTCGCTTCCACGCGCAAAAGTTAGAACACATTCCGAACTCTAAAAAAGAGAAACCATACAAATGCATAATGCCTATAACTGTTCTTTAAATAACTGTTTCTCATCACGTCTATCGAGCCGATAAATTTTAGTTACATACGTGGCTTCTACCGGGTAGTTGGCAGTTAGGAAGGGTGTCAAGTCACTGGTCACGCTGTACTTCTTGTCCCGACACTCCATGTAGCATATAGGATTGCATAACATCTCCTTGTTTGATTTATGGACTGAAATAAAACAGTATCATCAACAACACATATACTGTCCCACTGCTGGGCACGGGTCACCTCTCAGATTGAGAGGGATTAGACTATATTCCACCACGTTGGCCTAGTGGGTGTTGGCAGACTTCACAAACTGTCGAGAAAAATCTCTAAGGTATGCAGGTTTCCTCACGATGTTTTCCTTCACCGTTTATGCGAGTGATAATTAATTATTGATACGCACATGAATTCGAAAAGTCAGAGGTGCGTGCCTTGGATTTGCACTCGAGACTTTTGACTTGGCAGTCCGATGGTCACACCACTAGGCTATCACTGCTGAAACAAAACAGTATAGTATATTTATATTATGAAAATGCTGCGCGCGTTCTCAAAAAAGGCCAAGCACCATCCTGTTAATCCCCTGGTCATGACTATATGCTAAGTGAAGGCAAGTACGGTTTTTAGTCGGTACGAGTCGAAATACTATACGATACATAAAGATTTTCAGTACCTACCATAAAAAAAAGTTAATACCTAACCCTAAACTGACGATCATACCATCTAGGGGTCAGGTTAGCTTTCATAGGGTTTCCTATAGAATTTTCTGCTTTACTCGACCTTGTAACTTAACCTAGGATATCACACTTGGAAGCAACGAGAAGCAACCCCTTCACTCTTTCTAGAAATCCTTGCTAGTTCAGCCTATATTTTACAGTAATAGCTTATTATTTTGCTTACCCTCTAGGGTTTTTTAGTCCCTCATTTTTTCGATAAATTCGCGGAATTTAAGTCCTGAACTCCTTATTTTATCATGTTTCTTTAATAACAAAGTTTACTAAGATCTTTTTTTTTTATGGATGGAAAGGCTTTGTTCTTCTAGTAAAAATTAAAAAAAGAAAGGTTTCTGTATCACGGGCTCCAGTGCCAAACGGAAAAAATATTGATTATGACCTACAAATAGTCGTTCCAGGTATTTGGCTACAGGAATCGTGATTTCTGCTTATGTTTTTGAGAAACAAAAATGTAGTGAACTTGTAAGATCAAAGATAAGATCTCAAATATCAGTAAAAAAGGGGCACCAGCTGATTAAACTTTAGAGATGGGAGTCGAAATTAATTTTACAACGACATCAATAATGACATCGACATCAATTTATTGATGTTATTATATCTTTAATTATCCATCAGGTATTTTACCAGTTTATCTTTAGAATATTATTAATGCCACCAATATTCTAAAGATAAACGGGTTTTAAGGCGTTCAGGCTTTCCACTTAATTGTCACGATTGTTTGTATGATAACCGGGACTGACGGTCGATAAGAGACAAAGACGTCTCGCTTTTTTTTTATGGGATAGGGGGCAATCGAGCAGACGGATCGCCAGATGGCAAGCGATTTCCGATTGTTAAAAATTGTCATCCATCCATAGACCGACCGTGGCACGTCCAGCTTACTTTTGCAGAACGATTAATCAGCATAGTTATTACTAACCAGAAGCTTCTATTCTGAAGATACACCACAAAATGAAAACCGACGTCGAGAATGGCATTTACTTCCATCCACTTACTAACTATAAAGTTAATTAAGAATTCTCGTTAAAACGTCTGAAACCGTGTTTCCTCGAGCTCAATTTTTCCTAAGAACCAGTGGAAAATATAATTATAGCCGTCCTAGCTTGCTAGATAACTAGTGCTAGCCGCTTTACTAAGCCTCTAATTATCTATCTTAATTTGTTTTCTCATTCGCGCAGAGATCTCAAATTCGAATTACGATGAAATTTCATCGTAATCAGTTGATCATTGTTTTCACAGCATTTGAATTGAGTTTAAACTAAATTAATTAATTCAGTATCAAATGCTTTCAGAACAAATATATTTTATAGATTTTGTGGAAACAAAGGAAGAAAAGCAACACGTTAGATAATATATATTTCATAAGAGACAGAAAAAAATTTGTAAGTAAGTTACTTATTATGTCACTTATCTTTACTTCCCTACCAATATTATAAAAGTGTAAAAGTAACTCTGTCTATCTGTTTCGCTTTCACGCCTAACCCACTTACCCGATTTCAATAAAATTTTGTTACAGAGATAGATTATACTTTGGTGAGCACATGGGCTACTTTATTTTTCAAAAATATTTTGTATGCGGGTGAAATCGCAGGCAAGAGCTGGTATCTTAATATAAGGGTGCATCAAAATGGCACAAAAGGGGGTCCCACTCAACTTAATTTACGGTAATCTTATCTGTAGCTGTTACTAGTACGCGGTTAAGTTAATTTTGGGCTCATAATGAAGTTAGGTGGCAGGACGGGCCGCTATTTTACCCTTTTTGTCCAGTTAGTCCTCTTCAAGTTAATATTCTCTCGGCTTAAGGCTTATGTGCTCCCACAGTGATTCAAAATTATCAATTACACAGTGCTAAGACTTATGCAGCTGTGACGATAAATCCCCGATATGATGAGGGTGTATAATAGGTTAACTGTACACCCAGAGGTTTACACTATGTTTAGGTCCCATGTTGAAAATTGAAAGCCAGGCTCCTTGTAAGATATAGGAAGGGAATCTACAAAGTATTACATACAGATCTATAAATGAACCAAATACAAAACTTAAATTATGTAGGTTACGTATGTAGCGAACTTAATTCAAAATTAATAATTAATTTGTTATTACCAGAAAATATATCTTTCTAAGTATAAGAACTCGATTGTTTTTACTTTAAATAAACTTAGTAATTTTCTAGATGAATTACAAAAAGTTTCCCTTTAACTAGTAGCACTTCAAGTAGCAAGAAAAAGTAATAAAAAAGACATAAACGTTAATGGGAATAAATTATTTGAACTTTGGCTGTCTCGTTAGAAATACAATTAACCTAGAATTTGAAATAGTGATAACGGTGGTTTCAATTAGAATGCCATTAGTTTTAAATGGAGAATGTACTAGAATAATATTTACATTCAGGGTTACTGTCGCAGTGATAGCCTACTGGCAGATCTGGCAGACTTGGCAGTTCAATGGTCATATACCATTGAACTGCCAAGTCAAAGGTCTTGAGTTTGAATCCAAGCACCTCTGACTTTTCGAATTCATGTGTGTATTAATAATTAATTATTTTGTAAAAAGTCAGTGCTGGGCACGGGTCTCCTCTCAGAATGAGACTCCTCTTAGACTCTCAAATAATAGTAATATGAACAATATTGTTTTTGTATGTATTAAGGTAAAAACAAACCCATTCACGAAATTTCTATATTATCTTATGGGTTTTATCCCTCAACCTTTTTCTATATATTATAGTATATTGTTTTTTACACGCATCATTCGCTCATGATTGGGAAGGATCCACATTAAAGCCACGAGGAAATTGGGAAGCATGAAATTTAAATACACCATAATGGCAGACTATGTTGGAGGCAATCAATGTTACATGAGCCCGAAAGCAGGCGTTACTTTAGCATTAAATACACATACTGTTTTCTTCCTGTATAAAATATAAATGAAATAGGCTGCTCGGTAGGTACCTACTCCATTTTATATAAAAAATATCAGCTAAGTTCGGCAAGAATTTGTGCTCATACATTCTACGGCCAACCGATGTGCATGATTGCGCTTGCCGGGGTCAATCTTTGCATGAGTAACTATTCTTAACACATCAATACCCCTCCATACATTGGACAGCACATAAAGCCATAGTCGCAGTTCTCATACGAATACCATGACAATCGTCAGTAATAATCAAAAGCTCAATAAGCCTGACAACCAATTTATATAGATATCCTTATGTATCTATTGCCTAGTAATTGGGTTGTGGAGGTCTGATGGTAGACATTTTGTGTAAAATACTGATATTCAGCCGCATCTGGTAGACTGGAAGCCAACCCCAACATGGTAAGAACAGGGCCAGGAGGATGTTATCAATATATGTAAACAACACCAGGATGTAAACAACAAACAAAAATCGTGCGCTCTGGTTCGTCAGCCTTGCAATTAACCTATTGACAGATTAATCTATTTACATCGGCATGGACACCTGTCAAGCGCCGGGCATACACCCGCGTGTACGAAATGTGTGTATGTGTGCGTGAAATGTCTTTACCCATTCGGGACAAGCATGCCGACAACACATAGTGGTGATCTTTGTTGTTTTTTATATGTTTATTCCTTATTTAATTTTTATCTGTGTGTTTTACGGACTTGTCGTCTGAATAAATGTGTTTTTCTTTTTCTTTTTTCTTATAGAAGAAGGTCATACATACAACTGGTTTTGATGCAATCGTTTCGTGAGATTTCTACTGAAGTGACCGCGACCGTGTACACGCAATAATAAAAGCAAGCCGTGCAATTATGGAGTCTGTACCCATTATGGCAGCTCATGAATCACTAAGAACTAGATAGATAGATACCTTAACTCCATAATAGGCTACGGGAGACCAGCTTGGGTAGTCCTTGGGTTCCACATTGAATATCACGCTTAAACCAGATCCTCTGAAATAACACAACATTATCTTCACGTACTAAACCCCATAATTCAAATTCAAAATTCTTTATTTGATACAAACAGGAAAATATAGTGGTAAGTAAATAATATTATGTGAATGCGCTATGTTATACTCTAACGAGCGTACAAATACGTATTTGTAAAATAAAAACTGCAATCCTAACAATAGTACTAACCTATTATGAAATTATTACGAAACCATAAACTAGATTTGAAAATTATTAAATATTACAGATTACATAGAACATTTGCTTAGTTATTTTTACTAGGTATTATTGTACTAGTACCAATTTATTTAAAGTCGCACAGCTTGTCCTTTTCTTCCAATCATGATTTCTGCTAGACGACAGTTTACTTTTTTTTTCACAATATTCTGCATTAAAATACTTCATCTATTTTTTCTTTGGTCTCTGTCGACCCATTCAACCATCGCCCCTTTAGTTGCATACGTTCTATCCATTCTCATCATTTTCCTATCCAAAACAAGATATTAGATGCTTACATTATATTTTTTTATTCTCAATGGGTCCACGTTTGACCGCTACTTTGCCTCTTGGTAAGCAACAATGCAGTGTACGACGGACCTAGCAAAAACCTGTTCACTCGTGTCTTGAAGACTATCAGATTGTATTTATTTGGAAACACATAGGCTGGCAATGAGTTGCACTCCTTGGCGGTACGCATAATAAAATTATTGGCAAAGTGGTTTGTGTGTTAGAATTAAATGCCAACCATAATATAATAAAATAATATCGAATATTCTCGCATACAGTTATATATGAATACATTACAATTGCTGTTGTTCCGTACCAGTGTCAAAATATTCGACAAATTCCTTTTGTGTAGCTCCGCCTTAAATTAACTTCTATAACTTAAGATGTTGCCTAGCAACTACGCAGCGGAATTTAGATAGTAGCCGTTCTAATATTATTAAAGTAACTAACTTTACAATTTCAAATTTCATCCTCTGTAATTTCAAAGGTCACAAAGTCAAAGTAAACATCAATAGATATTGATAAAACAATCCAACAGAATAAAGTATACGTCAAATATTTCATTGTTTTTAAGTTGGTATTTCATATTTCCGCATGCTAAAATGTAATAAAATGATAGATGAATATATTTTTGTAAAAGAAAACCATCCGTGGATAGGCATGTGATAGATTATGTAGGTAGATATATCTCGGTTATTGTTTAATGTATTTCTGTAATAATTTACTTTGAAGCAGTTCTATATCATAGATTATGATTTCCGAACGAAAGTCATGATCTATGGTACTGTATAATTAATTTAAACTACATAGTTATTTTCGTATTAATGTATGATGAATATAAAGGAATTAATTATATTTAATTTAATGGAATAATCCTCAGGTTTTATTTTGTTATTTCAAATGATTATAGTAAAGTCAATTGATACATGTTTTATTGAGTTGAAGCTAAAGATAATAGTTTATTTGGTTTTAAATCATACTTAATTATCATACCATGTTTTAAGACAGTTTTAATGAATTGAATCTAATTATTATCATCAATGTTTATAGTTATTTGGCTTCAATGTATGACAATCTGTGATTGGTAGAAAATGGCGCCTTATTACTACTATGTTGCTATTGTTTGGATAAAGTATAAAATGGGAGGTATTCCTCGAAATCAGTTAGTCAAGGATTGGTCGCTGGATGCTAAAGTTAAGTACTTTGATTGTCATTATGCTGTGTTACTATGCCATTGTTATTATGTGATTGTGATTTCAAATGTGTGATTTCTTATGTGTTGATATGTATTTCTCTTAATACTTTTATGATGCTTTAATTAGATCGAAGTAATCATATTACTGTATAAGTTAGTGTAATTATATTATTGTAGTAGTACCTAATAGTGAATATCCAACTTATAAATTATTGTATCGAACATTATTGCACAGAACTATAATTTAAAAGAGTAACCATGGAGTTTCTTGCCGGTTCTTCTCCATAGGAAACTACTAATTGGAACCGTGCACCTAGACTCGACAGCGAGATATGGAATTTGTGGTTTTCTTAATATAGTATCCTTGGCAAATATTTGTAGTTGTTATTTTATTAGCATCAACTTATTTATAATTTAGTTATATCATTGTCCTGACCTAAGTAATCCCCACCATTCTGACACATGCGTACTCCAGTTCAGTATATCGGACAGCCTAATCATCCTCCTACACTTTTCTCGAAAGATGCGGCTGCGGCTGAATATCAGTACCTATTTTACGCGAAGCGATTGCCATCAGACCTCTGGGGATAGACTGGTTGTCAGGCTTTTTGGGCTTCTGGCTACCACTAACGATTTTTAATGGTAATAGTGAGATTGGTGTTCGTATTCGTTCGGGACTGACAGTTATGCGTGCTCTCCGAGGCACGGAGGGGTCTTGATGTGTTAAGAATAGTAACCAATCCACAGACTGACGGCAGCTAGCGCAGCTTAACCTTGCAGATCGGTTGATCAGCGTAGTTATAACTTAACCCCTCATCACAATAGCAACAACAACAGCAACCATGACATTTAAATATTACGATCAATAGACATCATCAACCCATATACTGTCGCACTTCTGGGCACGGGTCTCCTCTTAGGATGAGAGGGATTAGACTATAGTCCACCACGCTAGCCTAATGCGGGTTGGCAGACTTCACACACCTTCGAGAAAATCTCTCAGGCATGCAGGTTTCCTCACGATGTTTTCCTTCACCGTTTAAGCGAGTGATAATTAATTATTAAATACGCACATGATTTCGACAATTCAGAGGTTCGTACTCGAGAATTTTGACTTGCCAGTCCAGTGGTCATACCACTAGGCTATCACCGCTTCAATAGACAAGACATTGCGAAATCGTAGTCTATATCGTGTCTCCTATAGAAAACAAATTTATATAAGTCTGCCTGACGAAGAGAAAAAACAAATCACATCGAGAGAAAATAATGTTTTTATAAGAAAAAGATCCCAATATCCACTCTATGACACTTTCAAAACTTTTTGAGGGAAGTGAATTGACATTTCAGCACAGTATAGCTAGTACCTTAGTTAAATGGCCCAGTTTACTGAACTGGAAGACGCAGCTTCAACCACGGACATTACTCGAAATATTAATCTTCATATTTTTTTACGATGGTAAATATTTTCCTCCGATCTGACCCTTATTCATCATTGAGCCAATAATAGCTACATCTATATTATTGCAATTCGGAACAATACCTTTAAGGAAAATGCTTCTTAGGCGAGTAATCGGTTGGTTTCCGAGTGCTTAATAATAATGTCTATATTTTTTCTTATTTCTCTGTTTAATAGTATTACGATTCGGAATATGATCTGTCTAGGAAACAATTTAATATATACTATTTGTTATGAACGGTACAATGTACAAAGAGGAGAAATGACTGACAACAGAATTGTTACGACAACTTATTTAGAACATTTTTTAAGGCTAAGTTAAAAAACAGTAAGGAAAGAGAAGATATATACGAAGTTTTGTAGAAAAGTCTACTAGGAAGTACTTATTGAACGTCATTTTTACATTTTGCAAAATATCGAAGTGCATCGAAATAACACTGTTTTGAGCTGTGTTTCTTACGGTGAGCAAGGTTGCTAGTGCTTCACGAGGAAACGTTGTGTTGGCAGTGGGGGGACTTTGACCCTCATAAACTGCCAAACCAACTATACCTCTTTCGTTTTACAGGGTCGGCAACGCGCAAGTGACAGCCCTGGTGTTACAAGCGTCTATAGGCTACGATAACCGCTTACCATCAGATGGGCCGTATGCTTGTTTGCCATCTTGGTAAAATAAAAATAAATTTTATACAGCACCCAAAACGGTCGCCCTTCACCGCCTCTTAGTGTTTTAGCTGAGAAGAAGAAGCGACACAACATGCTCCCCAGCAGCACATTTCTCTCTGTTAATGGGAAGGAAAAAGTGGCCAAAATGGGGGAATGAAACAGACCGACGGCTTTATGCACATATACAGTTTACTTGTAAAACAGATTCAGGATTACCTGCCAGATTCAGAAGTAGCTATAATGGTAGGAGATGTAGCAGCGCCATCGCTGTCACTGTTCTGGTCATCATAGTACTCCAAATCACTGTCCGGTGGAAGTAGTGGCCTGAATTACGAAAAATATTTAGGTAACTATTCTCTGAGCCTACGCAATGTTCTCTTTTTTTTTATAAATGGCTGAAGATCAACTTTATTAGTATTATAACATGCATGAATGTTTGTCAGCATGACTGTTTAATGCATCTGCCACGCTTTGTCCCTGTATCACCCTATGGTCGACTGGTAGAAAAAACTTATAGCATTAAGTCAGCCTCTGTAAAATTATTGCGCATAAAGTATTAAATAAATAAATTATCAACCCAGACACTGTCCCACTGCTGGGTACGGGTCACCTCTCGAAATGAGAGGGATTAGGCTAATAGCCCATTACATCAGCCTAATACGGGTTGACAGGCTTCATGTGCCGTTAAAAAAGATTGCAGGTTTCCTCCCGATGTTTTCCTTTGCTGTTTAAGGGCAATTAATAATCGCTAAATTAATCAAGCAGATTTGAAAAGTTAGCCAACCTTGGATTGGAAATTGAGACTTTTGGCAGACCAATGACCATATCACCAGGCTATATACCTTGCACTTCGCTAAGAAAATTTGATCTTTTGCACACACCCGTGGTAAGGAGTACATATAGGCGGAACTCGTATCTGATCAGAGCGTGTCGTGCGTATAATGCGGCTAGCTGGGAAGTTGACATTGATATTAACTTCACTAGTACTACATCACTTAGAAAAACTCTGTGCTTTTTTAACAATGTTTAAAATATGTTACGAATTTAGTGAAATGTTATGCTACTACTGCCTATGTCTTTATTCATTTATTTGTGAAAACTTGTAATTCGCCTTATCAAATTTAAAATTGTCACTATTGTATCTAAATAGCTGTAACTTTTCCAGAAAAAATAGTTGGTTAATGAGTGATATTTTAATGTATAACATACACTTCACTAGCATCATTCAGGGCAGCATAGTTGAATGTGCAGCAGTGACCTTCATAAGTCTTGATCAAGACGAACATGTCGTTACAGTGCTTCGCTTTCCTGTTGAATGAACAGTACAGTAGCAGGTTCTCGCACTTTTGATGGACCTTTAAAAAGAAACAAAAGATTGAATAGCAATTTAAATTGGAACTCCGTGATTGGTAGGCTAGCATGTCGCTAACAATATTCTGATTTCAAATCTGAAGTCTGAATTAATTTGGAACAATATTGGTCAAATTGGTTGTTGATGACTTTAGAGTAGAGAATTAGAACAACATTTTTTCTTAATTTTATTATTCATTTTTACAATGAATGTGTATGGTCTGACGTATACTTATGTGCATAAGTACATGCATACACACTTTCACGCCTGTTTTCCATTGGGGTAGGCAGAGCAATAGATTTCTACAGGCACATCAGTTTCGCTTCATCATCGTCCTCCAAGGTTTTCCCAACTATGTTGGGGTCGGCTTCCAGTCTAACCAGATGCGGCTGAATATCGATTTTTTACACGAAGCGGATTCCATCAGACCTCCGCAACCCAATTTCTGGGTAATACCGATATCCTGAGGAGACTACCACGAACGATTGTCTTAAGTATTGACGTACTCTCCGAGGTACGGATCACTTTTGCTTCATTTATGTCGATTAACCTCCTCGTGCATGATCAACGTTTAGGGTGCTCTTAACCTATTTTGAGAGAAGACTTATTCAAATAATGCATACCTCTTCCATAATAGTATCGACGGTAAAGAAATGGTGTTTCATAATATCCATGATGTCTGTGAAGTTGCCCAACTGTCTGCTATTTTTGCCGAAGCTCTTCAAGTCCGGGAGTGCGTTCAAAAAGTTTTCTATTTCCACATCACTCTTATTGTAATGTTTTCTGAAATTGTATCAGTTTACTTTACTCATTAGCCTATTGATCGTAAGTGCGACTGCTACGTTAGAGTTCCTATGGGATCGATTTCCAGGGCGAGCAGTGTTATTGGGTTATTCTATGAAATTTCTCAGTAGCAGCTTGGAGTTTGGATTTGAAAGAAAAGAAAAGAAAGAAGAAGAAATAAAGAAAGATATTTATTGACACAGTCTTGGACAATGCACACAATAATATTAAAAACATGATGGAAGAACAAAAACAAAAAAAAAAGGATAAAACATTGTGTGTCCCACGACTGCGTCAAATAGGCCCCAGTTCAGCTAAATGCCAGACCGCTGCACAGTGGGCTGGGATTACAAGGTTGGGTCTTAAGAGATCAGATGTATTTTTTTGGTATCTAGGCATAAATTTAAAACGTTTTTATTCTTTGACTTTTTTTAATTTAACGAGTACTTTCGGAGATATAGCCATATCAAATTTGTATGAAGAGTCATGTTATTTTAGTTAAGCAATTTATTCCAATTAAATTGAAATTTAAAATAATGTATACTAAACGGCCTGAAAACCTCAATACCTACTTAGTTCTTAAAAAAAAAACAATGTTCGACATTTTCCACCACCATAGGCAGGTATGACGTAATTTGTTTTGAGACTTATTTCCGGGAATCAAGGGATAAGAGTGCGCGAGCGCAACAACAAGTTATGACGTGTCGTAACGTGATTGGTACAATGATAGGGTACCTACGGAATGTTCGGTTGCATTCAAAAGTACTTCAGTGTTCTATTACCCACCATAATAGACGCACTACCCCCACACATTCATTACTTACTTATTTGTTATTTTGTATTTGTGAAAATGTTTGAAAATTTAGTGACAAACCTTGATCTTTTCGTTATTTTAAAAAACAGTGGCAGTATTAAAAATAATGACAGTTTGTGTAGTGAGATAAGATCTAAATTTTTAGTCGAATTAAGTGATGATCACGAAAAGACCTTAAAGTTGTTTTGTGCAAAATTTTGTTATAATTTAAATAGAAGATGGGAAAACGCTTATCGTAAAGAAAATATATTCAGAACTAAAAATAGTGAATGGTTACAAGAAAACATAATATGGCCAGACATTATTAAGTGTTTAATAGGCAGTAATCAAGATCAACCAGTACCGAGTACATCAACTCAGTATGTATCACCATCAAAAGTTTCTGTCGGTGTCTCCACCGAACAAACCCCAAGAAAACCTTTTTGTGAATTAGCGCCTAAACAGAAAAAAAGACGTGCAGAAAACTTTCATTTATCTTCGGACGAAATAAAATATGCATATTTTGAGCAGTTGAAAGCGGATGGGAATGAGGAGGTTGCTAAAATACTAGAACATTTACTAAAGAATCCCCTAGATGTAAAAAAAGTTAAAAAGTGCATATCTGTTAAAGAAACAAAACCTGTGTTTTCTCCGGATGAGGCTTTAGGGTTATTTTTATCACTTAAGCTGACCAAGTGGCAATACAATACTTTAAGAAAAAGTGTTAACGAAAAAGACAGTAATATATTTCCATCTTATTATCAAGTGCAACATGCGAAACAGAAATGCTATCCACCAAAAGATGCTATTACAGTGACAGAAACCTCAGCTAAAATAAAGTTACAAGCTCTATTGGATATAACGACAACAAGAATAATGACGTCACTCGTCATAGATAGTGGTTGTAAAGAATTTACACTAATCAGTAAGTGGGGATTTGACGGTGCTTCTAATCAAGCCAATTACAAACAAAAAATGCAAACAGACGATGAACAAGAAAGTCAACTTGACGATTCAAGCATATTTATGGGTAGTTTAGTGCCAATAAAATTAGTGTGCGGCGAACAAGTTATCTGGCAAAACGATTCACCAAATTCATCTTACTGGTGTCGTCCAATCTTTTTCGAATTTGTGAAAGAAAATAAAATAACGATATTGCGGGAAAAAAGTGCTATTGAGGAAGAGATTGTAAATTTAGTGAAAACAGAAGTTGGAGAAATAAAAATTTCACACTCTTTATTAATGACTATGATAGACGGAAAAGCAACATCAATTTTATGTGATACTTCATCTCAGAGATGCGACATTTGTAAAGCCACTCCAACAGAGATGAATAATTTGCCCTTAATTGCATCAAAACCGACTGATCCAGATCTCTGTAAATACGGATTGTCATCATTGCATACCTGGATACGAATGATGGAATGCATTCTGCATATAGCCTACAGATTAACGATACAGACATGGACAGTAAAGGGAGACAACAAGTGCATCATGAAAAGAAGAAAGAAAGACATACAAGACGCTTTTAAAAATAGAATGGGACTTCTGATTGATGTTGTTAAACAAGGGCACGGCTCCACGAATGACGGAAATACTGCTAGAAGATTTTTTGCATATCCAAACATGACTGCTGAGATAACTGGTGTTAGTGAAGAATTAATAAGGCGATTTGCAATCATTTTAGAGGCAATTTCATCAGGTTACCACATTGACACAGCGAAATTTCACGAATATGCTCAAGTGACCATGCAACTGTATTTGGAATTATATAGCTGGTATTATATGCCTTCAAGTGTTCATAAAGTTCTTATGCATGGTGCAGCTATTATTGAAAGTTTTGGTCTAATACCAATTGGAAAGCTATCTGAAGAAGCTGCTGAAGCTAGAAATAAAGACTTTCGTAGATACCGCCAACACCATTCCAGGAAATGCAGTAGAAAAACTACAAATGAAGACATTTTAAATAATTTATTGACCAGCTCTGATCCACTCATCTCAGCGAAACGTCACAAACTTCGCAGAAAACATAAAACTTTGTCAGTAGAAGCACAAAGTTTATTAATAATTGAACAAGCGGAAACATTTGATGATGACGAATACGAAAATTTTGCATTCGTTAATGTGGATACCCTTGACAGTGATTAGATTAAAACAGTGCAGTGGCCAGTAGTGATTGTGATTTTTACTTATTTATTTATTTTATTAGTCCTTAGTGGATTAGGCCTAAAGGGGAGACCACTACATAAAAAAAACGCGCCTAGTTCTTAACCTCTATGGTGGTGTGGAATAGAGAACAAAATTTGAAATTGCGACCAAATCGCAGAAAATCGCAACCCGAGAATAGGCGCTAAAATAGGACAAATATACGTACTATGCATACGTAGAGTCAATTCTTTGAGAAAATTTGAGAATTTCGAGATTTTCACATTTTTTTCTTTTGCTTCATACAAAAATTACTTTGGATATTTATAACTCTGGAAATACTAAGTTATCTGAACGACCCTCATAGAAATAATTACTTATAATCGATAGAAAAATCCAACACAATATTTAAAATTTCAGAAAAAGAAACTTTTTTTTTTTAAATGCTAAGTCCTTTACCGGCCCGTTTCAGCCCACTGTGCGCTGGTGAGCTGGCTGGCTCTGATTTTCAACTGGTCCTTTAAAATGATGATTTGTGCCCAGTTAATGGTAATAGGCTCGCCCCTTGTTACATAGGACCTAAAAATACCGGCGAACTGTGGGTGTACATTGGTACACCCGTGTTTGTTATGGGTATGTAATATTATGTGTTCACTTGACTATAAAATAGTTACTTTACTTTATACGGTATAGGGACAAGGAATATTTTTGATTATTTTTTGAACTTGTAGGTTTTGCATAGACTGTTGAGTTCATTTGGGTCGTAAGCGGTAGAATATATAATATAATAATTTGCTATCAGACATACTAAATTGTAATCATAATTTTACAAAAAGCATTTACATGAAAAATAAAATCTACTTAATTTACTATCAAAAGCATTTTAATACTCGCAGCGCACAGATAAATTAAACAAAAGCTAGTAAACCGGTAAATAAACGTGGTATAACCGGTCTATGCTATTTCTTTACAAAGAAAACTTGTTCGCGTCTCCACTCAAGTGAAAAATTCGTAATTTTCCGGGATGAAAAGCACTTTATATCCTTTTCCGAGTAGCTAGATACTTTCGCTGCGGTTTCGCAATTTAGCTACGGAGATGTAACAAACAGAGTGAGGGACGAATTGTTGTGCTTTAGGTAAATGGTATGGAACCATGAACCCATTATGTGAACGGATATTGTTTACTGTGTCAGCACAAACCACGTGCGCGGCCACTGAGGAGACAGTCGGTGTTACTTCGCATAGGAAACAACACAGGTGTATAGATTTAGTGATGGACAATCAATAAATAGTGTACGAACATAAGTGTATTATTTCGGTGGCAGGATGATCCATGAGAATTATCTGTAGGTCAAAAAAAAAAGGACACAACCCAGTATGTACGGGACCTCAACACCATAATAATAGAGTTATAGAGTGTACGTAAATACTCAATTTATTTGAAACAATGACTAACCATAGACGGGACATCACGAACAAAATTATAATCTATCTTATTTTTTACTAGCTGTTGTTCGCTGTTTCACTCGCATCACAAAGGGGTTTTTGAGACAACAGGTAACCTATGTCCTTCTACAAGGTCTAAACTATCTCAGTACCAAATTTCATCCAAATCGGTTCAGCGGTTTAAGCGTAAAAGCATAACAGACAGACAGATATATATTTACTTTCGCATTTATATAATAGGGATGAAGGGATTAGTAGAGATTGAAAACAAATCATTCTGTCTAGGTGTCGAATTTTAATTCAGTTAATAAGTAATTATTTACAGTACTATAACTGAATAAAGTATAAACTAAACTAAAATTAAACTATATTTATAAGAAGTTAGTAAAAGGTATCAAAAAATCAAATTATTAGGGTATTAAAATAAATTTCAACTAAATTTTAATCAATTAATTTTAGGGAATTAATATTTAAATAAGGAGTTTTATTTTAAAATTCTCCTGCATTACATCATCTGGATAATTATGTTACAGGGTTAGTATACGTCTTATATTGCAGCTGGTCTGTAATAAATTTTAAATCAGAACGCCAGATTTCGTTCGGGAATTGAAGGTTCTTTCAAAAATTAAGATTGTCGAGGCGAATGATCAATCGTACTTTTGAAGAAAATTATTGGCAAGTACAGAAAGGTACGATTAATATCCAAGTAAAAGGGCGTCTTTGTACTTTGAGTCGAATAGAAATTAATCAAGTTTTGGTTGAGAAATGATATATGGTATTAAGTTATCGTAATGGTAGAATGAGTGAAGGAATTTATTGCAATGGTGAAGGCGTTTTGGCTCCAAAATCTCTCTTACCAAAATGTGCCTACCCTTCGCCACAGCTGCATGGAAACCTTTTTATCAACATATTATGTATTATCGCGGTTAATAATTATGTATAAGGTACATAAATATCGTTTAAGCACTAAACCAAATATTAAAAAAATCTCAACGGCTTTTCTAATCAATCTCTTGTCTCACTAAAGGACAAAAGTGAAAAAAAAAATAGGTTTTCATAGATTGGTGTTCGAAAAATGAACACCAATCTATGAAAACCTCAATATTATTGCATATTTTAAAACATATTTAATTGTTTGATAATATTTTACATTGTTATTTTAAATGAAACACGTTTTCACATCCAATAACTGAAATATAAAGGAATAAAATCATTTTTTTAAACTAACAAGGACTCCTTTGGAAACTCAATAATAACATGTTTCAAAAAACTTAAATTTGTTTTTTCTGAAGACAATACTCACAAAACTCTGGCAATATTCTGCGATTCTCTTAGGGACACCATATTGAAATTGCAAATGCTGACCGCCGGGAATGGCACCTGGTTCACTTTGCAGTTCGCATTTATCTGTTGAATAGAATTGATTTTTTAAAAAGAAAATAATATGAGAACAGTGAGCAGTCGCCTGGGATGAATAATTTGTCGAGTTTCATTGAAGGTTAAGAGACACTTTTGTTTATTCAAGTGAAAGCAGAGAAAAGCTAAAACGGTGAGACAAATGGTTACGTATTAATGTGTCTGGGGGTTATAATCAAAAAGGATGTTGTTTTTTTTTTATTTATATATTAGCAGACATATATTCCGCTCATAGAGGTAAAAGTTCTGACATGCAAAAGTGTAATCAAAGAAGTTATTTATTTCTGTAAATAAATAACTTAAGAGTAAACATTTATCGTTAAAGATGATTATCTAGAAGATGATAATGTATACATAATGTACACTTATTTTTAAGTTATACTGTCAAACAGGGCAAAGATCTCTCATAACGTTCCACGTCTTTTTATTTGTTTTCCTCTTCGACATACATACAAACATCCAAATCTTTTCACTAGTTATAACTATAATAATATACATCTTCTGAATGTTCTTGTTACCACACTGTATTTCCCGGTGTCATCACATTTTCTCTTACACTGTAGGTAAGCAAAAACAGCCCCGACATAATAATATTTTCGTCGTTTCGTTGTTGTATGTTCCGGAAACGTAGTTGAATCTCAAATATTTGTGCGGCCCATCTCGTGCCAGAAAAACATATTTGATGATGTCAATAAAATTCAAGAAGGTTTCTTATGACAAAGGTATTGTATGTGGATAAAATAAATATGAATGATTAGAAATATTAAGATAGTTTTCCTAGTTTCTACATTCCTTGTACATAATATAAAAGTATAATATACTATAAGTACATATTAAATAAGTATATAAACCTAATTATAATTTACATGAAAATAGGTACACATCTCAATATAATTTAAAAAAAATGCTTTCAAATGCAATTGTTTTAATGGTTATCCAGGCTTTTTATAAGAATAATAAATTGCAACTTTATTTTCTTGAAATTCCCAACTGTAACCCATTCATAAGGCTGGCTTCTGAGCATCAGGTTCTATGTCAAGGATGTGCAAAGTGTTACAGGATTTTTATTTGATATTGTCAGAATTTTGGATTTGTAGTTAATAGCAATATCCTCGCCCTACTACACGGAACCTAAGATCACATCGACGAACTATATGGGTGTAGATATAGGTGTAGATATACCTATGTCTTATTTTTTGAATGAAACAAGTATGTTATTGTAAAATATTAGTTTGGTTATTCCAGGTGTTGTTTGTTTGCAATTAATACTTAACTAGGTATACTCACCAAACTTTAGAGCAACATTCATATTTGTTCCCAATAGATTATTAAGAAACTATTCTTGTTTACCTACTTCGTCAGTTGATATAAGCTGTTGTTCCAAAGTTTATTTTCCACGTTCAGTAAAAAATGTGAACAAATATGTTGGAGATAGAGACTATCGGGGACGTTTTTTGATTTTGATTGAAAGATTTTTTAATACTCAATCTGTGACACCATTCTTTTGCAATTTAAAATATTTTTTATTGCTCTTGTTTCGTTTGTGTCTATAGGCGGAAACTATAGACTTAGTTTTATATTTGTTAACTATTATTAAAATAAATATTAAGCTGTTTTTTCCCTATAATAAATACCAGCAGCTAAGATACTTTATATATAAACTTACTTTATTGTATGCTTGCATTCCTAAAAATCTTTTTTGTAAACATACCTACGTAAGTAATTTTCTTAATCTCACCTATGGCCGGGGGTAAAGATTGTAGGGGTTCAACATGGACTAAACCATTCAAATACAAGCTAGTGTAGGTATATCCAAAACACCTGCGTACTCATAACAGAAAAAATCTCAACATAATAATATCGGTACTCATATCAATGGCACTTATCTCTTTGAGTTCATACTACCGAGATCGTCACAAGAATGTTATATTCTTACAAAAAATTCGGACTTTCTATTGACGACCACCCTTTTACCTATGATTGGTTCTGAAAGAGGCATGCTATAACGAGTACCTATTTATATTGAACAACTGGTTAAGGATCGTTTTGATGTGAATAGGGTTTCAGTGAGATTATAAGATTCAATTACTCTTTGGAAACGCTCGACCGATGGGGTCCGAGTGCGTGCTTCCTTTTAAAGGAAATTTCTAAGAAACTTGTCGACTCTTAACGCGACCTTGGTGACTCTTTCTTGGATCACAGAATTAATATTGCCATTCAAAATGGTAATGCCGTCAGTTTTCTGCTGGGTACAGCGACGTGGAGGAGTACTATGACGTATATTTTGGAATATCTGTATAGGTATATAGATAGGTAGAGTACAACTTGACAGTCCAATGGTCGTATAGGCAATCACTGGTTGTTTTTTTATTATATTATTTATTTGTGGTACAGATGCCAACAGGTCAAGCTATCCAAAGCTGTTAAATTTTCGCAATTGCATATGAACCTTATTATTTTGTATTAAACTTGAAAATCAATAAAATAAATTTGACAGATTGTTGTTAACTTGATGTTCTGGCCTCTGTACATATAAAGTTTAAATAAATAAAACGACTGAAAAAATGATTGAAAATAGAAACCAAGACCTCACGATGCCGCACTTGCGACCAGTCAACCAATTTACCACCAAAATTAGACAAGAAAGTTCACCGAAAATGTTGAAATGTAAATACTTACAGAAGTAACAATCTGGCTTTCATTGAATTTCTGTTTAATGACCATGATGAACGCTATCGTCAGCATCAAGTTGCCGATGACCGCGATGCTCCACAGCACCAGAGACTTGCCTGACTTCGAAGTGAAGTGACTCGTCCCGTGTAACGTTGTGATCTTCTCCATGATGTACTTGTATGTCGTGTCTAGTTTTTGCTTCTACTTTGACTTCTCGTAACTGGGAAAGTAGATTAAAAGACAATGTTACAGACGTTCTTGTAAGATGGGATGTATGAACTTTGTGAAAAATAAATAAATAATATTTAAGATATACAGCACCACTTGTCCCAAACTAAGCAGAGTTTGTACTATGGGTATTAGACATTGGATATAATATATGTAGGTATACTTTTTATGTAAGCACCTTCATACTTATAATACATTAATAATACCCTTTGACTGGGTAAATTCATAAACATCACATAAATATTTATGCAAATCACACAAATGGATGAAGCCACAGAAAGATTGATTATGTTTTTAGCATCCATGTATTCTCATCGGTTTACAGTGACATAAACTTTTGCAAAACTAACGATTAAGTTGCTATACGTTTACCGTAGTTCATCAGAATCATTCCCAGCTTGTATTTTCTCACTGTTGGGTACAAGCCTCCTTTCTTTTATGTCAACCTTTTCTGTCCCTTGCCTCACTCATCCAGTTTGCTCCTACTGGTTTTTTTTATTTCATCAACCTTTTAAATCTTACATTCACATTTGCCTCATATCTCTCATCAATCGTCTTCCTAACATCGCTGGACAAACCATCTTCAACCAACCAACATTCTTAATCCTTTTTACTATATTATAATAATTTACTCCACAGTGATCCCTTATCATACTCTTATGACCTTAATACTATCGGTATTAATTCTGAACAGTTAATACGTACCTTGATAGGTATAAATAGTAGTTACGCAATCTTTAGATCCTCCGTTCTAACCTCGTCTAACGTCCTGTGATTTACTTGTGGCTTACACGACGACGTAGTCTTAAAAGCATTTATTAATGTTTTATTAAAAACTGAATATAAATTATTTCCTTGGACATGTTTACATAAAACAAAAATTGTTTGTCAGTACTATTTGCTATACAGAAAAAGAAATATTAATTTGTTATTGTAGTGTTTTATTCCAAAACATTATATTAGTTATTATGTACCATCCAAAACAGATTGATGTATTCTCAATAGAGCTCATTTACGTACTCTACTATCACGCCTGGATGTCCAAAAATTCAGTCCATCATCAGCAAAATCAGTTGAATTAGTATTAGTTCTAACATTGTTCTGACAAGAAGCTATAGTGACGGCTGTTTTATTCGAATATTACGTACACACATTTATTTATAATATTATATTTATTTCAACTATTAGTTGGTATATCATAATGGAGCTTTCAATATAACTTTTGTAACTCAAGTTTGCGCAATAACGCCTTCAATAATCTTACTGATAGGCAAACTCTGTAGTTCAAATTAGTAGTCACAGTAATAACTTTTGTTGATCTATAACTCTTAACAATCAATATCTACTTTCTATTTACTTTTGACTTTGTCCTTTTTCTATTAACTTGAGTGTTGATTAATCTGAATTTAATTGGAGTTCTTCAACAATTCCGATTTATTTTAATTCGAAAAGTGTTTATAGACACCTTTCACTTGAAGTATAATTCTACAGTTTCCCCAAGTACTTTCATTGCGTATAGTGTAACTTCCATAGCGGTGGAATCCGAAAATGAAGTATTTTCATTAAGTTAGTTTTAAATTCCTTTGAAAAAGGGGTTCTCAGTTCTCGGTAGTTTTTTTAGGTGTCTTATCTCATAATTTCTAAACCAAATTGAATTATTTTCATTTGAGTTAGGAATACCATTAGATCCAAATTTGTTTATTTCGGTTGCGTAAATTAGTTCCGGGCTGAAACTATGCTTATCTATTCAAATAATTTGAACATATTTTAGATAACATAGATCCAAAACAGATCATTTTAAAATGGCTACTACTGCTAACAAAGAATTGAAGATTACAGTCATTGGGAAGTGTAAGTCTTTCTGCAAACACTGTACCCTTCACGGAGTATATTACTTCTATGAGGCTTCCAGTTGGACCGTCCACTTGTTCTGGTGGATGATCATAGCTTCAAGCTTGACCTTGTGCTGTTTTCTCGGACATATGATTTGGGAGAAGTTTGTCATTGACCCCACCTTGACTGTGGTGAGTAAACTTTGATTTGTTTAATACTGTAGAAGAACACACGGTAGTTGCCCAAATTTGAGCACATCAGACTATTACGAACAGCAAGGTTCCAACAATACATTATTTTTTGCCAAACACTATATAACACAATTACTACAATTATCATAAGCTATTATGTCAGGGAAGGGAAAATGAAGATGTGGGTGGACTGTGTAAAAGATGATATGGGTTCAAAGGAAGTAAATTATGAGATGAAATGAAAGAAAAAGACGTACCGTGCATATTCCAAGTAAGGGCAAGGGCTGAGGGCAGGAGGAAGATGAGAATATACTGTACGAAGTCTGTTATGTAATTTTATTTTCAACATTACGCAATATTTACTTACCTCATAAAATACCTTTTTGAGACTTTAAGTATCTACAAAGGTAATTTTAAATTCAGAAAATTCGCGTGGCAGCAAATTATTATCCATGTTACATTTAGGTCCTCGGGCATAATATTTTAAAACACTTACTTTAGCAATCTATTTGCTCATAAATTATTGTCTAAGCTACACGATTGTGGGATCAAAAATATTAATTTGTTATACATTTTTGATACTGTTTTGTATAATCATTATTAAGGTAATGCTGGCAATGATAAAAAAGCTTTTAAGTATCTTTTTAGTATTTAAAACTGTTTAGGTGTAGTGTTATCATAATTTTGAACCTAATCGCCATGACATAAGGTTTGACAGCTCTATAAAAAATCATCTCTCAATCATCAACTCATGAGAATAATTTAGACTGTATGCATCAAAATAATAAATTTTGTTATCATAGAGCAGGACTGCGTTATAGCACAAAAATTCAATTCTTTTTTTTTATTTATACACTGTACTGTCACTGTAGACCTAAATAATCATAATTTTAGCAAATAACCTACTTTTCTTCTCAGACGTGAAACTTTTTTATTCAAACTGAAGCAAAACATTTTTTGCTCCTTATAGACAAAATAGGTTCGCGTATTCGTCATTGGAATAAGCAAAATATGTTATTCCTTTTATGATTTCAACTCTGCCCTTTGGTAGTGGCTTATTATAGTAGTTCATATTTCATCCACATTACATTACTTTTGAAATATTCTACTACAATAAGGTAGGCTCACGAATGTAATATTAAAATAATGTATGTAATCAAAATTCAATACAAAAAATGGTCAAAACATGTTTCAGTGCCGCGCAAATTAACCAAATCAGACACACACACATTCGCAAAAATGTTTCAGTGAACGTTTTTTTCCTTGATTTTTGTTTTATTGACTTTTCTTAAAGGAATATTAAATGAATTCCAATATAATCGTGACATAAGAGTATCTCACAGGTAGTAGCTTTGTAACACTTGTTCGAGATACCTCAGTGCTGCCTCAGTCTGCGTTAATTATGTGCGGTTTTAGTCAGTAGGTACTTACCTATAGACTAAAACCGCACATAATTTTTGCTTGCACTATTAATCGGCGCCATGGGACTTATAATATTATAATGTTCACATTCACTACAACGGCGAACCTTGATAGAGGTAGTGTAACCTATCTTTTCCTAATTCTCCATACCTGATAATTATGTCTATAATATTTTTAATGGACATATACGTCTTATTGGTGGCCATCTGACCGTCGTCTCGCTTAGGCTCAATCCCCACCCGACGCAAATCTTGTCTGATCCATAGACATTTGTTTCGAGTCTAATAGTACTTTGTGTCCATTACTTGTATGTTTGTAAAGTCACCCGCGACAGAGGGCTGGCTGCTGCTGGTCTCTAGCATAGGAGCTGTCTTTTTTAGAAATTAATGATCATTGAAAATGGAATTATTTATTACCTACATCATATTATTTATTATGAAAAAGATATTAAAATTCAACAGTTTGTTTTAGAATAGTTTCTGAAGCTGAATGAAGAATGTTATAAATAATAAATATTTGGAACATTTTTACACAGTTTAGACAGTCCCAAACTAAGCAGTTTTTGTAGTATGGGTACTAGACAATGGATATAATATTGATATGTTGTATTTTTTTTGTAATACACACTTAAGAATCACCCAGAATATATTTTATGTAATGAACATAAGTGTTTGTGTTTGACAAACACTTATGTTCATTACATAAACATTTATGTCGAACCCACGACGTCGTGATCAGCAGTCTGACACTCGAACCTCTAGGTAGACCACAGACGTTCTCATGTCGGCGTAAAAATACATCGACCATCAGGTGTTCTAAAGTACTCCCACAGTTTTCCAGTATTTATGGAGGTATGGAGCGAGCCTATTGCCATTTACCACGGTAAAATAAATAAAAAAAATAGTAACGGTAAAATAAATGAGTAAAGTGGCGAAACTCCTAGCTGCCACGAAGAATTTAATAGAAGAGCCCAATAACAAACACTGCTTTATTTGGGAATCGAACCCAGGGCAGCAGTCGATTTTATTAACAAAAAATACTATCTTTTAGTATTTTTCTGAATTTTCGAAGAATAAGATTTTAAAGTTATTTTAATGAACGAAAAATTTTACTGGCAGGATTCGAACCTGCATCTTCCGGTTAGGTATACCAGAGGCTATGACCATTAAGCTACCGCGAGTCTCACTCACCAGGTCGAAATTTGCCTTTGGGGCCTACCTGACGGACAGAGCCGTCATCTACCCGGGTCGGGAAGGATGGGGTCGGCGAGAGATGTCGTGCGGTGTTCCACAGGGTTCGGTCCTGGGCCCGCTCCTGTGGAACATTGGTTACGACTGGGTGTTGCGTGGTGCGCTTCTCCCTGGCGTTGGCGTGACGTGCTACACTGACGACACGCTGGTCACAGCAAGGGGAGAGACGCACCGACAGGCGGCCATTCTGGCCACGGCGGGGGTTGCGCAAGTTGTCGGGAGGATCCGGCGGCTGGGTCTGGAGGTGGGACTCAATAAATCTGAGGCCTTGTATTTTCATGGGCCTCGGAGGGGACCGCCTCCAGGATCCCATATTGTGGTAGGAGGTGTCCGCATCGGCGTCGAGTCAACGATGAAATACCTTGGACTCGTCCTCGACAGCCGATGGGACTTTGGACATCATTTCCGAAGGTTGGGCCCCAAGTTGATGGGTGCCGCATCCGCTCTCTCGCGGCTGTTACCCAATTTACGAGGGCCCAACGCCTCTTGCCGGAGGCTCTACGTGGGGATCGTACGATCTATGGCGCTCTATGGGGCGCCAGTGTGGGCGGATACCCTGACGGCTCGCAACGCCGCCCTGTTGCGAAGACCGCAGCGGGCGATGGCCATCAGGGTGATAAGGGGATATTGTACGGTCTCCTTTGAGGCGGCGAGCCTTCTTGCTGGATCCGCGCCCTGGGACCTCGAAGCGAGAGCCCTCGCGTCACTGTACCGATGGCGCGGGGAGGCGCTAGGGCGCGGTGACTTGCCGTTGCCTCGCGAAGTCGAGGCACAACGTATCGCGCTCCGAAAGGTTCTAGTGGCAGAGTGGAAGGCGCGACTTGCGCAGCCCAGTGCAGGTCACGCCACCTCTCTCCCGATCCGTAGTAGACGCACCGGGCGCCGGAGGGCGCAGACAGACCTCCGGCCTCCATGAGCTGTGGCCTGCGGGCGGTTGAATTGGGGGACTCTGCCGCCCGACCAGACAATGGCCCCAGTAGGCGGCACGCTTTTAACGAAGCGTGCCTAAACAGTATGGGAGGAGAGGCCTCGCTTATCGACGGGGTCCAGCAACTGCTGGACCACAGCCTGTCATGGTCGTGGCGAATTTCGCGGATCCCATGGCCATGACAATAGGGCAGATGAAGGCAAGTGCGGTTTTTAGTCGGTATGAGTCCGACATACCCTGCCACCTCCCCGGGTGGCAGAGGATCCATGAGGATTTTCCGTACTATAAAAAAAAAGGTCAAAATTTGCCTTCACTTTGTGAATTTACGTCTTTATGTTGACGTCAGTTTGTCACTGACATGAAGACACGAAATTCATATTAAATATATTTTTACCAATTCATTTAACACGAGATTTTTGTTATCAGAAATAAGCGAGAGAAAGATTAGAATATAACTCGAAATATATTTAAAAAACATAAAGGTAAAACATTAATGAAGAAACATGAGAAGGAAATCGAAATCCGTAATCCGTCTCTTTTGGCTTAGTGCTAAATTTCTATGAATTTTTTAACATCTTTTAAGTCTTAAAAAAAAACAGAGAGGAATTGAAAACACTCACACTAAGGGTCTTTAATTTTTGATGACAAGACATCTTGGTGACAAGAAATTTTAGACACAAAGGTGATGGAAATAGAGCTTGGAATACCTAAGGAGATGATTTGTAAAATACGGAGTCATTGAAAAAGCAGCATCTCAATATTAACTGGTATTCAAAGAAGCAACGATGACGTAGAGACAATATCTCATATCAAATCTTGAGTTCGAACCAAAGCGTCTGACTTTTTAAGTCATGTGGCTATTAGTAATTATATTTTTATGATCGCTTTAACGGTGTAAAAAAGCTGCTATGACTGTCATAAAGCATTTGGTTGTGACTTTAAAGTAAGAGAAGGTACCTACGTGCGGTTTCTAGATCGGTACAAGTCCGAAATACGCTAAATACCGGCCGCCCCAGGTCGCCTCGATGAGGATTTCCCACAATCCAAAAAAGGTTATCCCGACTCAACGACTTAAGTGGTAAAAGTAATTAATCTTCTTGTTCATAGGTGGAAACAACTCATTACTCTCTTGTTAATATACCATTCCCTGCAGTAACTGTTTGTGATACCGAGTGGGTGTACCCTCAGAAGACTAAGGAAATCACCGAATTGTTGTAAGTTAAGCTATTATTATAATATAGTTATCATTTTTAATAAAAAGAAACTGAAGAAAATATCAGTACGCCTGTTTTCAAAGGAAGTATATTGCTATAGAATTCGCTGATTATGCCATTGGGGGCAAACCTACTCTCATAAACCCGGGTTTAATCGAACTCCGAGCGTCTCGCATTCGCATAAATATTTGTAGTATTTTGAAAAATACTACAAAAAATTAATATTTATCTGAGAAATGCCATCCTCAATCAAAATCTAATTCTCAAATCGTATTAAGTAGTTGATCCTTATAATAGAAGAACTAGATTCAATTCCAATCAATTTATTCTCAATTTCAATCCGGCAATCTAATTTAAACGATTTAAATTTTACCTTAGAAGTTCGACGAACCTCCTTGGTTTAACATTTTTCGTTCGTTAGTCTGTGTGAAGTATACAAATTGAAAAGCAAACCAAACACCGTTTTTCAAGGAATTTTGCATATTTAAGGTGATTGCGTCGATGTTTTCCAAATTCTCAAATTAAGTTTCTTGAAGAGTGAAGTCTATGTACTTAGATGTATAAAAAAATATATAAATAAATATATTATGTTCGCGTTGTTTATGGTAATTTATTTTTAACTACTCATATTATCTTGAAACTGTTACTCTACAACTTATTCATCCATTCGGATTCGACAAATAATGTATATTTGACTGTATCATTGTAATAAATCAAACAGCGAATTAAAATTGTTTTGTTTTTTTTTTTTACTTATCCTGTACCGCTCAAATTCTAGGAAAAGGCTTCTCCTTGTTATTCCAATTTTCATGTTTAACTTTGTCCCACACTAGGATTTCCTGCTATATTGTGAGTGCGTTTATAGTCACGAATTTTTACATACATAAGCACCCAGACCCGGAACAACAGACTGATTCTGTGCAGTAAACATCATTCTGTGGGCTTTCGGCATTAGGTATAACTACATTCGCTAACCAAATAATTGTTTGCCAATAAAAATCAACTTTATTGAAATAAAGCTAGGTACTATATTTACGGATTTTATCACATTCTACTAATATTATTTAATTCAGCATAACTTTTAAGGCTTCTTCGCGGCTACAACATAAGTGAAATTCAAGAGTTCTACAAAAGCTTCACGGACATAAAACGAAAGGGCTACATATTGGATCCTCATATTAAGAAGATGCATTCTTTACTTGAAGATATCGGGTATCCATGGCGGACACTTCTCGATATGGTAAAAGGCTTACTTCAATTTTTTTTCCTATCAAATAGTATCAACCATTAAATACCTACTGTTTTATTTCTTTATCTGCACTTAAAGATTGCGTCATTATTAGCTATAACAAGACGAATAAACCAAGTTACTTCTAAATGAGCTAGTTTCAGATTTAGTGCTAAAAATAACTGTGTTACCATGGTGTTAAATCCACAGAGGTATTAGGTACAAAGAAATGTTAAGCCTTACTGTAATCTGTTTTTTTGTTATGCGTCTGTGGCAATACCGGGGAGTTTCAAGTACAAGGAGTGTAGTATTTTCCTAAAAGAGATTTGCTGTTGTGTTGCTTTCAGTCAGGAATATTTCTTTGCTTTTCAGTTTAGTTTTCTCAGGTCTTTTGTATATAACAATTACGTGCAATAAGCGGTCGTTATGTACAGTAATATTTCTGCCTAATAAGGAAAACATCGTGAAGAAACCTGCAAACCTGACAGATTTTCTCGAAGGTTAGTAAAGTCTGCCAACCCACACTAGGCCAGCGACTTTAGCCTATCCCATCTCATTGTGAGAGGAGACTGTGCCCAGCAGTGGGACACCATATGGGTTGATAATGATGATGGGTTCTAAATCAAGGCACACATATACTCCAGTGAGATAAACACGTGAGGAAACCTATATGCCTAAGAGATTTTCTCTTCGGCGTGTTACGTATGATCATCTCATTCTCAAAAGATATCTCGTAGCAGTGAGACAGTAAATCGGTTGATGATGATAAAGTTCTCTTCTTTCAGTTCAAGAGACCCTGCAATGACATGATAGTGGAATGCAGCTGGAGATCAAGGCCACACAACTGCTCCGAGATGTTTAGATCTGTTTATACAATAGCAGGACACTGCTGCCAGTTCGATATACCATATTTTAGGTAAGCAGGTGTGGCTCATGATACAGAATTTAATGGATCTTATGGCTATGACTATAGGACAAGGGGAAGCAAGTGCGGTTTTTAGTCGGTGTGAGTCCGAAATACCATCCTGCTGCTGAGGATTATCCGTAGCATTATCCGTAGCATCCGTAGTATTGTAGGTTTTACTAAAACTTGATCTAAAAAGCGTCATTAGAATGCATTCATAATTGATCAAATACGTAATTATTTTTAAAGCCAAGATCGAGTTACGTTTAAAGCAAAGATCGACACAGGTAAAGTGAATTTGCGGGTAGGTAGAAACTTGTGTAAAATAAAATCCAATTTGTTTATATAAAAGTATACTTACGTAACAATGTCGTCTGAGAACATAAAAAAATATCAACGATCAAAAAATACAGACAAAATTTGATATTAGATGAAAACAGTTTTATTATGTAGAAAAATATCGTTACCAGGCTCTTTCATTTGTAATAGTGAACAAAATATTATTTTCTGATTTCAATTTCCACTGCAATTCCCAGATCGAGCAGTGATATTGAGTATTTCTATGAAGTTCTTGGAAGCAGCTCGGAGATTGGATTTGTGCCCGCTAAATGGCAATAGACTCACCCTCTATTAAATGGAATCTCAAACATACCGACGAACTTTGAGGAAGTTAGATATTTTTTGAAACCATGATGGATTTTATGCGATAATTGAATCAAGAGGACGTCGTAAAGGTCTTTGGAAGTCATTGGACTATTGTTTAGAAATGAACGTTCATTGGTTGTTACGATGAGCGCAGCCGCGTGCATAAGTTAATTATACATTTTTTTTTGTATGTCTTAGGAAACATGCAGACATACAGACTAACTTTATGTCCGGGGTGGATTTGACCGAAGCACTGGACGTTGTGGTCAGCGGCCAGAATAGTACTGTTGGTGGAGATGATGCTTATATATACGCTTTGGTGAGTTTACATAGGTATAATATTGCAAGGTTAAAAATTAATTATCTAAATACATAAAAGTTTTTATAACATAACGATTTCTGTACTTATGTTGCCAATTGTATGTATGTTTGTGAATTATTAAATTATGTATTTGATCTTCAGTTTTGCCAAAAATCCTCCGTGTTTTGAAAGTTGAATACACGTTAAAACATCGTTCCCGGCTGTTATATGAAACCTTAACACCAATCTTTTCATCCTTACTTTTTTAAACAAATTTCCAAATTTTCTGAACAATACCAATAACCTAACATCGGTATTTTTTTTAAATATGGCAGCTAGTTAGAATAAATACTGGTATTCAGATACATCTGGATAGACTGAAAGATGACTTCAACATAGCTGAGAGAACGCTAGAAGATTATGGTTGGATCACCGTCAGCCACTAAGTTATTCATAAAATATTCATGAAACAGCTTCGCAATGTCATTTCAAACAAAAAAAAATGTATCAATGTTTTTCACAATACGCATCCGTCACCGGGACGCTTTGTGACAGAACCACAAATGAGGGCGCATAACAAAGGCGGCCATTTTGAAATTTTCGTACCGATGAAATTACTCAGAATAATTATGTTACGGGAAATATAAATATGGGTATTTGTGTTACCGGAAATCTGTATAATCCGATATTCTAAACAATTTCTAAGCAATGTATAGAATGATTTTGATTTTCTGCAAGGTGAAGGTACTTCCCCAGTTGGGCAGCTCTAATTTGAGTGGAATTACTCCCACTATTCCCTACGTCTCTTACATTTAATATTCGGATTGAGGGCGCTGCAGTGCGCTAGTAAACAACTGTTCTGTGCAAATTTATTATTAAAAATAGTTAAAGTGTTTCAAACATTATAAAAAGTGAATAAACGTTGAAAACTAAAAGACCAACAGTGATAAAAGTTATAGTGCACACAAATCTTACAAGAATTGTGGATAAAAAATAGAAAAATACACACTGTAGCAGAGAAAATAAACGACTTCATTTTAAATTCAGTCCACCCGAAATATGCGCATAAAATGGACAAACATCAAAAACTAGTGTAAATTAGAATAGGAAATGTATAACAAGAGCCCTAAAAAGGTAAGAAAGTGATACACAGTACATACAAACCTTATTATAAACAAAAATAAATAAACATAATAAACCTATTATCCTTAATGGAAAAAACGCCATCTAGCGACGAATAGAAAAAGAAAGTGACATTTATTGACGGAAGCAAACACCCAACTATCTTCTGTGATAGCGACGCCACCTCACACTAGAGGGCGCTATCTCCAAATTTAAAAACAAATAATTTCCTTCAAAACATCTCACGATGGCTCCGATATGTGCCGGATGTCGCCAAAACCTACCAAACGTAAAGAAGCTTGCCTGTTACCTGTGCAAAGATAAATATGATTTACAATGCGCAAATATAACAACCGATTTTTATAACAACATGACACTGGAAAATAAAAACTCGTGGAAATGTCAAGCATGCCACTGCAAGACACCAAAAACCGACAATACAGAAACTCCGATACGTCAGAAAGACTACAAACTAACCCAACAGTTTAACTCACTGCTAGAAACAACTTCTAATAATAACGTTACTATGAGGAAAAAGACGACCAATTTCGATAATGACATGACAAACCCAGAAGACTCGAGCTTCTTAGGAGACACGCTTTACCCAGAAGACAAGGAAACTTCTATAAAAACGACCTTTACACTACAAAATTTGAGTGAAATCATAATCCAACGCTTAAAAGAAAATAATGAATGTATAATATTACAACTGCAAAATACTATACAAATCGAAATAAATAAAGCCATCACTAAACTGAAAGAAGATATTGAAGAAAAGACAAACTTTCTATACAAACAAAATGATAAAAAAACACAGGAAATTTACAACATTACCAAAAAAATTGAAGAGCTCAGCAAAGAAAATGAATTCCTGAAAGAAAACCTAAATTATCTAAAAACTTTATCTAGAACTCCTGAAACTTACTGTACCACCGAAAACAACTCCAGAAAAATTGTAATTTATGGATTCCCAGAACACCATAAAGAAGCTGAGTACGAACTGCACAACAGATTAATTAACATGTTTTATGAAATCCTTAACATAGACCTAACTGGATATATAGAAGAGACCCATAGAATAGGGAAAAACGGTACAAGAAACCGACCCCTTGTAATTGAACTCCTGAGCAAAAAATTTACTAAGTATATTATAGAAAACAGCCACTATTTCCAAGGAACTAGATTGTTTGTTTCTGAATTCTTAAATGAAAATGCACGAAAAGAAAGAAAATTATTACGTGAAGAAATGCTGAAAGCACGAAAAAACGGCCAATATGCGATAATAAGAGACAACAAATTGTTTGTAGATGGTAAACGGATATCATTTAGAGAAAAGGCGACTGTAGAGACGAACACATATCAGATACCAGAAAATTATAAAACTAACCAACATACGGAAAAAGACAAAATGACCAATAGTACCTTCCAGCACAACAGAACAAATAACAATGAGAATACAGAAAATCATACATTTCGGAACCACAGAACAACAATTTAAAATTCTATACCAAAACATACAAAGCATCTCAAACAAACATTATCTACTAGAAGCTTTTATCCATGAAAAACCGATATATAACGCAATATGCCTATGTGAAACCTGGCTGTCTGAAGAAAAAATAGAAAATTTACACCTTAGCGGCTACAAAATTTCAGCATGTTATTGTCGCTACACTCACGGAGGCGGCGGTGTCTGCATCCTATTACAGGACCATATATACTTTAAAGAGATATGTGATATTACAAATATGTCAATTGATTATTGTATAGAAGTATGCGCTATCGAACTACCTAATGAAAATATGGTAATAGTAATAATTTATTGGAATAGAAGAGAGGAGGAAGTATTTATTAGCCAGTTAAAAGAAATATTGCTCTATATAAATAATAAATATCTAAAATATAACGTAATACTAGGAGGCGATTTTAATATAAATATTTTAGAAAGATGTGTTAAAACAAACTCATTTTTAGACCTCATGTTAGAATATAAGTTTATACAACACATTAAAGATCCAACGCGAATTTCCCAAACTACTTCGACGTGCTTAGATTTAATCTTTACTAACTTTAAGGATAAAAACAATTATACTACTGTTGAAGAATTAGGGTTTTCAGATCACTGTGCAACCATTTTCCATACAAAATTAAACAAAAATACCAAACCAATAAACTGGTACACGGAAAAGAGATTATACAATTACCAAAATATTCAAAAATTTAAATCCGAATTAAATAAACAAAATTGGCATGAAATAATAACAACAAATAAAACCATAAACGAAAACTACCACACATTTAATAACATATTACACAACATTTTAAATGTATGTATCCCCCTACAACAAATTAAACTAAAAACTAAATATAAAAAGTACTGGTTAACCAAAGGTATAAAATTATCCTGCAAAAACAAAAGACTACTAAAAATCCTTACAATGAAAACAAATGATCCTATTCTAACAAAATACTATAAAAAATATGAAAAGGTTCTAAAAACATCTGTAACAACATCAAAAAAATTACATTATATAAAAACAATAAAAAAATCCACAAACAAAGTTAAAACCATGTGGAGTATAATTAATGAAAAAACTAATAAAATAATAAAAAATGAAAAATTCAATATAAACCTACAAATGAACAATAGCCTAATGACCGAACCTAAACAGATAGCTAATACCTTCAATATTTTTTTTGCGTCCATCGGGGAAAATACCACCCGAGCACCCGGCAGCGAACCTAAAGGAGCCCCTGTGGTCTGCCCTACAGAAAACACCATGTTTCTCACCCCGGTCGACCCCTACGAAATAAATAAAATAATTAAAAACCTAAAAAATAAAAAAAGTTATGGATTAGACGAACTCCCTCCGTTTCTATTTAAAAACTGTGCAGACGAACTTACACTACCGTTTTCTAAACTAATTAACCAATCTTTTGAAGAAGGAACATTCCCAAATGAACTCAAAAAAGGACTAATAAAACCTATCCATAAAAAAAATGCAAGAACAGACCCAAATAATTACCGCCCTATCGCGCTACTGCCAACAGCATCTAAAATTTTTGAGAAGGCCATGTGTGACCGCGTCTATTCCTTTTGCGAAAAATTTAAAATTCTAGACGACTGTCAAAACGGTTTCCGTAGGAACAGATCTACAACTTTAGCAGTCTACAAATATGTACAAGAATCACTTAACATTATAAATAGAAGGCACTACGCCATAGGTATTTTACTAGACATGACCAAAGCATATGACAAGGTACAATTTAATATACTGTTAGATAAATTATACGGAATAGGGATACGAGGACACGCCCATAAATGGTTTACATCATACCTCAAAGATAGAGAACAGCTGGTAGAAATTGAATATTTCAACAACTGCACAAAAGTTATAGAAAAAATAAGATCCGACAGTAAAACAGTTAACGCGTCAATCCCTCAAGGAAGTGTAATAGGGTGCCTTCTGTTCCTAATTTACATAAATGACCTTCCAAAGATAATAAATGAACCATGTGTCTTGTTCGCAGACGACATATCCTTGCTCACCTCATGCCAAAATATTATAAATTTAAATGATAAACTAAACCACCTTCTCACTTCAGTCACCAATTGGATGGATAACCATAACCTAGAAATAAACTTCACCAAAACAAAATTAATTACTTTTCATCCCCATCAAAAAGCTCCACTAAAACTAAATTTCACCTTTAACAACACAAAATTAGAACAAGTAAACGAATTCAATCTTCTCGGGCTATTATTAGATACGCATATAAACTGGAAATCCCACATACAAAAAATTCGATCAAAACTTTCAAAATTTTCATATGCCTTACGTGAGATCAAAAAGACTACAAATCTGCAAACTGCGCTCGTCACCTACTACGCGTATGCCCAAGCATGGCTTAACTATGGCATTATACTATGGGGAAGTAGCACAGATTCACCTAACATTTTTACCTTACAAAAAAAGCTAATCAGAATAATCACAAACATAGAACAAACAGACAGCTGCAAACCACTTTTTCAAAAACATAAAATACTAACGGTCACATGTCTATACATTCTCGAAATATGCAAATTTGTCCGAAAGCACCCAGAATTTTATAACACCCGTGAAGAAATACAAACTAAATACACGTTAAGACACAAAAATAGATTAAACTTACCAACATCCCAACTTAAGATACACTCGTCCAGCCCTTTGGTTATGTCCATAAAAATTTATAACAACTTACCCAAAGCCATCAAAGAGGAACTTAAATACAACACATTTACTAATAAATTAAAACACTTCCTGACTACTAAATGCTATTATACAACATCCGAATTTTTTGACGATAAATCATTTAAAAAATAAAAATTTACACAGCTTCCTTACTTCCTTCCTCCCCTATGTAAAGACATTATTAAAAACCTAGCCTTATTGTAACTACCAAAAGAAAATGAATAAAATCACGACGCAATATAATACCATACAAAATATAATATAAGTAATAATTAATAAAAATATAAGTATATAAAGGAAAACTAAACATAATTTAATAAATAAATACAATTAAACGTTATAAATAAATACAATTAAATGATAATAAATAAATACAATTATAAATATAACAAGTAAATTCACTTATGAATGTTACAAATAAATACAAAATTTATATTAGAAATGAGATAATAAGAATATAAACACCATAAATATAATATATTAATGTATACTTTTTTATTGGGCAATCAATTTGCAAATGATGCTAAACCCTCTTCCTCTCTCCTAATTTTGCTGTGCCCGACAGGGTCCATAATGATCTAAGTTTTTTTGTAGTCCACCTTTATAAAACATTATGGAATGCAATAAAGTATTGAGTATTGAGTATTGAGTATTCTTTAAATATTCTTGGTTCATTTTTTAGACAGCACCATCCAGTTCCAAGCTAAGCAGAGCTTAAATTATGGGAAATATACAATGGATAAAACTCAAATACGAACACAGAATTAAATTCAACAATTATAATTCCAATTCGTTTCAGTTGTACGTGTACGATCATAAAGACAAAGTAACACTGGTCGATAGTTACATCAGCCTCACACCGGAGTCGTACTTCGACGTCAACGTGTACGTTTGGGCAATCGATTCGTCCACTTACGTCAAGGCATTGTCACTTTCGGCCAGAAAATGCATATTGGAGACGGTAAGTCGACCTAAGTTAGATGAGTGTTAGATAAGTCTCGATGGTTTGAGGTATAAGCAATTTGTATAACTGGACGTTATTCTAAGTTAGGGTTTAAGGGTCACAGTACGTCTCTTTCTTCGATACGTATCTATCAGTGTCATCTCACCACTTACTTCCGTCCATATCGTCTTTCACACAACCCATCCATCAGTTCATTCGTTTTCCACTTTTCTTATATTATAATAAATGCAATTTTTATCGATAATAAGTATCAGAATTTCAATAAAAAATAATTACACGCCCGATCTATTTTTGTCATCAATTTTCAGCCAATATTAAAACAATGAAGGATGTCCGTCGAATTTTATTGAAGCCACAAAATGATCATCAATCAAGCCCTCTGTCGATTAACGTTAACACGGGCCCTTAGGAAATAGCGGCGATGGGGGAAAATAGGTCACTAGTTCAAGTGTTATAGTCTGTGCATAGGTCTTTAAATGACAAAAATAATTGTAAGATGGTTTTGTCAGTCTGGCTGGTTGTGTGATTTCTCTCCTTGTACCCACAAGGATACAATAATTATTAGAAATCCGTTCCGTATGATGAATAAATGGATATATGCAAATGATTCGTGTATTTGCTATGATTTTAATTATTAACAATTTGTACCGGTGACACTTTAGATTGTTATTATAAAGATGGTTAGCTGAATGACACAGTGCAAAGCTTGCCCGCTATGTTCACTAGTTCGCTGCATTGTTCACTAGATGGTATTTATCGTTGCGAAAGACATGTACGGATGTTGTTCTCAATCAAAATCAGAAGTCTAGTCCCAGTATGAAGAAGTATGCTTGGAATATCTATGCTATCAGATAAAATTTGCAACGAACAAACAAGAAGGAAAACAAAAATAACAGAAACGGAAAAGAATTAGATTACTCAAATATCACTATGCAGGACATATTTGTAGGATGAACAACAATAGATATACAAAACGTTTCAATGAGTGGTTACATACCAAGGGACAGGAAAAGGCGAAAAGGGAGAGCAAGTAAAAGATGGAGAGCCATTTTCAGTCACAGATGGGGATCTCAGTGGACGCAAAAGGCACTTGAAAGAAATGTGTGAAAAGGTTTAGGAGAGGCCTACGTCGCAGAGGCGAATACTACCAACATGCACTAATTACTTTATACACAATAGACATTACATAAATTTATACGTCATACATACACTCATACACATACATAAATTAACACATACATACACAAATACATACATATATTTAACATTGCAAATATTTCATAGTAGGTTAAGTTCTAATGTAGTCTCATTTTTATTATTTATTCTGTAGTAGAAAAATAAAGGCTATTTTATTTTTTATTTATTTTACCATTAATGTGGTAAACTTATGTAGTACAGTACAAGCTCTGCTTAGTTTGGGCCTAGATGTTGCCGTTTAAAATTGTCCAAACATATTGCGTTCAGGTATAAAAGTTAATGTAGCCAGTGAAATCACTAATATGAGACTAAACAACTGTATTCTATGACAACACGCTAGTAATACTATGGTTTTGCTGGCGTCTATAGACTATGGCTGCTGTTTACCATCAGGCAGTTCGAATACTTGTTTGTCATCTCAACAACTAAATAATAAAGACACCTTTATTTTTGCAAAATTGTATTACGAAGTTTTAATTAGTGTTGTCAAACATTGCAGTGAACCGCTTAGTTGTAAATTCCCTTTGTCAATGTAAAATCCCATTCTAATTAAAATACCTACTATTAAAGACGTGCAAAACTCGCGTCTACATTTTAAAATAAACTTTATAAAAGAGAAGTAAATTGTGAAGCGATACGAACTCAAACTGCAGTTGAATGGCCTCCGTAATTTAATTTGAAAATTGATCTCTGGTGAGCTAAAATAAAAAATAAAAATCCTTATCGATCGTCTGCCACTTGGGACGAAAGCATCAGGTATCTCCGACTCGTACCGACTAAAAAGCGCACTTGTCTTTCCATGCCATTAAATAAGTCATATGATTCGAATAGGGGGTAATTCTACCTTCATTATATGCACAAACCAAACTCAGAGCTCCTACTGAGATTTTCATAGAAAAAGCGTTTTGATTCTGCTTAAGACTATCGGTACATCTGTTTTTATGGTATCGAATGTTAATAGATGAGTTTCTAGAACGGAAAAGATTTTTGAAAGCTGTATATTATCAGGATTGGATTCGTAAATAACTAAATATTAACTACCTGACCCGGAAGACGTTGTCCTATCCGAAATTCCACAGAAAAAATCACTTTCAGTTTTTTCATAATTTTCCTGCTTATTAGAATTAGTTTTTTCTTATATGACATGATGTTATTAACTAAAGTTAATCCTTTGAGGAATACAGGCGTGATGGTATATTATAATAATATGTTATTGCAGTTTCTGTCTACCCGTGTGAGGTGTGAGTGTATGGTTTCCCAAACAAACTTTACTCAAAGTAATTATAAACTCGGTCGTTTAGTTACGTATACATTATTGTAGCAATTTATCTACGTGTGAAGGTCGCTGTCTCACCCGCTTCACTTTGCTTATCTTTGATAGTGGATTAGGGAGATCTTATCATCATAACTAAATGAGATGGTTCGAAAAGGTTATATTTAGCTATATTAGAAAAAAACTTTTGCAATACATCAAAGCTGTGTCATTGATCTTGTGGTTGCTAGCCCGGTTTTTCCTATAGAAATTCTTTGTAGCAGTTTGTATTTTGAATTTGTGCTCATTTAATGGTTCAATCAATATACGGTTAATGGCGATAGGCTCGCTCCCTATTACATGGAACCTAAACATACCGGCGACCTGTGGGTGTGTATTACTTTACGCTTCTGGCTAACCCTTCGGGGAATACAGATGTGGTATGTTTTGATGGCAAGACTCGACTAACCTCTTAGACGCGATGATATTATGGTTAACTTTGAAACAAATTATGCTAAAATGCTCGGGTATATCAAAAACATTTATTTTTGAGAGGTTTGCGCTTGACCTCAGTCTCACCTGATGGTAAGCGACAACGAGGTCGAAGATTGAACACGCTTACCCAGAAAATGCCTGTACACTCTCACCTTAAAGACTCCAAGTTTGTCCGGGAATACAGACGCAGGGGGAGCACTCGCCACTCCTTTGCGGTCAAGAAAAAACGCAGCACACCGCTAGTACACATAGTATTTATATAATATAGGTACCATGTTTATATTAGAACTACGTCAATCATATCTATTGCATTGCTATAATCAATTTTCACTTCATATGTTTTTTACAATCACTGTTATTATAGTAGCTAAACTAAAACTATTCTAAAATATTTATAAGAAAAGTTAGTGAAGGGCATCAATAATCTCATCCGCGTCGCTATCGCCTGGAAGCTTACCCAAAAGGCTGCCTGCATTGCCATTCAACGTGGTAAAGCAGTATATATAAAGTTCACTAATTGAATAATATTTATAACTTTAGTACCCTACTCTCAACGTATTTGTACTGATTTTAATATCAAACCTTTTTATTGAACCTTAAATTAATGTTATAAAGCCTGTTTTGTCAAGTTTTACAATCACTTTAGCTACCTACTTAAAATGTCGGACATTTTAATACCGTCGTGATCGCGAGCGGTAAGAAGATTATAATGTCCAAATGAAGTTAAATTAGCAAGTTGTAAAATTAGCAGTACACTACGTGGTACATTTTATTTATAACCATAAATTGAATGCCTTGAGTTTTAGGATTAGGGGTTCGGTTCTTACAAAGTGTTATTGGGTTTATTGTGCCCGGTTAATAGCAAAAGGCTTGCCCCCTATTATATGGAATCTAAACATAGCGGAGAACTAAGAGTGTGTAGCAAAGTGGGTGCCTAACCCTTCAGTTGTTATGAATTGTGTATTGTTATGAAAGAAAAGTTTACCTTCTACTTATTATTTTCGAGAACTTTTCCGTGTCTTGCCTGTAAACCAACCTGTTAGCGTATAAGTCTCAATATTAAAATTATATGTAAAGTTTATTATTAATTATAAAGTTATATTTCGAAAATAAAATTATTATTATTAAAAGACTGCCTCATTAGACTAGTGATCTTAAGCGCAACTACGCTAGAGGTCCTGGGTTCGATACCCAGGTCGAGCAATGTGTTATTGTATTTTTCTATGAAATTCTCAGTAGCAGCTCGGAGTCTGGATTTGTGCCCAGTTAATGGCAATAGGCTCGCCCCCTATTACATGGGACCTAAACATACCGGCGAAATGTGGGTGTACATTAGTACCTCTACCTAACCCTTCGGGGAATACAGGCGTGTATGTTCTATATAGTAAATATTTATTTATTCATCCCTAGGACCAGGGTGCAGGCGCCGGTTTCTACCAGGGTTGCATGTCGCGCCTGATATTGAGAAGAGTGGTCAAACACTGCAGATGCCTGCCTTTTGATTATACTTGTGAGTTTATGCTTCGCTATATTCTATTCTAAATGTGAAAGTTTGTGAGAATGGATGTTTGTTACTCTTCCTCGTTAAAAATACTGAACGGATTTTGATGAAACTTTACAGTATTATTATTTATACATCAAAATAACATATAGGCTATAATTTAGAGTTAATTAGCCAAATTACAACGATAATTAAAAGTAACTTTTCCACGCGGGCGAAGTCACGGGCAGAAGCTAGTTAGTAATATTGAATTTAGTCCGACCTTCGGTTAATTATCGGGCACTGTAACGTTCACTAGGAGGCTTATGTACAATATTGGCTGTACAAGATTCAATTTAGTGACAATCCTAAGGTTTTCTCATTATCATCATATATCGGCCTATTGCCGTCCACTGCTGATCGTAGGCCTCCCCCAAAGAGCGTCAATCATCCCGGTCTTGGGCACCTTCTTCAAATCATCTGTCCATCGTGTCGTAGGGCGTCCCACACAACGCTTGCCCAAACGTGGTCTCCATTTGTCTGTTTTCTCATTATGTATGTTCAGTTTTAAAATATATCATCATCATCCTTTGTCCAAAAGTACTCGCTGCTGTGAATAGGCGTCCTTTAGGTATTTCTATTTTTAGTAGGTCATGTTCTCTGTCTAACTCCTACTTACTACAACTCCTGTGAACTTAGATCAACGAAGAAACGAACCCCGAGAAAGGAGAGTAACCGGGTTCAATTATTATATTAACTGAAATGTTATTTCTTTTAAAATTATTTACTTTATATTCTTAATAAGCTACTAGGAAGAGTTTGTTATTTGAATTCCACATTTTATAATAATATCGCTAAAGTATTATGTTTCCATATGTTTCAATAAGAACTTTATGATAATGTTATTTTTTCTTCCTAGATAAGACTTCATTTTGCATGTATAAATTAATACTTTCTCTGTAATAGCACAAATACCCGTCAAGATAAAATATGATTAAAACAAGAGACCGGGTTTTTACAAATTTGAATATGTATTTTTGTCCTTTTTGAATACAAATAATTATGATAAAGTAAATAATATGCGTATTTCTTGATGGGTTAAGCAGATGTGTATTCATTTAACTACACCCACAGTACGCGGGTATATTTTGATCTCAAGTAAAAGGGGACACAAAATATAATTTGACATTTATTAATAGTTGTTGCTCCTAGTTTAACCCACATCCCAAAGAACTTTTCGAGGCAGAAGGAAGCCCATATCCATATCGAAAGTCTAATCTATCTCTGTAACAAATTTCACAAAAAATGGTTCAGCGGTTTATGCGTGAAAGCATCACAGACAGAAAGAGAGTCAGAAAGAGTTACTTTCACATTAATCAAATCAATATTGGTAGGGATTATGTTATATTTATTTAGTACTAGCTTTTACCCGCGACTTCGTACACCTAGACTTAGTAACACAATTGTTGTCGGATTGTATTCATGGGATAAGAAGTACACAATATAAGGGAAATTCTCGCTTTGTTCCGAGAAATGCCAGCGCCAATCACAAACTATTAGTGTACCAACATATCATTTAAATCCCGTAAGTAGGACTCCTACATAAATTTTCTGGGAATTCCCACATAATTTTGGGGTAAAATGCATCCAATTTGTTATTCCCGGTCACATACTGTGTCTGTATGAAATTTCATTCAAATCACGTAAGTAGTTTTCCATATTCGTTTTTCAGGGATTTCCGGGATATTCCCACATTTTTCTGAGGTATAATATATCCTATTTGTTATTCCCGGTCACATACTACGTATGTATGAAATTTCATTAAAATCCCGTAAGATATTAGTTTTTCGGGATTTCCGGGATTTTCCCAAATTTTTCTGGGGTCAAATATATACTATTTGTTATTCCCGGTCACATACTATGTGTGTATGAAATTTCATTCAAATCACATGTAGTTCTCCTATATCCGTTTTTTGGGATTTCCGGGATATTCCCACATTTTTCTGCGGTAAAATATATCCTATTTGTTATTCCCAGTCATATACTATCTGTGTAAGAAATTTTATTCAAATCCCGTAAAATATTAGTTTTTCAGGATTTCCGGGATATTCCCACCTTTTTCTGGGGTAAAATATATCCTGTTTGTTATTCCCGGTCACATACTATGTGTGTATGAAATTTCATTCGAATCCCGTACTTAAGCAGTTCTCCTATATCCGTTTTTCGGAATTTCCGGGATATTCCGACATTTTTCCGGGATAAAAAGTAGCCTATACTTTATTCCCTGTTACATACTATTAGGGTACACAATTTCATGCAAATCGGTTCAGCCGTTTTTTCGTGATTGAGTAACAAATAAACAAACATCCAAACTTTCACATTTATAATATTAGTATGATTTATTTATTTATTACCATGACTTACAACTATTATTACAGATGCGACCCAATGCAATAGTCAAGAAACAACTTATTTTCTATAGCATATTTCATACAATATTATCCTTGTGAATTCACTCAAAATAATATAATTAAATATAACTAATAAAATTCAACAAAACTCTTGCGAATTCACTCAGATTGCACGAAAACATGTCAATCCTCTCAAACACTTCGTTTAATATACAAGTTGTTAAATATACATGTGTTTTCCTTATTCGATTTTTTTTTCAAACCTTTTCCTTTTATCGGGATTTCACACAAATAACAATTTCTATGATCCCTGATTTTGTATAAGAATGAAATATGACCCAATGACAGGTTACCGGGCTATTACACTCGGCCATAACTTGTAATATAGTTTGTAAAACGTTTAGTCACAAATGGAAAGCAGTCGAGTGTGAAAATAAATATTACTAGCAGATAGTAAATACATTTCTATCTTCCCAATGAAACCGTGTGTTTGTCAATATGCTGATTTTTGGTAACACGCTAATAATATTTATAAAAGAAAAACTGTTTTGATATTTCCTTTGCAGAAGTACAAACGCCAGCAGGTCAAGCTATTCCCAATTAAATATGAACCTTATCGTTTTGTATTAAAGTTGAAAATCAATCAAAGAAATTTGACAGATTGTGGTAGCTTGATGTGCTGGCCTCTGTACATTCTAATATTATGAATGTGAAAGTTACTATCTGTCCATTTGTAACGTTTTCACGCCTACACTACTAAACCAGCGTATCTTCTCCAGACCCACTTTTTGGAACCGTACAACTAGTTTTGACTTTTCAAAAGCGCTTTTTTAATGGTCTAATTGAAATACATACAATATTCGACTGACTTTGAACCAATTTTAGTGAAATTTGATATTGGTATAGAATGGACCTTGTATAAAGATATAGGCTACCAGCTTTCTCAAAAAAAAAAGGTTTAGAATACGAGTGTCGGGGATAACTACTAGAACTAAATAATCATCTGGCTCCTGAGCTAAATCAACTGTATTTTATCAGTTCTTTTTTTATACTGCTAAGGTATTTATAGGGGACCCCACTGAATTAAGAGAAGTAGGGCATAGTGGGAGTAATTCCACTCTTAAAAATTAAAGCTGCCTGACTGGCGAAGTATCCCCGCCTTACAGAAATAACACTGCTTTGAGTTGTGTTGTGTTCCTTACGGAGAGCAAGGGTGCCAGTGCTCCGCGAGGAAATGTTGTGTTGGCAGTGGGGGGACTTTGACCCTTATACTGCCAACCCAACTAACTATTCCTCTTACATTTTACAGGGTCGGCAACGCACAAGTGATGTTCCCAGTGTTGCAAACGTCTATAGGCTACGGTAACCGCTTGCCATCAGGTGGGCTGTATGCTTCTTTGCCACCTTAGTGGTGTACAAAAAATATGCAACTGGGTTATAGACAATGGATACTTATAGCAACATAAATACTTATTTTCATCAAATACATATTTGTGTTCTGTGAGAATCAACACTCGAATAACTAGACTTTTTGAAATGATAATTATTTTTATCAATTGTTTCAGCTAAAGATCTTGATGTAGACGAGTATGCCATATGTTCATGGGAACGTCTTATCTGCATTTACCAAACTATCGGTCAGTATAATATAATATTATACATTATGTATATTTTCTTTTGTCTAGTGGTCCCAAGCGGGACTGCTACGCTAGAGGTCCTTCGATTCCCAGTTCGAGCAAAGTGTTTTGGGGTTCTTTTATGAAATCTATGTACAGCCAAACTGTGAGTGTACACATCTGCCTAATCCTTCGGGAAGTGCAAGCGTGATGGTATATATTATTAAAGGCGCACAACAAAATCCTTATATCCAACTACTCCGCAAATAAATATCACACCCTACCACCTATTTAATATAAGACCGACTCAAAAGCGAGTGCGAGCTAGAAACCAGAGCCCTAAGGCCATTTACTTGGATCATATGATCCATCTTAGACCTTCTTTGAGCTTTCCGTAAGGCAAAACTAAAACAACCACATTATAATTAAATTCACGGGTTCTGCTGTACAAAAGATATCGTGATTAATTAAATAGAGGGTTCGCCCCATATCTCATATTTAAATAACCATTTCCCCCTTTTAGTTTTAACCAAATGTTTGACGAGCGCTCCACTGGTAGCATTACTTATTTATACCTATGTATGAAACTTGATGATATGAATTATGGGAGAAATGATTATATGATAGATATGAGATGATAGGATAACAAGACGAGGTGTATGCATGAGGACGAAGCGAAAGTAGTATGCAAGAATCGAAGTAAGTGGCGATCTTTAGTTTCTGCCTACCCCATGGAAAGATGGCGTGCCTGTATGTATGATAAATGGCCACAGCCTTAAGAACTTGACGCAACGATCTATTAAATATATCTATTTATCTATCGGTCCACTGCTGAACATAGGCCTCCCCTAATAATGATCGCCACAAAAATCGGTCTTGCGCAGACCGCATCCACCGACTCCCCGCGACCCTCACGAGGTCATCCGTCCACCTAGTTGGGGGCCGTCCTACGCTGCGCGCTTTCCTATATACCACGTACGTATGGCGGAGCGCAACGCAGAGCACTTTTCAACAAAGTACCTGTTAGTGTTTTTATGTTAGTTGAAAATAGGATTGGAAATTAATTAATACAATATAATATAATCTGACGCAGTCTTTTGCAGTCGCCAGACCTAAGTTTCAATTTTACGGCTCTAACTGTCTTTGCTTTCAGAATCAGTTCAAGTGGACATGAAGGATATAATATCGGACAGCGAGTGCTACCAGAGATGCGACTACGTGCAATATGACACTGAAGTTGAATTCATTAAAAACCAGAGGCATTTGTCGTAAGTGTCGTAACAATGCGAAGTAAAATGTATGAATATGGCATTTGTGAACACCTAATTCATAGAAAGCTTCTATTATTTCAAAAACATACACCTCGCGCCCTTATACCCCAATAGATTGTAGGTGTACCAATGTACAGATCCAGCACTTGGATGGTTGATGCCAGCACATCAATCTACCACAATCTGTCAAATTTCTTCGATAGATTTTCAACTTTAACACAACATGATAAAGTACATTTTTATTGGACAGTTTTGGATAGCTTGATTTGCTAGCGTCTGTACACCCATAGTTCGCTGGTATGTTTTATTTTCCATGTAGGGGGCGCGAGTGCTATTAATATTACATGTAGAAAAGGCAAAGCAATTGTTAGTAAGCGGGCACATTTATCAAAACTGAGAATTCCTTCAAAATAAATAATTATAAGTAACACTTCTCGAACTGAGTTACTGAGTCCGAGATCATACGCTCAGCAGAACTTGCGATCAATGACACCCCCGAAAATACAGTTAATATTGAGATCCTTTTTTGCCGGTTGCGGTACAGAAAGGTTTGGTAATCCATCTACGAACTGACCCTAGTAAGAGCAAAACTTATTTATCGACTATAAGTGTGGTCACTACACAGTTACTTTATCTATCATGTCGACATGAGGTACTCACAAGCAGATGAAAGTGTGAGTGTTGAAAATGTTTATTATAATATTATGTAATACGTCAAGCCATTTAAAAGCACTGATAGCCTAGTGATATGACCGATGGACTGGCAAATCAAAGGTCTCGAGTTCGAATCGAAGGCGGACCTCTGACTTTTCACTTAAACGGTAAAGAAAAAATTTAGAGGAAACCTGCTTTAGAGATCTCGGCGATGTGTGAAGTCTGCCAACCCGCATTATACCAGCATGGTGGACTATAGCCTAATCCCTATCATTCTGACAGGAGACTCGTGCCCAGCAGTGGGACTGTATATGGGTTGATGATGACGCCATTGTAAAAATGTTATCCAGTCAGAAATCTTTGAGTGATCCATCGCATATTTTTTTCGAGTCTAGATGTACTCTGTGTTTGTTTGTAGGGTTTGCTACCTTGTTTGTAGTTTCACTTAGTAAACTAGGCTAATGAGGCAGTTATTATACATATTTAATTATAATTTGTTGATCATTAGTTACTTTATAGTTCATACACGCTGTACAAAAAGCAACTTTATAATTCTTACTATTTAATATGTATTTATTTGAACTCAGGTACCCAAGCTAACATTATTTTTTTTAAGTACTTAGTACCCCTAAAGTTTTGTGGAACACGTGAAGGAATGGGTGGGGATCGAGTCGTATAAAGAGGTAACACAGAAAACAGAACATAGAGAACACTGGCAATTCCTCCATCGACAAGAGCTGAGCTCTTAAGTAAAAAAAAACCTTAAATAATATAATTAAGATAAATAAGCATAAAGTCTTTCTTTATACTGAAATGCACACAAAATAATTGATAGCTGTCTATCAAGTGTAGCTAACTCATATATACACAAGTAATAGTGATAAAACACTCACCTAAATAATGTATGTAAGTATACCTACTTACCGAGTCTACGCAGTTCTAAATAAGCTCAACGTTCTTATAAACATAATATTCTATATACGATCCTATTTTATGCTCTAGTAACTCCGTTGGGCATCAAGATATATGGTAATGTTCCTTGATCCAAAGAAACACTGACGCAAACGAGTCACTAATACCACGAGATAACAAAACGCAGTAAATTCTATCGCGTCTCCAAGGACCAATACCTGAAACATTGCTGTCTTATCAGCATCGCGTCCCTTAGGACCAACTATATTACTTCCATCTACCACTTTGATGTACCGGAAATAGACGAAGAGAATATTATTATTACTTAATCCGTGTTTCATGGAATAACTTTGGTTTCTTACTGAAAGATATTTCCTGAAAAGCGGTAGCATGTTGTATTACGGGATTTATTGGCTATGATTGTATGTAAAATATACTCGTGGTATATATTCAAAAGCTTCAAAATAAATTAAGCACGAAATTACAATAAATACGTACATACAGTCACGCCTATTACTCATAGAGTAGTCGAAATTCGTCCAAGCTCATACATCTTGTCATAAACACGCCGGTTACGAGTAGGTACTCTCTTGACCTTTTTGAAGGACCTTACCAATAAGGTCGGTGTATATGAATCTCTATACCTAAGACCCCTTCCGACGCTTCCACGGTTTTTGCCTCATAAATTCCTGTTGTCAGGTAATAGTCTTTTATTTATTCTCTCAACATGCCCAAATGATATCAGCATATTCAATTTCAATAGGTAATAGTTACTTTATATGTACCTTAGTTATAGTACATAGTATATTATGTATTCCTCGAAGGCTTAGGCAGAGGTGTCGCTACAGGTCGCTGATAAGTTTAAGTCTCCTATAATAGGGGGCGAGCTATGCTATGTACGAATCCGAATTACGGGCTACTACTGAGAATTTGATTATAAAACCCAATAATATTTAGCTCGTACCGGGAATCGTACCCAGGACTTCTAGCGTAGCAGTCACGCTTACGGCCACAATACTAATGAAGTAGTTATACAGTGTATGTTTGTAAAAACCATTATATAATAAGCTTACCGTTGAAATATCATTATCATCAACCCGTATACTGTTGGGCACGGGTCTCCTTTTACAGAATGAGAGGGACCAGGCTTAATAATCCACCACGCTGGCCTAGTGCGTGTTGGTTGACTTCACACGTCGCCCATCGAGAAAATATCTAAGGCATGCTGGTTTTTTTACGATGTGTTCCTTCACCGTTTAGACGAGCGATAATTAATTATTGATACGCACATGATTTTTAAAAGTCAGCGGTGCGTGCCTTGGGTTCGAAATTGCATATATTATATATTATGTTCGTCGAAATATAAATTACAAAATTTAACGAGAGTTTACGGCTGACAAATGTATAGAAGTAAAAGGCTATACAGTTACAGAATAAAAAGCTTCGTATAATTTTTAAATTGATTCATCCAGTGTGTCATAACACTTTGCATTGACGTTTATTACAATAAACCTAGAGTTTAACCTAATTTATTAAAATGTTGGCAGTACTGTTTCATGCACTCTGAATGTGGTCTTGTGGGTTGTCGCCATCAATGGAGGCACGAGGGTGTCGCTGAAAATCAGCGTTGTTGGTATTCCCATGAGTGCTAACAACTTCAAAGCTGAGCGATAGCCTATTTCACTTCATACGAGTGACACACAACTGCTCCACATTACTAATCCAATCTCTTTAATATTATCTTCCATTATAATCTAAATTTGAAATTGTTAGCTGTGTTGACATATATTATAATATTGTTTTCCTAATTTTCTTTTAAGCACGTCTACAAGTGCCTTCTGTTGTCACTGTCAGTGTCACAACGTTGTGTGACATTGGAACAGTGCTGCCAGGTTAAAATTGATATTTATACAAAGTTTTATTTTATTAATCTTATTGTGTGATACTTTATAATTATCTGTCTCTGTGTGTCCTTGGTTGAGGGAATAAATATGTTTTCCAAGCAAAAATCGACTTTAACGTGACTATAAATTTTCTTCCGCGACTGTACTATAGGATAAGAGTAAGAAGATGACCATGAAGGTATATAATCTTTCAAAAAAGGGTTTATAATTAAGTTTGTCTTTCAGAAAGCTGAATCAGAGTAACAGCAGGGTGTTAGTACACTTCGGTCAGACTACTAGTATGAAGTATAGGAGAGAAGTGTTATATACTTGGGACCAGATGTTGGGTAAGTAGTCTTATTGTTAACTAATAGTGACCCGCTTTGGCTTCACACGGTTGCAATGTACTAATATATATTATAATGCACTAAAGTATACCGAGAGTTTGCCGGTATGTTTGGGTCCCATGTAATAGGCGGCGAGCCTATTGCCATTAACCGGGCACAAATCCAAACTTCGAGCTGCTACTGAGAATTTCATAGAAAAACCCAATAACTCTTTGCTGACCTGAGAATCAAACCTAGGACCTCTAGCGCGCTCACTACTACTAGGCTATTGTGGCAGTTAATCGTACACTTACATACATACATACATACCATCACGTCTGTATTCCCCGAAGGGTTAGGCAGAGGTGTACTAATGTACACCCACATTTCGCCGGTATGTTTAGGTCCCATGTAATAGGGGGCGAGCCTATTGCCACTAACCGGGCACAAATCCAGACTCCGAGCTGCTACTGAGAATTTCATTGAAAAACCCAATAACACTTTGCTCGACCTGGGGATCGAACCCAGGACCTCTAGCGTAGCATTCGCGCTTAGGACCACTAGACTAATGAGGCAGTCTAATCAGTAATCGTACACTTATCATATATATTATAAAACTTTCGGAAGAAATAACCTAAATGATGACCATCCATCGTAGACCGCACTGTTGCTTACCAACAGGCAAAGTAGAGAATTAAAAAATGATAACTATATAACGATTCAGTGAGATCCTCGATTTTCTTTCCCAGATTGAGTTGGGTGTTATTGAGAACCAACACATATAACCTGAAACTTATTACACAGAACCTGAAAATATACCAGCGAACTATGGATATATTTCACTTATGATTATGTACACCTCTGCCTAACTCTTTGGAGAGGTGGTGGTATTTTATGATATTTTTATGTTTTAGCAAATCTTGGAGGTATCTTCGGCCTCTGCCTCGGCGGGTCTGTCATCAGCGTCATAGAAATCATCTGGTTCCTTCTCGAACTTCTGACCGCTGTGATTTGCATCCTGTGTAAGAAACCTGTCGCACCCAAAGAGCCTAAAAAGAACCAAGTGTCCATCATTCCTCAGAAGGACAAATTTTCGGAAAAATATTCCAAAAAGAAAATATCTGGCAAATATAAGTTTGTTAATTAAATGGAAGTTTTATTTTTATTCCTTACTTAACATAGCCTCTTAACATTATTTTTCAATTTTTGTCAGATTATAATATTAATATTTTTTTTTTTTTGACGGACATAGTTTTTAGCTCAAGGGAGCTTAAAAAACTTAACCGGACTAGGTGGCGAGGCACCAAATGCCTCCAGCCAGGGGCAACTTATAAACTAAGCAACACAGCTAAGGGTGTCCCCTGCGGGACTCGGACCTCGGCTTAGGGCGTTGCTGGGGGGGCAGCTAGGGACGGCTGGATCTGGGTTTAAATTATTTAGGGGCGAATTTAAAGCTACTGGCTCGGCACGGGCCGGCTCGAGCAAGGGACGGGGAGGATTACCGTTAAGGGGTCTTCGCGACGGGCCTCGCCGGCGAGGACGGTATATCGGGCGGCGTTTTTGTGCGTGTGTTTTGAGAGTGCTAGTCACTCTGTTTGACTCCTGCGCTAGGGTGATTTGGTCGTCAGGGTAAGTGAGTGCGTGCCTTGGGCGGCGCACTCTACTTATCTGAGAGGGATATTAATATTATGGTGATAGGTTCTGTTTATGCTGCAGGGTTGGTTTGAAGTAGTACAGAGGCTAGCACATCAACCTACCCCAATCTGTCAAATGTCTTTGATACATTTTCAACTTTATTTCATTTTAATAAGTTTCATATTCAATTGGATTTGACAGTTTTGGATAGCTTGACCTACTGGCGTCTGTACCAACGCTTTGAAAAATATTCCACCGCTAAGCAATAATAATGTGGTAACAGTATTGTGTTCCGGTATGAACGGCAATGTAGCCAGTGACATTACTGGGCATTCTGCTACTTAATAACTGGGTTCTCAAGATGACAACGCGAAATATTACAAAACGATATTACTGGTATTTTCGGCGTCTGTAGACTACTTTTCCGCTTACCGTCAAGCGTTCGGTTGGCTTGTTTGTCATGTTATTACTTCATCTTTCTTCTTTCTCCGAGCCTTTTCCCAGCTATATTGGGGTTGGCTTCCAATCTAATCAGATGCGACTGAATAACAGTAATATTATTGATTTCTGACAATTACGCGAATATTATACATTGAAATATAACTACTTTTTACGGATTGATATTATTAATCCCGACGTTTCGGACCCTCTACAGCGTCCATGGTCACGGGTAGACTGAAACGGGTACACGGGTACTGTCTACCCGTGACCATGAACGCTGTAAAGGGTCCGAAACGTGGGGATTAATAATATCGACATAACGCGATAAAATCCGTAAAAAGTTGTTTTATTTCAACAGTAATGTTATTTCAATAAAAAAAAACTCATCGGCATAAACTTAAAAGCACTAATTGTTCTGGCATAATTTTGCCAGGCTAGTACAAAGTTGATGTGTCTTCAGGTTGCGAGCATCGGATTTACTTTGATAATTTGCTGCTCAGCTTAAGTACCTACCTAGGCAAAACAATACTAATCTATAGATATAGAGATTTTGTAACTCTGTTTATATCTGGAGGGTTTTAAAAATGCTGTCATATTTTGAAAATTACATTATTCTACATGAACATAGGCTATATTATCTATTGCAAAGCAAGAAAAGCTGCGGGTATGAGCTAGATTAAAGTACATTATATTATTCTGAACATTGAGACTGATATTATTTTAATACATATCATTAACAGCATTGATTGAGCCCATAATATAGCGCCTGATTTATACTGTATCTCTGAATCAAAAGTACAATGATAAACTTTGAAAGCGTAAAACGATGCGTAGGATGTCTTCTGACAAGATGGACGAAAAACCTGGTAAAGGTAGCTCGGAGTAATGTAGGTCTTGCGTTATTCATACTAATTTAATTTTATATTATTATATCTATCGAGTTGTGGAAACTTATTATGAAACTGCAAGCTAGCAAGTTTACCTTAAAACTGTTCAACAAGAAGAATTTCGGAAAATATTTTCAGAAGTTTAGTCTCTACATCAATACCTCATTATAAAGTCATTTTAAATACGTAAATGCTTGGCCTTAGGCACAAATTAAACCCAAAATTACTTGGTAATTGTACCTGCATGAATTCATGAATTTTTAATGAACCAATTTTCAGAAGTTTTTGATATATTACTGTAAACGTTTAGCACAAAGTTTCTTAGTACTAACTTTGAAGAAATGATGGATGTTTAGCTGGTTAATCACTTTCTAATGTATCTAGATTCTAGACATAATGCAATGTTCGTACTAAATCCAACAATACAAGACAATATTTTTTAATTTAAGAAAAAAATATTTATTGTACATTTTTCACTACTGGAATGGAGAATTAATTGCCCTATTTTATTTAACGTACTGTAATATACCATACCATCATGTATTTCCTCCCCGACGGCTTAGGCAGAGGTATACCAATGTACAATCACAGTTCGCCGGGACTGCCTCATTAGCCTTGTGGTCATAAGCACGATTGCTACGCTTGAGGTCCTGAGTTCGATACCGAGGGCAAGCAAAGTGTTACTGTGTTTTTCTATGAAATTCTCAGTAGCAACTCGGACTTTTAATTTCTGCCCGGTTAATGCCAATATTTTTGGCATTGTGAGGAGGCTGAAGAAACGCCACTTCACCTCCTGGGGGAATGCGGATCGCTAATACACAAGCGCAGTACTCATCTAGGGAAACACCATAAGCCCAATAAAAGAAATAAAATAGATACCATAAGCGAAATAAAAGAGTTTACCCCTAAGCAAATCCTGCAGTTTATAATAGCCGCAGGGTTTAGCGGTGAACTCTAACTCAACGAGTGCCGATCACAATAGACCGGCTACGGTCATAGTGATACTATAGCCGCAAATTAACAATAAAAACAAATAAAAAAAATAATTGGCAACACGCCGCCCCCTATTACATGAGATTTAAACATACTGAAGTGAAGTAAAGTGTGGGTGTACATTTGTATACCTCGCTCTAACCCTTCGGGAAATACAGACGTGATGGTATATCCTCTTTGATCTGATAAATAATCCTTATTGGTTTTGAACCATGTTATTCAAAGTGAAAATAAATATTATTACACGTGTCTCAGATAAAAAATAAAAATGAATTCTGAGCAATTAAAAATAGATCTGACAAAATATTAAGGGTCCTCCATCACGCCCTGTTTACTTCTAAGGCAAAAAAAAATAATGTACGACGCCTTAATTATTTAATGAGAGCCCATTTAATATTTCAGGAGGTAAATGCTTTAAGTGACAATAATTGTGAAAAGACTAGATAAGGTACTTTTTAAGAATTAGGATAGCATCTATCTTCTTTAAACCTTGTTAAAATAATAATTATGTATGGCCTGATGGTAAGCGAAAACGATAGCCTAGACATCAGCAATACCAGTGGTACCAATCGCGCATCTTGAGACCTCAGCTCACAAACTGATGTCTAATTTGCAGAGTGATAATACTGGCTACATTACCTTTCAAACCGTAACACAATAAATTAGAACATAATTTTGGTTAGCGGCAGAACATAAACATAACGTTGTTACGTATTAGTTATTTAGAAAAGGAAAAATTGGACCGCGGGCAGGATTCGAACCTGCGTCTTCTGGTTAGGTACACCAGACGCTATGACCACTAAGCCACCGCGACTCCTACCCGTCATGTCGAATTTTTCCTTCCCATACTGAATTTACGTCTTTATGGTGACGTCAGTAACACCTATTGAAATGCAAGTTTTTGCTTTTCAACCGACACAACTTGCTTTACAGTTAGTTAAATGTCGAACGATGCCACCTTACCTTGTAACTATCTTTTTTTGTATATTTTTGGCATTTTCCATGCTAAGATTTTAAAGTTATTTAGAAAAGGAAAAATTGGACCGCGGGCAGGATTCGAACCTGCGTCTTCTGGTTAGGTACACCAGACGCTATGACCACTAAGCCACCGCGACTCCTATCCGTCATGTCGAATTTTTCCTTCCCATACATGACATGACGGGTAGGAGTCGCGGTGGCTTAGTGGTCATAGCGTCTGGTGTACCTAACCAGAAGACGCAGGTTCGAATCCTGCCCGCGGTCCAATTTTTCCTTTTCTAAATAACTTTAAAATCTTAGCATGGAAAATGCCAAAAATATACAAAAAAAAAGGTTGTTACGTATTGTTACGCCGGATACGTAATAGAACGACTGAGATGGCTCACGAAGGTTCTAGAAACACGTGGAAGTTTAATCTCGACACTCGCGTAGGTATAAGTAGGTACTTATATCTATAAGTGCCTATAACAATAACTCAAGGACACGCGGCTCGCGACACAATAGGCTGAGGTCAACGCCCGCGAAACAATAGGCACGCGAGTACCTACTCGTATTTTTTTTTAGCATTTTCGGGATTATTCGATTCTGGAACTTTCTGAGCCACATAAATAGCGGTCCTAAGAGCCCGGCAAGGCAGAATTACGAAGCGACTACAGTGCGATAGTGAATTGTGAAGTGAACTAATATAGCGACATACTGGTGATTTGTGTTTTGTATTCGTGTGAATAATTAAAGTTTTGATTGTTTATCGGTTACATTGGTGTCATTTAATTTATCCAGAACCCCAGCTCGTAACAGTATCTTAGCCATTTATAAAATGTTTAAAAACAATAATAAAAAAAAAGGCAGGTACCATCAAGCCTGTACACCCACAGTTCACCAGTATGTTTAGGTCCCATGTAATAGCAGACGAACCTATAATTATTACAAGTGGTAATACGCTCGTTCGGTTCGTACGGTTAATGAACCGGGCACAAATACAAACTCTGAGCTACAACTAAGATTTCATAGAAAAACCCAGTAACACTTTGCTCGACCTGGGAATCGATTTCAGGACCCCAAGCGTAGCAGTCGTGCTTATGACCACTATGATATAATGAGGCAGTATATTTAAAATGTCTGCTTCTCTATTTTTCTCTGAAATCACTTTCTCTATCGGGATTAGGTATTCACAGTTGACGAAGCCACTTATTTCTTACTGCCTTCACATTATCCGACAATGGGCTTGGTGATCTGCCCAGAGATCTTTTGGTAGCCCCTTTTTTATCGGGTGGGGAAATGCTCCTTATGTATGCCGCCCCGCTCAGGGATGCGGGACGGTTATGTTGGGCTCTGTGGCTAAATTAAAACTACCACCACTACCACCTTCTGCGTAGTGGTGGGACCACGGGAATCGCTGTCGCATGATCCGCGATCACACCACGGACGCCCATAAATGGACGGTCCCGGAGGACCAAGTGCAATAGGCGACTGACGAATCTTTTGGTAGCCCTGGACAATGTTCAGTAATTACTTCTTGGGTGATTCCACTTATTTTAATAGCTTTAGACATTTTAGTTGACATGCCTTGATGACAGTTTAATGACATATTACAATGTAATTTCCATGGTTTCGACAGTATCATCATCAAAATTCCTCTGTCAAAATTAATTGATTCTCTTGATAAGGTCGACATCTATTTGTTCATTTACCATCAGTCATTGTCAACAATGATTATCTACTAAAGCATTTTTCTTGTCCTTTTAGATATTTTGTGTCCATTGTCTACTCATCCGGACCTTTCTTGGAATTATTATAATGTAAGGTAAATTATTTAGATTTTTTACCTTATATATTTTATTTTTAAGGCCAATTGGTATTTACGGAAGTTAATACCTTATCAACGTCCATAAATACCAACTGACCTTCTTATTAAATTAATAATTGACTTTTGTTGTTTTTCGAAAAATAACTATGGATCGTCTTCGAGGCCAAGTAATAACTAAGCTGATAAACGGATCTGCAAGGTTAAGCTGCGCTAGTCGCGGTCAGTATGTAGATGGGTGACCATTCTTAACACATCGAGCCCCTCCGTGCCTGCACGTATAGCCGTCGGTCGCGGTTGTCATGCGAACACCTATGACAACCATTAGTGGTAGTCAGAAGCCCAAAAAGTCTGACAACCAGTCTATCCCCAGGGTATCGGTATTACCCCAAAATAAATGAGTTGCGAGGGTCTGATGGCAGTCGCTTCATGTAATCTACTGATTTTCAGCCACATCTGGTTAGACTGAAAGCCGACCCCAATAAAGGTTGTCTGCAAGAGATCACCTTGTGTGATAAGACCGCCCATTGTACCTACTCTTACTTTGTTATATGTAATGATTGTAATTGTGTTTTTGGTGTGCAATAAAGCGTATATAAATAAATAAATAAAGATGGGAAAAGGCTCGGAGAAAGAAAAATAATTATGGATCGTCTTCGATCGAGAAGCGGTACGGTAAGTCGGTCTCGTACTAAGAAAAACATTCATCTTCCCTTGCCCTGGCTTGACGGCCATGGGATTCACCACGACCATGGTTATTCACGGCTTAACAAAGGCTGTAAGTTCGATTGCTGAGCATAATTTTTAGGCCGTGAAGAAAAGTGTGGTTTTTAGTTATAATGAGTCCTACTGCCTCATTAAACTAGTAGTCGCAAGAGCAACTGCGTCGAGCATAGGATTTTTACGATGTTAGGATTTTTGCCCGGTTAATGGCTCGCCTCCTATTACGTGGGACCTGAACATACCGGCAATTTGTTAGTGTATACTTCTGCTTGACCCTTCGGGGATTAGGCGTGATGATTTATGAGATCGACATACTCCGTAAACTTTGCGGGAGGCGAACGATCCAAGGGCATTGACAATTTAATAAATAAAAAAATTAAGGATTGTGTCATTTTCATGTTGTCTATATACATACATATATGTAGGTATCTTTCAACTTAAACTCTTTAACTTACTTAGGTACGTTTTAGTGAACCAACCTCAGCAAGTTAAATTTGTCACTCCTACCTCACCTCTGTTACCACTGTGTTAATGTTTATTACTGGTGTACTGTAAATCGAAAAACTAAAAATAAATCTGTTCTATTCTATATCACGTTATATTTTCAAGTTATAGTATTGGCCGAAGGAAAAATTACAGAAATCAAACAATAATAAGTTAATACAACAAAGTTACCACGCAGTTGATGTTACTTTCATGCCCCACACAGTGGATCGTGTCCAAAAGTACCTCTAGGAAAAGATTTAGTCAATAAGGAAAATCAAATTCCTTCTCAGTTCCTTGGCAATTTTATTTGTATCCCTTAAATACGAATAATTATCGAAATTAACTAATGTGTAAGTTGGAAGAAAGTTCATAGTAATGGGAAACAACAATTCGATATAATTATAGTAATACTTCCCAGGTATGTCGGACTCATCTCCATTGATGTGCCTTAACAGTCGTTACGGGACGTTAGGAAGGTTCTTGAGTGGTCTATTACGCACACGCACAGTGCCCGATTCGATATACTGTTGGTGGCCACACTCCCCGGTACCAATAGAGTAGACGGACGCCTTTTGAAGATTTTCCCCGTCAAAAAAAGTATGTCTGACTCCTACCGACTTATAACCGCACTAGCCTTCCCTTGTTATGTTCGAATGTATAAAAATGAATAATTACTGCCTTAAACGATCGAGGACTACTTGCCATAATAAACAATTTGTAAATCTTATTACAATTTCTGAGATTTCTTCATAATTACACCAGCCCCTTGACAGTCCAGGTGTGCAAAAAAATCTATATACTCGAGTGCCATTTTATTTGATGAAATGGCACTCGAGTATCGAATAGCAACAGGTCTCAAGTTCCAGGAAAACGAGTGCCCGGTCGTTGAACGTTCTTGGAAATGACAAATTTGTAGGTAGGTACTTAAATATAATCTTTTTAATGTAAATATATGTAGGTACTTACCTATTTTTTTAATACGCTGGGGGAGTCTAATAAATTCTGCTTAAACCGGGCACAATATCATTGTATCTACCTAATATATAAATTTTAGGAAAATCTGTTCACATTTTTTTTTCAAAAGATCTTACGTTTTTTTATTGTCTTTTATTTCGACCGAGAGGAGGGATGCGTCGAAAAAGAAGAGGAGGTAGAGGCCTTTTTCTGGAAGATATTTTAATAATTAATTAATTTACGCGAAAAACAAAATAAGAACAGGAATGTACTATTACCATGATCAGTCCCTGAGAACCACAAAGAATTCCTAATTCCATACAAATAAAAGGCAGGTATTTCTATATTGTTTCTTGAAACGTTTTACGTCACAGGGGATTAAAGGATTTCCCTATTTCCAATGTTCTTCTTTGAGAATACGAGACAGACAACTGTCGGAAAACATTTTGCTTTCAAAAAGTGAAAATAAATTTGTTACTACCTACTTATAAGAAAAACATAATATTATTCAACTTCTTCTTTTTCTTTTCATGTCAATGGTAAATACATTATTTTTATTTTTTGAGCCCAGTAGGTGGTCACGTTAATTGCGGCATCAGTGGCATTCTTTAGGTCCTCAAAGGTGCAGGTGTACGGGCATTTTGGGCACTTCAGCAAGTGTAGCATGGTCTGGTCACGGGCAACGCATTCGCACTCTGTGACGCCTCTTCTCTGTGTGATTATTCAACTTATTAACAAAATAAAAAATCAAAATAGTTTTATTTTCATATAAACCATACAGGGACTTATGAAATGTCGAGTTTAGGTGCACGGTTCCAAATTAGTCGTTCCCTATGGAGAAGAACCGGAATGAAACTGCATGGTTACTCTTTTAAATTATAGTTGTTTACAATGATGTTCGGTACAATAATAATTATAAATTGGATACTTACATTGACGACTGTCATATTATCTAAGATTTTGCAAAAAAATTTCTTTTTACTAAGTATATACTTTTTGTATACGGTATTTATACCCCCGGCTAGATGGTGCGACGATATTGTAAAGGTGGTGGGGAAGAAATGGGCAAGAGTAGCCCAGAACAGAAACCAGTGGCAGATGTATGAAGAGGCCCTAGTCCAGCAGTGGACAGCATCGGGCTGATAATGATGATGATACGGTATTTACCTGAATGAAGAATTTACTTTAACAACCACTCAATGATGCAGTCAAGCAATTAGTGGCCTATATAAAATTACGCGTTATAGTTTTTGGATGATTGTCGTTTTTTTAGTTGTGTTCGAAAATTGATTACACCAATCTAAATATAATTTTAAATATCCATATAAATTACTAGCGACCCGCCCAGACTTCGCGCAGGTGCAATGTACTACCTAATAACATGCATATATTGTACATAAACATCATAGCCTATGACACTCACATACAATGTGGTTTTCTAATGGTAAAAGACTTTTCAAAATCTGTTCAGTAGATCCACAGAGTACCTCTACAAGCTCATAAACTTTAGCTCTTTATAATATCAGTTTAGATATAGATTGAAGCGGTGCTATTGTTTGGCATAATTATTTATTTTTCAAAGTATATAACAACTTTTGATGTGATTTCCAATTCAAAATTCAAAATTCAGGGTAACCCGACACCCACTCAAATCTCTCAAAGGACAAAATAATATACCACAATTTCTAATTAACACCACTGAATACACCAGACTTCTATTTAGTCTGATACAGTTATAATTAAAGCTGATTTCAAATGAATTTGTAACAATTAATTTCAAAAAGACATGTACAGTACACAGTTCACTACGTAAACATTTTCAATGTAACAACGTGCTCGAATAAAGTTAGATAAGGTACGAATAATTTAATAACATTCCTTTTAATAATTAATATTGCGTTGAGTTGGGAAAAGTTTGCTTACGTGTGGTAGGTATTTGCTCCGGAGTGAGTGTTTTGTGTGCGAGAGGGAGAAAGATAGATAGATATAGATTAGATAGTGGCAAAAAGTGGTCTCCTTTTAGCATGACGTACTTTCAAAGTCAAGACAACAAACTGTAATAGAAGGAAACACAACACTACAAACTTGTGTTAATTTATTTTTCTTTTCGCACTTATCTGTTTCTGTGAGACATGCACAAACTTTAGCATTATCTAAAAATATAAGAATTACCTGCCTATGTACTGCCTATGTACTGTCTATGTACTGCCTATGTACTGCCTATGTACTGCCTATGTACTGCCTATGTACTGCCTATGTACTGCCTATGTACTGCCTATGTACTGCCTATGTACTGCCTATGTACTGCCTATATACTGCCTATGTACTGCCTATGTACTGCCTATGTACTATCTATGTACTATCTATGTACTACCTACGTACTACCTATTGAGTTTTCCGACCAACAGCTACACGAAAAGAGCCTGTTTACACCCTGTTTAGACCCTGTAGGCAGTGTTGCAACCGAGTTCAGGACAGCGTCTGCTAGTCCATCTAGTCGGCAATAAATGCCAAAATCACATTTTACTCCAATACGCGATCTTTAGACGCCTTTTCCTGGAATTTTTGAGTACAGCTCACGGAAGCCAACTTTGTGTGATTGTGTCTCAGAAATCTATTCCAGAAAGATTAACTTTGGCTTTGCGTTCCAAGAAATTCAGTTAAGATTAATCTTGTTATGATTTCCGTAATAAATTTACGTAACTCTTGTGTAATATGTGTGTAAAATGTAGAAAAAATATATTTGATTTGATTTATAAAAATAATTCAAATATATTTTTTCTACGTCAGTGTCATGGGGTTGTTTTGTAAAGAACTCTTGATTTTCAATGGGTACAAGTGTTGTACAGAGTCTATTATTTTCAATGAAATAAAATCATACATACTTATCCATGTATCAGGGATCTGAAAATTTTAGCACCACCAGAAAACGCAATGTACTCGTCTGTTTGGAAGTCTTAGGATGAGGCCTTCCTTCAGCAGTGGATCTGTTTTGGCTGAAATGATGATGATAATGAAAACGTTCCCTACTGTGGGTATACAGGAGTAAACCTCTGCGTATCCCGTCGGGAAACACAGGCGTGATGGTATGTCAACTTACATCGAACCTCAAGTGCAAGCAACATAGTAAAAGTGATACCTCTGTTCATGCTATAGTTGGAGCCTGCCATTAGGCGATCTTATGCTTATTATAAATCTAAGTAATAATAAACATGGTCCCAACTCGCTCTTTAAAAACAAATTACTATACTTGGTTGATAAAAGGCTCTCGGCAAATGTACTACTTTTAAATTAAAATTAGGTTGCTTGATTAATACAATTACGAAACAACAAAAAAAGAAAAAGGTAACGAAGTCATAAAAATCAGACGAACTAAGAATCGTTAAATTTCTGAAAAAAAAATATTTTTAAGAAAATTCGAATAAATGTATACTATTTTACATGAAAAACTGGCTTCAATTGATAATGTACATCATAACTAATGAGAAATTGTAATTGTGACAAACCATTTTCATTTTCTATAGCCCTAAAATTTTCTTTATCTATTTTCCTTTAGAAATGAATAAACAACCATTGAATCAATTATAACAACAAAGTAACGAAAAAGAAATACAAGGTAACAAAGCAAAATAAAAAAAAACAGACGAGTTAAGAAAGAACCTTTTTTAAGTCACTTTATAAACAGAAATCTTTTACTGAAAACAAATACCGTCTTCTTTTCGGGTATTACTACATAAGGTAACTTATAAAGTGTAAAATATTTTAACGTAATTATTATTATCTCTTACAATCTCCTGTATAACGCAAAGGACAATGTATAATTGTGTCGGTCTTTGTATATTAATCATAATTATTATCGGAAATATATCGTGAAAGATGGTACGGTTGACATATGTCGGGCATGCCGCCGTCCGGGAGAATCTATCCGACATATTATCTCTGGTTGCTCGCGTCTGGCTAACGGCGAATACTTGCACAGACATAACCTCGTGGCCAGGATTATCCATCAGCAACTCGCTTTGAAATACAATCTTGTGGAATCGAAAGTACCGTGCTACAAGTATGTGCCCAACCCAGTTCTCGAAAATGGTCATGTTACATTGTACTTTTTATTGGACTATTGTTGCCAATAAGCCTGATATTGTAGTGATAGATCGATTAGAGCGTCGTGCAATGATTGTTGACATCACTGTACCGCATGACGAGAACCTCGTGAAAGCCGAGAAAGAGAAAGAAATAAAGTATCTCCACTTGGCACACGAGGGTGTCGACATGTGGGAGGTGAATTCAGCAATCATTGTACAAATCGTTGTGTCAGCCAATGGCCTAATAGCCAAGAGCCTCGACCAACATCTAAGGAGGCTCTCGTTGGATGGCTGGATCAAGGGCTTGATACAGAAAGCAGTACTCTTGGACACGGCCCGTATCATTAGGTTTCTTTCTCTGGGGCCCTGACCACCGGTAGCTTGGACCCTGCTCCCAATGCCGGTGGGTTTCTATTTTTTTATATGTTTAAATGATTTTTTTTATATGTTACTTACGATGAAATATTTAAAAATAAAAATAAATATGTTTAAGTATAAATAAAGGCAATAATAATTTATTTATTTCAAGTAAATACTTAGATATACATTTACAGACACTTGGAAATACCGCTTAAAACTACGATCAATGAACATCTGTGTCTGAACTAAATAACTGAATATCTGTGCTTCAGACAGCAGCGTTCTTCAAATTATATTTATAACATAATTATACACTCGTTGTATAGCAATATATTAAAATTTGTTACATATATATTTAATTTTGTCTTAAAGAATTTATAAAGTTGGTATTGTGGTGTGGAGTGTGCAATATGAAAGTCTCCTTGTGTGTAGTATGTTAGTGTGAGAATGAGTGTAGGAGGTTGAGTTTGCATTTCATTTAGGTACAATAAGTAAACTTTCGGTTTCATCATAATTAAGTTTAGAAATATATCCAAATATTTTTTTCTTGCATTCTTTATTATTCAAATTTTGCAAGTCAATAGTTTTATTAAGTTTATTATAGAGATATGGTCTCAAAAAGGGGAAATATTTATTTACAAAATGATGCTTAAATTTAGTTAGAATTTATACTTTGTGACAGTTTAATCGCCTTGCAAGTGAAACGGCGTCATTATGCTCATATTATGAATAAATTCTATTAAAGGAGCATCCCTGAATTAAAGCACTCATATGTTCGTGGTACTAATCAGAATTACCCCAACTCGAGCAAGTTCACGGCAGCGTGGTATTATAACGAAGTTATGCCAATCTGGTGCCTAGCTGATGATGCGTATTTTAACTATTGATGTTTGTTCAATAAATTATTTGATTTACGTAAGCTTTTTTAGCTCTTTATATTGGATGTTTAATTTACTTTAATAATCTTATACTTACCTCTAAGTTTTTCAATTTCCTCATCGATTATATTTTTCCTGTTTGTCCTGACTGTATTGTAAATGAATAATACCGTGTTTTTTTTAATACCCAGTTCTTAAAAATAAGTTCGGCCCTGGGATGATAGTGATGGGTTTGCTAACACTATCGACTATCGCTCTAGTCTGAAAGCCGTGATCCGCTACACACACATATTGTGGAAATCATAGAGAAAAATTACAACCTTTCTTTTAAAGATCTTTAAGACAAAATGATCCATTTTCAGGCTTCAATAAGTATTGAAATAACATCTTTAAGAGTCGACCAACCCATTACGATTTAAAAAAAAAACGAGAAAGTAAGCTGAAATTCAAAGAAGCACAGCATTGACAATTCTTTTTTCAAATTAAATAGTCGTAGGAAATGTGAGTGATATCGATTTTGCGGCACATTATAACGTTGACGGCTTATTTGCATGCCCCGATCTAGCTCAGCGAATAATGATGAGATTTAATACGTCGGTTGTATGTAAATTTGCAGAGCTAGAAGATAACGAACAATTTTCTAGATTGTTCCATAATAATTTTATTGCAGAAGATATTTCCCTTCATAAAAGGGTTTTTTGGACCTTTTTTTGGACCAGAAAGGATTGCAGGCAGCTGAGATAAGAATCTTAAGAGGAATGTATGATACAAAAAAAAATACAAAATGGACAGGGTAAGAAATAAGTAAGAGGAAATTTGATAGCACAGCCAGTAAATGCAAATAACTGTAGTAACCATTAGCTTAAAATATGAAATAATATTATCAGAAAGGATATTTATTGAAGAAAGGGTTGTAATGAAAAAAAGAATGGTTATGAATGACTGCCTCATTAGTCTAGTGGTCCTAAGCGCGACTGCTACGCTAGAGGTCCTGGGTTCGATCCCCAGGTCGAGCAAAGTGTTATTGGGTTTTTTATGAAATTCTCAGTAGCAGCTCGGAGTCTGGATATGTGCCCGGTTAATGGCAATAGGCTCGCCCCCTACTATTACATGGGACCTAAACATACCGGCAAAATGTACATTAGTACGCCCTGTGTTACCCTTCGGGGAATACAGGCGTGATGGTATGTTAAAGGGCTATAATATATAAGGAGAATTAAGGAGCTCGGCGATTGTTTGTGCCCGGTTATTGGGAAATGGGCTCTCACTTTATTACATGAGTCCTAAGCATACCGGTGAACTGTGACTACATTAGTACAACTCTGTCTAATCCTTCAGAGCACACAGGCATGAAACTGTCTTAAATATATTAAATGATTAGAAAATAATATAAAATTCATAAATGAACAGCTATCGAACAATTACGAATATAATAAATCTAAATATCTCATAGCAATCTAGTCTCAGTATACTTGAAACCTATGTTCACTGAGTAAGCATTTCAAAGCGGATTTATTTCGAGCTTACAATTACTCAGCCCGCGGGATATGATTCAGAACAGATTTCGTATAAATTGTTCTTCATGCCTAATACAATGAAAATTACATTACCCTACGAGAAAATCATTATTCATCTTGTTTGTATACTTAAGATTATATTAATAATCTTGAGTATTTTTACTACTATAAAAATAATTGTAGTGGAAGTAGTTCCTTTATGTACTGAATACATAAAAATAATCATTAAATTTACTAGTCATCTCAAAATGGATATCAAATAGGGTGAACAGGCTTGAAGACGTATCCTAATTCCTTCATTAATTCCTTCCCAAACATTCAAATTCCGCGCCTTAGTCGCCCATATACCTTAACAAGACACACTGACGCCCTCTTATGGCTACGGCGGGTACTGTTCCACTGGCTGTCAAGTCTGTCAGCTATTCAAAATCCGAAGCGGCCGCTCGCAAGTGAAATAAGAAATATTTTGGTAAAAAACTCTTTACAAGTGCAGCAAAGTGTATAAAGGTGGTGAGGTGAACTCTGTAAGTACCTAACATAATCCATATTCCTATTTTTCTCCAGTTTTCTGCCTGGGTCGAGTTTAGGGAATTTCATCATAATTAAGCATAAACATAGGGTCTTCTTCTATTAAGTCCTCAAGGATCAGTTAACGGAGCAATAAAAACATATTGCTGTGACTATCGAAAGGTTTGGCACCGTTTCTGTAATGAATGCAATGCAGGTATTTTTTGTCAACAAGTGATGTAGAAACACTAATTTAATAAAAACTTATAAAACGATGAATCTAAATCTAAACTTATGCACTATTTTAATTTTAATTAATTTATTGTGAAAATTATGTTTATCTTTTTGTATATTTTTGGCATTTTCCATGCTAAGATTTTAAAGTTATTTAGAAAAGGAAAAATACGACCGCGGGCAGGATTCGAACCTACGTCTTCCGGTTCAGTTAGTGGTCATAGCGTCTGGTGTACCGAACCAGAAGACGTAGGTTCGAATCCTGCCCGCGGTCGTATTTTTCCTTTTCTAAATAACTTTAAAATTATGTTTGCTTTTACTTCAGTGTACGAGAACATTTTAGATGAAAAGTTCGACGGAAACTTTAATATATCTATGAGTTATCTAATGTCAAATTAACATTACTGTACTTTGGAGGGTGATGACTTAACCACTCACGAGCAACGCGCAACGCGTGAATAATAAATACCTCTGGTATTGCTAACTTCTATGGGCAACTTTGCATACACTTACCATCAGGCGGTAAGCTTATTTGTAACAAAAATAAACTCTTCTATTCACAAAAGGTATAACATTGAAATGTGGGTCACTCGTAACAAAAATATAGTAGTTCACGACTACCCTTTTATCTGCGTAGTTGAGTCCCGCAGGACAGAGTAATGACGTTACATATTGCAGCCCCTGTCTGCGTCACAATGGATGGCACGTAGAAATTATGCTGGGTTCTGTAGCTCGCGTTTGCTAGTGTCTTCATTTGTTATTATTCGAGACGTAGGTATCACATATTATTCAAAGTTTTTAATCGAGCTATTATTGTATGATTTAGTTATTGTGTCAAGCATAATTATAATTACAAACACAATAGAAACATCATCGATAATTGGGTATCAAGAATTAAGTATTTTCGAGAAATCAAGTGATGCAAGATTTAAAAAAAACTAATTTATTTTTTATCTAAGTATCTTCTCTCTTCTATCTAGGTACGAAACAAAACGAATTTTCAAAAATCTGTTGCTTAAAGGTTACTATAAAACCTCAACGCATGTATGTTTTAATTAAAAAAAAAATTGTTATTGAAATGCAAAAATAAATATTCAAGGTTTTTTATTTCAACCCTCGTACCCTAATGCAAATGACTTATTCCTCTTTCACACACAGATACCTTATCCTGTTCAGAAGATACGCGAGTGAATTAAATTAGCTACTTATTTAAGTAGGTATAATTAAATAAACGGTCTATTGTTTAGTCGTGAGAGTAAATCATTTGGAAGAATTCCGTCACAAATTCAAGCATCCTGTTCATTAATGTCATAGGTACTTTAAACCTTTGTGATACCGGACTTTTTCGGAAATTCAGAACACTGATAAAAAGATTTTATTTTTTATCATGTTTGTGTTTCCAAATTTTACCGCATAAATTCTCTTAATAGAAAAAGTTACGATATATTTTTTTAAAATATAGGTACGAGTAATTTTAAGAGCATAATAATACCTACTGAATCTTGGATAATTTAGGACAGAGCTACGCCACCTGCCCTATAAGGCGGCACGATGCCAACGAGTAGGATGCGAGGCAAGCAAGCCCTCCTTGTAAGCACCTCCTTGAAGGAGTCCAGCGATTGAATGTGTCTAATGTTTTTAGGGCAAGGGAAGGTAAATGCGGTTCTTAGTCAGTTACATAATGTAATTGATAAAAGAAATCATATTTATTCCAACAACACGAGGTAACGTAATGGAGGCTCGTGCCCAAGTAAGAACGACGCTGATCAACCGATCTGCTAGAATAAGCTGCACTAGCTGCGGTTAGTCTGTGGATGGATAACCAATTTTAATACATCGACACCTCTCCGTGCCTCGAAGAGCACGTAATGCCGTTGGTCTCGGTTGTCAAACGAACACTTATGACAATCGTTAGTGATAGTCAGAAGCCCAAAAAGCCTGACAATCAGTCTATCCTCAGGATCGGTGTTAGGTACCCAGAAATTGGGTTGCCCGAGGTCTGATGGCAGTATAGTGTCTGTGGACAAATGCTACAGCGCTCCCGTAGTCCCGGCACTAAAGTGGTGACGCGAAACGCCGAGGTTGGTTTTAGTCGGTAGACCACTCTTTTCAGAGCGGAGTCCGAGACACCTTACCGCTCTCCCCGGAGCGATGGGTAGTGCTTAAAACATTTCCAACTCCGTCAACAAAAAAAAGGCCTGATGGCAGTCACTTCATGTAAAATATACCTATATTCAGACACAACAAGTAAGACTGGAAGCCAACCCCAATGTATGTATATGTTACGGTAAGAGTGAATAATTGAAGATTATTAATAATTATCTATTATTATTAATAATTACCGAAAGTCGAGGTTAAAGTGATAAATGTACATAAGTAACGCTCAAGGAACAAAAACAGCTCACAACGCGTTGTGGTCAATTATATTAGTTGATCTCCAATATGCAAGGCATTATAAAAACTAAATAAAATTAAAAGTCGTACTTAGGCCAGGTTAGGTTGTTAGGTTTTTTTTTTATATATTCAAAAACTAAAAGTAATTTCGATCGTTCATTCACATTTACCAAAACATGTGGTTATTATTAATAATTTTGTAAAAATATTAATAATTTTCAATTAATCAGATTTACCGTAACATATACATTGTGATTTTATAAAATTGTATTATTTACATTAGATTTGACACATGAACAGAGAATTTGTAAACTGTCACATTAATGTCTGTGTCATCAATGCGTGACAGTCACGATCACTTTTTTATATTATTTATAAGCAGTGATAGCCTAGCGGTACGACCATTGGACTGCCAAGTCGAAGTTCTTGAGTTCGAACCCAAGGCACGCACCTCTGACTTTTCGAATTCATGTGCGTATTAATAAATAAATATCACTCGCTTAAACGGTGAGGGAAAACATCGTCAGGAAACCTGCATAGCGTGGTGGACTACAGCCTAATACCTCTCAATATGAGAGGAGACCCGTGCCCAGCAGTGGGACAGTATATGGGTTGATGATGTATGTTTATTGCTTTGTTATCTGTATAATTATATATTGAGCCATTCTGAAAATCAGCGCAGCAGTAACTCTTTTACTGTAGCATCAGCTGACATTGGTGCCGTATTGTGGCTTCATACTCAATTTTAATGTTTTCTGTTTTTATTTATTTTTATCATGTTGAGGGACAAAATAAAAGCTTTTTCTTTATTTCAATATAGTTGGTAAAAGTAAAAAACGCGAAAAGCACTCAGAATGAAGATTGAACATCATCATCTGTCATTTGACTTGATTACTTGGCAAAAGTTACCTGCTAACACTTTCAAGTTACACCGGTGGGTCTAGTTGCAACATTTTCCGCGTCGAACTTTCTGTAATGGCTATGTTTTTGACTGAGTTGCCAAAAATATTTGCAACTTTTATATTTTTAGTAAGTACATACTTTATCAAGGTAAAGGCTATTTTAAATTCAATATACGAAATTATATTCCTGAACATCAATTCAATAACATTGAGTGCCCAAAGTTATTGAATTAATTTTCATTTCCAAAGAATAAAATAATGAAAGCTTTTTCGATGAAACTGCTTCAGCTTTGTAGAGTTTTCGTCATGATGAGTAATAAAAGTAAAGGTATGTAATGGTAGCTTAGACTCTAAGCAGTAAGCTCGCTCCTATTACATGGGACCTTACATACTGGTAAATTGGAGGTCAGTATAGTATAACTAGTACACCTCTGCCTAACCTTTCGGAGAATACAGGCGTGATGGTATGTTATGTTTTTTAATATTACTGTGTGCATTGTACAAGACTGTGTCAATAAATATATTTCTTTCTTTCTTATGTTTAATAATTATGTTAGCTTCTATATAAGAGATATTTACTCATGAACATGATACAAACGTTTTTTATTACATAATACTGTTATCAATAATAAATAATACTAAGTTTATTTACAAAACACAGCTTGTACTATGCGTACTAGACAATGGAAAGTAACTTCTTTTTTTTTGTAAATACATATAGGAAACACCCAGATAAACTTTCTTTGTCTTTTTATTTTCACTTATGATCCCCATATAAATACATATTCTGTCCTGTGAGAATCGAACCCACGACCTCGTGATGCAGTCCGACACTCTAACTATTAGACTCATTTTTTCATTCATAGAAATCATTTTTTAATCAATAAATTAGTAATGTAATAGTAGTATATAGTATATCTGCATTTGTTTGTATATAGAATTAAGTAACATGGAAGAAATAAAAATACTACTCTACTAAAATTAAAACATTCAAATAAACTCATTTTAGTGCAAGCAGCGACATCTATCAACAGTTATAAAATATACGTAAGCTTTCAGGTTACCTCATTTCAGTGATATCATTCGGTTTTCTAAATAAATTGAAAATACTGCCATCTATACTCTGATACTTATAACTCATAGCTTTGCTGAAACTGGTAAACTTGCACTATAAAAGCCTGGTGTTTGAAATGATAAATAGAGGTCGCTGTATTTTCATTGCGAGCTACAATTACATAATTTTGTTTCTTAATACTTATGACAGATGGCGCTTGTACTTGCATTTTCTGTTAAAATAATTATGATTATAATTATATTGGTTCAGAATGTAGTCCCAGCTTATTTGGGCCTAAATGTGTTTTTAGAGTGCATCAAAGACTACAAACCCCAGATAATATTCATCATCATGATTCATCATTCGAATAGCTATGACAGTTCTTAAACCCAGACACCCAGAATAAATTTCTCAGTATCAGCAGGAATTTAATGGGAATATGCTAGCCCATATTACATGTGATCTAAACATACCGGCAAACTTGTTGATGTACTTTAGTACACCTCTGCCTTCACCTTCGGGGAATATATGCGAGAAAAAGTCTCCCTGTCTCCTTTCCCTGATCTCTGTTCACTGCTATCTGAGGCCAGTCTGTCCGAAAAACGTCCAAATTTCATCCCACCAGCGTTTTCTGGGCCCTTCTCGGCGGCCGTCTCCAGGCGATCATTGGGTTACAATATTGGCCCATCTCTTAGAGTGCATTCAGGACACATACCCCGCCCAATTCCACTGCAATCCAACGTTCTTTTAAGTGCGAGAACATTGCACTCTATCGCTCTTTGACAGACTTTGAGTTAGACTTCTTAGACTCGGTCAGTGACCACGTCTGGGTACCGTAGGTTAAAATGGGCAGGATACACGTGTCGATCAATTGGCGTTTTAGCGACAATGGTAAGTTGCCCTTCGTCAGCTCCTTGTACCAGTAGCTCCTCCAAGCATTATCAACGCGGCGCTGAATTTCTTTGTCTTGCCTTTGCAACAATGTCATCGACAAAACACAGGCAGCCTGCGTTCACAAACGACTAAATCCTTATTTACTCTTTGTATATTTTTAACCTATTCTTGAGATTATTTATGATGAAGAAATCGATCTTCTTCAACCCACTACCAAAACTTAGTTAAACTCGTGTGTATAAGGTAATCCAAGCCTGCAGCTTCCGCTAACGTTTCCACCAAGTGCTGAACAACAGGGATCAAGAAAGAAGCCACAATAGTTAACCTTTGCTTACACCGCTGGTTAAGCCACGTTAAATTTACCTTATCGTATGAACCAGTGCAGCAAAGATATAGAGGTAGTCCCTAGAAGATCCTCCACTTAAAATAAATCTTTTGGCAAAATTTGCCTGTATTGCGATCATCTGCAAAACGAACTATCGATGGCCACATGTGATTAAGGATTATTGTCACTATTTAAACTCTGTTGTACCAATGCTTTCTTACTAATGTAAGTAAAATTGCACCAGAAATCATAAAAAAGGTATTTTAGTGTTGGTTTGAGATAAAAATATATTCAGACCAAAAATTGCAATATATTGGGAATTCTGAAAATTAAATGAAACTGATTTCGCAAGCATGTGCTAGTTATTTTAATCTTTCAATACGCCAAAAATATGTCTCAAATAAACTTATATTTTATGATGTTCGCTTATGATGTAAAAAAATATGATTATAATGCGGTCCGAAAAAATCCATAAGGCTACCATGCAATACTGAAAAAAAAAATATAACTGAGCATAGTGGGAGTAATTCTACTCAAATTGCAGCTGCCCGCCTGAGGAAGGACCTCCACCTTGCAAAAAATCGTAGTGAAATAACACTGCTTTGAACTGATTTGTGTTCATTTCGTTTTTCAGGGTAACAATAAAAAATTAAAGGTAGAAAACATATTGTTTTGGGACAAAGTTTTAGACAATACAAGAATGCTATGTGCCTCATTGCCAAATATGAAAATGCCATATCTAGTAAGCTTTAGTCCATGTTTGTTAACACGTGGGTGGCGTAATCGGACCGTTCCGATGTTGTTCAAAGTTTAAAACAGAATATTATGACGATAATAACAAACAAGCTTTTATCTCTTGCATGCTTATTAAAACATAACATACCATCACGCCTGTATTCCCCAAACGGTTAGCAGAGGTGTACTAATGTACCTACACCCACAGTTTGCCGGTATGTTTATTTGCCATTGTATAATAGGTGGCGAGCCTATAGCCATTAACCGGGCACAAATATAAACTCCGAGCTGCTACCTGAGAATTTCATAGAAAAATCCTGAGAAAACCTGAGAATTTCATAGCTCGACCTATCGATTGGATCGAATCCAGGACTTCTAGCCAAAAATATATCTCACAATGCTAAATTTATAGATAACGGTACAGTCAAGCGCACAAATCACGTACCAAAGGATCACGTTCCGGGAACCGGCGGGACAGCGTATATTTGCGGGCGTTTGAATTAAATTTTCACGTTACTTGTGTGCGTGACGCGGTTCAGATCGCGTGACACCTATGCGCGTCCCTTACTTATAGTATTATATATACATCTTGATTCCTAGGGTCACTTTCTCCACTAACTCTAAATTTATGAATGCAGCTCCAACGGCACGTTTGCATTAATAAAAGAGGTTGCCTAATGTCAAATGCGAAAGATAAAGCTTGCAAATGTATTTTGTAAAACACTTGAATTTGCCATTTCTAAGAAATATGTGCGTAGACGCCCATAAACTATCATAAAATAAATGTAAGATGGTTTCTTAGAATGTATTTTAGTGATATATTTCACTTTGCTAATGTACTACGTATATAATATGAAACTGTATTTAAAGTACTAAGCCTTAAAATTATGAAGAAGATAGTTTGAGCTTATGAATTTATTTTTTAAAGTTTGATTACCTGGGGTCGATCCCCAGGTCAATTGTTATTAGATTTTTCTGTGTAAGTTTCAGGAGTAGGAGGGGGTTTAAATTTATGAGTCCTCCACCTCTCCCAATATACACGTTTCTTCATTAAAATTATTTTATCTCATCGTATCGTTTGCATAAGTAATCAGAAGTTTGTAGGTGGCGTGACACAATCATGTAAAAAAATCCAGTGACAAATGACAACTTGTAGTTAAACACGCCTTCTAAACTACGTAATGTCTAAATGTTAAGTACCGCACGTCTGCACCATCAAGCAGACAGTCACTGAATAATTAAATCTGGACTGTTCTCAAGAAACATTGATAGCGATCGGGAGCCAATCGGAATATTGGACGCGTGACCCGCGTTCCGGAGCAGTTTTATTTTTTCACCACTTATTTGTGAAGCCGACTGTACTCGCGCGCGTAATTTTTTTATGCTTTAGTGTTTATTTAATGCTTGTTTACACTTTGTATGTGACAGACATTGATCATATTCTGACTAGATTCTTATTCTAATTTTCCCGAGGTTTCGTTGCGTTCAGTTTTTCCTAATTAGAAACCTCTTCTTTCTATAGATCCTATACGGGATACAACAGAGAGATCAAGCTGTATCTCGATTAGTTTCTACTCTTTTTAATTGGGAGAACTTGCGAGAACTGTTTAGAACTTTCTTTTATGCTCAGCTGTATTTTAAATCTTCGCCACATTCCTATTATTGTTCTCTCATGTAAGTATCCAATTTATAATTATTATTGTATCGAACATCATTGTATAAAACGATAATTTAAAATAGTAACCATGGACTTTCTTCCCGGTTCTTCACCATATGAAACGACTAATTTAGACTCGACATTTCATAAGTGCATGTCTCTGGTTTATATGAAAATAAAACTATTTTGACCCCAATTTCTATTCAATTAATTCTGATAAGATGTATCCCAGTTATTAAGTTGGGTTTCCTTACGATGTTGTCCTTCATCGTATTATAAGCGAATAAATTATAAATACCTACGCGCATGATTTCGAAAATTCAGAGGTGCTTACCTTTGATTTGAACTCGAGACATTTGACTTGGTAGTAATAGAAAAAGGAAGGATAGCCTAAGCTATAATCGGATAATATTTTTCTATAGTTCATTTCCTATTTATGATATCAACAAATACCCTTAATTTACGCATCGCTCTACAAAATACCTCACTGCGCGTGAGCAACACAGGAAAAAAATCGCTTTCGGAAAGAAGGGCACTCAAAAACAGATAAAATAACAGTCGCTATCAGTAAACATGGAATATTATTAGGGCGCATAAACGCTGCGTAATAAACGTGCACTAGATTTTTATGTGTTTGTAATAAAAGTTGTGGTTCTCCTCGCGAGACAGGCGGTGGCGGTAGTATTCCGGTGTGTCGTGAAGGGCTGCGTGAATTAAAAGCGCGGGATTTGCATACAAGAATTGACAGTTGCAATGATACAAGCCCATACCTTTGCCATTTATATGTTTTCCTAGACTATTTTAAAAGTAAGTATATCCTCAGGTATGATAGGATTAAGGCCATTGCTCGGGCTCAATTTGCTATGTTTTTTCTTCAAAAGACCAGTTCAGATTTTTGCATTACATTGTAAACATATCCGTTAAGGATGAATACTGTTAGTTTGGGCTTTAAAAGAGATCATAATTCTCTGTTTGTTTCGACGTTCCTTTTCAGAGGTAGTTAACAAGGAAATAAATATAATTCTAATATATTATAATATCTCAAAATTTTTCATGATTATTAGTACCCATTTCATGACCCGGCTTCGGAAAAAGAATGTCATGATTTCTTCTGCATTTTTTTCTTCACAAATTGTCACTAGCAAAAAAGAGATGTCACTAAGGTGTTTTCAATTGCTTTAAATTTAAACTTTGCAGTACGCAATCGAGGCTCGTATTCTCCAGAATACCGCCAAGGTATCGCGAAAAAGTGGCGTAACGGAAGCTCCGGCTGTATTCATTCGGAATTTCAATGTCCTCTATCTGTGAGGAAGAGAGCCATAAACATAGTCGTAAATTTGGTGTTATTTGTGAAAAATTTTGTGCGCGCCGCTTTATTTATACGCACTTATTGCCTTTAGTGGTGTTGTATTGTCTATTTTGCTACACGCTTATTTTAAGGTTTTATTATGTTTTTTTATGACATTGTACATTATATCTTATTGATTCAATTATGTTTATTTGATTATTAGAATTGTGATTTTTTGTAATTTTGTTGTATAGTTCAATGTAAAAATTACTTGACATAATTATGTAAAGTTACAATATTCTTATTAGATTTATATGGATCGTTTACTTAAAAAACCGGTTTGGATGAGTTAGTTTAGTGGAAAATCTACTAATAACAATATCAACAATAAAATTATTTTCGTTGTTTTTTGATATCTTAAATGTATTAATAAGTATATTCATATAACTTATAAATTGAATTTGTTAAGGAGTAGGATCCTGGTATCCTGAAGGCCACGAGCCTAGCTTAAGCACCAGTTTCGCATAATATATGCTTACCTGTGAATATTTGTTAAAACTTATTATTATAAAACCTGTACATAATGTACAAAGGTGAGAAAATAAAGTTATTATTATTCAACCATTATGAAATGATGTAAATTTCCTCAATATACATTTACTGGATGCTTAATAATTATCATAAGGGACATTAAATGGGCAGAGAAAAACCAATCCAGAATATTAAAGCAGACATTTTTTTTTTAATATCCTCATGGATTGTCTTCGTCCTGGGGAAGCGGTATGTCTGACTTGCCTTCCCTTGTCTTGCCTTCTATATGTCAATGTTTGTGAGGGCATTGGAAATTCAGTGGATGTGACTTACGCAAGACCAAAACAGCAGCCCCATAGAGAAGAAAATAACAGATAGCATGGATAGATAGAACGAAACCTTAATGTATTTGTTAATAGATATCGAAAATGATAGTATTATCATTTAGAAATGGGAAACAGTTTACAAACTACTACCCACTATATAAATATAACGTTATTAGTCAATCCTCTAGCTCGCAAAGTCAAACTTGTTGTAACAACTTGAAGCTATTCATCGCTATTTTAATATTCACGGGAAACTGATAGCCGCTCAACTTCGGGGATAGTTCCTAACTATTTTTACGTGAGGCGACTTCAGTTTCGGAAACTTCAAACTTTATAGTTTGATACAGAGTTTGTGTTTCGTTTATGATACTGAACTTACTTTTTTTCCTTTTGTTCCTTCAGACCGTTTAATAGTAGATGTTCTTCTTAAAGTGTTCTGAGATAGTTGTGGCGTGGTTGGCGACGAAGCACTGCAATATTGCCTTTTGTTAAGATCGCGGGTTTTATTCCCGCATAGAACAAATATTATTGGGGTAGTTGTTCCGGATCTAGATGTTTGCTTATATGAACATTTGTATTGTAAATGCACCAAAAACCCTGGATAAAATCACAGTGTAAGGCAACGTTGTATCTGCTATTTTAATAGTTTTCTGTTAGTTATGAGATGTGACGTTCCGTCAAAATTTTCTGGCATATCTTTGTTCACCTGGAGGATTACTACGAGCACACAGCTGCCGACGTTTTTGACATAACACTTGATTCCTGAGACTTAAGCAGTCCGTCACAGTTCCTATGGTTTCAATCATAAGACACGGATGTGCAATGGCGTCTGTAGCATTACCTACGTCTTTTAGTCAGTCAATAATGTCCCTACTAATATTATAAATGCGAAAGTTACTCTGTGTGTCTGTCTGTTAAGCTTTCACGCCTAAACTTCTGAATCAATTTTGATAAAATTTCATACGATACAGAGATAAATTAAACCTTGGAGAAGGACTTTCGTCTTACCTTTTGTCTCAAAAAACTCTTTGGGATGTGAGTGGCAACTAGTATTATATCAAATCAGCCGCGCTAGCGATATTAGCAGTAAGTCAAATTTTGACAAAAATGAGTTAAATATTGATCCCGAATCAGCGCAATGAGCCCTACCAGATGTGCTGACACCTGTTTTAACAGCTTATCGGGAACCAGTAAATTTTGTTTAGGATAAAGGCAGTAAGTCCAATAAATGACAACTCTTCCTTAACATAACAACAGTATGTATAGTTACCCCGGGTTAGTAAGTAAAGCACTATCATTTAGGTTTTACTTTTACTTAAATTATGTGCAGTAACAGTGTATACTGTCTATATAATAAGTAAAACATGTTTTTTATTTTGCCGTAATGACTCAGGAGAACAGCAGTAACTAAATATACTGTGGATATAATAAGTAGAGTTTGTTTTTAGGTCTGTTGTTTGTAGGTTTGTAGATTTAGGTCTTAATTTATTAGAATATGGGCAGTAACTAAACATACTGTGGATATATTATAGAATATATTATTATTAAGCAAGGTCTACTTCACATTCTTGATCACTTACACTGTAAGCAGTAATAATCATATATTAAACTGTGACTAAAATAAGAAAAAATATATGATTAAATTTAGGAGTTCAATTTACTTAAAGTATCAGCTTTTTAATTCGAAATACCATTGCCGCTGATATAATGCAAGAATGATTGTAATTTAAGAGCTATTTTGCCTACTATTCTTGACTCAAACGGTGTGTTAGGGGGAGAGGCGCGGGCGCGGTGTTACACAGTGAAATTATATCAGTGTCGAAAATATGGAATTCTTTTTCCAAAAGTAGTAATTTGTTTATTGATTAGTGTTATTTTGTCATCGCATTTGAATCTTTTTTGTCATCAACATCATGGATATGATATGTTAAAAATTCGAGGAGGTAATTTTGGAATACCAGTCGTAGCAGCAACAAGGACGTTTATGGAGATAACACTACAAAGCAAAGCACCGCCTGTTATTGGTTTGCCAGCTTCCGTTCTTGAAATTTCGATAGGAAAAATGAACCTCATGGTCTTCAAAAACAGGGGAAAACTTTGGTCGACAATGACCAATTAAAGGCGATTGTGGAAGCTGATGATACTCAATCTACGGCTGAATTACCAGCAGTTTTTGACGTAAGCGTCATACTCATACTGTACAGAAGACGGTCTCTAAGCTGGGGTTGGGAGCTCTCCGTCATTCGCCGTACTCGCCAGATCTTGCACCTACAGACTTCTACTTTTTCCAGAATTTGACTCTTTTATTCGATGCGTACCCTACAATGGAAGACTTGTTGAACTTACAAGACTTTTCTAGCATTTTCTCTTATTTCGCACGTTTCTATATAACTATACAAAGTTACATACGGCACGGCTGATATGAATCCGCAACGTCTCGAAATGGTATTTTTCTGAGAAGCTACTTCTTATGCAGCCAAATCCATTATTTTTGCAGTAAATAAACCTCTTCTGGTCTTTCGTTTATGTATTTAAGGCATTCTGGAATAAGATAATAATTACGTAGTACTTTAAATTGTAAAAAAATTCCACAAAAGATGCGTTAAGATATCACGATCCTAATAGGGATGAAAGTAACAAGTTGTTACTTTTATCGTCACTATTAAACCAAAAGTTACTACTAAAACTATTGACCACTCCAATCCCATCCACATAGAATCTATCAGGAGCAGTATGTCTGACATGATGGATCTGTTCCAAAGGAGAATGGCGGAGTTTGAGGCTGAATTACATAAAGCCCCCAGTGTTTCATCCAGTACCACCTTGGCAACGGAGTTTACAGCTTTCCGGTCCTTTATAATTCAAGCACTTGGTGTTCTACAGCAGCAAGTTCACATGCTTGCTCGAGGTGTGGATGATCTGGGGATGCGTGGCCGCAGGAAGATGTTGTTGTTTCATGGAGTGGCGGAGAAGTCCAAGGAGGACACAGCCCAGGTGGTGACTCAGCTCATTAGAGACAATATTAAGATGAGTGAGTTCACTGTCGATGATGTCAAGAGCTGCCACAGGTTAGGCAGGACAACTTCCCACAGACCCAGGTCAATTGTTATCAAGCTGCATAGTTTGACACTGCGGGACACAATATGGTTTCATAAAACTAAACTGAAGGGCACTGGTATCACCATCTCAGAGTTTCTCACAAGGTCGCGGCATGATCTCTTCATGGCAGCGCGTGACAAATTTGGTGTAGCTAACTGCTGGACCAAAGAAGGCTGTGTGTATGTTCTCGGGGCAGATGGCATTAAGCATCGGGTCACTTGCAAAGAGGACTGGAACGTGGAACGACATCGGGCAGCGTCGACAGCAACAGCAGCAGCCAGGTGCCGCTGGGTCTAGTACGCAAGTGGCTGCGGATATCAAGAGCACTAATACCACAAAGCTCAAGCGTGCCGTCGCGAAGAAGTAACGTCACTAGAACCACTTCGTGGAATACTCGATAATAGTATGCTATCACGTCCATTGCAGGTAGTCTATATAACTTCGATCCTTTTCTACCACCTTCTTGGTTCTTAGTTTATGCACCCGCATTGTAGTGCTTATTTCATTTTTGTTATGTTGTGGGTATTGCTATTCGGTACTAACGATTGGCAGACCGAGACACAAGTTTTGAATTTCTGATTCTAACGTTTTATTTACTTGTTTGCTAGCTTTATTAAGTTTATCTTGCAATATGTAGGTTTATTTTTTAACTTCGTTTGATATAATGGCATCTGTTAGAGAATAATAAAGTACTGTCATTTTTGGACAGATTACAGAATTGTCAGAAACATTGGGTGATGCGTTTCGTTATATTTTTTTTTTCTCTCACATAATCCAAGTTTTAAAGACTACCATAAAATTCTTAAAACTCTTAGTGTCATTTTGCTTTACTTTTTTATTTTTTAAGTTTTGACCTTTAATCACTAGTTTATTTTGTCATACACAACCGGTAGGTGAAAATGTGTATTATTATTATTTTTTTCTTCATAATTTTTTTTCATACATAAAAATAGTAGTTATTTTATTTATTTTATATTTTATATAATTTTATGTCATGGTTAAAGCCATGTCTGTCCTCATCGTCCTATTCTCTTCCTGGTTTCTAACTTATAAGAAATGATCGCGTGGCTGGCCGTGGTGGCGGTGTGGCTATATACCTCTGTACTCATATTCCATTCACTGTTGTAAGTATATCCTCACAGCCACCACCGTCGAATGCCGGCGAACAACTATTTTTAGAACTCGATTTATGTCATTCCAAAGTCCTTCTTGGAGTGTACTACTGTCCTTCTATGCGTGTTGATTTCTTTTCCTCCTTTGAAAATATCTTGGAACGCTTAGTACCTACTTACAGTCACTCAATAATTATGGGTGATTTTAACACCTGTCTTCTCAAAAATGATAACCGTTCTTCCTTGATTCATTCCATTATTGAATCTAATAATATGTCTGTACTTGATCTTGATGCTACTCATCACTTCCGTGACTCTGTCCCCTCACTCCTGGATCTTATACTCGTATCCTCTAATAATCATGTCGCCAAGTATGGACAGTGTCCTGCCAATCTTTTTTCTTATCATGATTTGATATTTTTATCTTACAAAATCCGTCCACCCAAGGCTAGGTCCAAGATTCTCATGCTGCGTAATTTTAGTGCCATAGACCTGGATAGCCTTCGTGATGATGCGAATAACATTGACTGGACTCCTCTTGCTGCTTCTAGTTCTGTTGATGAGCAAGTAGATTTGTTAATGACGAATGTGATACAACTGTTTGATCGACACACTCCTGTTCGAGCGGTCAAAATTAAGCATGTACCAGCTCTGTGGCTCACAGAAGATATTAAAAAATTAATGGCTAGAAAAGCAGCTGCAAAATGTAAATTTAAAAGTCGTCCTAACGATTCAAACAGAGAGCAATATGTGACGGTTCTAAATCGCTGCAATAAAGTGTGTAGGAATGCTCAACGCCAACACATCCATAAATCAGTTCAAAATAGTGATCCAGCTAAAGTCTGGAAATTTCTCAGATCACTCGGTGTCGGTAAATCGTGTCACGATAACTCTCATATTGCCTTCGATATTCATTCACTTAATCAACATTTTATTACTTCGTCTGACTTTAATAAGACTATTAAAATTAACATTTTAAATTATCTTTCAAATCTTCCGACGCCCGATTATGCTCCCTTTGTCATTAGTCAAGTTACTGCTTGTGATGTTAAGAAGAGCATTTAATCAATTACATCCAATGCTGTTGGGTTTGACTGTATTAGCCGTAGTATGATTATCCCTATCCTCGATGAAATTCTCCCTGTCATTTGCCATATCCTTAATTTTTCCGTCACTAATGGTGTCTTTCCTAGTGCCTGGAAGAATGCCCATATAATTCCTTTGCCTAAAATACCTAATCCTTTAAGATTACCGTCCGATTTCCATTTTACCGTTCCTTTCAAAAGTACTTGAAAATCTTGTCCATGGCCAACTTAGCTCTTTCCTTAACAGAAATAGCCTTCTTAATCCTTTTCAATCCGGCTTCCGTCCTGGTCACAGCACTACTACAGCCCTAGTTCATATTACGGATAATATCAGATCGGGTATGAAGGTTGGAAACTTAACGATATTGGTATTGTTAGATTTTAGCAATGCTTTTAATACCGTAGATTTTGATATCTTGCTGGGCGTGCTCTGTTCTCGTAATATATCTCCAACGGTGATTGACTGGTTTCGTAGTTACCTGTTTGGTCGCCGACAACGTATTAGCATTGAAGATGGTGTAACATCTTTCTGGTGCAATACCTCGGCTGGTGTACCGCAGGGTGGCGTTCTTTCCCCATTAGTTTTCTCAATCTTTATAAATTCAATCTCTGATCGATTCACGTCTTCCTACCATCTTTATACAGACGATCTTTAGATTTACTGTCAAGCTTCTCTTGAAAATCTCTGAAGCCATCAACACAATTAATGAGGACCTGGCTCAAATAATGGACTGGAGTATTAAATTTGGTTTACAGGTGAACCCCACTAAAACTCAGGTGACCGTCATTGGCTGTTCTAGGATGATCGCTAGGATTAACTGGTCGGTACTTACCCCTATTTCGTTTAACGGGATTATCATGCCAATGTGTGAGAAAGTAAAGAATTTGGGCGTTCACATAGACAGAACTTTGTCATGGACTGCACAACTTAAGGAGGTTAGTCGAAAGATGTTTGCTTCTGCTTCTTCCTTACGAAGGCTACAAAATTTCCTGCCAACAGCTACTAAAATTGCGCTTGCACAATCTCTCCTTCTTCCAATATTAGACTATGCCGATGTCAGCTATCTCGACCTTACCGAAGAGCAACTAGATAAACTTGAGCGACTTCAAAACTTTTTTATAAGATTTATGTTTGGTTTACGCAAATATGATCATGTATCAGAATTTCGTACTAAGCTCAACTGGTTGCCAATCCGACTTCGCCGGAATTCTCGAATCCTTTCTTTGCTCTATAATGTGCTTTTCAATCCATCAACCCCTTTGTATCTCAAAGAACGTTTCATGTTCCTCTGTGACACACATTCTAGGCCCCTGAGGTCATAAAAAAATCTAGAACTTATAATCCCAACGCATTCCACTAAGTTTACTGACAAATCCTTTTGTGTACATGCGGCCCGATTGTGGAATGCGTTACCAGTTACAATAAGACGTGCACAATCTTTGCCGTCGTTTAAAAACTCCTAAAAAGCACTACTTCGGACAACAACAGCTATTGACTTAGTATGTGTTACTAATTAAATATAGTTTATATATTTATTTATATGTATGTATTTATTTATACTTATAATTATATCTATTTATGTAGTTTATTATTAGTTTTATTTTTGTGTTAAATGTGACCTGTTTTGTACACGTTTCTACCCGTTATCTTGTCCAGTGTATTCATGTCGCTTTGGTTGCCTGGAAGAAATCACTTTAAGTGATAAGGCCGCCCATTGTACATTTGTTGTTAGATATAATTTGTTTTGGTTTCTATTTCTGGTGTACAATAAAAAGTATAATAAATAAATAAATAAAAATAAACGCTCTTAAAATAAAAGGTCAAAACTTACTTTGAACGTATTTTTGCGACATCGACTCGCTAAGTCCAAAACCTAACAGCATAGCGCCATGAGCGCAACTGAGGCCAATAGGGGTTCAAAAGGGCTCATATCGGTGAAACAATTGTCAGTGCAACTGAAATAATTCTTTCAGAAATTCATTTGTAACAGGGGATGAACCGCGTTACTTTCATACCTGGTCTCCCTTATGAGTTGCTTATAATAACAGCAGTAACTTAATACTTACTGTTATTATTCTAAGCAATTGATATTTCAGTTGCTTCAACTAACACTAGATATAAAAGGATTTTCGTCATTTAAAACTATTCTAATATAAATACAACTATATTGAGTGAAGAATATAAAAGCACTTTATTTGGGTTACACGTTTCAACCGTCACAATTAATATACCTAACTTAAAAAAACACATTTCCATTTAACAGCCAAATATATTAATTACACATGCAGGAGTAGCTTGAATCAATGTTAAACAGAGTTGAATTAATAGTAAACAAATATTTATATTGCAATGAAAAATACATTTATTACTGGCCTTTTTAATCAGCCACGAGCGTGAACTATCGTCATACGACGCGGTTCTGGACGAATTAAAAGTATGTTTTCAACGCTTAATTAATTATTCAAATATTAATTTCCTGGGCTTCGCTGTGAGAGTAATGTGTCTGTTTTTGTTTCACGAACTTTGTGACAGTGTGTTCCAGACGGTTAATGGGTACTGTGACATATTCTTGGTGACAGAATAATTTGTTAATAATACTATTATCATCATACGATGATGTAGATGGATGGAATGAAAAGGCATTGACAGTGTCCGATTTGTATCGTGTCAGATTTAATTCATACTGTTAAGAAGCAGATTATTTTAAATTTATCATCAACCCATATACTGTCCCACTGCTGGGCACGGGTCTCCTCTCATATTGAGAGGGGATAGGCTCCACCACGCTAGCCATTGCGGGTTGGCAGACTTCACGACAGTTTGTCGAGAAAAATCTCTAAGGTATGCAGGTTTCCTCGCGATGTTTTCCTTCACTGTTTAAGCGAGTGATAATTAATTATTAATACGCTCATGAATTCAAAAAGTCAGAGGTGCGTGCCTTGGGTTCGAACTCGAGACCTTCGACTTGGCAGTCCAATTGTCATACCACTAGGCTATCACTGCTTATTATTGCTTATTATATTTTTCAAATTTAACTATCCGTAAAATCTAAGCAACAACATTTTTGGACATAACTTTGCAGCACACGTCTAATAAGATATAGAAATCAATTAGCTTCACAACATTAGCAGATTTACGCGGAATGTTACTCGTAAAATGTTAATTTCGCGAAATTTCCAGATTACCTACCCAATTCATGGAATATTCGATTTGCAAACGGCTTGCCTTAACACTCCACTTGTGCCTCAAGCTGCACGTTCATGTGCTTCAGTTGATATCAACACGAATTGACTATGGCAATGGAAACTACGTTACTAGTCAGAATAAAGTCAGTGCCCTCCAAGGGTAGGTATTTTTATCAAAACAGAAATCTTCAAATTGGACTAATTGTCCAAAAAATCCCAAGATTCTTAGGCAACAGTACATACACATAATGTACTGTACGTACTGTAATTGTGTAAGTGTACTTCGGAGAATACTTGGCAGGCCCGATGGTATACCATCCTGCCATATTGAGAGGAAATACCAGGCCTGTATTCCCCGAAGGGTTAGGCAGAGATGAACCAAAGAACACCCGCTGTTCACCGCTATATTTTAAGGTCCCATGTAATAAGAAAGAAAAACGAAAGAAACTAAATTTATTTGTAAAGGGGGTGATCCTATTAATATGCCATTTACTATCACAAATCCAAACTCCGAAATGATACTCGACCTGGGAATCGAACCCTGGAGCACTAGACTGACGCGGCAGGATAAAGTAAGCAGAAGGTATAATGTTTGAAATATCGCGATGTGACCTTACTCTAAAATTTCGAAGCTGTTTCTTATTACTAAACAGGACATAAAACATAGTTTTTTAATGTTAATGTACTAAGTTTTTACTATATATGGCACAGATCAAATCATGAATTAAATAAAATCATAATTACAACCGCCATTGCCACTCAAACTAACTCATTACTCAAAAAGAGAGCACGATATATTTTTTTAAGGGGACGCCAGCGCTTCGCTCGCTCAGTTGCGTTCTGTGACCCCGTTCCGCGCGAGTCAAGCTCGAGAGCGCTCCACACCGCTTCACAGCTTCGAGGCAACGCTTAGCATGCATGTGTCCCTCAAAAATATTCCTGTCGTAATTATTTTTGTAATTCAATTGTATGTACATTCAACCTTATCTTATTATGTTTTTGTGATGTTTTTCTTGTGCTCGTTTGTATTTTTAAAGCGCAATCTCGATTTTCCTTTGTTTTAATAGCTGAAATTTTCTTTGCGAATATTTTTTTTTCTTATGTCAGCTAGAGAGCAAACCTTTTTAGTTGAATTATTTGTGTAATTAATTTAATATTGCCAGGTTTCGGGAATTAATAATAATTGATATTATTAAAGCAATATAATGCGATAAAATTCCTAGTTTTAGTAAGCGTCAGAAATCAATATGTTAAAAAAAAAACTCCGCAAAAAGTTATTTCCAAAAACACATTAAGCACCAAAAAAATAAAAACGCACAATATACAAAACAGAGTGCCGAGTAATGAAAAGTAAAATTTTAACCATCTGCGTTACGATGGCCCCGGGATAAATTCCGAGGGCCGTAACAATAAAAACTTTTGGACTTCTCACCTCCTTAATTTAGACACGGCAAGTTTACACCGGCAACTTGGCGCGGGGTTTTACGCGATATTATTTTGGTAAATATTTAAAAGGAGGTCCCACGTTCTGCAATTAAAATTCAATATAACATTTCGACTTTTGAAGACTTGAGGTTGTTTAATAGTAAATTTCTGCTTTAAGTAATGTGTTATTTATAAGATTTGTCCTGTTATTACCAGAAGCTTAATGAATGATACTATTTTAGACAAATATAATTGGTTTCTTTCTTTGTGGTAGTATTTTGTGTACCTAAATTAACTTGTTAGAAAAAGATTGGTTGAGGACGCGTCTCAACCAATTTCAATTCTCAACCGTTTTTCTCTACGTGATATGACAAAATATGGTTTTAGGCAGTTGGACTTAAACATGCCAAAGTCAAAGCCAAATATTTTAATTCAATAAGACCATTAAAAATGCACTTTCGAAAAGTCAAAACTTGTTGCACACCGTCGACCCTGTTATCCTGTCGACTTCTTCGAGCGAAGGTCTTCTAGGAATTTTCAGCGCTATTGAAAAGGTATCTGGGCCTTATCCATAGGAGTCCCTTTCGGTCGTGGAGTCACGACCTTAATGTAGGCCATCATTGTGTCCCACACTTGTTTGTTATAGGTTAAAATTCATCACCATATTTAATTATTTTGTATTTTAAAGAACCCGTTCTTTGTATAAGGAGACGGTTTTATGTACCTAACAAATACTTAAGACAATCAACAAAGGATATTTTTTATTCCCTCGTAATGAACTTTTCCTATAAAGTACTGAGATTTCTTGTAAAATAAGCGAACTTATTCCTATAAAATACTGGCCGTTAGTACCATTTGATGGGACTGGAACATTACGCAGATTTTATTTGTCTTTCCCTTGACTATAAAGAGTGTTATGTATATAATTTCCGTGGATTTTGTAAAATATGCATAACTGAGGAATGTTTTAAAGTTTTATAAAGTAAAAGAATGAAAGTTATAACATGTTCGTATTGCAATGGCTGCAATAAAACCTGGTTGAGAAGCTACAGTCATAAAAAATATAAGGTATATCTTTTCATTTTAAATCATACAGTTGTTTTTAAATCATAGAGTTGCCGGTGCTCCACGAGGAAACGTTGGGTTGGCAGTGGCGGGACTGAACCTATACTGCCAACCCAACTACTCCTCTTTCGTTTTACAGGGTCGGCAACGCGCAAGTGATAACCCTGGTGTTGCAAGCGTGTGTAGGCTACGGTAACCGCCTACCATCAGGGCCGTATGTATGTTTGCCACCTTAGTACCTAGTATAAAAAAAGAATTGCAGTTGGATTTTCTCCCATACAGTGCGTGTGTTTACAAAAATTTCACACGCTAAAAAACCCAGACCTGCAACAAAAATTTATTCTGGGAACCGATGGTATACCTACCTATTTGACTTTCCTCAGCGGCCGCCTCTTCCATAACTCTTCACTTCACATGGCCAGCATGCGACCTACACTATGTGTTAAAGGTCTCAAACCATCACGATAAAAGCAGAATTATATAGATAAAACGCCCCTCCTTTTCAACTAAGCCGTGAAACAAGGATGCGAACAACCAAAAACCAGGGTTCCAAAAAAGCGTGTGTCGCGAATGAACCCAACCAGCCCCGAGATAACTTTTGCCCTGTTAAATAAAGACGACAGTTTTATTGAAAGTAGGGCCGTTTGCCTTCTGTAATTTTCTCGGGATACCCTTGTTCTGAGGTCTGAGTCATAGGCGATGAGCGTGGGGATAAATTGTTTTAGTGTTTTTTTGTGACTAAAATAGTAACAAGGTTACGGCCCGCTTGACGGTAATCGGTAACCCTAGCGTATGGACATCAGCAACACAAGTAACGTTACTCGCGTGTTGTTATCGTAATCCGTCAGTTGTTAAGTCTAATTTGCCCAGTCTTTTCACTGACTATATTATTATTACCAATTTAGCCACATAATAACGTTACCACATTACTGTTTAGCGGCAGAATATTTGTCAGTTTTGAGATACCCACTAAGATCAACTTAGCAGCAGTCTTACTCCACAACGTCACTCATAATCGCTACAGTTTGTGACTTAAGCCGCCGAAGAGAGGAGATAGAGACATTTTTCGCTTTTCCACAAAGTTAAAAACTCGTTATTCGCGGGCGAAAAGTTAAGGGGAGCGAGCATTGTGTCTGGCGTTGAATTTATCGCTCCGTCCGCGATGACGGCCCGATTATGACAACAACTGCCAAATGTTAATTGGGGCGTTTGCTGTTTATTGAAATATCTAGAAACATCGAGAACAATTAAGTTATGTGTCGTAACAACTAGAACAAAGATTTATTTTAGGAACTGATACAAACAGACATAAATAGTAATTATTATAAACTTTGATACTGCATATTGTAAGATTTTGGTATGTAATTCCACTGGTTAGTTTCATTATAATTAAGTTCACGTTTGTGATGTTTAAGAATAACTACAAAGTATTTACATTGAAAATGTCACATCGATATAAATATTTTGAGTTAAGTTTATTTTAAGTTAAGTTTATTTTAAGCTAAGTTTAGTTAAGCTAAGTTTAGTTAAGCTATTTAAACTAAATTGAGGAATTGTTCGTAAGAGATGATTGCAAAAATAACTTTTCTAATGAATATATTTTACAACAAAAATAAAAAGAAACGTTACACTTGATCAACGAACATAATATTGTTAGGTATATTTTTCCAACCTCAATAAATAAAACAGCCATATGTCTCCTTACTGCCGGCTCAACAAAAATGTTATTTACCTCATAAATACCTGCACGTACGAACGTTTTGCCCGAATTATGTATCAGATAATAATAACACAAGAAAAAAAGGAAAAATATAACGAAAGAAACCTCTCGTTGGAGACGCACTTTATTCTCACGAATAAAACACCCAAAAACATATGCCAGCAACTGGCTACAATATATATAAATATGTAACGCTACACCCGCCTTCTATAGTCCTACAGTCGACTTCAAAACCGACGTATCAGCATCCGTCTTCCTCATTTCTTAGGACAAAGAAAAGGATGGAATGACAAAATCGAGTCTAATTTTCGGAGTCGCGTAAAATACCCGTTCACTCGTTCCCCCGCAATATATTTTATGGAGAGCGCAACGTTCTTTTTGCAATAGCTACCAGAAGGTGCTCTCGAACCCTTCATATTTACGATTAAGTCGTGATCAGAAATATAAAATACTAGTGTTTTTTGTCGATAGGCTCCTCGGTACACGGCGCTAGTCAATATGCGATTTTTGTACATTTTGCTTGTACTGCTGGTAATACATTATGTAAAAGGTGTCGCTGATTCGTGTTAAGATTTGAGGAACACTTGCCCGATGTTTTTAAAAAATGATGTCCCACGATGTATTGCTGCCTCAAGTTTTGCTATCCATACTAATATTATAAACGCGCAAGTACTGTCTATCTGTCTGTTTAAGGGTAAATTGAACCTCTGAGAAGAACAAGCTGCCTTATATTGAGGCAAAAGGACGCCTATGTTCTTCTCTTAGGACACAAGCTGCTACTTCTAAAAGTTCTTGGAATGCGAGGAAAACCACGAGCAACAACTAGTAAATTCATAAAAAGACGGAATTGAAACAATATAATTTAAAATATATTTATATTTTAAAATATCTAAACGCTTAAGGAAATACTTAAAGATAGCCCTGGATAGCAATGCACAAAGAGAAGTGGAAGAAGAGAAGCTTTTGCCCAGCAGTGGGACACTACAGGCTTGTAAAAAAGAAAACCACTTTGGTATTACGCATGAATTCCCCACTGCTCGAACTGGAAATCGAACCGAGGACCTCTGGCGTAGCAGTTACGCTTACGATGACTAGATTAATGAGGAAGAAATGAAGAAATATTTCCAACACTATGTATACCTACTTCTGAATATTTGTTTGTCCTGTCTACGTTAACATACCATGAAATTACGATGAAACGTGAGGTTTCGCGGCCTCAAAAGTTTCTGACAAGAAAAAAATAAAAAAGTAGAATTGCTGCGTCTGTAGGATAACGCTAGTAATATATACCTATATTATAAATAAATACTCTTTTCTACATCAAATACATCTCCAGACAGCGAACCTTTCTGTCTATTAAAAATGTAGAAAAGTCGATGAGTTTTCGAATCACGATCTGATCATAAAATGTGGATGGGGCAGCGCGATATTTGATTTGAACTCCACTATATTATATGTATGTATGCAGGGTGGATATACCGCACTCTAACAGAACTTTATATGCAAAGAGTATGTTGAATTAACATAATTTTTACCATAGATTTCAGCTTATAGGAAGAGGATGCAGTATTTTTTTTAATTTATCCCACAAAGGTGGCAAACAAGCATACGGCCCACCTGATCGTAAGCGGTAAGCCTATAGACGCTTGCAACAACAGGGGTACAACATGTGCGTGGCCAACCCTGTAAAATGAAAGGAGAATAGTTGGGTTGGTAGTATAAAGGTCAAAGTTCCTCCACTGCCGACATAACGTTTCCTCACTGAGGAGGCTCCGATTTGGAATGAACGCACCGGTGCGGTGACCCTCACGTCAAAAAAATTGCAGCTTTACTGACACCCTCTTCTTCCCAACTATGTTTGGGTCAGCTTCCAGTCCAACCAGATGGGGCTGAATATCTGTATTTTACACGAAGCGACCGATACCTGAGAATAGTTGACTGAATCTATTGGGCTTTTAGCTATCACTAATGATTGTCATGGGTGTTCTGTGCTAATAGCAATACGTACTAAGGCTCAAGTGGTCTCGATGTGTAATGGATGGTCACCCATCCACACTGACCGCGGTTTGCGCTGCTTAACCTTACAAGTCAGTTGATCAGCGTAGTAATTACTAAACTACGAGCCCTGGTTATATTAAACTAAAACACAATAGGTATTATCACACTTCTCAGTAGCACAAGAACTGCTGTAGCAGAGCCTAAGAACTTTTTTTATAATAAAGAAAATTCTCATGGACTATCCGCCACCCGGAGAGGTGGTAGGGTACATGGGATTCGTACCGACTAAAAACCGCACTTGCCTTCACTTGGTCTATAGTGAATGCCATGGGATCCGTGAAATTCTCCGCGACTATAACAGAGAATCTAAGAACTTACCTACCATCGAAAAAAGGTATTCAAATACAAGAAATGCTTTTTTTTTTATTATTTTTGGGACATTTTACACAATACCATCTAGTCCCAAACTAAGCAGAGCTTGTACTATGGGTACTAGACTTTTTTTTTGTAAATACACACTTATAATACCTATAAACACCCAGACAAACACAAATACTTATCCACACAAATATTTGTGTCCTGTGGGAATCGAACCCACGACCCCATGAGCAGTGTGGCACTCGAACCGCTAGATTACAGAGGTCGTATTATGAATCCATTCTTAATATTATAAATATGAAAGTGTCCTTCTGTCAGTCTGTTACCTCTTCACGCTTAAACTGCTGACCCGATTAAGATGAGATTTGCTATAGAGATAGTTTAAGTCCCGAAAAAAGGACGTAGACGACTTCCTTTTGTCTCAAAAAGGCATTTGGGTTTCATCCGCATGAAACCGCGGGCAACAAATAGTAATAAATAAATATATTATTCACATAATTATTATTACTTGGTTCTACAAACACGACAACCGAAAAAAACATTCAATATTTGCATCCCACACAACCTCACATCCCAGTACAAATATCTACAGAGAAAGCGAACAAACAGACGAACAATTAGGCACTTTATTTCGCTCAATTAAGTGGCAGTTACAAATTAAGAAACGCGAACGAAAGCTCGCTCGCTGTTAACAGATTATGTAAACACGGTAACGAAGTGACTGCGATGAAGTTGCGAATGTTTATGGATATGGAAAATATTGTCTATAGGCAATTTTAATAATTTAATAACTTGCTTTCCCATAGGTGTCACTGACGTCACCATAAAGACGTAAATTCAGCATGTGAAGGCAAATTTCGACCTGGCGGGTAGGAGTCGCGGTGGATTAATGGTCATAGCGTGTGGTGTACCTAACCAGAAGACACAGGTTCGAATCCTGCCAATCATCCATTTAAGATACTGTCTTATAAGCATTGAGAGCCTATGTGATATGGCCATTGTACTAGGCCAAGTCGAAGCTCTCGAGTTCGAATCCAAGACCTACGATTTTTCGAAATCATGTACGTATTTATAATTAACTATCACTCGCTTAAACGGTGAAGGAAAATTTATTAATATTTATAGTAAGTTTTCAAAATATTTTACTCGGAATACGAAAACCCTAGGTTACAGAATCATTAATGTCATTATTTTGTTTAGAAGAAACTAACTAACAAAGTCTACCTACCAGAGATGTTTTAGTTCAACTATTTTAAAAACATTTCCCCACACTTGGACCGGTAGTGTGATGGATGCAGTTATAAACTTAAATAAACCGACAAATAGATAGAGATTGAGATTTTTTATTCGCATAAACATGTGTATACATAAATTGCATGCAGGGTGTATGCATAATTATTTTTGTCCAACATGTTTGCCATTAAAATAATGGCAAGCAGAATAATATTATAGCCAAAATAAACATTACATTAATCATTTACGTGACTACAGTTTCGTATAATACAAATACTAAAATTAATCTAGTATGAAATTGTAAATAATTAATCAGTCAGAAAGTTTCACATTATAATATACTTTATGAATTAATTAAAATCGATTTATAAGAAAATATCCTGATCCCTAATATTCGGCCATCATAGAAGCGAGCCGTAGTGCATTGTTCACATTCATTGCGCCAATCATTACGTAGGCTCTAAATTGTTTATTATTCTTTGATCGTTTCCTATAAAATTACCTTATCTACACCTTCGTAGCTCTGTGGCAGATTGTCGCGCCGCGGCGCTGATTACAGCGACACCTGACGAACTGCATCCGCTCCAAGCCTAATTGTTGGAAAAATCGCATTTAATTCAAGTAACAGACGCGCATTGGTTTTACGGAATGTAGAACTATTGGACTTTTGTATAAAACAAAGTCGCTCCCGCTGTCTGTACGCTTAAATCTTTTAAACTTAGCTTAGGTTTTCAGCAATAGATAGAGTGATTCAAGAGAAAGGTTTATTATTAGGTACATTGCACCCGTGCGAAGCGGGGGCGAGTCGCTAGTATATAATATTTGAAATTACTTATTATTACTACATAAATATTAGTAGATTATAATGATTACCATCATGTAACACTGAGTAGGTGTTATGGACGGGTGCGCCAAAGTTCACCTAAATTTTCAACTCCGATAATTGGAAATCCGAAAATGTTTTTCCTAACATTTTTCACCCTAACAATCACAATTCCTAACTACTCTGTCTCTAATGTTCATAATTCCGAAGCATTCAACTTCATAATGTCAGTAGCAATAAACATCTATTATACTTTTATTTGTTTTCCTATATTTTCTCAACATAACCATCTTTTACACTATTATTCAAAGTCCCGCTCCAGTCCTTCAGTCAAGTTCCAGAAACGAATCGGTCCTATTCATAATTATTGGTTTAGGTTAGGTTAGAACTGTGGCCACAACGCACGAGCCTAGCGAGCGAAGCGAGCGTGCCGCGGCAGCGGCCGGCGAAGTGCCAGAACCGAATCGCTCCTATAGTTATTGGTTTAGGTACGGTTAAAACTGCGGTATTAACTCCCAGCTATGGTATTTATGTTTAGGGATAAAAGCGTTATGATAAAAAACAGTAGGAGTTTAAATATATTTACATTAAAGATATTATTAATTAAAATTTTCGGAAACATGAGTGTTATGAATATCGCCGGTAGCACTACAAATAGTATGAATGAAAACTTTAGGATAAAAAATTTTATGAAGAGTGATCATTCGGATTACAAATCATTAGGAAGATCAATTTCGGGTAAAGAACTTTAGGTTAGGCCAATATGGACCCGTTATGGACGGAAATATTGAAAACATAATTACAAATTAATCAAAACAATGATGAAAACCATGATTATTACATTAACAGCCCCAGTAACAGAGTGTCACCGTCTGGCCCGGTGACCTCATAACACTAACTACGATTAATTCCCAAACAATCCCAGAAAGCGGGGCAGCGGCAATAGCTAAGTCGGGTCAAGTGTACCGCCATAACTTGTGGGAAACTGCACATAGAATATTTACACGAGCTCACTCAAACACCTTTGATCAAAGTTAGCGTTACAAACTATAATCCGCGGAGATTAAGAATAAGTTGCAATGATATTACCGGCAGTTGTTAACTACAGTTTGGTAGAGTCGAACTGTCGTTATTAGTTGGTAATTTGCTTGTTTATGCTTATAGTTGCGTGGTATACTTAATTAGGTTTGTTTGCTTTTAGTATTTCAGCTCAAGTCTATGTAGGGCTACGGCAGGCGGAGACATGCTGCTGTTCGATTCTCATGCGAATCACAATAATTATTCTATGTAATTCTTGGTAGCACTCGGATTTACATTTGTAGCAATAGACTCAACCCCCTTTTATAAGAAAGAAAGATAGAAAAAACGTTTATCTGCCAATACAAAGTCGAGGCACAAATAACACAATAAAGTGAACAAAACGTCAAACAAACAAAACTTAATTATACAATACAGACAATGCATGCATGTGCCCCATGTTCACATGAGATCCACACAATGACTGCAAACTGTGTGGTTTTTCAAGGATTGCAAGTGGTATCGTATGCTATACCGTAATTCAAATAGATTGTGTGGTAGATACAATACAATTTGTGCACTTTTATGTCCGTTTGTCAACCACGATCTAATCCAACTTTACGATCTCAAAAGTACCATTACACGTGCCTATTAAAAATTCTTACATACCAACGCATGGCTAGTATCCTTCTTCGGATATTCACAAAAAAACCATTACTATTCGGCGGTGGGTTGTAAATAGTGTCGAGTCGAGACACGGCACGAAGCACGTAGTGCCTTGTAAAATATTCACAGACGAGGGGGTGAAATAAAACCCACTGGCTGTCTGCTAGACGGAATGCTGGCAGTGGCATTAATTTTGCTGGAAGGTGACCAGGAAATGTATAAGAATTGAAGGAAGGAATACGTGTGGTAAGAAGATATTACATTAATTACCCAAACATCTAGCAAAACACCTACTATGAAGAATTGAATGGCAGAGATCAGTGTCATATACCTAAAGAAAATTTCGCTTTATTTTGCAGATGGCTTTTATTTGAAATTACTTGCTAGTAGTTTTGCACTTTATTAATGTTAGTTTCCCTTTAAATGCATGTCGATTTCACGTCATGACACCAAAGGAAAGTTAAGAGAAATCTTTATACCCTTCGGGGACAATAGCCGTGATAGTATCTCTTGAAGGATTAGGCAGAACTTGAAATTTAAAAAAGTAAAGTAACACTGCTTTGAGCTGTTCTGTATTCCTTACGGTGAGCAAGGTTGCCAGTGCTTCGCGAGGAAACATTGTGATGGCAGCGGGGGGACTTTGAACTTTATAAACTGGCAACTAAATTAAAAAATATTTGGAACATTTTGTGTAGCACCATCTAATTTTAAACTAAGCACAGCTTTGTACTAGATAATTTATATAAAACTTTTCTTTTGTAAATACATACTAAGACATAAGAAACACAATACTCTTATGTTCATCATATAAATATCTTTGTTCTGTCGAACTCACAACCAACTAAAAAAATTAAACCTTGTTTTGAATATTCTATAATATCAACCTCCGAATATAACTTATTTCAGGTACCTTCAGACCTTCCATCTCAAGATGGATGGTGATGACCGGTCCAGCTCAAACATTCATGATACAGGTTCAATCTAAGTAATCGATGCAATCAATTTTGTTGAATCAGTACGCAACAGCGGTATTTTTCTTTACAAGATACGTACTAGGTTAAAATACAGGCTGAATGTAAATGAAATAGTTGGCAGAAGTAAAAACAACATGTTTTTCATACCGATATTTCCCGAAGATTAGGTAAGGGTGCACTTTTGTTCACTCATAAGTTCTTGAACTCATTTTAGTAATTCTAACAGGAGTTTGAAAATGTCATCATAAAAATGTACTACAAATTTAGTTCCTTGCTATACCGCTAGAGGCGCTGTAAGAGGTATAAACAACAATAATTTGAAGCCAACAAGTAACTTGGGATGTGGGATTAAGAATTCTTCTTTACATAGTATAAAATACATAGTATAAAACAATCTCGCTCTTGCTGTAGCGTAAGCGTACAGACGCTTAGATCTTTTAAACTACGCTTCTGCCATTTCTACTTCTATGGGAAGGTTCAAGAACCTTATATATGATACACTGTCTAATTAATGTTTCCCTCTCATTTTTACACAATATTGTATTTTACTTTTTATTATTTATATTTGCTTTTGAAACATGTGTGAATTCTGCTCTATATACATATAACATTATGCAACTGAATTAGACAAGTTGATAATTTTATAAACATATTTTAAGTTAATTTGTGAACAGCGTTACAGTACACAATTTTACAATAGTTAACCAATAATGCAGCCCGCATTATTGGTTAACTATTGTAAAATTGTGTACTGTTAAAATATATAGTGTGGCTGTTTGTTGTTCCTTTGAAATAAATAATAAAAAAATATATATTTATAAACTACTACTATTTTAATACGGTTTTCAGCAATAGATTGAGTAATTCAAGAGGAAGGAAGGAATAGTGCTATTAGTGATGTAATGTAACATATAGTTATACGTCATAACCAGTCTTATACAATTTCCAAGAGCAAACATTGCTGTATTAATATTGTAACTAGGAAAATCAGTCCTAACACAATTATCTTAAGCATGTACGTGTACTTATGTATATGTTAGTTGTAGATATAAGCAGAAATGTACAGCTATACACCCTTAGTACGCTGTTATATTTTAGGACCTGTGTAAAAAAGGTGAGTTTATTGCCATTAATCGGCCAAACTCCGAGCTGCTATTGAGAATTTTCTACCACAAATAACCCAATAACACTGCCCGACCAGGGAATCGAATACAAAACCTCGCGTTCAGCCGTGCTTGGACCAGTGAGGTAGTTCTTTTTTAATAAACATCCCAAATTATATTTGTTTTATCTGTAAATATACTATATGAGAGCGTCCGTGGTCACGGGCAGGCTGTCCATGGACGCTGCAAGGGATCCAAAATGACGGGATTATTCCAGTCCAATGGTTATACCACTAGGCTATCACTCCTTGTTCGGCATCATACCTTATATATACTTAAAAATATTTGAGAAGGAAAGGCGAAACAAACCCAAAAATTACGTTAAAGGTATTTTTAAGGTTAAGATATACATAGTAGATGGTGGAAATACGTAAGTGTTGCAATGTTTTAAATACCCTTGCGAAGAAGGAGCAAAAGCAACTTAACAAGGAAGAATAAAATGAATACATACTTTATTTATTCTTCAAAAATAAAAAAAACTTAAGAATATCCTCAACCAATTACTTCGTTATCTTGGGCTCTAACTGAATAAAACTCGGGAGCGTTTCATCATTTTCGCGTGGCGAAACTTTTAGTTAGTTTTTGTGCTAACTTCTGATTTATGACCCCACCGGCCATCCCTCACGGCATACCCTCTAATAAAGGAATTTACTCGAAAAAAGGTCAAGGAATTATTTTTTTTTTTTCACTCCCACTTGATGAAATTTAAGCTGGTTTTGACGTGAGACTGTGTGTAATATTTTATAAGGACGAGGGTTTTTGTGAAGATTTTTCTTTAACTTTGTTTTAGAACGGAGTTGGGACAAAGGGTACATGTCACTTGACGAGTTGGACTATAAGATGACTACTACTAACCTAACCTAACTAGCTTAGTAATCGCAGGAACTACTACTGACTATGAAGCTATAGATTCGATTCCAAAGTCGAGCAAAGTGTTATTGTTTTAATACGAAATTCTCAGTAGTAGATAATACACGCCTCTCCTACGTCGTCATCGCCTACCTACTCTTCTGCCTACCCCTTATTTGATATTACCTACAAACGCATATTTACCCGAGGTTTTCGGATCAAAATGCATAATGATTATTAAACCCGTACCAAAAACCGCAGCTTTACATCTAGTTGAAATTGCAAAATACATGAGTTGATGAAAAATCTGATTTCACGTGTTACGACCTGCACGTTTTGTTAGCCACGCGAAATCCCTAAAATTGGCTTCTTTAATGTATGGCACGCGCAAATGTATGAAAAAACGTGTGCAGATGTACTACTTAACGTGGCGAAAGTTTGGCTGATGCCAAACCTGGGTTCATGGAAAATAATATTTCAATTTTTCGGCGGTAATTTGGTAACACTGCTAGAACTGAGTTTAGGGGTTTTATCGACATGGCGTTTTCTACAGAACAAATAGATTCTGCTTATGAGAAAAGATCTTATTCTGTCGTAGTCTTCACATGCGAATGGAATACAAATACAATTCGACGTTTATGCCACATTACGAAAATAATTTGTCATACTATTAATCCTTTTAGCAGCTCCTAATCCAGATATGTTTGACAGCATCACGCCTGTATTCCCCGAAGGATTAGGCAGAGGTGTACCAACGTATATCCATAGTTTGCCAGTACACTTAGGTCCCATGTAATAGGGAGCCAGCCTATTGATATTAATATATAAGATTTTTGAACTGCCTCGTTTGCTTAGTGGTCCTAAGCGCGACTGGTATGCTAGAGGTTCTAAGTTCGATTCTTAAGTCGAGCTAAATGTTATTGGGTTTTTCTATGAAATTATCAGTAGCAGCTTGGAGTTTGGTTTGTGCCCGGTTAATGGCAATAGGCTCGCCCTAATTACAATCATAATGGGACCTAAACATACCAGCGAGCTGTAGGTGTACATTAGTATACCGCTGCATACCCTTCAGGGAATACAGGCGTGACGGTATGTTCGGTAATTAGGATTTTTTAGTGGTGACAGCTTTTAATTAAAATTCTTTAATTTTTGATATTATTTGTTGTGTAAGGTCGTTATAATTAAGTTTCAAACAGCAAATACAGATAATTATATTTTTTACGATTACCAGTAGTCTGGTCTGTGCCACTGAATCGATTCTTTACTTCACACTAGGACACACCAGACATTTTTATCAAATATTTTGTAACAGAATATAATTATAATGTTGTACAAGTTTTTTGTCAATGTTAAATCAAGTATTAGCCGCCGCCTCACGAAAAGCCGATATCAACATAATGTATCATAAAGGCGGGTGCATAATGTCGGCGTTGCACGCGCCACCTGCGACGCTAGCGACACATTTTATGACCCGCCCGTGGCGCGAATTGCAACTAACTGCCGATACGTTTGGGAATATACGGGGATATAGTATGCTCGGTAGCGTGGCTCGAGTTTGGAAATTACTTTAATTTTAGTTATTTGGTTTTTAGTTTATTTTTGCAGTAGATAATTAAACTTTAGTTAAACGAACAGTATTGAAATATTTCCTTTACTTAGCAATATTATAAGATACACAAAAATATTGTTGTAGCTTGCATTTTAAATCCGAAAATCGCTTATAATTATAATATCTAAATATACTTATTCTCACACCTTTTATTTTATTTTTCTAAAGAATTTTTCAATTAAATAACGCCACTTGCTACGATTCTTTTGCTTCGTCCACATTCATACACACTTGCTAACAGGTTGCTACTTGAGTACTACGCACCTGATAATTTTGAAGAACCTCACCAATAAAGCCGGTGTAAGTCTTTCAAGAGTGTCCCTTCCTGGTAGTTTCATTGACATTCACCATATAAAATCATTTTGTTAGTCGCCTTTCATCCATTCTCGCGATATTTCCAAACCATGTCAGCATATTCTTCTCAATTCTTGTCACTACATCGTTTTTTAAGCCGCAATGTTGCCCTATCAGTCTATCACACTATTTCCCAATTTATTATTCCGAGTTACGCCACACACATTTCGCAAGGAACAGCATTTAATATGAAAGTACATATTATTTATAATAGTGTTAATAATTTGGAATCTATACAATAAACGCAGCGCAATCTTTCCTATCTTGCTTCCCTATATTTCTTCAATCGGCTGCCAATAACCAGCGTGTTCCTGAACAAAACTCGTGTTGTAAGCTATTTATTGCCTATTTACAATCATTCCGAGTCGCGCCACTGTGCGATTTACAACGCAGTCCGCTATTGTGCCCCCCGCTTTGTTACACGCGTGAAAAACTTAGCGAGTAAAGAATGAGAAATACCTCTCTTATGTACGGAGAAAATGACTTTGTTTTGTGATACGAGTTTTCTTTTCAGGCTTTGTATTCAACATGTGTGTAATTTTCAGTTTGTTTTATTATAGTAGTAGTAAAACTCTTTGTGAAAACTTCCATCCGACAAAGTTTATTTTTCTAAATGGCTACCAAATGACGTGTTTAACGTAAAGAACATATATGTAGTATCAAACTTGATAAATGTTTGACGTCCTCGCCACTGCCTTTGCGCGGATCTTCTGGGTTCAATTCCAACCCGAGACAAATCCACAGATATTTATTTCTAATCTAGGTGTACTTTCTTTCCGTTATCCTCCACAATACAGAGCTACATCACTAGTGCGGAAGATGTCTTTAAAAAAAACATAATTTATTCCTAATAACTCAATTCGTTTTCAATTAACATTTTCAATGGTTTCTTTTAATCTATTAGAACTCCCAAAAGGCTGTGAAATAATGAGTCCGTTCTTGATACAGTCCTAGTATTCGGAGGCAAAACTAAACCCCGATGAGCGAAGCCTTAGACTGGACTAATTAATGCACTGGTCACAAAGTGTGGGCCGGGCCTTGCGAGACCTTTGTGTTACAATAGAGATACCTGGTATAAAATTAGGAGGAATAGGAGATTGTGTTCTAAAGAGGTTTACGAGTTCGACTTCACTCAAAATATTTTTTTTTGTTTTGGAGCACATCAATCTTTTACCAAATAAACGGTTCTTCCTTTCAGCCTCGGGAAGCGGTATTCTAAAATATTCTTATATCAGGTTATTTTATTATTAGGTCCACGCTGTTGAGGTGGCTTTATATTATTCGAAAATTGTTTCAGCATTAGTGCGATAAATAAAAGGATTATGTCCTCGCAGCAGAACAAAATATGGCAGACAGTGGCCTAACTGCCATCATGCCCTGCATGCCCTGTTACTTGCACACGCGAGGATCTTATGGCGTAGTCAGGTAGTCCGCGTTGTTGAGTTTTGGAGCGGACAAGTGTGAGCATAAGTTTAATGTTATTATTATTTTAATTGACACTAAGAAAAACAATAAGTAAGTAAGCGTGTGAATTTTGTTTCTTTTTGATAGGATTACAATTTAGAATGCAAACGGTACACGTTATCAATTATATTAGAAATACAAATTGTTATATTAGAAATAATATTTGTGGTATATTATAATAAAATAAGCAATTATAAAAGTAGATCTTAGAAGAAACTCTTGTTTACCATACAGTACAGGTTTTACTAGAACTCACGAAGCATTTTGCTCCATATCTTTCCAGCAGATCATAAATAATAAATAAATCTAAAACATTTTCTCAAACTGACCTCTATTTAAAATGTACACCACGATTTGCTCCAGGTCTGTGAACAAATCTAACCTAAAGCAATTCTCCATTACAAAATTAAGATTCTGGAGTATCCAGGAGCTGACCAGACTGATTAGTATTCGTGTGGCGACGCCGCAGAGGTATCGGGAGTTATGACGGCGCCTTCTCGGAAGCGTGAGATGCAATAAAGTGAATTATGCACACAACTGCGATACTTTGTTCTGCACCCTGGAGAATTGGCTCAGGGCTCAGTGAGGAGCGGCGCGGGAGCGAGGATTGGGGATTAACTGAATAACGTATCATTGCACTTTGAGTAGCTATGATTTGACCAGGGTTCCAAGTTTTGACGTCAATGTGATGTACAATGTTACTTGCTAAATCGACTAAACTAATATTTTTCACTATAAAAATAGGGAATAAACCAAAACTGTTGTCGTCAGATTGTATCTTTATCTTTAAATGAATTAAGGAATAATGTTGAATAAAAAAACATTACATAATAATTATGTGTGTACCTACATATAAATATTCAAAACCGGGTTTATACAAAATAGTACGTACCTAAACTGTTACTGTTACAACAAATTATTCAAATTCCCAAGATAGTGATTAGGTATCACCGAATCCACTACACCTCACTGCCAAACGAACACTTCTTTAGGAAACTAAGAACCCATAACCACGCCACCGACTCTGCACTGGGCCATCACCCCAACACTCGTATCCCCACGAGACTCCTAATGCAGACTTACACAGAGCCGCAGTGTTCGTTCAATTTAAACTTTAATATGCAACCGACTACCGCGCCAAATTGGAAATAATGATCTGTGAGAGCACTATTTTATTTTTCCCAGCTGTATTGTGCTCGTGGTGTATTGCATTAATGTAATACCAATATTACGATTTGGGGATAAAACTTTAGTTCCGTTTCGGACATCAATTTGCCGACTTCAACTATGTTGAACCAGATGCGGGTAAATATTGGTCTTTACACTGCCATACCACCAGACCCTTACAACCCTATTTCACGGCAATATACTGATATCTTTAGGATAAAGCAGCTTTCAGGTTTATCAGTCATAATTAATATTGCAGTTCGTTCCTACAAAAGCTCACTTTCATCTTATTCTTTAGGGAAAACCAACTTGATGTTAGATGACATTGGTAGAATGCACGAACGTATTTTGATGGAGTTTCATTCTATATTCCAGATTCACTATATTTATCTCCTCTTTTAGTGAACTTATTCCGATCTTCAGCTATATTCACCCACACTTCTCTTGTCTAGACCCGGTTTCTGCTCACGAACTCGTTTGTTCCAATGTCTGTTAGTTCTCCAAGAAACGTACCCGGCCCGTTGCTACTTCAGCGTGCTTCCAATTTCATGTCAATTCCTTGTTTGATAGTGCTATAAAGCATTAAAATAGAGCATAAACATTCACAGTTGTTCCATCAATAGGCTTCAACACTCCTCTTTTATAACCGCACTGATAAATTTTTCAATCGCACATCAAGCTACATTTTATCGCTCATCCTTCGGAACTATAAAAAAGTATATTACACCCATAACACCATAGAATCAGCGGCATTTTGGTACGAGATACAAATAAAACATGGCGATAACGGAGCACGACAGGCGATAAAAGTGATATACGTTGTAAAAATCACGCTGGAACCACCGTGTTTGCATAATGTAAGTTTTATTTTGTGGCTTATTGAATATGTTTATGCGGAGTGGTCGCAAATGGTGAGTTATGACGTTTCAGTTATTTCGATAAGATTATGAGCTCGTAAACATGGAGATGGTCTGTAACATGGCCTGTAGCTCATAGCGCAATAGCCGATTATTCGAGATGCCAATTCAAATTACATTAAATTATGATCAATCGATAAGGGTTTGTACTCCACTATACTATGTAACCAATTTTAAATTATATACTTATCTATTTTACAAGTTCCAGGAAAAAACTATACATTTATAAATAAAACGCAATCAAAATCCTCTTGAAATTCATAATCCTACTTTTCAATTTAATTTTGAGAAACAAGTTGTAAAGCTAAAGAAATATTCGCTGCGATGCAGCGCTGCGATGTTCCGCCTTATGATTTGCCAAGCGAATATAAATCTTAATTGCCACATTTTAAGGGCCCTAGTCGCGGTGGTTTTTTGCTAAGGCCCTTCACATGGTGCTAGAGGTGCAGCGTGCTTGAGCTTGGGGTGTGCCACATGGAATGCGGCGGTCGGACCGTTTATTCGAGTAGATATTTATTCATGTAATGTTTTTTTTAAATAAAATATATTGAATTTGTTATGTATATTATTTAAAGACATGATTTTTTTGCTTTTTGTCCACGTTTAATATGTATTTTTAAAATATTCGTTTGCCTTTATTGTGTCACGTAATTTTAAGTGTTAGATAGTAGATCATATTCTACAATAGCCTGTCAGTAGTAAAAGGTATCATGGTTACTACAAAAGGTTTTTAGATTTTTAGGAACTTAAAAATAATCTGTATCAGATAAATAAAAAGATATCATCAACCCATTTTGTGTCCTACTGAAGAACACAGGTCTCCTCACATTTTCCACTTCACGTTCGTGTTGGTCGGCGGACCACAATCGTTGAGAAAATCTCTCAGATAACAGATTTTCTGGCGTTGTTTTTCTATATATGAATATGGTTTTGAAAGCGAATTCTGGGCATAAGAAAATATTTCTTCACAGAATATATTTTCCACTCCCGCCTCTAGCTTGTACCGTAACATAAGGTGAAAGAGTAAGGTTTTCTTGAGACGCTGTCGTGGAAAATTTAAGCCTGCATTTATGTTAGTTTATTTTTCAAGTGTTAGGTAATTTCAGGCGTGTTTTTTACGCGGCGGGATTTTAATTTCAATGGATTTTCTTTGTATTCTACATATCTTATGTAGGAAAGTGGACATGGTATAAGTCTGACGTCACAATCTATCCAATGTCTTGTTAGAATATTTTTAATAACTAAGTATATATTTTTGGAATGGAATGGAAAGGCTTTGAGCGTTATGTTTATATTTTCACGCTGACCTAGTTTTGAGAATGGATTTAAATTAGTAATGTAAGTCGGCTATTTGTGGACTAGTGGCTAAGATTGGATGTATCCGTGTAGGTCAAGGTTTAAATATTGAGTTGATCAATAATTTTTTTTCAAGAACTTTATGTTTAATTTGGTAGCGTATATAATTGTCCCCGATGATTTTATTCTGGATAATTATGTAGTACGTATTCGAGTACTGTTGTATAAAGCTTAAAGTAACGGCGTATAAAGCATTGATATAACCATGGACTGCCAAGTCAAAGGTCTCGAGTTTGAATCCAAGGCATGCACCTCGGTCTTTTCCGATGATGAAATGATGTGCGTATTAATAATTTATGATGATTCGATAAAACGGTGAAGAAACCTGCATGCCTGAGTCTTTCTTGACGGCGTGTGAAGTCTGTCAGCCCGCATTAGGTTAGTGAGGTTGACTATATTGACGAATCTCTCTTATTCAGAGAAGAAACCTGTCCCATTCACTGGAACAGTATATGAGTTTATGATGATGAAAATAACAATCAATATCTGATAACATAGTGGTAAATTCAGAGGTATCCCGGATTCCATGCTGATCATGTAGCACGGTAGGTTATGGCCTCTCTCTGGGGGCTAGGTCGTGGAGAAAGAGATCTTGAGTTTCATGACCCCGACCATAAGGTAAGGGAAGGGAACTGGTTTTTAATTGATGCGAGTCCGACATATGTAAGCGGCGGACAATCCATGAGATTTCGCCTAGGTACTGACATTTTAAGCGATATTTATTTTTAATACACAAAAATGATAGCCTAGCGGTATGACTATTGCACTGCCATAGTCGAAGGTCTCCAGTTCGAATCCAAGGTACGCACCTCTGACTTTTCGAAACATGTGAGTATATTAATAACTAATTATCACTCGCTTAAAAACGGTGAAGGAAAACATCGTGAGGAAACCTGCATGCCTGAGAGATTTTTTCGACGGTGTGTGAAGTCTGCCAACCCGCACTAGACCAGCGTGGTGGACTATAGCCTAATCCCTCTCATTATGTGAGAGGAGACCCGTGCCCAGCATTGGGACAATATATGGGTTGACGATGATAATACACAAAAAGAGTTTTTTATTTCGATTATACTGACAACGAACATAAATATTTTCAAAGTCAGCTAGTATATTGGCCATATACTATATAGCTTACCTGTATAGTATATATTCCACGGCTTTGTATAAGGTACAGCACGATTTACATGAGCCAGCAATAACAGGAGGCTTTGTGTTCCACAATAGAGGCTCCGTTGTCTATGGCTATGACGTCATCCGAGAGTGGTTGATGACGCAAAAACTATGGAGTATAAGATTTTAACATGTTTGTATATCTAAGACTTAGGTAACAGGAGAAACAAATACAAATTTAATGGTTTACATAGAAATTTAATAATTTTGTTTTCTTTAGGAGAAAGAGTAATGTGGTTGGGTCTGCTTCTGGCGCTGAGTTTATTTGGGGTGGTACAATGGCCAGCACATCAAGCTACCATAATCTGTCAAATTTTTTCGATCTATTTTCAACTTTAACACAACTCAATAAGGTTCATTTTCAATTGGGAATATTTGACAGTTTTGGATAGCTTGACCTGCTAAGCTGGCGTCTGTACCACCGCGATGCCAACTATTCTGCTGGTTAACAATAATGTGCTAACATTACTGTGTTACGTTTTGAAGGGTTTTAATGTAGGCCATTAAATTACGAGACATCAGGTTTCTAGATTAAGTGATTAGTGTTGTAAGTGTTTATAGGTTACGGCTGCCTCTTACAGTCAAGAATCACAATTTAAATTAAAAAATCAACAGTATTAGTAAAAACTAGTAATAAAAAATGCAGCTCCTGAGCTCGAGGTCCCATATTTCATTCCAAGGTGAACAAAATTCTCAGTAGCAGCTCGGAGATTATGTCAGATGCTGATAATCTCCCAATAACATACCGTTGAACTGTGGGTACCTAAATAAGAACACCTCTGCCTCACCCGTTTAAGGAACATAGACGTCAGAGTATGTTGTTTAGAAGTTCATTAAAAATTCAACTCAATTACCACCGCTACAAAAGCGTCGCAGTAATTTCCATATTTTCACAAAATCGCCAAGTAAATGGAATGTCAACTGAACTTCCGACGAATCGTCGCTCGAACTAACGACGTTTTGTCGTGTCGCAAATTAGTCGCTTGCAACATAATATCAAGTTGGCTCCTCATAATGAACCCTTTTCTAATTAATATTCAGCTGCAGTACCGCTTTTTTTGAATAATTAAACTTTTCTATGGAAAATAAGAGACAACGGTACCTAATTATTAGTCATGAAATGAAGTTAACTTAAAGTAATGTTAATTAGACATTTTATCTGTAAGAATTAAAGTGGCTTAAGTTATTTTAAAATAAAAACTTGTTAAACCTTAATTCTTTTTTGTTAAAACCTTAAATCTTATTTAAAAGTGAGTATTTTAAATTTACTGACATTAATAAGTAAATTTAAAAAAATAACACTGCTTTGTCTGCTGTTGTGTACCATACGGTGAGCAAGGTTGCCAGTGCTCCGCGAGGAAACGTTGTGTAGGAAGTGGGGGTACTTTAACCCTTATACTGCCAACCCAACTATTCCTCTTTCGTTTCACAGGTTAGGCAATGCGCAAGTGATACTCCTGGTGTTACAAGCGTCTATAGGCTACGGTATCTGCTTACCATCAAGTGGGCAGTATGCTTGTTTGCCACTTTAGTGCTATAAAAAGAAGAACGGGCCACATTTTGTCTCAAAAAGCGTTTTGGAATGTGGGTGAAACCATGACAAAACTAGTTCAAAACCAGTTCAAAATAATTATATCCACGCCGCGACGCTACCGACTATTGAGCTTTAACTTATGACAGAGCTACAGTATCGGCTATAGCACAGTATTTACAATGTATTGAACTTTAAAAACCCCGCTTTTCTTTCCAAAGACAAGTTTCTGGCGCATCGCCAACGAAGCCAAATCTTAAATCCTTAAATAAGTCTAGTTCACCCGACAAACCTCTCGGAATACTGCTTGTTCTGGTAGAATTTTCAATATTCTGTCACATTATAGGTTACCTAACAATTTTAAAGCTCTACTTAGCTGGTTTTGCGGGAGTACTATACAATAATTAAAGTGACGAACTTCATTTCTGATTTAGAAAGTGTATATGAGTGGGTGTTTACTTAATATTAAGATAATAATACAAATGACCGATTTATACTTAACAGTGATGATATATTCACCAGTGGGACTGACAAATCTGGATATCAAGGTTAGAGTTATAACTCAAGTAACAAAATGTTTTGTAAAACACGACGTAGTCAACATTGACCCCGTCCCCTTAAACGCAGATTAAAAAAAACTAGTCAGTAACTTTACCTGTTTGTTTGTAAAGTTTTCACGCCTAAACCGCTGAATAGATAAAATTTGGCAAGGAATTGCATCCTCAGAAAGACAAAAGCTATCTTACATAAAAAAAGGGTACATAAATCAAGGACACGGGTGAAACGTCAGGCAAAAAATATTAATATTATTTAATCATTCTTCGCGTCACAACCTAGACCTGCTTCTTTTAGAATCAAGATTTCTCCAACTTCTTCATTTCTTTGAAACCTATTAAAATTGAAATAATTAAAGTTCACATTTCACAAAAAACAGGAGTCCCGTGTTCATTATTTTTACGCCAAATAAGAGAGCTTCATTCAGCGCTTTCGCTCAACATAAAGGGATCTGACTTGTTTACAAAATAAAAAGAATTTGCTTGCTATTTCACTGCTAGAGTTTTTTTTTTATATTTGATTGGTCAGTATAACGTTTGCACAACTCTTTGTGTTTAGAACGAATAACCGAAATAATAATTACATTGCATATTATCAAACGATAAAAAAACATAATTAATCAATTTTCTGTTTTACTACTGGGCACGGAACTCATTTCAAATTAAAGGGATAAAGGCTAGGATATTATAATCCACATTGATCTAATTGTGGTTGGCAGAGTTCACACGCTGTCGAGCAAATATCTCAGGCATGCAAAGTTTCTTCGCGGTAAATTTGGTATGTAAGTTGATTAAAATTAAGACAAAACTAAGTAGGTATGTGTTAAGATATTCCAAATATTAATATTTAATAATTAATTAAGATGTCAAGTCTTTTTTTATTCTAATATGACAAGCTTGCATACGGCTCACATCTCAGCCTATAACGCACGTCATATGGTATTATTGGCGCGTTGTCATTTTGAGAACTCAATTATTGTATTTAACATAATGCATACAAATCATCACGCCTGTATTCCTCGTAGGGTTAGGCAGAGGTTTACCAATGTACACCCACAGTTCGGCAGTATGTTTTAGACCACCTTTAACCGGGCACAAATTCAAACTCCCGAGCTGCTACTGAGTTTCATAGAAAAACCCAGTAATAATTTGCTCCGGGAATCAAACCTCTAGCGTAGCAGTCGCGCTTAGGACCACTAGACTAACCAGTAGTCTTTGTTCTATTATTGCATTTGTCTAGTCAATTCACCGACTACCTCGTTTCGTTCAAACCAAAAACAATAACCTTTACACGTTAATGCTTATTGGCAGAATATTTATATTTTTTTCACAGGTATTCCACTTCCTAGGGCGATCTTAACATAGTGGCCGCATATCAAACCTCAAAATTATATGTAGGGTTAAATTTTATTAATGAATGAGTTTCTAAACAAAAAAAAATGTTTCTACCCGAGTGACTGAAGGATAAAAGAGAAGTATATAAAAAGTCAAGATGGTGATTGCTCTGTAAAATTAAAAATGTTGTTAACATGTGCAAAGGTGTCATACATTAATCTTTGCAAATATCTGGCTTTTTCTAGTGATACCAATACTACCTAATTATATTTCACATGTGAATTACTGTAATAACTGCTCCTCTGCTTAACACGGGATTATAGGTGTTATGCTACCCTTAATAAAAAGTTTTTAAAAAACCCTACGGTAAAGTCAAAACACATCGACCGTGGAGTGTGGTGTGTTTTACCGCAGATTTAAGAGCAAACTTAGTAAACGAGTTAGTTTACAGCGAGGGAAGGTAAACAGGTTACTTGCTGGTTAACGGCTGAGTTAAATCACTAGCCGCGGTTCTAGGTGCTCTGGTTAAATTAACTTAACATGAGATCATCCGTGTATTTGCGTTATAATATTATTATAATAAAGAAATTCAAACTTAAAATTCCTTATTACTGATTAAAATATACAGGGTGTTTGGTAGAACGTTGAACATACGAAAATGGTGGTTAGTTGTGGTCATCTGCTATCCACTTGGCCCAAATTATTTGACCTTGGCCGCACTGTTTTTTTTTTACTTTTTTTAATTTCACAGAAAATTACCAGATTTTTTAACTTTAAATTCGAATATCTTTATTTGTGACGGGTAAAACAGGCAGGATGTTGTTTTGTATTAATGTCTAACTGTAGCAGACTCTCATAAAATTATTGTTCTCACAAAAAAAAAACGGTGCGGCCAAGGTTAAATAATTTGGGCCCAGTGGGTAGCAGATGACCCCAACTAACCACCATTTTCGTATGTTCAACGTTCTACCAAACACCCTGTATAATGAATATTAAATATTTTTAATTATAAATATTTTTAATACATAATAAAAAACCGAACAATTAGTGCTAGTCAGACTCGTGCACCGAGGGTTCTGTACAAACTTGTATATTAAAAAGTTTTTACAAATCAAACGGTTTTCGGGTTTTGTTATCTAACTTGTGCTATATGATATTACTTCTTGCTAAATTACGTGATTCTAGTCAATAAGAATTACCCTATACCTAAATTTTGATCCCCTTGTCAGTGTCAAAATATACAACATAAACAGCCATGTTTTTTATTGCGTTTACTTAGAAGTTTGATTTTATCACCACTCCAAAGGACTGCATACTTGAGTATTTAATATTAATTTCAATTTTACACTTCCACTGATAGACAGACAGACAGACAAATCATGAAGTGTTCCTATACGGGTTCTTTTTTCCTTTTGAGGTACAGAACCCTGAAAAAGTCATCAGAATAGGAAAAATCGCTGAAAAGAACTTGGAGTATGTAGGTTAGCAGTCGGAAACAACAAAAAATACGCCAGACATCCGTCAACAACTTTTTTTAAATATAGACAAAAAATCATAGAAGATAAGCATTGAAAACCATCAAAATATTGTCGGCAGCTCATATTAACGATCAGTCAACGTCACATCTTGAGATAAAATGCCATTTTGTAACATCCACTTAGATTTATCGTGGAAAGGACTGTTACACTTTACTCGATTATTTAAAGCCACCTTTTTATAATAGATTTATCTCATGATGTTCGTTTGAGGTGTCAAATGGTTCTACAGAAATATTTGTAGTAGGTAAAATGCATTGTAAAAGATTTCATGTTTGTAATACTCTTGTGTTACATTATAAGTATAAATCTGCATACTATTTATCATAAAATTATCGAAAAAGGTGCATTGAAGTTGTAATATGATGATATGACTATGCAATGCCAAGATCTTGAGGTGGTAGGCTCGGTTCATGCTGTAAAACAACGTACTTCTTTAGTTTAAGACTTGAATCTATTATTTTGTTGTTTGTATTTTGTCTTGTGTTGTGACTGTCAGAAGAAATTTTATTTCTTTCTTTCCTTCAAAGTCCATTAGGAGTGGTACCATATTGCCAAATATTCTGTCGCTAAACAATACAGTCACTGAGATAGCTGGGTATGTGTGACTTAACAGATGAGATCTTAAGACGACTTGCGAATGTTACCACTGGTGTTGCTGCCGTTTGTAGGCTGTGGTCACCGCAAACGGCCCATATATACTTCTTTGTGATATTCTTATCTCAATAAAAAAAGTCTCAAGGCCAACTTTATAAGACATTTTATAATTGAAAGTTACCGGAGCACCATGCAGGGTGGGCCACAGGGCTGTCACTGCTTTTTCTTTACACTATTTATCTTCATTTGCACAGCATGTGTTTGTGTTTTTCATCTAACATGTTCGTTTACCCTCAACAAACCCACCCTTAATCCTAGCATTACTTCATTATTAATGACGAGCAAAAACAGTGGAGTTTTAACGCGCCGTAATAAATGAATGTAATGCGAAAGTCTTCAGATGATCTATCAACGTCTACTCAAGATAAAATGACGTCACCAGAATTAGATTTATTATTGTCTTAGGTTAACTGAAGTGTGTCATGCGTTCTTAAAGGTTTTCCGTCGTTGATTTATTGTGAGGTTATTATAAAAATGTTACGTCATAATTTGTAACGCATATAATTTATTATATTTTTTTTATGTGTTAACTTCTAATCGGGTGTTGTTGTTAAGCAGACACAGACCTGGGCCTATAGGCAAGCCACATTCAATTAGACGAACAAAATGTATGGATATGACACGCTTTAGACAAATCGGGTTTTCATAAATGTCATTTACAATTTTGTACATTTACGATTCTTCGAACTCCCTACCAACACGGAACTTAGTTGCCACAATCAACAAGTGCTTTAAATGTAATAACGTTTCTCGCCGTTTATTCTATGTTGACCTTTCATTTCCCTATAATTCGTTTGTCATACATACAGTGGCTGGAATACAAGCGGGAGTCGACTAGTGTGCGCTTTAATTGTGCGAATATTACCACTTGGCGGAGCGCCGTGCGGAGTGCTCCGGACGGCTTGTGACGTAGGCTTGGTGTACACTGTCTGTAAATTGTAATTTTGAAAACAGTCCCAATAATACGATTGACTATACTATTTCATGAACTGCTTTGGTGGTCTAGTGGTCCTAAGCGCGAATGCTATGCCACAGCTCTTGTGTTTGATTTCCTGTGAGATATTTCTATATTCTCAGTAGAAGCTCGGTATTTGGATTTGTGCCCCGTTAACGGCAATCAGCTCGTCCCTTATTACATGGGACCTGAACATACCGGAGAACTGGGTGAACATTCATACTCCTCTGCCTAACCCTTCGTGGAATACAGACGTGATGGTATGTGTTGTTATTTCATAAACGTGGTAGCCTACCACGTATGTATTTTGTTTCTTCCACGTTCATCATTTATCATCAATCCATATACTGTCCTATTGTACGGGTCTCCTCTCAGAATGAGAGGGAAGACTATTATATCCACTATCCACTATGCTGGCCTAATATGGGTTGACAGACTTCACATGCCGTCGAGAAAAATCTCCCAGGCATGCAGGTTACCTCATAATGTTTTTCTTCACCGTCTTAAGCGTATGATAATTTATTATTAATACGCACATGTCTTCGAAAATTCAGAGGTATGCCTTGGATTCGAAATTGAGATATTTAAATTGACAGTTCTATCGTTGAATCACTAGGCTATTACTGCTTACGTCCATACACCTTGTCATACACACGTTTCGGTGGCTTGTAATAGATGAAAAGTTTTATATTTTTAAAACAGAAAAAATAGTGATGTAGTAAACATGTTGTAACAATACATAGTAATGACAATGTAAATGACACATCCACATGAATTTTTCAACATTTAAATTTTTTAAACATTTAACAAGATTCGTGCATGAATCGTCTTTTAAATTTTCATTTCCGTATTTAATTTAATAGATAAATATCTTGAAGGACTTTTTGGTAATGTGTGCCTCAATTAGAATATTCTAGAAGTTCTCTTAAAAAATAAATGTTTAATTTATATTTTATTCACGAGGATAATTTTATTGGTAAACGTTGAGTGACTGCTGTGTCAGACTGCAGATCATGAGTTTATGGGTTCGATTGCCATAGGAAACAAATATTTATGTAAACCACACGAGTGTTTCTATTTGTTTAACTGCGCTAGCCGCAGTAAGTTTATGGATGGACGACCATCCTGAACATATCCAGACCCCTCCGTGCCTCGGAGAGCACGTAAAGCCATCAGTCCCAATTGTCATGTGATCACCGATGAAAATCATTAGTGGTAGTCAGAAGCCCAAAAAACCTGACAAACAATCTATCCTTAGAATATAAGTATTATTTCCCCGAAATTGGGTTGTGGAGGTCTGATGGCAGTTACATCATCAACCCATATACTGTCCCACTGCTGGGCACGGGTCTCCTCTCATATTGAGAGGGATTAGGCTATAGTCCACCACGCTCGCCTAGTGCGGGTTGGCAGACTTCACACGCCGTTGAGAAAATCTCTAAGGCATGCCGGTTTCCTCACGATGTTTTCCTTCACCATTTAAGCGAGTGATAATTACTTATTAATACGCACATGAATTCGAAAAGTCAGAGGTGCGTGCCTTGGGTTCGAACTCGAGACCTTCGACTTGGCAGTCCAATGGTCATACCGCTAGGCTATCACTGATAGGCTAGGCTGATGGCAGTTGCTTCGTGTAAAATACTGATATTCAGCCGCATGTGGTTAGACTGGATGACCCTCACATAGTTGGGAATAAACGCTAGGAAAATGGGTACCAGGCTTTAAATCGGAACGTTGAAATGAAACAAAATTTGGTTGGCAATAAAAACTGTAAAAGGCCGCGCATGCTGAAGTGGTCGCGACCGTGCCACTGTGCACTCCATTGTTTCTGTGTAATAATGCTCGTGTGCCTTATTTAAAACATCACGTTTTTGTGTGACTGCCTCTGTGGAACAGGGGAGCACGTGGCAAAGTAATAACTACGATAAGCAATCCATCACCGTGCCTCAGAGAGCACGTAAGGCCATCGGTCGCGGTTGTTAAATGAACACCTTTTTTTATTCCACTAAGGTGGCAAACAAGCATACGGCCCACCGTAGCCTATAGACGCTTGGTATAACTTACGCATTGCCGACCATGCAAAACGAAGTGCCAAGTAAGTGCCAACATGTTTCCTCGCGGAGCACTGGCAACCTTGTTCACCATTAGCAACATTTCGATTTTCTGGAAGGCGGAGGTATATCACCAGTTGGGCAGCTCCAATACAATGTAATAAATACATTGTTCTTTAAACAATCAGACAATTTATTATAAATTAGAATACATCGTACTGGGGAGTATTCCTATACTATAATATGTATTAGGTAGTGATCCTATTACCATTAACTGGTCTCAAATCCAAACTCCAAGCTACTACTGCCTCGACATGGGAATTGAACGCAGGACCTCTAACGTAGTTATTGCGCTTACAATCACTAGGTAAATGAGACAGCTGATGTAATAAAATTAGATGTAAAATAAAATATTTACCTACCCACAGAATATATCTAGAAACTCAGTAAAAAAGCGCATACCGTTTGAAATGATAATGAAGTATCATTAAAATATATTCAAGTACCACCTTCCAAAGACTTTGAAGATTAGTTTGGGAGTCATCAGTAATAGCTGACTCGTTCTCCGTCTTCGATGCAAATCGCGAATCGATTTTACCCCCGCCAATCGGTTCTCGGAGAATTTAACACTTTTGAATTCATAAGCGCGAGATGGGAAAGTTTTTGTGAGTCTCCTGGTTTGTCAAATAACTTGTTATTACTTGAGTAACTTTTTATAAAAGGATATTTTCCCTTAGGCGGGTTGGATTTCGGACGGGATCGATGTTAAGTGCAGCGGTTTGATGAAATTATATTTGTAATTATATATGTATATCGAGTTTAAACTGCCTCGTTAGTGTAGTGGCTAAACACTACTATTTTACTAGAGCTAGAGGTCCTGGGTTCGATTCCAAGTTCGACTAGTAAAACAGGGTTTTTCTAAACAATCTCAGTAGCAGCTCGGAGTTTGGAATTGTGCTCGGTTAGTGGGAATAGGCTTGCCTCCTGTTAAATGGGACCTAAATATACCGGTGTGCTCTAGGTACACAATAGTATACCTCTGCTAACCCTTCGGGGAATATACGCGTGATGATACGTTTATGTTATGAATATGAATAAAGTGATAAAGTAGTGATAGCCTTATTTTTTTTCGGGTCGGGATTTGCGACTTATGCATACTAAAACTTAACACCACTACCATCTTCCGCTTAGTGATGGGATCACGGGAATCGCTCTCGCATGATCCACGAACCCACCACGGAGTCCAGTGTCGGACACTCCTCGAGGGCCAATTACAATGGGCGACTGCCGACCCCGATTCCTCCGCCCAAAGCCCTCTTTGCGGTGGGACTGTGGCTGCGATATTTTCTCGACAGTGTCTGCCAACCCGCACAAGGCCAGCGTGGTGGACTACACGTCTATACCTAATCCCTCTCATCCTGTGACAGGAGACCCGTGCCCAGCAGTATATGGGTTTATGATGAATATAGTGATAGAAAATAAGAATCTTCCTCTCTCCTATTTTTGCTGTGCCCGACAGGGTCCATAAGTAACATATTTAAATTATAATCCACCTGTACAAAACAT